>OX031057.1:57996875-59243750 GCA_943736015.1 Tridacna crocea | reverse complement strand
CCTCAACGGCTACGTCACCGACACCAGTGACGACAGCGTCAACGGCTACGTCACCGACAACAGTGACGACAGCGTCAACGGTTACGTCACCGACAACATCGTCAACGACTACATCACCGACAACAGGGACAACACCCTCAACGGCTACATCACCGACAACAGTGACAACGGCGTCAACGATTACATCTTCCACAACAGTGACAACACCGTCAACTGCTACATCACCGACAACAGTGACAACGGCGTCAACGGCTACATCACCGACAACAGTGACAACACCGTCAACGGCTACATCTCCGACAACAGTGACAACGGCGTCAACTGCTACATCAGCCACAACAGTGACAACACCATCAACGGCTACATCCCCGACAACAGTGACAACAGCGTCAACGGCGTCAACGGCTACATCACCGACAACAGTGACAACGGCGTCAACTGCTACATCACCGACAACAGTGACAACAACATCAACGGCTACATCACCTACAACAGTGACAACGGCGTCAACGGCTACATCACCCACAACAGCGACAACACCAACTACAGTGACATCACCATATTCTGCTACAACCCCAACTTCCTCTTCGCCCTCTACAATCACAGAAACAATTACCAGTAATAAGTTTTTATTATTATTGTTATTATTATTATTAGATTAGCTCCTTTAGGATGCATTAACGTAGTTGACCCGTAATAGAAAACAGCCATTTACTTTGTAATACTATCCTACAAAATTTGCTAAAATTAAAAATGAGTATTATTGTACTGCTTTCACAGGGCCACTTTTTCCTTTTTGTCCTTCCTAGAATTATCATTTATAAATCTAAAACTGCTATATTCTCATTGCAAAGGGATGTGATTACTACCTCCTTTTTCTGGAAACTGATAAAAGTATCAACAGATAATTTCAAGATAGATATCGAAGAAATTTCTGGTCGGTTGAAAATGTGCAAAAGTGTTATATCTGTATAGAACTGTCTCTATGAGCTGTCAAGAAATTTTATGCCATGCTGTACTAGAAGTATTACGGGGCCACTGCCTTAATATTTCTCCGTAGAGACCTTCAGATCAATGTTATTAAGAAAAGCGCACACACAATACTAAAAGATTTGTAAATAGCCTAGTCTTTAAGTTAAATTGAAAGCTTGGCATTTTATAGAACTTTATAGGCAAAAAAAGGAGGTTAAGGAAATCTTAGTACACCATGGAACAAAAAATACCAATACGAACAAATATTCATTTTAGTTTATTTCATTAGATACATTTCATGGCTTGAAATAGATGTTTCCTTTAGCTTGATAGTAGTAATATCCTTGTTGTGGCACTATGTCAAGTACTCCAGGAGTCAAGAGCTTTTTCGCAAAATAACGGTCCACAGAGAATTCCCTGTTATTTATGCAAAACACAGTCATGAACAAGCCTAAGGAAATGCATTGCATGAAATTCAATTCGTTTGAATGTCTAATGAAATTTACGTAAGTCCCTTCTTATGTTAGCCTCAAAAGTCACGTATGGAAGACGAAACTTTTCAAAATACCTCTTCAGTAACAAGTGTGTCCCTCTTCAGTGGCAAATAAGAACTTGCACTGGCATCGCACATTGGAGCTAAGGAACCAGTTTCCATTCCTCCTGTAGCACCACAGCAAGAGCCTGGGGTGGTGCCAGTATTCCGCGTAGGACCTTCAGTCACAGAATGTCTCACAAATGTTCGATACTATGAGGTTATTTAACATGCTTGTGTACAATACTGAATTCTATTGGTTGAGTACACTGTAGAAACCAGACTATATTTTGGACGAGGCCACAGCATCCTTCAGCAGACAAATCAACACTTTATAATACTGTGAGAATCAACATTATTAATGTGTATTAGAGCTTTTTATCACGGCTTCTCAAGCACAATTTGAAACGTCATGTCCTTATCTAAAGTATACTTTGAAAAATCATGTGTAGAAAAAGTCCATAGAAGATCTTATATGTATCCTCAGTTCTGTAAACTTGGAAACGTATCACGAAATAGGGACAGAATAAATGATAAACAATCAAATCGGTTCAATGTGAATCCTAAAACTGAATTGATATTTCCCGCTGAATAACACAGCCAGGAAGTTTTTATTTTAAAACACTTTAACCTTATACCACACATTGCTGACATTTTGACAGTGCTAAAATTTTGTCGTTTGCTATACGATTAATAAGAAAAACAACAAACCCATTTGAATGACCTTCTTATTTGATGAGAAAGTAATGATTACATAAAAAAAGAAAGCAACTTACTCTCTCTCTCTCTCTCTCTCTCTCTCTCTCTCTCTCATAGTGAAGACAGGTCATTGTAATATGTCTTTATGCAAAACTCTTGGAAAAGTTAGTTTTATACAATTTACTTTTTCACGAAGCATTACTCGTTTCTATTTTAATAGCGCCATGTGTTGAACAAGACGGGATGGATGATAACAATACAATTAGAAATGGGGATATCAACATTACAAGTGACAGTTCACTAAATCCGTACAAAGAAGACCTGAGAGTATCTGGAAATGGACTAGTCGTGTTTTCCAATACATTTACGGTAGAAATCACAGTTCTTAGAGTGGATAAAGTATACAGTTTTGGGCTTGGTCAAAATGAAGGCGTATACAAGTTTACAATTGACTATCAGACCAGCGCTGGAAAGTGGATGTCTTTAGATCCATATTTAACGGTAAGTCGACAACTGAAATTTAAGGAAAAATTTTGCGAATTGAACACCAGTGATATTACACAGTCTAAAGAACAACCTTTTCTCTCTCATTATAAAATATAATCCTGAAAGTTTTGCTGAAACCGTCAAATTATTCATAACATTCAAATGCACTGAAATCATTATAGAATGGCGAAAGTATTGATATCTTATGTAACACGAGATCTTGAGCATGTTCATCAATATTAATTGATGGTATAGTGCTTAACTCATTACCAGACGACAATATTTTAGGCTTGTCCAAATTGAAAGCATTTGTGGACGACAAAATGAAAGTGACTGAAAATTTGATATTTGTTTTGTGAAGGGTGGAAAACATTGTGGGAAAAGAAGAAAATGCTGGTTACCAGCATTTTCTCCTTTTCCCACAATGTTTTCTAAAGCCGTCTTTTTCAGGGTCGTCAAATGTAGGGATTGTGTGGTAATGGGTTAACGCTGTTTTCGCTGCATTCACTTGTTGTCCTGGGGTTTCTTTTTGGCTAGTATACCTCGCACAATTTCCTACCCAAGCCACTGGCTTCTCTAAAACACAACCGTTGAACCAATGTTCAGCCCTGTCAGAGGGCCGACTATCAGCAGTTCTTGGAAAGAAATTGGCAGAGCTGATAGTCGAACTGGTGACCTCCTGGTTTCAGCTCCTACAGTTGACTTACTGATTTAGCTATTTATCAGGCTTGGTCTCAGTTTAGCACATTGGCTGAAATTCAAGATATATTTTAAACATATTCTTGACTAAACAAAACATAATGATAGTACTATTTAAAAAAGGATTATAATAACACGTCATTTAAGGGCAATAAATTGGTCTGCAACACGCGAAAAGGGATATTCGAAAGGACATTTGCATAAGGTGTCGTCTATGATCAGCCTGTGCAGTCCGCGCAGGCTAATCCAAGATGGCACTTCACAACTACATCAGATTTTGTGCAACAGACGTAAAAATATTACCGATGATGCTCATTCGATGAAATAAATTTCAATCTTTCACCGAAAAAAAATATATATAGATATATCATCTATTTCTTGCTGTTATAAATAAGGATTGAATATTGTTCTGCAGACTTATGACTTTAATGACACGGCCATTGTTAACCCACCACAAAACGGATACACCAAGTTCAGAATAACTGTGCACAAACTTCCTTATGAAAGCAGTATGAATATTACTCTACGTATCATCGGCTGCTTTGACAGAGGTAAATATGATTTGTTTCTCATGAAAGTGATGGAATATAGAACTGAGCCATGCACTGTCAAAAAGGGGCGTAACCCGTTACCAAAAACTCTCAGGTTTTTACGAAACAGAGGTAGAAGCCTTCTGAAAACATTGTGGGAAAAGGAGAAAGTGCTGGTAACAGCATTTTCTCCTTTTCCCACAATTTTTTTAACCCTTCCCAAACCAAATTTCAATTTTTCAGTCACATTTATTTTGTCGTCTGTAAATGCTAACGATATTAACGCATCTCCGTAGCTTATTGTACTTGGCAAGTCATCGCATGGATACATTAAATCAATTTTGTCCCTCAACCAACTGTATCGTGGGGTAGAATGCTTTTTCGACGTGCAGGATATTTACCTATAGTTAAAACGCTTAACCCATTTCAGCCTACGCGGACTGCGAGAGCTGATAAGAATCGATACTTTTTGCAGATGCATGATGTCGTTGTTTTTTGACAGATCATGGGCTGAATGGACTAATTAAATATTCTAACACGGCACGCGACTTTGGCTCTATAAACTCAGTGCAAGGAAAGCGTGGTAAAATCTGCGACAATCCATGTAGAGTGACGTCATTCTATATCGAGTGACGTCATTCAATGAGTGAGTTATTCAATGGAGCATAATTTTCATCCGCATTTTTACTCTAACTTTGAACTTGTTTTCCTTTCATTAAGAATTGGCCATATTAGAATCGAAATAATCTTCTTTCTATCTTTCAATAAACCACGTTGTGAGTTTTTAGGCGCAATGAATAAACCACTCGGGCTATCGCCATCGTGGATTATTTATTGTGCCTCATAACTCACAACTGTGGTTTATTGAACGATAAACCACGATAGGAAGAAGACTGTTCCTTAATTAAATCTCTACAGACGATAAATCAAGTCCACATCATCATCAACAACAATAACAATAACAACAATATTTTGCTTGCTACACGCAAAGGGGGGCATTCGGACATATGCGTAAGATGTCGTCTCAGAGCATCATGCTCAGTCCATGCAGGCCAATCCGAGACAGCACTTTACGGCTACATCAGATTTTGTGCTACAGCAGACTTGCAGAAAACAGAAAATCACTTAAAAAAAATAAAGTGTCGTCTCGGATTAGCTTGAGCGGAATGATCCGATACGACACTTTTCGTAAATGTCCGAATGCCCCTTTTCCCGTGTTGCAGGACATTTCTGATATAAGATAAGGTATGGCCGATGAGATATTATTCAGGAAGGAATTGACGAGGTGGAAGAATAACTTTGACTTGTCTCCCCTGAGCTGTTTTCATATATCATTTGGCCTTCAACATGCTAAAAGGAGCATTCGGACGTTTGCGTAAAGTGTCGTCTTGGAACAGCCTGCGTAGTCCGTCCAGGCTAATCCGAGACGGCACTTTACGACCACATCAAATTTTGTTCTTCTTAAGACTTGCGCAAAACAGAAAATTACATAAAAAAGGAAAGTGCCGTCTTGGATTAGCCTGCCCCAGCTGCGTACTCGGATCCGAGATGACACTTAACTCAAATTTCTGAATGCCCCTTTTTGCGTGTTGCTGACCATTTCGAGAACCGCAGATAAGTTTGTACTTGATAGATCTAGAGCTACATGTTTTCTGTTTTTACCGTGAAAGTTCATCCTTTTTGATTACCAAAGGCTGTTAGTGATCGCCCAAGTGGATTATTGATTGTGCCTCATAACTCACAACTATGGTTTATTGAACTATAAACCACGATAGAAAGAAAATTATTTCCTAATTCTAACTTGACGCGTGAATTCGGCTTCAGAGTTTATTGAAACCGTGGTAAAATCCATGTTATTCTATGTAGGATGACGTCATTCTATATAGAGTGACGTCATTCTGTAAAATTTATACATTATTCAATGACATATAATCTGCATCCGCGTTTTCACTCCACGTTTGAACTTGTTTCTCTTGGATAAAGAGTTGGCCATGTTAGAATCGAAATAATCTTTTTATCATGGTTTGTTTGAGAAATAATCTTCTTTCTATCGTGGTTTATCGTTCAATAAACCACAGTTGTGAGTTATGAGGCACAATAGATAATCCACGATGGCGATAGCCCCAGTGGTTTACTCATTGCGCCTTATAACTCACAACGTGGTTTATTTAACGATAACCCACGATAGAAAGAAGATTATTTCGATTCTAATATGACAAATTCTTAATGAAAGGAAAACAAGTTCAAACTTAGAGTAAATAGGCGGATGAAGATTATGTTCCATTGAATAACTCACTCATTGAACGACGTCACTTGATGCAGAATGACGTCACTCTACATTGATTGTCGCAGATTTTACCACGCTTTCCTTGCACTGTGATTATAGAGCCGAATTCGGGTGTCATGTTAGAACGTTCAATAAACCACATTGTGAATTATGAGGCGCAATGGATAACCCACTCGGGCCATCGCACTCGTGGATTTTATTTTCCTCGTAACTCACAGATGTGCTTTATTGAACGATTAACCATGTTAGAAAGAAAATTATTTCTTGAGTCAAACATTTTCACTTAATCTGATGGTATTCTTTTCAGGTTCTCAAATTATAGTAGCAGAGTTATCATTCTCGAACTATAAAATTGACTATTTTCATAAATTTTTTTCCCGCGAAAACTTTAAGTTCAAAGAAAAGTGTTCGTAGTTTTACGCTATTTCTTCTTTGTGCAACGCAAGTTCTCTGTAATCCACACAAGAATTCGTAAAAAATACATTAGATCTGAAGTGAGACCTCTTTTCCAATTATATTTGTTGGATTGCACCTGTTTTCTCCAATACGCCGTCGAAGACGATGTGCACTACTTTTTCCATCGCAAACAGTTCACAGTCCCGAGAAAACAACATTTTTAGGAGATTTTGTTTTTCTTAAATTTGAATAGGCCTACAAAACACACACACAAAAAGATAATTCTTTGTGCTTTCGGCATTTATTTCTACATATATGTAAGCTTAACTCTTTACCAGACGACAAAATTTTAGACTTGTCCAAATTGAAAGCATTTGCAGACGACAAAATAAATGCAACTCAAAAATTGAAAGTTGTTTCCAAAGGGGTTGAAAATATTGTGGAAAAGAAGAAAATGCTGGTTACCTGCATTTTCTCCTTTTTTCACAAAGTTTTCAAAAGCTTTCATCCCAGGGTCGTAAAAACCAGGGATGTTTTTCTTTTCGAAAGGTCTAAGACCATCTTTGCATTAGAATGAAGTCTTTGTTGAGATATCTTAGAAAAGTAATCAGGTTTAATTCCCCTTTAAAAAGCCAAAATGCTTGTATGTATGTATAGGCAGTAGTGGAACCTTACCCACACCAGAGAACCCAACACTTACAACTGTATTAACTACCACAAGAAGGAGACCCACACGACCCACAAGACCTCCACGAACTGGTACAAAATGAAGATAGAGAATCATCTTTGCGAGCCAAGGTTACGATCACTACGTGGATCTTACCTTGGCTGATTAAACCTGATTTCGAGATTCCTGCGATGCGCCTTCTATTGGATGCTGGTTAATACCCCCCTTTACATAATATTTCTGAAAGCCAATGAAATATCATTTTACAAACCACTTACGAATACATTTATTCAACATGAAGCGATAGGCAGATATCGACGTGCGTTTCCATGTTTACCTTCTATTCGAAAGGCCGCAACCTCATTCTATTTTTATCAAAGATGAAATGCTACTAGCGATTTCATTCGTTGTAGTTGGAGCTGGCTGCATCCAATAAAAAAGTGTATCGGGGGAATGTAAAAATCAATCTTGATCCACCAAGGGTATAGCATCTTTTCGAGCCAAGTTTACTATCACTACGTGGATCTTACCTTGGCGGATCGAGCTTGATTTTTACGTTCACCCGATACGCTTTTTCATTGGATGCATCCAGCTCTAGCTGCAACGAATGAAATCGCTCGTAGCATTTCATCTTTGATAAAAATAGAACAAGGTCTCTACCTTTTGAATAAAAGGTAAAACATGGAAACTTACGTGGATGTCTGCTTATCGCTTCTTGTGTAATCGTAAGCAGTTTGTAAAACGATACTTCATTTGCTTTTAGAAATATGATGTAAAGGGGCGTAATAACCAGCATCCAATAGAGGGCTCATAGAAGGAATCTCGAAATCGGGCTCAATCAGCCAAGGTAAGATCCACGTAGTGATCGTAAACTTGGCTCGCGAAGATGAGGGTGGAGTAGCGTAGTGAATCGTCAGCCTTGGTTTGCGAAGAGGATAGAGAATAGACTAGAATTTTGATAATTTATAATGTAGAATAGCCATTTGGTTTGACCCTTTAGCAAATAGTTGTGTGTTTCCTTGTTGATGAAGACGTTTTGGAAATGCCACCCAGAAATAGAGTAAATGCTGTTTATTATCTGTAGTACTCTAGTCTTTCCCACAGATTGATATAAATGTATAGCTTGCGCTATAGCAAGACAGTATAAGTGTCCCCTTATACAAACACAGCCTATACATTTAACCCATTAACACACAATCCCTACCTTTGGCGCCCCTGAGAAAGACGCCTATAGAAAACATTGTGGGAAAAGGAGAAAGTGCTGGTCACCAGCATTTTCTCCTTTTCCCACAATGTTTTCTAACCTTCACAAAACAAATTTCAAATTTTCAGTCACTTTTATTTTGTCGTCTGCAAACACTTTCGATTTGGACAAGCCAAAAATATTGTTGTTTGGTAATGAGTTAAATCAGTGGATAGACCAGAGTACTACATATCATTATCTAGTTTTCTAACAATATATTCTATAGAGGATAATCAACTGCATATTTCTATATGAAAAATATCTCACGAGGATGCGTTGTTAGGCGTTAAAAAACGAGTGCGCAGCACGAGTTTTTTTAACGCCTTACCACCCATCCGAAAGAGATATTTTTCATATAAAAAATAACCAGTTGATTATTCTATTTATTATACACCTTTTTGAAATTATTATTTTTAATGTTTCGTTTGAAAGTCGAAATCAATACTTTGGATAGAGAAAAAAACGTCAGGGACATGGTGCGGATGAATACATAATTTAAAAGAACAAAACGGGACTACTCGTTGAAAATATAGAACTTACAATTAACACTATCTATAAGTGCTTAATGAAAAAAAAGTAGTTCCTAAATTACGGCAGGAAATGAAAGTGAAAGTTGATATCGTCGCTAGTGATGATATCAAAATTTATTACACTGGGAAACTCCAGGATTTCACTGCTAGGTATATAATAAATACATTTATTGACAAATCGCACATTCGAGTCACAGTAAGTTTGTCGTCTGCAACTGTATTCCATACGACTGAGTCTTAAATCTAGTCTAGAATAGTGTCAAGGTAGAGAATAGTGATTTAGTTTGTATAGAGAAAGATAGACAAATAGCATATTTATTCAGCTTGCAACACGCGAAAGGGGCATGCTGACATTTGCCTCAACTGTCATAAAGTGCCATCTGGGATCACCCTCTGCGGACTGCGCTGGCTGATCCGAGACGGCACTTTACGACTACATTAGATTTTGTTCTTCGATATGCTAGCGCAAAACAGAAAATTACTTAAAAACAGAAAGTGTCCTTTCGGATAAGCCTGTGCGGAGGCTGATCCGAGACGACACCTTACGCAAATTTACGAATGTCCGTTTACGCGAGTTGTAGGCTATTTGAGCCCTGCACTGGCAAAGGGGGTGGGTGGAGGGAGTTTAAACGCATCTTAGCAATACTTTATAATTATAAGGCAAGTCATCAGATAATTTCTGACCCATACAATCAATTTTGTGTAACAATCTACTGAATACTAGGATAGATTGGTCCATAGACACGCAAAAAGTTTACCAAAATATTTCGATACAGGTCATGCTGCTCGGACTGCTTAGGCTGACTTGGGCCGATATTTCTTGCAAATGCATAAAATTCCTTTTTAAAGTGCATGGCTAAATATCCATTTCACTTTCCATTTTGCAAAGAATAGAATAGAATAATAGAACAGACTTTTGGCTAGTTGAAATATACTTATTTAGTTCATTTTGTGGTTAATGGCATTTAATACTGGTGGATTTTGCGAGTGAATCAGAGAGAGTTATTCGATTAGGAATTTAAGAGAGAGAAAGACTTTGGAAAACATTGTAGGAAAGTGTCACCAGCATTTTCTCGGCTTTCTACCATGTTTTCCGCCATTCTATAAACACTTCACATTTTTTGAGTTACATGTTATTTGCTGTCAGCATATTCTTTTAATTTGGAGAACTCTAATTGTTGAACTCTTTACCACACGACAAAATTTTAGACTGGTTCAAATTGAAAGCATTTGCAGACGACAAAATAAAAATGACTGAAAAATTGAAATTTGTTCTGAGAAGGATAGAAAACACTGTGTTTTCCCAAAGTGTTTTCAAAAGGCTTCTTTCTCAGGGGCGTCAAAAGTAGGGATTGTGTGGTAATGGGTTAATTCTTTGGTAAAAGACTGAAGTGCCTGCATCACATGGGTATTGAAAGTTGAATACAGAAAAAGAATTCTTATTATACTGCAAAGACATTTCTCGTGATCTGATTGGATAATGATTTATGTCCTGAACATACATAACATGTACCCTGGCGAACGTAAGGCAGTTTCCCTTTTGGGAGCCCCGTATATGGCTACACTTTCAACACAATATCGAAAATCCCGGCGTCGATCAAGATTAACATCAAGATCATGCACCAAACTACACGTTTTACCAAGATTTTAGTGACGTCAGTTCCCAGTGACGTCAGTTTTCATTGAATTGGGGCACTCAGAAGGGAAATTCTACTTCGTCAGCGTACTCATTTTTTGAAACCAAAAAACAGGTAAATTTAGCTTAAGGTAAGACCTGTGTAATGGAAAACAGCTATTTCCACTAAAATATCATCATGCAAAATTAGCTATAATTAAAAATGAGTATTATTGAACTACTTTCACCTTTTCATTTCTTCCATTTTTTCCTTCGTTGAATTATTATTTATAAATCTAAAACCGCTATATTTCTCAATTGAAAAAGATATAATAATTACCTCCCTTTTTAGAAAACAAACAAGACTATCAAAAATAGTTTCAAGATAGACATAAACGGAATTTCTGATCCGTTAGAAATGTGCAAAACTATTATTTCTGCATAAATCCTTATTTATCCTTATTTAACAACCAATTAGAATTTTTGCCAAATGTTCACCGGAAGTGCATTACACAGGTCTTACCTTAACACACGTTGGAATAGTAAAACTTTGCAGCATAATAGATTCGCCTTCGGCTCGGGGCGACATTATTCATCACATCCGTGAACAAGTTTCCAAGTCCCCTGCCACCTGACCGTACAACTAATAAGATTTTATTCTTCCTATTTTTCTTGTTTCTACACGTAGCATTTGGTTTTATAAAAGTAGCTCTTTCAGGTTTGGGGACAGCATTTTAATCGTGATAGAGGAGGATGAGAGCTAGAACAGTTTCTTACATTTCTTATGTTTATCCTGTGTCCAGAAATATGTGAATAGCAATGATAGCCCAACTTTTATTACAATTCTCTAGTGCTATATCACGAAAGTTTACAAGGATCAGTTTGAAGATAAAAAAAATTCAAATACAAGTAGATCTAATAACAAATTTAAAGATGTGATAATGCGAAAAAGTGCATATAACGCAAAAAAAAAACGCTTTAGAATGCGAAAATAAAATACATAATAATGCAAAATATTCAAACTAACGCGGAAAAAATCTGGCAATAATAATATTATTATTATTATTATTTGTTGAACTCTACTGTTTGCATTATGATATACTTCAGTGGCATCGAGAAGAATATCGCAAAACCGATAAAATGTGTTTGGGATTTTTTTTTTTTTTTTTTTTTTGTCACTAGATCTAGCAATTTTTTTTTCCACTAGCAAAAGTGTTTCAATTATCTTACCACTATATTTCTTATTTTGGGATCAAAAATTAAGTCACCTTATCAAACGTTTCTGATCTGCATGAAAGTTGGCAAGAATGTTTGTCTTTGTGGTATTTTACTTGAGCTGAAAATGGGTTAGGTTGGGTCTAAAAGTAGATCACTGGGTCAAATCGTTGGGGAAAAAAATGTATGTACACTCGGGAGGCAAAATTTTCTGTCCAATAATAGCATATGGGACGAGAGACATTTCATTATCTACTTGAAACAACTCATTAGTTCGTCATACGATAGGATACGATACGATATGAAATTTTAGACTCGTCCAAATTGAGAGTATTTAACCCTTTACCACACAATCCCTACTTTTGACCCCCCTGAGAAAAAAAGCCTTTAGAAAATATTATGGGAAGAGGAGAAAATGCTGGTAACCCGCATTTTCTCTTTTTCCCACAATGTTTTTCTATCCTTCACAAAACAAAATGCAAATTTTCAGTCACTTTTATTTTCTAGTCTGCAAATGCATTCAATTTGGTCAGACCTAAAATTTTGTTGTTTGGTAATGAGTTATAGATGAAAAATCAAATGTTGGTCAAATGTCGAGACCTGTGTGTGAGAGGGTTGAAAACATAGCTAGAAAAGGGAAAATGCAGGTCATCGGCATTTTCTCCTCTTTCCACAAGTTTTTCACAGGTTTTCTTTGTCAGAGTTAAAAGGCAAGGTTTTGTGGTCAAGGGTTAAAAGTGGTAGTGGCAGTACAAAAAAGTCATAGAGCTTTTACAAAATCAACATCACGATTACATTACTTTCAGCCAAAATCGAAAATGTAACCTAATTATTCAGCTATTTTCCTGCTAAAATTCCTTGCAAATACTATTATCCTTGGATATTCGGCCGATTTGAAAACAGTGCAACAGAAGCAGTGATTCCCTTTCTGCTAAAACTTTTGCAGCAAATCTCCAGCTGTTTATTTATTAGTAAGGTATGAAGTCGTGTATGTCCAATTTAATTTCAAATAGGTAAAGCGATTATGCAAAGATAAGAATAGAATTTGTAATTCGGCTTATTGTATTACATGATAACAATTTGACATTTCATACTTAACAGAAATTACAACAACTGGAACCACCACAGCAGTGACAACAACTTCATCAACAACATCTTCAACAGCAGTGACTACACTGTCAACGGCTACATCTCCCACAACAGTGACAACAGCGTCAACGGCTACGTCACCGACAACAGTGACAACGCCGTCAACGGTTACATCTCCCACAACAGTGACAACACCCTCAACGGCTACATCACCGACAACAGTGACAACAGCGTCAACGGCTACATCGCCGACAACATCGTCAACGGCTACATCGCCGACAACAGCGACAACACAGTCAACGGTTACATCACCGACAACCGCGACTACACCGTCAACGGCTACATCAACGACAACGGTGACAACTGCGTCAACGGTTACATCTCCCACAACGGTGACGACACCCTCAACGGCTACGTCACCGACACCAGTGACGACAGCGTCAACGGCTACGTCACCGACAACAGTGACGACAGCGTCAACGGTTACGTCACCGACAACATCGTCAACGACTACATCACCGACAACAGGGACAACACCCTCAACGGCTACATCACCGACAACAGTGACAACGGCGTCAACGATTACATCTTCCACAACAGTGACAACACCGTCAACTGCTACATCACCGACAACAGTGACAACGGCGTCAACGGCTACATCACCGACAACAGTGACAACGGCGTCAACGGCTACATCTCCGACAACAGTGACAACGGCGTCAACTGCTACATCAGCCACAACAGTGACAACACCATCAACGGCTACATCCCCGACAACAGCGTCAACGGCGTCAACGGCTACATCACCGACAACAGTGACAACGGCGTCAACTGCTACATCACCGACAACAGTGACAACAACATCAACGGCTACATCACCTACAACAGTGACAACGGCGTCAACGGCTACATCACCCACAACAGCGACAACACCAACTACAGTGACATCACCATATTCTGCTACAACCCCAACTTCCTCTTCGCCCTCTACAATCACAGAAACAATTACCAGTAATAAGTTTTTATTATTATTGTTATTATTATTATTAGATTAGCTCCTTTAGGATGCATTAACGTAGTTGACCCGTAATAGAAAACAGCCATTTACTTTGTAATACTATCCTACAAAATTTGCTAAAATTAAAAATGAGTATTATTGTACTGCTTTCACAGGGCCACTTTTTCCTTTTTGTCCTTCCTAGAATTATCATTTATAAATCTAAAACTGCTATATTCTCATTGCAAAGGGATGTGATTACTACCTCCTTTTTCTGGAAACTGATAAAAGTATCAACAGATAATTTCAAGATAGATATCGAAGAAATTTCTGGTCGGTTGAAAATGTGCAAAAGTGTTATATCTGTATAGAACTGTCTCTATGAGCTGTCAAGAAATTTTATGCCATGCTGTACTAGAAGTATTACGGGGCCACTGCCTTAATATTTCTCCGTAGAGACCTTCAGATCAATGTTATTAAGAAAAGCGCACACACAATACTAAAAGATTTGTAAATAGCCTAGTCTTTAAGTTAAATTGAAAGCTTGGCATTTTATAGAACTTTATAGGCAAAAAAAGGAGGTTAAGGAAATCTTAGTACACCATGGAACAAAAAATACCAATACGAACAAATATTCATTTTAGTTTATTTCATTAGATACATTTCATGGCTTGAAATAGATGTTTCCTTTAGCTTGATAGTAGTAATATCCTTGTTGTGGCACTATGTCAAGTACTCCAGGAGTCAAGAGCTTTTTCGCAAAATAACGGTCCACAGAGAATTCCCTGTTATTTATGCAAAACACAGTCATGAACAAGCCTAAGGAAATGCATTGCATGAAATTCAATTCGTTTGAATGTCTAATGAAATTTACGTAAGTCCCTTCTTATGTTAGCCTCAAAAGTCACGTATGGAAGACGAAACTTTTCAAAATACCTCTTCAGTAACAAGTGTGTCCCTCTTCAGTGGCAAATAAGAACTTGCACTGGCATCGCACATTGGAGCTAAGGAACCAGTTTCCATTCCTCCTGTAGCACCACAGCAAGAGCCTGGGGTGGTGCCAGTATTCCGCGTAGGACCTTCAGTCACAGAATGTCTCACAAATGTTCGATACTATGAGGTTATTTAACATGCTTGTGTACAATACTGAATTCTATTGGTTGAGTACACTGTAGAAACCAGACTATATTTTGGACGAGGCCACAGCATCCTTCAGCAGACAAATCAACACTTTATAATACTGTGAGAATCAACATTATTAATGTGTATTAGAGCTTTTTATCACGGCTTCTCAAGCACAATTTGAAACGTCATGTCCTTATCTAAAGTATACTTTGAAAAATCATGTGTAGAAAAAGTCCATAGAAGATCTTATATGTATCCTCAGTTCTGTAAACTTGGAAACGTATCACGAAATAGGGACAGAATAAATGATAAACAATCAAATCGGTTCAATGTGAATCCTAAAACTGAATTGATATTTCCCGCTGAATAACACAGCCAGGAAGTTTTTATTTTAAAACACTTTAACCTTATACCACACATTGCTGACATTTTGACAGTGCTAAAATTTTGTCGTTTGCTATACGATTAATAAGAAAAACAACAAACCCATTTGAATGACCTTCTTATTTGATGAGAAAGTAATGATTACATAAAAAAAGAAAGCAACTTACTCTCTCTCTCTCTCTCTCTCTCTCTCTCTCTCTCTCTCTCATAGTGAAGACAGGTCATTGTAATATGTCTTTATGCAAAACTCTTGGAAAAGTTAGTTTTATACAATTTACTTTTTCACGAAGCATTACTCGTTTCTATTTTAATAGCGCCATGTGTTGAACAAGACGGGATGGATGATAACAATACAATTAGAAATGGGGATATCAACATTACAAGTGACAGTTCACTAAATCCGTACAAAGAAGACCTGAGAGTATCTGGAAATGGACTAGTCGTGTTTTCCAATACATTTACGGTAGAAATCACAGTTCTTAGAGTGGATAAAGTATACAGTTTTGGGCTTGGTCAAAATGAAGGCGTATACAAGTTTACAATTGACTATCAGACCAGCGCTGGAAAGTGGATGTCTTTAGATCCATATTTAACGGTAAGTCGACAACTGAAATTTAAGGAAAAATTTTGCGAATTGAACACCAGTGATATTACACAGTCTAAAGAACAACCTTTTCTCTCTCATTATAAAATATAATCCTGAAAGTTTTGCTGAAACCGTCAAATTATTCATAACATTCAAATGCACTGAAATCATTATAGAATGGCGAAAGTATTGATATCTTATGTAACACGAGATCTTGAGCATGTTCATCAATATTAATTGATGGTATAGTGCTTAACTCATTACCAGACGACAATATTTTAGGCTTGTCCAAATTGAAAGCATTTGTGGACGACAAAATGAAAGTGACTGAAAATTTGATATTTGTTTTGTGAAGGGTGGAAAACATTGTGGGAAAAGAAGAAAATGCTGGTTACCAGCATTTTCTCCTTTTCCCACAATGTTTTCTAAAGCCGTCTTTTTCAGGGTCGTCAAATGTAGGGATTGTGTGGTAATGGGTTAACGCTGTTTTCGCTGCATTCACTTGTTGTCCTGGGGTTTCTTTTTGGCTAGTATACCTCGCACAATTTCCTACCCAAGCCACTGGCTTCTCTAAAACACAACCGTTGAACCAATGTTCAGCCCTGTCAGAGGGCCGACTATCAGCAGTTCTTGGAAAGAAATTGGCAGAGCCGATAGTCGAACTGGTGACCTCCTGGTTTCAGCTCCTACAGTTGACTTACTGATTTAGCTATTTATCAGGCTTGGTCTCAGTTTAGTACATTGGCTGAAATTCAAGATATATTTTAAACATATTCTTGACTAAACAAAACATAATGATAGTACTATTTAAAAAAGGATTATAATAACACGTCATTTAAGGGCAATAAATTGGTCTGCAACACGCGAAAAGGGATATTCGAAAGGACATTTGCATAAGGTGTCGTCTATGATCAGCCTGTGCAGTCCGCGCAGGCTAATCCAAGATGGCACTTCACAACTACATCCGATTTTGTGCAACAGACGTAAAAATATTACCGATGATGCTCATTCGATGAAATAAATTTCAATCTTTCACCGAAAAAAAATATATATAGATATATCATCTATTTCTTGCTGTTATAAATAAGGATTGAATATTGTTCTGCAGACTTATGACTTTAATGACACGGCCATTGTTAACCCACCACAAAACGGATACACCAAGTTCAGAATAACTGTGCACAAACTTCCTTATGAAAGCAGTATGAATATTACTCTACGTATCATCGGCTGCTTTGACAGAGGTAAATATGATTTGTTTCTCATGAAAGTGATGGAATATAGAACTGAGCCATGCACTGTCAAAAAGGGGCGTAACCCGTTACCAAAAACTCTCAGGTTTTTACGAAACAGAGGTAGAAGCCTTCTGAAAACATTGTGGGAAAAGGAGAAAGTGCTGGTAACAGCATTTTCTCCTTTTCCCACAATTTTTTTAACCCTTCCCAAACCAAATTTCAATTTTTCAGTCACATTTATTTTGTCGTCTGTAAATGCTAACGATATTAACGCATCTCCGTAGCTTATTGTACTTGGCAAGTCATCGCATGGATACATTAAATCAATTTTGTCCCTCAACCAACAGTATCGTGGGGTAGAATGCTTTTTCGACGTGCAGGATATTTACCTATAGTTAAAACGCTTAACCCATTTCAGCCTACGCGGACTGCGAGAGCTGATAAGAATCGATACTTTTTGCAGATGCATGATGTCGTTGTTTTTTGACAGATCATGGGCTGAATGGACTAATTAAATATTCTAACACGGCACGCGACTTTGGCTCTATAAACTCAGTGCAAGGAAAGCGTGGTAAAATCTGCGACAATCCATGTAGAGTGACGTCATTCTATATCGAGTGACGTCATTCAATGAGTGAGTTATTCAATGGAGCATAATTTTCATCCGCATTTTTACTCTAACTTTGAACTTGTTTTCCTTTCATTAAGAATTGGCCATATTAGAATCGAAATAATCTTCTTTCTATCTTTCAATAAACCACGTTGTGAGTTTTTAGGCGCAATGAATAAACCACTCGGGCTATCGCCATCGTGCATTATTTATTGTGCCTCATAACTCACAACTGTGGTTTATTGAACGATAAACCACGATAGGAAGAAGACTGTTTCTTAATTAAATCTCTACAGACGATAAATCAAGTCCACATCATCATCAACAACAATAACAATAACAACAATATTTTGCTTGCTACACGCAAAGGGGGGCATTCGGACATATGCGTAAGATGTCGTCTCAGAGCATCATGCTCAGTCCATGCAGGCCAATCCGAGACAGCACTTTACGGCTACATCAGATTTTGTGCTACAGCAGACTTGCAGAAAACAGAAAATCACTTAAAAAAAATAAAGTGTCGTCTCGGATTAGCTTGAGCGGAATGATCCGATACGACACTTTTCGTAAATGTCCGAATGCCCCTTTTCCCGTGTTGCAGGACATTTCTGATATAAGATAAGGTATGGCCGATGAGATATTATTCAGGAAGGAATTGACGAGGTGGAAGAATAACTTTGACTTGTCTCCCCTGAGCTGTTTTCATATATCATTTGGCCTTCAACATGCTAAAAGGAGCATTCGGACGTTTGCGTAAAGTGTCGTCTTGGAACAGCCTGCGTAGTCCGTCCAGGCTAATCCGAGACGGCACTTTACGACCACATCAAATTTTGTTCTTCTTAAGACTTGCGCAAAACAGAAAATTACATAAAAAAGGAAAGTGCCGTCTTGGATTAGCCTGCCCCAGCTGCGTACTCGGATCCGAGATGACACTTTACTCAAATTTCTGAATGCCCCTTTTTGCGTGTTGCTGACCATTTCGAGAACCGCAGATAAGTTTGTACTTGATAGATCTAGAGCTACATGTTTTCTGTTTTTACCGTGAAAGTTCATCCTTTTTGATTACCAAAGGCTGTTAGTGATCGCCCAGGTGGATTATTGATTGTGCCTCATAACTCACAACTATGGTTTATTGAACTATAAACCACGATAGAAAGAAAATTATTTCCTAATTCTAACTTGACGCGTGAATTCGGCTTCAGAGTTTATTGAAACCGTGGTAAAATCCATGTTATTCTATGTAGGATGACGTCATTCTATATAGAGTGACGTCATTCTGTAAAATTTATACATTATTCAATGACATATAATCTGCATCCGCGTTTTCACTCCACGTTTGAACTTGTTTCTCTTGGATAAAGAGTTGGCCATGTTAGAATCGAAATAATCTTTTTATCATGGTTTGTTTGAGAAATAATCTTCTTTCTATCGTGGTTTATCGTTCAATAAACCACAGTTGTGAGTTATGAGGCACAATAGATAATCCACGATGGCGATAGCCCCAGTGGTTTACTCATTGCGCCTTATAACTCACAACGTGGTTTATTTAACGATAACCCACGATAGAAAGAAGATTATTTCGATTCTAATATGACAAATTCTTAATGAAAGGAAAACAAGTTCAAACTTAGAGTAAATAGGCGGATGAAGATTATGTTCCATTGAATAACTCACTCATTGAACGACGTCACTTGATGCAGAATGACGTCACTCTACATTGATTGTCGCAGATTTTACCACGCTTTCCTTGCACTGTGATTATAGAGCCGAATTCGGGTGTCATGTTAGAACGTTCAATAAACCACATTGTGAATTATGAGGCGCAATGGATAACCCACTCGGGCCATCGCACTCGTGGATTTTATTTTCCTCGTAACTCACAGATGTGCTTTATTGAACGATTAACCATGTTAGAAAGAAAATTATTTCTTGAGTCAAACATTTTCACTTAATCTGATGGTATTCTTTTCAGGTTCTCAAATTATAGTAGCAGAGTTATCATTCTCGAACTATAAAATTGACTATTTTCATAAATTTTTTTCCCGCGAAAACTTTAAGTTCAAAGAAAAGTGTTCGTAGTTTTACGCTATTTCTTCTTTGTGCAACGCAAGTTCTCTGTAATCCACACAAGAATTCGTAAAAAATACATTAGATCTGAAGTGAGACCTCTTTTCCAATTATATTTGTTGGATTGCACCTGTTTTCTCCAATACGCCGTCGAAGACGATGTGCACTACTTTTTCCATCGCAAACAGTTCACAGTCCCGAGAAAACAACATTTTTAGGAGATTTTGTTTTTCTTAAATTTGAATAGGCCTACAAAACACACACACAAAAAGATAATTCTTTGTGCTTTCGGCATTTATTTCTACATATATGTAAGCTTAACTCTTTACCAGACGACAAAATTTTAGACTTGTCCAAATTGAAAGCATTTGCAGACGACAAAATAAATGCAACTCAAAAATTGAAAGTTGTTTCCAAAGGGGTTGAAAATATTGTGGAAAAGAAGAAAATGCTGGTTACCTGCATTTTCTCCTTTTTTCACAAAGTTTTCAAAAGCTTTCATCCCAGGGTCGTAAAAACCAGGGATGTTTTTCTTTTCGAAAGGTCTAAGACCATCTTTGCATTAGAATGAAGTCTTTGTTGAGATATCTTAGAAAAGTAATCAGGTTTAATTCCCCTTTAAAAAGCCAAAATGCTTGTATGTATGTATAGGCAGTAGTGGAACCTTACCCACACCAGAGAACCCAACACTTACAACTGTATTAACTACCACAAGAAGGAGACCCACACGACCCACAAGACCTCCACGAACTGGTACAAAATGAAGATAGAGAATCATCTTTGCGAGCCAAGGTTACGATCACTACGTGGATCTTACCTTGGCTGATTAAACCTGATTTCGAGATTCCTGCGATGCGCCTTCTATTGGATGCTGGTTAATACCCCCCTTTACATAATATTTCTGAAAGCCAATGAAATATCATTTTACAAACCACTTACGAATACATTTATTCAACATGAAGCGATAGGCAGATATCGACGTGCGTTTCCATGTTTACCTTCTATTCGAAAGGCCGCAACCTCATTCTATTTTTATCAAAGATGAAATGCTACTAGCGATTTCATTCGTTGTAGTTGGAGCTGGCTGCATCCAATAAAAAAGTGTATCGGGGGAATGTAAAAATCAATCTTGATCCACCAAGGGTATAGCATCTTTTCGAGCCAAGTTTACTATCACTACGTGGATCTTACCTTGGCGGATCGAGCTTGATTTTTACGTTCACCCGATACGCTTTTTCATTGGATGCATCCAGCTCTAGCTGCAACGAATGAAATCGCTCGTAGCATTTCATCTTTGATAAAAATAGAACAAGGTCTCTACCTTTTGAATAAAAGGTAAAACATGGAAACTTACGTGGATGTCTGCTTATCGCTTCTTGTGTAATCGTAAGCAGTTTGTAAAACGATACTTCATTTGCTTTTAGAAATATGATGTAAAGGGGCGTAATAACCAGCATCCAATAGAGGGCTCATAGAAGGAATCTCGAAATCGGGCTCAATCAGCCAAGGTAAGATCCACGTAGTGATCGTAAACTTGGCTCGCGAAGATGAGGGTGGAGTAGCGTAGTGAATCGTCAGCCTTGGTTTGCGAAGAGGATAGAGAATAGACTAGAATTTTGATAATTTATAATGTAGAATAGCCATTTGGTTTGACCCTTTAGCAAATAGTTGTGTGTTTCCTTGTTGATGAAGACGTTTTGGAAATGCCACCCAGAAATAGAGTAAATGCTGTTTATTATCTGTAGTACTCTAGTCTTTCCCACAGATTGATATAAATGTATAGCTTGCGCTATAGCAAGACAGTATAAGTGTCCCCTTATACAAACACAGCCTATACATTTAACCCATTAACACACAATCCCTACCTTTGGCGCCCCTGAGAAAGACGCCTATAGAAAACATTGTGGGAAAAGGAGAAAGTGCTGGTCACCAGCATTTTCTCCTTTTCCCACAATGTTTTCTAACCTTCACAAAACAAATTTCAAATTTTCAGTCACTTTTATTTTGTCGTCTGCAAACACTTTCGATTTGGACAAGCCAAAAATATTGTTGTTTGGTAATGAGTTAAATCAGTGGATAGACCAGAGTACTACATATCATTATCTAGTTTTCTAACAATATATTCTATAGAGGATAATCAACTGCATATTTCTATATGAAAAATATCTCACGAGGATGCGTTGTTAGGCGTTAAAAAACGAGTGCGCAGCACGAGTTTTTTTAACGCCTTACCACCCATCCGAAAGAGATATTTTTCATATAAAAAATAACCAGTTGATTATTCTATTTATTATACACCTTTTTGAAATTATTATTTTTAATGTTTCGTTTGAAAGTCGAAATCAATACTTTGGATAGAGAAAAAAACGTCAGGGACATGGTGCGGATGAATACATAATTTAAAAGAACAAAACGGGACTACTCGTTGAAAATATAGAACTTACAATTAACACTATCTATAAGTGCTTAATGAAAAAAAAGTAGTTCCTAAATTACGGCAGGAAATGAAAGTGAAAGTTGATATCGTCGCTAGTGATGATATCAAAATTTATTACACTGGGAAACTCCAGGATTTCACTGCTAGGTATATAATAAATACATTTATTGACAAATCGCACATTCGAGTCACAGTAAGTTTGTCGTCTGCAACTGTATTCCATACGACTGAGTCTTAAATCTAGTCTAGAATAGTGTCAAGGTAGAGAATAGTGATTTAGTTTGTATAGAGAAAGATAGACAAATAGCATATTTATTCAGCTTGCAACACGCGAAAGGGGCATGCTGACATTTGCCTCAACTGTCATAAAGTGCCATCTGGGATCACCCTCTGCGGACTGCGCTGGCTGATCCGAGACGGCACTTTACGACTACATTAGATTTTGTTCTTCGATATGCTAGCGCAAAACAGAAAATTACTTAAAAACAGAAAGTGTCCTTTCGGATAAGCCTGTGCGGAGGCTGATCCGAGACGACACCTTACGCAAATTTACGAATGTCCGTTTACGCGAGTTGTAGGCTATTTGAGCCCTGCACTGGCAAAGGGGGTGGGTGGAGGGAGTTTAAACGCATCTTAGCAATACTTTATAATTATAAGGCAAGTCATCAGATAATTTCTGACCCATACAATCAATTTTGTGTAACAATCTACTGAATACTAGGATAGATTGGTCCATAGACACGCAAAAAGTTTACCAAAATATTTCGATACAGGTCATGCTGCTCGGACTGCTTAGGCTGACTTGGGCCGATATTTCTTGCAAATGCATAAAATTCCTTTTTAAAGTGCATGGCTAAATATCCATTTCACTTTCCATTTTGCAAAGAATAGAATAGAATAATAGAACAGACTTTTGGCTAGTTGAAATATACTTATTTAGTTCATTTTGTGGTTAATGGCATTTAATACTGGTGGATTTTGCGAGTGAATCAGAGAGAGTTATTCGATTAGGAATTTAAGAGAGAGAAAGACTTTGGAAAACATTGTAGGAAAGTGTCACCAGCATTTTCTCGGCTTTCTACCATGTTTTCCGCCATTCTATAAACACTTCACATTTTTTGAGTTACATGTTATTTGCTGTCAGCATATTCTTTTAATTTGGAGAACTCTAATTGTTGAACTCTTTACCACACGACAAAATTTTAGACTGGTTCAAATTGAAAGCATTTGCAGACGACAAAATAAAAATGACTGAAAAATTGAAATTTGTTCTGAGAAGGATAGAAAACACTGTGTTTTCCCAAAGTGTTTTCAAAAGGCTTCTTTCTCAGGGGCGTCAAAAGTAGGCATTGTGTGGTAATGGGTTAATTCTTTGGTAAAAGACTGAAGTGCCTGCATCACATGGGTATTGAAAGTTGAATACAGAAAAAGAATTCTTATTATACTGCAAAGACATTTCTCGTGATCTGATTGGATAATGATTTATGTCCTGAACATACATAACATGTACCCTGGCGAACGTAAGGCAGTTTCCCTTTTGGGAGCCCCGTATATGGCTACACTTTCAACACAATATCGAAAATCCCGGCGTCGATCAAGATTAACATCAAGATCATGCACCAAACTACACGTTTTACCAAGATTTTAGTGACGTCAGTTCCCAGTGACGTCAGTTTTCATTGAATTGGGGCACTCAGAAGGGAAATTCTACTTCGTCAGCGTACTCATTTTTTGAAACCAAAAAACAGGTAAATTTAGCTTAACACACGTTGGAATAGTAAAACTTTGCAGCATAATAGATTCGCCTTCGGCTCGGGGCGACATTATTCATCACATCCGTGAACAAGTTTCCAAGTCCCCTGCCACCTGACCGTACAACTAATAAGATTTTATTCTTCCTATTTTTCTTGTTTCTACACGTAGCATTTGGTTTTATAAAAGTAGCTCTTTCAGGTTTGGGGACAGCATTTTAATCGTGATAGAGGAGGATGAGAGCTAGAACAGTTTCTTACATTTCTTATGTTTATCCTGTGTCCAGAAATATGTGAATAGCAATGATAGCCCAACTTTTATTACAATTCTCTAGTGCTATATCACGAAAGTTTACAAGGATCAGTTTGAAGATAAAAAAAATTCAAATACAAGTAGATCTAATAACAAATTTAAAGATGTGATAATGCGAAAAAGTGCATATAACGCAAAAAAAAAACGCTTTAGAATGCGAAAATAAAATACATAATAATGCAAAATATTCAAACTAACGCGGAAAAAATCTGGCAATAATAATATTATTATTATTATTATTTGTTGAACTCTACTGTTTGCATTATGATATACTTCAGTGGCATCGAGAAGAATATCGCAAAACCGATAAAATGTGTTTGGGATTTTTTTTTTTTTTTTTTTGTCACTAGATCTAGCAATTTTTTTTTTCCACTAGCAAAAGTGTTTCAATTATCTTACCACTATATTTCTTATTTTGGGATCAAAAATTAAGTCACCTTATCAAACGTTTCTGATCTGCATGAAAGTTGGCAAGAATGTTTGTCTTTGTGGTATTTTACTTGAGCTGAAAATGGGTTAGGTTGGGTCTAAAAGTAGATCACTGGGTCAAATCGTTGGGGAAAAAAATGTATGTACACTCGGGAGGCAAAATTTTCTGTCCAATAATAGCATATGGGACGAGAGACATTTCATTATCTACTTGAAACAACTCATTAGTTCGTCATACGATAGGATACGATACGATATGAAATTTTAGACTCGTCCAAATTGAGAGTATTTAACCCTTTACCACACAATCCCTACTTTTGACCCCCCTGAGAAAAAAAGCCTTTAGAAAATATTATGGGAAGAGGAGAAAATGCTGGTAACCCGCATTTTCTCTTTTTCCCACAATGTTTTTCTATCCTTCACAAAACAAAATGCAAATTTTCAGTCACTTTTATTTTCTAGTCTGCAAATGCATTCAATTTGGTCAGACCTAAAATTTTGTTGTTTGGTAATGAGTTATAGATGAAAAATCAAATGTTGGTCAAATGTCGAGACCTGTGTGTGAGAGGGTTGAAAACATAGCTAGAAAAGGGAAAATGCAGGTCATCGGCATTTTCTCCTCTTTCCACAAGTTTTTCACAGGTTTTCTTTGTCAGAGTTAAAAGGCAAGGTTTTGTGGTCAAGGGTTAAAAGTGGTAGTGGCAGTACAAAAAAGTCATAGAGCTTTTACAAAATCAACATCACAATTACATTACTTTCAGCCAAAATCGAAAATGTAACCTAATTATTCAGCTATTTTCCTGCTAAAATTCCTTGCAAATACTATTATCCTTGGATATTCGGCCGATTTGAAAACAGTGCAACAGAAGCAGTGATTCCCTTTCTGCTAAAACTTTTGCAGCAAATCTCCAGCTGTTTATTTATTAGTAAGGTATGAAGTCGTGTATGTCCAATTTAATTTCAAATAGGTAAAGCGATTATGCAAAGATAAGAATAGAATTTGTAATTCGGCTTATTGTATTACATGATAACAATTTGACATTTCATACTTAACAGAAATTACAACAACTGGAACCACCACAGCAGTGACAACAACTTCATCAACAACATCTTCAACAGCAGTGACTACACTGTCAACGGCTACATCTCCCACAACAGTGACAACAGCGTCAACGGCTACGTCACCGACAACAGTGACAACGCCGTCAACGGTTACATCTCCCACAACAGTGACAACACCCTCAACGGCTACATCACCGACAACAGTGACAACAGCGTCAACGGCTACATCGCCGACAACATCGTCAACGGCTACATCGCCGACAACAGCGACAACACAGTCAACGGTTACATCACCGACAACCGCGACTACACCGTCAACGGCTACATCAACGACAACGGTGACAACTGCGTCAACGGTTACATCTCCCACAACGGTGACGACACCCTCAACGGCTACGTCACCGACACCAGTGACGACAGCGTCAACGGCTACGTCACCGACAACAGTGACGACAGCGTCAACGGTTACGTCACCGACAACATCGTCAACGACTACATCACCGACAACAGGGACAACACCCTCAACGGCTACATCACCGACAACAGTGACAACGGCGTCAACGATTACATCTTCCACAACAGTGACAACACCGTCAACTGCTACATCACCGACAACAGTGACAACGGCGTCAACGGCTACATCACCGACAACAGTGACAACACCGTCAACGGCTACATCTCCGACAACAGTGACAACGGCGTCAACTGCTACATCAGCCACAACAGTGACAACACCATCAACGGCTACATCCCCGACAACAGTGACAACAGCGTCAACGGCGTCAACGGCTACATCACCGACAACAGTGACAACGGCGTCAACTGCTACATCACCGACAACAGTGACAACAACATCAACGGCTACATCACCTACAACAGTGACAACGGCGTCAACGGCTACATCACCCACAACAGCGACAACACCAACTACAGTGACATCACCATATTCTGCTACAACCCCAACTTCCTCTTCGCCCTCTACAATCACAGAAACAATTACCAGTAATAAGTTTTTATTATTATTGTTATTATTATTATTAGATTAGCTCCTTTAGGATGCATTAACGTAGTTGACCCGTAATAGAAAACAGCCATTTACTTTGTAATACTATCCTACAAAATTTGCTAAAATTAAAAATGAGTATTATTGTACTGCTTTCACAGGGCCACTTTTTCCTTTTTGTCCTTCCTAGAATTATCATTTATAAATCTAAAACTGCTATATTCTCATTGCAAAGGGATGTGATTACTACCTCCTTTTTCTGGAAACTGATAAAAGTATCAACAGATAATTTCAAGATAGATATCGAAGAAATTTCTGGTCGGTTGAAAATGTGCAAAAGTGTTATATCTGTATAGAACTGTCTCTATGAGCTGTCAAGAAATTTTATGCCATGCTGTACTAGAAGTATTACGGGGCCACTGCCTTAATATTTCTCCGTAGAGACCTTCAGATCAATGTTATTAAGAAAAGCGCACACACAATACTAAAAGATTTGTAAATAGCCTAGTCTTTAAGTTAAATTGAAAGCTTGGCATTTTATAGAACTTTATAGGCAAAAAAAGGAGGTTAAGGAAATCTTAGTACACCATGGAACAAAAAATACCAATACGAACAAATATTCATTTTAGTTTATTTCATTAGATACATTTCATGGCTTGAAATAGATGTTTCCTTTAGCTTGATAGTAGTAATATCCTTGTTGTGGCACTATGTCAAGTACTCCAGGAGTCAAGAGCTTTTTCGCAAAATAACGGTCCACAGAGAATTCCCTGTTATTTATGCAAAACACAGTCATGAACAAGCCTAAGGAAATGCATTGCATGAAATTCAATTCGTTTGAATGTCTAATGAAATTTACGTAAGTCCCTTCTTATGTTAGCCTCAAAAGTCACGTATGGAAGACGAAACTTTTCAAAATACCTCTTCAGTAACAAGTGTGTCCCTCTTCAGTGGCAAATAAGAACTTGCACTGGCATCGCACATTGGAGCTAAGGAACCAGTTTCCATTCCTCCTGTAGCACCACAGCAAGAGCCTGGGGTGGTGCCAGTATTCCGCGTAGGACCTTCAGTCACAGAATGTCTCACAAATGTTCGATACTATGAGGTTATTTAACATGCTTGTGTACAATACTGAATTCTATTGGTTGAGTACACTGTAGAAACCAGACTATATTTTGGACGAGGCCACAGCATCCTTCAGCAGACAAATCAACACTTTATAATACTGTGAGAATCAACATTATTAATGTGTATTAGAGCTTTTTATCACGGCTTCTCAAGCACAATTTGAAACGTCATGTCCTTATCTAAAGTATACTTTGAAAAATCATGTGTAGAAAAAGTCCATAGAAGATCTTATATGTATCCTCAGTTCTGTAAACTTGGAAACGTATCACGAAATAGGGACAGAATAAATGATAAACAATCAAATCGGTTCAATGTGAATCCTAAAACTGAATTGATATTTCCCGCTGAATAACACAGCCAGGAAGTTTTTATTTTAAAACACTTTAACCTTATACCACACATTGCTGACATTTTGACAGTGCTAAAATTTTGTCGTTTGCTATACGATTAATAAGAAAAACAACAAACCCATTTGAATGACCTTCTTATTTGATGAGAAAGTAATGATTACATAAAAAAAGAAAGCAACTTACTCTCTCTCTCTCTCTCTCTCTCTCTCTCTCTCTCTCTCTCTCTCATAGTGAAGACAGGTCATTGTAATATGTCTTTATGCAAAACTCTTGGAAAAGTTAGTTTTATACAATTTACTTTTTCACGAAGCATTACTCGTTTCTATTTTAATAGCGCCATGTGTTGAACAAGACGGGATGGATGATAACAATACAATTAGAAATGGGGATATCAACATTACAAGTGACAGTTCACTAAATCCGTACAAAGAAGACCTGAGAGTATCTGGAAATGGACTAGTCGTGTTTTCCAATACATTTACGGTAGAAATCACAGTTCTTAGAGTGGATAAAGTATACAGTTTTGGGCTTGGTCAAAATGAAGGCGTATACAAGTTTACAATTGACTATCAGACCAGCGCTGGAAAGTGGATGTCTTTAGATCCATATTTAACGGTAAGTCGACAACTGAAATTTAAGGAAAAATTTTGCGAATTGAACACCAGTGATATTACACAGTCTAAAGAACAACCTTTTCTCTCTCATTATAAAATATAATCCTGAAAGTTTTGCTGAAACCGTCAAATTATTCATAACATTCAAATGCACTGAAATCATTATAGAATGGCGAAAGTATTGATATCTTATGTAACACGAGATCTTGAGCATGTTCATCAATATTAATTGATGGTATAGTGCTTAACTCATTACCAGACGACAATATTTTAGGCTTGTCCAAATTGAAAGCATTTGTGGACGACAAAATGAAAGTGACTGAAAATTTGATATTTGTTTTGTGAAGGGTGGAAAACATTGTGGGAAAAGAAGAAAATGCTGGTTACCAGCATTTTCTCCTTTTCCCACAATGTTTTCTAAAGCCGTCTTTTTCAGGGTCGTCAAATGTAGGGATTGTGTGGTAATGGGTTAACGCTGTTTTCGCTGCATTCACTTGTTGTCCTGGGGTTTCTTTTTGGCTAGTATACCTCGCACAATTTCCTACCCAAGCCACTGGCTTCTCTAAAACACAACCGTTGAACCAATGTTCAGCCCTGTCAGAGGGCCGACTATCAGCAGTTCTTGGAAAGAAATTGGCAGAGCTGATAGTCGAACTGGTGACCTCCTGGTTTCAGCTCCTACAGTTGACTTACTGATTTAGCTATTTATCAGGCTTGGTCTCAGTTTAGCACATTGGCTGAAATTCAAGATATATTTTAAACATATTCTTGACTAAACAAAACATAATGATAGTACTATTTAAAAAAGGATTATAATAACACATCATTTAAGGGCAATAAATTGGTCTGCAACACGCGAAAAGGGATATTCGAAAGGACATTTGCATAAGGTGTCGTCTATGATCAGCCTGTGCAGTCCGCGCAGGCTAATCCAAGATGGCACTTCACAACTACATCAGATTTTGTGCAACAGACGTAAAAATATTACCGATGATGCTCATTCGATGAAATAAATTTCAATCTTTCACCGAAAAAAAATATATATAGATATATCATCTATTTCTTGCTGTTATAAATAAGGATTGAATATTGTTCTGCAGACTTATGACTTTAATGACACGGCCATTGTTAACCCACCACAAAACGGATACACCAAGTTCAGAATAACTGTGCACAAACTTCCTTATGAAAGCAGTATGAATATTACTCTACGTATCATCGGCTGCTTTGACAGAGGTAAATATGATTTGTTTCTCATGAAAGTGATGGAATATAGAACTGAGCCATGCACTGTCAAAAAGGGGCGTAACCCGTTACCAAAAACTCTCAGGTTTTTACGAAACAGAGGTAGAAGCCTTCTGAAAACATTGTGGGAAAAGGAGAAAGTGCTGGTAACAGCATTTTCTCCTTTTCCCACAATTTTTTTAACCCTTCCCAAACCAAATTTCAATTTTTCAGTCACATTTATTTTGTCGTCTGTAAATGCTAACGATATTAACGCATCTCCGTAGCTTATTGTACTTGGCAAGTCATCGCATGGATACATTAAATCAATTTTGTCCCTCAACCAACTGTATCGTGGGGTAGAATGCTTTTTCGACGTGCAGGATATTTACCTATAGTTAAAACGCTTAACCCATTTCAGCCTACGCGGACTGCGAGAGCTGATAAGAATCGATACTTTTTGCAGATGCATGATGTCGTTGTTTTTTGACAGATCATGGGCTGAATGGACTAATTAAATATTCTAACACGGCACGCGACTTTGGCTCTATAAACTCAGTGCAAGGAAAGCGTGGTAAAATCTGCGACAATCCATGTAGAGTGACGTCATTCTATATCGAGTGACGTCATTCAATGAGTGAGTTATTCAATGGAGCATAATTTTCATCCGCATTTTTACTCTAACTTTGAACTTGTTTTCCTTTCATTAAGAATTGGCCATATTAGAATCGAAATAATCTTCTTTCTATCTTTCAATAAACCACGTTGTGAGTTTTTAGGCGCAATGAATAAACCACTCGGGCTATCGCCATCGTGGATTATTTATTGTGCCTCATAACTCACAACTGTGGTTTATTGAACGATAAACCACGATAGGAAGAAGACTGTTTCTTAATTAAATCTCTACAGACGATAAATCAAGTCCACATCATCATCAACAACAATAACAATAACAACAATATTTTGCTTGCTACACGCAAAGGGGGGCATTCGGACATATGCGTAAGATGTCGTCTCAGAGCATCATGCTCAGTCCATGCAGGCCAATCCGAGACAGCACTTTACGGCTACATCAGATTTTGTGCTACAGCAGACTTGCAGAAAACAGAAAATCACTTAAAAAAAATAAAGTGTCGTCTCGGATTAGCTTGAGCGGAATGATCCGATACGACACTTTTCGTAAATGTCCGAATGCCCCTTTTCCCGTGTTGCAGGACATTTCTGATATAAGATAAGGTATGGCCGATGAGATATTATTCAGGAAGGAATTGACGAGGTGGAAGAATAACTTTGACTTGTCTCCCCTGAGCTGTTTTCATATATCATTTGGCCTTCAACATGCTAAAAGGAGCATTCGGACGTTTGCGTAAAGTGTCGTCTTGGAACAGCCTGCGTAGTCCGTCCAGGCTAATCCGAGACGGCACTTTACGACCACATCAAATTTTGTTCTTCTTAAGACTTGCGCAAAACAGAAAATTACATAAAAAAGGAAAGTGCCGTCTTGGATTAGCCTGCCCCAGCTGCGTACTCGGATCCGAGATGGCACTTAACTCAAATTTCTGAATGCCCCTTTTTGCGTGTTGCTGACCATTTCGAGAACCGCAGATAAGTTTGTACTTGATAGATCTAGAGCTACATGTTTTCTGTTTTTACCGTGAAAGTTCATCCTTTTTGATTACCAAAGGCTGTTAGTGATCGCCCAAGTGGATTATTGATTGTGCCTCATAACTCACAACTATGGTTTATTGAACTATAAACCACGATAGAAAGAAAATTATTTCCTAATTCTAACTTGACGCGTGAATTCGGCTTCAGAGTTTATTGAAACCGTGGTAAAATCCATGTTATTCTATGTAGGATGACGTCATTCTATATAGAGTGACGTCATTCTGTAAAATTTATACATTATTCAATGACATATAATCTGCATCCGCGTTTTCACTCCACGTTTGAACTTGTTTCTCTTGGATAAAGAGTTGGCCATGTTAGAATCGAAATAATCTTTTTATCATGGTTTGTTTGAGAAATAATCTTCTTTCTATCGTGGTTTATCGTTCAATAAACCACAGTTGTGAGTTATGAGGCACAATAGATAATCCACGATGGCGATAGCCCCAGTGGTTTACTCATTGCGCCTTATAACTCACAACGTGGTTTATTTAACGATAACCCACGATAGAAAGAAGATTATTTCGATTCTAATATGACAAATTCTTAATGAAAGGAAAACAAGTTCAAACTTAGAGTAAATAGGCGGATGAAGATTATGTTCCATTGAATAACTCACTCATTGAACGACGTCACTTGATGCAGAATGACGTCACTCTACATTGATTGTCGCAGATTTTACCACGCTTTCCTTGCACTGTGATTATAGAGCCGAATTCGGGTGTCATGTTAGAACGTTCAATAAACCACATTGTGAATTATGAGGCGCAATGGATAACCCACTCGGGCCATCGCACTCGTGGATTTTATTTTCCTCGTAACTCACAGATGTGCTTTATTGAACGATTAACCATGTTAGAAAGAAAATTATTTCTTGAGTCAAACATTTTCACTTAATCTGATGGTATTCTTTTCAGGTTCTCAAATTATAGTAGCAGAGTTATCATTCTCGAACTATAAAATTGACTATTTTCATAAATTTTTTTCCCGCGAAAACTTTAAGTTCAAAGAAAAGTGTTCGTAGTTTTACGCTATTTCTTCTTTGTGCAACGCAAGTTCTCTGTAATCCACACAAGAATTCGTAAAAAATACATTAGATCTGAAGTGAGACCTCTTTTCCAATTATATTTGTTGGATTGCACCTGTTTTCTCCAATACGCCGTCGAAGACGATGTGCACTACTTTTTCCATCGCAAACAGTTCACAGTCCCGAGAAAACAACATTTTTAGGAGATTTTGTTTTTCTTAAATTTGAATAGGCCTACAAAACACACACACAAAAAGATAATTCTTTGTGCTTTCGGCATTTATTTCTACATATATGTAAGCTTAACTCTTTACCAGACGACAAAATTTTAGACTTGTCCAAATTGAAAGCATTTGCAGACGACAAAATAAATGCAACTCAAAAATTGAAAGTTGTTTCCAAAGGGGTTGAAAATATTGTGGAAAAGAAGAAAATGCTGGTTACCTGCATTTTCTCCTTTTTTCACAAAGTTTTCAAAAGCTTTCATCCCAGGGTCGTAAAAACCAGGGATGTTTTTCTTTTCGAAAGGTCTAAGACCATCTTTGCATTAGAATGAAGTCTTTGCTGAGATATCTTAGAAAAGTAATTAGGTTTAATTCCCCTTTAAAAAGCCAAAATGCTTGTATGTATGTATAGGCAGTAGTGGAACCTTACCCACACCAGAGAACCCAACACTTACAACTGTATTAACTACCACAAGAAGGAGACCCACACGACCCACAAGACCTCCACGAACTGGTACAAAATGAAGATAGAGAATCATCTTTGCGAGCCAAGGTTACGATCACTACGTGGATCTTACCTTGGCTGATTAAACCTGATTTCGAGATTCCTGCGATGCGCCTTCTATTGGATGCTGGTTGATACCCCCCTTTACATAATATTTCTGAAAGCCAATGAAATATCATTTTACAAACCACTTACGAATACATTTATTCAACATGAAGCGATAGGCAGATATCGACGTGCGTTTCCATGTTTACCTTCTATTCGAAAGGCCGCAACCTCATTCTATTTTTATCAAAGATGAAATGCTACTAGCGATTTCATTCGTTGTAGTTGGAGCTGGCTGCATCCAATAAAAAAGTGTATCGGGGGAATGTAAAAATCAATCTTGATCCACCAAGGGTATAGCATCTTTTCGAGCCAAGTTTACTATCACTACGTGGATCTTACCTTGGCGGATCGAGCTTGATTTTTACGTTCACCCGATACGCTTTTTCATTGGATGCATCCAGCTCTAGCTGCAACGAATGAAATCGCTCGTAGCATTTCATCTTTGATAAAAATAGAACAAGGTCTCTACCTTTTGAATAAAAGGTAAAACATGGAAACTTACGTGGATGTCTGCTTATCGCTTCTTGTGTAATCGTAAGCAGTTTGTAAAACGATACTTCATTTGCTTTTAGAAATATGATGTAAAGGGGCGTAATAACCAGCATCCAATAGAGGGCTCATAGAAGGAATCTCGAAATCGGGCTCAATCAGCCAAGGTAAGATCCACGTAGTGATCGTAAACTTGGCTCGCGAAGATGAGGGTGGAGTAGCGTAGTGAATCGTCAGCCTTGGTTTGCGAAGAGGATAGAGAATAGACTAGAATTTTGATAATTTATAATGTAGAATAGCCATTTGGTTTGACCCTTTAGCAAATAGTTGTGTGTTTCCTTGTTGATGAAGACGTTTTGGAAATGCCACCCAGAAATAGAGTAAATGCTGTTTATTATCTGTAGTACTCTAGTCTTTCCCACAGATTGATATAAATGTATAGCTTGCGCTATAGCAAGACAGTATAAGTGTCCCCTTATACAAACACAGCCTATACATTTAACCCATTAACACACAATCCCTACCTTTGGCGCCCCTGAGAAAGACGCCTATAGAAAACATTGTGGGAAAAGGAGAAAGTGCTGGTCACCAGCATTTTCTCCTTTTCCCACAATGTTTTCTAACCTTCACAAAACAAATTTCAAATTTTCAGTCACTTTTATTTTGTCGTCTGCAAACACTTTCGATTTGGACAAGCCAAAAATATTGTTGTTTGGTAATGAGTTAAATCAGTGGATAGACCAGAGTACTACATATCATTATCTAGTTTTCTAACAATATATTCTATAGAGGATAATCAACTGCATATTTCTATATGAAAAATATCTCACGAGGATGCGTTGTTAGGCGTTAAAAAACGAGTGCGCAGCACGAGTTTTTTTAACGCCTTACCACCCATCCGAAAGAGATATTTTTCATATAAAAAATAACCAGTTGATTATTCTATTTATTATACACCTTTTTGAAATTATTATTTTTAATGTTTCGTTTGAAAGTCGAAATCAATACTTTGGATAGAGAAAAAAACGTCAGGGACATGGTGCGGATGAATACATAATTTAAAAGAACAAAACGGGACTACTCGTTGAAAATATAGAACTTACAATTAACACTATCTATAAGTGCTTAATGAAAAAAAAAGTAGTTCCTAAATTACGGCAGGAAATGAAAGTGAAAGTTGATATCGTCGCTAGTGATGATATCAAAATTTATTACACTGGGAAACTCCAGGATTTCACTGCTAGGTATATAATAAATACATTTATTGACAAATCGCACATTCGAGTCACAGTAAGTTTGTCGTCTGCAACTGTATTCCATACGACTGAGTCTTAAATCTAGTCTAGAATAGTGTCAAGGTAGAGAATAGTGATTTAGTTTGTATAGAGAAAGATAGACAAATAGCATATTTATTCAGCTTGCAACACGCGAAAGGGGCATGCTGACATTTGCCTCAACTGTCATAAAGTGCCATCTGGGATCACCCTCTGCGGACTGCGCTGGCTGATCCGAGACGGCACTTTACGACTACATTAGATTTTGTTCTTCGATATGCTAGCGCAAAACAGAAAATTACTTAAAAACAGAAAGTGTCCTTTCGGATAAGCCTGTGCGGAGGCTGATCCGAGACGACACCTTACGCAAATTTACGAATGTCCGTTTACGCGAGTTGTAGGCTATTTGAGCCCTGCACTGGCAAAGGGGGTGGGTGGAGGGAGTTTAAACGCATCTTAGCAATACTTTATAATTATAAGGCAAGTCATCAGATAATTTCTGACCCATACAATCAATTTTGTGTAACAATCTACTGAATACTAGGATAGATTGGTCCATAGACACGCAAAAAGTTTACCAAAATATTTCGATACAGGTCATGCTGCTCGGACTGCTTAGGCTGACTTGGGCCGATATTTCTTGCAAATGCATAAAATTCCTTTTTAAAGTGCATGGCTAAATATCCATTTCACTTTCCATTTTGCAAAGAATAGAATAGAATAATAGAACAGACTTTTGGCTAGTTGAAATATACTTATTTAGTTCATTTTGTGGTTAATGGCATTTAATACTGGTGGATTTTGCGAGTGAATCAGAGAGAGTTATTCGATTAGAAATTTAAGAGAGAGAAAGACTTTGGAAAACATTGTAGGAAAGTGTCACCAGCATTTTCTCGGCTTTCTACCATGTTTTCCGCCATTCTATAAACACTTCACATTTTTTGAGTTACATGTTATTTGCTGTCAGCATATTCTTTTAATTTGGAGAACTCTAATTGTTGAACTCTTTACCACACGACAAAATTTTAGACTGGTTCAAATTGAAAGCATTTGCAGACGACAAAATAAAAGTGACTGAAAAATTGAAATTTGTTCTGAGAAGGATAGAAAACACTGTGTTTTCCCAAAGTGTTTTCAAAAGGCTTCTTTCTCAGGGGCGTCAAAAGTAGGGATTGTGTGGTAATGGGTTAATTCTTTGGTAAAAGACTGAAGTGCCTGCATCACATGGGTATTGAAAGTTGAATACAGAAAAAGAATTCTTATTATACTGCAAAGACATTTCTCGTGATCTGATTGGATAATGATTTATGTCCTGAACATACATAACATGTACCCTGGCGAACGTAAGGCAGTTTCCCTTTTGGGAGCCCCGTATATGGCTACACTTTCAACACAATATCGAAAATCCCGGCGTCGATCAAGATTAACATCAAGATCATGCACCAAACTACACGTTTTACCAAGATTTTAGTGACGTCAGTTCCCAGTGACGTCAGTTTTCATTGAATTGGGGCACTCAGAAGGGAAATTCTACTTCGTCAGCGTACTCATTTTTTGAAACCAAAAAACAGGTAAATTTAGCTTAACACACGTTGGAATAGTAAAACTTTGCAGCATAATAGATTCGCCTTCGGCTCGGGGCGACATTATTCATCACATCCGTGAACAAGTTTCCAAGTCCCCTGCCACCTGACCGCACAACTAATAAGATTTTATTCTTCCTATTTTTCTTGTTTCTACACGTAGCATTTGGTTTTATAAAAGTAGCTCTTTCAGGTTTGGGGACAGCATTTTAATCATGATAGAGGAGGATGAGAGCTAGAACAGTTTCTTACATTTCTTATGTTTATCCTGTGTCCAGAAATATGTGAATAGCAATGATAGCCCAACTTTTATTACAATTCTCTAGTGCTATATCACGAAAGTTTACAAGGATCAGTTTGAAGATAAAAAAAAATTCAAATACAAGTAGATCTAATAACAAATTTAAAGATGTGATAATGCGAAAAAGTGCATATACCGCAAAAAAAAAACGCTTTAGAATGCGAAAATAAAATACATAATAATGCAAAATATTCAAACTAACGCGGAAAAAATCTGGCAATAATAATATTATTATTATTATTATTATTTGTTGAACTCTACTGTTTGCATTATGATATACTTCAGTGGCATCGAGAAGAATATCGCAAAACCGATAAAATGTGTTTGGGATTTTTTTTTTTTTTTTTTTTTTTGTCACTAGATCTAGCAATTTTTTTTTCCACTAGCAAAAGTGTTTCAATTATCTTACCACTATATTTCTTATTTTGGGATCAAAAATTAAGTCACCTTATCAAACGTTTCTGATCTGCATGAAAGTTGGCAAGAATGTTTGTCTTTGTGGTATTTTACTTGAGCTGAAAATGGGTTAGGTTGGGTCTAAAAGTAGATCACTGGGTCAAATCGTTGGGGAAAAAAATGTATGTACACTCGGGAGGCAAAATTTTCTGTCCAATAATAGCATATGGGACGAGAGACATTTCATTATCTACTTGAAACAACTCATTAGTTCGTCATACGATAGGATACGATACGATATGAAATTTTAGACTCGTCCAAATTGAGAGTATTTAACCCTTTACCACACAATCCCTACTTTTGACCCCCCTGAGAAAAAAAGCCTTTAGAAAATATTATGGGAAGAGGAGAAAATGCTGGTAACCCGCATTTTCTCTTTTTCCCACAATGTTTTTCTATCCTTCACAAAACAAAATGCAAATTTTCAGTCACTTTTATTTTCTAGTCTGCAAATGCATTCAATTTGGTCAGACCTAAAATTTTGTTGTTTGGTAATGAGTTATAGATGAAAAATCAAATGTTGGTCAAATGTCGAGACCTGTGTGTGAGAGGGTTGAAAACATAGCTAGAAAAGGGAAAATGCAGGTCATCGGCATTTTCTCCTCTTTCCACAAGTTTTTCACAGGTTTTCTTTGTCAGAGTTAAAAGGCAAGGTTTTGTGGTCAAGGGTTAAAAGTGGTAGTGGCAGTACAAAAAAGTCATAGAGCTTTTACAAAATCAACATCACAATTACATTACTTTCAGCCAAAATCGAAAATGTAACCTAATTATTCAGCTATTTTCCTGCTAAAATTCCTTGCAAATACTATTATCCTTGGATATTCGGCCGATTTGAAAACAGTGCAACAGAAGCAGTGATTCCCTTTCTGCTAAAACTTTTGCAGCAAATCTCCAGCTGTTTATTTATTAGTAAGGTATGAAGTCGTGTATGTCCAATTTAATTTCAAATAGGTAAAGCGATTATGCAAAGATAAGAATAGAATTTGTAATTCGGCTTATTGTATTACATGATAACAATTTGACATTTCATACTTAACAGAAATTACAACAACTGGAACCACCACAGCAGTGACAACAACTTCATCAACAACATCTTCAACAGCAGTGACTACACTGTCAACGGCTACATCTCCCACAACAGTGACAACAGCGTCAACGGCTACGTCACCGACAACAGTGACAACACCGTCAACGGTTACATCTCCCACAACAGTGACAACACCCTCAACGGCTACATCACCGACAACAGTGACAACAGCGTCAACGGCTACATCGCCGACAACATCGTCAACGGCTACATCGCCGACAACAGCGACAACACAGTCAACGGTTACATCACCGACAACCGCGACTACACCGTCAACGGCTACATCAACGACAACGGTGACAACTGCGTCAACGGTTACATCTCCCACAACGGTGACGACACCCTCAACGGCTACGTCACCGACACCAGTGACGACAGCGTCAACGGCTACGTCACCGACAACAGTGACGACAGCGTCAACGGTTACGTCACCGACAACATCGTCAACGACTACATCACCGACAACAGGGACAACACCCTCAACGGCTACATCACCGACAACAGTGACAACGGCGTCAACGATTACATCTTCCACAACAGTGACAACACCGTCAACTGCTACATCACCGACAACAGTGACAACGGCGTCAACGGCTACATCACCGACAACAGTGACAACACCGTCAACGGCTACATCTCCGACAACAGTGACAACGGCGTCAACTGCTACATCAGCCACAACAGTGACAACACCATCAACGGCTACATCCCCGACAACAGTGACAACAGCGTCAACGGCGTCAACGGCTACATCACCGACAACAGTGACAACGGCGTCAACTGCTACATCACCGACAACAGTGACAACAACATCAACGGCTACATCACCTACAACAGTGACAACGGCGTCAACGGCTACATCACCCACAACAGCGACAACACCAACTACAGTGACATCACCATATTCTGCTACAACCCCAACTTCCTCTTCGCCCTCTACAATCACAGAAACAATTACCAGTAATAAGTTTTTATTATTATTGTTATTATTATTATTAGATTAGCTCCTTTAGGATGCATTAACGTAGTGGACCCGTAATAGAAAACAGCCATTTACATTGTAATACTATCCTACAAAATTTGCTAAAATTAAAAATGAGTATTATTGTACTGCTTTCACAGGGCCACTTTTTCCTTTTTGTCCTTCCTAGAATTATCATTTATAAATCTAAAACTGCTATATTCTCATTGCAAAGGGATGTGATTACTACCTCCTTTTTCTGGAAACTGATAAAAGTATCAACAGATAATTTCAAGATAGATATCGAAGAAATTTCTGGTCGGTTGAAAATGTGCAAAAGTGTTATATCTGTATAGAACTGTCTCTATGAGCTGTCAAGAAATTTTATGCCATGCTGTACTAGAAGTATTACGGGGCCACTGCCTTAATATTTCTCCGTAGAGACCTTCAGATCAATGTTATTAAGAAAAGCGCACACACAATACTAAAAGATTTGTAAATAGCCTAGTCTTTAAGTTAAATTGAAAGCTTGGCATTTTATAGAACTTTATAGGCAAAAAAAGGAGGTTAAGGAAATCTTAGTACACCATGGAACAAAAAATACCAATACGAACAAATATTCATTTTAGTTTATTTCATTAGATACATTTCATGGCTTGAAATAGATGTTTCCTTTAGCTTGATAGTAGTAATATCCTTGTTGTGGCACTATGTCAAGTACTCCAGGAGTCAAGAGCTTTTTCGCAAAATAACGGTCCACAGAGAATTCCCTGTTATTTATGCAAAACACAGTCATGAACAAGCCTAAGGAAATGCATTGCATGAAATTCAATTCGTTTGAATGTCTAATGAAATTTACGTAAGTCCCTTCTTATGTTAGCCTCAAAAGTCACGTATGGAAGACGAAACTTTTCAAAATACCTCTTCAGTAACAAGTGTGTCCCTCTTCAGTGGCAAATAAGAACTTGCACTGGCATCGCACATTGGAGCTAAGGAACCAGTTTCCATTCCTCCTGTAGCACCACAGCAAGAGCCTGGGGTGGTGCCAGTATTCCGCGTAGGACCTTCAGTCACAGAATGTCTCACAAATGTTCGATACTATGAGGTTATTTAACATGCTTGTGTACAATACTGAATTCTATTGGTTGAGTACACTGTAGAAACCAGACTATATTTTGGACGAGGCCACAGCATCCTTCAGCAGACAAATCAACACTTTATAATACTGTGAGAATCAACATTATTAATGTGTATTAGAGCTTTTTATCACGGCTTCTCAAGCACAATTTGAAACGTCATGTCCTTATCTAAAGTATACTTTGAAAAATCATGTGTAGAAAAAGTCCATAGAAGATCTTATATGTATCCTCAGTTCTGTAAACTTGGAAACGTATCACGAAATAGGGACAGAATAAATGATAAACAATCAAATCGGTTCAATGTGAATCCTAAAACTGAATTGATATTTCCCGCTGAATAACACAGCCAGGAAGTTTTTATTTTAAAACACTTTAACCTTATACCACACATTGCTGACATTTTGACAGTGCTAAAATTTTGTCGTTTGCTATACGATTAATAAGAAAAACAACAAACCCATTTGAATGACCTTCTTATTTGATGAGAAAGTAATGATTACATAAAAAAAGAAAGCAACTTACTCTCTCTCTCTCTCTCTCTCTCTCTCTCTCTCTCTCTCTCATAGTGAAGACAGGTCATTGTAATATGTCTTTATGCAAAACTCTTGGAAAAGTTAGTTTTATACAATTTACTTTTTCACGAAGCATTACTCGTTTCTATTTTAATAGCGCCATGTGTTGAACAAGACGGGATGGATGAAAACAATACAATTAGAAATGGGGATATCAACATTACAAGTGACAGTTCACTAAATCCGTACAAAGAAGACCTGAGAGTATCTGGAAATGGACTAGTCGTGTTTTCCAATACATTTACGGTAGAAATCACAGTTCTTAGAGTGGATAAAGTATACAGTTTTGGGCTTGGTCAAAATGAAGGCGTATACAAGTTTACAATTGACTATCAGACCAGCGCTGGAAAGTGGATGTCTTTAGATCCATATTTAACGGTAAGTCGACAACTGAAATTTAAGGAAAAATTTTGCGAATTGAACACCAGTGATATTACACAGTCTAAAGAACAACCTTTTCTCTCTCATTATAAAATATAATCCTGAAAGTTTTGCTGAAACCGTCAAATTATTCATAACATTCAAATGCACTGAAATCATTATAGAATGGCGAAAGTATTGATATCTTATGTAACACGAGATCTTGAGCATGTTCATCAATATTAATTGATGGTATAGTGCTTAACTCATTACCAGACGACAATATTTTAGGCTTGTCCAAATTGAAAGCATTTGTGGACGACAAAATGAAAGTGACTGAAAATTTGATATTTGTTTTGTGAAGGGTGGAAAACATTGTGGGAAAAGAAGAAAATGCTGGTTACCAGCATTTTCTCCTTTTCCCACAATGTTTTCTAAAGCCGTCTTTTTCAGGGTCGTCAAATGTAGGGATTGTGTGGTAATGGGTTAACGCTGTTTTCGCTGCATTCACTTGTTGTCCTGGGGTTTCTTTTTGGCTAGTATACCTCGCACAATTTCCTACCCAAGCCACTGGCTTCTCTAAAACACAACCGTTGAACCAATGTTCAGCCCTGTCAGAGGGCCGACTATCAGCAGTTCTTGGAAAGAAATTGGCAGAGCTGATAGTCGAACTGGTGACCTCCTGGTTTCAGCTCCTACAGTTGACTTACTGATTTAGCTATTTATCAGGCTTGGTCTCAGTTTAGCACATTGGCTGAAATTCAAGATATATTTTAAACATATTCTTGACTAAACAAAACATAATGATAGTACTATTTAAAAAAGGATTATAATAACACGTCATTTAAGGGCAATAAAGTGGTCTGCAACACGCGAAAAGGGATATTCGAAAGGACATTTGCATAAGGTGTCGTCTATGATCAGCCTGTGCAGTCCGCGCAGGCTAATCCAAGATGGCACTTCACAACTACATCAGATTTTGTGCAACAGACGTAAAAATATTACCGATGATGCTCATTCGATGAAATAAATTTCAATCTTTCACCGAAAAAAAATATATATAGATATATCATCTATTTCTTGCTGTTATAAATAAGGATTGAATATTGTTCTGCAGACTTATGACTTTAATGACACGGCCATTGTTAACCCACCACAAAACGGATACACCAAGTTCAGAATAACTGTGCACAAACTTCCTTATGAAAGCAGTATGAATATTACTCTACGTATCATCGGCTGCTTTGACAGAGGTAAATATGATTTGTTTCTCATGAAAGTGATGGAATATAGAACTGAGCCATGCACTGTCAAAAAGGGGCGTAACCCGTTACCAAAAACTCTCAGGTTTTTACGAAACAGAGGTAGAAACCTTCTGAAAACATTGTGGGAAAAGGAGAAAGTGCTGGTAACAGCATTTTCTCCTTTTCCCACAATTTTTTTAACCCTTCCCAAACCAAATTTCAATTTTTCAGTCACATTTATTTTGTCGTCTGTAAATGCTAACGATATTAACGCATCTCCGTAGCTTATTGTACTTGGCAAGTCATCGCATGGATACATTAAATCAATTTTGTCCCTCAACCAACTGTATCGTGGGGTAGAATGCTTTTTCGACGTGCAGGATATTTACCTATAGTTAAAACGCTTAACCCATTTCAGCCTACGCGGACTGCGAGAGCTGATAAGAATCGATACTTTTTGCAGATGCATGATGTCGTTGTTTTTTGACAGATCATGGGCTGAATGGACTAATTAAATATTCTAACACGGCACGCGACTTTGGCTCTATAAACTCAGTGCAAGGAAAGCGTGGTAAAATCTGCGACAATCCATGTAGAGTGACGTCATTCTATATCGAGTGACGTCATTCAATGAGTGAGTTATTCAATGGAGCATAATTTTCATCCGCATTTTTACTCTAACTTTGAACTTGTTTTCCTTTCATTAAGAATTGGCCATATTAGAATCGAAATAATCTTCTTTCTATCTTTCAATAAACCACGTTGTGAGTTTTTAGGCGCAATGAATAAACCACTCGGGCTATCGCCATCGTGGATTATTTATTGTGCCTCATAACTCACAACTGTGGTTTATTGAACGATAAACCACGATAGGAAGAAGACTGTTTCTTAATTAAATCTCTACAGACGATAAATCAAGTCCACATCATCATCAACAACAATAACAATAACAACAATATTTTGCTTGCTACACGCAAAGGGGGGCATTCGGACATATGCGTAAGATGTCGTCTCAGAGCATCATGCTCAGTCCATGCAGGCCAATCCGAGACAGCACTTTACGGCTACATCAGATTTTGTGCTACAGCAGACTTGCAGAAAACAGAAAATCACTTAAAAAAAATAAAGTGTCGTCTCGGATTAGCTTGAGCGGAATGATCCGATACGACACTTTTCGTAAATGTCCGAATGCCCCTTTTCCCGTGTTGCAGGACATTTCTGATATAAGATAAGGTATGGCCGATGAGATATTATTCAGGAAGGAATTGACGAGGTGGAAGAATAACTTTGACTTGTCTCCCCTGAGCTGTTTTCATATATCATTTGGCCTTCAACATGCTAAAAGGAGCATTCGGACGTTTGCGTAAAGTGTCGTCTTGGAACAGCCTGCGTAGTCCGTCCAGGCTAATCCGAGACGGCACTTTACGACCACATCAAATTTTGTTCTTCTTAAGACTTGCGCAAAACAGAAAATTACATAAAAAAGGAAAGTGCCGTCTTGGATTAGCCTGCCCCAGCTGCGTACTCGGATCCGAGATGACTCAAATTTCTGAATGCCCCTTTTTGCGTGTTGCTGACCATTTCGAGAACCGCAGATAAGTTTGTACTTGATAGATCTAGAGCTACATGTTTTCTGTTTTTACCGTGAAAGTTCATCCTTTTTGATTACCAAAGGCTGTTAGTGATCGCCCAAGTGGATTATTGATTGTGCCTCATAACTCACAACTATGGTTTATTGAACTATAAACCACGATAGAAAGAAAATTATTTCCTAATTCTAACTTGACGCGTGAATTCGGCTTCAGAGTTTATTGAAACCGTGGTAAAATCCATGTTATTCTATGTAGGATGACGTCATTCTATATAGAGTGACGTCATTCTGTAAAATTTATACATTATTCAATGACATATAATCTGCATCCGCGTTTTCACTCCACGTTTGAACTTGTTTCTCTTGGATAAAGAGTTGGCCATGTTAGAATCGAAATAATCTTTTTATCATGGTTTGTTTGAGAAATAATCTTCTTTCTATCGTGGTTTATCGTTCAATAAACCACAGTTGTGAGTTATGAGGCACAATAGATAATCCACGATGGCGATAGCCCCAGTGGTTTACTCATTGCGCCTTATAACTCACAACGTGGTTTATTTAACGATAACCCACGATAGAAAGAAGATTATTTCGATTCTAATATGACAAATTCTTAATGAAAGGAAAACAAGTTCAAACTTAGAGTAAATAGGCGGATGAAGATTATGTTCCATTGAATAACTCACTCATTGAACGACGTCACTTGATGCAGAATGACGTCACTCTACATTGATTGTCGCAGATTTTACCACGCTTTCCTTGCACTGTGATTATAGAGCCGAATTCGGGTGTCATGTTAGAACGTTCAATAAACCACATTGTGAATTATGAGGCGCAATGGATAACCCACTCGGGCCATCGCACTCGTGGATTTTATTTTCCTCGTAACTCACAGATGTGCTTTATTGAACGATTAACCATGTTAGAAAGAAAATTATTTCTTGAGTCAAACATTTTCACTTAATCTGATGGTATTCTTTTCAGGTTCTCAAATTATAGTAGCAGAGTTATCATTCTCGAACTATAAAATTGACTATTTTCATAAATTTTTTTCCCGCGAAAACTTTAAGTTCAAAGAAAAGTGTTCGTAGTTTTACGCTATTTCTTCTTTGTGCAACGCAAGTTCTCTGTAATCCACACAAGAATTCGTAAAAAATACATTAGATCTGAAGTGAGACCTCTTTTCCAATTATATTTGTTGGATTGCACCTGTTTTCTCCAATACGCCGTCGAAGACGATGTGCACTACTTTTTCCATCGCAAACAGTTCACAGTCCCGAGAAAACAACATTTTTAGGAGATTTTGTTTTTCTTAAATTTGAATAGGCCTACAAAACACACACACAAAAAGATAATTCTTTGTGCTTTCGGCATTTATTTCTACATATATGTAAGCTTAACTCTTTACCAGACGACAAAATTTTAGACTTGTCCAAATTGAAAGCATTTGCAGACGACAAAATAAATGCAACTCAAAAATTGAAAGTTGTTTCCAAAGGGGTTGAAAATATTGTGGAAAAGAAGAAAATGCTGGTTACCTGCATTTTCTCCTTTTTTCACAAAGTTTTCAAAAGCTTTCATCCCAGGGTCGTAAAAACCAGGGATGTTTTTCTTTTCGAAAGGTCTAAGACCATCTTTGCATTAGAATGAAGTCTTTGTTGAGATATCTTAGAAAAGTAATTAGGTTTAATTCCCCTTTAAAAAGCCAAAATGCTTGTATGTATGTATAGGCAGTAGTGGAACCTTACCCACACCAGAGAACCCAACACTTACAACTGTATTAACTACCACAAGAAGGAGACCCACACGACCCACAAGACCTCCACGAACTGGTACAAAATGAAGATAGAGAATCATCTTTGCGAGCCAAGGTTACGATCACTACGTGGATCTTACCTTGGCTGATTAAACCTGATTTCGAGATTCCTGCGATGCGCCTTCTATTGGATGCTGGTTGATACCCCCCTTTACATAATATTTCTGAAAGCCAATGAAATATCATTTTACAAACCACTTACGAATACATTTATTCAACATGAAGCGATAGGCAGATATCGACGTGCGTTTCCATGTTTACCTTCTATTCGAAAGGCCGCAACCTCATTCTATTTTTATCAAAGATGAAATGCTACTAGCGATTTCATTCGTTGTAGTTGGAGCTGGCTGCATCCAATAAAAAAGTGTATCGGGGGAATGTAAAAATCAATCTTGATCCACCAAGGGTATAGCATCTTTTCGAGCCAAGTTTACTATCACTACGTGGATCTTACCTTGGCGGATCGAGCTTGATTTTTACGTTCACCCGATACGCTTTTTCATTGGATGCATCCAGCTCTAGCTGCAACGAATGAAATCGCTCGTAGCATTTCATCTTTGATAAAAATAGAACAAGGTCTCTACCTTTTGAATAAAAGGTAAAACATGGAAACTTACGTGGATGTCTGCTTATCGCTTCTTGTGTAATCGTAAGCAGTTTGTAAAACGATACTTCATTTGCTTTTAGAAATATGATGTAAAGGGGCGTAATAACCAGCATCCAATAGAGGGCTCATAGAAGGAATCTCGAAATCGGGCTCAATCAGCCAAGGTAAGATCCACGTAGTGATCGTAAACTTGGCTCGCGAAGATGAGGGTGGAGTAGCGTAGTGAATCGTCAGCCTTGGTTTGCGAAGAGGATAGAGAATAGACTAGAATTTTGATAATTTATAATGTAGAATAGCCATTTGGTTTGACCCTTTAGCAAATAGTTGTGTGTTTCCTTGTTGATGAAGACGTTTTGGAAATGCCACCCAGAAATAGAGTAAATGCTGTTTATTATCTGTAGTACTCTAGTCTTTCCCACAGATTGATATAAATGTATAGCTTGCGCTATAGCAAGGCAGTATAAGTGTCCCCTTATACAAACACAGCCTATACATTTAACCCATTAACACACAATCCCTACCTTTGGCGCCCCTGAGAAAGACGCCTATAGAAAACATTGTGGGAAAAGGAGAAAGTGCTGGTCACCAGCATTTTCTCCTTTTCCCACAATGTTTTCTAACCTTCACAAAACAAATTTCAAATTTTCAGTCACTTTTATTTTGTCGTCTGCAAACACTTTCGATTTGGACAAGCCAAAAATATTGTTGTTTGGTAATGAGTTAAATCAGTGGATAGACCAGAGTACTACATATCATTATCTAGTTTTCTAACAATATATTCTATAGAGGATAATCAACTGCATATTTCTATATGAAAAATATCTCACGAGGATGCGTTGTTAGGCGTTAAAAAACGAGTGCGCAGCACGAGTTTTTTTAACGCCTTACCACCCATCCGAAAGAGATATTTTTCATATAAAAAATAACCAGTTGATTATTCTATTTATTATACACCTTTTTGAAATTATTATTTTTAATGTTTCGTTTGAAAGTCGAAATCAATACTTTGGATAGAGAAAAAAACGTCAGGGACATGGTGCGGATGAATACATAATTTAAAAGAACAAAACGGGACTACTCGTTGAAAATATAGAACTTACAATTAACACTATCTATAAGTGCTTAATGAAAAAAAAAGTAGTTCCTAAATTACGGCAGGAAATGAAAGTGAAAGTTGATATCGTCGCTAGTGATGATATCAAAATTTATTACACTGGGAAACTCCAGGATTTCACTGCTAGGTATATAATAAATACATTTATTGACAAATCGCACATTCGAGTCACAGTAAGTTTGTCGTCTGCAACTGTATTCCATACGACTGAGTCTTAAATCTAGTCTAGAATAGTGTCAAGGTAGAGAATAGTGATTTAGTTTGTATAGAGAAAGATAGACAAATAGCATATTTATTCAGCTTGCAACACGCGAAAGGGGCATGCTGACATTTGCCTCAACTGTCATAAAGTGCCATCTGGGATCACCCTCTGCGGACTGCGCTGGCTGATCCGAGACGGCACTTTACGACTACATTAGATTTTGTTCTTCGATATGCTAGCGCAAAACAGAAAATTACTTAAAAACAGAAAGTGTCCTTTCGGATAAGCCTGTGCGGAGGCTGATCCGAGACGACACCTTACGCAAATTTACGAATGTCCGTTTACGCGAGTTGTAGGCTATTTGAGCCCTGCACTGGCAAAGGGGGTGGGTGGAGGGAGTTTAAACGCATCTTAGCAATACTTTATAATTATAAGGCAAGTCATCAGATAATTTCTGACCCATACAATCAATTTTGTGTAACAATCTACTGAATACTAGGATAGATTGGTCCATAGACACGCAAAAAGTTTACCAAAATATTTCGATACAGGTCATGCTGCTCGGACTGCTTAGGCTGACTTGGGCCGATATTTCTTGCAAATGCATAAAATTCCTTTTTAAAGTGCATGGCTAAATATCCATTTCACTTTCCATTTTGCAAAGAATAGAATAGAATAATAGAACAGACTTTTGGCTAGTTGAAATATACTTATTTAGTTCATTTTGTGGTTAATGGCATTTAATACTGGTGGATTTTGCGAGTGAATCAGAGAGAGTTATTCGATTAGAAATTTAAGAGAGAGAAAGACTTTGGAAAACATTGTAGGAAAGTGTCACCAGCATTTTCTCGGCTTTCTACCATGTTTTCCGCCATTCTATAAACACTTCACATTTTTTGAGTTACATGTTATTTGCTGTCAGCATATTCTTTTAATTTGGAGAACTCTAATTGTTGAACTCTTTACCACACGACAAAATTTTAGACTGGTTCAAATTGAAAGCATTTGCAGACGACAAAATAAAAATGACTGAAAAATTGAAATTTGTTCTGAGAAGGATAGAAAACACTATGTTTTCCCAAAGTGTTTTCAAAAGGCTTCTTTCTCAGGGGCGTCAAAAGTAGGGATTGTGTGGTAATGGGTTAATTCTTTGGTAAAAGACTGAAGTGCCTGCATCACATGGGTATTGAAAGTTGAATACAGAAAAAGAATTCTTATTATACTGCAAAGACATTTCTCGTGATCTGATTGGATAATGATTTATGTCCTGAACATACATAACATGTACCCTGGCGAACGTAAGGCAGTTTCCCTTTTGGGAGCCCCGTATATGGCTACACTTTCAACACAATATCGAAAATCCCGGCGTCGATCAAGATTAACATCAAGATCATGCACCAAACTACACGTTTTACCAAGATTTTAGTGACGTCAGTTCCCAGTGACGTCAGTTTTCATTGAATTGGGGCACTCAGAAGGGAAATTCTACTTCGTCAGCGTACTCATTTTTTGAAACCAAAAAACAGGTAAATTTAGCTTAACACACGTTGGAATAGTAAAACTTTGCAGCATAATAGATTCGCCTTCGGCTCGGGGCGACATTATTCATCACATCCGTGAACAAGTTTCCAAGTCCCCTGCCACCTGACCGTACAACTAATAAGATTTTATTCTTCCTATTTTTCTTGTTTCTACACGTAGCATTTGGTTTTATAAAAGTAGCTCTTTCAGGTTTGGGGACAGCATTTTAATCGTGATAGAGGAGGATGAGAGCTTGAACAGTTTCTTACATTTCTTATGTTTATCCTGTGTCCAGAAATATGTGAATAGCAATGATAGCCCAACTTTTATTACAATTCTCTAGTGCTATATCACGAAAGTTTACAAGGATCAGTTTGAAGATAAAAAAAATTCAAATACAAGTAGATCTAATAACAAATTTAAAGATGTGATAATGCGAAAAAGTGCATATAACGCAAAAAAAAAACGCTTTAGAATGCGAAAATAAAATACATAATAATGCAAAATATTCAAACTAACGCGGAAAAAATCTGGCAATAATAATATTACTATTATTATTATTTGTTGAACTCTACTGTTTGCATTATGATATACTTCAGTGGCATCGAGAAGAATATCGCAAAACCGATAAAATGTGTTTGGGATTTTTTTTTTTTTTTTTTTTTTGTCACTAGATCTAGCAATTTTTTTTTTCCACTAGCAAAAGTGTTTCAATTATCTTACCACTATATTTCTTATTTTGGGATCAAAAATTAAGTCACCTTATCAAACGTTTCTGATCTGCATGAAAGTTGGCAAGAATGTTTGTCTTTGTGGTATTTTACTTGAGCTGAAAATGGGTTAGGTTGGGTCTAAAAGTAGATCACTGGGTCAAATCGTTGGGGAAAAAAATGTATGTACACTCGGGAGGCAAAATTTTCTGTCCAATAATAGCATATGGGACAAGAGACATTTCATTATCTACTTGAAACAACTCATTAGTTCGTCATACGATAGGATACGATACGATATGAAATTTTAGACTCGTCCAAATTGAGAGTATTTAACCCTTTACCACACAATCCCTACTTTTGACCCCCCTGAGAAAAAAAGCCTTTAGAAAATATTATGGGAAGAGGAGAAAATGCTGGTAACCCGCATTTTCTCTTTTTCCCACAATGTTTTTCTATCCTTCACAAAACAAAATGCAAATTTTCAGTCACTTTTATTTTCTAGTCTGCAAATGCATTCAATTTGGTCAGACCTAAAATTTTGTTGTTTGGTAATGAGTTATAGATGAAAAATCAAATGTTGGTCAAATGTCGAGACCTGTGTGTGAGAGGGTTGAAAACATAGCTAGAAAAGGGAAAATGCAGGTCATCGGCATTTTCTCCTCTTTCCACAAGTTTTTCACAGGTTTTCTTTGTCAGAGTTAAAAGGCAAGGTTTTGTGGTCAAGGGTTAAAAGTGGTAGTGGCAGTACAAAAAAGTCATAGAGCTTTTACAAAATCAACATCACAATTACATTACTTTCAGCCAAAATCGAAAATGTAACCTAATTATTCAGCTATTTTCCTGCTAAAATTCCTTGCAAATACTATTATCCTTGGATATTCGGCCGATTTGAAAACAGTGCAACAGAAGCAGTGATTCCCTTTCTGCTAAAACTTTTGCAGCAAATCTCCAGCTGTTTATTTATTAGTAAGGTATGAAGTCGTGTATGTCCAATTTAATTTCAAATAGGTAAAGCGATTATGCAAAGATAAGAATAGAATTTGTAATTCGGCTTATTGTATTACATGATAACAATTTGACATTTCATACTTAACAGAAATTACAACAACTGGAACCACCACAGCAGTGACAACAACTTCATCAACAACATCTTCAACAGCAGTGACTACACTGTCAACGGCTACATCTCCCACAACAGTGACAACAGCGTCAACGGCTACGTCACCGACAACAGTGACAACGCCGTCAACGGTTACATCTCCCACAACAGTGACAACACCCTCAACGGCTACATCACCGACAACAGTGACAACAGCGTCAACGGCTACATCGCCGACAACATCGTCAACGGCTACATCGCCGACAACAGCGACAACACAGTCAACGGTTACATCACCGACAACCGCGACTACACCGTCAACGGCTACATCAACGACAACGGTGACAACTGCGTCAACGGTTACATCTCCCACAACGGTGACGACACCCTCAACGGCTACGTCACCGACACCAGTGACGACAGCGTCAACAGCTACGTCACCGACAACAGTGACGACAGCGTCAACGGTTACGTCACCGACAACATCGTCAACGACTACATCACCGACAACAGGGACAACACCCTCAACGGCTACATCACCGACAACAGTGACAACGGCGTCAACGATTACATCTTCCACAACAGTGACAACACCGTCAACTGCTACATCACCGACAACAGTGACAACGGCGTCAACGGCTACATCACCGACAACAGTGACAACACCGTCAACGGCTACATCTCCGACAACAGTGACAACGGCGTCAACTGCTACATCAGCCACAACAGTGACAACACCATCAACGGCTACATCCCCGACAACAGTGACAACGGCGTCAACGGCTACATCACCGACAACAGTGACAACGGCGTCAACTGCTACATCACCGACAACAGTGACAACAACGTCAACGGCTACATCACCTACAACAGTGACAACGGCGTCAACGGCTACATCACCCACAACAGCGACAACACCAACTACAGTGACATCACCATATTCTGCTACAACCCCATCTTCCTCTTCGCCCTCTACAATCACAGAAACAATTACCAGTAATAAGTTTTTATTATTATTGTTATTATTATTATTAGATTAGCTCCTTTAGGATGCATTAACGTAGTGGACCCGTAATAGAAAACAGCCATTTACATTGTAATACTATCCTACAAAATTTGCTAAAATTAAAAATGAGTATTATTGTACTGCTTTCACAGGGCCACTTTTTCCTTTTTGTCCTTCCTAGAATTATCATTTATAAATCTAAAACTGCTATATTCTCATTGCAAAGGGATGTGATTACTACCTCCTTTTTCTGGAAACTGATAAAAGTATCAACAGATAATTTCAAGATAGATATCGAAGAAATTTCTGGTCGGTTGAAAATGTGCAAAAGTGTTATATCTGTATAGAACTGTCTCTATGAGCTGTCAAGAAATTTTATGCCATGCTGTACTAGAAGTATTACGGGGCCACTGCCTTAATATTTCTCCGTAGAGACCTTCAGATCAATGTTATTAAGAAAAGCGCACACACAATACTAAAAAATTTGTAAATAGCCTAGTCTTTAAGTTAAATTGAAAGCTTGGCATTTTATAGAACTTTATAGGCAAAAAAAGGAGGTTAAGGAAATCTTAGTACACCATGGAACAAAAAATACCAATACGAACAAATATTCATTTTAGTTTATTTCATTAGATACATTTCATGGCTTGAAATAGATGTTTCCTTTAGCTTGATAGTAGTAATATCCTTGTTGTGGCACTATGTCAAGTACTCCAGGAGTCAAGAGCTTTTTCGCAAAATAACGGTCCACAGAGAATTCCCTGTTATTTATGCAAAACACAGTCATGAACAAGCCTAAGGAAATGCATTGCATGAAATTCAATTCGTTTGAATGTCTAATGAAATTTACGTAAGTCCCTTCTTATGTTAGCCTCAAAAGTCACGTATGGAAGACGAAACTTTTCAAAATACCTCTTCAGTAACAAGTGTGTCCCTCTTCAGTGGCAAATAAGAACTTGCACTGGCATCGCACATTGGGGCTAAGGAACCAGTTTCCATTCCTCCTGTAGCACCACAGCAAGAGCCTGGGGTGGTGCCAGTATTCCGCGTAGGACCTTCAGTCACAGAATGTCTCACAAATGTTCGATACTATGAGGTTATTTAACATGCTTGTGTACAATACTGAATTCTATTGGTTGAGTACACTGTAGAAACCAGACTATATTTTGGACGAGGCCACAGCATCCTTCAGCAGACAAATCAACACTTTATAATACTGTGAGAATCAACATTATTAATGTGTATTAGAGCTTTTTATCACGGCTTCTCAAGCACAATTTGAAACGTCATGTCCTTATCTAAAGTATACTTTGAAAAATCATGTGTAGAAAAAGTCCATAGAAGATCTTATATGTATCCTCAGTTCTGTAAACTTGGAAACGTATCACGAAATAGGGACAGAATAAATGATAAACAATCAAATCGGTTCAATGTGAATCCTAAAACTGAATTGATATTTCCCGCTGAATAACACAGCCAGGAAGTTTTTATTTTAAAACACTTTAACCTTATACCACACATTGCTGACATTTTGACAGTGCTAAAATTTTGTCGTTTGCTATACGATTAATAAGAAAAACAACAAACCCATTTGAATGACCTTCTTATTTGATGAGAAAGTAATGATTACATAAAAAAAGAAAGCAACTTACTCTCTCTCTCTCTCTCTCTCTCTCTCTCTCTCTCTCTCTCTCTCATAGTGAAGACAGGTCATTGTAATATGTCTTTATGCAAAACTCTTGGAAAAGTTAGTTTTATACAATTTACTTTTTCACGAAGCATTACTCGTTTCTATTTTAATAGCGCCATGTGTTGAACAAGACGGGATGGATGATAACAATACAATTAGAAATGGGGATATCAACATTACAAGTGACAGTTCACTAAATCCGTACAAAGAAGACCTGAGAGTATCTGGAAATGGACTAGTCGTGTTTTCCAATACATTTACGGTAGAAATCACAGTTCTTAGAGTGGATAAAGTATACAGTTTTGGGCTTGGTCAAAATGAAGGCGTATACAAGTTTACAATTGACTATCAGACCAGCGCTGGAAAGTGGATGTCTTTAGATCCATATTTAACGGTAAGTCGACAACTGAAATTTAAGGAAAAATTTTGCGAATTGAACACCAGTGATATTACACAGTCTAAAGAACAACCTTTTCTCTCTCATTATAAAATATAATCCTGAAAGTTTTGCTGAAACCGTCAAATTATTCATAACATTCAAATGCACTGAAATCATTATAGAATGGCGAAAGTATTGATATCTTATGTAACACGAGATCTTGAGCATGTTCATCAATATTAATTGATGGTATAGTGCTTAACTCATTACCAGACGACAATATTTTAGGCTTGTCCAAATTGAAAGCATTTGTGGACGACAAAATGAAAGTGACTGAAAATTTGATATTTGTTTTGTGAAGGGTGGAAAACATTGTGGGAAAAGAAGAAAATGCTGGTTACCAGCATTTTCTCCTTTTCCCACAATGTTTTCTAAAGCCGTCTTTTTCAGGGTCGTCAAATGTAGGGATTGTGTGGTAATGGGTTAACGCTGTTTTCGCTGCATTCACTTGTTGTCCTGGGGTTTCTTTTTGGCTAGTATACCTCGCACAATTTCCTACCCAAGCCACTGGCTTCTCTAAAACACAACCGTTGAACCAATGTTCAGCCCTGTCAGAGGGCCGACTATCAGCAGTTCTTGGAAAGAAATTGGCAGAGCTGATAGTCGAACTGGTGACCTCCTGGTTTCAGCTCCTACAGTTGACTTACTGATTTAGCTATTTATCAGGCTTGGTCTCAGTTTAGCACATTGGCTGAAATTCAAGATATATTTTAAACATATTCTTGACTAAACAAAACATAATGATAGTACTATTTAAAAAAGGATTATAATAACACGTCATTTAAGGGCAATAAATTGGTCTGCAACACGCGAAAAGGGATATTCGAAAGGACATTTGCATAAGGTGTCGTCTATGATCAGCCTGTGCAGTCCGCGCAGGCTAATCCAAGATGGCACTTCACAACTACATCAGATTTTGTGCAACAGACGTAAAAATATTACCGATGATGCTCATTCGATGAAATAAATTTCAATCTTTCACCGAAAAAAAATATATATAGATATATCATCTATTTCTTGCTGTTATAAATAAGGATTGAATATTGTTCTGCAGACTTATGACTTTAATGACACGGCCATTGTTAACCCACCACAAAACGGATACACCAAGTTCAGAATAACTGTGCACAAACTTCCTTATGAAAGCAGTATGAATATTACTCTACGTATCATCGGCTGCTTTGACAGAGGTAAATATGATTTGTTTCTCATGAAAGTGATGGAATATAGAACTGAGCCATGCACTGTCAAAAAGGGGCGTAACCCGTTACCAAAAACTCTCAGGTTTTTACGAAACAGAGGTAGAAGCCTTCTGAAAACATTGTGGGAAAAGGAGAAAGTGCTGGTAACAGCATTTTCTCCTTTTCCCACAATTTTTTTAACCCTTCCCAAACCAAATTTCAATTTTTCAGTCACATTTATTTTGTCGTCTGTAAATGCTAACGATATTAACGCATCTCCGTAGCTTATTGTACTTGGCAAGTCATCGCATGGATACATTAAATCAATTTTGTCCCTCAACCAACTGTATCGTGGGGTAGAATGCTTTTTCGACGTGCAGGATATTTACCTATAGTTAAAACGCTTAACCCATTTCAGCCTACGCGGACTGCGAGAGCTGATAAGAATCGATACTTTTTGCAGATGCATGATGTCGTTGTTTTTTGACAGATCATGGGCTGAATGGACTAATTAAATATTCTAACACGGCACGCGACTTTGGCTCTATAAACTCAGTGCAAGGAAAGCGTGGTAAAATCTGCGACAATCCATGTAGAGTGACGTCATTCTATATCGAGTGACGTCATTCAATGAGTGAGTTATTCAATGGAGCATAATTTTCATCCGCATTTTTACTCTAACTTTGAACTTGTTTTCCTTTCATTAAGAATTGGCCATATTAGAATCGAAATAATCTTCTTTCTATCTTTCAATAAACCACGTTGTGAGTTTTTAGGCGCAATGAATAAACCACTCGGGCTATCGCCATCGTGCATTATTTATTGTGCCTCATAACTCACAACTGTGGTTTATTGAACGATAAACCACGATAGGAAGAAGACTGTTTCTTAATTAAATCTCTACAGACGATAAATCAAGTCCACATCATCATCAACAACAATAACAATAACAACAATATTTTGCTTGCTACACGCAAAGGGGGGCATTCGGACATATGCGTAAGATGTCGTCTCAGAGCATCATGCTCAGTCCATGCAGGCCAATCCGAGACAGCACTTTACGGCTACATCAGATTTTGTGCTACAGCAGACTTGCAGAAAACAGAAAATCACATAAAAAAGATAAAGTGTCGTCTCGGATTAGCTTGAGCGGACTGATCCGAGACGACACTTTTCGTAAATGTCCGAATGCCCCTTTTCCCGTGTTGCAGGACATTTCTGATATAAGATAAGGTATGGCCGATGAGATATTATTCAGGAAGGAATTGACGAGGTGGAAGAATCACTTTGACTTGTCTCCCCTGAGCTGTTTTCATATATCATTTGGCCTTCAACACGCTAAAAGGAGCATTCGGACGTTTGCGTAAAGTGTCGTCTTGGAACAGCCTGCACAGTCCGTCCAGGCTAATCCGAGACGGCACTTTACGACCACATCAAATTTTGTTCTTCTTAAGACTTGCGCAAAAAACAGAAAATTAGGCCTACATAAAAAAAGGAAAGTGCCGTCTTGGATTAGCCTGCCCCTGCTGTGTACTCGGATCCGAGATGACACTTTATTCAAATTTCTGAATGCCCCTTTTTGCGTGTCGCTGACCATTTCGAGAACTGCAGATAAGTTTGTACTTGATGGATCTAGAGCTACATGTTTTCTGTTTTTACCGTGAAAGTTCATCCTTTTTGATTACCAAAGGCTGTTAGTGATCGCCAAAGTGGATTATTGATTGTGCCTCATAACTCACAACTATGGTTTATTGAACTATAAACCACGATAGAAAGAAAATTATTTCCTAATTCTAACTTGACGCGTGAATTCGGCTTCAGAGTTTATCGAAACCGTGGTAAAATCCATGTTATTCTATGTAGGATGACGTGATTCTATATAGAGTGACGTTATTCTTTTAAATTTATACGTTATTCAATGACATATAATCTACATCTACGTTTGAACTTGTTTCTCTTGGACAAAGAGTTGACCATGTTAGAATCGAAATAATCTTCTTTCTATCATGGTTTGTTTGTGAAATAATCTTCTTTCTATCGTGGTTTATCGTTCAATAAACCACAGTTGTGAGTTATGAGGCACAATAGATAATCCACGATGGCGATAGCCCCAGTGGTTTACTCATTGCGCCTTATAACTCACAACGTGGTTTATTTAACGATAACCCACGATAGAAAGAAGATTATTTCGATTCTAATATGACAAATTCTTAATGAAAGGAAAACAAGTTCAAACTTAGAGTAAATAGGCGGATGAAGATTATGTTCCATTGAATAACTCACTCACTGAACGACGTCACTTGATGCAGAATGACGTCACTCTACATTGATTGTCGCAGATTTTACCACGCTTTCCTTGCACTGTGATTATAGAGCCGAATTCGGGTGTCATGTTAGAACGTTCAATAAACCACGTTGTGAATTATGAGGCGCAATGGATAACCCACTCGGGCCATCGCACTCGTGGATTTTATTTTCCTCGTAACTCACAGATGTGCTTTATTGAACGATTAACCATGTTAGAAAGAAAATTATTTCTTGAGTCAAACATTTTCACTTAATCTGATGGTATTCTTTTCAGGTTCTCAAATTATAGTAGCAGAGTTATCATTCTCGAACTATAAAATTGACTATTTTCATAAATTTTTTTCCCGCAAAACTTTAAGTTCAAAGAAAAAGTGTTCGTAGTTTTACGCTATTTCTTCTTTGTGCAACGCAAGTTCTCTGTAATCCACACAAGAATTCGTAACAAATACATTAGATCTGAAGTGAGACCTCTTTTCCAATTATATTTGTTGGATTGCACCTGTTTTCTCCAATACGCCGTCGAAGACGATGTGCACTACTTTTTCCATCGCAAACAGTTCACAGTCCCGAGAAAACAACATTTTTGGGAGATTTTGTTTTTCTTAAATTTGAATAGGCCTACAAAACACACACACAAAAAGGTAATTCTTTGTGCTTTCGGCATTTATTTCTCCATATATGTAAGCTTAACTCTTTACCAGACGACAAAATTTTAGACTTGTCCAAATTGAAAGCATTTGCAGACGACAAAATAAATGCAACTCAAAAATTGAAAGTTGTTTCCAATAGGGTTGAAAATATTGTGGAAAAGAAGAAAATGCTGGTTACCTGCATTTTCTCCTTTTTTCACAAAGTTTTCAAAAGCTTTCATCCCGGGGTCGTAAAAACCAGGGATGTTTTTCTTTTCGAAAGGTCTAAGACCATCTTTGCATTAGAATGAAGTCTTTGTTGAGATATCTTAGAAAAGTAATCAGGTTTAATTCCCCTTTAAAAAGCCAAAATGCTTGTATGTATGTATAGGCAGTAGTGGAACCTTACCCACACCAGAGAACCCAACACTTACAACTGTATTAACTACCACAAGAAGGAGACCCACACGACCCACAAGACCTCCACGAACTGGTACAAAATGAAGATAGAGAATCATCTTTGCGAGCCAAGGTTACGATCACTACGTGGATCTTACCTTGGCTGATTGAACCTGATTTCGAGATTCCTGCGATGCGCCTTCTATTGGATGCTGGTTAATATCCCCCTTTACATAATATTTCTGAAAGCCAATGAAATATCATTTTACAAACCACTTACGAATACATTTATTCAACATGAAGCGATAGGCAGATATCGACGTGCGTTTCCATGTTTACCTTCTATTCGAAAGGCCGCAACCTCATTCTATTTTTATCAAAGATGAAATGCTACTAGCGATTTCATTCGTTGTAGTTGGAGCTGGCTGCATCCAATAAAAAAGTGTATCGGGGGAATGTAAAAATCAATCTTGATCCACCAAGGGTATAGCATCTTTTCGAGCCAAGTTTACTATCACTACGTGGATCTTACCTTGGCGGATCGAGCTTGATTTTTACGTTCACCCGATACGCTTTTTAATTGGATGCATCCAGCTCTAGCTGCAACGAATGAAATCGCTCGTAGCATTTCATCTTTGATAAAAATAGAACAAAGTCTCTACCTTTTGAATAAAAGGTAAAACACGGAAACTTACGTGGATGTCTGCTTATCGCTTCATGTGTAATCATAAACGGTTTGTAAAACGATACTTCATTTGCTTTTAGAAATATGATGTAAAGGGGCGTAATAACCAGCATCCAATAGAGGGCGCATAGAAGGAATCTCGAAATCGGGCTCAATCAGCCAAGGTAAGATCCACGTAGTGATCGTAAACTTGGCTAGCGAAGATGAGGGTGGAGTAGCGTAGTGAATCGTCAGCCTTGGTTTGCGAAGAGGATAGAGAATAGACTAGAATTTTGATAATTTATAATGTAGAATAGCCATTTGGTTTGACCCTTTAGCAAATAGTTGTGTGTTTCCTTGTTGATGAAGACGTTTTGGAAATGCCACCCAGAAATAGAGTAAATGCTATGTATTATCTGTAATACTCTAGTCTTTCCCACAGATTGATATAAATGTATAGCTTGCGCTATAGCAAGGCAGTATAAGTGTCCCCTTATACAAACACAACCTATACATTTAACCCATTAACACACAATCCCTACCTTTGACGCCCCTGAGAAAGACGCCTATAGAAAACATTGTGGGAAAAGGAGAAAGTGTTGGTCACCAGCATTTTCTCCTTTTCCCACAATGTTTTCTAACCTTCACAAAACAAATTTCAAATTTTCAGTCACTTTTATTTTGTCGTCTGCAAACACTTTCGATTTGGACAAGCCAAAAATATTGTTATTTGGTAATGAGTTAAATCAGTGGATAGACCAGAGTACTACATATCATTATCTAGTTTTCTAACAATATATTCTATAGAGGATAATCAACTGCATATTTCTATATGAAAAATATCTCACGAGGATGCGTTGTTAGGCGTTAAAAAACGAGTGCGCAGCACGAGTTTTTTTAACGCCTTACCACCCATCCGAAAGAGATATTTTTCATATAAAAAATAACCAGTTGATTATTTTATTTATTATACACCTTTTTGAAATTATTATTTTTAATGTTTCGTTTGAAAGTCGAAATCAATACTTTGGATAGAGAAAAAAAAGTCAGGGACATGGTGCGGATGAATACATAATTTAAAAGAACAAAACGGGACTACTCGTTGAAAATATAGAACTTACAATTAACACTATCTATAAGTGCTTAATGAAAAAAAAGTAGTTCCTAAATTACGGCAGAAAGTGAAAGTTGATATCGTCACTAGTGATGATATCAAAATTTATTACACTGGGAAACTCCTGGATTTCACTGCTAGGTATATAATAAATACATTTATTGACAAATCGCACATTCGAGTCACAGTGAATTTGTCGTCTGCAACTGTATCCCATACGACTGAGTCTTAAATCTAGTCTAGTATAGTGTCAAGGTAGAGAATAGTGATTTAGTTTGTATAGAGAAATATAGACAAATAGCATATTTATTCAGCTTGCAACACGCGAAAGGGGCATGCTGACATTTGCCTCAATTGTCATAAAGTGCCGTCTGAGATCACCTGCATCACTGCGCTGGCTGATCCGAGACGGCACTTTACGACTACATTAGATTTTGCTCTTCGGTAAACTAGCGCAAAACAGAAAATTACTTAAAAACAGAAAGTGTCCTTTCGGATTAGCCTGCGCGGAGGCTGATCCGAGACGACACCTTACGCTAATTTACGAATGTCCCTTTACGCGTGTTGCAGGCTATTTGAGCCCTGCACTGGCAAAGGGGGTGTGGGGTGGAGGGAGTTTAAACGCATCTTAGCAATACTTTATAATTATAAGGCAAGTCATTAGATAATTTCTGACCCATACAATCCATTTTGTGTAACAATCTGCTGAATCCAGAGATATTTTGGTCCATAGACACGCAGAAAGTTTACCAAAATATTTTGATACAGGTCATGCTGCTCGGACTGCTTAGGCTGACTTGGGCCGATATTTCTTGCAAATGCATAAAATTCCTTTTTAAAGTGCATGGCTAAATATCCATTTCACTTTCCAGTTTACAAAGAATAGAATAGAATAGAATAGAATAATAGAACAGACTTTTGGCTAGTTGAAATATACCTATTTAGTTCATTTTGTGGTAATGGCATTTAATACTGGTGGATTATGCGAGTGAATCAGAGAGAGTTATTCTATTAGAAATTTAAGAGAGAGAAAGACTTTCGAAAACATTGTAGGAAAGTGTCACCAGCATTTTCTCGGCTTTCTACCATGTTTTCCGCCATTTTATAAACACTTCACATTTTTTGAGTTACATGTTATTTGCTGTCAGCATATTCTTTTAATTTGGAGAACTCTAATTGTTGAACTCTTTACCACACGAAAAAATTTTAGACTGGTTCAAATTGAAAGCATTTCTAGACGACAAAATAAAGGTGACTGAAAAATTGAAATTTGTTCTGAGAAGGGTAGAAAACACTGTGTTTTCCCAAAGTGTTTTCAAAAGGCTTCTTTCTCAGGGGCGTCAAAAGTAGGGATTGTGTGGTAATGGGTTAATTCTTTGGTAAAAGACTAAAGTGCCTGCATCAAATGGGTATTGAAAGTTGAATACAGAAAAAGAATTCTTATCATACTGCAAAGACATTTCTTGTGATCTGATTGGATAATAATTTATGTCCTGAACATACATAACATGTACCCTGGCGAACGTAAGGCAGTTTCTACGGAATCCTGTTTCCGCCATCCACTTTTCGACCTACGAGGAACTCGAAAAGTAGAAATTAGGCATACTAACTTCCACTTTTCTAGCAAAAAGTTACCTCGAAAAGTCGAAAAGTTGAAGTTTTTGACCTGACAATTGTCATAAAACTTTCCACTTTTCGACTTCACGTTTGTCTAGAAAAGTAGAAATTAGGAAGCACTAACTTCCACTTTTCGCCTTAAAATGCTAGGTCGAAAAGTAGAAAAGTGGAAGTTTTTCACATGACAATTGTCAATAAAACTTCCACTTTTCGACCTAGAAAAGACAAAGTTGAAAAGTCGAAAAGTTGAAAAGTTGGAGCCGGTGTAGGGGTAAAAATGCCTGTGTCACCGGTCCTTCGTATTTGGACCCGGTGAAAGTTAAACCTCCACCGAATAAGAAAACATGTATACACTGTTTAAGTCTGACGTCTATCTTTATCCGATACTGCCTATGGGCCGAGTTTATAGTTACACAAATCTAGTCAGGAACTGCGCATCAAGCGTGCGCCCAATTTGACATGTTCAAACCACGTTTAATCCATTACGAGATGACAAAAAATAAAAGACTGTCCGAATTTAAAGAAACTGTAGACGACATTTCAAAGTGTGCATTGAAATCTAAGTATAATATAGAGTAGGCAACATTGTGAGAGAAATAGTTTGAAAAAAGTTATTTCTCCTTTTTTAACAATGTTTTCCTAAATAATATTTTGCAAAAATGTCAAAAACAGGAATCGTGTGCTAATGGGTTAAAATGTGTGACTTGTCAACATCTGGGTCGCTGGTTCGAACACTGGCTTGGCGTGGGCACTGGGATCCTTCATAATCTTTGTAAGGTTAATAAAAATGTCGATGTAGGCCTATCTATGATGCTGATCGGAGTCGATTATGGACTTATGTCCTCCAAACTCGATTACGGATTTCTGTCCTCGGAACTCGATATTTTCCCCATTGTTACATTAACATCAATATGACCTCCCCGAATCTGCCGCGTTGGTATTTCGGTTGAGTAATGTCTAGTAGTATCATTTCATGATATGCAACCCGTCACATGGAAAGGGACCATCTCGATCTGGCCAGACTGCAGGAATTGTGCCATGTTGAAACTTTTCGCCTATAGCAGGTTTTTTCAAAGTAAATCCGAGTTGGATGAGATCACTCAAAAAATGGTTTAACGGATGATCTTTCGGCAATCTATATGCGATTTTCCAGATCGCACAGGTCGCAGCTTAGTTTTTTGACATGTCAAAAACCTAGTTTCGATCTTTTTTTTTGGGGGGGGGGGGACATATACTTTCCGTCGACCTTGTGCGACTACAGAAGACCAAGGTGTGTTCAACCGCCGATTACTTGCGATCAGCGGCGATCAAGCCACATTTTGAGATAGCAACTCAATCTTCAGGGAATATTTTTCGGTGAAATGGGTCCTTTAAACTTTAAAGACTAATCAGTGTCCAAAGTATCAACTATATATGGCTTGCAATATGCGAAAAAGGGCATTCCGACATTTCCATAATGTGTCGTCTCGGATCAGCCTGCGCAGATCCTACAGGCTGATCCGACACGGCACTTTAAGACCACATTAGATTTTGTGCCACAGTAGACTTGCGCTAAATTGAAAATTACATAAAACGGAAAGTGTCGAACTGCGAGGGCTGATGCGAAGCGACACTTTACGCAAATGTCCGTATGCCCCTTTTCGCGTGTTGCAGGCCACGTGATTTCAATACATCTAATAATGTGTACACCGTTAAAGCCTGAAGGACGTAGCAATGCGATAAGAGCGGGTTTAAAGTGAAAACTGGGGAGTTGCCGTATTATGGCTGACATGAGAATTATTCGGTGTACATTTAACCTCTACCATTCGCTCCCGCCATCTTCCTTTGTCCGGTGTACATTTAAAATAATAACGCGACCAATTTATCCTGCAAAAAATTAGTCCTAACTAGAAAAGTGGAAGTTTTAATCGGCTAACTTCCACTTTTCGACTTTTCGACCTTTCAACTTTTCGACTTTTCAACTTTTCGACTTTGTCTTTTCAGGTCGAAAAGTGGAATTTTTATTGACAATTGTCATGTGAAAAAATTCCACTTTTCTACTTTTCAACCTAGCATTTTAAGGCGAAATGTGGAAGTTAGTGCTTCCTAATTTCTACTTTTCTAGACAAACGTGAAGTCGAAAAGTGGAAAGTTTTATGACAATTGTCAGGTCAAAAACTTCAACTTTTCGACTTTTCGAGGTAACCTTTTTGCTAGAAAAGTGGAAGTTAGTATCCCTAATTTCTACTTTTCGAGTTCCTCGTAGGTCGAAAAGTGGATGGCGGAAACAGGATTCCGTAAGTTTCCCTTTTTAGAGCCCCGTATATGGCTACACTTTTAACACAATATCGAAAATGGCGGCGTCGATCAAGATTAACATCAAGATCATGCACCAAACTGCACGTTTTACCAAGGTTTTAGTGACGTCAGTTTTCATTGAATTGGGGCACTCAGAAGGGAAATTCTACTTCGTCAGCGTACTCAATTTTTGAAACCAAAAAAAAAGGTAAATTTAGCTTAACACACGTTGGAATGGTAAAAACTTTGCAGCATAATAGATTCGCCTTCGCCTCGGGGCGACATTATTCATCACATCCGTGAATAAGTTTCCAAATGCCCTCCCACCTGACCGTACAACTATAATGTTTTAATTCTTCCTATTTTTCTTGTTTCTACACGTAGCATTTGGTTTTATAGAAGTAGCTCTTTCAGGTTTGGGGACAGCATTGTAAACCTGACAGAGGAGAATGAGAGCTAGAACAGTTTCTTTCAATTTTTTTGTGTTTATCCCGTATCCAGAAATATTTGAATAGCAATGATAGGCTAACTTTTATTACAATTCTCTAGTGCTATATCACGAAAGTTTACAAGGATCTGTTTGAAGGTAAAAAGAATTTCAAATACACGTAATAACAAATTTAAACATGTGATAATGCGAAAAAGTGCATATAACCCAAAAAAAAAAAAACACTTTAGAATGCGAAATTAAGATATATAATAATGCAAAAGATTCGAACCAACGCGGAAAAAAATCTGGCAATAACATTATTATTATTATTATTATTATTATTATTATTTGTTAAACTCTACTGTTTACATTATGATATACTTCAGTGGCATCGAGAAGAATATCGCAAAACCGATAAAATGTGTTTGGGATTTTTTTTTCCACTAGCAACAATATTTCAATTATCTTACCACTATATTTCTTATTTTGGGATCCAAAATTAAGTCACCTTATCAAACGTTTCTGATCTGTATGAAAGTTGGCAAGAATGTTTGTCTTTGTGGTATTTTACTTGAGCTGAAAATGGGTTAGGTTGGGTCTAAAAGTATATCATTGGGTCAAATCGTTGAGGGAAAAAAATGTATGTACACTCGGGAGGCAAAATTTTATGTCAAATAATAGCATATGGGACGAGAGACATTTCATTATCTACTTGACACAACTCATTAGTTCGTCATACGATAGGATACTGCTTTAGCCTCTTTGAACAGACGGCAAAACTTTAGACTGGTCCAAATTGAGAGTATTTATAGATGAAAAATCAAATGTTGGTCAAATGTCGAGACCTGTGTGTGAGAGGGTTGAAAACATAGCTAGAAAAGGGAAAATACGGCAAAATTTTAGACTCGTCCAAATTGAGAGTATTTATAGATGAAAAATCAAATGTTGGTCAAATGTCGAGACCTGTGTGTGAGAGGGTTGAAAAGATAGCTAGAAAAGGGAAAATACGGCAAAATTTTAGACACGTCCAAATTGACAGTATCTAAAGACGAAAAATCAAATGTTGGTCACATGTCGAGACCTGTGTGTGAGAGGGTTGAAAAGATAGCTAGAAAAGGGAAAATACAGTTCATCGGCATTTTCTCCTCTTTCGTTGTCAGAGTTAAAACGCATGGTTTTGTGGTCAAGGGTTAAAAGTGGTAGTGGCAGTACAAAAAGGTTCATAGAGCTTTTACAAAATCAACATTACAATTACATTACCTGCAGCCAAAATCGAAAATGTAACCTAATTCTTCAACTATTTTCCCGCTGAAATTCCTTACAAATACTAATATTCTTGGATATTTGTCCGATTTAGAAAAAAAAACAAAGCAACAAAAGCAATGATTCCTTTTCTGCTAAAACTTTTGCAGCAAATCTTCAGCTGTTCATTTATTTGTAAGGTATGAAGTCGTGTATGTCCAATTTAATTTCAAATAGTTAAAGCAACTATGCAAAGATAAGAATAGAACTTGTCATTCGGCTCATGAGAACAATTTGACATTTCATACTTAACAGAAATTACAACAGCGGCGACGACAGCGTCAACAGCTACATCACCGACAACGGCGACAACACCGTCAACAGCGACAACAGTGTCAACAGCTACATCTCCAACAACGGCGACAACAGCGTCAACAGCTACATCTCCGACGTCAGCGACAACAGCTACGTCTCCGACGACAGCGTCAACAGCTACGTCACCGACGACAGCGACGACAGCTACGTCTCCGACAACGGCGACAACAGCGTCTACAGCTACATCTCCGACGTCAGCGACATCAGCTACGTCTCCGACGACAGCGTCGACAGCTACGTCTCCGACGACAGCGTCAACAGTGACAACATTTACATCACCGACGACAGCGTCAACAGTGTCAACAGCTACATCACCGACGACACCGTCAACGGCTACATCACCGACGACACCGTCAACGGCTACATCACCGACGACACCCTCAACGGCTACATCTCCGACGACAGCGTCAACAGTGTCAACAGTTACATCTCCGACGACAGCGTCAACGGCTACGTCACCGACGACACCCTCAACGGCTACGTCACCGACGACACCCTCAACGGCTACGTCTCCGACGACAGCGACAACAGCTACGTCTCCGACGACACCGTCAACAGTTTCATCACCGACAACATCAACAACAGCGTCAACAGCGACATCTCCGACAACAGCGTCAACAGCATCAACAGCTACATCACCGACAACAGCAACAACATCGTCAACAGTTTCATCACCGACAACAGCAACAACAGCGTCAACAGCGACATCACCGACGACAGCGTCAACAGCGACATCTCCGACGACAGCGTCAACAGCATCAACAGCTACATCTCCGACGACAGCAACAACACCGTCAACAGTTTCATCACCGACAACAGCGTCAACAGCATCAACAGTTACATCACCGACAACTGCGTCAACAGCGACATCTCCGACAACAGCGTCAACAGCGTCAACAGCATCAACAGCTACGTCTCCGACAACAGCGACAACAGCTACGTCACCGACAACAGCGTCAACAGCTACGTCACCGACCACAGCGTCAACAGGTACGTCTCCGACAACAGCGACAACAGCTACGTCTCCGACAACAGCGTCAACAGCTACGTCACCGACAACAGCGACCACACCGTCAACAGCTACATCTCCGACAACAGCTACAACGCTGTCAACAGCTTCATCTCCAACTACATCATTAACAACAGGGACAACAACACCATCAATAATTACATCTCCAACTACAGTGACAACATCGTCAACAGCTACACCATCAACTACAGTGACTACTCCGTTTAATACCACATCACAAACAACATTGAGTACTCCCTATACAAGTTTTTCTTCAACAATTGCAACCACATCCTACATTAGTTCTTCTACAACGATAGTAACCACACCGTATACCACTGCACCAACAACCACATTGACCACACCATACACCACCACCGTACCCACTACAGTTTCCACAAACCAAACATTATCAAGTTCATCAACTCCAACTACAACAGCATCTGTCTCTAGCTCTGCTTATACAGGAACGTCAACCTTTTCAACCATAACAACTACACCAGTTTGCATTGTTGATATAACTGGATATGACGAGGAGGCTGTAATTGGTTATATAGAGAAAGACGGAATCCCAGGTCTTTCGTCTGAAGGAGAAAAAATTCGAAACGGTGATTCAGTTCAACCTGGAGTTGAGATCATCGTGAATGGCTGTCAAACATGGTAAAGATATATCCGATATACCTTAATTTGGTATTTAAACGAGGAAAGCACACTCGTTAGCTTGAGGATAGAGCACATGGGTTCTATTTTGATTCTTGAAACATTTTGAAACATCTTGAAACATTCCCTTTCAATGCTAAAACTGTACAGATTTGGCTAAATCTTTACCTATATATCGTCAGTTTACTTCCAAAACCTTGTAACTAAAGCTTGTAACAAGCTGTAGTTACGAGGTTTTGGAAATAAACCGACGATATCCTTTTGTTAACATATGAACCATGCTCTGTGAAAAGGGGATTTAATGCATATGCAAAAAGTATCGACCCAGGTCAGCCTGCACAATCCGCGCAGGCTAACCTGGGCCGAAACATTTTCGATATCGGTCAATTTTCTCTTTGTCAAAATCTACCACATGAAGAAGTCGGTTATTTAAAAAGTGACTATTATGGATCCAGAATTATGTGATGACTTGGGCTGGTATCAAGAATCATGTTGATGCATTTAGGGCCCTCTTGCCAGAGCATGGCTCATATGTAATTAAATAAAAACTTTACTCATGACACGTTTAACTTTCAAACTAGAGAAAGAATACTGGAAAATTTACAACCAGGACAAAGGGTATTTCTCCTACCAGTTTCACACTGTTGTGTTATATCATTAAAAGAAAATAGTCCAGCACCGTAAAAATTAAAATAAGAAAAATAGTTTACAAATGGTCCAACTTAACCTCCATCTTCGCGAGCCAAGGTTACGATCACTACTTGGATCTTACCTTGGCGGATCCAGCCCAATATTTCGAGATTCCCACGATGCGCCCTCTATTGGATGCTGAGAATATCACTATCCCCCTTTACGTCACATTTCTGATGTCCAATGAAATATCGTTTTACAAACCGCTTACGAATACAATAATTCAAAATGAAGCAATAAGCACAAACGTACTCCGACATTCCATCGTCAGGTGCTCTAATAGCCAAAAACCTCCGATATTTGATGTTTTTAGGTAATAAATCATTACAAATCCTACACATATCCACGGAGGTATCTATGTTTAACTTTTACATTTATTCGAAAGGTCACGACCTTGTTCTATTTTTATCAAAAATGAATGCTACGAGCGATTTGATTGGTGCTGCTAGAGGTAGCTGCAACCAATGAAAATGCGTATCGCTGGAATGTCGAAATCAAGCTCGATCTGCCAAGGGTAGAGTAGCGTACTGGATCATCACCCTTGGCTTGCAAAGATGCTTTACCTCCTGCCATCCTCCCGACTTTATGCCTATAGAGAGCAAGTTATCAGAGATTTCATGTGTGTACTTAGCCTTTAGACTTCTATGCGTGAATCAGTGACATTTTGCGGACAGTGTAGATCAAGATCAGACTGCACAGACCGTGCAATCTGATCTTGGATCTACACTGTCCGATAGGGAGGTATCATTCCCAACAAAGTACCTCTGAAACAGCTATATTTGAGGTTTTAGTATAGAACTGAAAATTTCGCTTTAAGTTATTTAGCAGGATTAGAGAATTATATATATGAGCTATATTCTGGGAATATGGGGTTTAATGCACCAACATGTAGCATGATGTCAAGTAATTCATCACAGTATTATTGGCTCACAAAATCCATTCTCTACAACAATTGGTCATGAGGAAGGCTGGTCCTATGATATGCCCGGAATTGACCCAAGCCAAGTTTTGATCAAGGCAGCCTGCATGAGTTAACACTTTTAGCAAATGCATTTAAACCCCTTTTTTGACAGATTTGACCAATATAGGTTTGTGATATAGAGGATAATCAACTGGTTGTTTTTGATATGAAAAATATCTCACGAGGATGCGTTGTTAGGCGTTGAAAAAACGAGTGCGCAGCACGAGTTTTTTTAACGCCTTACGACGCGTCCGAGTGAGATATTTTTCATATCAAATACAACCAGTTGATTATTCTATTTATTATATACCTTATTAACATCAATATTTGTAATTTTGCGTTTGAAAGTCGAAAAAAATGTAGTCGAAAAAAAAACGTAGTTCCCAAATTACGTCAGGAAGTGAAAGTGAAAGTTGATAACGTCACTAGTGATGGTATCAAAATTTATTACACTGGGAAATTCCAGGATTTCACTGCTAGGTATATAATAAATTACAATATTTAACCTTTATACTGCAAAATAACTGAAATCAAATTATCAGTTCTATATTAATAACTTAACCCTTTCCCAAACAATCCCTGGTTTTCACGACCCTGAGAAAGATGCCTTCTGAAAACATTGTTGGAAAAGGAGAAAATGCTGGTAACCAGCATTTTCTCCTTTTCCCACAATGTTTTCTTCCCTCTTCGTAACAAATTTCTATTCTTGAGTCACATTAATTTTGTCATCTGCATACGCTTCCAATTTGGATAGGTCTAAAATTTTGTTGTTTGGTAAGTATTAAATATTGGTATTTCGAAGTTATGGTTTTGGGGATATCTCCCTATCGGGCAGTGTAGATCCAAGATCAGACTGCACGTTCTGTGCAGTCTGATCTTGATCTGCACTGCCCGCAAAAGGTCAGCTAGTTGCGCTAAGAAGCCAAAGGGTTAAGATGGGTGAATTCTACTTTACAGTGTGTGCGAAGACTATGAGTTGAACTGTGCAGATAAAGTGCCATGCGGTAAGTAAACACATTAAAATTTCAATTTAATAATTCCACTTCATCAGTCTACCCTTTACCATACAGTTTCATAACCCTGCAAAGAAGGCTTTTGAAAAACATTGTAGAAAAAGGAGACTACTGGTAAACCGCATTTTCGTCTTTTTTCCAAAAATGTTCTCTGCACTATCAGAGACAGAAATCATTACTTGAACCAAATTTATTTTGTCGTCTGCAGATGTTTTCAGTTTGGTCGAGTCCAGATTTCATCGTTTAATAAACAGTTAAATAAAAAGATTAGGCCTACATGTCTTGGAATTTAAGCTGCTTATAAAAACGAAAATCTGGCTATTTCAAAGTTATCTTTTAAAGGGAAAAAAGTGTCCCTAGTGGACAATGTAGATCACAGATCAGACTGCACGTTTTGTGCTGTCTGATCTTGATCTACACTGTCCACAAAAGGTCAGTGAGTCGTGCCCAGTGGCCTATGGGTTAATAAAGAAAGTAAGATGTCATTAATGCATTACCAAACGGCAAAATTTAAGGTTTGTCCAACTTGAAAGCATTTGCAGACGATAGGATAAAAGTGACTGAACTTTGAAAATTGTTTTGTGAAGGGTAGAAAACATTGTGGAAAAAGGAGAAAATGCTGGTTAACCCAGCATTTTCTCCTTTTCCCACAATGTTTTCTACTCTTCCAAAGTCAAGGTTAAACTTTTGAGTCACACTTATTGTGTCGTCTGAAAATGCTTTGAATTTGGACAAGTTTAAAGTTTGTGGTTTGGTAAAGAGTTCATGCAAATTGTTACGGGAGACCACTCCGTCATGCATGGCTTCGCTTCGATTTGGATATAATACCTAACAACTGTGTTAGGGAGATATCTCTTTAGCGCAGTTGTTATGTTTTTTTTTTAAACCTCCAAAAACGAGAATATTTTTCCGCATAGGTTCGAATCCCGCCAGATGCAGTTTATATTTCAGCTGTGCATTTCTTGTATGTGCATGTTCGTAAGAAGATAAGCACTAAACTTTCATTTGACAGGCTCATTGTATAAACTCTATTTTTAGACTGTGTGTATGATACTTGGGGTCCCTGGACCAGTTGCTCAGCAACCTGCAGTGGATGGAGAAATAGATATAGGAATCTTGTGACTGGACCATCTGTGTCTTGTCCCAGTTATGAGACAGAAACTGAAGAATGCGGGGAATGTTGTGGTTAGTTCTCATTTTTTTTTTTTGTTGCTACTACTTCTCTTTTATATCATTAACTTTTACAGTGCTTATAACATGTTCTCACAATTTAAGTTACAGTTTTGTACCCATGCTGAGTGTGAAAACCTACGGAACCATCTACACTAAGGCCGGACGGAGAAGCCTACTTGTTTACTCATTACCACACAGTCAGCAGTTTTAATGACTCTGAGAAGCATCTGTTTTGACACCACTGTAGCAAAAGGAGAAAATACTTGTAGACAGTATTTTGTCTTTACCCACAATGTCTTGTACTCTATCAAAGCAACGCTAGAGCTGTCACTGAATGTGACTTAACCCTTTACCTCATAAGGCATTTCTATGGTATCACTAATTGGCCTTAAATAACAGCAAGGATGAAGTAATTTCTTATGTGTATATGACACCTTTTGATAGCATAGAAAACATTGTGACAAAAGGTGAAATTGCTCGTCACGAGCAATTTCACCTTTTGCCACAATGTTTTCCAAAGGCTCCTACAAGCGGTGCGTAGAAATGAGTATCTATGGAGTAAAGGGTTAATAACCCCGCCAGCGCTTTGATAGAAACAGACAATTACTAGTACATGTATTTTGTACGCACATGGACAGACACACAAACAGACAGGTTGATTTCAGTATACCCCCTTAAAACATTTGTTTTGTGGGGGTATAAAAATGTAAACCTTTTTCCACCATCTTTTCATACAGAATACCACAGAACATACTACGTATGGTAGAATGTAGGTCAAGATAAGCCCATGCACTTTTGTTGTTGTTCCATCTTGATCTGCTCTATCCCTCTGAAACCAAAACAACAATGTTTATTCAGCGAAATAATAATCTTTGGATAATTTAATAAATATTTGCATCTAGGTACATTAGAGATGATTTGGATTAGCCTCAAATCTTGTGAAACGCTTCCTCACTTTTTCAACTTTATGCAAAGGAACTAAGAAAAGTAGGAAATGGCCTGCAACATGCGAAAATGGCATTGGGACAATTGCGTAAAATGTCGTCTCGGATCAGCCTGCGCAGTCTGCACTGGCTAATTCAAAATCACACTTTCCGTTTCTGTGTATTCTTCTGTTTTGCACAAGCTTTCTGCAGCACGAATTCTAATGTAGTCATAAAGTGCCATCTTGGATTAGCCTGCGCGGACTGTACAGGCTGATCCAAACCGACAAATGTCGGAATGCCCCTTTTATCGTGTGACAAGCCAATTCATCATATCTCCTCATACTGAATATCATAAGAATTTCAATATTCATATTGCACTACCACTTTACTGTGCAGGTTTTTGAAACCATAAAAAACAGGGAAAAAGAGGGAAAGCTTGTAACCAGCGTAGTTCTTTCCTTTTCCCACTATGTCTTCTACTTTATCAAAAGGATATTCCATCATTTAACCCATTACCTAACCGACCATTTTGAGACCGTCCCAAATTCAAAGAGGCTGCAGACGACCACTGAAATGTGGCAACCAGTGGGTTTTAAGATATAAATTGCATAGAAAACATTGTGAGAAAAGGTGAAATTGCTCATTTTGAGCAATTTCACCTTTTCTCACAATGTTTTCCTAATGCTTTTTTCTTCATTGTTTTAAAACGATTATATATGGAGGAAAGAATTAAGCCAAAATTACTCTTTGTAATTTCTGTAAATCTTTTGAATTTGGAGCAGTCCAAAATTTTGTAATTTGGTAAAGAGTTGAGTGGTTTTTTTTCTCTCTCTCTCTCTCTCTATAAGATTTTTCTTGTAACAGGTAACATGACAACTCCATATTGTTCAAGCTGGAGCAACTGGTTGCCCTGTGATTGTGACACAAATACGAGACAACGTACAAGATCCGGAACCTGTGATTCGTATATTGAAATAGAAGCTTGTACAGCATACAACTGCTCTACTTGTAAGCTTTTATTTTCACTCTCCCCATTATCTCCCACTAAATGGCATTCTATAAATACTCATCTATCTAATTTGGGCATCCTGGGTACAGAACCGAACCACTTTCATACGCGACAACCGTTACTTTGAATTTCAAACTGAAATAAACGTTTACTCAATAAAACGCAACTTCGTGCAATTCACTCAGCTGTGATCAGAAGTTTAGAGAAATCTGGAGCTAAAGCAGGTCTCATTTCTCCTCAAACTTATTGATAAAAGCTCTTTTCTACATTGCTACTTTAGAGAGCGTAATATTACAGTCTGCCCGCTTTTATGGCTAGTGATGCGTAATATAAGACAGTCGAATCTTCGAAGAATATGACATGCGCAGACATCGTCACTCTCCCCCTTTCTGCCTTCAACTTTTGTTTTATAACCCTTGCAGCATTGAATGCAAAAACAGTGACTATTGCTGTTAGCAAAGATCAAATCAGATTATTATACTGCAAAGAAATTTCTCGTGATCTGATTGGTTAACATGCCGGGAACATGATATCTTGTTCCCTGGCAAAAACCATGTATAACCAGTTTCCCTTTTGAGTGACCCGTAAACATCACTACACGTGCGATACATCATCCAAAATGGCTGCGTCGATCGATCACTACACTGCACATTTATGCACCAAACTGCACATTTTATTGACGTCAGTTTCCAGTGACGTCAGTTTTCATTGAATTGGGGCACACAGAAGGGAATTTCTATTTCGTCAACATACTCGATTCGTGAAATTATAAAACAGGAAAATTTCGATTAACGAGCTTTGAAAGGATAAAACTTTGCAGTATAATAAATTTGTTGTACGGTCAGTTGGCAGGGAACTTGGAAGCTTGTTCACGACTGTGGTTAATCATGTTGCTACCTCGCCTTTGGCTTGGAGCGACATGATTCACAAAAGCCATGAACAAGTTTCCAAGTCCCCTGACACCTGACTATACAACTAATACTGCACAGAACATATCGGGACAGTAGCCTAAAGATCCGAGATCAGACTGCACAGGAGATGCCGTCTAGTCATTAATCTATATAGGTCTAGTCCGCTTGTTTAGTTTTATACCACACAATCCCGAGTTTTAACGACCCTTGGGAAAAGTCATTTGAAAACATTGTACGAAAAGGAGAAAATGCTGGTAACCAGCATTTTCTCCTTTTCCCACAATGTTTTCCACCATATCATGTACAGAAATCGCCTGTTTAGCTACATTCCATATGTCGTCTGCAAATGCTTTGAATTTTGTCTAGGCCTGAATTTTGTCGTTTGGTAAAGAGTTAGTGAAGTCTGTAAGATGAAAATCCAAGTTTTAACGTTTGTACTTTCACACTCAAAAAAAAGATAAAGTGTTCACAAATAATTTGTTTTACAGCATGTAAGGAGTGTTTCAATGCCTGTGAACAAAGTTGCTTAGAGTACAGGATACCTGGTTCCTGCAGTGAGACGGACGATTGTATTTATGGATGTTCATGTCCGCCAGGAACCAGACGTTTTGATGGAGAGTGTATATCTGAACCAGACTGCCCATGTTATGATGATCACGGAAATACTGTGGCAGAAAATGCCACAGTGACATCCAGCAACCCATGTGAACTATGGTAGGTTTTTGACCCCTAGATTTGATATTATTTAATTTTACTGCGTAGAAATTTCTCGTGATCAGATAATATGCCCGGAAAATATATATCATGTACGCTGGCAAAACTAACATAGATCTATAAAGCAGTTTCCCAATAGGGACCCCAAAATATGACTACACTTTCAACACAACGTCCAAAATGGTGGCTTTGATCAAGATTGACAAAAGAATATGCGACAAACTGCATGTTTTACCAAGGTTTCAGTGACATCAGACCCCAGTGACGTCAGTTTTCATTGAATTGGGGCATTCAAAAGGGAAATTCTACTTCGTCAGCGTGTTCAAGTTTTACAACCAAAAATGGGTGAAAATTCGCTTTTAAAACTCGTTGGAATGGTAAAACTTCACAGTATGATAAATTTGTTGTACGGTCAGGTGGCAGGGGACTTGGAAACTTGTTCACGGCGGTGGCAAATCTTGTCGCCCTGAGCTGAAGACTAATACGTACTGTCTCAACTTCGTTGCATCATAGACATGAGCCATGGGCTGGCAACAGAGGGTTTCGTGCACCCACCATGATGATGCATATACCAAGCGAGTAGTCACAGAATAATTGATTCATAAAATCTGTTTTGTCGAACAATCAGCTGAGTCATTAGGTACATGTAAACTGATTCTTTGAGCTACGAAAAGTTGATGATCAATAGAAAAAAGTTTTGATCCAGGGTCAGAGATATCGTCATCATCATGATATAGACCTACCTCTGTAAATTATAAGATCGTAGAGTCAGAGATATCGCCATCTTCATGATATAGACCTACCTCTGTAAATTATAAGATTGTAGAGTCTGAGATGTCGTCATCATCATGATCTACCTCTGTAAATTATAAGATCGTAGAGTCAGAGATATCGTCATCATCATGATATAGATCTACCTCTGTAAGTTATAAGATCATAGAGTCTGAGATGTCATCATCATCATGATATACCTCTGTAAGTTATAAGATCGTAGAGTCTGAGATGTCATCATCATGATATACCTCTTTAAGTTATAAGATCGTATCTAGTCAGAGATATCGTCATCATCATGATATACTTCTGTAAGTTATAAGATCGTAGAGTCAGAGATATCGTCATCATCATGATAGAGATCTGTAAATTATAAGATTGTAGGGTCAGAGATACCGTCATCATCATGATCTACCTCTGTAAGTTATAACATCTTAGAGTCAGAGATATCGTCATCATCATGATATACCTCTGTAAGTTATAAGATCGTAGAGTCAGAGATATCGTCATCATCATGATAGTGATCTATCTCTGTAAATTTTAAGATTGTAGGGTCAGAGATACCGTCATCATCATGATCTATCTCTGTAAATTATATGATCGTAGAGTCAGAGATATCGTCATCATCATGATATACCTCTGTAAGTTATAAGATCGTAGAGTCAGAGATATCTTCATCATCATGATAGTGATCTATCTCTGTAAATTTTAAGATTGTAGAGTCAGAGATATCTTCATCATCATGATCTATCTCTGTAAATTAAAGAATTGTAGGATCAGAGATATCGTCATTGACATCATGATATAGATCTATCTCTGTTAATTATAAGATTGTAGAGTCAGAGATATCTTCATCATCATGATATACCTCTGTAAATTATAAGATTGTAGAGTCAGAGATATTGTCATCATCATCATATAGATCTATCTCTGTAAATTATATGATCCTAGGGTCAGAGATATCGTCATCATAATGATATACCTCTGTAAGTTATAAGATCGTAGAGTTAGAGAAATCCTCGTCATCATGATATACCTCTGTAAGTTATAAGATCGTAGAGTCTGAGATATCGTCGTCATCATGATCTACCTCTGTAAGTTATAAGATCGTAGAGTCAGAGATATCCTCATCATCATGATATACCTCTGTAAGTTATAAGATCGTAGAGTTAGAGATACCATCATCATCATGATAGAGATCTATCTCTGTAAGTTATAAGATTGTAGAGTCAGAGATATCGTCGTCATCATGATCTACCTCTGTAAATTATAAGATCTTAGAGTCAGAGATATCGTCATCATCATGATATAGATCTATCTCTGTAAATTATATGATTGTAGAGTCAGAGATATCGTCATCATCATTAATCGTCATCATTGTCATTATTCCTGGCAGATGGTGGAGGGATATAGTTTTTGCTTTGTCTGTCTGGACTGATATCTTCTATAATCCCTGTTGAAAAATAATGAAACTTCATACTTGTGTTCCATATCATAATCTACCAATATGCTTTCTCTGGATTTTTCACTGAAAGGGTTATATATGAAAAAAGGTGGCTTGATGATTGTTAACTTTATTGGACCAGTAACTCTAACTGCTGGACAAAGTTTTATGAGGCTTTATGTCTGTATTGTTTATCACAATCATTATTTGTTTTCATTTAATGAAATGCCATGTCATGGAAAAAGGTACCTTCATGTATAACTGTCATTATTAAGCAATAACAAAAAAACCAAATGTACATGCAAAATAAAAAAAAATCTTATTTGTTTCTATGAAAAGAGGTCATATTTGCAGGGATATATGATTGTCAATGCAACAAAATAACTTGTTACTATCATCATTATCTTTGCAGCAAGTGCAACGATAACAAACAGTACACCTGTACCGTGGACACATCATGTAAGTATAGTTTCCCGTAGGGGTCCGTAGTTTGACCCCTGTTACCCATAGACTATGTAGTCTATGGGTGCCAGGAGTCAAACTACGAACCCCTATGTAGTTTCCATGCTCAATAGTAAACTGTGCTGTTTTATATCAAATTTTGAATCAGAATATCTTTATGTATGACAGAAAAAACAAGTAGAATGGTTACAACATTATTGCCCCATCAAAGCTCCAGATAAGGGGGAGTGACAGCATTATAAATCCCTTATCTCTGTTCCAAACCCTATGTTGTGTGTACTCATTAGAATCATCTCGATGAGCCGATTCTATTGAGTACCCATAACATAGGGTTTAACAGAGAATAATTAACATTTTCAATTTTGAAATAAAAATCAATCCCTCTGTTTGGAGCTCTATTTTCTAAGGATTTTAGCTCTTATCCCACTAGATCTTTATTTGAAAAACATCTGCTCTGTATATGTGGAAATTTTTGCATTTTTATGCAAGTTCTTAAAATTCACAAACTATTCTGGTCTCATATTTTACAACAAGTGTATCAACAAATTGCAAGTTTCCTGAATTCGAAAACATTTCGTTATGCGAAATGTTAGTAATTTGCAAATTTTTCAACATAAGTATATATCCATGTACATGTTTTTTGTGTAAAGTATTTTTCTAGAAATAAGGCCTCATGCAAATAAACTGTGATATTGTATACTTTCTACATTCAGATTTTAATGTACATTTATATGCATTAACCTGTTACCTAATAATGCTGAGCCTTAGCAACCCAAAAGAAGAAAACTTTTAAAGACATTGTGGGAAAAGGAGAAAATACTGGAAAGCAGCATTTTCTTTGTGTTTTATTGGAGTTTAACACTGTTTTAACAGCTTTGGCAATATTATGGCAGTCAGTACATCTACACATTGTGTTTTCTGGTTTTCTCACATCAGTGCCGAGACAACTTTCTGTTCCAGCCACTGACAGCTTTTCATTTCCAAGGGTCAAAGACTTTGCCTCTCCTATAATCCTATAGAGTGATTTTACTCTGGAATGAACTGCCCCAACAAATCAGGGATACCGAAAGCTTGTTTTGTTTTTAAATCCAGATTATCAAGTTACTTGTTCTAAGAGTGTTACACACTAAATAAATAAACAGAAATAAAAAGAAAGTTGGCTTGGCTGGGTAGCTGATTGGCACCTGATGGATATGGGTGTAGTAACCGATTGTGGCATAGTTTGTTAACGGGCTTCTTTTGTCTCTTACCTTTTATACATGTTTTTATACATAAAAAATACTGAGAGACTTTGAAGGAAAAGTTGTGTCAGTACTTACATAAGATAGCCAGGAAACACACTGTAGGTACACTGACCATTGTGATAAAGGTATAGCTGTTGAAATGTCTTTAACTCTATACTGCACCATGGAAAGAAGGATTTTGAAAACATTGTGGAAAAAGGAAAAAATATTGGTCACCCATAGAAAGAATGATTTTGAGAACATTGTGGGAAAAGGAGAAAATGCTCCTTTTCCCACAATGTTTTCTACCCTATCAACAAAAAGTTACACCCACTTGAGCCACCTTGAAATTGTTGTCTGCAAATGCTTTGAACCTGGACAAAACTAAACTTCTGTTGTCTAGGAAAGGATTAAACTCCTGTTCGAAACAAAGGCCAAGAATGACACAGATACACACAATGTCACTATTTTCAGGTTGTTCCTGGCAGGGGTGGTCACCATGGTCTTCTTGTTCTGTCACTTGTGGGGAGGGTGTGAGAAGACGTTGTAGGTAAGAAATATACTTTGACAACACTGACGTGTTTCGAATATGTAGGTAAGAAATGCACTTTGACATCACTGACATGTTTCAAATATGTGGGTAAGAAATATACTTTGACAACACTGACGTGTTTCGAATATGTAGGTAAGAAATGCACTTTGACATCACTGACATGTTTCAAATATGTGGGTAGGAAATGTACTTTGACAACACTGACATGTTTCACAACACTGACATGTTTCAAATATGTGGGTAGGAAATGTACTTTGACAACATTGACATGTTTCACAACACTGACATGTTTCAAATATGTGGGTAGGAAATGCACTCTGACAACACTGACATGTTTCAAATATGTGGGTAGGAAATGCACTCTGACAACACTGACATGTTTCAAATATGTGGGTAGGAAATGCACTCTGACAACACTGACATGTTTCAAATATGTGGGTAGGAAATGCACTCTGACAACACTGACATGTTTCAAATATGTGGGTAAGAAATGCACTCTGACAGCACTGACATGTTTCAAATATGACTGCGGAGCCCCGGTAGCTCAGTTTGTAGCATGCAGGACTTGAGAGCACAAGGTTTAGGGTTCGATCCCTGGCTACAAACCCTGGCTTGGCCAATTTCTTTCCGAGGATTGATGATAGTCACTGCGACAGGATTTCATTCCTACCCAACCGCTGACCATTGTTCCGATGATGATCAAGTAGGAAAACAGACGGTGGCTTTGAAAGAAATTTGTGTGAAGAACTGGTAAAAGAAACTCCAGGAATGCATGGATAGGTGCACTTGTGGCGATATTACTGAAATAATGTTGAAAATGGCGTTAAACACCATACAATCATACAGTTCAAATATGATTCACTTGCATTTTAAACTGTCAACAGCAATTTTATCCGTATCCATATTGAAAGAATTTGCAGGCAAACCAATGGAACGATGCTCAAATGATATGATCTATGCTCTATGAAAAGGGGGCTTAACTCTTTACCAAATTACAAAATTTTAGACTCGTCCAAATTAAAAGCACTTGAGACGACAAAATAAACGTAACTTGAAAATTGAAATTTATTTCTTGGAGGGTAGAAAACATTGTGGGAAAAGGAGAAAATGCTGGTTACCAGTATTTTCCCCTTGTTCCACAATGTTTTAGAAGGCCTATCTCTCAGGATCTTTAACAGTTAGGATTGTGTGGTAACTAGCTCAAAATAAAAACCAATATTTTCAGCTGCGAAGTACGAGTATTTACCATTAATTCAAATCTGTATTGAGCGAGGATATGTTCATAAAGTGGACATTATACATCTTAAAATCATACTGCACATTTTTGACTTCATGGCCTTGTAAAAAATCACAAATGCCATATACATACTTTTGGCTAATTGCATTCTAGATCTCAATGGTCAGAAGGATGTGACGATGACGAGAGTGTAGAATATATACCATGTACAGAGGAACCCTGTTCACCAGTATGTGTAATCAATGGTACTGAATATGATGCCGGGGAAGTGATTTCTAACTGTTTCTGCAACATTTGGTAAGTGTACACAAGCTTGATGTGATATGTCTCTAAATGGCTCGCAATACACGAAAAGGGGAATTCGGACATTTGTGTAAAGTGTTGTCTCGGATCAGTCTATTTAGTAGACCTGCACAAAACAGAAAATCATATAAAAATAGAAAGTGTTGTTTCACATTAGCCTGCGCAGACTGCCCAGGCTGATACGATACGACATTTTATGTATATTTCCGAATGCCCCTTTCACATGTTGTAGGTCTTTTAATATTATGTAACATTTGGTCAGAAAGCAAAGAGTGTCATGTGATTGTGTGATTGAAAGGGACCCCAATCATCTGTGTTTGTCATAAGTACTGCATATGATACTGGAAAAGCCATTTCTATGTCTGCAGTTAGGTCTGTACATACAATATTTGGTCAGTTTATAAATGCATCTGTTAGCTAATCTATTCATGCAGTGTTCATTTTGTCAGTCTATAGAAGCAATACTTTCGCAAGCATTTCATACACTTAACTTGGTAATTTCTACCTGTAACATTTAGTCTGTGTAATCATGCAAAAATTTGTAAGTCTGTGCATGCAATTTATATCAGTCCATACATGTTTAATCATGCCGTGTCCGGCAGTTGACGTGAATGCCAGACCGTCTCCACAGCTTACCGAGGCAATCTAATTGTTGTACGTAGAATACCGACATTGACGGACATTGGCCGATGTTTTACGTTCCCATTACAGTAGGACAACCTTTATACACCTCAGCCATGCTTTTATCACTAGTTAGTGATATATATATATACAGTCCCACATGTGCACCCATATAATCCAAAATCTAATATTAGCAAAAAAAACTGACGGATTGACAAAATAAATATGACTGAAAAATTGAAAATTGGTTTGAGAAGGGTGAAAAAACATTCTTGGAAAAGGAGAAAATGCTGGTTACCAGCATTTTCTCCTTTTCCCACAATGTTTTCAAAAGGCTTCTATCTCAGGGTTGTTAAAAGTCGGGATTGTGTGGTAAAGAGTTAAGCCCATTGCAGCTTTATGGTACTCCGCAAATTGGCTTTCCAGGACTGTGAGTCCTTTGATTTCTAAATATTATTGCTAAAAGGCCTATAAATGTGCAATATTTAAGGTTTCTTTTCATGGTTTAATTTCTTTATGAATTTACTTTTTCTTTGGTTCACTATAGATGTTTATTTTCATTTACTTTAGCATCTGCGGTTATGATGGTGAAAAATATTGTATTCCAGATACCAATGCCACAGGTAAGTGTAATGTTATCAGGGAAAACTCAGTTACCAAGAACACAGTCAGTGAGATGTGCATCTAGAGTCTAGTTCTTACCTTTTGGTTATTGATGTATTATTTGCTATTATTTCATGTTTTCCGGTGGGATATTGAGAAATCAGCAGTGAAAGTATTTTTCGATATTACACCCATACTACCAATGAAAATACCGATTTTTCATGTTCTTGTTGCCTAGGTAAATTGCATGTGACAACCAGATGGAAACATGACAACCAGATGGAAACATGATGTCATTTACCTTACATTTCTGGCGCTTGACATAATATTGTAATGTGTTGCTATGCAAGATGGGTACGCCACAGGGAATAACGGAAAAGAACTGTACTGGATTTTGATAAAGCTCCTCCCGGGAAGGCTTAAAAGCATGAAATAAATAGAATTTTGTTTTTGGTGAAAGCCACTCGTGAAAATATTACCAATGATGTTCACTCAATGAAATAAATTTCGATCTTTCACCGAAAAAAACAAATATCCTCTATATCTGGCTATGTGAATACTGATGCAGAGAGTGTTTGACTTGCAATAAATGTAATATGAAATGCAGGACTGAAGGGGGGGGCCCAAAGGGGGATGAGGTGGCGGGATGGTCAGGGGAGTGTTCTTTACAAAAATTTCCAGTGTTTTAATAGACCCTGAAGAAAATGCTACTGACACATAGTGGGAATGGAGAAATTGCTGGTAACTAGCATTTTCTCTTTTTCTATGTTTTTATCTTTCCAAATAGAGAACCACAACTCAAGACATGTTCATTTCAAAATTGTCATCTGTAAATGACTTCCAATTTGAAAAGGATCTAGGAAGTGTTGTTTAGAAAAGGAGTAAGATCTGTAGAGAGAAGGATAAGATGAGAACAGAAAACTGTGCAAGCTAACCTTGATCAAAACTTTTTGCCTTTCAATTTACCTGGTTTTTGGAAAGAATGGATCCATCTAATGGGACAATTTGCTTGGTGTAATTTGCATGTAAGGCAAAGACAAGTAAGGCATTTTATTTCCTATGATAGAAAATTGTCAAAGGTATCTTTTCTTTTCAATTTTATCAGTGAATGGTGGTTTCTCAGAATGGACAGACTGGTCTAACTGCTCCAAGAACTGTCAGTCAGGAACCCGATATAGAACAAGATTGTGTGACAGTCCAGAACCCCAGTGCTCTGGGACGGTGTGTGATGGCCCGTATGTCGACACAGAGGAATGCAATCAAGATGTCTCATGTACGTAGCAATTGAATATATCCTTCTAACTGTTTACTCCATAGATACTCATTTCTACGCATTGCTTGTAGAAGCCTTTGGACGAGCAATTTCACCTTTTGTCACAATGTTTTCTATGCTATCAAAAGGTGTCATATACACATAAGAAACGGGTTCATCCTTGCTGTTATTTAGGGTCAATTAGACATAGCATAGAAATGCCTTATGGGATAAAGGGTTAAGTTTTAACTTTAGAATGTGGACAAGAGAAATGGTTTCTGACATTTTTTCTCTTCCCTAGAATGTTTCCAGAAGCCTTCTGTTTCAGGGCCATTTAACCTTTTACAAACAGCAAAATTCTGGACAAGACCAAATTCAAAGTATTAGCAGACAGTATATTCATTGTAGCTAAAATGATAATTTCTGTGTGTAATGGGGAAGAAAACATTGTGGGAAAAGGAGAAAATGCTGGTTTTCTGTAATCAGTTATTTGCATGTTTTTTGACATGCATATATCCACGTATACTGTACTACATGTATGCATCTCATTACAGGTTGTGAAACAACCCACTGGTCTGATTGGTCGCAGTGCTCACAATCATGTGGGGAAGGCCTGAGAGCCAGAGTTAGAGATTACGTCAATGGACAGTACATGTACCATTGTGACAAGTCTTTGTATGAGATGAGGCCATGTATTGAAAACCCACCCTGTACAGAAGGTAGGTGTACAGGATTTTATGCAAATAGAATCATAATAATTTGACCGACAGTCTTTTTGGGTTGTGTAATCAATAGAGTTTATTTCATCAGCTTGTAGTTAATATGGGGAAATATTTGCCAAAAAAGGGAAAGGTATGCAAAAATAACAAGTGCTGTAAGGTACAAGTTATTTTCGCAGACCTTTCCCTTTTGAGGCAAATATTATTTACCCCTATTAACCACAAGCTGATGAAATAAATTATATGTTTCTCCTGATTATTTTGTCAATGAATGCCCCTTTTAAAACTAGTGATGTCAAGTCAGTTAACCCGATAACAAAAAGGTTGTTCAAGATTTTCGGCAGGAGGAAAATATTCACTGTGATGGGAAAATAATTCCCCGCAGTTTAAATTATGACATTTCTTTACCCATGGCATTTTTCAAAATGGACATATGAAATATAATATATATTGTTCAAATACTGATAAAGAGCAAATTACTCACTATTGCACAAAACTATAACTTTCACAAGCAGGTGTTTTCTTGTCATCTGATAAGGAAAAAAATCCAAAGGGACATAATTCCTGTTACAGTTGACTTATCATAATGAAAAAACAGCACCTGCACAAGTTCAAGTCTTTACAAAATTATTATTATTATTATTGTTATTCAAAGAATAGAAAACATTAAAGGAAAAGGAAAAAATGCTGGTAACCAGCATTTTCTCCTTTTTCCATAATGTCCTAATGTCCTCAAAAGATTTCTTCCTCAGTGTTGTTGAAACTCAGGATTGAGTGGTAAAAGGTGAGAAAGCAAGGGGTTTCCATTAAAATTCCAGCCAAATAGATTGAAAACTGTTTAACCCTTTCCCAAATGACAAACTTTTGGACTAGACCAATTTGAAAGCATTTGCAGACGACAATTAAACTCTGGCTGAAAAGATGATTTCTGTCTATGATATGGTAGAAAACATTGTGGGAAAAGGAGAAAATGCTGGTTACCAGCATTTTCTCCTTTTCCCACAATGTTTTCAAAAGGCTACTATTCCAGACCTGTAAAAACCAGGGATTGTTCGGTAAAGGGTTAAGGAGAAAAGTATTGAGAGCCTTTGCAGACTACAAAATTAGTATGACTCAAAAATTAAACTTTCAAGTGGGAAGCATAGAAAACATTGTTGGAAAAGGAGAAAATGCTGGCTACCAGCATTTTCTCCTTTTTCAACAATGTTTTCAAAAGCTGTCTTTCTCAGGGCCGTAAAAACCCAGTATTGTTTGGTGAAGGGTTAAAGCTCTTTTTCACAGATCATGGTTGATCTGCCTTTTATCTTTACATAGATTGTGGGCTTTCTGAGTGGAGTGACTGGTCTCCCTGCTCGGTATCTTGCGGAACCGGTTTTGTTTATCGTGAAAGGACAAAAAATAGTACAAAAGCAGCCTGTGCAGCTGTCTCTCTGTATGAGGAAGATTTATGTTATAAGCCAGACTGTGGTAAGAAAACAATTATAAGTAAAAAAATTCAACTTGCCCTTTATTTATTTTCCTGATGGTTATAGGCTATAAAGATGGGGAGATATATGATCTAACATGGCTAATGAGATAATATTGTGTTAAATGAGTCTAGAGAAAATATGAGTAAGTGAGCATTTGGTGAGCTTGATAACATTTTTTCTTGATGAGTTTAATCAAATTTTATCTCAAACTCCAAAGGATGTCATATTCTTTTTATCACTTAACAATATTTCACAAAATATACATAGGAAGATGAAAAACTGTCTATAGCTCAGAGCATGGTAATACCCATGAGACCCTATTCACCTCTATGGGATAAAAACAAAATGACATCAAAAATGATATCATGCATTTGTGATATCAAACATGTATCAGATATGAAAATTTGTAATGGGTATATTACACTGAAAACAAGGGGGGGGGGTCATGTGATAGAAATGAGTATAACATCTTGTATACTTGCTGTTTCTGTTGTTTCCAACAACAACATGTACCCCACTCACTTGTATCTAAACCATTTGTGAAACATTTCTTTGTTTTGTTGTATCCGACAAAAAAACCTTTGAAAACATTTTTGGAAAAGGAGAAAATGCTCGCTTGGAAACAAGTGGCTTGGAAAGAATAACTGCACATTCTAGGTGCCATGACATATAAATTAAATGATGGTGAAAATGGAAAGCAACATCATACCATGAATCATTCAACCATTAGATTAACCAGTCACTTGATTGTCATGTGGGAAGAAACTAATGGCTTGGAAAAAATATTGTGCCAAGCACTGGGCTGGTAAAAGAAAAACTCCAGAAAAGCATTGATAGGTGTACTATGTGATATATGTTCCCGGCATGTTAACCAATCAGATCACGAGAAATTTCTTTGCAGTATAATAATAACATTTGTTACACTGCAAAGAAATTTCTCATGATCTGATTGGTTAACATGCAGGGAACATATATATCATGTTCCTTGGCAAAAACCATGTAAAGCCAGTTTCCCTTTTAAGTGCCCCATAAACATCACTACACGTGCAACACAACATCCAAAATGGTGGCACCGATCGATCACCAAACTGCACGTTTCAGTGACGTCAGTTTCCAGTGATATCAGTTTTTGTTGAATTAGGGCACTCAGAAGGGAATTTCTATTTCATCACCATACTCGATTCGTGAGATTACATTACAGGAAAATTTCGCTTAACGCTCTTTGAAAGGGTAAAACTTTGCAGTATAATAAATTTGATGTACGGTCAGGTGGCAGGGGACATGGAAACTTGTTCATGGCTGTGTCGAATCATGTCACCACCTCGCCTTTGGCTAAGGGCGACATGATTCACCACAGCCGTGAACAACTTTCAAAGTCCCCTGCCACCTGACTGTACAACTAATTTAATAATCTGTACATTCATTATATCTGTTTATCAGCTTGTGAGAATCCCTGGGTATGGACAAATTACAGTCAGTGTTACACAAAAACTTGCGACAACATGGCTATTGTGGACAACTGTGACGATATGTGGGAACCAAGTTGTGTCTGTCCAGATGATCTGTACCTCCTGAATGAAGAGTGTGTACCCCTCGAGGACTGTTATAAATGTGTGATTGATGGAATTGAGAGAGCGGTAAGTATGTTTAGTTTTCTAAGGGTTTGAGATCTGACATAAGGTGGCATTTTAGATAAAAATTCATTAACCCTTTACCACACAATCCCTGGTTTTCATGACCTTGGAAAGGAAAGCTTTTTAAAACACTGTGGGAAAAAGAGAAAATTCTGGTCACCAGCATTTTCTCCTTTTCCCACAATGTTTTCTACCCTATCAAAGACAGAAATCATATATATAGATAAAAATTCATTAACACTTTACCACACAATCCCTGGTTTTCGTGACCTTGGAAAGGAAAGCTTTTTAAAACACTGTGGGAAAAGGAGAAAATGCTGGTCACCAGCATTTTCTCCTTTCCCACAATGTTTTCTACCCTATCAAAGACAGAAATCATCATTTGAGCTACATTTAAATTGTCGACAGCAAATGCTTCTAAATTGGTCTGGTCCAAAATTTTGTTGTTTGGTATTAGTCAAACAAATTGACATGAAATAAAGGACTCCTATTACCATATATTACACGCTTGAATTATTGTCTGAACTTAGCTTCAGCTTATGTCGTCTGCATGCAGAATTATGTGCACATTCTTTTAACTCTTTAGGAGGCCAATAAATTTATAGTGTCTTCAAAAGATGCTTAAAATATCTGAAAAAATGAACATTATTTTGTTGGTTTAAACTGGTAATAGGTGGCGATTGACTGAGATCTAAGATACACTTTCTGTGCAGCCTGATCTTGATCTATGCCATCTGCAAAAGCTTTTTGAGTCTGACTATAGTGCCTTAAGCGTTAACAGAATTTTGGTACAGTCCGATTATACCCGATGATTTAAATGTTCATGTTTTAATTATTCTTTGCATAAAGGTCAATTTCAGGTCAATTTATTTCAGTAATACAGGGTTCAAAGAGTCTTCCAGCAAGCTTGATAATTTAATATAGTTTTTGTATGCAAGTTTTAAAACAAAAATTCTCAAAAGCCAGTTAACAAATGTTAAATATTCTTTATCATATTAAGAAATCTCGCAAGTTCCTAGGGTAGAACATACATGTATGTCTCATAAATAACCCAGTTGTTACTTCCATGAGAGAAGTATATAAAATGACATTACACAATGTTCCCACACAATGCTTTTCTTAAACATGGGTAAGCTAAGAAAATTCATAATGGGTATATAACACTGAAAACAAGGGAGGTCAAATGACCTGCAACATGTGAAAATGGACATTCCGACATTTGTGTAAAGTGTCGTCTTGGATCAGTCTGTGCAATTCCGATTGTGTGCAATTTTTGATTTCACACAAGTCTAATGTAGCACAAAATCTAATGTTCATGTAAAAAGCATGTCGGATTATCCTGTGTGGGTGACACTTACACAAATGTCAGAAAGCCTGTGCAGACTATGTGATAATATTTATGGCTTCTAATTTACAACATGAACAACCAGGGCCCGTATTCACCAACCATTCTTAACAACGTTCTTTGTCTCATTCTCCAGAATTTTCTATATTTGAAAGTAACACAACTTCTGATTGGTTAAACCGAAGTTGTGTTACTTACAAATATAGAAAATCTTGGAGAATAAGACTGAGAATATTCTCAAGAATGGTTTGTGAATATGGGCCCTGGACACTTAATTACTGTGTAACTCCTTTATAAAACAACCCTATGTCATTACCATCCTGAAGAAGAAGGCTTCAAAAAATGGCAGAAAGTGCTGTTTACCAATCACTTCAGTGCTTTAACACTTTACCAAAAAATCCCAAATTTTAACGACTCTGGAGACAAAAGCATATGAAAACATTGTGGGAAAAGGAGAAGATACTGGTAACCAGCATTTTAAACTCACCTGAGCACGAAGTGCTTATGGTGAGCTATTATGATTGTGCTGTGTCTGTCGTGGGTCATCTGTTGTGTGTCATCCATCGTCAACTTTTTACCTTGTGTTTGCTATAGAAGCCACATTTTCAGTCCCATACTCATGAAACTTGGTCAGAATGTTTTTCTAAATAAAATTTTTGACGAGTTTGCAAATGGGTCATATTAGGTCATAAACTGGGTCAAATGTTAGAAAATCTTGTGTATTCTCTACAGTCCACATTTTCTATCTAATACTCCTGAAACTTGTTTCGAAAGTTTGTCTCAAGGATATCTCAAATGCATTTGAAAATGGGCCATGTGGGGTCAAAAACTGGGTCACGAGGTCAAATCTTAGGAAAATCTTGTGTACGCTCTTGAGACAAAATTTTCAGTCCAAAACTCTTGAAAGTTGAACAGAAAAACTGTTTGTCAGGATGATACCTTGATCAAAGTCAAAAATAGGTTATGTTGGGTCAAAAACTAGGTCACAAGGTCAGATCTTAGAAAGACATTGTGTAGACTCTAGAGGCTACTTTTACGGTCCAAAACTTCTGAAAGTTGGTCAGAATTTTAGCCTTGATGACATCTCAGACGAGTTTGAAAATTGGTCATGTCGGATCAAAAACAAATAGTAGAAAAACCCTTTGTATGCTCTAGAGGACATAATTTCAGCTGGATACTCCTCAAACTTTGTCAGAACGTTTTGTTAAATGGGTTATGATACCTCGAATGAATATGAAAATGGGTTGTGTTTGCTCAAAAACTAGGTCACCAGTAAAAAATTAGGAAAACCTTTTGTTTGGACCAGTCTGTAAATTTGTCATTTTATAAAGGGTTAATAGTAGTACATGGATAAATTACTCGAATTTCACATCAAATCAACGACATTTTCCTTTTTGAAAGAAAAAATAAAAATCCTTATTTTCTTGCCACTATCAACCAATTGTCTAGTGTATCTAGTGTTAGGCTCTATAATTGCATGTTGGTTTTTGCAGAATGGTGAGGTCTGGACCCCAAATGGTACCTGTGAAATTTGCCAATGTGTTATGGGTGAAGTACATTGTGAGTCAATAATGGAGGAACCAGAGTGTGAGGTTAGCATACAACATATTTTTAAAGCACATTTTTCATTTGTTATACAGCATAAATGCACCTCTCACCAAGCGTAACCTTCTACCACAAAGAAAATTTTAGACCTATCCAAATTAAAAGCATTTGCAGATGATAATTTCATAGTGGCTCAAGTACTCGATTTTTTTCTTGATAGGGTAGAAAACTTTGTTGGAAAAGGAGAAAATGCTGGTGCCAGCATTTTCTCCTTTTCCCACAATGTTTTCCCATGTTTTCAAAAGGCTTCTTTCACAGGTTTGTTAAAAGTTGTCATCGTGTGCTAAAAGATCAATATAGATCTAGTTCTTGATAATTGTTTTTCAAATGAGGTGAAAAATTACCTTAATTATTCTTAAAAGAAACAAGTACTCAAATCAAGATGCACTCCTAGTGAAAAAGTACACAAAATAAAAACTCAATTCATTTGTGCTCATCTAATGATTACCGTGTCTGAGGCAGTCTTGGGGCTTGGCCATAGTTTACCTGTATGGTGTAGCCTTTACAGTACAATCCAGAGTTTTAATGACCTTAAGAAAGAAAAGTTTTGGAAATATGGTGCTTTTTCTCCCTCCACTCCTCCCCTCTGAAATTCCATCATCTGTGTCACAATTTAAATGTCGTCTGCAAATGTTTTCAATTTGGACATGTCTAAATTTTTGTTTTGTTAATAAAGGTTATGGTAAAAAAAACAATTAGATCTTGTGTTTCTTTTCCCAAGGCGGATGAAGAGATTACCTATGACGACGGCCCTTGCTGTCCGAAGTGTACCAAAATTCCGCAGAGATGTGAATTGAGCAAGAAATACAAGGTGCTTGAAATGACTGTGATGGGCAAAACATGCAAAACTCCTGGATTGGAAGAGTATTCATATTGTGTCGGAACTTGCGGTGTTAGCACTGTGATACCACAGCTGAGCATGCAAGGATATTATCAACCAGAGACGGTATGTAATGATTACGGTACTCTTGCTACAATTGTCTACTTTTATGACTGAGGAGGAAGGTTTTGAAAACATTGTGAAGAAAGATCCTCTTAGTTGGAATATACAATGTACTTCCTTTTTCTACCCAATTTAACTTGTAGTAAAAATACAGAAGTTTGGCTTTGGTTTTTACCAAAGCGTTTTCGATGGACAAATTAAATGTGGCGTCAATGGTTGGATTTGCCTGGAAAGGTTAGAAGACAATGTAGGAAAAGTATTGATGCTTGTAACTATCATTTTTCTCCTTTTCCCATAACGTTTTCAGAAACTTTCCTGCTGAAGATCATCCAAGTATCAGGACTAAATGGTAAAATGGTTATGAAATTTGCCATCATTTTGAGCCCATGTTTTAGCCAAAGACTCTGAAATGTTTACCCCTAAGGGAGTCAGATTCTTTAAAGAATAATTGTAATCTAAATAATTATGATAATGAATTATTGCAAAACCGAAATTGTTTGCGGCATGGAAATCTTCGCAATTTTAATATATTGATATAAATTGCAAGATATCCTCCAGTGTAAATTTAAGTTATGAGTATACCTTAACCCATTCCTGCACAATCCCTACTTTTGATGGCCCTGAGAAAGAAGTCTTTAGAAAACATTGTGGGAAAAGGAGAAAATGCTGGTAAACCAGCATTTTCTTCTTTTCCCACAATGTTTTCTACCCTTCCAAAATCAAAATTAAATTTTTGATTCACATTTATTTTGTCCTTTGCAAATGCTTTCATTTTGGACTAGTCCAAAATTTTGTTGTTTGCTAAAGAGTTAATTCTTTACCACACTGTCCTGACTTTTCACGACCCTGAGAGAGAAACTTTTTGAAAACCTTGTGGGAAAAAGAGAAAATGCTGGTAACCAGCATCTTCTCCTTTTCCCATAACGTTTTCTACCCTATTAGAAACAAAAATTATCATTTGAGCTACATAATATATTATGTTGTCTGCAAATGCTTTCAAACTGAACTGGTCTAAAATTTCCTTGTGTGATAATGAGTTAATATAGGTTCAGCCCTTTGATAATCCCTCACTTTATGAAATACCTGTACATATAATTATAGAAAGATGAATGTAAATGTTGCCAAGGAATTGTGGGAGGTTACAGGAATGTTACGCTAGAGTGTGATGGCACGGTGCGAGACACAGTGCTAGCGAGACTGCCAGTGCTGTCTGATTGTACATGTGAAATCTGCAAGGATGATGTACATTGTAAGTACTCGGTGAAGCACCACTAGTGTTTTCTTTGATTATTTTACATTCTAACATGACGTGAAATCCGCTGTATAAACACAGTGCAACGAGAACATGGTAAAATTAAGAAATAATCTTCCTTCTATCGTGGTGTATCATTCAATAAACCATAGTTGTGAGTTATGAGATACAAAAAATAAACCATGAAAGAAAGAAGATTATTTCGATTCTAACATGACCCACTCTAAATGAAAGAAAAACAAGTTCATACTTAGAGTACAAAAACAGATGCAGATTTTATTCCATTGAATAACTTACTTACTTACTTCATATGGAATGACGTCACTCAACATAGAATGACATCGCTCTATATGGAATATCACAGATTCTAACATGACACGCGACTTTGGCTCTATAAACACAGTGCAAGGAAAACGTGGTAAAATCTGCGACAATCCATGTAGAGTGACGTCATCCTATATCGAGTGACGTCATTCAGTGAGTGAGTTATTCAATGGAACATAATATTCATCTGCGTTTTTACTCTTAGTTTGAGTGTGTTTTCCTTTCATTAAGAATTTACCATGTTAGAATTTAAATAATCTTCTTTCTATCGTGGTATATTGTTCAATAAACCACGTTGTGAGTTATGAGGTGCAATTAATAACCCACTCGGGCTATCGCCCTCGTGGATTATTTATTGTGCCTCATAACTCACAACTGTGGTTTATTGAACAATATACCACTATAGAAAGAAGATTATTTCTTAATTTTACCACCCTTTTGTTGCACTTTGTTTATAGAACAGCATTCATGTGTCAGGATAGAATCTATGTTATTCTATATAAAGTGACGTAATTCTATGTAGCGTGACATCATTCTGTATAAAGTAAGTATGCAAGTTACTGAATGGAATATAATCTTCATCCACTTTTTTATACTTGTTTTCCTTTGTTTAAGAGTTGGTCACGTTAGAATCGAAATAATCTCCTTTTTATCCTGGTTTATTGTTCAATAAACCAGATGTGAGTTATGAGGTGCAATGAATAAACCACTCAGGTTGTTACCCTTGTAAATTATTTATTGTGCCTCATAATTCACAAGAGTGTTTTATTGAATGATAAACCACAACAGAAAGATTATTTCTCAAATGAAATATGTTGTTTGCTGCCTCAATTCAGCAGGCACATCTCGAATTCACATGGAAAGCAAATATGTTAAATGTACCCGTATAGAACAAGCACCTGTCTTAACCCTTTACCACACAATTCCAACTTTGTGCAACACTGGGATAGAGGCCTTTTGAAAACTTTGTGGGAAAAGGAGAAAATCCTGGTTTCTCCTTTTCCAACAATATTCTCTACAGTATCAAAGAAAAATTGCACCATTTGAGCCACAGAGAAATTGTATTCTGCAAATGCTTTCAAGTTGGACATGGCTAAGATATTGTCATCTGGCAAAGGATTACCAGCATTTTATCCTTTTCCTGCAATGCTTTCAAGAAGCTTCTACCTCAGGGTTGTGAAAACCAGGGATTGTTTGGTAAAGGGCTGTGCAATTGCCTTTAACTCATTACCGGACTACAATATTTAAGGCTTGTCTGAATCGAAAGCATTTGCAGACGACGAAATAAAAGTGACTGAAAATTTGAAATTCGTTCTGTGACGGGTAGAAAACATTGTGGGAAAAGGAGAAAATGCTGGTTACCAGCATTTTTTCTTCTTTTCTCACAATGTTTTCTAACGGATTTCCAAAGGATTCTAACGGATTCTCAGGGTCGTCAAAAGTAGGGATTGTGTGGTAATGGGTTAACTCTTTATTAGACAACAAAAGTTTAGACTGATGCAATTTTAACAGCATTTGTAGACGACAAATATGAATAAAAAATGGAAACTAGTTTTGGGAAGGGTAGAAAACATGGGAAAAGGAGAAAATGCTCGTTCCTTCTTTTCCTATAATGTTTCAAAAGCCGTCTCTTTCAGGGTCATTAAAAGTGGAAATTATGTGGTACAGACTTAACTTAGACACAGTCCAAAATTTAAATGTTAAGTAATGTGTAAATATACAAGCAAGTCTTTTCCTAAAATGTTTTCTACCCTTCCCAACACAAATTTCTTTTTTTGAGTTAAGTTTATTTTGTGGTCTGTAAGTATGTTCAATTGCAAAAATGACTCAGTTTTTCCATGATAGAGCAGAAAACATCATGGGAAAAGGAGAAAATACTGGTTGCCAGCATTTCTCGTTTTCTCACGTTTTCAAAAGGCTTCTTCCTCAGGGTTGTTAACAGTTAGGACTGTGTGGTAGAGTTTATACACAAATTTGCATTTTTCATTTCAGATTAGAGAGCCTACAACATGGAACATTGTTTTGTGATTGAACCATTGATGTGATACCCATGAAAACTTGTTAATATTGTTCTAGACTTATTAAGTTTATTATTGTTATAAAGTGTTATAAATAATTTGACTGAAGTGATTTAATGGTAGCTGACCGCCTGTTTTCAAGGATTTACGACCTCTGCATAATTAACTCATTCTTGTATAAGTAGTAAAGTGAAGATAATTTCTTGGTATCTATACATAATATAATTTTAAATGTTATGAAAAGTAATCTGATTGGATAAGGCAGAACCTCTCAGCCAATCAAATGGCTTCTGCAGGAAATTTAGAATGAAAAATAAAATATGATTGGATAGTAACTTTCACTTCTAATCTTGGAGACATTCTGTCAAAATTTATATATCATTTACTTGGCATTTTATGAGATAATTTTAATTCAATTTTTGATTGGTAAGACCATTGGGAAAAGTCTTTAAATTTCAAACAACACTGAAGAAAAATTATTTTAAAAATATTGTTGGAAGAAGAGAAAATGCTGGTACCCAGCATTTCCTTTTTTCCCCACATTGTCTTCTACCTTTTCAAAGGCTGATTCCACCATTTAACCCATTACCACACAATCCCTACTTTTGACGCCGCTGAGAAAGGAGCCTTTAGAAAACATAGTGGGAAAAGGAGAAAATGCTGGTATCCAGCATTTTCTCCTTTTCCCACAATGTTTTCTACACTTCACAAAACAAATTTCAAATTTTCAGTCATTTTTATTTTGTCGTCTGCAAATGCTTTCAATTTGGACCAGTCTAAAATATAGTCGTTTGGTAATGGGTTAGTTGATATTCCACTCGTCATCAGCAAATGTTTTCAATAAGGATGAGTCTTAAAAAAAAGTCTTACTTGGTAAAGAGTCAAATGCCTTAATATGTTTTAGTTGCACTGGTTTGACCTATGACAACCAACTACAATGTACTAATAATGCAAGAATGGGTTAAATAATATCTTTATTATTTGTAGTTTTAGATGCATATGAAAAAAAGACAAAAAAAAAACCCATAGACACAGCAGAAAAATAAAAGCTTCTGTATAATAAATTATTCTTGTGTTTTATTACATCTATTGCGTCTCAAACAAGCTTCTTTTCTACCGAGACATAGTATTACAGTTTGACCCTTGTAATCTGGCTATCTAAAATTGCACATGTTTACATCGTTCTACACAACTATCTCGGTAAAACAACCCAGACCTTTAAAGTAATGATAAAGGCCAAATGAAAACAAAGCAGGTGTCTCAAAGCATTTGATTTTAAAAGTATTGAAATTATTGTGAAGATGACAATCTGTAATTGTACAGACAGTCAGAGCATTAGTTGTTGACAGAGAAATTAATTTTAAAACTAGGTTAAAACCTTACTTTTTGCCCGATTTTAAAATTCTTTCTCTGCCAGCGACTAACATATGGCTTGACCACACGATAACAGACTGTCATCTCCATAATATTTCAGTGTTGCTTCTAGGGCGCGGGATTGCGGGAATCCCGCGAAAATTAAAGGATTGGCGCAAAAAAATCATTGGTGTGCGCCCCTCATGCCGCACGATTACATAGCTTCCCGCAATTTTCGCCGTCAGGTGCGCCAGTATAAAAAAAAGATCGGTGTGCCACCATACTATGAAACTATCCGCCATTATTGTGTATCGAGGACAGCGGTTGGTTTGAAAGTTGATTTAGCTTCATTTTTAGCCAATCAACGTCTTCGTATCATGATTGGATAACCTTGACCTCATGCGTCATTGATCGTGTTCAAGATTGTTGGGTTTTAAATTTCAAAAAATAAAATGAAGCGGACATTATTTGATTTTAACTTCGGTAGGCTACTGACTGTAGTGCCGAGGAACCACCGACGTTTTCTGAAGGAAATAATGGCAGTATTGATGTGATTAATAAATCTGACAATGAAATGGAAAATTCGACACAAGGTCAAATAATGATGAACCAAGCAAACAGAAAAAGACGAAACTGTTTCAAGATTCCAGGCTGACCAAATGGCCGTGGCTTGAAAATACGGAAAAGGGTATGCAGTGCAGTCTGCGTTTAAAACAGAAAAAGAACCATGCAAATTTGAGGCCCCCTTTCATGAGTAAGGGGCCCCTTTTTTGGACGTGATGGGGCCCCAGGGCCCCATTTTGGAAAATCCTAGAAGCAACACTGATATTTTCCATACTCTTAACCCTTTACCACAAAATCCCGACTTTAAACATCCCTGTGAAAGATTCCTTTAGAAAACATTACTGGTAACCAGCATTTTCTCCTTTTCCCACAATGTTTTCTTCCCCATCAAAGACAAAAAGCATCATTTGAGCTACATTTATTTTGTCATCTGCAAATGCTTCACATTTGGACTAGTCTGAAATTTGTTGTTTGGTAAAGAGTTAAATGATACTAGTCCATTGTGTAATGACACCTGCTTTGATATTTTGACCCTAACTGGGTCTTTAAAATACTGCTTATAATTAATCTTGGTAAACTGTTGACAAAAAGTACTGAACTAACAAGTCCCCTTGGGCAAACGAGTGATGCTTTACAAAGCTCTTTTTCAATAATATTTACCTTTTATCATGTACAGTTTATAAAACTCAATTATGGCAAACATTCAAGACCAAGATTGAACACCTCAAACTATTGAATTCAGTGCAGAGTGCGGATCCAGTGTTTCCATTTTGTATTAGTTTGTTTGAATGGCATTTACTGCCCTTTTCAACATTATGTCTGTTATATGAGCTGCACCACGGGAACAGGGGCATTCGGACATTTCCGAGGCTGATCCGAGACGGCACTTTCCGTTTTTATGTAATTTTCTGTTTCACACAAGTCTACTGTAGCATAAAACCTAATTTAGTCATAAAGTGCCGTCTCGGATTAGCCTGCACGGACTGCGCAGGCAGATCCGAGACGACGCTTTACGCAAATGTCCAAATGCCCCTTTTTCCGTGTTGCAAGCCATATAAGGTGGTACAGTGTAATGCCTTCCTGAGTTTCTTGTACCATAACTTTGCATAACATAATTCTCCAGCTACTTGCTTCTTTCCGTAATAAACATCACAGAAATGATGTCCAACAGTAAGAGGGAAATGAACCCTGTCACATCAGCATTTTCTCCTTTTCCCACAACCTTTTCCACCTGCTCAAGGACAAATTCCATCATAAGAGCTAAATTGAATTTGGCATCTGCAAATGCTTTCCGTGTGGACAAGTTGAACTCTTTCCCAAACAATCCTGGTTTTTACGACCCTGAGATAGAAGCCTTCTGAAAACGTGGGAAAAGGATAAAATGCTGATTATCAGCATTTTCTCCTTTTCCCACAATGTTTTCTACCCTTCCCTAAACAAATTTCAAATTTTCAGTTATCTTTATATTGTTGTCTGCAGGTTCTTTCAATTTGGACCAGTCTAGAATTTTGTTATTTGGTAGATTTAAACTAATGTGAAAAAGGCCTGAATAAGAGAAGTGTTGCTTAAGGAGATTTTTCCACAGTGTTTTTTCAAAAGCAGCCAACTATAGAAAGTACAGAATACTGGGAGTGTAACATTTAACTCTTTACCACACAATCCCGACTTTTGACGATCCTGAGAAAGACAGCCTTCGAAAACGTTGTGGGAAAAGGAGAAAATGCTGGTAACCAGTATTTTTTCCTTTTCCCACAATGTTTTCTACCCTTTCCAAACCAAATTTCAATTTTTGATTCACATTTATTTTGTTATCTGCAAATACTTTCAATTTGGACCTGTCCAAAATTTTGTCGTTTGGTAAAGAGCTAACTAATACATTCTACTTCTCACTGTACACAGTGGCTATGCTTTATGATGATTTCAATAATATTGCAATCTTATCACGGCAGCAGATCACTAATTCATGTGTGTCCTGTGTTGCACAAGTAATACGTTAGGGCTCTATAGGGTCTTGGCAAAGGAAACTTCAACAAAAAACCCTGTACTTCAGAGGAGGAGTGAACAGGGGGCACCTGGGGCCTTATTCCAAAATTATTCTTCAGTTGGTCGGTTGGTTGTATTGGGGTTTAATGCCACTTTAACAGCTAAGGTCATATCATGGTGGTCGGTGACGCACATGTGTTTCCTGGCTTTCTCACACCAGCACTAACACAACTTTCTTTCAAAAGCCACCAACTACTTTTCTAACATGCTTCAGCTGAGGTGAGAGGCAAAAATATGCTGGAAAGAAAGTTCACCTCAACCTGGTATCAAACTCACAACCACCAGGTCATGAGTCTGACACGCTCACCACTGAGCCATCCGGGCGGGCTCGTTCTTAAGAATATTCCAAATTTAAAGAGTAACACAAGTTCTGATTAGCTAAACCAAATTTGGTTAAGCTAATCAGAACTTGTGATGCTTTTGAATTCAGAAAATTCTTGACAATAAGACGAAGAATGTTCTAACAATGATTGTTTTACTGGCCCTGGATTGCTTACCTTAACTCTTTACAAAACCACACATCTTTGGACTGGACCCAGTTGAAAGCACTTCCGGAGGACAAAATAGATGTGACTAAAAAACTGAAATTTGATTTGGGAAGGGTAGAAAACTTTATGGGAAAAGGAGAAAGTGCTGGTTACCAGCATTTTCTCCTTTTCCCACGATGTTTTCAAAAACTGTCTTTCTCAGGGCCGTCTAAAGTAGGGATTGTGTGGTAAAGGGTTAAAACTTCAACACTGAGCATTGCAGGAAGCTTCCTAGGTAATGTATAGAGATATTAATCCTAGTGTTGCAAGTTTGAATCCTAGTCTGGCCTTGCGGTTTTTGAAGGAGGAATCAAAGTCATTGAAACAGGATTCATTAACCCTTTCCCAAACAATCCCTGGTTTTTATGGGTCTAGATAGAAGCCTTTTGAAAACATTGTGGGAAAAGGAGAAAATGCTGGTAACCAGCATTTTCTCCTTTTCCCACAATGTTTTTTACCCTATCATAGACAGAAATCATCTTTAAAGCAGGAGTTGAATTGTCGTCTGCAAATGCTTTCAATTTGGTCTAGTCCAAAAGTTTGTCGGTTGGGAAAGGGTTAATATTTCACAGATCAACATTGTTTCATTCTTTTCTTTTTTACAATAGCTGCGTTGATGTAACAATTGTAATATTATTGAAAGCAAAACAAATATCAAATCAACCATGTTTCCATCATCAAACTTTTGCTTTATAACTTCACAATTAACCACATGATTTTAGGTTTGCCCAAACCCAAAGCATTGGCAGTCAACAAATCAAATGCTGCTCAAATCGTGGAAGTTGTCCTTTCTGATTTTATTTCCTCAATGGAAACATTATGGGAAAAGGAGAAAATGCCCTCTTTAGAAAAAGTCATTACAAATCAGGACTGTGTGGCAAAGGGTTAACTATTTATATTGTCGTCTGCAAACTCTTTTGGTTTGGAAGAGTCCAAAATTTGTCATTCGTGAAAGGGTTAATTGTCAATTAGGTTCTACAGGTAAAGAGGACGGCCATTCAAAGGACTTCAAGTAACGAAACCTCTCCCAGCTGGAAAACGTTTTCATTTGTGGATTTTTTTTCACATTTCTAAATTGTAACTCATCTTCGTAGATCTGTCTTTTAGGGCCTGCAAACTCTTTAAACCTTGACACAGGAGCACTTTCGAGACACTCACGATATGGACCTGTACAGAGAATCTTATAATTTAACACCAACCATGATGCAATAACAGTTTCAAATACAAGACTAATCTGCATTTTACTCGTAGTTGATGGCCAAAGATATTTAAATCTTTTGGATTCCAATAAAATGTCATTTTTTCCATCATAGAAAAACATTTTCAATGTGTTTGCATTTGTAATGAGACTAGGAACAAGGAAATGTCTTGACTCAGGATGCCGTTTTTTCTGTAACATGGAATACACAATAGTTTGGGCCAACACGTGGCTTCTATTTCTGGTAGCATCTATGTTTTCTGATTGGGTTTCCTCCATGGAACAAACTCTGGAGTTGTCCTTCCTTTCCTCCTCTTCTTCCATTGCTATAGCAATAGGTACCTCACAACTGTCCATCAATATATCTAGAGAACCATGCCAAACCTTCTGATTGCCTGTGAAAAAAGAAACAAGAGCTTTGCAGAGTGGCACATACTCGCCCAAAGAGGCTTGTCAATGAAATGAAATCCAAAACACCTACAGAGGTCCAAATTTTAAAAGTCAAATGCACAGCTACACATCAGAGATTCATTGTGGTAAATTTCAAGTTATTCTGACAGAAACTGTAGGAGGAGTTGCGCACATAAGAAATTGTTATCGGGTGGACAGATGAATTTACGACCGGGGCCATGACATGATACATGTACAACCCTTTGGGTGTATAAAAACAAGAGGGCCATGATGCCCCTGTATCGCTCAACTAGCCAATTCGTAAAAACACTACAAGCCAAACATTACATTATTTGGCAAACTGGTTTCAAACTTAGGACCTACAAAATTTTTTCCATAAAATCCTACGAAAAGTGTGACCCCCTGGGCAAACCCAATTTTGACCTCAAAGCTACAATTACTTGAATCCTGGTGGAGGTCTACAAGATAAAGCCCCATAATACCGGTCTAGAATGTGTGGTTATACACAAGAAGATTTTCAAAGTTTGCTCAATAAAACATAAAACATAAAACCTATGAGACAGGGGTAAATTTAGTAGCCCTAGTCTTTATTATGGTTAGAAACGAGATGACTTGGAAAGTTTTCACCACAAAAGCCCATCTAAAACTTGTGACCCCTGACATGGGGACAAACTTGACCCTAAGGCTATAATTTGGGCCCTCCTGGTAAAGAGGCCCACTAGATAAAGCTACATGCAAAATTTGGTAGCCCTAGGCCTTATGGCTAGGTACAAGATGATTTTTAAAAAATTCCCCATATGAGCCCATGTAAAAATTTTGACCCCCAGGACGGGGCCAAATTTAATCCCAGGGCTACAATTTGGGTACCTTTGGTAGACAACCACTTGATAAAGCTAGATGCAAAACTGAGTAGCCCTAGGCCTTGTGGCTTGGTATGAGAAGATTTTTAAAGTTTTCCCTTTGTAAGCCCATATAAAACTTGTGATCCCCGGGGCGGGACCAATTTTGACCTCTGGGCTATCATTTGGGCACTCTGGGTAGAGGTCTGTAAGATAAAGCTACATGCCAAATTTGGTAGCCCTAGGCCCTATGGTTAGGTACCAGAAGGATTTTAAAGTTTTCCCTATATAAGCCCATATAAAACTTGTGACCCCCGGGGCGGGCCACTTTTGACCCCAGGGCTATTATTTGAAGGAACTTGGTAGAGGTCCACTAGATAAAGCTACATGCCAAATTTGGTAGCCCTAGGGCTTATGGTTTCAGAGGAGATCTTTAAAGATTTTTCAAAATTTTTCAGTTTTGTTGCCATGGCAACCAGAGTTTTTGAAGGAATAAAATTCTTTCGAAGAATTCTGAAGAGGACCATGCCAGGATCATTTCTGTGATGTTTCATCAAAATTGGATGGGTAGTTTCAGAGAAGAAGATGTTTGAAATAAAAGTTAACACATGCACGGATGCACGCATGACAGACACCAGGCCATGACATAAGCCCACTGGCCTTTCGCCAGTGGAGCTAATAAAAAGATGCATATTGACCCTTAAATCTTTACCAAACAACACATTTTTAGGCTAAAGTCTAGTCTGGACTGAAAACATTTAAACAACAAATTAACCCTTTCCTAAACATGCCCTTGTTTTTATGTGTCTGCAGTACAAGTCTTTTGAAATCACTGTGGGAAAAGGAGAAATTGCTCATAACGAGCAATTTCTCCTTTACCCACAGTGTTTTCTACCCATTTGGAGAACTTTCTGCCATTTTCATCAAATTTGAAGTTGTCTGCAAACTCAAAGGAAGAGTCTAAAATTTGTCGTTTGGGAAAGGGTTAAAGTCGGCTCAAAAAGGATGTAATTTATCCTTGATAAGGTAGAAAACATTGCAGGAAAAGGAGAAAATGCTGGTAGCCAGGCTTTTCTTCTCAAGGTTGTTAAAACTTGGGATTGTGTCATACAGATTCAGCGTAGTAAAGTGAAATTAACCCAACATGTATAATTATTGTATAACCTAGAATTGAGACCCTATAAGAAGCAATTCTCAATAATGTTTCAACAAGGCAGACAGAGTAGATTTAAGATCAGACCACACATTTTTTGCAGTCTGATCTTGATCTACAACAATGGCTGCAAATTCAATTCTAGTAGTAAAAGGCCCTTTCAGGGGCAAAAAAAATTGTATTTGTGTTGCAAAGGGATCACAACTTATACCCTGGCCTCTAAAACAAGTTTTGTACTGGACTTCAAAATTGTGCTATAAAGTATTGCTTAACTCTAGCACTACCAATGACAACTCAGATAGCTTTTGCAAAAAGCATAGTTCAAGATCAGACTGTAGAGAACCAGCAATCTGAGCTTGGATCTAAGCCATCATTACTTGATGCTACACTGTAACCTAGTTCATCTTCACTCGTTGTCTGTGCATGTCATATTCTTCGAAGATTCGACTGTCTTATATGACGCATCACTACTAGCCCCGAAAGCGGGCTGACCGTAATATTACGCTCTATAAAGTAGCAATGTTGAAAATAGCTTTTACGTATCAATACATTTGAGGAGAAATGAGATTTGATTTAGCAACAGATTTCTCTAAACTGGTGATCATAGTTGAGTGAATTGCACCAGGTAGTGTTTTATTGAGTAAACCTTTTTTTCTTTTTTTGTTTTAAATTCAAAGTAACGGTTGTCGCATAGGAAAGTGGTTCGGTTCTGTACCCAGGATGCCCATATCAGATAGATGAGTATTTATAGAATGCCATCTAGCGGGAGATAATGATCTTCACTGGCAATGAAATTCCACTTGGGGGATTTTTTGTTAAAAGGGTGGAAAACCTTTTGAGAATAGGAGAAAATGCTGGTTACCATCGCATTTTCTCAAGGTGTTTTCAAAAGCTTTAGACTTCCACAGGGTAGTTAAAAATCTCGACTGTGAGGTAAAGGGGTTAAAAACATAAAGGCAAATTTCAGTTTTTGAGTCACATTTAATTTGTTGTACCTTAACTTTTTACCAAATGACAAAATTTTAGACTGGTCCAAACTGAAAGCAATTGCAGACGACAAAATAAACGCAACTCAAAAATTGAACGTTGTATCCAGCAGGGTAGAAAACATTGTGAGAAAAGGAGAAAATGCTGGTAACCAGCATTTTCTCCTTTTCCCATCATCTTTTCAAAAGGCTTCATTCTCAAGGTCGTCAAAAGTAGAGATTGTGTGGTAATGGGTTAATGCCTTCAGTTTGGACTAGTCAAAAGTTTTATGGTTCAGTAAAGAGTTAAAGAAATTTAACAAGAACTGATCTTACCAACTGAAGTATCATCAAAATGAAAGTTCTCTCTTTTACATCCCCCACACTGACAAATATTTTTGTTGCATAAATCCCTGTCCATCACATATCCTTGAGGTAAAGCCAGTTTACTGTAATAATGTTCAGCTAATGTAGTCATCACCTGTGTTTTCCCTCTTACATACTCCTCATCACCAATTTTCTTGAGTTCATCGTGAAAATCTTAGAAAAGAACAAAAAAATCCTATATTAAAAAGTATTTGCTCTGTGAAAAGGGGTCTAAAAGTATCTTCAAAAAGTATCGATTCAAGTCAGCCGGCAGACTGTGCAGACTGACCTTAGCCTGAGCTCTAGATAAGAGGGAGTGATGGTACATTATTTCTCTTCCAAACCTATGTTGTGGGTACTCATTAGAATCGTCTGGATGAGATGATGCTTTTGAGTACCCATAACATAGGGTTTAGTGGAGAATAACAAATAATTTCATTTTTTAGATGTTAAAACACCCCCTCCATCTGGAGCTCTGCTGAGCCAAAACTTTTTGCTATCAATGTTCTGCATATCAATGGACTAGTCTATCTCATATTTTTATCATTTATTTGATAAAGCAGGTTTTATGGATCTCTATTTTTCTTTATGTGATGTCTTACTCAGTACAATGCATCAAGGAGATGTATTAACCCCCCTTTTGGCAGAGCATGGCTCATTTTAAAGGCACATATTAAATACAGTCGAAACTGTCTTAACCCATTACCAAACGACAATATTTTACACTTGTCCAAATTGAAAGCATTTGCAGACGACACAATAAAAGTGACTGAAAATTTGAAATTTGTTCTGTGAAGGATAGAAAACATTGTGGGAAAAGGAGAAAATGCTGGTCACCAGCATTTTCTCCTTTTCCCACAATGTTTTCTAAAAGCTTCTTGCTCAGGGGCGTCAAAAGTAGGGATTGTTTGGTAATGGGTTAAGCAGCCAACCAAGGGACAAGCCAAAAGTGGCTGTATATCACAGTTGGCTGCTTAACACAGATCAGATAAGCAAAAATAATTTCCATCTTTTCTCAACAAATTTAAAATTTTCAATCACATTTGTATTGTTGACTGCAAATGCTTGCGATTTGGACAAGTCCAAAATTTTGTTAATTCCACTGTCGATGATAACTTTTGAAAACATTGTGGAATGAAAATAAAAGAAATAATTCCTCATGAGCATTTTCTCCTCTTCCAGCCATTCTCTGCTATACATTCTTATTGTAATCAGTACTAGATTTCCTGTATGTTTATTTCTAGGCTTTATCAAAAAACAAAATATTAGTCTGTCCAGACCAAATTTAAGCATTTGCAGACAACAAATTAACTCTTTACAACACAATCCCAACTTTTAACGACCTTAAGAAAAAGTCCTCTTGAAAACATTGTGGGAAAAGGAGAAAATGCTGGTAACCAGCATTTTCTCCTTTTCCCACGTTTTCTACCCTTCACAAAACAAATTTCAAATTTTCATTTACTTTTATATAGTCATCTGCAAATGCTTTCGATTTGGACAAGCCTCAAATTTTGTTGTTCGGTAATGAGTTAACTCATTACCAAATGGCAATAATTTAGACTGGTGAGAATGAGAATTTAAAAAATTAATACCCACATCTTTTCAAACGGCTCTATGTGATCAAATTTCCAATTATTGCTAATAAAATGGGTATGGATTGTTAAAGATAAATGATTCATCTTTACAAAAAAACTGATGTTAGTAAATACCTAAATCTTACCTTCGCGCAAGTCTGTACTTTCCAAATATCTGTTGACCTACTTCACCAGAAATCAAAACATGGTGATATCATCAATGCTCATGTCTCGACAGAAATTGAGCAGTATCTCTGACACGCTACAGGACGGTTTAGTTGCAAATTTCGCTGTTAACAAACGCACCTTGAGTGAAAATGGTAGTTGGGGTTAGAGAACCAGACTATACAAAATTCAAATTCTGTTGAGTGCGCATGCTTGTTTAATAGAAGTTACCGTGTTAGTTGTTTACACATTACACTGGATTTATTTCTGTTCAGAAAAAAGATAAATTTCCGTTGATTTAATTGGTATTTGCAGCACAGTTTGTGTGATGTTAAAGATTAATCATTTATCTAATGATCCATGCTCATCTTATTTGCTGTCATTGGAAATTTTGTCGCATAGTGCCATTCGAAAAGATGCGGATAAAATCGTATTAATTCCAGATACTTTGAATGAACAATGCTCTGAAGGTCTCGCAAAGACCAGACACAAAAATAGACTGAAGGTAAAGGTAGGTAGACTCGTCTCCGACATAGTTCCAGAACACTGTGTATGTGTTCTGAAATATTCCTTTCTCACATTCCAGGACAGCATTCCAGAACACAGAAAAAAACTCTACCAGAGCAGGTGAATGGAATAGCATCTGTTTTGCTCCGGTGTTATTTATGTGTCTCTGAGACACAATCACAAAATTAACATCGGAGCACCCTTCAAACCGAAGGTAGACACAGGTCAGTGAAGAAGAGGAAACATTGTTTACCTGTATCCAATATGAACTTCAGCAATTTTTCAGCAACTTTCATGAGGACTTCATTGTTTGGCATCTCTTTATCTACGAGATGATTATAAATAAGTACACCTTGTAAAAAGAAGGCACCAAATGGAAACTGTCTGTCTGTATCTGGCGTCCCAATACATCTGCATTCGTCAAATGAGCTACTGGACGCTGCGTCACAGTACTCAATGATGGTGGGAAGGAGGCAGCGCTCCGGCCCGCTCAAAATATTCTTGAATGTCATCATAAATTCGTCATATTTTTCGAACTGATAGAAAAACTGATAAAATATGTCGTTTTCGTTATCAGGCGATGCACTCATTTCGTTGTTGTAACGTTCAACCTTTCTCCTTTTGCTGTTTGACATTCCGTCACTGCATTCTCCCATGTTTTTGTTTACGGTGCAGTTTCCAGTTTGTCAGCAGAGTAGGCCCATTGGAGAATATTCGGACCCAAGAAGTTTTGGCCCAAAGCAAAAAGTCGAGTAGATTCGGACCAAAGAAGATTCGGCCGACATAGGAAAATTTTCGGCCCAAGTGAGAAGAAGATTCGGCCCCAATCTTAGATTATGTTCATTGTGTTGATACTGTTCATGTCACCTAATGTTGCATAATAATTGCAGATTGACCTTTAAAGGTGGTCCTCCAGATTTTGGGACAAATTTTTACAAAATACAAAAAAAAAATCATCCTTATACTCCAAAAGCCTTTTGATTTTCACTCATATAGCTCCAGTAGTCAAAAACCATCCGACAACAAGAGAAATTAGAGATTTACCACGGCCTAGGTCGACACAGAGGGGAAACACGGTCTATTTTTACATGAGCAACTCGCTCATTTACACACCGGAAATACACAGACAAAGTTTCAAACATAGCATCGAAGAAGACATTATGGAAAATAATTACATATTTGTTATGTTATGGAATTTAAGTATCATTAACCACGTGCCAGTCACTTGACATTCCCAAGACGCTTTTTTGATTTTTGGCACGAAATCTAAAAATACCTCAAGAGGCTACGTAGCCTTTTATGTAAACACCATCAAAATTTTCTTCTTTTTTTTAATTTTAAGATTCTTAATCATTGATGGTTTGTATTGTTTTTTCATATAAATTTCAGTGCTATATATATTTTTTAATTTGGGGAGATCTGAAAAATCTGAATACCCACCTTTAAAAATGACTTTAAAATTAATGACTGAAACTGCTTTTTCATAGTTTGAAGGGATTATGCATACCTGGTCATTGACAACATAATTATTGTTTTGATTAATTTTGTAGTTGACTTTATCGTATATTTATCATATACACTGCACGTTTGATCAAGTGCATTATAACAGAAAAATGCAATAAGTGAACTTTCTATGCTTTTAAAGGTGGCCCTTCAGATTTAGGGACGAAAATTTTACAAAAATATCATTCTTATACTCCCAAAGCCTTGTAATCGTCATTCATAAAACCCCAGTAGTCGAAAACCATCCAACAACATGAGAAATTACAGATTTACAGGTCGACATCGACGGGAAACACATTCTATTTTTACATGAGCAACTCGCTCATTTACATTCCGGAAATACACAGACGAAGCTTCAAATATAGCGTCCGAAGAAGATATTATGAAAATGATTACATGTTTGTTATGTAATGGAATTTAAGCGTCATTAGTCACGTGCCAGTCACTTCACATTCCCACAATGCATATTTTATTTTTGGCGCGAAATCTAAAAATAGCTTAAGAGGCTACGTAGCCTTTTAAGGGAATACCACTAAAAAATTTTTTTTTGGTAATTTTATGATTCTTAATTATTGATGATTTGTATTGTTTTTTCATATAGATTTGAGTGATATATATATATTTTGATTTGGTGCTATGTGAAAATTCTGAGTACCCACCTTTAAGTACATGTATGTATTTTTGGAAGCAGAAAAGCAAATTCAGTTCTTCTTATGCATTTTCCCTTCTTTAAAATAACATTCAGCCAAAACATACTCTGACTTTTATTTGCAATATTCTATAACAGACTGCTTACACAAATGTTTATGCTTTGTTGCAAACTATTGTAGAAAATTTCAACTTACTGTTCAATCATTGGTATTTGACAAGTTGATAATTAGCTATTAAAGAAATCATCAGACACAGTTTTGTCCAGAATTGAGTATATAAGCAAAATACCACTTGAACGTCAGGAACTATATTCAGAAGCACAAAACAATTAAAATATTAAAAACAATTGAAAAATAAAGAAGTTAAATTTTTGTAAGTTCAAAAATAAATCTAAAAGTACGGTCACAAAGTGAAACTGCCGCCGATTTTTTTTTACAAATCGGTGCGAGTGGTCATAAATAACTTCCTGTCCAGTAAAAGGCCGTCTGATGGGTTCCAGGCAGCATCAGGCAGTTTCTTAAGTTCAACAGGTGTGGGACGTCATCAGGGTGTCGGTCGGTGGCAGTTAGGCGACAGGCTGGTATAGCCGTCAGATTTTACCTGCCACCGGCCGTCGACCTGGCAGATACCGGCCATTTACACCTAACACCAGCTAGTGATTGAGCGTTTTAACTGCCACAGGCCAGCTGTAGCCCCATAAACTGACAGCAGCAGGCTGGTTTAGGGGGATATATAAACCTAGATTGCTATAGTATCAGTACAAAGTGTTCATTAAATTATCAACCAAAAGATAAATAGACCTAATTTTTCAGAAAATTTTCCTCCCAAAAAGATGCCCTCTCAAGGCAAGGGGAAGGACAAGGCGCCAGCTCCGAAGCACACGAGACTAGAGCCCCAGCCCCAGCGATGTGCAAGTCTCTGAGTCGCTCTGGTGCTATTAGAATCGCCATGTCGACTATTTTGTATGGTGAATGGCCTCAGATTTACATTCAGGGGCCTGTGAGTCTGCACTCATCAGATCACTGTCCTGCCACCTAACAACACCGACAGCTGCCTCCCAACTGCTTTTCAATCTCTGACCTGCCACAGGAAGGTATTTTGAAATCATGCGGTGGTATGCAGATAGCATAACGGCAGCAGGCCAGATGCTGGAGAGTGGCAGTTAGTTGCTACTGATTGTCAGCCGAAGTTTGAAGGCCCTCGAAATCTATGACCGAGTCAAAATTGGGCTGCAGCCTGCCTGCTGCTTGATAGCCATCTTGTGACTACGAAATGCATCTGGCCCGCGTCCTGACAACAGGCACAAATGGAAACTAGAAGGCCCTGAAGGGCCTGAATATGCTCTACTGGCAGAGAATTGAATTTTGTTTTTATGCAAGCGTACATCATGAATTCATGATGCAAAAAGACAAAAAACACACAAATGCATTCTTGCAAGTAAGCAAACTGTGTGAAATTCATGAAAATCTGACAAGAAATGCAGATTTTGATGCGTAAACAAGAATTGGTAATTTTCAACTTGAAATGGCTACATTTCCCATACTGTTTGTTGGATTTATTTCAAAATGGATAGGGTTGAAGCTACTGATAATATAAAAAAACTGTGTGATTTTCATGAAAATCTGACAAGAAGGACAGACTTTATTGTGTAAACATGAATTAAAGTTAAAAAAAATCTAATAACAAATGCACATTTTTTTCCCCTACACATTTCAAGTCGAAATTTTCAACTTGAAATGGCTACTTTTCCCATACTGTTGGTTGGATTTTTCTCAAAATCAATAGGGTTGAAGCTACTGATAAGATAAAACAAAGGGAACAAGATGGTCCTATATCGCTCACCTGAGTATATTTGTAACTTATATGGTTTATCAAGGGCAGGCTATTAATTCTTTTCAAATAAGGCATACCCTGGGGTTTGTCACAAAAATATGTTTACAGATTTTCTTCTTTGTCTTTGGCCAGTGGAGCTAAAAGCTGCTGCTTATCATCAATTTTTCTCTTCACAGTGTCTTATTCCTTTTTTGACTTGTAGTTTAGCCATTACCAGACGTCAAAATTGTAGACCGTTCCAAATTGAAACAAATTGCAGACGACATTTTAAAATGTATCTAAAATGAAAAATAAGTGATCTATATGGTAGAAAAGATTGTGAGAAAGGAGAAATTGCTTGTTACAAACAATTTCTCCTTTTTAGATGGAATTGATTTTAAAAATTTCCTTCTATGATTCCATGTGAAATAGTGTGCACCAGGGCACAGAGCCAAAATATGACCCCAAGGGGATAGTTTTAATTATTTTTATAAAGGGTCACTAGATGATGCTACATGCAAAATATGAATGCTCTAGCCTTGATGGTTTGTCACAAGTTGATTTCTAAAAGATTTCCTTCTTTGTTTCTATGTAAAATAGGGTGCGCCCGGGCAGAGCCCAAATATGACCGCAGAGGGATAATTCTAGCAATTTTGGTAGAAGATTATCAGATTTTGCTACATAGCAAATATGAATGCTCTAGCCATTACGGTTTGTCAGAAAAAGATTTATTAAAGGTTTCCTTCTTTGTTTCTATGTAAAATAGGGTGTGCCCGGGCAAAGCCCAAATATGACCCAAGGGGAATAATTTTAACAATTTTGGTAAGGGGTCACCCAATAATGCTTCAAACAAAATATGAACGCCCTCCGCCTTATGGTTTGTCACAAGAAGATTTTTAAAGATTGTAAAATAGGGTGCGCCCGGGCAGAGCCCAAATATGACCGCAGAAGGATAATTTCAACAATTTTGGTAGAAGATCATCAGTTAATGCTACACACTAAATAGGAATGTTCTAGCCATTATGATTTGTCACCAGAAGAAGTTTTAAAGATTTCCTTCTAAATTTCTATGTAAAATAGAGTGTGCCCGGGCAAAGCCCAAATATGACCCCATGGGAATGATTTTAACAATTTTGGTAAGGGGTCACCCAATGATGTTTCAAAGAAAATATGATTGCTCCCAACCTTATGTTTTATCACAAGAAGATTTTTAAAGATTTTAAAATAGGGTGCGCCCGGGCAGAGCCCAAATATGACAGCAGAGGAATATTTTTAACAATTTTGGTAGAGGATCATCAGATAATGCTACATACCAAATATGAATGCTCTAGCCATTATGGTTTGTCAGAAGAAGATTTTTTAAAGCTTTCCTTCTTTGTTTCTATGTAAAATAGGGTGCGCCCGGGCAAAGCCCAAATATGACCCCAGGGGAATAATTTTAACAATTTTGATAAAGGGTCACCCAATGATGCTTCATACAAAATATGAATGCTCCCGGCCTTATGGTTTGTCACAAAAAGATTTTTAAAGATTTTTTCAATTTTCAGCCATTTTGTTGCCATGGCAACCAGAGTTTTTGTTGGAATTAAATTCTTTTAACAATTTTTGTAGAGCTTCACCCATGGAATATTCCTGCCAAGTTTTATCAAGATTGGCTGTCTGGTTTTGGAGGAGAAGATTTTTAAAGAAATTGTTAACGGACGGACAGATGGACGGACTGACGGACCGATGGACAGACGGACGGACGGCCGGACGCCGGACGATGACCGGTCACAATAGCTCCCCCTGAGCACGTTGTGCTCAGGTGAGCTAAAAAACTGTGTGATTTTCATGAAAATCTGACAAGAAAGACAGACTTCATCGTGTAAACATGAATTAGAAATTTTCAACTTGAAATGGCTACTTTTCCCATACTTTTTGTTGGATTTTTTTCAAAATCAATAGGGTTGAAGCTATTGATTAGATAAACAAACTGTGCAAGTTTCACAAAAATCAGGAAATAAATGCAGACTTTATCGCGTAAACAAAAATCAGAAATTTTCAACTTGAAATGGCTACTTTTCCCATACTGTTTGTTGGATTTTTCTCAAAATCAATAGGGTTGAAGCTATTGATGAGAGAAACAAACTGAGCAAGTTTCACAAAAGTCTGACAAGAAAGACAGACTTTATCGCATAACAAGAATTGGAAATTTTCAACTTGAAATGGCTACTTTTCCCATACTGTTTGTTGGATTTTTCTCAAAATCAAAAAGGTTGAAGCTATTGATGAGATAAACAAACTGTGCAAGTTTCACAACTAGAAGGCCCTGAAGGGCCTGAATATGCTCTACTGGCAGAGATTTTGCTTTTAAATAAAGCAGAATCAATAGGGTTGAAGCTACTGATAAGATAAACAAACTCTGCAAGTTTCATGAAAATCCGACCAAAAATACAGACTTTATCGCGTAAACAAGAAATGGAAATTTTAAACTTGAAATGGCTATTTTCCGATACTGTTTGTCGGACTTTTTTCAAAATTAATACAGTTAAAGCTATTGATGAGATAAACAAACTGTGTAAGTTTCATGAAAATCTGACAAAAAAAGAAGACTTTATTGCCTAAACAAGAAAAAGACAAACGGACGGACGGATGACAGAAACCACACCATGACATAAGCTCTGCTGGCTTTCAGCCAGTAGAGCTAAAAATCGGGCAACAAATGCAGACTTTATCGCATAAACAAGAATAGAAATTTTCAACTTGAAATGGCTACTTTTCCCATACTGTTTGTTTGATTTTTCTCAAAATCAATAGTGTAGAAGCTATTGATGAGATAAACAAACTGTGCAAGTTTCACGAAAATCTGACCACAAATGCAGACTTTATCGCGTAAACAAGAATTGGAAATTTTCAACTTGAAATGGCTACTTTTCCCATACTGTTTGTTGGATTTTTCTCAAAATCAATAGGGTTGAAGCTATTGATGAGATAAACAAACTGTGCAATGCAAATTTCATGCAAATCGGGCAACAAATGCATAATTCATCGCATAAACAAGAAAAAGACTAATCGACAGACAGATGACGGAAACCATGCCATGACATAAGCTCTGCTGGCTGAAAGCCAGTAGAGCTAAAAATCGGCCGGTGGCAGACATAATTTTGATTTCTTTTTAAAACTTCAGAGTCGTCCCAGTGGTATCTAAAATGTCGCCTGTCAATTGTGCCTGCCACTGAGCTGCTGGGGTATTTTTATTTCACATATTTTATGTAATTTTATTATAGAATGTCAAATTCCTGTGGCTGGACAAAAAGAGCTCCTTCCCCCCTCAAAATTTCGTGAACAATTTTTGAAAAGGGTCACACAAGGAACATATCTGTTAAATTATTTTAAAACCTGACCAGCAGATTTAGAGAAGATTTTCAAAGAGTTTCATAAAAAAATCCCATTTGGTTGCCATAGCAAACAGAGTTTTTGATGGTATCAAATTCTGTAAACAGGTTTTAAAGAGGACCTCCCAAAGAACATTCCGGCAAAGTTTAGTCCAAATCGGCAAAGCGGTTTAGGAGGAGATGTTTAAAGAATTGTTGACACCACTAGATGCAAAGAGCCCTCCCCTCACCACAGCCATGTTTTTCGACAGATAAAAATTTCACAAACATTTTTTGAAAGGGTCACCCATTGAACATTACTGTGAAATTATTTCAAAATATGACCAGCAGTTTTAGAGGAGAAGATTTTTAAAAATGAGTACTGAGTTGGCCAGGGTTGTGGTAAATACCAAGTTCCGTTCACCCTTTACTACACAATCCCAAGTTTTAAAGACCCTAAGCGACCATTGAAAACATTGTGGGAAAGGAAAAAAATGCTAGTAAACAACATTTCTCTACATTTTACAGGCAATATCCAGTTGATATGTAGAACTCATAATTCAATCATGAACACTCAATCCCAAGGTTACAACTGAACGTTACACTTACTTATCCACATGGTATCTTCTTCAGCCCTTGAAGAATTTTCATTCTAACATGACACAGGACTTTGGCTCTATAAACACAGTGCACAGTGGTAAAGTCTGCGACAATCTATGTAGAGTGACGTCATTCAATGAGCAAGTTTTTCAATGGAACATAATCTTCATCCGCATTTTCACTCTTAGTTTGAACTTGTTTTCCTTTCATTAAGAATTGGGCAAGTTAGAATCGAAATAATCTTCTTTCTAGTGTGGTATATCGTTCAATAAACAACGTTGTAAGTCATGAGGCACAATGAATAACCCACTCGGGCTATCGCCCTCGTGGATTATTTATTGTGCCTCATAACTCACAACTGTGGTTTACTGAACGATATACCACGATAGAAAGAAGATTATTTCTTAATTAAATTTCGGTATGAAGTTCATATGTTGGAATTTTATATTCATACAACATTTAGAATAGTTGGTAAGTATACTGACCCTGATCATCTTATTATGGATAAAAGAAAAAGCAAAAATATATACATGTTTTTACACAGTCTTGTCTTTAATTTTCACAACTCACATAACTACCTATCCAATATGGATAAAGTCATACCGTAACAAGAAGGCCATTGGCCCTAAATGGCTCACCTAAGTAAAGTCATCTACAGTGGATAAAGCTGAAGAGATCCTAGTTTTAATGATGTAAAACATATTAGTAACTGACATACTTTTTGACACAACATCACCCAATTTCCACACTATCCAATATATCATTGAGACAGACTTTCTGACAAAGTTTCATGAGTATAACTCTTAACTTATTACCAAATGACAACATCTTAGGTTTGTCCAAATCGATAAAATGAAAGTGACTGAAAATTTGAAATTTGTTTGTGAAGGGTAGAAAACACTGTGGGAAATGGAGAAAATGCTGGTTACCAGCATTTTCTCCTTTTCCCTCAATGTTTTAAAAAGGCCTCCTCTTCAGGGTCCTGAAAAGTAGGGATTCTTTGGTAAAGGATTACAGAGTCTCTGACTAAAAATGTGGCCTATAGACAGAACACAAGGTAACTACTAGCACTGAAAAGCACATGACATATAATGCTTGACAGATCCTGGACACAGCATAATCATGCTGGACACAGCATGATCACAAAAGCTTACCTTGTGAACATCATGCTCTGGTGAGCTAAACATTTGTTTTTATATAAACACAGGAACAAAATTTTAAAAAATTACATCAACCTGAGACTCAATAATTCAGCTAAGATATAATTTGAAAATATTGAAATATTTCTCTGAATTAATGAATCAAATACTGTTAGACAGGGGTGGAAAATCTAAAAAATAGAAATGTATCAGTTTCACTGACAAGCAGTTTAAAAAAGTAATTTGTCCTTACAGAAAATCAACCATTAAGAAGCATCTTACTGCCAAGTAAATATTAAAACAAGAGGGCCATGATGGTCCTGTATCACTCCACTGGCTAATAAGTAAAAACCCCACGAGCCAATAAAATAAAACAAGAGGGCCAATGGCCCTGGAACGCTCACCTTAGACTATAGCTTATGAGTGAAATTCAATTCTTTGATCAATTTTGGTAAAGCTTCACCCAAGGTACATCCCTGCCAAGTTTCATCAAGATTGGCGGTGGGTTAGGAGGAGATGTTTAAAGAAATTGTTGATGCATGACGGACGACAGACCTAGGGCAATCAAATATCAAAGCTCTACACCTTCCAGTTTCAAAGAAGAATTTCAGATTTTCCTTTTTTGACCTATATTCGAACTTGTAGTCCCCGGGGCTGGGACAGTTTTGACCAAGGCAGCATCCTTGGGACAAACTTGGTAAAAGATCAACTCAAAGATGCTACATACCAAATATCAAAGCTCTACACCTTCCCGTTTAAGAGAAAAAGAAATTTAAATTTTTTCTTATTTGTTCCTATGTTCCAACCTGTGACCTCCGGGTCAGGGCCAGTTTTGACGCCAGGGACACCATATGATCAAACTTGGTAGAGGTCCACTAGAAGATTCTACATACCAAATATCAAAGCTCTGAACCTTCAAGTTTCAGAGAGGAAGATTTCTGAAGATTTCATTTTTTTTCTTTTTGTTGCCATGGCAACCGGAGTTATGGGTGGAATTCAATTCTTTGAACAATTTTGGTTGAGCTTCACCCAAAGAACATACCTGCCAGGTTTCATGAAGATTGACCCAGTGGTTTAGGAGAAGAAGATGTTTAAAGAAATTGTTGATGCACGACAGACGCCAGACATAGGGCCATCACAATAGCTCAACTAAGCACTTTGTGCTAAGGTGAGCTAAAAATGTAAAGGAAATGGCTTATCTATATAAAAAATTTTAATGTTTGGTTGGAATTTGTGCCCCAAGAGAGCACTTCAGACATGAAACTCTCCTAAATGTTATTTATTTAACCCTTTACCAAACAACAAAATTTTAGACTTGTCCAAATTGAAAGTACTTGTAGACAACAAAATACATGTGACTTGAAAATTGAAACTTGACTTTAGAAGAGTAGAAAACATGGTGGGAAAAGAAGAAAATGCTGGTTACCAGCATTTTCTTCTTTTTCCACAATGTTTGCAGAAGGCTTCTCCATCTGGATCGTGAAAACCAGGGATTGTTTGGTAAAGGGTTAAATATTTTGTAATGAAAATCTGACACTTTCAAGCAGACTTGCACTGAGCTAGAATTTTTCAACCCTTGCCATTTTGACCACTGATAGATCCACCCCTGCACTTCAATATTTATCTGAAGAAGAAAAATACAGGCAGTCCAATATGAAATGCAATTATGCTTTGAAAACCATGAAAAAATTGTATCATTTGCCAAATCTTAAAAAGTTTTAAAAGTATCCATAAAACAAGAGCAGCAAATTGTCGTAAGATACGCCCGTCTTACCCCAAGTTGTAAAGCTGGGGCATGCACCAGACAAAATTCAAGTTTGAAAAATGACAAAGGGCACTAACTAAAAGATTAAACGAGCAAGAGTTATGATTCCTGTGCACTGCACTCCCCCTTGATGAGATCTATCCACCCATGAAATTTCATAACCCTAGCTAGTATAGTTTTGGAGATATGCTCTGGACACAATTCAAGTATGAAAAACGACAAAGGGCAATAACTCAAAAATTAAGCAAGCAAGAGTTATGATTCCTATGCACTGCATTCCCCCTTGATGAGATCTATCCACCCATGAAATTTCATAACCCTAGCTAGTATAGTTTGGGAGATATTCATCGGACAAAATTCAAGTATGAAAAACGACAAAGGGCAATAACTGAAGAATTAAGCAAGCAAAAGTTATATAGAGTCCTAGCTAATATATAATTTTGGAGATATGCTCCGGACAAAATTCAAGTATGAAAAACAAGAAAGGTCAATAACTCAAAAATTAAGCAAGCAAGAGTTATGATTCCTATGCACTGCACTCCCCCTTGGTGAGATCTATCCACCCATGAAAATTCATAACCCTAGCTAGTATAGTTTTGGAGATATGCTCCGGACAAAATTCAAGTATGAAAAACAACAAAGGGCAATAACTCAAAAATTAAGCAAGCAAGAGTTATGATTCCTTTGCACTGCACCCCCCTTGATGAGATCTATCCACCCATAAAATTTCATAACCCTAGCTAGTATAGTTTTGGAGATATGCTATGGACAAACTTCAAGTATGAAAAACAACAATGGGCAATAACTCAAAAATTAAGCAAGCAAGAGTTATGAGTCCTTTGCACTGCACTCCCCTTGATGAGATCTATCCACCCATGAAATTTCATAACCCTAGCTATTATAGTTTTGGAGATATGCTCTCGACAAAATTCAAGTATGAAAAACAACAAAGGGCAATAACTCAAAAATTAAGCAAGCAAGAGTTATGATTCCTGTGCACTGCACTCCCCCTTGATGAGATCTATCCACCCATGAAATTTCATAACCCTAGCTAGTATAGTTTGGGAGATATGCTCTGGAAACAATTCAAGTATGAAAAACGACAAAGGGCAATAACTGAAGAATTAAGCAAGCAAGAGTTATGATTCCTGTGCAATGCACTCCCCCTTGATGAGATCTATCCACGCATGAAATTTCATAATCCTAGCTAATATAATTTTGGAGATATGCTCCGGACGAAATTCAAGTATGAAAAACAACAAAGGGCAATAGCTCAAAAATTAAGCAAGCATGAGTTATGATTCCTATGCACTGCTTTCCCCCTTGGTGAGATCTATCCACCCATGAAATTTCATAACCCTAGCTAGTATAGTTTTGGAGATATGCTCTCGACAAAATTCAAGTATGAAAAACAACAAAGGGCAATAACTCAAAAATTAAGCGAGCAAGAGTTATGATTCATTTGCACTGCACTCCCCCTTGATGAGATCTATCCACCCATGAAATTTCATAACCCTAGCTAGTATAGATTTGGAGATATGCTACGGACAAAATTCAAGTATGAAAAACAACAAAGGGCAATAACTCAAAAATTAAGCAAGCAAGTGTTATGATTCCTTTGCCCTGCACTCCCCTTGATGAGATCTATCCACCCATGAAATTTCATAACCCTGGGTAGTATCGTTTTGGAGATATGCTCCGGACAAAATTAAGTATGAAAAACAACAAAGGGCAATAACTCAAAAATTAAGCAAGCAAGAGTTATGATTCCTGTGCACTGCACTCCCCCTTGATGAGATCTATCCACCCATGAAATTTCATAACCCTAGGTAGAATAGTTTTGGAGATATGCTCCGTACAAAGAACTGGACGCCGCCCGCCCGCCACGGGTGATCCCATAATACGTCTCGTCTTCGACGGGCGCATAAAACCATACTAATATTTGAGATAGCTCAAACTTTGTCTAATAATTCAAAAATAAAATTTGATCATCATAAATGATTGTTTACCCATGTATCATAATCACAATAATACTTACACAAAATATCTGGTAAAAATCTATTGCATTTGCTTGTGCTTAAAGCTTTATTAATAATTAAAAAAAAACATATCTTACAAAAAGTACTGCTTCTAAAGAAAATTAAGCACAAAATGCGCTGATAAATCACAAAATTTCAGTCAGTACAATGCCCTTGCCATTTTACCACTTTTGAAAACATTGGAGAAAAAGATACAATTACTTGTAAAAATGTTTTCCATTGTTATCATATGAAAGGTTAATTTTTCTTCCTTTAAGTATTCCACCATTATTGAACTTTTTACACTATTCAAGTACTTTAACCCTTTACAAACAATCCCTAGTTTTACCACCCTGAAGAAGAAGTCTTCTGAAAACATTGTGCCCAAAATAGGAAATGCTGGTTGCCAGCATGTTCTCCTTTTCCCATAATGTTTTCTACTCTTCTGAAATCAATTTTCAAGTTACATTTATTTTGTTTATTTTGTCGTCTGCAAATGCTTTCAAATTGGACATGTCCAAAATTTTGTTGTTTCGTCAAGAGTTAACTCTTTACCAAATGACATAATTTTAGACTGGTCCAAATTCAAAGCACTTGCAGACGACAAATTAAACATTACTCAAAAATTGAAATTTTGTTTTGGGAAGGGCGGAAAACATTGTGGGGAAAGATGAAAATGCTGGTTACCAGCATTTTCTCCTTTTCCTACTATGTTTTCAAAAGGCTTCTATTTCCGGGTCATAAAAACTAGGGATTGTTTGTAAATGGGTTAATATATATTTCTATGCACCCATATTTGCCTTTAAATTCAATTTGGAAAGTGAGATCTAAAAGTCAGTAACCTCCTAGTGTGGAATGGGTGAACCTCATCAAATATCGATTGCCTTCTACTTTTTGGAAGTAAAAGGCTTTTGAAAACACAAAACTCCTGGAAAAGGAGAAAAATACCAGTGAACTAGCAATCTCGCCTTTCTCCAGAAAATTTTAACCTTTTGCCAAACGACAAAATTTTATACCAGTCCAAATTAAAAGCACTTGCAGACGACTAAATAAACATAACTCAATAATTGAAATTTGTTTCCAGCAAGTTAGAAAACATTGTTGGTGAAGGAGAAAATGCTGGCTACCAGCATTTTCTCCTTTCCCACAATGTATTCAAAAAGCTTCTATATCAGGGTCATAAAAACCAGGGATTGTTTGGTAAAGAGTTAACTCTATGAAACATTCCCTGGTTTAACAACCCAGACGAAGAAGCCTTCCAAAAACATTTTTGGAAAAGAAGAAAATGCTGGTTACCAGGATTTTCCCCTCTTCCCACAATGTTTTCTACTCTTCTAAAGTCAAATTTCAAGTCTTGAGTCAGGTTTGTCTTCTGCAAATGCTTTCAATTTTGACAGGTCTAAAATTTTGTCATTTGGTAAATAATTAACAGACAGATCCTATTCTTTGAGCTACACATAAACCTTTACTAAATGACAAAAATTTAGCCTCGTCCAAATTTAACCCTTTCCGAAACAACAATTTTTTTGACTAGACCAAATTGAAAGCATTTGCAGACGACAATTTAACTCTTGCTGAAAAGATGATTTCTATCTATGAAAGGGTAGAAAACATTGTGGGAAAAGGAGAAAATGCTGGTAACCAGCATTTTCTTCTTTTCCCACAATGTTTTCAAAAGGCTACTATTCCAGACCTGTAAAAACCAGGGATTGTTTGGGAAAGGGTTAAAACAACATTGCAGATGTCAAATCAAATGTGGCCCAAATGATCAAGTAGTCTATGGAACAGTAGAAAACACTGTGGAAAAAGGAGAAATGGTGGGTTACCAGCATCTTTTTCTTTTTTCCCTCAATGTTTTTCAAAAGGCTTTTTTTTCTCATTGTCAATAAAAAGCAAGATTGCTCAGTAATTACTTAACCCATTACCAAACGACAATATTTTAGACTGGCCCAAATTGAAAGCATTTGCAGACGACAAAATAAAAGTGACTGAAAATTTGAAATTTGTTTTGTGAAGGGTAGAAACCATTGTGGGAAAAGGAGAAAATGCTGGTTACCAGCATTTTCTCCTTTTCCCACAATGTTTTCTAAAGGCTTCTTTCTCAGGGGCGTCAAAAGTAGGGATTGTGTGGTAATGGGTTAACAAGTCCACAAAGGCTATGTGTACGGACATGTTTATATCTATACCAAACTACATTTTAGACTTGTCCACATTGAAAGCATTTGCAGACGACAAATTAAACATCACTCAAAAATTAAAATCTGTTATGGTAAGGGTAGAAAACATTGTAGGAAAAGAAGAAAATGCTGGTTACCAGCATTTTCTCCTTTTTCTACATTGTTTTCAAAAAGCTTCTTTCACGGGGTCATTTGAAGTTGGGATTGTAAACTAAGGGTTAAAACAGTTACACATCTTTTATCTTTAATAGTTTGACATTTCTACTAAAAGATTAGTGTTCCTACAACATTACTTATGAAATCTCTTCCAATTGTGTCTATGTCACTCTGGTCACAAAAATGCACTGTTGAGTTGGTTGGCTATGTTGAGGTTTAACGCCACTTTAACAGCTAAGGTAATATCATGGCAGTCGGTGACGCACATGTCTTTCCTGAATTTCTCATACCAGTACTAACACTACTTTCTTTCCAAAGCCACCGACCACTTTTCTCACATGCTTTGGCAGAGGTGAGAGGCGAAAATACGCCGGAAAGAAAGTTCGCCTCAACCAGGTATCGAATTCACAACCACTAGGTCATGAATCGGACATGCTCACCACTGAGCCACCCGGGCGGGCTGCACTGTTGAGAATCGTATTGATAATTACTCTTTACCAAACAAGAAAATTTTTGACTTGTTCAAATTGATATCTTTTCAAAGACAACAAATTAAATGTTACTGACATTATCATTTTTGTCTGGACAACTTACCACAGAATCCAGACTTTTGACTTTTGATGAATCTGTAAAAGAATTCATTTGAAAACATTGTGGGAAATGCAGAAAATGCTGGTAAAGGTTTAAAAGAGGAAGATAAAATTGTGAGAAAATAGAAAGTGCTGCTTCCATTTTCTCCTGTTAAGACAATATTCTAAACCCTTAAAGTGCCTTTCACAATTTTAGTTGCATTTGAGGCCAGCTTAGATCAAGATCAGGCTGCATGTTTTGCAGCTTGATCTTTGATTTACTCAATCTGCTTTGCCGGAACATAGTGGATATAAGCAACCATGATAATATAATTATTTGGGTTGTAATCATAGGATGAAAATGTGTGATAGGTTTATTTGGCAATCTCTTGGTTAACCCTTTACCACACAGTCCCCACTTTTAACGACCCTGAGAAAGAAGCCTTCTGAAAACAATGTGGGAAAAGGCGAAAATGCTGGTAACCAGCATTTTCTCCTTTTCCCACAATGTTTTCTTCCCTTCGCAAAAGAAATTTCAAATTTACAGTCACTTTTACTTTGTTTGTAAATGCTTTCAATTTGGACCAGTCTAAAATTTTGTTTTTTGGTAAAGAGTTAAAAGCCCTCCTCTTCCTGGTTGTTCCAGGGTTAACCCTTTCCCAAACGACAAATTTTGGACTCTTCTAAACCAAAAGAGTTTGCAGACGACAATTCTAGATTTGGAGAAAAGGCCAGAAAGTTCTCAAAAAGGGTAGAAAACACTGTGGGAAAAGGAGAAATTGCTTGTTGCGACCAATTTCTCCTTTTCCCCAAGTGTTTTCAAAAGACTTTTACTGCAGACACGTAAAAACCAGGGCTTGTTTGGGAAAGGGTTAAAGGTTCTCCACCGCTTCTTTCCCTAACTAATTTACACATAACCTAGCCACACTCATTGGACAGTGTAAAATTATCTTGGAGAGTTGTAGATCAGACAAAGCTGTATGACTGGTAAAACTTTACCCCTGGAATGTAATAACTTTTTACCAAAGGACAATATTTGGGACTTGTCCAAGTCCAAAGCACTTGCAGATGACACTTATGGCTCAAATGGTGAAAATTGTGTCTGAAAGGGAAGAAATATTGTTGGAACAAGAGAAAATGCTGGTGACCAACATTTTCTCCTTTTCCCTGATCATTGTCAGAAGTCTTCTTCCTCAAAGTTGCAAAAAGTCATCACTGTGTCTCATAAGGATGTTACTTTTTACTAGGCCTACTTTTTACCGTACAAAACCTATCAATTGAAATCGTTTGCCGCCAATATTTTGTCGTGGCCTAGATGATCTGGCATTTCTCAGTGAGATTTACTAGCACTTTCTACCTTTTACACAAAGTTCTCTGAAGCATGCTTGCTCAGGCTTGTAAAAACATGGCATTGTTTGGTAAAAATTTAAGTCAAGTTGTCTTATTTAGTCCAACACACTGGTAATACCGAGTCAGAAACTCACAATATACCATCTAGCAGAGTAAATCAAAGATCAGTTAACATCCACTGATGTCTGATCTTGGGCTGCTCTTTCCACAAGAATGACTAAGTTGCGCTCTGAGTTAAAATCTCTACCACTCTTATCTGGGTCGCACTTTCTCGTAATGAAACTGCATTGATTTGGCTATGTAAAATCTCCCATCAGACAACATATAAGTCCGCTGATTTTCTATCTCCAACTTTTGCTTTACTGTTTCACTGTCCATATCTACAATGGCTCTAAATGTTAATCTCTTCTGGAAATGAAATTGTTCAAGAGCGAATTCATAAAACTCGTGCTCCATTTTCCATATAGTGGACTGTTGAATTTTTAGTAGAGAATCCTCACTAGGCATCTCTTTCTTGTTTGTTTGACGTAGATGGGATCTATTACCTAAAACAAAGAGAAAATGAGTTTGTTCAATAAAACAAATTAACCCTTTACCAAACAATTCTGGGTTTTCATGACCCTGAGAAAGAATCCTCCTGAAAACATTGTGGGAAAAGGAGAAAATGCTGGGAACCAGCATTTTCTCCCTTTCCTACAATTTTTTCTGCCTTTCTCCCCTTCTGAAAACAAAGTTCAATATTTGAATCACATTAATTTTGTCATTTGCAAATGCTTCCAACTTGGACTAGTCTAAAATTATATTGTTTGAATTACATTGTTTGGTAAAAAGTTTAAGTCTGGTGGGGCCCTGCAAGCACATAATAAACAAAATGGCAGACTGAATGACAGTGATATCCTATGCCGTAGAATTAAAATTGACAGTGGATACTTTGCAAGGATGACATGTAAGTTTCAAACTGTTGACCCTCATCTGTAAACTTTACCTTGAAACATTTAAAACATTTTGTCTGCATACAGTATGTCTCACTTAAAGGAACTTTTGACTAAATTTCGTTTTCTTCAAGGAAAAACAAGATAATGGGTGGAAATAAAACCATAGTGACCTTATGTTGAGATCTTGACCTTACAAAAACACTTTAAAACATGAATTCTTAACATCGATAAACTAAGCCATATATTTCACTCATTTCTTCTGGAATCCTTCCAAGGGTTGAAGATGTAAGGAGTGGTCATGAAACCTAGGGTACAATCGCTTAACCCTTTACTCCACAGATACTCATTTCTACGCATTGCTTGTAGGAGCCTTTGACAAACATTGTGGCAAAAGGTGAAATTGCTCGTGACGAGCTTTGTCACAATGTTTTCTATGCTATCAAAAGGTGTCATATGTGTACACATAAGAAATGGCTTCATCCTTCCTGTTATTTAGGGTCAATTAGAGATACCATAGAAATGCCTTATGAGGTAAAGGGTTAAAGGCCCAGTAAAAGCCAAAATACCGAAGCATGTGTCATAATACATTTAATTCTAAATCGTACCATTTAGAAGTATGCAAAATATTGTGGAGATGACAGTCTGTAACTGTGAATTTGGGCTATATATCAGTGTCTGGCAGAAAAAAGAATTTCAAAAATGGACAAAAAGTGAAGAAAAGGTAAGTGCTTTCAATTTGGACCTGTCTAAAATTTTGTCATTTGGTAAAGGGTTAAATGTAAGATAATGAAATATCTGTCATCCTTTATCACACAATCCCAACTTTAAACCACCTCAAGGATGACAGCTTTTGAAAATATTGTAGAAAGAGGGGACAAAGACAGTAACGGGCATTTGTTCTTTTCGAAGGCATACTCCAAATAGAGGGAGTGATTTTGATTCCAAAATTAAAAATATTAATTATTCTCCACTAAACCCACTGTTGCCGATATTCATTAGAATACCATCACTCCCTCTTATCTGGTGCTCTGTCAAAGGGTAGTATTACGTTATGGCCCTGGTAGTCTGTCTGTTTGTCGGCAAGCAATTTTTAGTGAGCACAAATCCTATAGTTTTTATCGGAGCAAGTCCAAACTTACCACAATAAATCACTATGATCTGTTTTGCATGTGACTCTTAATTTTGGATCTCTTAATTAAGCGTTCTTGATTTTAACCCATCTTACTGACAAACCCTTTGGGCATCTATGTGCATCTGTGCAAAGCTCTGGTGAAAAATGATTTCTGCTCTTTCAATCCCATATCCCACTTTTTGAGCCTCATTTGATCTGTCCTTTGCAACTGCATTGGATTTGGACATGTCGGAAAATTTGCCATTTGGGAAAGAGTTAAAGTGACACAAACATTGTGGAAAAAATGCAATACATACTGTATTGATAAAGATCTAAAGCTCCTTTAAAGAACCTCGGTAAGGTCACCTCTAACATTGCTATGAAATCTTGAAGTTCTTCTGTCACTCCGACGAGAAGATAATTATTGATAAGGTTATTTTTGGCTTGCTCCAAGGCCCATCTACTGCCTGGCTGCCTGAAAAGTATAAAAGCAACAGAAGTGTTTCTTGTGTTATTCTGCTAGGCAGTTTTCCCAAAATTCTTTCTTCATTTCCACAGACAAATCCAACGATTGTCCCTATATTTCACTTGTCTTGCAAGAGCTTTGAATTTTAACAAGTTCTTGCTTTTTGTTATTTGGTAAAGAGTTGATACAAAATTTCAAACTTCTCAAATTCAGTTACTGGTCAGTAATCAAAGTATTTAATCCTTTACCAAACAATCCCTGGTTTTTACAACCCTAAGGTGGAAGCCTTTTGAAAACATTGTGAGGAAAGGAGAAAATGCTGGTTACCAGCATTTCTCCTATTCCTACAATGTTTTCTACCCTTCTGGGAAGTAATTTCAATTCTTAAGTTTTGTTTAAATTTCGTTTCGTTTCAATGGAACCAGCATTTTCTCCTTTTCCCACAATGTTTTGAACTCTTCACAAAACAAATTTCAAATTTTCAGTAACTTTTATTTTGTCCTCTGCAAATGCTTTTGATTTGGAAAAGCCTAAAATATTGTCATTTGGTAATGAGTTAACTCTTTACCACACAATCCTGAGTTTTAAAGACCCCCTGAGGAAGAAGCCTTCAGAAAACATGACGAGGAAAGGAGAAAATGCTGGTTACCAGCATTTTCTCCTTTTCCCTCAATGTTTCCTTACCTATTAAGGACAAATACGGTTATTTGAGACACATTTGAATTGTCGTCTGCAAATGCTTTCAATTTGGACAAGTCTACATTTTTATCATGTGGTAAAGAACTAAAACTTTAGTGTGCTTTTGAACAGAATTCTGAAAAAAAAAAAAAAAAAATTAAACCCTTTACCAAACGACAAAATTTAGACTTCTCCAAATTGAAAGCACTTGCAGACGACAACATAACAGTACATGTAACAGAAAAAATTAAATTTATTTCCACAAGGATAGAAAACATTGTGGGAAAAGGAGAAAATGCTGGTTACCAGCATTTTCTCCTTTTCCCACAATGTTTTCTAAAGGCTTCTACATGTATATTTAGGGTCGTAGAAACCAGAGATTGTTAGGTAAAGGGTTAAGGATCCATTATATTGAATCACACAAGTTGAAATTAATGAATGACTAATATTTACCTGCATCTGTAAGAGTGACCACAGAAGAAAGGAATCTGTAACCACAAGTTGACTGGATCACAGTCTTTATGATCTTTTTGAACACACTCATCAAATGTCTGAAAAACAAAAGTAGAAAAGAAAACCAGTCTACATTTGCTGCTTAGTATGGATTTGTTTGTTTGAATGGTGTTTTACGCTGCTATCAGCATTAATTCAGTTATATCACAGTGACAGCTCACATATTCATGTTTTTCTGGTTTTCACCAATACTAGGCTAGGCTCTGAAGTGTCTTGCCCAAGCACACTCCTGTTAGCATGGAAACAGGGATCTTATTTTATTTAACTCCTCAGCAGATGACACTAAATTGTATTTTATTGTACAGAAAAAGCCTGTAGATTAACATTTCACCAGACAAATTTCCATCTCTTCTAAACTGAAGGCATTTGCAGAAAATAAAAATCCAATTCAATTTGGCTCGAATGGTGGTAATCTTCTTTTTTAAATGACCATGAAAGAGAAGGCCTAGAAAAAAATTGTGGGAAAAGGAGAAAATGCTGGTAACCATCATTTTTTCCTTTTCCAACAATGTTTTCTACCCTAACAAAGGCAGAAATTATCATTTAGCAACATTTTATTTGTCGTCTGCAAGTGTTTTCAAAATTTTGTTATTTGGTAAAAAGTTAATGAGTAGAAAATACTGTGAAAAAATGACAAAATGCTGATCATCTATTTTTTATCAAAATGTTCTCAAAAGCCTCCTTCCTCAAAGTCGTACAAACCACTGGATCATTTTACCCTTTCCCAAACAAGTCCTTGTTTTTCCGTGTCTACAGTAAAAGTCTTTTGAAAACACTGTGGGAAAAGGAGAAACTGCTCGTAACGAGCAATTTCTCCTTTTCCCACAGTGTTTTCTACCCTTTTTGAGAACTTTCTGCCAAATCTAAAATCGTCATCTGCAAACTCCTTCAGTTTGGAAGGGTCCAAAATTTATCGTTTGGGAAAGGGTTAAATTTTGTACAGCATGAATGGGTTAACCACAGAGTAATTCTTGGGATAAAAAATATAATAAAAATATAATAAACTCTCTCACAGAAACTGCTTAGAATGATAGCATTATCTTATGCTTTGCAGTAGATACCAAGAAATAGCAGTGAAAATATTTTTCGATATTACACGGGTACGAGCAGTGAAAATACCGATTTTCATGTTTTTGTTGCGTAGGTAAAATGCACATGGCTCACAACCAGATGGAAATACGATGTCATTTACCTTACATTTGTCCCGCTTGACGTAATATTGTGATGTGTTGCTAGGCCGGAGGGGTACGCCACGGGGAATAACGGAAAAGAACAGCACTGAATTTTGATAAAGGTCTTCCAAGAAAGGGTTAAAACTTAAATTTAGAGAGCATGAAATAAATTGAATATTTGTTTTTTTCTGTGAAAAATTGGAATTTATTTCATCTCATGAATACCATCGGTAATATTTCCACATGTGGCTACGCCACTCATGAAAATATTACCAATGGTGTTCACTCCATGAAATAAATTTTGATCTTTCACCGAAAAACACAATTATCATCTATTCATTTGGCATACTATTTAGCTATCCATTACAAAAGACCAGCCAAAATTTCTCATCCCTTTGAACAGTGTATAAACCCTGCTGACATTTTCAGTCTAAAAATAAAACTCGGGAAAAGTTGCAATTTTAACTCATTACCAAACGACAAAAAGGCTTGTCCAAATCAAAAGCGCTTGCAGACAACAAAATAAAAGTGACTGAAACTTTGAAATTTGTTTTGTGAAGGGTAGAAAACATTGTGGGAAAAGGAGAAAATGCTGGTTTTCTAAAGGATTCTTTCTCAGGGGCGTCAAAAGTAGGGACTGTGTGGTAATGGGTTAAACTTTGAGATTGTTGCTTATTTGCAAAATAAACGAAGTTCAATATTCTGAAAGGAAATTAACTATAAAATGGTTACAGCTCAGAGCAGCCAATAATTTCACATTAGAAAGAAGGCCCACAAATAAATCTATAAAGCAGATACCATCAATACTGCCTCATCCACTCAATCTATCCCTATCCTTCATGGAAAGTGATTCAACAGCATCAACATTTTACCATGAAATGCCAGATTTTAATGACCCTGGGAAAGAAGCCTTTTTGTAAACAATGTGGAAAAAAGAGAAAATTCTGGTAATCAGCATATTCTCCCCTTCCCACATTGTTTTTTCCATATCAAAGAAAAAATTGACAGGAAATAAAATGCTGCAAGAGAAGGAAAAGACTGATGCTGATTCCAGTGTTTTCTGCTTTTCCAAAAATGTTTTCAAAAGCCTTTTCTATCGAAGTTGGTAAAACTTGGGATTAAGTAGTAAAGGGTTAACCAGGAAATACTGTGGCAAAATGGAGAGATGATTCATGGACTGATTAACCCATTACCATTACCACACAATTCCTACTCTTGACGCCCCTGAGAAAGAAGCCTTTAGAAAACATTGTGGGAAAAGAAGAAAATGCTGGTAACCAGCATTTTCTCCTTTTCCCACAATGTTTTCTACCCTTCACAAAACAAATTTCAAATTTTCAGTCACTTTTACTTTGTCGTCTGCAAATGCTTTTAATTTGGACCGGTCTTAAATATTGTTGTTTGGTTATGGGTTAAAGCTCAACGTTCTACCAAAGATTCATATTAGTCATACTCTGGGAAAAGGGGACTTAACCCTTTACTAAACAACAAAATTTTTGGCTTGTTCAAATCGAAAGATTTGCAAAATGATGACAAAATTAAAGTGACTGAAAATTTGAATTTTGCTTTGTGAAGGGTAGAAAACATTGTGGAAAAAGGAGAAAATGCTGGTTACCAGCATTTTCTCCTTTTCCCTCAATGTTTTCTAAAGGGTTTCTCAGAGTCATAAAAAGTAGGGTTAACCCTTTACCACAAAATGACAAGTTTTAAAGCCCCACAGAGAGAAGCTTTTTGTAAACATTCAGGGAAAAGGAGAAAATGCTGGTAACCAGCATTTCTCCATTTTCCACAACATTTTCCACCTTATCAAAGAACAATTACACCATTTGACTAGCACTGATATATTTGTCTGCAGATGTTTACAATTTTGAAAAGGCTAAACTTTTGTTGCATGGTAAAGAGCTAAGACATATTAAAAGAATTCGTACAGCTGATAACATACGAAATGTAGCTCAAATGATAAATTTGTCTCTATAGGGCAAGGCAACATCTTGGAAAAACTGGAATACACTTGTATACAGTATTTCCTCCTTTCTCCACTACATGTCAAAATGACAGTTTCTGTCCACAGTGTTTTCCTCAGTGTCATTAATCCTTTTCCAAACAACATTGCTTTAGTTTTGTCCAAATTAAAAGCATTAAATTTTGCAGATGGCTAACTACACATGACTCAAAAATTGAAACATGACTTTGGAAGAGAAGAAAATATTGTGGGAAAAGGAGAAAATGCTGGTAACCAGCATTTTCTCCTTTTCCCACAATGTTTTCAAAAAGGCTTCTTCCACAGGATTGTAAAAAAGAAGGATGGTTTGGTAACCAGTTGCAATAGAGGAATTTTTGTAACAGGGTTAAATGTCCCAAACAAGTAATTACCATGAAATCTATCAGTATTTATGGAGTGCTGCTAATTGGCTTTGCACAGTGACTCCCCATTTTCTTCCAACCACGTTATTAAAATTTTGCGATGTTTAACCCTTTACCCCATAAGGCATTTCTATGGTATCTCAAATTGACCCTAAATAACGAATGTAGGTAAAAATGTCAGAGTTAAAATGCCATAGGAAAAAATGTCATAGGTAAAAATGTCATAGGTAAAAATGTCAGAGTCAAAGTGGTAAATATGCCATAGGTAAAAATGTCATAGGTAAAAATGTCAGATGTATTTATCATAGTATAAATATATGGGGTTAGCTCAGTTGGTCAAGGCTTAGCAAGTTCGAAATCTTGTCAGGGCTCACTTATTTCTGGCCTCTGAATCATCTGAATCAGTCAAAATCAAGATTGATACATGGACTAACAGAAGAACTAAGATCACATACTATTGTCAAAGATACTTTTTCACAAATGTTTTTTACCAAGGTTTGCAATTAACTCAAAAACTGAAATTTGTTTTCAGCAGGGCAGAAACAGTGCGGGAAACAGGAGACAATGCTGGTTACCAGCATTTTCTCATTTTCACACAATTTTTTTTAGGCTCCTATCTCAGGGTCGTTAAAACCAGGGGTTGTTTGGTAAAGGGTTAAATCAGCAACATGTAAGGTTATCATTGCTGAATGAAACAGAAAATTATTTTACAGTATAGCATGGATACAATGAAGGTAAATAAATATATTATAAATAAATGTAAAGGACAACTGGTATATTATCAAATCTACAAAGAATGGCTTTACTTCAATGGATCTGGTGAGAGGCCAGAGCCACATGTATTTTCATATCATGTACTTAGTATCTCTGACATTTTTACCTATGACATTTTTACCTATGGCATATTTACCGCTTTGACTCTGACATTTTTACCTATGACATTTTTACCCATGGCATTTTTACCTCTGACATTTTTACCGCACACCTAATTAACAGCAAAGATGAAGCCGTTTCTTATCTGTATATGACGCCTTTTGATAGTGTAGAAAACTTTGTGGCAAAAGGTGAAATTGCTCGTCAAGAGCAATTTCACCTTTTGCCACAATGTTTCCAAAGGCTCCCACAAGCAATGCGTAGAAATGAGTATCTATGGAGTAAAGGGTTAACTCTTTACTGAACGACAAAACTTTAGGCTTGTCCAAATTGAAAGTACTTGCAAACCATCAAGTAAATGTGACTTGAAAATTATAATTTATATTGGTAGGGGTAGAACACATTATTGGAAAAGGAGAAACTGCTGGTTACCAGCATTTCTCCTTTTCCCACAATGTTTGCAAAAGGCTTCTTTCACTCAGTTGTTAAAAGTCAGGATTGTACGGTAATGGGTTATGTTCATACAATCCAAAGGCTTACCATTTGATTCCCCTGCTTTCTGCGTCTTTTGTAAGGTCTAAAGTTATCACCATATCGCATAAAGTAATAATAGGACAGCAGTCTATCCAATGGTTTTCTGATGATGTTTATGTAGACTGGTCTTCTCTGATTATACCCAAGTCTGAAATGGAGAAAAATTAATCTAATTAATTATTATTAACTCATTACCAAACAACAATATTTTAGACTGGTCCAAATTGAAAGCATTTGTAGATGACAAAATAAAAGTGACAGAAAATTTGAAATTTTTGTGAAGGGTAGAAAACATTGTGAGAAAAGGAGAAAATGCTGGTTACCAGCAATTTCTCCTTTTCCCACATTGTTTTCTAAAGGCTTCTTTCTCAGGGGGCGTCAAAAGTAGGGATTGACTTTCAACAACCCCGTGAGAGAAGGCTTTAGAAAACTTTGTGGGAAAAGGAGAAAATGCTGTTACCAGCATTTTCTCCTTTTCCCAAAATGTTTTCTACTTAAATTTCAATTCTGCAGTCACCTTTGTTTTGTAGTCTTCAAATGCTTTCAATTTGGACCAGTCAAAAATTTGGTCGTGTATTAAGGATTTTAGTGGTGTTTTCAGCCACTATGAACAATGTCTATTCATACAACAGCAAAAGCTCACTTATTCATAGCTTCCTTGGGTTTCTAAAGTAATATGCTTCCTTGTGCTCCGTCATGTATTGTTCATGGACAACCTATTGTTAAATTAGTCTTGCCATTTCATCGAAAGTAAATCTATAAACTTAAAACCAGAAGTGCCATAGCCATTTCTGTTATCCTGTTGTCACAGAGTCCTTAGTTTTAATGACCTTAAAAAAAAAAAACAGCTTTTGAAATCATTGTGGTAACCAGCATTTTCTCCTTTCACAACAATGTTTTCTTCCTTATCAAAGACAGAGAGGATTATTTCAGCTATGTTCAACTTGTCATTTGCAGAATTAATTCTTTCACTAAGGCAACAGTCAAAATTTTTCGATCGGTATAAAGAGTAAAACTGTATTGATATCAAGTCACTAAATTGGAAGACATTTAACTCGTTACCGCACAATACCTTCTATTGATGACACTGAGAAAGAAGCCCGTAGAAAACACTGTGGGATTTCAAATTTTGTCATTTTTATTTTGCAGTCTGCAAATGCTTTTAATTTGGACAAACCTAATATTTTGTGGTTTGGTAAAGAATTAAACATATGCTTGATGCAACAATTTTGTGACAAACACAACAATCTATAAAATATTCTTTATTACCTTCCTCGAGAAATGCCAGACACCTTCTTGGCATATTGCAGTATGGTGTCAGATAGGCAATACCAACATAATCTTTGTTTTTTGTAATTTATTTGAAAGTTGAAAGCTGCAACCAATTCTGGATGAGAACATAAGATACCTTTTACTTTGCAACCGAAAGAAAAAGCTCTTCAAAAACATAGTGGGGAAAGCATTTTCTTCTTTTTCCACCCTGATTTTTATCTTAAATCTTAAAGACAACCTCCATTATTTTGAACAAAATGTAATTAATCATAGTCAAAATGCTTTCAGAGTGGAGGATTCCTTTTACTGTGCAACCCAAAGAAAAAGGTCTTCAAAAACATTGTGGGGAAAGCATTTCCTTCTTTTTCCACACCAATTTTTTTCTTAAATTTTAAAGACAACCTCCATTATTTTTAAAAAAAATGTACCGTACACAATCATAGCCAAATGCTTTCAGAATGAAATTGTCTAACAATTTTGTTGTATGATGAAGAGTTAATGGTTATTCTGCTGGATCCTTTACCAAACAATCCCTGGCTTTTACAACCAAGAGATAGAAGCCTTTAGAAAACATTGTGGGAAAAGGAGAAAATGCTGGTAACCAGCATTTTCTCCTTTTCCCACAATGTTTTCTACCCTTCACAAACCAATTTCAAAGTTTCAGTCACTTTTATTTTGTCATCTGCAAATGCTTTCACATTTGGACAAACCTAAACTTTTGTTGTTTGGTAATGAGATAATGGGTAGTCTGGTTAGGTTATGATACAGCAGCTGTCTTTTTGAGATAGCATAGATCAAACTCAAATCTGCAAAAGATTCAGCTGTTTCTTTTTTAAGATATTGTAGATCAATATCATAATGCAAAGATACAGCTGGTTTTCTTTTTTGAGATAGAGTGAATCAAAACCAGACTGCATATGGGTTGTGTATGATCCTGTGATTTCTAACTGGGTGAAGAAATTCTGGACTTGTCCAAATTAACCCTTTACTCCATAGATACTCATTTCTACGCACTGCTTGTAGGAACCTTTGGAAAACATTGTGGCAAACGGTGAAATTGCTCGGGACAAGCAATTTCACCGTTTGCCACAATGTTTTCAACACCATCAAAAGGTGTCATATACACATAAGAAACGGTTTCATCCTTGCTGTTACTTAGGGTCAATTAGAGATACCATAGAAATGCCTTATGGGGTAAAGGGTTAAAGAATATCCAGGTAATAATATAATGCATGTACTATAGAATGTTAACATACATAAAATACAATAAAATACATAGTGTTGTCTTTAAAGGGATACAAAAGAATGCAGCAAAAGGAGAAAATACTACTAAAATTTTCTCCTTTTCAAACAATTTCCTAAAGAGTAATCCTCCTAGTTATTGCATACAGGATTGTTAAACAGGTTTGTCTGGTTAGAGTTCATTAACTCTTTACCCAAAACCAAATTTTGGACTAGTCCAAATTGAAGCATTTGCAGACGAAAAAATAAATGTGAATGAAAATTTGAAATGTGATTCTGGAAGGGTAGAAAACATTGTTGGAAAAGGAGAAAATGCTGGTTACCAGCATTTTCTCCTTTTCCAACAATGTTTTCTAAGGCTTTCTTTCTCAGGATCGTTTAAAGTCAGGATTGTGTGGTACAGAGTTCAGTATCAAAATTGGTCCTTCCACTGACTGCTACAGACTGGTTGAGCAATAAAGCATTTATCTGAATAGGAATATGGATCATGGTTACACAAAAGCTCTCTATGATTATGATGTTTGTCATCCAAGCATATAATTTTGAAGAGTTCTAAGAACAGACTCTTTTTCATTAATTTTGTGCCTTAGCCCCTTAACAATCTTTACAAAATGATAAAATTGTAGGCTTGTCCAAATGAAAACATTAGCAGACAACAAAATAAATATGGCTGGAAAACTGATTTTTTTTTTTTTGGGGGGGGGGGGGGGGGGAGGGTAGAAAAACAATAAGGTAATAGGAGAAAATGCTGGTTTTTCTCCTTAGCCTACAATGTTTTCATAAGGCCTCTTTCTCAAGGTCGTTAAAAGTTGGTATTGTGTGTTAAAGGGTAAACACACAAACCTGACTTTTGACAACCTAAATGAGACAGCAGAGTTTTGAAAAAGTTGTGATAAGGAGGAAAAATGATAGTAACAGGCATTTTCTCCTCTTTCCACAATGTTTTCAAACACCACTTCAACCATTTCAGAGGCTTTTGCTTTGTCAAATACTCTAGATCAGGCCATGTAAAATATTACAATTCTATAGCTCGTTTTACTAAAATAACAAACTTGATCCTCATCTGAATTGCTAGAATTTGAATACAATTTTACTGTGATCCAACAAAACTTGAATATGAAAAGGGCAGAAACATTATAGAAGTAAAACATCAGAGAATTTTCTGAGAAGAAATGCTAACATTACTTTTTTGCGTCTAGGTAGTGCTGACATTAAAGCAATCAACTTTGAGAAAGCAAGAGTTTATTATATTTAATACAATTCTATTGATTTAACCTTAGATCATTATTGTTGGACATAATATATTATTTTTTTAATCAACCCTTTACCACACACCCCAGAGTTTAAAGGTGGCCCTTCAGATATTGGGACGAAAATTTTACAAAAATACAAAAAAAAAATCATCCTTATACCCCCAAAGCCTTATAATTTTCATTCATTCAACCCCAGTAGTCGAAAATCATCCGACAACTAGATAAATTAGAAATTTACTACAGCCCAGGTCGACACTGAAGGGAAACACAGTCTATTTTTACATGAGCAACTCACTCATTTACGTACCGAAAATATACAGACAAAGCTTCAAACATAGCCTCCGAAGTTCAAGACATTATGGAAAATAATTACATGTTTGTTATGCTATGGAATTTAAGTCATTAGTCACATGCCAGTCACTTAACATTCCCACAATGCTTTTTTGATTTCGGTACGAAATCTAAAAGTAGCTTAAGAGGCTACGTAGCCTTTTACGGGAATACCACCAAAAAATTCTTTTTTTAGTAATCTTATGATTCTTAATTACTGATGATTTGTATTGTTTTTCATATTAATTTCATTGATATATATATATATCTTTTAATTTGGTGTGATGTGAAAATTCTAAATACCCACCTTTAAACAACCTTGAAGAAAAATCCTTTTTAAAACATTGCGGGAACCAGCATTTTCTCCTTTTCCCACAATATTTTCTACTCTTCCAAAAATCAATTTAACTTATGAGTCACATTAATTTTGTTTTGTCACCTGCCATTGCTTTCAATTTGGACATGTCTAAAACTTTGTTGTGTGGTAAAGATTTAAAACAGTGAGTTTAAGAATATTAATTCTACATCAATTGAGAAACAATTTCCTTTATCATATACCAATCTCTTTCGATTCTGCTTCCTGGGAACTACATCAGTACTCGCCCTGAATGTGTGGGCCAATGCAAAATCTCAAAGTTGATATCTGCTCCCAGGTGTCCAACTCAGGACCTTTAATTATGAGGCAAACGCTCTACCTCACGACCACATACACCACTGTTAACCCTTTCCCAAACGACTAATTTTGGACTCTTCCAAACTGAAAGAGGTTGCAGACGACAATTTTAGACTTTGAGAAAATGGCAGAAAGTTCTCAAAAAAAGGTAGAAAACACTGTGGGAAAAGGAGAAATTGCTCGTTACGAGCAATTTCTCCTATTCCCACAGTGTTTTCAAAAGACTTACTGCAGACACGTAAAAACCAGTTCTTGTTTGGGAAAGGCTTAAAACAGTGTCTGTAAACCTCAGTATTTTCTTTATTTAACCCTTTCCCAAAAGACAAATTTTAGACTCCTCCAAACTGAAAGAGTTTGCAGACAACAATTTTGAATGTGATTACAAATGGTAGAAAATTTTCCTAAAGGGTAAAAAACACTGTGGGAAAAGGAGAAATTGCTCGTTACGAGCAATTTCTCTTTTTCCCACAGTGTTTTCAAAAGACTTTTACTGCAGACACGTAAAAACCAGTTCTTGTTTGGGAAAGGGTTAAAACAGTATCTGTAATCCTCAGTATTTTCTTTTTTTAAAACTCTCTTCAAAGTTAGTTGATGAATTTTACGTAAGGGTAGATCAATTTGAACTGATTGATTGATTTTATGGTGTTCCACAGTTTTCAACATTATTTCAGTTATGTTACAGTGGCAAGTGCACCTATCCATGCTTTCCTGGAGTTTCTTTTACAACTCCAAACAAAATTCTTTCTAGGTCACTTGCTGCTTTCCTATATAACAATTGTTGAAACAATGATCAGCGGTGAGAGACGACTGAATCCTCTCGAAATGACTCATCAATCCTCAAAAAGATATTAGCTGAGTCGGGATCAAACCACCGACCCCCCTGTTGAGTCCTTTACACTTCCGACTGTGCTACCAGGGCTCGGGAAATGAGGTGTGAATGACATTTATTTGCAACATAATCAGGGTTATCTAGGTTCATTTAACTCTTTCCCAAACAAGCCCTTGTTTTTACGTGTCTGCAGTACAAGTCTTTAGAAAAGACTGTGGGAAAAGGAGAAATTGCTCGTAATGAGCAATTTCTCCTTTTCCCACAGTGTTTTTTACCCATTTGGAGAACTTTTTGCCTTTTTCATCAAATTTGAAATTGTTGTCTGCAAACTCTTTGAGTTTGGAAGAGTCTAAAATCTGTCGTTTGGGAAAGGGTTAAGTTAGTGAAAATGATTGGAGTAAAGACCCAATAGCAACCAAAAAACAGTGCATGTTAGACTGTACCAATCTGTTATTGTATCAATTTGTTTTTGTGTGATTAGTCCTGATGGTCACTGGTAGAAAAATTAATTCTAAAATCAGACAAAAAGTAAATAAAAGACATAGTGACCTAGTAACTTTTAAACAAGTTTCAAGATTAATGTCTGCCAGCAAGTGACACTTGGCTCAACCATACAATTACAGATAGCCATCTTCACAATAATTTCTATACTTCTAAATGGCGTGATTAAAATTGAATGCATTTCAGCATCTTTTCAGCTACCTTTGGTAGCTATTGTTACTTCAAAGGAATTCGGATCTTTATGAAGAAATAGTGGATATTTGTTTTTTTCGGAGAAAGATCAAAATTTATTTCATCGAGTGGACACCATCGGTATTATTGTCACGTGTGACACAGCCACAAGTGAAAGTATTACTGATGGTGTTCACAAGATGAAATAAATTTTGATCTTTCAAAAAAAAAATCTATTTATTTCATGCTTTTAACCCTTTCTGGGAGGAGTTTTATCAAAATCCAGTACAGTTCTTTTCTGTTATTCCCCGTGATGTACCCCTCCCACATAGCAACGCATTACAATATTACGTCAGGCGCGAGAAATGTAAGGTAAATGACAACATATGTCCATCTGATAGTGAGGCATGCGAAATTAACCTAGGCAACAAGAACATGAAAATCGGTATTTTCCCTGGTGGTACCAGTGCAAGATCGAGAAATATTTTCACCGCTATTTCTCGATATCCTACTGACCGGACAGCATGAAATAATTTTCTGTATCATTTTTGATATTGTTCGCCATTAAAGAAATAAGTGAATTAGTTTCTCCCTAGTGGCAGCACTAGCAGAATTCTCTGCAACAAATATTATTTATTTGAACACAAAATGCCTTCTTGTTTATTTCAAAATCTTGTCACCTGGGAATTCCATACACTGCAATACTTGTGAATATTCAATATTTATTACCTATACCAAGCAATCCCTGGTTTTTACATCGAGAGGAGGAATCCTTCTGAAAACATAATGGGAAAAGTAGAAAATACTGGTAACAACCATTTTCTTCTTTTCCCAAAATGTTTTCTACTCATCTAAAGTCAAGTTTCGATTATCAAGTAACATTTATTTTTTCGTCTGCAGTTGCTTTCAACTTGGACAAGTCTTAAATTTGTCAGCTGGTACAGAGCTAAATCCTTTATAACACAACCCAGTGTTCAAAGGACCTTCAGAAACACACATTTTGAAAAACATTGATGGAAATTGATTGATTGTTTGGTGTTTAATGCTGTTGATGTCATAATTTCAGTTATATTGTGATGGCCAGTGCACCTATCCATGCTTTCCTTGAGTCACTTTTACAGGAACTCCATACAATTTTCCTGCCAAGCCGCAGGCTGCTTTCTCACAAAACCATTGTCAAAACAACTGTCAGCAGTGGGAGAGGAATGAATCCTCCCACAATGACTATCAGTAATCCTCAGAAAGAAATTGGCCAAGCCAGGGATCAAACCAGCAACCCCATGTTCTTCAGTCCTGCACTACCTGGCTTGGCCTCAATGTCTCATAAAGCATTTATCCATTTAAGCAGCCAATCATGGGATCTTATATATGGCGATGCCACTGTTAGCCATTACTCCGCACAATATTCTTTCCATTGGGCTGCTTTCCCAAATAACCATTGTCAAAACAACGATCAGAGGTGGGAGAGGAATGAATCCTCGAAGAGAAATTGGCTGAGCTGGGGACCGAGCTCACAACCCCCTGTTCTCTAGTCTTGTACGATACCAACCGACGTAATGGGGCTCAGCTCAGCAAGCTCTATGACTGACTAAAAACAGCTGTGAAACCAGTATAGAAAAAATACTTTTCATGCACTGTTTTGTACCCTTTCAAAGACTAATCCTATCAGTTGACACATTTAACTCTTTACCAAACAATCCCTGGTTTCTACCACCCTGAGATGCCTTTAGAAAACATTGTAGGAAAAGGAGAAAATGCTGGTAACCAGCATTTTCTCGTTTTCCCACAATGTTTTCTACCCTGGTGGAAACTAATTGCAATGTTTCAGTTAACTTTATTTTGTCGTCTGCAAGTGCTTTCAATTTGGTCAGTCTAAAAATTTGTTGTTTGGTAAAGAGTTAATGTCTACAAGCCAACTGAATACAGACAAGTGCAAAATTTTGTTATCTTTCAAACATAACCTTTTACCATGCAATCCCAAAATTTATCAACCCTGCAGAAAAAGTCCTTTACAAACATTGTTGGAAAAGGGGAAAAGGCTGGTAGCCAGCATTTTCTCCTTTTCCCACCATGTTTGCAACCCTTTCAAAGACAACCATCTTAACCATGTTCAATCTGTTATCTACCTAGGCTTTGAATAAATGGACTAGTGCTAAATTATGTCATGTTTCAAAAGTGAAAGGCTGGCAATGAAAATAATTATACGGAAAGAATAATGGTAATTATGTGACAGACGCTTCACAAATGAACTGTTAAATTTTACTAAGAGGTGTTTAAAGAGAAAATAGCTTCTACCAATGAGAAAACTTCCAATTACTCATGTATACCAAACGTATTCCTTTCCTTTCTCTAACACTTTACCACACAATCCAGAATTTTCACAACCCTGATATTTTGAATGGATTATGATAAGCAGCATTTTCTCCTTTTCCCATAATGTTTTCTATCTTTTTGTAGACAAATCACATCATTTATGCCATACATTGTATTTTGTTTGTTGTCAGGAAGTTCTTTTAACCCGGATCATTCAAAGTTGTTTTTGTGTGGTAAAATCTTAACTTAACCCTTTACCTGATATGCCTATTTGAGGCTCTTCCTTTTCAGCAGCAAATAAAGACATGACGTCAAAAATATGGATAAATGAGGATACAAATATCTGGTTGAGTGGAAAACATTGTGGGAAAAGGAGAAATTGCTCGTTACGAGCAATTTCTCCTTTTCCCAAAATGTTTTCAAAAGCTGTCTCTTGTTGATGCGTCAAAATGAGTATCTATGGGTTAAACTACTGCACTAGATGTTTAACTCTTTACCACACAACAAAATTTTAGACTGGTTCAAATTGAAAGCATTTGCAGACGACAAAATAAAGGTGACTGAAAAATTGAAATTTGCTCTGGGAAGGGTAGAAAACACTGTGGGAAAAGGAGAAAATGCTGGTTACCAGCATTTTCTCCTTTTCTTACAGGGCTTTCAAAGGGCTTCTTTCTCAGGGGCGTCAAAAGTAGGGATTGTGTGGTAATGGGTTAAAATGGACAATTTCAGCCAAAAGTAATAACACAGACTGACACTTTTATTGCTATTTCAAAGCTATTTTTGCCAGTATACCTTGCAAAGATGCAGATAATGTATATCTAAAATCAAAATGCATTCTCTATAGAGTCCCATCTTGATGTAGACTGTGTGCACAAAAAAATTAAAACCTTTTTGGATCTTGCCGTTGCCCTTCACCATACATTAAAATTTCAAATCTTTTAAAAAACTGAAACCACTTATTGGTGATAAATTGAATGATGTTCAAAATAAATAATAGGATGTTTTTGGAGCAGAAGAAAATAAGGAGGGAACAGAAGAAACTGCCGCCTACAAACACTTACACTTTTCCCTCGTTGTATGAAAAAAGATTCATAATGGCAATGTATGGCATCAGTGCTTATTAAGTGAAAACTCTACATGCCAAAAATTACAATACTTTGCCAAATGGTTTCTTACATGACACCCCTGAGGCAGGACTACAATTGGTAGCCCCAGTTCTTATGGTAAGCAAAAAGATTTCTAAAGCTTTCACTATACTGTAATTATAAGCCCAGGTAAAACTTCTGACCCCTGGGTAGAATAAAAGTCAATCTGAGGGCTATAATTTGAGCATTTGTGGTACAGGCACTCTAGATATAGCTACATGCAAAATTTGGTATCCCTAGGCTTTATGACTAAATACAAGGAAATTTCTAAATTATGCTGTATTATAAAGCCCATGTAAAACTTCTGACCCCCAGGGCGGGGCCAATTTTTACACCATGGCTATAATTTGGGCACTCTTGGTAGAGACCTACTAGAAAAGCTACATACATAACTTGGTAGCCCTGGTCAGCCTGATTTGAGTTTCTCTTATATAAGCCTATGTAAAACTTGATAAAGGTCCACTACATAAAGCTACATGCCAAATTTGGTAGCCCTAGGCTTTATGGTCTCAGACAAGAATTTTTCCAAAGATTCCCAGTACTTGTAAATTTTGTTGCCATGTCAACCAGACTTTTAGATGGAAACATACTCTTTCAAGAAATTCTGAAGAGGACCATGGCAGGATCGTTTCTGTGAAATTTCATCCAAATTGGATTGGTAGTTTCAGAAAAGATGTTTAAAATAAAAGTTAATGAATGCACATATGGACAAATGCAAACAGGCACCAACAGGTGCATGACAGACACCGGGCAATAACATAAGCCCACTGGCCAAAGGCCAGTGGAGCTAAAAATCATCTTCCTCCAGGTTATTGAACTCTTTACCACACAACAAAATTACAGACTGGTCCAAATTAAGGGTATTTGCAGATGACATAAAAAATGTTACTGGAGAATTGAAATTTAATTTGGGAAGGGTAGAAAACATTGTTGGAAAAGGAGAAAATCCTGGTTACCAACATTTTATCCTTTTCCCACAATGTTTTCTAAAAGCCTCTTTCTCAGGGTCGTCAAAAGTAGGGTTTGTGTGGTAATGGATTAAACTCATGACTGGTAAAGGATTAAGTAAATTCTACAATACTGACCTAGAAGTATCAATGTAACTAAATTCTACAATACTGATCTAGAAATATCAATGTAACTAAATCCTACAGTACTGACCTAGAAATATCAATGTAACTAAATTCTGCAATACTGACCTAGAAATATCAATGTAACTAAATTCTACAATACTGACCTAGAAATATCAATGTATTTAAATTCTTTAATACTGACCTAGAAATATCAATGTAACTAAATTCTACAATACTGACCTAGAAATATCAATGAAACTAAATCCTACAGTACTGACCTAGAAAAATCAATATAGTAAAAGTGCCCATGGTACATGGCAGGTTTCTTCTCCTCCCACTCTGTAATGTTTTGTATGAGATACATCTGAAAAGAGACAAAATGAGCTGGATTAACCCTTTTACCACACAATGCCGACTTTTGGTTAGGTACGAGTAGATTTTTAAAAAATTTCCAATACAAGCCCAAGTAAAACTTGTGATCCCCCAAGGGCTTTAATTTGGGCACCTTTAGTAGACAACCACTTGATAAACCTAGATGCAAAATTGACTAGCCCTAGGCTGTATGGCTAGGTACCAGAAGGATTTTAAAGTTTTCCCTATATAAGCCCATATAAAACTTGTGACCCACGGGTTGGGGCCAAATTTGACCTCTGGGCTATCATTTGGGCACTCTTGGTAAACAACCACTTGAAATACATGCAAAATCATGTAAAGATACATGTACATGCAAAATCTGGTAGTCCTAGGCCCTACGGCTAGGTACCAGAAGGAATTTAAAGTTTTCGCTATATAAGCCCATATAAAAATTGTGACCCCCGGCCGTGGCGGGCCCAATTTTGACCCCAGGGCTATCACTTGTAGGAACTGGGTAGAGGTCCACTAGATAAAGCTAAATGCCAAATTTGGTAGCCCTAGGCCTTACTGTTTCATAGAAGAAATTTTTTGAAAATTTTCAATATTTTTCAGTGTTGTTGCCATGGCAACTAGAGTTTTTGAAGAAATAAAAAAATTCTTTCTAGAAAATCTGAAGAGGACCATGGCAGGATCATTTCTGTGACATTTCATCTAAATTGGATGAGAAGTTTCAGTGAAGATGTTTGAAATAAAAGTTAACGCATGCACGCACGGACAGACGGACGCACAATGGACACCGGGCCACGATATAAACCCGCTGGCCTTCTGCCAGTGGAGTTAAAAATTACACCATTTGTGCCGTGTTAAAATTGTTGTCTGCAGATGTTTTCAGTTTGGACAAGGCTAATGTTTTGTCGTCTGGCAAAGGGTTAAACCCTTAACCCTTCACCAAACTGTTTTGTGTTGTAATGACCTTGAGAGGAAAGTTCTGAAAACATTGTACAAAAAGGATAATTACTTTTTATTAGCGTTGGAATTATCTTCTCCTCCTACCATGATTCTTTTCTCTCAGAAACAAATACTGTAATTTAACCCTATACCACACAATCCCGACTTTTGATGACCCTGAGAAAGAAAGCCTTTAAAAACACTGTAGAAAAGGAGAAAATGCTGGTAACCAGCATTTTCTTCTTTTACCCACAATGTTTTCCACTCTGCTGGAAACAAATTTCAATTTTTGAGTATGTTTATTTTGTCGTCTGTGAGTGCTTTCAATCTGGACCAGGCCAAAATTTTGTCGTCTGGTGAATAGTTAAGCCATGTTTGATTTGTCATCATTCTGTAAATTCCTTGATTCTGGATGAGTCTCCATTCTTATAGCTTATTAAAGGGCTAACTCTTTCAACTAGTCCACAATGTGATCCTTTAACTCTTTACCAAACGACAAAATTGTAGAAAAGTCCAAATTGAAAGCATTTGCAGACGACAAAATAAATGTGGCTCAAAAAATGAAATTGTTTTAGGAAGGGTAGAAAACATTGTGGGAAAAGGAGAAAATGCTGGTTACCAGCATTTTCTCCTTTTCCCACAATGTTTTCAATAGGCCTCTTTCTCAAGGTCGTAAAAAGTCGGGATTGTGTGGTAAAGAGTTAACTCATGACCACATAACAATATTTTAGGTTTGTCCAAATCGAAAGCAATTGCAGACCATAATAATTATAAAAGTGACTGAAAATTTGAAATTTGCCTTGTGAACAGTAGAAAATATTGTGGGAAAAGGAGAAAATGCTGGTTACCAGCAATTTCTCCTTTTCCCGCAATGTTTTCTAAAGGCTTCTTTCTCAGGGTCGTCACAAGTAGGGATTGTGGTAATCGGTTACCATAAATCACGAAAAATCCTTATATTAGCCCGAAATGAAAGCATTTCCATCTAAAAAATTAATGCCTGCTCGTGTGGCTCAGTGGTGTGCGTGTCGGACTCATGACCATGTGACTGTGAGTTCGATATCCGGTTGAGGCAAACTTTCTTTCCGGCGTATTTTTCCCTCTCACCTCTGCTGAAGCATGTGAGAAAAGTAGTCATTGGCTTCTGAAAGAAAGTAGTGTAAGTACTGGTGTGAGAAAGCCAGGAAACACATGTGCGTCACTGACCACCATGATTATCACAGTATATAAACGAACTGTACCCGAACCGGATATTGCGAGTAAATTTCAGTGATGTCCACTTTGCATTAGAGACAGCCGAGATAAAAATTGTTGCGTCTTTCATACTGCTGAATGTAAACTATGTGAATCTTTATGTATAGTTTATGCCACACCTGTATTGTTAATACATAAACTGCTACATAATCATTCTTAGCTTTAAAACATTGAAATTCTCAATACTCACCGCAGGCTACAACGTCATTTGCAGTAGACCCGATCTTAAATCAGCTTTTATCATGTTAAGGCTGGATGAAACACGTTTTCTGAATTTGAACCGATGCAATTAATTAATTAAAAAAGAAATTTGCTGCATTGGGCATTTCAAAGTTCGATTTTGAACATAAAAAATAAGAATTAATGCCTCTATGTAAAGTAGGTCAACTGTACGTTTCTTGCTGGTGATTCGTACCCTTACTTGCGAGTTTACGAAATCTATCTGTACGACGTCTTGGGAGTTTTTTTCAAATATTCTGTACGGTTCTTGAGATAACAAATCTGATGCCTGATGGTATAAATCTGTACATTTTCATGTATAAAATGGAGTAATTTAGATGCCTTTACAGCAAACTAGCAAAACCACAAGCTTTGGTGATATTATAAATCATAATTTGGAAATCCATAAAGGAAAAACCTCAAGATCAAAATTTCAGAATTTGACTCACAAAGAAAAGAAACAATTTCGTGTAAATAAAGAAAAACTTCAAAAGTATTCCAAAAGATTTGAAGCTATGTAACAGGGCTCTGCTACCTAATGATGATACTAAGAAAGTGAGTTTCAAGGCTTGTTTATGTGTCACCATTTTAAAAAAGCCCCATAAAGAAAGACACCAGTGAGGGATGTTCACAAGTTCCTTGATGAAGAATCTGAATGTTTAATGCGAAATGCTGTTTTATAGTGGTTATTCCTATTCCTCATAGAAATGAGTCATCAGTCAGTCACTTAAGAAAATATTGTAAGAATTTGAGAAGAAATTACACTCAACGAACAATTTCTTCCATTCTCGTAACATTTTCTATTCTTTTTCAAAATTATACTTTTATTAAGCAGATCTGTAAATTTTCCCCTAAATTCTCCCAAATTGGATGAGTCCAAGATGTCGTATCAGGAAAGGGTAATTCCTCTTTTTATCTATTTAGCAGATGAATCCCTCTTTTTATCTATTAGCAGATGAATACGAATTGTGAAATTTTATTGCATGGATTCCTTCTGTTCCTTAAAGGTGGGTATATAGGTTTTTCACATCACACAAAATTAAATAATAATTATATATATCACTGAAATTATCAATAATTAAGAATCGTAATATTACAAAAAAATTGGGGGTGGTATTCCCTTAAAAGGCTACGTTGCCCATTAGGCTATTTTTTAGATTTCACGCCAAAAAATAAAAAAAAGCATTTTGGGAATGTTAATTATAAATAAGTGACTGGCATGTGACTAATGACGCTTAAATTCCATAAGAAACATGTATTTATTTTCCATAATGTCTTCTTCGGACGCTATTTTTGAAGCTTCCTCTGTGTATTCCCAGTGTGTAAATGAGCAAATTGTAAAAATAAACAGTGTGTCCCGTCGGTGTCGCCCTGGGCTGTGGTAAATCTCTTATTTCTGTTGTTGTCGGATGGTTTTCGACTACTGGGGTTTAATGAAAGAAAATTATACGGCTTTGGGAGTATAAAGATTTTTTTTTATTTTTGTAAAATTTTTGTCCCAAAATCTGAAGGGCCACCTGTAACTCATGAAAAGGAAGCAGAATAAAACCGAGTCTTTTTATACTATTATGTTTGGCTGCTTTTCTCTCAAAAGCCCGATCTTCAGTGACTGTTTACAGCCACAAGAATAGATGTTCAATGACCTGTCGCAGCTGTTACATATCTCCCCGTGTTTCATATTTGATATTGTCTTTTATTCTGGTCCGCCTTGATCACCGATTTCAACACTAACTTATGGAAATAAAATACAGCTCCACCCATACCGTGCTGTAATAAAAGTTGTGCAGTACACTCTGCATGAACTAAAGACGCAAATAAAATGTGATACATAGTCCTTGTGACATGCAATCCTTCAACAAAACATAAAACGAATGGTGTTCAGAAATGGCACTGATAATGACAGATTATCAAGAGAACAAAATCATTGTTCCACTTTTATAATATAAAATAGCGTATTTCGTATGTGGTGGTACGAGGATAAGGTTGTACACATGGTGGGTAGACGAGGGGTCGAATGGCTAGGTCAGAGATTATTCAGTGTCGACCGATTACAGTGCTGACAGCACTTTGATTTTTTTTTTTCATACTATGGAAGGATCGTATGGCCACGGTCGGTCACCGTTAGCATTTTTTTGTATGCACCCACAGAATGATATGAAACTTACTACAGTGAATCTCTATGATGTGTGGTTTTGCATGTGACTTTTCAAATTTGGATCTCTGTAGGGTTCTATATTTTAACCCATTTCACTGACAAGCCCCTTTGGGCGTATATGCACTGCTGTGTGAAGCTCATGTTATTTTTTTTTGCCAATGAGACAAAGTCGTGTCATTTTGAAAGTATACTTAGAAATGAGTCACATATAATCACAGCTTATATTTTTTACTTGTGATATGTATATTAGATTTTATACAGGATACAAAGTGTTGTGGCAAAAGGGTGAAATTGCTTGTAACGAGGAGTTCCACCTTTTGCCACAAAAATTTCAACGATTCTTCAGTACAACTGCATTGAAATGACAATGTAAGGAATAAGTTGCGAACAAATTTTGTATTGAGAACTCTAGTAACTTGCGTAATGGATGCTTCGCTCTTGTGTAGGTATAAAGCAATGGAAATCCCCGTATGGTACTCGCAAGAATTCGTTCAGCCAACTCGCAAGTAATGTACAGATCATTTACTTGATATTTGCAAGAAGGGTACAGTATCAAACCGTTTGCCATGCAGAATTGCCATACATTTTTAGGTAATTTTAACAAATTTTGTCGGCTTATATTGGCTGTTTTGTGAAGAGTATATATTTAGAAACAAAACTTTACAAATGGGTATCGGATAAATAGACGGAATTATACATTTTATTGCCTTGTTAAAACAGCATGTATAGTAGTGAGCAAAAGAACTGAAGACGAGTATTGCACTTTATCAGCAATTACACGGCCAAAGATTGTAAATGATGTATTTATTTGAAAGATACATTATTTCATTCAATGATGCAAATGTTTACAAGTTGCGTGAAAGTCACAACTACCTGTCGATCTCAATTATTCAAAGGCACCCACCTGTTTTCACCAATCGATTCATGGAATTTACTCGCAATATCCGGTTTGGATACAGTTCGTTTATATACTGTGATTATGACCTTAGCTGTTAAACCCCCAATATAACCAACCAACCAACTAAAAAATTAACTCTTTATCACACAGAAAAAAAGGAGGATTTTCCAAATAAAAAGGGTTTGAATGTCTAATTCATGAATGTGGCTCAAATAATGTCTCTGACAGGATAGAAAATATTATGAAAATAGGAGAAAATGCTGGTACCAGCATTTTCTACTTTTCTTTCAGTATTTTCAAAAGGCTTCTTTTTCCCAAAAGTCAGCATTGAGTGGTAAAGGGTTAAATGTGTTGCAGATGATGATTTTTCTTCTTTGACAGGGTAGAAAACATAGTGAGGGAAGGAGAATACATGTATGCTGTTAACCCTTTCCCACACAATCTCTGGTTTTTACGGGTCTTTTGAAAACATTGTGGGAAAAGGATAAAATGCTGGTAACCAGCATTTTCTCCTTTTCCCACAATGTTTTCTACCCTATCATAGACCGAAATAATCTTTTCAGCAAAAGTTGAATTGTCGTCTGCAAATGCTTTCAATTTGGTCTAGTCCAAAAGTTCATTGTTTGGGAAAGGGTTAACCCATTACCACACAATCCCTACTTTTGACGCCCCTGAGAAAGAAGCCTTGAGAAAGCATTGTGGGAAAATGAGAAAATGCTGGTAACCAGCATTTTCTCCTTTTCCCACAATGTTTTCTACCCTTCACAAAACAAATTTCAAAAATTTTCAGTCACTTTTATTTTGTCGTCTGCAAATGCTTTCAATTTGGACCAGTCTAAAACATTGTCGTTTGGTAATGGGTTAACAAGCATTTTCCTCCTTTTTTTCCCCCCCATGCTTTCAAAAGCTGTCTTTCTGCGGGTCTTTGCCTATGAAAAAAGCAGAAAATATTGAGGGTTTTCAACATTTTCTCCTTTTCCCACTATGTTGTATTAACCCTTTCCCAAACAACAAATTTTGGACTCTTCCAAACTCAAAGAGTTTGCAGACGACAATTTCAAATTTGATAAAACTGGCAGAAAGTTCTCCAAATGCGTAGAAAACACTGTGGGAAAAGGAGAAATTGCTCGTTACGAGCAATTTCTCCTTTTCCCACAGTGTTTTCAAAAGGCTTGTACTGCAGACACGTAAAAACAAGGGCTTGTTTGGGAAAGGGTTAAAAGACCTCCTCCCTTGGGTTGTTAAAACATCCAATTATTTAGCAAAGGGTTCTCTAGCTCCTATTCATTTCATACCCTAAGTTATAAAATGGGCTTAAACAGAAATATGCAAACAATTACAGGAGATTCAGAGATATCATCCCCTGGGAATGGCCTATCAGATGTATTTGACAGAGAATGAATGTTTATTAGCTTGTTTTACTGGCTAAATATTTCCATATCAACAGATACATTTCAAATACTAAGTTTTGTGAGCAATAGGCCTTTTGAAGCATTATTTGTTACTCCACTGGCAAAAGGCCAGTTGGATTAAGTCATAGCCTTGTCCATTGTGTGTCTGTGCATGGGTGTGACTGTCCCTCTGTGTGTTAACTTTTATATACATTTTCTCTATAACTACCTATCCAATTTTTATGAAACATCACAAAAATAATCCTGCTATGGTCCTTTTTAGAACTTCTTGAAAGAATTTGATTCCTTCAAAAATTCTGGTCACCATGGAAACAAAACCCAACAAACGGGCCAAGATGGCCCCTGGATCACTCACCTGAATTTTTGAGATGACCATAGCCTATTCTTTTTTGAGGTATTGAAATATTGGAACCAAAATTATAATTTTGCCAAGCAATTTTCAAAAGGTCACCTGTAAATTTAAAGTCATTTCGAAATCTGACTATCAGTTTCAAAAAGAAGAATTTTTAAGAATTTCTTCTTTTTTGTATAAGAGCAAGTAGCCCCCATCCACGAGAACCATGTTTCTTGATGGATCAAAATTTACGAACAAGTTTTGAAAAGGGTCACCCAAGGAACATTGCTGAAAATTTCTTTTAAAATCTGACCCGGGGTTTCAGAGAAAAAGAATTTTCAAGAATTTCACCATATTCAAATGGTGCTAGTAGCCCCCAATCACAAGAGCCATGTTTCTTGACCGATCAAAATTTCATGAACAACTTTTGAAAAGGGTCACCCAAGGAACATCTCTGTCAAATTATTTTAAAATCTGACCAGGGGTCTCAGAGAAGAAGAATTTTCAGGAATTTCTTTATTTCCATATAGTGCAAGTAGCCCCCATTCACTAGAGCCAAAATTTCGCGAACAGTTTTTGAAAAGGGTCACCCAAGGAACAACTCTGTGACATTATTTCAAAATCTGTCCGGCAGTTTCAGAGAAGAAGAATTTTCAAGAATTTCTTCATTTCCCTATAATGCAAGTAGCCCCCATTCACCAGAGCCATGTTTCTTGACGAATCAAAATTCCCATGAACAATTTTTGAAAAGGGTCACCCAAAGAACATCCCTGAGAAATAATTCGAAAATCTGACCAGCGGTTTCTGAGAAGAAGAATCTTTAAGAATTTCTTCATAATAATGAAAGTAGCCACCATTCACCAGAGTCATGTTTCTTGACGAATCAAAATCTCATGAACATCTTTTGAAAAGCGTCACCCAAAGAATATCCCTGAGAAATTATTCCAAAATCTGACCAGTGGTTTCTGAGAAGAAGAATTTTCAGGAATTTCTTCATTTCTGTATGGTGCAAGTAGCCCCCATTCGCCAGAGCCATGTTTCTTGACCAATCAAAATTTCAGGAACAAGTTTTGAAAAGGGTCACCCAAGGAACAACTCTGTGCAATTATTTCAAAATCCGTCCTGCGGTTTCAGAGAAGAAGAATTTTCAAGAATTTCTTCATTTCCCTATAATGCAAGTAGCCCCCATTCACCAGAGCCATGTTTCTTGACCAATCAAAATTTCACAAACCAGTTTCGAAAAGGGTCACCCAAAGAACATCCCTGAGAAATTATTCCAAAATCTGACCAGCGGTTTCTGAGAAGAAGTTATTTAAAGAATTTCTTAGAAAATTCCATTTGGTTGCCATGGCAACCAGAGTTTTTGACGGAATCAAATTCTTTGAACAACTTTTAAAGAGGACCTCCAAAGGAAGATTCCTGCCAAGTTTGGTCCAAATTGGCCCTGCAATTTAGGAGGACTTGATCTTTAAAGAATTGTTGACGACGGAAGACACGCAACGCACCACGGACACCGGGTGATCCTAAAAGCTCCCCTTGAACATGTTGTGCTCAGGTGAACTAAAAATACTGGAAATCTTTGAAAATGTTCTTGTTTGAAATCATTAGCCCAAGGGCTACCAAATTTGACATGTAGATTTATCTGGAAGACACCTCTCAAGCATCTTAAAATTAAAGCCTTCGGGTCAAAAGTAGCCCTGCCCCTTGGGTTTACTAGTTTTACATGGACTTATATACAGAAAGCTATGAAATCTTCCTACACCTAGGGATAAGCCTAGGGCTACTAAATTTTGCATTTGGCTTGGTCGACTTTGTCTCTTCAAAGAGTGTCCAAACTATAACTTTATAGTCAAAGATCCCAGCCTGGGGGTCTCAAGTTTTAAATGGGTTGATGTAGTGAAATCTTTAGAAATCCACTTGTAACTGACCATAAGAATAAAGGCTACCAAATTCAGCTCTAGGGTCTCATGTTTTACAGGAAACTTTGAAAATCCACTTGTTTATAATCACACATTCTACTCATGTTTCATTTGGTACTGGGCTTTGTCTTCAGAACTCCTATCAGGATTCAAGTAATTATATCTCTGTGGTAAAAAATGGCTTTGTCCTGAGATCATAACTTCCTTATTGGATTTTACAGAGAACATTTTGTATGTCTACTAGTTAGAAACTAATTAGCCAAGAATTGTAATGTTTGGTGTGCTGGGTTTTTAATCATTAGCCAGTGGATCAATACAGAGCAATCATGGCCCTCTTGTTTTTTACCCCATCACAGACAAATATCATCATTTAAACCCATTATTACACAATCCCTACTTTTGACGACCCTGAGAAAGAAGCCTTTAAAAAACATTGTGGGAAAATGAGAAAATGCTGTTAACCAGCATTTTCTCCTTTTCCCACAATGTTTTCTACCCTTCAGAAAACAAATTTCAATTTTTCAGTCACTCTTATTTTGTTGTCTGCCAATGCTTTCCATCTGGACAAGCCTAAAATTTTGTTGTTTAGTAATGAGTAAAATCACCTTTGACACCTGATAAAGCTTTCAATTTAATCCGATCAAAATATTGGTTTTTGTTAAAAGAAAGCACCAGACACATGTTGGGAAAATGGTTAAACCTTTACTAAACAATCCCATGACAGAGAAAGCATTTGAAACATTTTGGGAAAGGAGAAAATGCTGGTAACCAGTGTTTTCTCTTTGTCTGACAAAGATTTCAAAGCTTCGAAAAACTGTACTTAGCTTTTGAGCCATACTTAATTTGTTGTTGACAATTTATTGTACAGTCGAAACTGTCTTAAGCAGCCAACCAAGGGACAAGCCAAAAGTGGCTGCATACGACAGTTGGCTGCTTAACACAGATCAGATTAGCAAAAATAATTTCCATTCTTTCACAACAAATTTAAAATTTTCAATCACATTTATGATTTACATTGTTGTCTGCAAAAGCTTTCAATTTGGACAAGTCCATTTTTGTTTAATTCCACTGCCGATGATAACTGTTGAAAACATTGTGGAATGAAAGTAGAAATCATTCCTCATGAGCACTTTCACCTCTTCCAGTCTTTCTCTGCTATACATTTTTATTGTAATCAGTAGATTTCCTTCGTTATCCAAGACCCATAACGTGTATATGTGAACATCCAAAGTTGACAGAGTTGACACGCGTGTATTTTAGGTCAATCCAGTTCATTGTTTATAAATAGAAATAAAGGTACACAGTTTTACCCAAGGTCAATCGATCGATTTGAAAATGGTCCGAGCAGGTAGGCTACTTGTCAGAGTGGAATTAACGTTGTTCACCTCACGTTGATGTAAGCAAGTAAATTCACGGTGTAGGACCGGAAGTGTACAGTGTTTGAGATTGTATGTCACTTGGGAGTCTGTACAGCGGTGAAATGTCACTTGGTCTTTGAAACTGATAACACTTGGTAAGTCAAGCTGGTGATTTTTCATTTATTTTGATAGCTATTATAAAACCTTCATATCCAGTTGTTTGTTTGTTAATCAAAGACCGTATCAAGAACACTCATGTGCTCTGAAAAGCTTTCCTGGAGATATGGGGATGCCTTGATCATGTAACCATACTAAAATACAGATGATTTTGCCTAAAAACAACGGGGTATTTTGTTTGATTAATCATCCTTAAAAGCTTTTTTGCTGAATGGAAAATGTATAGACAGTTTCTTTATTCACTTTTGTTTGAAAACATGTAAAGAATTAACAAAATCGACTACAATCCTCCTAATTGTTCGTTTAAAATGGCATGTCAACATAGGGAATTTGTACTGTCACTTGATAAGCTGTTGTACAGTCACTTGAGATCTACAATATCTTATACAAGTGACAGTCCAAAATTCTGTTGGTAGACATGCTGGAATTTCGTTATTTTAATTGCTTTTAAGGTCACAACTTGGAACTTGTTGATGAAAGAGAAAGCAGACACATCGGCAGACCTTTTAATCGTAGAAAGAACTCTCTCGTGTGCGCTAAAGCGAAAATTCTGCTATTCTTTGTAGTCGAAAATCATTTCAATTTTCTCACATCAAGATGATCAAGACATTCTTATTGCTATAAGGAGGTTGCATATTGCACGATCAGGTGCCTGGCATGTTTAATATATATCAAAAGTACATGTGGATGGAAAGAATTCAATCAAATATAAAAATAAATAAAAAAAATATTAACTTTACTTACCGTGGAAACACAGTTTTCTAGAATCGAGTGACATTTCGCCACTGTACAGACTCCCAAGTGACATACAATATCAAACAATGCACACTTCCGGTCCTACACTGTGAAATTATGTTGTGAATTTTATCTACAAACGCAAAATAACATATTCATCGCGATCCCATGATGCAGACAATATTGAGCGAAAAGATAATAATCAACGAAAACGATGAGAAAAAGCGAAGTTTTAAACTCTTGTGTTCAAACTGATCGGTGGAATTCCAATCAATCTAAAAATAGACAACCTGCAAACCTGACATCACTGACGTTCAACGTCGGCAATATTCGACGGGTTAGCCAGTGACTTTCAGTATGACAGATTGCCTTGTTTGATCATATTTTTTCTTGTAGACCACAGTATTGGGACACGAAAAAGAACAACTGTTTATCACACATGTTGATTTGTATAGCGTCGCGGTGTATGCACAAAGAGCCAGACGTGTTAATTAATTTTTCACACCACCTGCTAGTAATTAGTCGGGTCGTGTGACCACTTCATGAGATATGCTTTAAGTGCAATTAAGATCTTCAAATGTGACTGCTGACCACATATCACAGTTTACCGTTAATTAAAGGACTTTAAAGAGTTAATTTGCACGGGCGGGCCTGAACTGACCGTTAATCACAGATTGGCCACTACGCACGTATGACCGCTAACTCAGATTCGACTGTAGTTTGGAAATATCTGCAAGTTTAATGGTTTGTTGGCTGGCTACAACAGAAATATTTGTGTATGAGCCATGGACAGGCAAAAGGGGGCTTACAGCATCTCCACAATCCATAGAACAAAGAAAGTCATTACATAATTATAAATCCATAATATTGACTTGATCATGAGGTGGACAAGTCCTTTGGAGAAAAGGAAAAAAGAATGATCAATATCGAAAACTATTGGCTCAGGTCAGCCTGCGCAAACTGTGCAGGATGACCTAAGTCAATACTTTTCGCAGATGCATTAAGCACCCTATTCACAGAGCACGGCTCATACCAATTTGAAATTCCACTCACCTGATCCTGTATATTCAGAGTATGCATGTTTTTCGTGATGTTGATATGTAAAACGTGAAATTTGTTCCTCGAGCACAGCTCATAGGCAATTCCAGCAAATGATGTACTTCCTGTTTTGGGTACACGGTTGTATATAATAATCTGATCATTATCATTGAAATAACTGGTTTCCTGAAAATAGACAGAAAAAAAATTACTGTTATCTCTTTGGTAACATTTTCTGTAAAAAAAAACAGAAGAAAATAACACTGCTACTGTTATCTCTCTAGAAACCATTTCCTGTAAATGGATAAAAATAACAGTTATTGTTATCTCTTTGGTAACCACTTACTGTAACAAGAGGGCCAAGATGGCCCTGATTGCTCACCTGAATTTTTGAGAGGACCATAGCCTTTTCTTTTTTTTAGAATTGAAACATTGGAAAAAAATTCATTATTTTGCAAAGCAATTTTCAAAAGGTCACCTGTAAAAGTCATTTCAAAATCTGACCATCAGTTTCAGAAAAGAAGAATATTTAAGAATTTCTCAAATTCCATATAGTGCAAGTAGCCCCCATTCACCAGAGCATGTTTCTTGATGGATCAAAATTTCCGAAACATTTTTGGAAAAGGGTCATTCAAGGAACATTGCTGTGAAATTATTTTAAAATCTGACCAGCCATTTCAGAGAAGAAGAATTTTCAAGAATTCCTTCATATCCATATAATGTGCGAGTAGCCCCCATTCACCAGAGCCATGCTTCTTGACCGATCAAAATTCAGCGAACACTTTTTGAAAAGGGTCACCAAAGGAACATCTCTGTCAAATTATTTCAAAATCTGACCAGCGGTTTCAGAGAAGAAAAATATTCAAGGATTTCTTCCATGTCCGTATAGTGCAAGTAGCCCCCATTCACCAGAGCCATGTTTCTCGACAGATCAAAATTTTGCGAACAGTTTTTGAAAAGGGTCACCAAAAGATCATCCCTGGGAAATTATTTCAAAATCTGACATGTATAGTGCACACCAGACCCATGTTTCTTGACTGATCAATATTTGCAATCAATTTTTGAAAAGGGCCACCCAAGGAACATCTCTGTGAAATTATTTTAAAATCTGACCAGCGGTTTCAGAGAAGAAGAATTTTTCAGAATTTCTTCTTTCCCCTATAGTGCAAGTAGCCCCCATTCACCAGAGCCATGTTTCTTGACGGATCAAAATTTCGCAATCATTTTTTGAAAAGGGTCACCCAGAGAACATCCCTGAAAAAATCTGGCCAGTGGTTTCAGAGAAGAAGATTTTTAAAGAATTTCTTAGAAAATTCCATTTGGTTGCCATGGCAACCGGAGTTTTTGACAATCAAATTCTGTGAACAATTTTTAAAGAGGACCTCCCAAGGAACATTCCAGCCAAGCTTGGTCCAAATTGGCCCAGCAGCTTAGGAGTTGATGTAGATACATGTACATAGAAAATAACAATGTTGTTGTTATCTCTTTTGTCATCAACCAACAAAATTCTATACTAGTCCAAATTAGAAGTATTTTGCACACAACAGTTCAGATAAGGCTAGAATAATGCATTATGGCTGTGAAAGAATAGAAAACATTGTAGGAAAAGGAGAAAAAGCTGGTAAAGAGGTAAGGTCAAATTATACATCAAACATGAAAAAAGAAGCAGAAAACCACTTGGAAAAAAAAAAGGACAAAATTAAACATAATGTCATCGGGACCTCCAGGCAATTTTTACCCGAGCAATTTGATGTCCATTTCAAACACTATTAGCATGCCTCGGAAATGTAATCAACAAGTTACAATAGCCGTATTATGTCCCTGATAAATGTGACTTGGCTTCAATTACACATTCTGAGAGAGTCCTAAGAATGAACTATAAATTCTATTAGCCATACAATCAACTCAGTTCTATTCAGAACCCAAATATGGTAATCCAGACTGTTCAATCCCAGTTCCCAAGAGTATAAATTTCTAATAGAACCTCAGTCCTGCAGTTCCTCACATTTGACTGTGATCGTATGATCTGACTGCCACTGAATTAATTAGGTTTTCAGTATGATGTTATGAAACAAGTTTTAAGTCTAGTATACCAGACAACAAAATTTTAAGTCTGGACTGAAAGCTTCTGCAGATGACAAGTCAAATGTTTCTGAAAGAACTGGTTTTCGAAGGGTAAAAATACACTGTTGGAACATGAGAAAATATATTTTACTAGCATCTTCTGCTACATTTTATTTCTTTGGGACCTTTTAACACAGGATTGTTAAGTAAGAAGTCAACATACTGAGTACATTGTATTTTTCAGCCATTTTTATGTAAACATGTTGGTAGGAAGAGTAGGACAAGCCTGCAGATACTTTTGGTTTTTTTAACCCTTTACCCCATAAGGCATTTCTATGGTATCTCTAATCGACGTTAAATAACAGCAAGGATGAAGCCGTTTCTTATGTGTATATGACACCTTTTGATAGGGTAGAAAACAGTGTGGCAAAAGGTGAAATTGCTCGTCACGAGCAACTTCACCTTTTGCCACATGTTTTCCAAAGGCTCCTACAAGCAATGCGTAGAAATGAGTAAATGTGGAGTAAAGGGTTAATTTTTGGAATGGGGTATAAGTCAACTTATCTATGACATGGCCACTCAGAGAAGTTGCACTGTATGTAACAAATCATTTAGAACTTTCAAGATCAGAGGCTGATGAGACTGCATGTTTTGTAGACTTTGACCTTGTTTTGCGCTGTTTGCACAAACAACCTAATGCTTCTGCACCACAGTCATACTCGACACTGAGTAATAGAATGGTGTTTAACCCTTTACCCATCTTTGCGAGCCAAGGTTACCATCACTATGTGGATCTTACCTTGGCTGATTGAGCCCGATTTCAAGATTCCTGCGATCCACCCCCATTGGTTGCTGGTTATTACCTCCCTTTACAACATATTTCTAAAAGCCAATGAAATATCGTTTTACAAGCCGCTTACGAATACACATGAAGGGATAAGCAGACATCCACATGGGTTTCCATATTTATCTTCTATTCGAAAGGTAGCACGCTTATTCTATTTTTATCAAAGATGAAATGCTACAAGCGATTTCATTCGTTGCAGATAGAGCTGGCTGCATCCAATGAAAAAGTGTATCGGCGGAATGTAAAAATCAAGTTCGATCCACCAAGGGTAGATTAGTGTAGCGAATTGTCAGCCTTTGCTTGTGAAGATGCTCTTTACCAAAACAAACAGGTTTTTATGACCCTGAGACAGAAGCCTTTTGAAAACACTTTGGTTACAGGAGAAGATGCTGGTAATCAGCATTTTCTCCTTTTCTCACAAAGTTTTCAATCCTATGTGGAAAAATTCTGTTATTTTGGCCACCATAAAAGAGTCGTCTGCAATTGCTATCAATTTGGATAGGTCCAAAATTTTGTTGTGTGGTAAAGATTTAACACCGTTTTCAACATTATTTCAGTTATATAGCAGTAACCAGTGCACCTATCCATGCTTTCCTGGTGTTTCTTTTTACCTGTATTAGGCACAATATTCTTTCTAAGCCAATGGCTCCTTTCTCATATAACCATCGTTGATACACTGGTCAGCAGTGCAAGAGGAATGAATCCTGTTGCAATGACTGTCATCAATCATCAGAAAAAAATTGGTCGAACTGTCAATCAAACCATAGCTGACAGAAATAGAAGGTGAATTCCAAAACTACAGTGCATCATGATTAAAGTACATGTGCTTGTTTTGGCCTACATTAAGTGTACATGAATTAAGATTGGAACATAATTTTAGATGAGAGTCAAGAGAGACTGATTGCAGGGTTTAAAGGTGGGTATTTAGATTTTTCACATTTCACCAAATTAAAAACTATATAGTTATTACAGTGCATATCACTGAAATTTAGATGAAAAACAATACAAATCATCAATAATTAAAACTCATAGAATAACAAAAAAAATTTGATGGTGTTCCCTGAAATGGCTATGTGGTCTCATAGTTATAAGGTATTTTTCGATTTCGTGCAAAAAATAAAAAGAAACATTGTGGGAATGTCAAGTGACATTCATGTACCTAATGACGCTTAAATTCCATAACATAACAAACATGTAATTATTTTCCATAAAGTCTTCTTCGGATGCTATTTTTGAAGCTTCATCAGTGTATTTTCAATACATGTATTTAAAAATAGACCATGTTTCCCATCAGTGTCCATCTGGACCATAGTAAATTTCTATTTTCTGTTGTTGTCAGATGATTTTCGACTACCAGGGTTTTACGAAAGAAAATCAAAAGGCTATGGGAGTATAGGGATGATTTTTTTGTGAAATTTTCGTCCAAAATCTGAAGGGCCACCTTTAAGTTGTGCTTATACACATAATACAGGTTTTTGTAAAACTATTTCTGGAAACTTTAGAAAATTACTAAAATAACCTCAAGACATGATTCATCAGATTAAAAAATAGGTAAACCATATTTTCAGTTTCCTGGGCCTGTATTCAACAACCATTCTTAAGATCACTCTCATCCTTATTCTAAATTTAGAAAGTAACACAACTTAGAATAATTGGCTAAAAAGTTTGGTTCAGCCAACCAGAGGTTGTGTTACCTTGCCATTCAAAAACCCTCGAGAATAGGACTTGACCCTTTACTACACAATCCCAACTTTTAATGACCTTGGAACTAGGGCCTTTTGAAAACATTGTGGGAAAAGGAGAAAATGTCGCTAACTAGCACTGTCCTTTTCCCACTATTTTTTTTCCTGTTGAAAACCATTTTTCAATTTTCGAGATACATTTTTTTTGTCATCTGCAAGTGCTTTCAATTTGGACCAGTCTAAAATTTTGTCATTTGGGTTAACCCTTTACCAAACAATCCCTGTTTTTTACCACCCTTACATAAAAGCCTTTAGAAAAACATAATGGGAAAGGAGAAAATGCTGGTAACCATCATTTTCCCACCATGTTTTCTATCCTGCTGGAAAGAAAATTTTATTTTTGAGTTGCGTTTATTTTGTTGTCTGCAAGTGTTTTAAATTTGGACAAGTCTAAAACTTTGTTGTTTGGTAAAGAGTTAAAATGTACCTCTGAATGAATATAGGCCCTGGCTGAAAATGACATTGCAAAAATTTTCCTATATGGAAATTTTGTGTTTATCATCCTAATCTCAAAGCAGCAAGGCTCACTATGCAAATAGAGGAAGAAAATCCAAAGGTATTGATATTGCAGATCAAAGTGCTCTTTCACAACTAAACCTCACATAAATATTGCAGAATTTAGATCAAAGATCAAACTCTAAAACTCAAACTTCATATTTCATCAATTCAGGGCCCATATTCACCCACCATTCTTGAAAATATTCTTACTCTTCTTCTGCATGGTTTCCTAAATTTTTAAGAAACGCAACTTCTGATTGGGGAATGGTTTAGCCAAATCAGAAGTTGTATTACTTACAAATGTAGAGAATTCTGGAGAACAAGCAATTTCGTTGAAATGATATCCCCCGCCAAAAAAGACCTTTTTTGATACAAACGTATAAGAGGTATTGTGTTTTGCATGTACATGTGGCCTTTTTGTTATTGGTCCATGATGAAATAAATTCATCAAAGGGTAATCAGTCCAAAAAAGCCTGTGAATCTAAATGAAAATGTGCCAACAAAAATTCAAAGTAAAAATTACAAAGGGCAATAACTCCAAAAATACTGAAGATAGAGTTATGGCTCTTGTGCACTGCACTTTTCCTCAATTAGTTCTATATGTGTGTGAAATTTTAAGTTCCTAGCTTTTATACTTTTGGAGATATATGCCAGACAGAAATCCAAAATAAAAATTAACAAAGGGCTATAACTCAAAAATAACTGAAGACAGAGTTTTGGTTTTTGTGTAGTGCACTTCTCCTTAATGAATTCTATTAGTGCATAAAGTTTGAAGTTCCTAGCCTTTGTACTTTTGGAGATATGCTCCGGACAAAATTCCAAAGTGAAAATTTACAAAGAGCAATAACTCAACAATTACTGAAGATATAGTTATGATTCTTTAGCACTGCACTCTCTTAATTAGTTCTATATGCATGTGATGTTTCAAGTTCCTAGCTTTTATGCTTTTGGAGATATGCTCCGGACAAAAATCCAAAGTTAAAATTTACAAAGGGCAATAACTCCAAAAATACTAAGACAGAGTTATAGTTGTTGTGTACTGCCCTTCTTCTCAGTGAGTTTTGTATATGTGTGAAGTTTGAAGTTCCTAGTTTTTATACTTTTGGAGATATAATCCGGACAAGTAAAAATGTGCAAAGGGCAATAACTCCAAAAATACTGAAGACAGAGTAATGGATCTTTCGCACTGCATGCCTCCTCAATGAGTTCTATATGTGTGTGAAGTTTCAAGTTCCTACCTTTCATACTTTTGGAGATATGCTCCAGACAAAAATTCCAGAAGAAAATGTACAAAGGGCAATAACTCCAAGTATACTGAAGATAGAGTAATGGTTCTTGTACACTGCATGCCTCCTTAATGAGATCTATCCACTTGTGAAGTTTGAAGTTGATATCTCAAATACTTTTGGAGATATGCTCTGGACAAAAATCCAAAGTTAAAATTTACAAAGAGCAATAACTCCAAAATTAATGAAAATAGAGTAATGGATCTTTCGCCTCCTTAATGAGTTCTATATATGTGTGAAGTTTCAAGTTCCTAGCATTTATACTTTTGGAGATATGCTCCGGACAAAAATTCAAAGTAAAAATGTACAAAGGGCAATAACACCAAAAATACTGAAGACAGAGTAATGAATCTTTCACACTGCACGCCTCCTCAATGAGTTCTATATGTGTGTGAGGTTTCAAGTTCCTACCTTTCATACTTTTGGAGATACGCTTCGGACAAAAATTCCAGAAGAAAATGTACAAAGGGCAATAACTCCAAAAATACTGCAGATAGAGTAATGGTTCTTGTACACTGCACGCCTCCTTAATTAGATCTATCCACTTGTAAAGTTTCAAGTTCCTAGCTTTCATACTTTTGGAGATATGCTCCGGACAAAAATCCAAAGTTAAAATTTACAAAGGGCAATAACTCCAAAATTACTGAAGACAGAGTTATGGATCTTTTGCACTGCACGCCTTCCAATGAGTTCTATATGTGTGTGAATGCTCCGGACAAAAATCCAAAGTTAAAATTTACAAAGGGCAATTAACTCCAAAATTACTGAAGACAGAGTTATGGATCTTTCGCACTGCACGCCTCCTCAATGAGTTCTATATGTGTGTGAAGTTTCAAGTTCCTACTTTTCATACTTTTGGAGATATGCTCCGGACAAAAATTCAAAGTAAAAATTTACAAAGGGCAATAACTCCAAAAATACTGAAGATAGAGTAATGGTTCTTGTACACTGCACGCCTTCTTAATGAGATCTATCCACTTGTGAAGTTTGAAGTTGATATCTCAAATACTTTTGGAGATATGCTCCGGACAAAAAGCGGAAGGATGGAATGACGGAGTGAGGGAATGACGGAATGACGGAAGGACGGATGGAGACTATTACCATATCCCCCGCCACCTTTCGGCGGGGGATAATAAGACAAAAAACATCCCTAAGAATGGTTGGTGAATACAGGCCTTGATCTTGCTTGATCTATACTGTAAGCACAAAGAACTAAATGCCTTTAACTGTACACTGTAGAGTTGACAGTAAATAGAATCTGATGCATTGTAATGAAGGAGCAGGGTAATTCTGGGAGAAATTCAATATCATGAAACACCATAATGTTAGGAATAAGATACTTCATTAGAATATAGAGGGCTTGATTAACCCTTCAAGGTTGGTATCAACTGGGGCTTGTGCAGTTGGCACAGATCAAGATCAGACTGCACAGAAAGTACAGTATGATCTTGGAACTATACCATCCACTTGTTTAGTGAGTTAAGGTTTATAAACATCTCTCTGAGTCAAGATGTATAGTGCTTTAAGCTGTCCAACGAGGTCCAATTAGTATATCTGTGCAGAAAGAGTTAACCCATTACCATACAATCCCTACTTCTATGACCCTGAGAAAGAAGCTTTTAGAAATCATTGTGGGAAAAGGAGAAAATGCTGGTAACCAGCATTTTCTCCTTTTCCCATAATGTTTTCTACCCTTCACAAAACAAATTTCAAATTTTCAGTCACTTTAATTTTGTTGTCTGCAAATTAATGCTTTCAATTACCACACAATCCCTATTTTTATGACCCTGAGAAAGACTAAGCCTTTTGAAAACATTGTTGGAAAAAGAGTACATTCTGGTAACCAGCATTTTCTCCTTTTCCCACAATGTTTTCTACCCTTCCCAAATCAAATTTCAAGTTTGGAGTTTTATTTACTTTGTCGTCTGCAGAATGATGCTTACAATTTGGACAGGTCCAACATTTCGTCGTTTGGTAAAGAGTTAAGGCTAGTCCAGATTTTACAATATTTAGATCCACAGGGAACAAGGTAGGACTTGGATCAAGAGAAATATGAGAGGATTGAGAGGATTTTGTTTTTCATCAAATCTTTTTGTATGATGGACTGAAACATTCTGGAGAAAAGGCAAGAAAAGCATTTTGTGATGACACCATCTTTATTTTGCGTCACTGAAAACAAAGAGTTCCACACATACGTGAGTGGGTGCAAATACCTGGCTTCAGTTGCATTTTTAGAGAAAATTCTAAGAGTGGAGTTAAAACTTTACTACAACAACAAAGGTGACAAAGATATAAGATGCTCCTTCTGTACAGTCTTTAACCCATTACCACACAATCCCTACTTTTGACGTCCCTGAGAAATAAGCATCGTGAGAAAAGGAGAAAATGCTGGTAACCAGCATTTTCTACTTTTCCCACAATGTTTTCTACCCTTCACAAAACAAATTTTAAATTTTCAGTCACTTTTATTTTGTCGTCTGCAAACGCTTTCGAGTTGGACAAACCTAAAATTTTGTCCTTTGGTAATGAGTTTAATGATCTTGATCCATGTAATCTGCCAAAGCTCTAATATTTGGACTATGGCACTGTAAGGATCAAACTGGACATTTAATGCCAACAGAATTTCCATACCGTCCTATAATATACATGTATAATGACATAAATATTTACTCTTTAATTATTCTTTGCATATAATATATATAGGTCAATTTCAGTTCAATTTGACAAAGTAATACCTGTTTTTTTTGTTAACTTTTGAATGATTTTAATTTTTTTTCAGCCAGCGACTAACATATGGTCCATCCACTTGATGTTACAGACTGTCATCTCCACAATATTTTCCATACTTTTAAATGGATTATGATTTATATTTAACTGTATTATGACACTTGCCTTGATATTTTAGCCTTTACCGTCCCGGCCTTTAACAATGAGCCCTAGTTTGAAAAAAAATATCTCCAGCAATAACAACAGAGATTACAGAAAATGTCAGTAAGTTCACACAAAAATTCAGGGGAAACTTGAGCTATGACAAAACAGTACATTAACTGGGACTGTTCCATTAATGTGTTTCTGTATATAGCATTACTAATACCCCCATCACACTAAACTCATTCTCACTACGTCGTTCCGAAAATTTTTTGAAAAACAGACTAAACTGTGTTCTGACTAAATGGACATACGCGATACTGTATTAGCAACCTTTGATGAATCCAACCTTTACAAATTTAATGGATGGATTCGAGCCTGCTCAAAATATTTTGCCATCCATCCTGTCCTGTAATACGAAGGAGTGACAGCATACTTTAGATAAAATGTACATGCTACAAACAAAACTGCCATACTTAGATCCTCTTGACCCTTTACCACACAATCCCGACTTTTAACGAACCTTGGAAAGAGGCCTTATGAAAACATTATGTGCGAAAAGGAGAAAATGCTGACAGACAGCATTTTCATCTTTTCCCACAAAGTTCTCTACCGAAAAAAGAAATCAACATATTATCAGTCATCTACAAAAGCTTTCAATTTGGACCAGTGTAAAATTTTGTCATTTGGTAAAGATTTAAAGACATTGTACAGCTAGGCATCAACGGGCAGTGTGTTTGCATTTTACCTACCAAAATTATATGTCCTATACCAACCGACGCCTGTTTTTAGATTTTGTTGACCAGGATAAGACTTTCTATGTAAAAGGTTTGGTAAGACAGGGGCTTCATACACTATCAGGCCAAAATTACACACTCTGTCCTGACCGCAACCCGTTTTTCGTTTATGTCAGGATGGGGTACATCTTCGTGAACCAAGGTTACGATCACTATGTGGATCTTACCTTGGCGGATCTAGCCCGATTCTGACATTCCCACAATACCCCCAATTGGATGCTGGTTATTATCCCCCTTTACATCATATTTCTTATTGCCAATGAAATATAGTTTTACAAACCGCTTAAAAATACAATAATTCAACACGAAGCAAATAACCACAACCATACTTTGGCATTCAATGGCCAGGTGCTGGGATATAGCCTAAAACCTCTGAAAATTTATTGGTCACACTGAAACTTTTTGTAAATATTGTTTGTCTGGTTTTTTTTTTGATAATAAATCATTACAGATCCTGCACACATCCAGTGAGGTATCCGTGCTTACCTCCTACTTTTTGCATGACCTTGTTCTATTTTTATCAAAGATGAAATGCTACCAGCCATTTGATATGGTGCATTTAGAGCTAGCTACAACCAATAAAAATGAATATCTAGGGAATGTCGAAATCAAGCTCTATCTGCCAAGGGTAGAGCAGCATAGTGGATCGTCACCCTTGGCTTGTGAAGATGGGTGGGGTAAGACATTCTAAGAACTAGTTTAGTGTGACAGGGGCTTTAAAGACTTTCTACCAACACAGTCATTTACAAGAGTATCCTTTCATCATGTAATTCTGACTTTTAACATTACCTGAGAAAGAAGCCTCTTGAAAACGTTGTGGGAAAAGGAGAAAATGCTGGTAACCAGCATTTTCTCCTTTTCCCACAATGTTTCTACCCTATGAGATACAAATTCCATCATTTGAGTGAAAAAGTCATCTGCAGATGCTTTCAATTTGACAAGTCTATATTTCTGTGGAATGATTTAGAGATAGTTGGGAGTTTTTTTTTTAGTGAAAAAATAAAAGGTTCTTGAGAATATAATCCCATCTGGCCCACAAAATCAACCACCAAAAAACCACCAGAAGCGATAGAAAAAAATTCTTCTCACCACGCTGCCAGTCTGTGATAAATGTCTTCTGACACTGCTTGTCTGCACCTGGGACAGAAGTGACTCTGGAAAAAGAAAAAGAAAGAACATAGATTATCCCTTTTATCAGATGACAAAATTTTAGCCTCCTCCAAATTGAAAGCAATTTTGCTGAACATAATTTCAGTGTGACTCAAATGGAACAATTTTTCTGTGATAAGGTAGAAAATTTTGTGGGAAAAGGAGAAAATGCTGGTAACCAGCATTTTCTCCTTTTCCCACAATGTTTTCAAAAGACTTCTTCCTCAGGGTCGTCAAAAGTCGTCATTGTGTGGTATAGAGTTAAACAATAATTCTTTTCGTTTGATTTCTCTCTCTCTCTCTCTCTCTCTCTCTCTCAAAGTATAATGTTACTTAACAACAGGTATTGATCAGCCTTTGGCATGCTATCCATTTTTTTTCTGCATTCCTTCATCCTTTCATAGGATAATCTATCAAACAAGAGGGCCACAATGGCCCTGAAGTTGCAGGTTTCACAAGAATCTGACTAAAAATGTGGCCTCTAGAGTGTACACAGGGTAAAAGTTGTTGAAGCACAACAGATGACACTGACGATCACAATAGCTCACCAAGAGCACTTCAAGCTTAGGTGAGCTAAATATCTGAGCCATACCTGTGAAAAGGGTACTTGATGCATCTGCAAGAAATGTTGACCCATGTCAGCACAGTCTTTGCAGACTTACATGGATGGAAATGTTATGGGATTGTTCGGCATAGGGTTCATGCGCGGATCCAGATATCTTTCTAAGGGGGGGTCCCACCGAAAACGCACTCGTCTTATTATATGATACTTTGGTTTCGGGATTTCAGTGGATGTAAGCTGTTTCCAAGAAAAGTCAAAGTTTCCAGTTCTAACCATGAGGAGGTCTCCACATTTAGAACCTTTTTTTTAAATTTATAACTGTATTTTACATAAATGCTGTGCAATATCAACCCAGTACCATTTCACCAATCCGATAATCACATTTTTGCCAAAATTCCAGGGGGGGTCCGGACCCCACTTCTGATCCGCCCATGGAGTTAACATGTCTATTTCATAACATACCAGGTACTACAAATTGCGGTCCTGTAGGGCATAGTGGTAAAGGTATAGAGGTCTTGAACTGGAGACTGGTTTAATCCTCCATCAAAGCGGTTTTTTTTAACAGGAATGTACAATGGCAAGACATTTTAGAACCCTTAGCACATAAAAAATCAAAGTACTGATAGTACTGAGGGCCAGGAAATTGAGGATACGAAACAACACATGAGGTCAATTTTAATTAATACAAACAGGTAGACGGACAGGGATACAAGCGGATTCCACTAAGCCCCTGGAATTCTTGGTTTTATCCGGAAATTTTGAACTGATACTAGAAAGCACCAGCCAGAAACTAATTAAGCCAGAGCTTGGCATGTGCTCACAGTTATGGGGTACTTGATAATGTCTTAGAATACTTAGTAATTTGTCGTGCTTGTAAACAATCCCAAGTCAAAATTGAACCGTATTCAATCGGCGCAATACCAACTTTGGTTAGCTAAATTTTCTGAGACATGTGATGTCTTGTAGTCCTGAATGACGTTATTTTTTACATTTATGACGCAAGAACATATTTATTTTTATTGATTTCAATGAAAATACATGTAAGATAGATATCAAGGTAAAATGTAATGAATAATAATAAAGATTGGAGTGATATGGCAATTGGTCATGTTGTCTCTACCTTCCACATTTCGACGAAATTTTGAACTGGTCATATTTGAAGGAAGTTGTAGATGAAAGTCCAAAGTAGTTCTTCGTGTATATTGAAAAGTAAGATTTTGGGGAAATTGGGAGGAATTGCTTGTTACAAGCAAATTCTCTTTTAGCCAAAATACTGTATTTTCTCAATAAAATACTGTGAAAAGGTTGGATTGTTTTAGGAAAATGATTAGGCTCGGTTTTCCTATTTTACTTGCCTATTTTACGGACAAGTCACAGTGACTTGAGCTTGGATACTTACATCTACATAATATACAAAGACGTTAATCCTGATTCATAATCGTTGTCCAAAGACAACTTGTGTCAAGCCCGCAAACACTTGACTCTCAAGCTTGACCTAGAAACTGGACCTCAATAAATGTTTCAAAGGGAACTTCTGCTCATAATGGAGAACAATGCATTATGCTAATTTATATCGGAATCTATCCAAAAATGTAGGAGTTATGGTTTGGACGAAAAATTGGCCTCCAATGTGGCCTATATCTTGAACCTACTTGAACAGATGTTTCAAATGGCACATCTAACCGTGATGGAGGTCAATTGTGCCAAAGTATTTTAAAATCCATCCACAATTGTAGAAGTTATGGACCGGAAATATTCAGATGCACACAAGCCCTAGTGAACACTAGAAATAAATGGTATTGGTCACAGGTATGTCATATGACACTAGTAGAGAGAGAGAGAGATGAAAAAAAATACATTAAATGACAAGCAAACAAAGTCCTACAGAAAAAAATTATTAGCATTTATTTGGTTTCAAATCAAAGTCAATCAAAGATATTTTTAAGAATCACACAGGTGTAATCTATTTGTGACAGGTGTAAAAGGTGTGAAATACATCCTATCAGTGTGAAACAGGCAGTATAAACAATGACAAAACTACCAAATAACTCTTGGATAAAGGTAACTAATACACATAATGTACATATTAAAGACAACGAAATTTCAAAAATATTTTTATAGACAACTTGATTAACGATAATTTGATGTTGGGGTCGATTTTTCTAAATTTTATTTGGGGACAATTTCACCAAAGAAATCGTCTCCAGGGGACAATTTCTCCGGAGTGATAAACATAACATGGACCTAGCAGTTTGGGGACGATTTCTCCAGGAGCCGATTTCTCCAGCATTCCGCTGAAGTACCCTAGATTTAGTCGATAAACATAAGAAAAAGTGATAAACATAACACAGGCCAATATTCTATATGTAGTTTGCTTTATTTACAATTGCATTTTAGCGGAGACGTGTTTTGTGACACACATGTTCAAATGTCAACATAACGTTATAGACAAACTCCGAGCAGAGTCGTCGTTCGTTAATCTCCCCATACCTGAATGTGAATGATCCGGAGTGCAAGAGAGAGCGTTATAGATATTAACAGTATATAGCGCGTAAGAATACACAACTGCCGGATAAAGCCAAGTTCATTAGGTTACGCCTTTATTAGGTCAGTGTTAATGACAAAAACGGGATAAAAAACACACACTCGTCAGTTATTAAGAGGATTGTAATACCCTTGCAATTCCATGGCATTTAATTTGCAGATGAAAGCTTTGAGGAAAGGAAACCATTCACACCGTGTGATAAGCCATCTCTGTATATACTTGGAAAACTAGTTGTTTTGGCGGACTCAGCGATATAGAGTCAAGGCCGTCGGAAGTGGTCCGGCCATGGCCGGACCAAATTTTCGGCCAAAAATGAAAAATGGCCAGACCAATTTTCGAAGAAAAAAAATGCGTAATATAAACCTAAAAAAATGCGCCAGAATGCACCATAGAGCGTCTTATTTTCAAAATTTGTCCGGGGGAGCATGCCCCCCCCCCCCAGCATGGCTTAAATGCGTAATATAAACCTCAAAAAATGTGGCAGAATGCACCAGGGAGTGTCTTATTTTTCAAAAATTTTCCGGGGGCACGCCCCGGACCCCCCCTTGCATGGCTTAAATGTGTAGTATAAACCTCAAAAAATGCGCCAGAATGCACCAGAGAGCGTCTTATTTTCATTTTTTTGGGGGGGGACCAAGCCCACGGACCCCCCTAGCATGGCTTCGCGACTTCGTCGCTTGCCATACTGGCCGGACCAAATGAAATTTCCTTCCGACGGGCCTGTGAGTGGACACACTGTCCAACATTTTTGTCTGAATAGGCAGCTTACGATCCCTATGGGCAAGGGAATCCCTTGAGAGGGATTCTCTGGCCTAAAAATGAATAGGTGAACTCTTTACCCAAGGAAAAAATTTTAGACTGGTCTAAATTGAAAGCATTTGCAGACAACAAAATAAATGTGACTAAAGAATAGAAATTTGTTTTAAGAAGGAAAGAAAACATTTTGGGAAAAGGAGAAAATGCTGGTTCCCAGTGATTTTCTCCTTTTCCCACAATGTTTTCAAAAGGCTTCTTTCACAGGGGGTTATATGTGGTAAAGAGCTAAATGTCACTGTGTAACCAGCATTTTCTCCTTTCCCCACAATATTTCCTACCCTTCCCAAATAAAATCAATCTTTACAGTCACTTTCGTTTTCTTGTCTGCTCATGCTTTCAATTTGGACTAGTCTAAAATTTTGTCATCTGCTAAAAGGTTTAGTAATTCATACATGTACATGACTTGTATGTTCAAATAATTAAATTTAACCATTTATCAAACAATCCCTATTTTGACGACCCTAAGAAAGAAGCCGTTAGAAAACATTGTGGAAAAAGGAGAAAATGCTGGTAACTAGCATTTTCTCCTTTTCCCACAATATTTTCTACCCTTTAACCCTTTACCCCATAAGGCATTCCTATGGTATCTCTAATTGACCCTAAATAACAGCAAGGATGAAGCCATTTCTTATGTGTATATAACACCTTTTGATAGCATAGAAAACATTGTGACAAAAGGTGAAATTGCTCATCATGAGCAATTTCACCTTTTGTCACAATGTTTTCAAAAGGCTCCTACAAGCAGTTAACTCTTTAACACACGAGAAAATTTTAGACCAGTCCAAATTGAAAGCATTTGCAGGCGACAAAATAAAGGTGACTGAAAAATTTAAATATGTTCTGGGAAGGGTAGAAAACACTGTGGGAAAAGGAGAAAATGCTGGTTACCAGCATTTTCTCCTTTTCCCAAAGTGTTTTCAAAAGGCTTCTTTCTCAGGGGCATCAAAAGTACGGATTGTGTGGTAATGGGTTAAACTGCCCAATTGCAGTTCACAGATACAATCATGCACCAAACATCCAAAGAGATACAGGAAAGATACTCTGAGGAAACCAAAACCCAGCAGAAAATAGAACTTGTATTACAATAATTATGGTTGAAGCAGTAAACTCATCCATCTTCCAACACAATTACGTAGTTATCCCTTTACCACACCATTACGAATTCAACCCTTTTAACTCTTTACCAAACGACGAAATTTTAGACTGGTTCAAATTGAAAGCATTTGCTGACGACAAAATAAATGTAACTCAAAAATTGAAATTTGTTTCCAGCTGGGTAGAAAACATTGTGGGAAAAGGAGAAAATGCTGGTTACCAGCATTTTCTCCTTTTCCCATAATGTTTTCAAAAGCTTTCTTTCTCAGGGTCGTTAAAAGTCGGGATTGTGTGGTAAAGAGTTAAGTAACCACACAATCCCTACTATGGACAAACCTGAGAAAAAAGGCTTTTGAAAACACTGAGTGAAAAGAAAATGCATTTTTCCTTTTCAAACACTGTTTTCTAACCTTCCCAAAAACAAATTTAAATTTTTGAGTCACATTTAAAATGTCGTCTGTAAAATTTTGCTTTCAATTTGGACTAGTCTTAAATTTTGTCGTTTGGTAAAGAGTTAAACGACTTAAAAAAATTGTGGGAAAAAGAGAGGATATTCTAAACAAGCATTTTTTCTATTTCCAAAATGTTTTCAAACCTTTCATAGACAAATTCAAATGTTTGAGCCAAAATGAACTTTTCTTCTGACACATCAATGCTTTGAAATTGGATCAGTTTAAAATTGTGTTGTTTAGTACAATTATCTAACTTCCCATTCTTCTGCAAGCCTATTAACCAGGCAACAAATTTTAGCATTTTACACATTCAAAGTATTTGCAGACAACATTTTCATGAGATCAAATGGTGCAACTGCTCTCTGACAGGGTAGAAAATATTGGGGGAAAAGGAGAAAATGCTGCTTACAACAATGCTTTCTACCTTTCCATAAGACAAATTTTGAGTTTTACTTCCAATTTGGACAAGTCTAAAACTATGTCATTTGGTAAAGAGTTCAGCCACATTTAATTTATCTACAAAATTTGTATGCTTTTGACTTTGACAAGTTCTTAATCCCATTGTTTGGGTGGTTGGTTGGTTCTATTGGGGTTTAACGCCATTTTAACAGCTAAAGTCATATCATGGCGGTTGGTGACGCACATGTGTTTCCTGGCTTTCTCACACTGGTACTAACGTGTAGCTTTCTTTCCAAAGCCACCGACTACTTTTCTCACATGCTTCAGCAGAGGTGAGAGGCGAAAATACGCAAGAAAGAAAATTCGCCTCAACTGGGTATCAAACTCACAACCACCAGATCATGAGTCCAACATGCTCACCACTGAGCCATCCGGGCGGGCCCATTGTTAGGTAAAGGTTAAACTAGTACCTGACTTACAGCATGTTTGAATAGAGCAAAGTTGTACTGCTGTGTGCAGGAATGGATGCCAAAAGCATAGGGGGGAAAATTGACACAAAAACAAGAGGACCACGATGGCCCTTATCACTCCACTGGCTAGCCACAAACAAGTAAAAACCCTACATGCCAAACAAAATTGCAGTACTTGACCAATTGGAATCAAACATAAGATCCCTGAGACTGCACTAAAATTGGAAGCCATAGTTCTAGATCTTGTGGTTAGTAACAAGATGTCCAAGATGTTTTGCCTGTTCACTATATGCGCCCAGGCAAAACTTATAACCTTCAGAGTGGGATCAAATTCAATCCTAGGGCTGTAATTTGGACATAGTAGAAGCCCATCAGGAACGGCTACATAGCAATTTTGGCAGCCGGAGGCTTTATGGCGAAGTACAGGGATATTGCTAAAGTTTTCTCTATAAGCCCATGTAAAACTTGTGACCCCCAGGGCTAAGCCAATTTTGACTCCAGAGCTACAATTAGGGCATTCTTAGCAGAGGTACACTAGATAAAGCCACATGCAAAATTTGGTAGCCATTGGCAGCTAGAAGTTTTCTCTATGAAAGGCTATAGCCCTTGTAAAACTTTATATGACCCCCATGACAGGGTTGAATTTGACCCCAGGGCTTCAATTTGGACACTCTTGATAGAGGCCAAGAGTTTTTTAAGGAATAAAATTCTTTCAAGAAATTCTAAAGAGCACCATGACAAGATCTTTTCTGTGAAGTTTCATCAAAATTGGATGGCTAGTCTCAGAGAAGAAAAAAATGTTTAAAATAAAAGTTAACACACACATGCACTAACAGACACAATGTTGGGACACATGACACAGACACTGGGCCATGACATAAGCTGCTGGCCTTCGGCCATTGGAGCTAAAAAGCAGAAAAGAGACTGGTTTCTATAATTCAATTATAATAATTACAGGTGAAGCACTAACCCGTAGCAAACTAAACCTGTGTTTTAACCCATCACAAAACAGCAACACTTTTGATTTTTATCATTTAGATTACAAAGCATTAGCTTATGCCAAATCAAAAATGGCTTTTACCCTCTACCACACAATCCTGACTTTCAACAACCCACCAAGACACAAGCCTTTTGAAAACATGGTTTGAAAAGGAAAAAATGCTGGTAACCAGTAATGTATTCTCTTCTTTTCCCCACCATGTTTTCTACCCTTCCCAATGCATTTCAATTTTTCAGTCAGTTTTAAATGTCGTCTCCAAATGCTTGCAATTTGGACCAGTCCAAAACTTAGTCCTTTGGTGAAGTGTTAACTCATTGAAATGTTTTTGAAAGGGTAGAAAACATTCTGGGTACCAGCATTTTCTCCTTTTTCCATAATTTTTTCAAAAGACTTGTACAGTGTCATTAAAAGTCTGGGCTTGGTTTAACGAAAAAACGTAAGTCTCTTATTTGCTCAAGTCCGCTGACAGTCATTTTCCAACTTAACTCTTTACCACACAATCCCGACTTTTAACGACCCTTGGAAAGAAACCTTTTGAAAACATTTCGGGAAAAAGAGAAAATGCTGGTAACCAGCATTTTCTCTTTTTCCCACAATGTTTTCTACCCTTCCCTAAACAAATTTCGAACTTTCAATCAGATTAATTTTCTCGTCTGCAAATGCTTTCAATTTGGACCAGTCTGTAATTTTGTTGTTTGGTAACGAGTTAAGTTGAGTTTCTTATATTAGATACATTTCAAAACAACAACAACAACTTTTCAGACTCAGGTTAGCAAAATAAAGGACTTTTAAAGTCTTTTCAAGTCTTTTTTAGACCAGTCCTACTTGAAAGCACTTGCAGACATCAAATTTAGTGCAACTTAACAAAATTGAAATTTGTTTTCAGCAGGGTAGAAAACACTGGGGGACAAGGAGAAAATGCTGGTAACCAGCATTTTCTCCTTTTTTCACAATGTTTTCAAAAGTCTTCTGTTTCAGGTTTGTTAAAACCAGGGATTCAATGTTTGGTAAAGTGTAAACAGACTTTAATCTAATAATATGCCAAGTTGAGAGTGGAATGTTGAGTCAACTTTGGAATTGACTTCAAGAAACAAACTCAAACTGATGGGATTCATCAGCAGACTTGAGCAAACTAGAGCGGTCACTGAATATGACTTAATACCCCCGCCAGCACTTTGACAGAAAAAAGTGTCAAGTTCAAGGGGAGATAATTCCTCAACCAGGAAGAGTTGATACTTGAAAATTGCGTCTTACAAATCTTCAATATGTGATCAGTATATGTGCAAAGTTTCAATACAATTGAAGAAAAACTGTAGGAGCAGTTCGTGACACAAAATTACTATCATTCTGTACCCTGACGGACACACAGACGGACGAACACACAGACAGACAGGCTGATTCCAGTATACCTCCTAAAACATTTGTTTTGCGGAGGTATAAACAAGAGACTTTAGCTTTTTCGTGAAACAGGGCCCTGGACTGTATGGTAAAGGGTTAACCAGCTTGAGTTTTTGAAAAGTTGTGGTTAAAAAAGGAAAATATTGGAAACTGCAATTAATTTCCAATTGTATTTTCTTCCTTTCAAAGAAAATCCCATAATTTTAACGACTTTAAATGTATTATCTGCAAATGCTAGATTGATATGTGGACAATATAATATTTGATTTTCAGATATGGGGCTCTCTTATCTATCTTCACATAACACACAGTAAAATCTTTTTGAGCAGCACTCAAGCAAAAGAGGAAAGGGTTAACCCTTTACCAAACAATCCCTGGTTTTACTAACCCCAAGATAGAAGCTTTTTGAAAACATTGTGGGAAAAGGAGAAAATGCTGGTAACCAGCATTTTCTCCTTTTTCCAGAATATTTTCTACCCTGCTGGAAACAAATTTCAATTTTTGAGTTACGATTATTTTTTTGTCTGCAAGTGCTTTCAATTTGGACCAGTCTAAAATTTTGTCGATGTAAAGGGTTAATTCATCTCCATGATGATTTTTACCAAGCAAGTCATCACATAAATACACAGGGTTTTCCCTCGGCTTTAAAACTTGCGGAGATTGTGACCCCCTTCCTCATTGTAGTTGAGGGTCATTTCATTAATTTAGGGGGTCAATATAAATGAATCTCTTCGTCATCAATTTAAGCACGATTTACAATGCATTTCAACTTCAAACTCTGAGATAGAAAAGTCGGTCAGTCATTTCTGACGGAAAGGTTGATTTCACTGTTTGACAGACCAAACATTTTCCTCTGAATTGCTGCTTGACATGGCTTGATTGGTACTTGTAGGAAGCTGACAATAGAAGAATGCTACATTTTTCTTCTTTGTTACATTATTTTCCGCAAACATGACAAACTGGTAATGTGTACTTTTATATATCAAGTCATTATAAAATTTGCGCTGAAATACAGAGAACTCAACCAAGACGTTGACAGGGCCCATATTTATGACACAAGCCATGTCCATTATAACTTACAGTAATAATGCATAAACCAGTCTTATTCTACAAATGAACGGAAAACCTGTTTCATCTAAAATAAACCCAGTTGTTAAAAATAGAGCTGTGTTCGTCTGACATTGAACCAAGAACAGACTTGGATTTATGATGGTTTATTCAGTTTCATACATGATTTAAATTCTGGAGAGTTGGATCACCGATGACGCACTGTCATTTATTTTGGGGGGTCATTTGAATTAAAATTGCATCTACATGTATGACGCAAGATTTGTTCATCATGGAAAACCCTGAACACAGTCCACTATGGATGGATAAAATCCATTTTGTCTAGCATTAACTCAAACCATGATTGACTGATTGATTGTATGGTGTTATTATAACATCATTTCAGTTATATCATAGTGGTCACTGCAGCCATCTCTGCTTTTAAAGTTTCCTTGAGTCTCTTTTCTGCCCAAGTCACAAATGACGAATTGCCGCCTGAGGGTTATTTTTTGAGGAGATTTTGACACGATTGTCCTGAGACTGTCCAATGGCATTTCTATTTGAATGGTGGCAGTTCAGTTTTGAGATGCTGTCCTGCGCCTGTTCAAGGTTTACGAAAAGTTAACACTGGATTGCCACCTGACAATTTTTGGGCCAATGGAGAGCCTGTTAACTCATTGTCCGGCTCCGTCAGCATCAGGCGACTGCTCGCTGACAGGACCGTAGCTGAACGGTGACACAGAGTCCGAAAGATGTCTGTACAGGTTCCGTCCGGTCCCCGCCCAATGTCTGTTCGGTGTCCACCAGGTGCCTTTCTGAACTGAATAGTGCACATATGGTATCTCAGAAGAAACTGCCTTCCGGTGCCCGTTTATGACTGCTTGAGAAAAACTTAATGTATTAAAATCACATGGCGCACGGACGAAGTCTCGAATCTTTAAAATTGGTGAAGTTAGAAAAAATCGTCCGGCGCCTGTTTTATTTATGACCTAGGCATTACCAGTACTCAGCACAATCTTCTTTCAAAGCCACTGGCTGCTTTCCCATATAACTATCGTCGAGAAAATGATCAGCAGTAGAAGAAGAATGCATCCTGTAACCATATTCATCAATCCTCAGAGAAATTTGCCATTCAGGCATTGTAGTCATGGATCGAACCCTCGATCCCTGTTTACAAGCAAGGTTGGGCAGTTAAAACCATGGTTGGTTTTAACTGGTTAAAACGAAATGGTCGATTCCTGTGATAAAAACAAAATAACCCTTAACCATAGCGAGAGGCTACACATAAAAAAAACACATACTTTCACAAATACAGTCAAACCTGCCCGATCGGCCACATGTATAAGAGCGCCACCTGCTTAAGTGAGACACTTCCGTACATCCCCAATGCAATTTACTCTAAAATGAACCTTGAGAAGAGCGCCACCTGCATGACCCGGCCAACGGCCAGTACTTCTGGGTCCGAAAATCGGCCGAAACCTGCATAAACGCGCCACCAAAATTTTATGATGACCAGTTTTCAAACTTGTATACTCGGGTAAAAAGATCGAAAACGCCGCCGCCATTTTTGTTTACCAATCAGGAAACCCGACATACATAGTCAAGTGTTAAGGGTTTAATGTCGCTGACTTGGCTTGATTAGACAATGAAATCAATAATTGGTCATTTGTTAATCGTTTTATGACCACCAAATACTATAAAGAAGATGATTAGCTGGAAACAAACACCCTTCAGCCTTAAAATGGGTCGGAGATTGTCACAGTTTGACAGGTGTTATTATTCAATTATCGATCATTGTAGAACAATATGATGAATTTGAAAACCGATACAGACCAGATTTTAACACATTAATGCGTATCTTTGAAAATCCATTTCACACTTATTATGGCTGACACGTATGAATGATTTTGTCGAGGCAAATTTGAGACAAGAGCTCTCTCAATCTTCGTAAAGCATTTCTACCAGACTGTGACATAAATTGTGGATTATAAAATAAGGACTGTACCCTATCTTCCTCAGTAAATTAAATACGTTTTTAGATTTTTTTTCTTTAACCCATTACCACACAATAAATACATTTGACGACTCTGGAGAAGAAACTCTCTAAAAACATTGTGGGAAAAGGAGAACATGCTGGTAGCCAGCTTTTTCTCCTTTTCCCACAATGTTTTCTACCCTTCCCAAAACAAATTTCAATGTTTTACTCACTTTAATTTTGTCATCTGCTTATGCTTTGAATTTGGATCAGTCTAAAATTTTGTAGTCTGGTAAAGAGTTAATCAGGAAATGTCCAATAATTTAATAATTTTAGTGGATTCTCAAGTCATTCAGATGGGTAATTAGGTCTTGTCCAAACAATCCCCCAAAAAATGTAACAGTTACGCGATTTTTGGCCACATCAAATCTATTACCTGTAGCGTCTTTCAAGTTGGGTCAATCCAAAATTTTGGACGTAATGAGTCACCTCGGTTATAGAACCTGGATAAGACAGCCACCTGTATAAGACAGCCATTTTGGGTCAGTCCCAGAGCTGGCTGTCTTATACAGGTTTGACTGTAGTAGCTTTTGTTTAAGCAATTTAGCAAATTACATTTTGTTGTGACCCCCACCAATTCCAAAATGACCCCCATTATTTTTGACTAGGGGGTCACAATGACCCCCTATTTTTGTGGTCGGGGGAAAACCCTGAATGACAGACATTTTTGCTTAAGATGCCTGTCTTCAGCAGTAGGGCAAAAACGCTGTTAGAATTTAGAATGGTACAGAAATCAATCCTTTGTATAAACATGGATAAGTTACTGACATGTGGAGTAATTGAAAAAAAGAGAAACACGGAGATTTGTATTAGAAACCGAACATTGGTCAGAAGAAAACTGGCTGTCGATCGAAGCAGTAAACGATGGCGGGCATCAAGGAAATTTATCTTTGGTTTCCGCCTAGAGTCGGATATGGTGTAATTTGCATATAGGCCGAGGCCTCGGTCTGAAAATCGAGGATGCAACCGAGAAGCACCAATTTTCCTTTATTTACCGCATCAGACGCAGGACCAAGGTCAAATATAGTCATGTGACAGAATGCATGATCATCATACGAATATACCCTGGTGTATAACGGCTATCGAAAATCTTCGATTCTAAAACTGGAAACGACGAGTCTGTTTGTACATTGAAGGCCGCAACTCGGCAAAATGCATTTTCTATCGACCGTAATCTATGCAATCTTGCAACCATCAGGCGCAATATTTGGTATGAAGATATATGAATGCCTATATTTGGATCAAATAAAGACAAAATGAGTTAAAACTGGTTGAAAATGAGTATTAGGGCCTCTTTAATACAAAAATCCCATTCAACAACCTCTGGTGATGTAAGTATGGAGTTGGCAGAGTTGTGACGACTGACAAAAATCCATGAGGTAAAAAAGTTAAGTCACTCTTAAATCAAAGGAATGATCTATCATAGCGCTGGGATTATAAATTAAATCGTATCGGAATTCGAGCTATAACCAGTGATCAAAACACTAACTGCAAGTTTTTTTGCACGCTATTGTCACACACTGGTTATGAAAAATGTGCATGAATGACGAAAAACTCGCCAGATTCTCACCATCGCATGCTCTGGATCAGACACCAATAAAGCGCAGTTTTTTTTTTAAAATTAATTACCCCCTATTCTTCATAAAAACAGATGATTTGTGCTTGACATGTGAAGGTGCTGCTGGGACGTCATAGCCCTTGCTGAAAAGAAAAATTATGTACCTAATCCATTTTCAGTGCTAGCTCTGGCCCAAGTAAAATAATGGCCAACAACTTTTTCTTACTAAAAATAATAGACAAAATAACCGTGTGAAGTTGGTTTAAAAAAATATAAATATGCACATGTAGTATTGAACAAACTTTACTGTTAACTCATAGTTTCAAACTTTCATTCACATGATGTCAATAATAATAATAATAAATCACCTATATATTTAATCTTATATTGTAGAAGTATTAACTTACTGTTTAACTTACTGTATCCGGACCGATGGTAAGCGTAGTGCTTCTGTGAGTCCTCCTGTTTCTTAATTCATTTATGTTGTTGGGGGAAAAGGAACATTTGCTCTATACCATTTCCTGGGATAGTGCTCATTTTCCCACAAGATTTGCATAAAAGCAAAAAGACTGATTTCTTGGTTTCCTTTGATGAAAGGTTACTCTTTTAACATATAACACAATTTTTTTAATCTTACAATGCAGAAAATATTGAGGGGGAAAATGCAAAATTTGTTAAGCACTACTTCCTGGGAAAGTGCTCCTTTTCCCACAAAATTGCATAAAACATAAGGACTTTTGAGAATACTTCTTTACCAAACAACCTTTTTTTTTATTATCATAATAAATGATTTGCACAAGTAAATGGAGAAAATTTTCTATTACATGATTACCTCCCTTTATAATATTTCAACCTCAATTATTTTCAAATTAAGTCAGTGTGGTAGGCGAGTCAGACTATGTAAACAAAAAGTCATTCACTCGATAGCACATAAATAGTGCAGAAGACTTACATAAGTGAACAATTATCCCAGTAGCTTTTTTTGTTTCAAGGGTACACTTACCCACTGAGCTGTAAATCTAGGGGTAAGATGTCATAATGGTATGACAAAAATTGTTCTCAACTAGAGGTAAAGTTGTCAATATTGATGATTTGCTGCACAAAACTCTGTTAAAGTAAGATACTTATGGAAATTTACTGTTTAAAGTCATTAAAAAGCCGAAAAGACGGTCTAAAGTGACTCTGATCGGTCAATGTCACGAGGAACATTTTGTTGTGTCATGGGTTTCCGTGTTTTTTGCATCAGGCATTTTTTCACGCGTCTTGGTTTGTGGATAGGGATTTCCGCGTGATTTGACTATAATTATCAATAAGGGTAGCAAGTAACTTCAAATCTTGTCATTTTACACAAGTTAAGGGGATAATGCTTTTTTTTCCCGTTTTTTCTTACGTGAGGTCTCGCGTGTAAACCAAAATCTGTTACGTGACTTTCAATATTCTATACTGTTAAAGTAATAACATCTGATTGGTTCCCTTCTATCACCGCATCAGTTAACGTGGACAATCAAAATTTAAGAAGAAACAAACAATAATGGCCAATTAGCGGCTTAGAGTAATATGACACGTGTTGTATAATATACCAGCCCATTGTGACCTGTTGATTGCCCAAGTCTGCGTCCACTGAGGTGTGAAACAAGCGATTAACACACATTTCTGGCGCAAATTAACCTGTGATCTAGGCATGTAAAGCAAATTTTACCCGACTTTTTGGGGAATAAATTAATCGACACTTTTTATCGACAATTGGAAGAATTAATCGACATCTGAATTAATAAATCGACAAATGTCGATAATGTCGATTGGCAGCGCGAGCACTGCATTTTCTTAGTATAAAAACTTGAGAACAACATATATATTCTAACTAAACATGCAATAGTTTATAACAGTAATGAAAAATAATACATGTGAGTTCTTTTTCTTGTAGTAAACTTTCGGCAAATTAAGTACCAGCAAGGACCATCCTCCATCGATAAAAAAAATAGAACAAAACTAAACATTAGCATACCTAGTTTTGAAAGAGCTCCATCTCTCTCTGCGATTTCGTGAACCAAGAACAATGATACAATCGTCAATAAAACAATAAACACAAGTAAAAGTTTGGACTTCTTTAAGCTGAACATTGTCAAACTAGAGGGAAATATTTAACAGATCCAATATCGAGTGTTATGAATCCATTAGAACTATACGGAATGTGTTTCCGTCACGACTAACTCAATTTCCATCTTGTTGTTCTCGACTGAGCTTAGCTTACCTCAGCCGAATACTCGAAATAAAAAAAAAAAGGTTTATTCTCTCGGATATTACCAGGAAAAAATAATAAGAAATAATTTTTTGGGAGTTAAATGATAAAAAAATGATTTTTACCAAAACTTATCATAGTTCAAGGCAAAATTTCCAAATTATTTAGATTCGAAAATACGTCTACTTTATTAAATGCGGAAGACTTTGTATTTACCCTAAGAAGATGATGTCATGGCGGGTCGAAATCAAAATGTGAAACCAGAAAGGTGAATTAAGTTAATTTCTTTAAAATATTCATTAACATCGTGATAAAAAATCCAAGAAAGCAAATATTTTGGACCAAGCAAGGTCATGATTTGACTGGATCGGCACCATACAATCGCTGCAAAAGTCCTTAAATCGTATTGAAATTGGGAGAACTCGTACCCAGGAGAACTCGTACCCTGGAGAACTCGTACCCAAATTTCATGGGTACGAGTTCTCCAGGGAAGTTGTACTCTAGATTGAGATTTTAAACTGATTGCCCAACGCCATGATCAAGACAAAATCAACTGAAATCTCTGCAAAGATTTTGTGCGCAAGTTTGAACTCTCATAATTTTGCAAATACATGTAGCACGCAGAACAAAGATTTGAACATATACAATACATACAATAAATGTCTAAATATGAAAAATATCACTGTAGCATCTCATTATTGAGACTACTTGGAAAGGGTAAAAGTTTTTAAGAGCTTACTTTTTCTTAACCATGAAATTAATTTGGTTTGTATTTGGTTTGATGGCAAATATAGGACGTCCAAAGTTTTTTTCAGCAATACATCTATCCACTCCCACATGGTTTTGAGGGGAAGATGGTAGACCAGGGTTTTCCTTGACGCACGATTTTGTGCGTTTTGACGCACTTTTAGGGAAAATGACCCACATTTTTTTCAGTAATGCGTCATGGTGGATGCACAAATACAATAAGAGGTAATAATGATCGTATATACTTCTGACACTGTTACATCGTGAGCAGATAAAAAATCTGGAGTACAAAGGGGAAATTGGATGAAACACTGAACTGTGTATCGATTTTACTACAATACCGTCGGTATTTAAACGGGTCTAAACCAAACCAGTTGTTCTCAAATGAAAACAATATGGCTTTGTCAAAATCGACATCATTCTTGCTGTCTGCAAGGAAGAAGAGCCCTTTTTTTTGTTTTTATTTTTTAAGACCTTGTTTTACCCAAACTAAATGATGGATTTGGCTCATATTTGCTTGAGAAGAGAAACAGGTCCAAAGTCTCACAGAGCAATATCTTTTTAGCACTTGTATTAGTTATATGACTTAATTGTAAAAAAATGGGGTATTTCGGTGATTCGTCGGACCCATATCTTTGCCATGCCCTGTCTCCAAAGGTGATATTACTTTTTGGTGGCCTCGGGGTACAGAGACGATCAAGACAAAATCAGTTGAAAGTTCCGCACAGATTTTATGTGCAAGTTTGAATGCTCATAATTTCGTAAATAGCGCACAAAACTAGGATTTGAACATAACTGTTGCTTGTGTATTTAATAATCCTTCATTTGAAATACAAATATTTTCAATTTAAATGCTGAATATTTATAAGAGAAAACCACGCATTTTATCTGTAACTCAAGTTGTTTACAATCCTGAAAATTATCAAAATGACCACCAAGTTCAATAAATTTCGTCAGTGTTTTTTTTTTTTTTCAAGATTTACATGTCATAAACTTTGTTACTTAAATTTAGTTGCATTTAGCTGCAATACAGATTAAACCATCGGAACAGAAATGCAGTATAGCGCTCTACCTATGCTACCGGAAATTTCTTGATGGACTTGAGACACTGTTCGGTGCACAATAAATGTCCAAATATGAAAAAGTAATCACCGTAGCATCTCGTTATTAAGACTAAGCCATGCCCATCTGAGGATCAAGGTTTCAAATTTTTAAATTATGTGCCAGTGTTTCTTGTGAGGCTGTATTTTTCCAGACTGAATGATTGCCAACTCCAGTAATTAGCTTTACCAGGTGGGCTGTGCTGTCTGATGACAGCTTTTGAAAGTATTTGCAGACGACAAAATTACCGTAAAACGCTGTGTATACCACGCAGGCATGTATAACACGCAGGCCTTTTTCAGCATCAGATCCGAGGAAAAAAGGTTGTTCGGATGTACAACACGCATCAAAAATTGACCAAAATATCGTGACATGTGAAGCTTAGGTCACCGTCTTGAAAAATTATAAATGGCGATACTTTATCAAAGGGAAATAACCATTTTTTAATCAAAGTGGAAATGGTAATGATTCGATGTGTACTCATGGGGATTACAAAAACATGCCAGCTTATGACATTTGCAAATTCACACTTTGAACTGACGACCATATCGTAGTTAATCTCTTATTTTCTCACCTCGATCGACAAATGTGACAGGTGTGAAATAAACATAGATCTATATGATGTAAATCACGGTTTTTGTAAAAAGTAGCGATAAATATATATATTTTTAAATCATTCATTTCTTTATGAATCGTTATTTTACTATTTTATAAATGTTCAATTTTAGCTATTAACAAAGAATAAAAAAAAATATGAGACGAATCAGACGATAACAGTAAATCAATATTTATCATTCCGGGGTACGTTCGCCGTTGCCAAAATGGCTGATAGAATCGGGAAATTACGAATCCTAATCGACAAATTAAGAATGTACAAGTACATTCTAACAAAATTAGAACATAATGTTGTTTTTTTTAATCGCTAAAAGTTGAAATGGGATGATGACGAAAGTTAAGGCTGTGGCGAGAGAACTTTACCGTTTTGTACCTACGCCACTCCCCCACCCACTTTGAACAGGTATATATATACGACCGACTTTCAAGGAGGAGAAAAACATGGTTTTGCCTATTGTAGTGTATAACACGCAGTCCCCACTTTGAAATTATTCAGAGCTGAAAAAAAGTGCGTGTTATACACACCAAAACACGGTAATGTGACTCAAATATTGATTATTGAAATTTGTTCTGGGACAGTAGAAAACTTTTTAACATCATTAGGAAAAGAAAATGCTTGTTACCACAAAGGCACCTTTCTCAATTTGGTAAAGAGTGAAAAGAAATTGGGCCAAAATCTTCAAAAAATGTTACCTTACTTACCTAGTCCAAATAGCAATATTAAAAGTATCAAAAATGTTCATTCAGGACATGTTGAGAGTGGAAAAAATTAACATGTTCATGTAAAACATGATACACGAGTAAAAGCTCTTTATTTCTTTACACTGTTGGTAGAATTTTGCACAAAATGGTAAGGAATAAAAACATTATGGCAAGATTTGCAAAGAAAAAGTCTTTTTTTTTTTCCATTTTTCTGTCAGAAAAGTATATTTTGAGGCAAAAATTTGTCTAAATGGGTTGGCTTTGTATGTATAATCTGCACAATATTTTTTTAAAAGATTAAATTTTAGAGTATTGATCTGTCATAGATGACTAGAAATTATCTATTTTATATAAATCTATTTACAGTTTTGGAAACAGAAATCTGTGGCAGTATATCACAGGTGCTGGAGTTCTGAGACCAAAGGTAATTGAATAATGTATTTGATGCTGTTTATTATGTTGTACTGCAGTTAGGCTATTTAATCCTTTGCCACATATTCCTGTGTTTTGAAAAGACCTTAACTCTTTACCAAACAACAATATTTTAGCCTAGTCCAAATTGAAAGCATTTGCAGACGACAAATTAAAAGTGATTGCAAATTTTAAATTTGTTTTGTTAAGGGTAGAAAACATTGTTTGAAAAGAAGAAAATGCTGGTTACCAGCATTTTCTCCATTTCCCACAATGTTTTCTACAGGCTTCTTTCTTAGGTTCTTCACAAGTAGGGATTGTATGATAATGGGTTAAGGATAGGGCACCCCTATGGGATTCTTGTAACATCATCTTTCATTGCCTAAAAACCAGCATTTTCTCCTTTTACCACAATATTTTGTACTCATCTAAACTCAACTTTTAATTTTTGAGTATTATTTTGTTGCCTGCAAATGCTTTCAGTTTGGTTAAGTCTAAAATATTGTGGTTTGGTTCACCTTTTACCAAATGACAGAATTATAGACTGGTCCAACTTGAAAGTATTTGCAGACAACAAAATGAATGTGACTAAAGAATTGAAATTTGGTTTGGGAAGTGTAGAAAACATTCTGGGAAAAGGAGAAAATGCTGGTTACCAGCATTTTCTCCTTTTCCCACAATGTTTTCAAAAGGCTTCATTCTCAGGGGTGTTATAAGGGGTGTTATTGTGTGGTAAAGGGTTAAGAGTTACTTTTTTGTGTGAATTTTTGAACGTGTATTTTTTGTGTAATTACTGTAAAATACAGTAACTTAACCCATTTGTACCACTCAATCCCTACCTTTGACGACCCTGAAAAAGAAGCCTTTAGAAAACATTGTGGGAAAAGGAGAAAATGCTGGTAACCCTTCACAGAACAAATTTCAAAATTTCAGTCATTTTTATTTTGTCGTCTGCAAATGCTTTCAAATTGGACTACCCTAAAATATTGTCGTTTGGTAATGAGTTAAGGTTCCTATAGATCTAAAATCCCCTTCTAGTATAATGAGCAAGGTAAAAAAGGAAAAAATGATGATGATCACAAAGAAATTTTATTTGTACCCTTATAAAGGCAAGCCCCATGGTTTGAGTCACAGACTCATACGTCATCTTCAAGCCTTGTCAGTATGGGAAAGTGAAAGATTTTATTGTATAGTAAAATAGTGTAATTAGGTGAAACTGTTGACAAGATTATTATTATTTTAGGAGCTGATCATCAGAGAATTAAACAGAAACAAGGAGAAGTTGTTGAATGGGATACTTTTCTATCGACAGCCTGTGTAAGTAAAGTTTATTGTTATTTTACTTAACCCTTAAACCTTAACCCCTTCCCAAAAGACAGAATTTTAGACCTGTCCAAATTGAAAGCACTTGCAGACAAGAAAATAAATGTTACTCAAAACTTGAAATTTGTTTCCAGCAGGGTAGAAAACAATGTAGGAAAAGGAGAAAATGCAGGTTACCAGCATTTTCTCCTTTTCTGGCAATGTTTTCAAAAGGCCTCTACCTCAGGGTCAGGTAAAGGGTTAGTGACCATGAGGAAGATGCCTTTTTGAAACATTCTGGGAAAAGATAAAAATGCTGGTAACCAGCAATTTCTCCATTTTCTTCAATGTTTTCTATTCTAACAAAGAAAAATTGCAACATGTTAGTCACACTGAAATTGACGTCTGCAAATGCTTTCAATTTGGACAAGTTTTGTCGTCGGGTAAAGAGTTAACCCTTAGGTTGCTAAGTGCAGCCCACAGACCTTTTGCTGACAGTGTAGATCAAGATCAGACATAACATGCAGTCTGATCCTGGGTGTGTATTGTTTACCTCTTTACCAAACAATTCCTGATTTTTACAACCCAGAAGAAAAAGCCTTCTGAAAACATTGTGGAAAAAAGAGAAAATGCTGGTAACCAGCATTTTCTCCTTTTCCCCACAGTGTTTTCTACTTCCCTATAAAGTCAAGTTTCAATTTTTTAGTCACGTTTGTTGTGTTGTCTGCAAATGCTTTCAATTTTGACAAGTCTATAATTTTGTCGTTTGGTAAAAAGTTAATTAAGAAATACATGTATTTTTCCCCCAAATTACCTTTTAAATACATGTGGCAAAACTTGGGTTTTTACTGTCAGCTTGAATGTTTATTCGAAGTTATTTAGCAGGATGTGGGTTAAAGAGAGTTATAAATATAATCCTGTACCAAACTGTAAAAGTTTCTAACTTGTCCAGTTTTAAAGCATTCTCAGATAATATAGCGAAAATTGCTGAAATTGTTCATTTGTCTGTGTTTGTATAGAATATATTGGGGGGGAAAAGAGAAAATGCTGATTTGCAGCCAAATATTTGGCAAAACTAAATAATGCAGGAGTTAACATGCATTTAAATTTGAATCAAATATGGACATTATTGTGGGGGTGACAGAGCTCAAGATAGCGGGAGTGATTTTGATTTCAAAATTAAAAATATAAATTTTTCATCACTAAAACCTATGTTTTGGGTACTCATTAGAATTGTCTCATCGAAACGATTCTAATGAGTACCCACAACATAGGGTTTGAAAGAGAAATAATGGATTTAAATTACCATCACTTCCTCTTATCTTGAGCTCTGAGATGATAATCTGTTATTGTACATTCAGTCCAAGTGTTGTTGCTGGCACAAAAAAAACTAATTTAGAACCAGGTAGAAAGTAAACAAAGGGTACAGTAACCTCTGAATTAGTCATCTTGCTGGGTAGTATGCGTCTCAGAAATGTATTAGACCCCCTTTTTCAAGAGTACCAGTCACATGTTAAGATTTTTTTGCTTGTTGTTTTGCAGAGTTCCTGAAGGCGACCTGCTGAAAAAGAAAGGCTTGTCTGCCCAGCAAAAAGAGTTTGTTTTAAAACTTGCCAAATTTTTGGTATGTCTGATCTTGTGGAATTACTGTTTCTATTTATTCTTCTTTTAAATCTTTACCACACAATCTTGAGCTTTATATACCCTGAGGAAGAAGCCTTTTGAAAAGGAGAAAATGCTGGTTACAAAATGCTGGTATCCAGAATTTTCTCCTTTTACCCCAATGTCGTCAAAACTGATCTTACCCAGGTTGTTTTATGATGATATTGTTTGCTAAAACTTTGAAAGAAATAAGGGACACAAAGATACATGTAGGTATACTAGTCTGATGGAGTTACTAAAATGCTGTAGAAATAAGAATGAAACATCTAGCAGACATATACCTGACCAAACAGAGATGTAGGGAGTGAGCAATTATCCAATTACTTGCTATACTTATTGACAAATTTATGCCAGATCATGTGGGAATACCCATCCAGAAATTAACAGATATGAAAAATCGATCGGTGCAAAAAAATATGGAAATACTTGACACAACAAAATGTGTCTTTGACATCGTCCGATCAGAGTCACTTCAGATTGCCATTTCAGCTTTTTCATGACTTAAAGTAGTAAATTTACATAGATATCTTTATATAACAGCCTTTTTGCTGCAAATTATCAATATTAATTGGTTCATCTCTGGTTGGGAACCATTACTATCGTACCCTCAAATATGAAATCTTACCCCCATATTTTCAGTGTGGGAGTAAGTGCACCCTTGTAATAAAAAGCTAGTGGGAACAGTGCTGGTAAAGAACTAAACATGTAACTAACAATCAGCATTTTTCTCATTCTATTTACAGGGTCTATCAGAGGATTTGAGCTATGACTTGTTCTTTTCTTATATTTCTCAAGTTTTCCATGGATCTGAGAAAAATTTACGGGTAACTATAATTGGTATTCCTTACTGCTGTTTATTTATTCAACAGTTTTTGTGCCCCCACCATGAAATGACGGAAGGGCATATAGAGTTACCTGTGTCTGTCTCTGTGTGTTTATGTGTTAGTGCATACGTTAGTGTGTGTCCCATTCTTGTGCAGAGCATAAATTCTACATTTATCAATGGATTTCAAAATGATTTTGCACACTTTTTCTCCTGAACAAGTACTAGATTTAGTGTCATGCGAAGAGTTTGTTTTGATATGCTCAAGGTCAAGTTCACAGTTGAGACAGTCAATGTTTAAATTGACCTTGTTTGGAGCATAACTTCTACATTTATCAATGGATTTCAAAAAAATATTGCACACTTGCTCTCCCTTTACAAGTACTAGGGTCATGCGAAAAGTTTGTTTCGATACACCCAAGGTCAAGGTCACAGTTGAAGGTCAAATGTTTAAAATGATCTTGGCTGGAGCATAACTTTACATTTGTCAATGAATTTCAAAAGAAATCTTTGCACACTTTTTCTCCTTAACAAGCACTAGTGTCATGGAAAAGTTTTTTTGATACACCCAAGGTCAAGGTCACAGTTGAAGGTCAGATGTTTAAATTGACTGTTCAACCCAGTTTTACGTCCTGCTCTGCAGAATTATGATATTCTGGTTTTTACAAAGACTCATCCAAAGAACTCTGCCAGAGAATATTGAGGTTCAACCTGTTGTCATGGAAAGGGTGAAACACACATCTTTACTTGTTTTCATCCAGTTTTTCAACCTCTTTTTTTTTTATTTCATGAAAATATAACCATCTTCATACCAAATATTGCCCCTGATGATTGTAAGGTTACACAAATTACGGCAGATAGTAAATGCATTTCATTCTATTGCAGCTAGCTATAGACGTAACAACCACATTTTTGGGTTTGCAGACTGACCAGTGTTGACACTTTTTGTGCTTCCTAGATGGTTCCTTTTTGCATGACAGATCACATTTTATGTACTTGAATGGTTGAGCCTGTTTCATTGCATCTTTTTTCATTGCAGACTTCTCTTGTGAATGAGAGACACAGTAACAGTTTAATCCTGAAGATCCGAGATTACTATCATACAGAAAGGCTCTACCTTCTGCAGTGTATCAGGCATGTCTTACAATATTGGCCAGATCAGGAAAATCATCCTTATAAGGTACATGTAAATCTCATCCTACTTTAAAGCAAATTGGGCTCTTTACCCCACTTCGAAGGCCACATTTGAAGGGGAAAATAAAAGCTATTGCTTTATCTTTGACAGACTACAGTAACACATCATCAAATCATAATATTAATATCTGAACTTTTAAATTGTATGAATTAAAGTAACAATAAAGGCCAAATTGAACTTATATCATACCACTTAAAAGTATGAAAATTATGGTGAAGATGGCAATTTGTCATTGTAAGGACAGTCCAAGTGTAAGTGGCTGACAGAGATATTAATTTCAAAACTAGGTTAAAATCTGCCAGGTAGCTGTGTCTTTTGTTTACTTCTCACTGATTTTTTTCAGCCTGGGACTATCATAGGGCCCTTACCAAGGACAACAGAATCATCTCCACAATATTTTGCATACTTTTGAATGGTACAATTTAAATGTATTATGACGCATGTTTTGATATTTTAGTCTTTTCTGGGCCTTTAAAGGTGGCCCTTCAGACTTTGGGACGAAAATTTTACAAAAATGCAAAACAATCATCCTTATACTCCCAAAGCCTTTTAATTTTCATTCATAAAACCCCAGTGGTCGAAAACCATCTGACAACACGAGAAATTAGAGATTTACTACGGCCCAGGTTGACACCAACGGGAGACACGTTCTATTTTTAGATGATCAGTTCTCTCATTTACATACAGGAATACACAGAAGAAGTTTCAAACATAGCGTCCGAAGAAGAAATTATGGAAAATAATTATTACATGTTTGTTATGTAATGGAATTTAAGCGTTATGGTCTCAGGAATTGTTTGTGTGTGGCAGAGAGTGGCCAGCTAATGTCAGATATTAAATAAACAGTCTAAATTGATCCATTACCATTATGCTTGTTTGCACAAGCAGATTCAAGACTGTTTTATTTAGAATATCTAAAATGTATCCAACAGACATGAAGCAAACTCAGATTTGCATATTTTATGTAATCTGACCTAGGTCTGAATTGAAGCAGAAGCAACTGTAGTTGTGAAAAACACTGTAATTCTTATTCCATTATTGCTTGTTTTTAGAAACCTTGAGAAAGGAGATAGTAGAAACCTTGAGAAAGGAGATAGCTGAAAATCGTGGAAAAAAGAAAACGCTGATCACTAGCATTTTCTCCATTACCCAAAATGTTTTCTACTCTTTTCAAAGACAGGTCTATTCAGTTGAACCACATTCAATTTGTGGTGTGCAAATACTTTCAATTTGGATAAGTCCAAAATTACATCATCTGGTTAACCCTGCACTACACAATTCAGAATTTTAACAATCCTGAGGAGAAAGTCTTTTAAAATATTATGGGAAAAGGAGAAAATACTGGTATCCAGCATTTTCTCCTTTTCCCACTATTTTAAAGATAGAAATAATCTTTAAACTTTTTATCACATATTCCCAACTTTTAACAACCCTGAGGTGGGAAGATTTTGAAACTATATTAGGAAAAGGAGAAAACAGGATTTCCTCGTTTTTCTGTGCCAGAAGGATCATATTATGTTATTGCCCTAGTCGTCAATCCATCTGTCTCTCCGGCCACTAGCAGTTTCAGTTTCCATCGAAATAATTTGAAACTTACCACAATGAATCTCCATGATGTGGAGTTGTGCATGAAACTCTTGAAATTTGTATTTCTTTAGGCATTCTAAATTTTAACCTATTTCACCGACAGGCCCCCACGGGGGCATATATATGTGCCACTCTGTGTAGGTCTTGTTTAGTCACTTTAATTTTGTCGTCACCAAATGCTTTCACTTCGGATTAGTCTTAATTTCTGTTGTTTGGTAAAAGGTTAAGCTACATTGGAATTTGTAGACTGCAGCTTCTTTCAATTTAGACGAGTCTAACTTTTTATTATCTGGGAATAAGTTAAAAGTTTAGCTCTTTACCAAATGATAAAATTTTAGACTGCTTCAAATTGAAAGGATTTGCAGATGATAAATAAAAGATGGTTAAAATAGCAGAATTTGTCCCTGATGGAGTAGAAAACATTGTGAGAAAAGGAGAAAATGCTGGTTATCAGCATTTTCTCCTTTTCCCACAATGTTTTCAAAAGGCTTCCCTTCACGGGTAGTTAAAACCCTGGATTGTTTTGTAAAGGATTACAATTGAATATGTCATATTTTTTACAGGATGAGTATACAGACTTTCTCAACATTCTACTGGAGAATAATGAGCTGTCAAAGAAACTGGTTGCCCAGTTTACCCATCTATGTGATGCTCGTTTACCAAGTTGGGAAACACATGGAAAACTGATGGTAAGCAAAAGTCTGGCTATCTATTCAAAAAATACAAAATTTTGGACCTTTCTACATTGCAATTACTGTGAAACCATTAATATTCGTTGAGTACTAATTTTCGTTGATTTTGTGGATAGGTTAGTCCACAAATTCAAGTTCTCTACGAAAGATAGGTCCTAGGCCCTCTTCAACTAAGTTGGGTTCAGCTTCATTGATAACGAACATGCTGACGCCAACGTTAAAATGAACACACTCCCTATCGAACAGAAAGTGATTTATCATCATTTTTTTCTTTTTCCACAATGTTTTCAAAAGGCTTCTTTCCCAGCGTTGTCAAAAGTTGGCATTGGGTGGTAAAGGGTTAAACTATCTTGGTTTGCAGATTTTTGATTGTACCTTTACTATATTGGGTGAGTATACTCTTGCAAAAAGGGGTTTAATGCATCTGGGTGATGCTTTGTACCCAGGAAGTCATATCATTACTTATATAGGGATCCATATAAACCATTCAGTCTGGCAGCCTGCTGGAATTTGATGTAGAATGGTCCATGAACTTGCAGAAAGTTTACAAATAGCGAAAAGTTTTGACCCATGTTAGACTTTGCACGCTGACATGGTTTGGTACTTCTTTGGAATTGCATTTAACCCATTACCACACAATCCCTACTTTTGACGATCCTGAGAAAGAAGGTTTCTGAAAACACTGTGGGAAAAGGAGAAAATGCTGGTAACCAGCATTTCCTCTTTTTTCCACAGTGTTTTTATGCTCCCTGAAGGGCGAGCATATAGTCGCCGCTTCGTCTGTCCGTCCGTCTGTCCTTCTGTCTGTCCGTCCGTCCGAAGCCATTTCTCCACAACACCTGGACCAAATTGGATAAAACTTCACATATGAACATATGAAGGCGCCGACGTATCTTTCCCGGTTTTTCCATTTGACCCCGTGTCATGGAAAAAAGGGGCTTAATGCAAAATTAAATTTTTTACTAATATCTCATTCAATTTTTGTCAAAATTTCATAAAACTTCATGGTTATATTGTTCATGGAAATTTTCAGCATGTGCTCTTTTTAATTTATGTGTTTTTTAAGTTGATGTTCTGGCATGGAAAAAGTGGGTTTCTTGCAAAATTCCGAATTTTACTAATGTCTCATTCAGTTTCGGTCAAAATTTCATTAAACATCATGGTTATATTGTTTTTTCAGAGTTTCACCATGTGCTCTTGTTTCTTTGTCTATGAGTTTTTCAATTTGACCCTCTGTCATGGAAAAAGGGGGTTTCTTGTAAAATGTCAAGGAAAAAGGGGCCTTAATGCAAAATTGCAATTTTTACTTATATCTCGTTCAGTTTTTGTCAAAATTTATCTTGTTTTACAAGTTTTAACATGTGCCCTTGTTATTTTCAATCTATGAATTATTAATGCACAAATACCTCTTTGCTGGTTTCTGAATTTGATTCTGCATCAGGGAAAAAGGGGACTTCATGGAAAAAAATTGTTTTCACTTGTATCTCCTACATCTGTGCTCAAACTTTGTGAAATTTCAAATCTGAACTTGTTGGAACGTTTCCCAGGTACCTGTCTTTCAGTTTCTCAATTTCAGGCTGCGTCACGGAAAAAGCGGGCTTCATGTGAAAAATCTTTTTATGTAATATTTACTACATGACTGCTCAAAATTTTATGAAATTTCGAATTTTGAATTATTATTAAAAAATGCCACAAATCACTCACCAGTTGTATATATTTCAATGATCCAATATTGTCTTATGGGAAAAGAGGGCTTAAAGGGGGCTTATTGGGCTTATTGTCCTCTACAAGTTTGTGTTGGCTATCTCTAAGATAGTAATTGCCTTTTCTCTTCAGTTTTTGGGGAGCATGAACAGGTCCTTTTAGGATAAAAGAAGTAAATTTATATCAATTTCATACATTTTATGACAAGCTTTTGTTTGGGGAGCATAAACTGTCTCTGACGGCTCTTGTCTACCCTTACCAGAACAAATTTCTATTTTTGAGTCACCTTTATTTTGTTGTCTGCAAATACTTTCAATTTGGACCAGTCTAAAATTTTCTCGTGTGGTCAAGAGTTAACTCCCTTATCACAGAGCATACCTCATTGTGTTGTACAGAAGTCAAATTCAGGATATAGGGCACCTTAATGATATCATTGTAACATTGCCAATTATTGCTGAAGAAACTTACAGATTCGGCTAAGCCTCGGATAATCCGTAATCAATGCCTGGCATAGAATACGGATCAATGAAGTATTAGCTGAATCTGTATGATTTTGGTGATGAATCCCATTAAGGTTCCTATCCTTAATGTGTTTTTGTGTTTTTAGGATAAAAGGCAGGCTGCTGTATGGGCGATTCAAAATCTCAAAGAACAGGTCAGTTATTTAATGTCTTTATGTTACTATTAACTCTTCATCAAACAAACCCTGGATTTTACAACACTGGGAAGGAAAGCTTTTGAAAACCTTGTGGGAAAAGGAGAAAATGTTGGTAACCAGCATTTTCTCCTTTTCCCACATGGCTACTGCCCTCTTGGATTATTTATTGTGCCTCATAACTCACACCTGTGGTTTATTGAACAATAAACCATGATAGAAAGGAGATTGTTTCTTAAATATATAGGTGATGCACCAATGTACTATAAGTGTTCGATGATAGACCAAGGAAAATCTTCGTGTTCTGTGATAGACTTAGAGCTTCAAAGGCCTGTGGAATTATGCTTGAAATATTTTTCTGTGTTACAGCATGAGATACTGGAAACGCTTCTTGTGTTTTGGAAAGATTTTGAGATATCTGGGGAGGACTTCATCTTGATGTTGGAAAAATTTAAGGTTAGTGTTTTTGTTGTGTATATACATATTTTAAGCCCTGGACCCTATGGCCATTTGACAAACATTCGATATTTGAGACCTCCCCAAATCTGCTAAAAACAAAAGTGGTTGAATTTATCTATGAAAGGGTACAAAGAAGATCATGCATAAAATTTTACTATTTCATTGTAGCTTTTTACCAAATAATCACTTGTATTAGTGACCTTGAGGTAAATGACTTTGAAAACAATGTGGGGTAAGGAAAAAATGCTGGTGTCCAGCATTTTCATAAGGCCAAAGGGTTGTATTTTGTCATGGCCTTGGTTGTCTGTCCATCCCTCAGTTTGTAATTTCTTGTGAGCTCAACTCCTAAAGTTTCCATTGGAATGATTTGAAACTTTCCACAATGAATCTCCGTGATGTGTAGTTGTGCATGTGACTCTTTAAATTTCAATCTCTGTAGGCATTCTGGATTATACTGTATGTCACTGACAAGCCTCTTCATGCGTATATGCAGTGCTCTGCGAAGCTCTTGTTCCATTATCCATCATGTTTTTTACTATAACAAACCCTTGGAAGAAAGCATTTGAAAATATTTTAGTACAAAGAGAAAATGCCAAATTCCTATTATTATAACTACACATATTTGAATTTTTGTGTGCAAGTATTTTTAAATTTGTTTAAATTGAGTCTAAGATTATAACTGGTAAAAGGGCAGTTCCAACAGAATACTGTCCTGTAATTAAACCTTTAACCCTTTACCACACAATGCCGACTTTTGACTATCCTGGGAAAAAAAGCCCATTGAAAACATTGTAGAAAAAGGAGAAAATGCTAGTAACCAGCATTTTCTCCTTTTCCCACAATGTTTTCTACCCTATTAAAAAAAGATTGCACCATTTGAGCCACAATGAAATTGTCGTGTGCAGATGCTTTCAATTTGGACCAGTCTAAAATTTTGTCGTCTGGTAAAGAGTTCAGAAGAAAAGTCATGTTTTAAAAACCCATTGCCAGAGAGCCTTCGAAAACATTGTGAGAATAGGAGAAAATGCTGGTAACCAGCATTTTCTCCTATTCCCACAATCTTTTATACCAAAAACTTTCTTCTCTTCAAACAAAGAAATTATCATTCTAGCTACATTTGATTTGTCTGAAAATGCTTTGAATTTACTTTTGTCAAAAATACTGTCATTTGTTAAAGGAGTTGATTGCATGCTTTTGGTATTTCTTATTTTTTTTTTTTAAATTGTGACAGAGGCAGGGATTTGGACGTAATCAGACCTTCAAACACATTCTGGATGAATCAACAGACAGACTGTTGAAAAGGATTGGGTAAGAGTTGACTATTAACCCATTACCACACAATTCCTACTTTTGATGCCCCTGAGAAAGAAGCCTTTAGAAAACATTGTGGGAAAATGAGAAAATGCTGGTAACCAGCCTTTTCTCCTTTTCCCACAATGTTTTATACCCTTCACAAGACAACTTCCAAATTTTTAGTCACTTTTATTTTGTCGTCTGCAAATGCTTTCGATTTGAACAAGCCTAAAATATTGTTGTTTGGTAATGAGTTAACCTTTTACCACACAGTCCTCTGTTATAGTGGCTTTGCAGAAGAAGGCTTTTGAAATATTAATGGAAAAGCAGAAAATGCTTTTAACTTGTCCACAGTTTAACTTTTTGTCTGCAAATGCTTTCAGTTTTGACTAGTCTATAAGTTTGTTAGGTGAAATAGAGTTCAGTTTATGATAATTATATCCCCTACAACTAAGTGAAAGGGGGTACACTGCAATCAACATGGATTTCTGTCTGTCCATCCATTTGTCCATTTGTCTATCCATTTGTCTGTCTGTCCACCTGACAGTAGACACAAATTTGTCAGGCGAAATACACTTTTCAAGGTTCTGGACTTAAATCTACGCACCGTGTTCCGATATATTATATGAAGTTATGCATGTGCAATTTCCATGACCCTGCTGCAAAATGATACAGAACTATCTCTCCTTGAACTTTTTTCAACTCTGACTTTTGTACTAAACCATTCTGCATTCTTAGACAAAGACCTGTTTTTGTGACAAGGAGCGGGTGGGGGGTATAATCACGTTTAGTGAAAGCTATAGTTATGAACTATCAGTACTTCACCAAATTTTAAGTCTTCATGCCATTTTTAGCATAATTTCAGTCATGTCATGGTGACAGCTCTTTTATTTATGTGCCAAGCTGTAGTAGCCCAGTCGGTAGCATGCCAGACTTGTGAAGACAGGAGCCAGGGTTCGATCCCTGGCTACAACCCCTGGCTCGGCTAATTTCTGATGATCGATGATATTCTCTGCGGCAGGATTCATTCCTCTGTCACCACTTACCATTGTTTCGATGATGATCATGTGGGAAAGCCAGTGGCTTGGAAAGAAAAATGTGTGAAGTACTGGTAAAAGATACTGTAGGAAAACATGAAGAGGGGAACTGAACGCTGAAAACAGCATAACACCAGACAGTCACATACAGTCATAATCAATTTTTCATTTATTTGTGTCCTGGGTTCAGCTGTGCTACGCTAGGGCTCTAAAGTATTTTTGCCGAAAGACACTGCCATGAAACACTCAGTTTTTCGATACAGAAAGAATTAAACAACCCAGGACCCCTATCACCAGGTTGACAGATATATATTACCTGTATTCATGCAATAAATATCCATGAAATATTACTTGAACAATTTTTGTTACTTTTATTTTTAGTGCAGTTTTATCCATGAAAGATTTTTACATTTTTCATACTTAACTGTCAGTTATACAAATTGTAGTTGTATAGAACTCCAGATAGAGGGAGGGATTTTGATGTCAAAATTGAAAATGTTAATTATTCTCAATTAAACCGTATGTTATGGGTACTCATAAGAATTGCCTCTTCAAGACAATTCAAATGAGTAACCGCACTAATGACAACATAGGGCTTGGAAGAGAAATATTAGATTTAGAATACCATCACTCCCTCTTATCAGGAGATCTTGTTATAACTCTAATTTCAGGTCCTTGGAAGTTCTTGTTATTCTACAAGCTTTAGATTTAGATAGTGCATTGAACAGGTGAGTAAAACTTCGTTTTACAACTTAATATTTGTCATCTTCCTTCATATTTTAGCTACTCTTCTTGAATAGAGAAAGGAGCTAATGCCACAGTTTTCAGTTTCAAACATAATTAAAATTTGCATCTATAAAGATCAGAAACATTGTAAAGCCAACTATTGGGGACCATATGTGATGCTAATGTTTTTGCTTGACTTAGCTGCCTCTTGCTTATTGTAACACACACTGATTTGGTTTCACCATTGCCATGAGAATTTTTTGTTTAATTTTAGTTTTGGAGAGCATTCCTTGCTGCAAAGATTCAAAGAACTGGATAAAACAATAAAACTTTTGGGCTCTGAGCAGCCCCATGGTCCTATACTGTTGGGCTGGGTGGTTATCAGACAGATCTATCAGACAGAGCGACAGTCAGAACTTACTGCAAGTGAATCCAGTATTACCAGAAAGCTTGGAAACTTGGCTCTACAGCTGAATGTGTTTCAGTTCATATCGGATATGCTTGATATTGAACCATTCTGTGGTGATTCTGTAAGTAAGGATTGTCTTAATTTGTTATCCTAAGCTTAGTTGTAAGTTGATTTAACTTGTTACCAAACGACAAAATGCTAGACTGGTCCAAATTGAAAGAAGTTGCAGATAGCACAACAAATGTGACTCAAAAATTGAAATTTGTTTTTGAAAGGATAGAAAACATAGTTTGGAAAAGGAGAAAATGCTGGTCACCACCATTTTCTCCTTTTCCCACAATGTTTTCAAAAGCCCTCCGTCTCAGGAAAAATTGTGGAAAAAGGAGGAAATGCTTATTACCAACATTTTCTCCTTTTCCCACAATATTTTCAGAAGGCTTCTTCCTTAAGGTCATTAAAACAAGGGATTGTTTACCATACTACAAAGTTTTAGATGTATCCAAATTGAAAGCATTTTCAGATGACGAAAATATGTGACTCAAAAATTGAAACTTGACTTTGGAAAAGTAGGAAACACTTTGGGGAAAAGGAGAAAATGCTTCTTTTATACTGAATGAGCTTGGCCTTTTATTTTATATCCCTTTTCTATGGAGTTCTATCTACATCTGTTCAGAGCTCTATATAGAGGGAGTGATTCTGATTTAAAAATTGAAAATATTACTTATTCTCCACTAAACCCTATGTTATAGGTACTCATTCGAATCGTCTCATTGAGAGGATTCTAATGAGTTCCCACAACATAGGGTGTGGAAGAGAAATGTTGATTTTAGATTGTGATCTCTTCCTCTTATCTGGGGCTCTGCTCTCTTTATACCATGAGATAATTATTTGAGTAAAATATCTTATATGAAGGAATTTTGAAAAAGTTGGTACTAGGTCTCTTTTAAGATCTGAAGGTTTGAACAACAATGTTGTACCATAAGATTTTTTATTGTGTAATTTCAGATGACTGCCTCTGTGTCTCATATAATTGTATATACACTGTTATTGGCTGCTTTTACAGTATTTGACGAAGCAACCCTAGCAAGGAACCACTCAGAGATGCAGGTAAGAATCACAGAGAAGGAGCAACAATTTTAAATGTTTATCAAACAAACTGAAGGGTTATCAGTTGTTTGAATAGAATTTTTTGGTAATCGAAAAGGAGACTTTTCTGGTAACCATCATTTTCTCCTTCTCTAACAATGGTTTCTGTCCTTGCAAGATCCACTTGTTATCCCCCGCCAAAGGCAGAGGGATATAGGATTAGCGCTATCCGTCCTTCCATCCATCCGGGTGAATATCTCCTATACCATTGGACAGAATTTCATGAAACTTAATGCATGTGTACAATAATCCATTCTGCTAAGACATTTTCTTTTTTGTTTTGCAGGCCTCCTAGTGAAACCTTTAAAACCTTTAAAAACCTTTAATTTCAGAGCAAACCTTTAAAACCTTTACATTTCCCCAGAAAACCTTCTAAACGCCAAAATAGCCTGTAATTCTCACTCAAAACCTTTATATTTGCTCCGACTGGTTGCCGTGCTAGCTTAAAGCAAATAATGGATTTTGTTCTGCATTTTCCCGTCTTTTATGTGTAGTTAAACAATGCTGCTTTTGTTTCTTTCATCTTGAGTTTTTCAGAATGCTGTTGTGTTCACCAGACTACCATGCAGTAGCTGTTTGCAGTAGTGCACTCACCAAACCATGGATGGTGTCATGTTATCAGCATTATGTACCATGGACCTGGATACTTGAAATGGTAAGAAAGAAAAAAAAAATTCAGGTCTGGTGAGATGTTTGCACTACTGTAATGATGGACAAGGTTTGGTGAAGCTACAGCATTCTGAACAAAGGTGATGTAGTTCCTACACTGTAAAACAGGAGCTATGTATTATAAATATGCAGAGAAAATAGGTATACACATTAAATAAGGTATGTATTATATTGCATAATTCAAACAGTATATAACATCAAAAAATGACTTTGGTATGACTGTGGGTTTAATAAAGAAATGAGAACTTCGACGAAAATAGCCTTTATTTACTCTTTATTTTTTCATATTTTACACTAAAAGGCCTTTATTTTCATACATTGGAGCCTTTATAAAAACCTTTATCTTTGTTTTGGCCCGCTAGGAGGCCTGGTTTTGTTTCTTTTATTGGATGTGAAATTGCCGACTGGGAGCGATTTACGCGGGTCTTTTTTGGCTTGGAATATCTTGAGCCTAATTAATTGCTTTTTAGTTCTTTTAACTCTTTACCAAGCAAAAAAATTTTAGACTGGTCCAGATTGAAGGCATTTGCAGACGGCAAAATTAATTTGACTCACAAACTTAAATTTGTTCTTGGAATGCTGGAAAATATTTTGGGAAAAGGAGAAAATCCTGGTTATCAGAATTTTCTCCTTTTGCAACAAGGTTTTCAAAAGGCTTCTGTCTCAGAGTTGTGATAATTCACGATTGTTTAGTAAAGACTTAGAAGGTTTCCGTTTAAGATTTTGGTTTTAATGCACATAAATCTAGAATGTGCCTTTTTTATCAGAAAATATTAGCCAAGCCCTGGTAGCTCGGACAGTAGCGTGCAGGACGTGAGAACAAGGGTTCATGGGTATGTCCCCGGTTTGGTCAATTTCTTTCCTAAGATTGATGATAGTCATTGCGACAGAATTTATTTCTCCCACTGCTGACCATTGTCTAGATGATTGTTATGTGGGAAGGTGGCTTGGAAAAAATTTGTTTGGAGTATGATAAAAGAGACTCCAGAAAAGCATGGATAGGTGCACTGGCTGCCGCACTATAATTGAAATGATGTTGAAAATGGCATTGGACACCATACAATCAATCAATAAATGAAAATTTTAGTGTTGTACAGATTTGAAAAGAAAAATTTTCTGTAGTAAATTGAGTTTATTGGTAAACATAATACATGCAAGCAGAACACCTTTATGCAAGCGCTGTTATGTTTTTTTTTTCAGGTTCTGTATGACATTACAGCTAAAGTTGTCAAGAGGCCGTTTATTGCAGAGAATGTGTGGCAAAAGGTACAAGTAGCATAATTATCAGCCTATTACTTTTTGTTACACTTAACTCTTTACCACATGATATAAGAATTGAAAGACTCGAAAATAGAAAATTGTTTTTTATAGGGTAGAAAACATTGTGGGAAAAGAAGAAAATGCTGGTGACCAGCATTTTCTTCTTTTCCCACAATGTTTTCAGAAGACACCTTTTTCAGGGTTGTTATATGGTGTGATTGTGTGGTAGAGGGCTAACACAACTTTCACAGCTTCAGTGTAGATAAAGATCAAGATGTGCTGTCTGATCTTTGATTTTCTCTGCTTTGCTGGGACATTCTGAACAGGCAATGTCAGTTGTAATAATTAAAACTGTTTTTTTGTGGTATTTCTGAATTTATAATGTCTGTTAGGATTTTTTGGGCACCGTTGGGCTTAATATCTAATGAATGAATATTACTAGGGGAAAAATCAACCTAGTGCATATGAAAATAATGCAAAGGATCAACACTGGTTTATAAACACAGTAGAAGTTTGTAGGCTGACATAGATTGATACTTTTGGCAGAAACATCAAACTGTATCCTGTTCAATAAGTGAAATGAAAACTTTAACTCTGAAAGTAAATGCCCAAACTTTGTTCTTTCAAAGATAATTTTGGGTGGAAATTCTGTTTCCTTATCGGACATTCTGTGCAGTCTGATCTTGATCTGTGCTGGCCGCAGAAGATCAGTGAGTCGGGTTTAGCAGCCAAAGGGTTAAGAACAGAGTATGGCTTGTTTGAGGGTTAAGAACAGAGTATGGGTAGTTTGATATTTTCAGGGGCTTGATGCCGGGATAGGAAACTTATTTCAAGCAGCTTTACTCAATTTTCCCTTGGATTTCTCTACTCTGGTCAGACTTAGTACATCTTTAGCTGTGGCAACAGCTGATAGTGCCTCAAAGGTAAGCAATTTTATTGTTCTTTACATGCTATTCTCTTAGTTAAATACTGAATTCTATTGCAGGAGTACACTGCAGAACCAGTCTATACTTTGGATTCACTGACAGCCAAGTGCAAAATATAGACTGGTTCTGCAGTGTGCAAATCCCAATGGAATTGAGTTTTGTACTTAGGCATGTTAAATGATCTCTTGATTTGGATTTATTTCAGTATATCAATTTTAAACAAGTGCAAAGAATTGGGTCATTTCATTGAAATATATTTTAAATAGCAAATAATTGTGCTTTAGACAAGAGATTTTGATAGAATACTCTTCCAAGCAAAAATGGATATTTTGAAATGTAGCCTCATTTTGAGAATCCTTATTTTTGGACTTTTTCCTTAATGAAAAATCCATTTTTTAGACCATATAATTCTATATTGATTCAGATATTTGGTACACCTAGTAGTATTTGAGCATTTTCACTGGGAATTAGTTTGTAGGTATGAAATAAAGACAGAAATTTGTCATTCATAACCTGATAAATTCACTGCTGTGTCTGCTCTACTGCTTTAGTTTTAGTTTTTAGAGTGGAATAAGGCGAAAATTGTTTTGATATAAGATTAATCGTTTATAATACAGTCCTGTGTTTTAACAACCCTGAAAACAGAATGCTTTTGAAAACATTATGGGAAAATGAGAAAATGCTGGTTACCAGCATTTTCTCCTTTTCCCAGAATGTTTTGTACCCATTGAAGGTGATATTAAATAATATCAGCTATTTTAAGTTTGTCATCTGCAAATGCCTTCAGTGTAGACAAGTCGAGAATTTTGTTGTTTGGTAAAGATTTAAGACAGATTTTATCCATGAATTATATTGCTGACTATACTTGTCCTAACTTGTAGGTACTGGAGTTGTGGTCAGAGCTGCCCAGGTACACAGAATATCTAGATAGAAACAGGGCTCAGGATATCAAACCTACACTAGATGCATCAGTGTGGCAGCTGGTTGTAGATAAAACACCTTATACAGCTGGTCGGTGAATTTCTTCTTAAACTCTTTACCAAACAATAAAATTTAAGATTTGAAAGCATTTGCCGACAACATCAATGAATATGACATAAATGCTGAAATTTGTTCTTGGTAAAGTAGAAAACAGTGTTGGAAATGGAGAAAATGCTGGTTACCAGCATTTTCTCCTTTTTCAACAATGTTTTAAAAAACTTGCTTTCTTCTGGTTGTTAAAACTGGGGGTTGTGTAGTAAATAGTTAATTGAGGCTTCAGAACTCTTGAGAGATACTTTCAGTCTCCAGTTTTCGAAACATTTATGTGAGGCATACTCTAAAGAGGGGCAGGTTTTAACACATCTGCTTAATACTTAGCTTGGCATTACAAAATTATAGACCACCTTTAATTCATGTCATGTAACAACCTTCTTAATCATGCGTTAGAATGATCATTTTAAGGGCAAAAAGTTTATAAATACAGCAAAAAGTTTAGGCCCATGTTAGCCTGTACATACAGGGCAGGTTGACATGAGATGATACTTTTTGCAGCTTCTTATAAACACGAAAGTTCACAACAGACACCCCGGTTGAGATTCAAACTCTTGCGACAAAGATCCTTGTCTTATGAACCAAGAGGAATTCTCCCTAACGAGCTATAGAGCTTGGCTCATATTATATTTAATTTTTTCTCAGCTCTGCTGTTTGAAAAAAAAGGTAGAGGTATTCAGAGCTCTAGATAGAGGGAGTGATTCTGATTTCAAAATTGAAAATATTAATAACTGTTGTATAATAAACTCTATATTATGGGTATTCATTAGAATCATGTCATCAAGGTAATTGTAATGAGCACCTACAACATAGGGTTTGGAAAAGAAAGAATGGATTTAGAATACTATCACTCCCTCTTACCTGCAGCTCTGGGTATTGTTTTAGCCCTACCATCATTGAGAGTGTAAGTGTTGTGCAGAAATGTGACTTCTGTAATATCTGTCATTACTGAAGCTACTTACTTCAAACTGGACAAGTTGATCTATATCACAGAGATCCAAATAAGAGGGAGTAATGTTATTCTAAATCCTTTATTTCTCTTCCAAACCCTATGCTGTGGGTACTCATTGGAATCGTCTCTATGAGACGATTTTAATGAGTACCCACAACATAGGGTTTATTGGAGAAAAGTTGATATTTTTAATTATGAAATCAAAATCCTATCTGGAGCTCGAAAGTATCGAAAGGGGAATTTATAGAATAAGAGAGGGTAACAATCAAAGTATTTTTGACAGATATGCCACTTTTTCTGCTTTGAATTTCCAATGAAAATTGAACAAGCGTTGGCACCTTAATGTAATGCTCTTAATCATTTTACAAACAGGTGACTTCCGAATATCTGCTGGGGTGAAAGGCACAATGTCAGATTTTGAAATGCCTATCATACAGTGGGAGGTGGTGTACGATGGCTGGCAGTTACTGAAATGTGAAATTCAAGAGCTTCTTTCCCAGATTTCTGGTGGTGCTGGTAAGGAAAAGATTCTCAGATATGTTGATTCCTTACAAAATGATTTTGTGATTCAGAAGACTAGGAAGAATGTTGTGTTGAAAGGAGACAATTTGAAAAGGAGGAAATGCTGGTGACCTGCAATGCTTTCCTTTTCCAACAATCCCTATTTTTGACGACCCTGAGGAAGAAGCCTTTAGAAAAGATTGTGGGAAAAGGAGAAAATGCTGGTAACCAGCATTTTCTCCTCTTCCCACAATATTTTCCACCCTTCACAAAACAAGTTTCAAATTTTCAGTCAGTTTTATTTTGTCGTCTGCAAATGCTCTCAATTTGGACAAACCTAAAATAGTGTCGTTTGGTAAGGAGTTAATGCTATGAAGACAAACAGATCCCATCTTTAAGCTGCATGTTTCGTTTGCTGATCCTTTGCTATGGTCAAGTCTAAACTTATGTCATTTGAAAAAGTATCACAGAAGTTTGAATGCCATTTTATAATTTAATAACATAGAGGATATTTGGTTTTTGTAAGTAGAGTGAGGTATACTGCTTTCACCATGTCTTTCTGTTTGTCTGTCCATCAATGACCATTATCAGGAATATTCTTTGTTTTATATCTGAGGATTTTGTTTTAATTGGATTGGAAAGTAACACAATTTTTAATTGCCTTAGCTAGCTGTTTGGTTTGGCCAATCAGAAGTTGTTTTACTTTCTAAATCCAGAATGAGACAAAGAATGAAGCAAAGAATTGTTGATGAATACACTATTATACAGCCCCAGGTGGAAAAGGGTTTCTTGTTTGTCAGTTCTAGTTTCATTACCATTACTCTGTAAATTGACTTTATTATCAACAGGTAATGTGTCTCCTATCCAACTGATGAGAGTGACAGAGATATCGGAGTTTGTCCGAGCAATATGCATGTCACAGCCTGGTGCTACAGATGGACTAGAGGACATCATAGTGTTGTTATACACGATCATACAGAGGTAAATACACACAACTCAGGGTTTTATTGTACTCTTTACCAAACAACAAATTTTAGAATCTTTTAAATTAATAATATCTTCAGACAACAACTTAAAAATTTGTACAAATAAGATTAAGCTCCCTGATAGGAAAGAAAACAGTGTTGAAAAAGGAGAAAATGCTGGTTATCAGCCTTTTCTCCTTTTCCCACAATGTTTTCAAAAGCCTTCTTTCTCAGTGTCGTTAAAAGTTTGTGAAAGGGATTTGGCGGTAAAGGGTTAGGTCACATTTTGTTTGTTGACTGCAAATTCCTTCCATTTTGACAAGTCTGATATATATTGTTATGTGGTAAAAGGTTAACCATTCCCAATTGGAAAAATTCAAGACATCTGCTGACAAAAGAATTTCATAGGCCTTTACCAGGATCATGAAATGAGGAATTGTTTGGTAAAGGGGTCATAGGATCTCACCAGAGCTTCAGATGATGGTATTCTAAAATCCATTATTTCTCTTCCAAAGCCTACGTTGTGGGTACTCATTAGAATCCTATCGATGAGGCTATTCTGTTAAGTACCCATGAAATAGGGTTCAGGGGGAAAAAAAAAATTAATTCTAGAATCAAAATCACTCCATCTGTCTGGAGCTCTGTCTCATTAAATAAGGTATGAGATGATGATGATAAATCATACATTTCCCTGTCCTGTTTTCAGGTTCTCTACCTTCAACCCACCACCTCTAGAACTGCTTGCAGCAAGTCTTGACTCTGTTAAATGTGTGGCAAAGTTGCATCCTAAACAGGTCTGTTCTTGGTCTTTTTGTTGATCACAGATTTTAGCCATACTCTATGTGAACTCTGTGAATAGGGAGTTTAACCCATTACCACACAATTCCTACTTTTAACGACCCTGAGAAAGAAGCCTTTGGAAAACATAGTGGGAAAAGGGGAAAATGCTGGTAACCAGCATTTTCTCCTTTTCCCACAATTTTTTCTACCCTTCACAAAACAAATTTCAAATTTTTAGTCATGTTTATTTTGTCATCTGCAAATGCTTTCGATTTGGACAAACCTAAAATTTTGTTATTTGGTAATGAGTTAATGCATCTGCAAAAAGTGTCGATCCAGGTCAGCTTGTACAGTCTAGGAAGGCTAAGTTTTGTGGACAATTTTTGCGATAATTTAATTTCAAGCATCTTAAAGGACTGATCTACCTAATGATTTAGTCGGTTGGGAGACAAACTTGATTGTATGGATATATACTTGTGAGATGACTTGCTTGGTATAATGTATTGAGATACATCAAAGCCCCTTTAGCCAGAGCATGGTTCATATAGATCTGAAAGTAACTTATCCACAATAAATTCCCTTTAACCCATTACCACACAGTCCCTACTTTTGACAACCCTGAGAAAGATGCCTTTAGAAAACATTGTGGAAAAAGGAGAAAATGCTGGTAAAAACCATGAGACCAGTTTTCTACCCTTCACAAAACGAATTTCAAATTTTCAGTCATTTTTATTTTGTTGTCTGCAAATGCTTTCCATTTGGACAAACCTTAAATTTTGTAGTTTGGTAATGGGTTAACTGGATTTGTAGAGCCCTGATCTAAGCAAATAAACAATCAAATACAAGAAACAATGTTTTATGTCGAGTCTATGCTTCAAATGTCATGCATTGACCTTTTTCCAGATGACAAAGTGTTAGACTTGTCCAAATTGGATGCATCTGTGTACAACAAAATCAATATTGGTTTAACCCAGTACCACATAATCCCTAGTTTCAATGACCAGAAGAAAGAAGACTTGAAAACATTATGGAGAAAGGAGAAAATGCTGATGACAAGCATTTTCTCCTTTTTATAAGCCCAGAGGGTTGTATTATGCTATGGCCCTGGTTATCTGTCCGTCTGTTAGCAATTCTTTGTTTGCCCAACTCCTCTTACAGTTTCTATTAGTATAACTTGAAATTTACCACAATGAATCTCTATGATGTGTAGTTGTGCATATGACTTAACATTTGGATCTGTGGAGGGATCTAGATTTTAACCCATTTTACAGACAAGCCCCCCTTCAGGACTAGTCCAAAGAATTGCCCTTAGGTAAATAGTTAACAATGGGATATTGTTTGGCTAACAATGGTCAGAAAATATGTTTTGCCGTCCATCCTTGTGTAATGGCACACATGTGGTCTGCAAACGTGCGATAAAGGGGCTTTCGGATGTTTGGGTAAAGTGTTGTCTTGGATTAGCCGATGCAGTCAGGGCAGGCTAGCCTGGGATGGCACATTACATCAACATTAGATTTTGTCCTACTGTAGACTTGCTTGAAGCAGAATATCACACACTGCTGGAAAGTGTTGTATCAAATCAGCCCTGCAAGGACTTTGCAGGCTGATCCGGGACAACACTTTACACAAACGTCTAAATACCAGCTTTTTTGTTGGTTGCAGGCCATATTTGAGTTACACTGTCTCAAGATATTATTTACCATTTATTAGGCATGGCATGATCTGAAGCAGACAGGTTTCCTACCATTCCAAACAGAGAATGTGGATAATATGGTGGAAGTATTGAAGTGAGTATTCTATGAGATGTTCTTTACATCTTACAAAACTTTTCCATACTATTAGATTCTGAACCTGTTACCACATGACAAAATTTTGGACTACACCAAACAAATTTTGATTTCTGTCTTTGATAGGGTAGAAAACATTGTGGGATAAGGAGAAAATGCTGGTAACCAGCATTTTCTCCTTTTCCCTCAATGTTTTCAAAAGCCTTCCTTCCCAGAATTGTAGAAATCAAGGATTTTTTAGTAAAGGAATAACCACACTGTGGGACAGGGCTTTTAAAAACATTGTGGGAGATGAAGATAAATACTAATAACCATTTTTACCTCGTTTTACAACAATACTTCCTACCCTATCTGAGAATTTTCCCCCTTTTGGGCCAATTTTAAAATTGTATTGTGCATTTACAGTATGTAAGATAAAACATTTTTCTCTTGGGGGAAAAGAATTCTGGTTTTGAAATTATTTTGGCAAATGGATCTTCTTTTTAAGTGTTGCAGAATAATTGGTTGATTGATTTACTGAATGGTATTTAAAGCTGTTTTCAACATTATTTCAGTTATATCATGGCAACAGCTCAAATATTCATGTATGGCCTGGGTTACTCCAGTGCTTGGCTAAGGCTCTGAAGTGTCTTACCCAAGGACACTCTTATTGAAAAAAAAAAAGTGAGTACTTCTAGTGGGGCTCAAACCCAGTTCCTCCAGGGCCTGTATTCACCAACCGTTCTTGAGAATATTCTTAGTTTTATCCTCCAAGGTTTTCTAAATTTGTAAGTAACACAACTTCTGATACCATTTGGTTTAGCCAATGAGAAGTTGTGTTACTTACAAATGTAGAAAATTCTGGAGAATGAGACAGAACATTCTTAAGACTGATTGGTGAATACAGGCCCAGGTTATACACTCTACGACTGAAGCAAACAGGAACTCCAAAAGTTAGGGACTGTTTTGTAAGGAGCAAATGGCAAGCACATTTTGCTGCAAATTGGTTTTGATGGCAATTACTTTTTCATCTGTTGAATTCTTGTTTTTTTTTCTGCAGTGGTAAAGGTTTGAATCCTGGCCTGTATGGTGCCTTATTGGCTGGATTTGAAACAGTCCAAGGAAAATACCCAGTAACAGTGGCCTATCTTGATTTGATTGCTGAGCTTACAATGGTAAGTGACCATGTGTGCTGTCTAATTTGGAGACTTTTCACACATTGCAATATGTTAATATCATTGTATCATTTATCCTCTCTCAAAGAACATACCATATTTCTCCTTATAAAAGCTCCCACGTCCCTCATAATAGGCCCCCCCCCCCCACCCCCCGCAAACATTATGGGAAAATAAGAAACTGCTGATAACCAGCATTTTTTCTTTTTCCCCACAATGTTTTCCACCCCCCACTCATTTCATGATTTCTACTACACTTTATTTGTGGTCTTCAAATGCTATAAATTTTGACCAGTCTAAAACTTTTTTTTTTGTGAAGAGTTAAAACATAGGATTGTTTTGGGTTTACTTGATATAGCCTTTCTATCCATTTTCCATTGGGCCATCTATGTACATTTACGAAGGAATTTTTGTTATACAATGCTCTCCAAGAATTTTGCAAGTCATGTTCAAGTTTTTAGAGCCAAACATGTAAAGTCAACCTTTGGCAAGAGCTGAAATGCAATAATCACTGAGACCAGGGTCTGTATTCACCAACCATTCTTGACATCATCCATAATCTTATTTTCCAGAATATTCTAAATTTCAAAGTCACACAACTTCTGATTGGCTAAACCATTTTGTGTACACATGGTCTGTCAGCATATGGTTTAGCCAGTTGGAAGTTGTTTGACTTTCAAGTTGAAAAATCTTGGAAAATAAGGCTAGGGATGTTCTCAAAACTGGTGGGTGAATAACAACCAATGGGAGATTTTATCTGGTACATTTAAGCTGATGTTGTAGATTTGAGATCACTATAGATTCAATACGCATTGTATATGCAGTCTGATCTTGATCTGCTTTGTCACTTATGTTGATGTCATAGACACTGATATGTTAAACTGTTTATCAAACAGCAAAGTTATAGATGGGTCCAAATTGAAAGCTACTGCAGACAACACATTAATTGTGACTGGAAAAATTAAACTTGTTTTGGAAAGGGTAGAAAACATTGTGGGAAAAAGAGAAAATACTGGCTATATTTCTCCTATTACATCTTTTGCAGCCCTTATATGATGCCAGAATGGAGAATGAGCTGATGCCTTCAGTGATGTACATGTTACGAGAGACATTGCCTGTGTTTCAAAAATGGCGTTATTATCACACAACAAAGAGGGAAGTTATTGGTTAGTATAGCTAATTTAGTGTACTGGATACATGTAGTAGATTTTGTTTACAGGTAATACAGTGTGCTGGTAACATGAAGTAGAATTTGTGTACAGCCAATACAATGTGCTGGTAACATAAAGTAGATTTTGTGTACGGTTAATACAATGTGCAGAAAACATGTAGACTGTGCAAAAGCCAATACAATGTGCTGGTAACATGTTGTAGATTTTGTGTACAGCTAATACAATGTGCTGGTAACATGTTGTAGATTTTGTGTACAGCTAATACAATGTGCTGGTAACATGTGACCTTTGTTTACAGCTAATGCAGTGTACTGGTAACATGAAGTAGACTTTTGTAACATGTAGACTTTGTGTACATTGTTGAAAAAGGAGAAAATGCTGGTAACCAGTATTTTTTTTCCCTTTTTCCCGCAATGTTTTCTATCCTTCCAAATTCAAATTTCATAGTTTTTAGTCACATCAATTTTGTTGTCTGCAAATGCTTCGAATTTGGACTAGTCCAAAATTTGTCATTTGGAAAAGAGTTAAAATCTTCATTGTGTCAAAGGAACAAAATGAAAAGTGGCATCATTTAGAAAAATAAAAAATAAGGGTTAATGCATTAAATTGCATGTAACAAAATATTAATTTTTGGAAATCCCGCTTCTGAAAATATCTTCTCAGGTATTTGAGTTGTGGTTTTCAGATTTCATCACATAGAAACAGCTGCTCTTACAAACCAACATGACTTTTTTTGCAGAGAGGAAATAATATGCTTGCTCTTTTCAAGATTGAAAGAGCAGAATTTAACCCATGGCTATTTGAAAAAGAAAAAGAAAGAAAAAAAATGATATTGGAAAGCACAATACTGTACAGTAACAGGAATTCCTGCTCAGTCACCCTTTCATTAAGAAAATGTCATTATTCTTCATTGGTTGGCATTGCAAGAAGTATATGTATTTTATAATATACCTTTCCCTGTTAATTTATGTTGCAGCATGATTAACTTTGCAATTTTTTAACCCTTTACCACACAATTCCAACTTTTAACGACCCTGAGAAAGAAAGCCTTTGAAAACAATGTGGGAAAACAAAGCCTTTGAAAACATTGTGGGAAAAGGAGAAAATGCTGGTTACCAGCATTTTCTTCTTTTCCCACAATGTTTTCTACCCTTCGCAAAACAAATTTCAAATTTTCAGTCACTTTTATGTTGTCGTCTGGATATGCTTTCGATTTGGACAAGCCTAAAGTATTGTTGTTTGGTAATTAAAGCAGTGTTGTATTGATTCTGTTCTTGTTTTTTAGGACAGAAATGTTTAAATATAGCCCACAAGATATTGAATTGTAGGATCACTAGGGACAGAAAGCAAACTACAAGGTCAGACATACTTTTCACACTGTCATACCCTCAACTCATCAAATTATCATCGTCCCTGGGTTTGCCATGTGGTAGACACAGAGTGTTGTTAGTTATGTTACCAGGGATAATGTAACCCTCACCAAGTTATGCTTGGTTCCTTAACCCTTTGCCACACAATGCCGACTACAGGAAAGAAGCTTTTTGAAAACATTGTGGGAAAGGGAGAAAATTATAGTAATCAGCATTTCCTCTTAATCCCACAATGTTTTCGTCCCATCAAAGAAAAAATTGCACCATTTCAAAAACAGTGAATTTGTCGTCTGCAAATGCTTTCAATTTGGACAAGACTAACATTTTGTTTTCTGGTAAAGGGTTAATGTACTTTCTGTGAAGCCCTACCACAGGGCACCTTAATTAAATGCTGGAAGGGAGAAACTAATTATTCTTATACCCCCACAAAAATGAATGTTAGTCCGTGTGTCCATCTGTCTGTCTGTGTGCCGTCTGTGTACGATATACTGGTAGTTTTGTATCACAAATCTCTCCTATAGTTTTCCTTCAGTTGTATCGAAACTTTGCAAATATATTGATAATATTTTAATCATTTATTGAAGTTGTGCATGATTCAGTTTTTAATCATGTACTTCCTATGATTCAAGGGTGACCACCCCTTGAACTTAGAAAATCTTTTGTACAAATGCTCTATCAAAGTGCTGGCGGGGGTATTAAGTCACATTCAGTGACAGCTCCAGTTTTACGTGGTCAGTAATTGGTAGGTTTTAATTGGTCATTAGTTGGGCTTGAACCAATACCCTCAAGTGTCCAAAGATTTGTCACTTATAAGTTAAACTCTTCACCCCACCACAAAATTCTAGACAGGTCTAGGTTGGTAGCATGTGCAGATGATAAATTGGATATAGCTTAACCCATTACCACACAATCCCTACTGTTGATGCCCCTGTGGAAGAAGCCTTTAGAAAACATTGCAGGAAAAGGAGAAAATGCTGGTAAGCAGCATTTTCTCCTTTTCCCACAATGTTTTCTACCCTTCACAAGACAAATTTCAATTTTTCAGTCTCTTTTATATTGTTGTCTGCAAATGCTGTCGATTTTGACAATCCTTAAATTTTGTTGTTGGGTAATGAGTTAAATAATGATTTCTGTCTTTGGTACAGGATAAAAACATTGTGGGAACAGGAGAAAATGCTGGTTCTCGAATACCATTTGACGGAATTTAGAGAAACTTAAATATGTTTGTTCATTAATCTTTTCTGCCACTATGTTGTTTTCTTTTTATTTTGATTCCATGAAAAATGGCAGACTGGGAGCGAATTTGAGTTACTCGGTTGTGTAAATTTTTGAAAAGGTCTTTTTTGGCGTGGGATTTCATTTCACTGAATTTGCTTTTTATCCTCAAATGCTTCTAGTGTTTGCCAATGAAAAGCTGTCATTTGAGAAAGGACTAGAACACAGATAAAATCTTTTTTTTCCACAGGCCCCAATTACATGAAGTGTGTATCTACACCTTGCTGTACACAGAGGCTGGCCGTTCTTTATTAGAAATCATTGCGTCGGGTGTGGAGACAGTAGAAACACTCTTGTCACAGCAGTCTAGGTAGGTCAAAGGAAATATAAATCGAATACCATTTAATCTTTTCCTGCATTTTAATGACCCTTGGAAATAGGACCTTTGAAAACATTGTGGGAAAAGGAGAAAACCGTTCAAAAAAAAAATCCAATCATTTTAGCCACATTTTATTTGTCGTCTCCAAATGCCCTCACTCTGGACCTTTGTTAAAGTTTGTTTTTTGGTAAGTAGTTAATCCCATGTCTTGGTGACCCTGAGGAAAGAGCTTGAAAACAATTGTTTGAAAGAGAGGAAAAGCTGGTTCCCCTTATCCCCAATGTTTTCTACTCTTTAAGACTTTACTTTTACCAAACGAATAAATTTAAGGCTTGTCCAAATTGAGAGCATTTGCTGACAAAATAAACCAGAATGAAAAATTTAATCTGTTTTAGGAGGGGTAGAAATCATTGTGGGAAAAGGAGAAAATGCTGGTAACAAAATATATGAGACTGAAAAATTGAAAGTGTTTTTAGAAAGCGTAGAAATCATCGTGGGAAAAAGGAGAAAACAAACAAAATAAATGAGACTGAAAATTGAAATCGGTTTTAGGAAGGGTAGAAATCATTGTGAGGAAAGGAAAAAATGCTGGTAACCAGCATTTTCTCCTCTTCGCACTATGTGTTGAAAAATTTTCCTTCTCAGGGATGTTAATACCAGGGATTGTGTGGAAAAGGGTTAAGAGACAGATAACATCATTTTTGTAGCCTTATATTTGTTGTCTGTAAATGCTTTCCATATAAACATGTCTGAAGTCTGTCTTATAAAAAATTAGTGGCTGGTTGAAGTTGGAATGAAAATTATTGCATATTTGGTGATTGTGATTATACACAGAGCTCAAGAAAGAGGGAGTGATTTTGATCTCATATTGAAAATAGTAACTATTCTCCACGAAACTCTATGCTATGGGTACTAATTAGAATTGTCTCATTGAGACAATTCTAATGAGTACCCACAACATAGGGTTTGGAAGAGAAATAATGGATTTGGAATACTATCATTTCCTCTTATCTGGAGGTCTGCATCTGTTTAACCCTTTACCAAACAATCCCTGGTTTTTACGACTCTGAGGTAGAAGCCTTTTGAAAACACTGTGAGAAAAGGAGAAAATGCTGGTAACCGACATTTTCTCCTTTTCCCAGAATGTTTTCTAGCCTGCAAGTTTCAATTTTTGAGTCACATTTATTTTTTGTTGTCTGCAACTGCTTTCAATTTTGACCAGTCTATAATTTTGTGGTTTGGTAAAGAGTTAAGTACTAGTTTGTTGTGAAAAACATTGCTAAACTATGTACTTTTTAATACTTTTCCAGCCAATCAGAAAGCAGTGGTGAAGATTTAGTTCAGCTGATCCAAATTGGATTTTCTGTCATGAATCGTCTACTACTTTTGAAGTCACATAACCAGGAAATGTCACCTGTGGAAAGCGCCCTGTCTTCTCAACCAGCAGGATATCAGAATATACACATTGTAGCAGTTATTGCTGGTATGATTTTCTCAGCTTTACCAGGGTCAATGTTCACCAACTGTTCTGAAGATCATTATTAATCTATTTCTAAATTTTCACAAACTGTTATAAAGATCATTCTTAATCTATTTCTAAATTTAAAAGGGACACAACTTCTGACTAGCTGAGCCTTTTGGATCTGCCAATAAGAACTTGTGTTACTTTGAAAGTTATAAAATTCTTGAGAATAAAAAGAAAATGTTCTTAACTCGTTACCAAACAACAAAATTTTAGAATTGTCCAAATTTAAAGCATTTGAAGGTGTCAAAAATAAATGTGGCTCAAAAAATAAAGTGACTTAAGTAGAGTAGAAAACATTGTGAGAAAAGGAGAAAATGCTGGTTACCAGGATTTTCTCCATTTACCACATTGTTTTCAAAGGACTTCTGGGTTGTAAAACCAGATGTTGTCTTGTAAAGGGTAAATACTAAATAGTAATTGGTGAATAAAGACACAAAGTCAAAATCTATACAGGTCCATTTTAAAATGAAAATGCTACCAGACCATATGTAAGTCAAACCATACAATTGATCTAAAAAAAATAAGAGAAGAAAACATTGTTTGAAAAGGAGAGAATGCTGGTAATCAGTGCTTCATCCTTTTCTCAGTTAACCATGTTAAATTTGAAATCTATAAAAGAGACAATTAATACATATCTATTGTTTCAAGATTGGTTCTTTGAGCTTAACCTATAAAGTACCTTTACAACTATCGTTGCTTCTGTGGCCAGCCTAGATCAAGATCAGACTGCACAAAGTGTGCAGTCTGATCATTGACCCATGCTATTCACTTTCCTGAGACATTTTAGATAAGGCCAATCTTAACATTAGTCTTATTTAGGTCTAGAATGAAAAAACCTGTAAGGTTTATATGTCTCTATAAGGGTTAATGAAATATTTTTGATTTGTTAAAAGTAAAGAATGTGTTGCAAAAATACTGGTATTAACCTTTATGTCTGTCTGTATTTCCATATATCTGCATGACAGCTGGCTGATTGTCTGTCTCTGTCCGTCTGTGTGTGTCTCTCTTTTTGTTTCCATTTGTCTGTCTGTTTTAGGGAAATGCAAATAGTTTAACATGCAATTGATTTGTAAATTTCTCCCTTGTATTAATGTCATTGTATTGAAACCTGTGCAACTATACTCTAGGGACTGTAGGTATGAAGGATACATTTTTTAAATATTAGACACTAAAGATTTATCTATGCTTAAAATTCACCTTTTTTGTAAATAAACAGTTGCTTTTTTATCAACAACATGTGGCTTGGGTATTGCCAGTAAGTCATTTTTAGTGACATTTGTTGTAATTTCTATTTCAGAGTATATATATCACAGATCTAACCCCCTCTTACCCAAACTAGCCACCATGTTTCTACGCAGACTGGCTGTTGTTTTGCCTATGTCAATCTTGGCTTGTTTGGGGAATCGGGCTGATCCAATCAGAGATATTTACTTGATGAGACTGCAGTCTGCCACCGAGGTAAATATTGCGTTGTTTAGGCATGGCATCTTAGCAGTGTATGTTATGTTAAAAAGTAAACAAGAGTTTTGATCTTTAACACGAGTCATTTGCCAAACAGTCTTGTCTTAAAGACCTCAGACAAAGATGGTTCTTTGACCCTTTACTACACGATCCCGACTTTTATCGACCCTGAGAAAGAAAGCTTTTGAAAAAATTTTGAAAGAGAAAATGCAGGTCTCCAGTATTTTCTCCTTTTCCCACATTGTTTTCCTATTCCATCAAAGACAAACTCCATTGTTTGGATAACATTTATTTTATCATCTGCAAATGCTTTCAATTTGGACAAGTCTGCATCTCTGTGTTAAAACATCATTAGAAAACAAAATGCCGGTAGTCTTGACACCAAATTGAAGGTATATGTGTTTAACTTTAGCCTTATTTATTTTATGCAACAAAGACAGCTTTTGAAAGTATGTGAGAGATGGAGAACATTCTGTGTACCATGATGTTTTAACTCTTTACCACATAAGAAAATTTTAGACTGGTCCAAATTGAAAGCATTTGCAGATGACAAAATGAAAATTAAAATAACTGAAAATTGGAAAATTGTTTTGTAAAGGGTAGAAAACTTTGTTGGAAAAGGAGAAAATGCTGGTTACCAGCATTTTCTCCTTTTCCCACAATGTTTTCCAAAGGCTATTTTCTTAGGGTCGTCAAAAGTAGGGATTGTGTGGTAATGGGTTAACTGGCGGTAATGCTGTCAAACAGCCACTAAATAAACAATCCTCTGTTTCAAAATGTAGACAAAATGAAGATGTTTTGTAACCTTCATTACAATTTACAAGGCAAGAATTTATTTTCTTAATAAGTAAATCATGAAAAATAATAATTTCACATCAAAATTGACTCACCAAATTCTTGCTGTAGCTATGGTTAATACTTTGATTCTCTGTGCGCTTCAAACTGACTTTTATTTACCATTGAAAATTTTTTTTTGTGAGTAGAGTGCAATTTTTTCTTGATCTAACTTCACAGAATTGCTGATAAACGCTAGAATTTTGAATGTTTGCAATTTTTTTGTTGCAAAATACGAAAATGTCTATTTACGGGATCCTGTCTAAATAGGAAAAGGATGGGTGCTGGCCCAAGTCTTACTAATACCTGAAAATCCTGATAAACAGGGTAGCAATTAAGTGGACTTCACTGTATTCACCAATACGTGTAGCTATTTGTTTTAATCAAGATTCTTAGACAAAGCATCTTTTCGGCTAGTTTTGGAATTGTGTTTAATAAATTAATTCTTTACCCATCAACATTTTACACTCATCCAAATTGAAAGCAACAAATTTAGACTGTTTAGATTTCAAAGTATTTGCAAATTTAATGTGGCTCAAATGACAAATCGGTGTTTGAAAGGGTAGAGCATGTTACGAGAAAAGGAGAAAAAGTAGTAGTCAGCATTTCCTGTCTTTTCTAGAAAGCTCTCAACATCTATTTGGGACAGAATTGTTAAGTTATATGGTGCTCTGAGGTTGAAAGCATTTGAAAACACTGTGGAAAAAGGAGAAAATGCTCATCATGAGCATTTCCTCCATTTTCCAAATTGTTTTCTTCCTTTACAGATAAAGATACCACCTTTTGGTCCCTCTAAATTTGTTGTCTGCAAATTGTTACAATTTTAGCTCTCTAAAAATTACCTCACCTGGTAAGGGGTTAACCGTTTAGAGATGTTAGTAAGTAGGGCATGTTGCTCTGTAGTTTATTGTAACGCTTTACCAATTGACAGATTTTTAGACTGTTCCTAATTAAAGACATTTGCAGGTGACATTTTTAAGCTGGCTCAGTGACCAAATTTGTTTTTAGTCACATCAAAAACATTTAGAGAAAAAGAGAAAATTCTGATTACCAACATATTCTTTTTTTTTCCCCACAAAGTTTTCTAAAGACTATTTCCTCAGGATCATTTAACCAATTACCATACAATCCCAACTTTTAATGACCCTGAGAGAAATGCTTTAGAAAACATTGTGGGAGAAGGAGAAAATGCTGGTTACTAACATTTTCTCCTTTTTCCCACTATGTTTTCTTCCCCATCCAAAACAAAAACCATCATTTTGTTACATTTAATTTGTCATTTGCAAATCCTTTCAATTTGGATCAGTCTTAATTTTTGTCGTTTGGTAAAGAGTTAAACTTTGGATAGTGTAGTAAAGAGTTAAAAATAAATAAATCTGTCTGTACAGGACTTAAGCCTGAAGACGGGAATCCTAGAACTGCTGTCAGTGTGTGTGGATACTCAGCCAGGCCTCATAGAGATGTTTCTGAATGTTCAAACAACACAAACAACAGACATGTCTAGGGTAACTTATATTTATGTTAATTAACCCCCTTCCACAGGATAGAATTTTAGACTTATCTAAACTGAATGTTGCTGGTAACAAATTTGACTTGGCTTAATTTAACTAATGATTTTTTTTGTCTTTGAAAGTGTAGAAAACATTGTGGGAAAAGTAGATGATTGGTACCATCATTTTCTTCTTTTCCCACAATGTTTTCAAAAGTTTTTGACTTGGCGAAATTGACAGGATAGTTTTGGTGGAGAAGAAAACATCATGAGAAATGAATAAATGCTGGTTTTTCCTTTTCCCATTATGTTTTCTGAAGGCTCCTTCCTCCGAGACGTTAAACCTGAGGATTCTGTGGTCAAAAGTTAAAAAGGAAATTGCTCTATTCTGTATTGGTTAACAAAAAGGCTAAGTTTTATTACAAGCTGACCTCTGCTTGACTTTCTATTATTTTGCTGCTGAGATTTAAAAATTGAGCTTATTTCAAGGCCTGGAGATAAAAATCTACTATAGAAAAATGATGCGATTTCTCTTATCAAGGTGCACTGGCTGCACATATATAACCAAAATAATGTTAACCAGCAATTTATTTGAAATGATATCCCTGGTACTGGACAATCTTAAACAATGTAGGTACTAATAGACATTCAAATTTAAATCATATCATTTAAAAAGTAAAGAAATTGTTGTGAAGATGACAATTCATAATTGTGCATTCTTCATTTTAGCAATAGTATTATTCATTTTTGACGCTACTGTGGGTAAAAATATATATTTGACTTTAAATACAGGATGTCACTGTTGGGAGAGTGAGCTGTCTACAGACTGTGTTGGACCTAATGGATGTCAAGAAGCAAAACTCGTACCAGTGTCCACCAGACCTGTTGTGTGCTTGTACAGAATTTGTCCAAGCTCTCTGGACAGGATTGAGAGAGACTGCCATGTCAGCTCTCAGACCAAAGTAAGACCTAAAACCACCTTTATACTTAAAGCGTTATGAGACCCCTGAAATCAACAAAATAAATATTGCTGATAACAATAATAATAATATCAATAAGTGACATTCAGTGACGGCTGTAGTTGTATATGTATTAGTTATGAAGCAGTTAGAGTATTATGCTTTGAATCCCTTGTATCTCTCCACACAAATGTGGTGGCTTAGTTGTAAAGGCATAGGATGAAATTTTGAGGCCCAGAGTTTGATCATCATTCAAATCACCAGGTTTCATATTGCTGGACAAGATACTGTGGGGCACATGCATAACTTTGGAAACACATAAAGATGGGAGCTATTGCTGTGACATGAGAGAAATAATATTGGAAGCTTAAATCACCACTCAATCCATCCATCCCTCCCTTTCTCTCTCTCCCTCCGTCCATCCATCCATCCATCCATCCATCCATCCATTAATAAATCAATCAATGACCTTTTGTCAGTGTTTTGAACAAGCAGTCACTGGATGCGTAATGACTTCCTTTCAGGGCCAATTTTTGGGTCAGTCTATGTCAGCCTTTGATGAGGGACCTAGGAAATCCAGAGGAAGATCAAGTAATTATAGATTTTTGTTTTCCTTACATATTTTGATACTTTAGAATGACAAGGTAGAAAATGAAAACATACCATATTAAAAAGGAATATGAAAAAAAAAATCCATTTAATTTTTTTTACTATGATAACCTTATACATAGTACCCTTTTTACACGCCCTGAGCATCATATTATGTTATGGCCATGGTTGTCTACCTGTCGAAAAGGAGAATATGCTGGTTGCCAGCCTTTTCTCCTTTTCCCACAATGTTTTCAAAAGGCCTCTTTCACAGGTGTGTAAAAAACTCAGGATTGTGTGGTAAAGGGTAAATCCATTTCATTGACAAGCCCCCTTCAGTTGAATATGGGCCACTCTTAATCCCCGCCTCTGCCAATATCTTTTCAAGGATTGAATTATAGTCTCTGCTATAGGAGGCATTCCTCTTTCATCACCGATCATTGTTTCAATGGTTATGTGGGAAAGCAGCCAGTGGCTTGGAAAGAACATTGTGTGGAGTACTAGTAAAAGAAATTCCAGGAAAGCATGGATAGGTGCATTGGCCACTGTGATATGACTGAAAAAATGTTAAAAATGGCCTGAAACATCATGCAATCCATCATTCACTTTTCCAAAGAACCAGGGTCATTTTTTTTTTCTGTCATACAGTAATATTTTTGCTGTAATTGTCGCTGAAAACCAGTGGAATTATATTTTATGACTTTATACAAAAAATTCATGTACATGTATTTGACAGTTGAACAAGTAGCTCTTTCACAAAATATTGCATGTTCGCATGCCCCTGGGGTAAAAAGCTTTCTTAGAACATCGTTGGAAAAGGAGAAAGTACAGGTAACCAGCATTTTCCCCTATTCCCACAAGGTTTGGTACCCCTTTGAAGACAAATCCCATCATTAAGTCTCAATTAGTTTATCATTTGCCAACACTTTCAGGGCAAACTTTTGTTTTATAACTCTTTACCACACAATCTGGACTGTTAACCCTGAGAAAGAAGCCGATAGAAAACAATGTAGGAAAAGGAGAAAATGCTGGTAACCAGCATTTTCTCCCTTCTCCACAAAATTATCCACCGTATCAAAGTCAGAAATTATCAAATTAACAAGATTTAATTTGTTGTGTGCAGATGTTTTGAATTTGGTCCAGTTCAAATATTTGTTGTTTGGTAAAGAGCTAACCCTTTGCCAAACAATGACGACTCTGAGGAAGAAACCTTTTGAAAACATTGTGTGAAAAGGAGAAAATGCTGATAATCATCATTTTCTCCCTTTCCCACAATGTTTTGTACCCTATCAAAGAAAAAATTGGGTAATTTGAGCCACTATGAAATTCTCATCTACAAATGCTATCAATATGGATAGGTCTAAAATTTTCACATATGGTAAAGGGTTAAACAGTCGATTTAGGTCCAAGATATACTTACAGATGCTGACTTCCAGACTCAAGACGATTACACATATACTGAAGATCTTAGCGCAGGAGATTTACACTGTCACAGGGTATGCTGCATTAAATTTTGATCATGTAAACATATGTGACCTGTCGTGCAAAAAGGGACCTTTTTTGTTGATCAGTAGCTTCAATCCTATTGATTTTGAAAAAATCTAACAAACAGTATGGGAAAAGTAGCCTTTTCAAGTTGAAAACTTTTATTTCTTGTTTACACGATGAATTCAGCTTTCCTTGTTTTAATCTTTGGAATTTTTTTTCTTTTTGCTTCATGAATTAATAGCGTATGCTAGCATAAAAGCAAACTGTCTCCTAGGAGAGCGATTTCAGGCCCTTTAGGGCCTCTAGTTTATTAGCTGCACTGGCTGAAAGCCAGTGGGCTTATGTCATGGCCCAGTGTCCTGCGTCCTGATGTCATGACCAGGTGTCCTGCATCCTGCTTATGTCATGGCCAGGTGTCCTGCGTCCATTAGTATGTTCGTCTGTGCATGTGTCAACTTGTATATCAAACATCTTCTCTGAAACTACCCATCCATATTTGATGAATACTTCACAAATATTATCCTGCTGCAGTCCTCTTCAGAATTTCTTGATAGGATCTGAAAAGAAATTAACATTTTTAGAAATCTTCTTCTCTGAAACCACAAGGCCCAGGGCTACTGAATTTGGCCTGTAGCTTTATCTAATGGATCTTTTACAAGTTTCTACATATTATAGGCCTGGGTCAAAACTGGCTCCATTCCAGGGATCTCAAGTTTAGGATGGGGTTCCATATTTGGATACTTCAATTTAAACATAAATCAAGGGAAATAACTCCTGTTATAAAGGACATTTTGTTAATATTTACCTACCTTGATTATCAAACTGCAGATATACATACATAATTGACCTTTCTGCCGATTTTGATTGACAGGTCTTCCAAAGTCTTATCGACCAATGAAAAAGCAGCATTGGGCGTCATCTAAACGAAGAAGTCCGACCCATTTTGTTATAGACATGCAATAATTTGATCATGTCTATTTAATTATCTAAACAAATATGTTATCAATCAATTCAATTAAAAAAAAAAAGTAAATTGGTGCTAGGTATTTAAGTTTTTAATGGAAAATATTCTATTTTCAGGGAGAGTGATTCATTTTGATCCTAATAGTAATGTTAATATTCATAAATGGAATACTAAATTCAAAGTAAGGTTTCTATCATTCAGGTTTCTTTTCAAAGAACTTTACCTTTTATGCCAGTGAATAAATCTGCTTGTATTGCCTGACAGTGTTCAATGTTTTCAAAAGCCTTCTTTGTCAAGGTCATGAACACTTCAGTTTTGTGTTATATATGGTTAAAAAGCCATAGGAGCGATATAGGGCCATCATGGCCCTTTTGATGACATTTATTTTGTTGACTGCAAATGCAGTCAGTTTCATGAAGTCAAACTGTTTGTTCTTTCTTAAAGAATCAAGAAAAGCAGTCATTTTCATTCTGAGAGATTTTCAAATGATTTCACAGGATGGCCTATTGAAAGTCCCCTCTTCTAAATTTGCTGATATAATTGTGCTCTACTGAATGAGATGGTTGCCAGAACTAAAGACAGAGTGTCCTGTCACCCTTTAGTAAACAGTACCATATTATGTTTAATTTTTTGTGTTACATTTATTTTGTCATCTTCAACTGCATTCAATTTGGACCTGTCTGAAATTTTGTTTTTTGGTAAAGAGTTGAATGAACGATGCTTTGGCAAAAAGGGGTTTACTGTATCTCCTTGATACACTATACCAAGGGAGTCATCTCATTATTATGGATCCATAAAATCCAATTTGTCTGAAAGCAGACTGAATGACACTCAGAAAATTTACCAATTTTCAAAAGTTTCGACACAGGTTGATACTGTTTGCACAGACCAAGGCTCAAAACTGCCTGCAACACACAAAAGGGGGCTGTCTGACATTTGCCTAAAGTGTTACACAGTCTGATCCAAGTTGCCACTTTAGAATTGAGTGTGATTTTCTGTTACATGCAAGTCTACTGTAGAACATGAAGTGCCATCTCGGATTAGCCTGCGCGGTCTGCACAGGCTGATCCGAGATGACACTTCATGCAAATGTCTGAGTGCCTTTTTTCACGTATTGCAAGCCATATCTTATGAATATTTTCTTTCAGGGCCAAGCTAGATACAAACTTAAAGAAGATTCTTAAAGATGTAGCAGATAAGGGTAGATTGAAGTATTGGTCATCTGTAAGTTTTATTTACTTAACTGTTTACCATTAGTCTAGATTCTCCCTTAATGGACCCATTAAGTAAGCAATAATGTGTTTTAATGACCCAGAAGATAAAGGTGTTTGAAGAGTGCTCTTTTTATGACATCTCACAGATTTAAAAAATGAAGCAAGTCGGGTAAAAAAGTAGGTTTCTAGCTTAAATCCTTAAAAAAAGTTGTGTACTCTTTAGAGGCAACTTTTTCAGTCCAATTCTCATGAAACTTGGTCAGAATGTTTCTCTTGATGATATTCAGAATGTTTTTGAGAATAAGCCATGTTGGGTCAAAAAGTTAGTGGGTACACACAAAAGCCCACTAGGTGAATAGCCCACTAGGTGAAAAGCCTACCGTACAAAAGCCCAATAGGTGAAAAGTCTGCCAGGTAAAAAGCCCAATACTTGTAAAACCACTCCTATTTAAAAGGACTGTATTTACTAAAAAGAAAATCACATCATGGGACTTTCATTGCATAACATTTGTGAAAAGAGGGAATTGCTGGTAAGTGGCAAACAATAATATGAACATTTAGTAATTATTCTTATTGTTCCTTTTTTCATGGAGCACAGCTCATATTTTGTTTCATTTACAGTACATCACAAACTGTTTGAAGGACATGGGAAATGGATCCTTTGACATACTGCAAGAGTCTGGGGTTGGAGTCTCGGAGCAGCCTGCACACAAACTATTGACGGCTTGGAAAGACTTTTGTATTGTACTGTCAAAAATAAATGTAAGTAATATTATTATATACTGAACAGTTTTCCAGAGAAATTACATGCGTTGCATGCGCATAAAATATCCACAGGACAGAAAAAAAATATCTGTATCTACACTCTGTAAAATATGGTTACAAAATATGGTATGATGTCACTGTAAAATATGGTTATGAATATGGTTACAAATACAGTATTGTAATGTAACTTTAAGATAGGATACAAATATGTTGTGATGATGTCACTGTTAAATATGGTTACAAATATGGAATGATGCCACTGTTAAATATGGTTCCAAATGTGGTATGATGATGTCACTATAAAATATGTTTACATATAAGGCATGATGACCACTGTAAAATATTGTTCCAAATTTTAAATGATGTCAATGTAAAATATGGTTACAAATCTGGAATGCTGATGTCACTGTAAAATGTGGTTCCAAGCATGGTATGATGATGTCAGTGTAAAATATGGTTACAAATATGGAATGTAGATGTCACTGTAAAATATGGTTACAAATATGGTATGAGGATGTCAATAAAATATGGTTACAAATATGGTATGATGATGTCACTGTAAAATGTGGTTACAAACAGGGAATGGTGATGTCACTGTAAAATATGGTTACAAATATGGAATGTAGATGTCACTGTAAAATATGGTTACAAATATGGTATGAGGATGTCACTAAAATATGGTTACAAATATGGTATGATGATGTCACTGTAAAATATGGTTACAAACAGGGAATGGTGATGTCACTGTAAAATATGGTTACAAATATGGTATGAGGATATCACTAAAATATGGTTACAAATATGGTATGAGGATGTCATTATGACATCATCGTACAATATTTGGATTAATATTTTGCAGTGTGTAGATACAATTTTTTTTTTTCCGTCCTGTAGATATTTTATCTGCCTGCAACACTGTAAATACTTGACTTTAAGACATTTTTTGCACCTGGAATTTTGATCTCACACTCTGTACATTTATGTTTTCATTTGCAAGTTCATTGGTCAAAATTTTATGCTGTTATCATCATCCACCATTCATAAAAAAAGAAGTTAATGACATGGTACACCAACATTTGTTTTATTTTGCTTACTATTTTGGAATAAAAAGTCAATAATTTGCAATATTCTGTCATTGATAAGGAGTAAGTATAATGATATTATAGTAAAAGGAATATTATACCGTTGCGAATTTCCTGGTGCTTGTATTTACTTCTCAATAGGTAAGAAAATTTTTGCAGCTAGCTTGCATGTTACAAAATTTTCTCATGCTGCTCGAAGTAAATAAACATACTAGGAAAATAACTGCATAATATTTTCTATATCAACACCAGATGAATTATATTGACCATGTTGTCTGAAATTTGACAGGCAGTAAACAATCGTCATAAATTATTTTGCTTGTCACAACTTGGCCACTTCCATAACTACATCAAACATCATCCGTATCAATGGGGTTCCTAAAAGAAAATTCTGCCAGTCATATGATCTTAAATATGGGTGGCGCCCATGTAAATCACTTAGCAACAGCAGCAAAAGCTACAATGTTAAGCAACCTGTCACTAAAAAAAGCCTGTAAAATAAGTAAAATAAGGTAGCAAATAGATGTACAAACTGTTTGTCAGAAGAAACATTTTTAACTCTTTACCAAACAGTCCCAACTTTTATCATCTGAAATTTTATGACATGGTTAAGAAATAAATCCTTTTCCTTATCTAATTTTAACTAGGCATTTGGTAGATTGTATTGATTGTCTGTGGAAAAATGTGATTTAACTGGTTTTCATCTATAGGTGCGGGAGTTAAAGCTTGATGACGGACTCAAGGAATGCATCATGTTTGATTTATTGGACGCTTTACATGCCATGGTTAGTAGTCATACAGACATTGCTTATGTTTGCTCTGATTTCTGTTCAGTAATCCTTTTGCCACTGTGTTTTCATAGAAAATTCAGATATGTATTTAACCTTTTACCACTCAATCCGGAGTTTTAAGGACTCTGAAAAATAGACTTATAAAAAAAAACTTGTGGGAAAAGGAGAAAATGCTGGTTACCAAGGTTTTCTTTACTTTAAGAGAGAATTACCTTTTATTTCAGCAACATTTAGATTTGTCATCTGCAAATGCATTCAAATAAGTCTAAAATTTTTTTGTTAGGTAACCATATGCTGGTTACTAGCATTTCTTCTTTTCTAACAATGTTTTCAGACCTTTCACAGATAAATGTCACCATTTAAGCCACATTTGATATTGTTACTGCAAATGTTTAAATCAGTTTAGAGGTGCCTAAAATGTCATTTTGAAAAGAGTTAAAAGACCACTCTTTACTGCAAGAGATGGCTTTTACTTTCCTTCTGATTGTCTCTCAGTACAGGTTACTCTGTTTTTATTCGCCAAAAGGGTCATATTATGTAATGGCCCCTGTGATCCTTCCACCCATCTTTCCATAAGCAATTTCTTGTGTGCACAACTTCTCCTACAGTTTCCATTGGAATGAGTTCAAACTTACACAAAAAATCTCTAGGATGTGTAGTTATGAGTGACTCTTGAAAGTTGGATCTCTGTAGGCATTTTAGATTTTAACCCATTTCACTAACAAGCCCCTTTGGGCGTATATGCATGGCTCTGCAAAGCTCTTGTTTTTATTTCAGTACACAATAGAGCTGACCGAAATTACACACAAACTTTCACAGACCTGCAGTGCTTTCTTCTTTACTCTTGTAAAGAACTGGACAAAGTAAGTGATTTGACCATTAACATTTAATCTACGAAACAATTGGATCATCAGTTTTAGTGCGAGGTAATTATTGTCGCAGTCTTCAACATTGTTGTTGTTGTGTTAAACTTTCTGACATTTTCTAAAATCTCTTTTGTTAGCAAAATCTTTACCAAGCAATTCTTTTTTTAACCCTTTACCACATAGTCCTGACTGCTAATGACCCATGAGGAAGAATGCAATTAAAAACATTGTGGGAAAAGTAGAAACCAGCATAATTATTCTCCTTTTCTCACAATGTTTTTGCATCAATGAATGTCAAAAATTCGTGTTTTAAGTTACATGCGATTTTTTGTCTGCAACTGCAATTCAGAGAAGGCTTAATTAAATCTTGTTGTTTTGTAAAGCGATAACAGACCTGCAGAAAGAAAGAAAAGGAGAAGTACGGAAGGGTTGGTGAGAACAGCTGCTCAGGCAAAACGTTTTTCCTTTTAACTCTTTACTCATTACCATCCGACAAAATTTTTGGTTTGTCCAAATCGAGGGCATTTGCAGACAACACAATGAAAGTCACTGAAATTTTTCAGTTTGTTTTGTGAAGGGTAGAAAACATTGTGGGAAAAGGAGAAAATGCTGGTTACCAGCATTTTCTCCTTTTTCCCACAATGTTTTCTAAAGGCATCTTTCTCAGGGTCGTCAAAAGTAGGGATTGTGTGGTAATGGGTTAAGTGTGTGGTAATGGGTTAAGGGAACAACATATTCTAGACTCTTCCAAATCCAAAGTATCTACAGACAACAAATTTGAACTTGATACAAATGTACCAAAGTTTTTTGACGGCATAGATAACACTGAAGGAAAAAGGAGAAAATGCTGGTTACCGTGATTTTCTCCTATTTCCTACAATGTTTTCAAAGGCTATACCTTCAGGGTCGTTAAAACTTGGGATGGTGTCATAAGAGGTTAAGCGACTTGAAACAGTACTTACCAATTTCATGTAAGGATTCCAAGATTCATGAGTCTGCTAATTGTGGACAATTTCTTTCCTTGCCATTATATCTGATACAGAGGTGTAGGATAGCCTAGTAGGTAAGAGCCAAGATGAAGCTGGTTTAATCATGTCCAAATTAAAAGCATTTGGAGACAACAAAGTTAGTGTGACTCAAAAATTGCAAGTTTGTTTTGGGAAGGTAAAAAAAACATTTTTGAAAAGCATTTACAGATTACAATTCAGTGTGGAATTTGTTTTTGAAAGGTTGGAAAACATTGTAGGAAAACGAGCATTTTCTCCTTTTTCCCACAATGTTTTCAAAAGGCTTCTTCCTCGAGGTCTTGAAAACAAGGGATTGGTGGGTTTCCCCAGTTCTGCCAAATTCTTTTTGACGATTGGTGGTGGTCATTGCAACAGAATTCATTCACTTCTCTATGTCTATAACATCATTTCCAGAATTTTTAAATGGGAAAGGAGCCAGTAGCTTTGAAAGAGTGTTATCCATAAAACTGGTTGACTCGTTCAACACCTTTGGCAAAGATAGGTATAGATCAAGATCAGAGTCCAGAACTTGCAGGGTGATCTTGGATCTATACTGTCCCCTTGTTTAGTTGAGTCTGTATGACCATGGATTCTGAGTTTCTATGGATTGTAATTTTAACTCTCCTCAAGAAGGAAGTTTAAATAGTTGGTACTGCAAAGGTTAAAGATAACCCAGAAAAACACAAATAAGTGTATTTGCCCAACAACATAACCTCAGTAATGTCAGAAATTGAACACCAAACAAACAGCTACAGGGTTGTAGAAAGATGTATTTTTGTTGTATTACAAACCATGATATAACCTCTTCTTGAGATATGTAATGTTTAATTATAAAATAAACACAAGCTTTCGGCGGTACAACCGCCTTCTTCAAGTGTGATCCTGTGATAAAATGCCTGCAGTAATGTTCAGTTGTTTACGCAACGTCAAGGTAACGTTGACGTCACGTAAACAACTAATACAAAGTCCCGGGGTGAAGTCGTTGCAGCTCTCATCCCGCCAGATGGGCCCGAACCCAGACCAAGAATGTATCTGAACCATGCTCCGACATAAGGGGGCCCAATGCATCTCCGTGATATAGAATACCAAGCAATTCAATACATAATCACGGATCCATAAAGTCCACCCTGTCTAGTACCCGACCGAATCAGGAGGTAAACCATTACTTAGACATACAGGAAATTGGGAGATTGCAGTCCATGCCAGCCTGCGCTGACATGGGTCAATACCTTGGAGATGCATAAATACATTCCCCACAAAGCATAGTTCATACCCACCAATTGCCAGGAGATCGAGCCCATAATAAAGGACCAGGCCTAAGCTTGGACATTACCAATATAAGTTTATCAAATATAAATCCATCGCATAGATTTAACTCTTTACCAAATGCCAATATCCTAGACCAGTCCAAATACAACGCATTTGTAGACGCCAAAATTAATCCGACCCAAATGTTGAAATCCGAATTGGAAAGGGTAGAAAACACTGTGGAAGAAGAGGGAAATGCTGATTACCAACATTCCCCCCCCCACAATGCCCCCAGAAGACCTCGTCCTCAGGGTCGTGAAAACTCTGGATTGTATGGTAAAGGGTTAAGGAAAGAAATATACATTCTAAAATAACCATCAATTTTATACAGCATTGAATATTTTTCTTATTTCATTACTAAATCACAAAATTGTAGACTTTGCCTAATTGAAATCAATTACCGGCGGCAAACTAGATAGTTTGCATGCAGACATGTTTGGATATTACCGTAATAAGCTTTTACGAATTGGGAAGAAGATTTACCGTTACCAATCTCATCGGTCTTTCATTGGAGAATGTCTTGAAAGGGGCTTCGTGCCGAAAGGATTCACATTAAAATGGAAAATAAACATGGACGCCAATTCAGAAGAGGAACGTAGGTATGAAAAAATTTTACATAATTCTTCAATTGCACTTATGAAAGAATCCATTGATACATGCCAGCGGAACATTAGGGTGTTTAAAAAGAAATTTTCGGAGATTAGTATGGATGCGATGGCTATGTTGGGCGAAGATCAATATGCAGAACTAAGAAAAGTGGTCGATGGAGTGACGGAAAAATGTAAAAGAGAAAGCGAACGAAGAAAAGAACAGAAAATGAAAACAATAAATATTTCAAACGGCTTAAATATATATACGGACTATCTTGATAGGCAAAGGCCTACCAACTCGTGGGAAGACATGCAAGATACTGAAGAAACCACATTAAAGCGGGATGGTAGCATTGAATATTTGTGTGAAAAAGATGAAATCTTAAAGTCTCTGCAAATCATAGATGTTGAAGGAACCTATATGAAACACAGAGAAGGATTTACATCAAAAGTAGACGAGGTTGAAATTAAAATCCTTGGGGACGGGAACTGTTTTTTCAGATGCATAAGCCAAGCGTTGACGGACAGCGAGTCTTCACATGAATTTATGCGACGATCTATCACAGAACATATGGCAAGTAATATGGAAAAGTACAAAATTTACATAGATGGAGATTCCAAAATATATTTACAAAACATGTGTAAGACAGACGGTAGATATGATTCTTGGGCCACAGAGGCTGAAATATTTGCTACTTGTGACTTCCTTGGGTGTGACATCTATATCAAATATTGCCACAACAATGATAAATGGCAATGGACTAAATATGTCCCAAATACTGGTTATAAGAAGTATCCCAACTACCACATTACGCTGAAGTATAAGTCGAGACACTTTGATCTCCTGAAAAATAAAGAGTTATGCAACTGTGTATCTGTTCGACCTGATATGACACAAAAAATTAAGGACATTGACCCAAATAATTCAGTAGAACATGGTCAAAATCTAATAAGATCCACCAACACTGATGAGAGGGGATTTGTCTCCAAAAACCAGAACGAGCCTGCACTGGAAAATGCGAGAATAGGAAACTTTGCACGAAAAGAATCTATCAAAACAGGTACCCAAACTGACCAGTCATACAGATTTTCTGAAAGAATAAGGGAGAACACGCGCAAACGTAATATTGGTAATAATGAACCAACAGTGTTTAATCTTTCCTCAAAAAGACTGACTTGTCATCAAGAGAAAGTACTCAACTACGGCCTTAAGTTTATCCCTACAAACTTGAATATTGATTTGACAGAGCTTATAACAGATTTAAAAGAATGGGAAAGGCGAATGAGGTTAGCTGAATACTTTGCCGATAAGGATGACAGTAGCCAAGACTTCATTGAAAACCAGTACAGAAAGAAATCGGACTGGACACCTCCAGAAGGAAGGGATAAATGGCTTGATCTGTATTTAGAATCTGTTTCGAAAGAAATTATCCAAAATGTAAATCGACATCCACAAACCAATATGACTGACAAAGAGTTAAGAGCAATACAAGAACTAGTTATGGACAATTCGATTATAATACGTCCGGCAGATAAGGGTAGTGGTATTGCTATTATTGACACAGATGAGTATATCAATAAAATAGAAAAGGAATTACAGGATACAACAACATACAAACAAATGGATCGAGATATCACAAAGGATGTCGCTAAGAAAGCGGAAAAAATCGTAAATAGGCTACACAGAAATGGGTATATCACTAAAGACATGAAAAATTATATGCTACCTAAAAATGCGCGACCGGGAAAGGTTAAAGGCAATCCAAAAATCCACAAGCCAGATATACCATACAGAATTATTATTAGTGGTATTGGGCATGCTACTGAAAAGATAGCAGAGATAGCAGAAAAAGAGCTCGACCAACATGTAAAATCATTACCTTCTTATATTCAGGACACTTTTGATTTCATTAATAAACTAAAAACTTTGCCACAACCCTTACCGAAGAACGCGATACTTTTCTGTATGGATGTTAAGTCCCTTTACCCAAGTGTACCAAAATCCGATGGGAGAAGAGCTTGCGAGATGGCCCTTAACACCAGGAGTGATCGAACTATTCCAACTGAGGAGGTCATAGAAATGATAGACTTGACATTAGAAAATAATAATTTCGAATTCAATGGGAAACATTATTTACAAATTGATGGAACAGCAATAGGCAGTCGGCTAGGAATGAACTATGCATCCACATATATGGGGGAATGGGAAAAGAACCTTTTATCTAAAACCAAAATGGATCCGCAAGCATACTTCAGATATGTGGATGATGTATGGGGTATTTGGTTACATGGTGAGCAATCCTTGAAAGAATTTCATGACTTAGCTAATTCTATCCATCCAAGAATAAAGGTAGACCTTAGATATGCTTACGACAAGATAGAGTTCCTAGATACATTGACGAAGATAGAAAATGGATTCATTACTACAACACTGTATGAAAAGCCAACCGACAGACACTTATACTTACATCGTAAATCAGACCACCCGAGATCAGTGAAAAAGTCAATACCATATGGATTAGCTATTAGGGCCAAAAGAATTAGTCAGACGGAGGTGGAATATGTTAGAGAAAGAAAAAAGATAAAAGAGAGGCTGGTTCACAGAGGGTATAAAGGGTACGAGGTGGAAGTGGGTTTAAAAAAAGCCGATGTAAAGAACCGAGATTGTCTCCTGAAACACCGAAAGAAAAGTAGCTCGAAAATGACCCGAGTTCCATTGGTATTGACATACTGTAGATCCCTACCAAACATCAAAAAGATTTTAGAAAGCAATCACAGAATTTTAAAGAAGTCGGATAGGCTAAGGAAAATTTTCAAGGACTTACCAATAATCTCCTACAAAAGAGACCAAAACTTAGCTGACCTGTTAGTCCACAAGAAAACAAACAAGTCCTTAAAAAGTAAATCACCAATTATAAAATACAAGGAACATGAGATCAAAGGATGTGGGAGGAATTGTAAAATCTGTTCAATGCATGTTATTTCACCCATCGTAGATAAAAATGGTGATCCGGTTAAAACAGATGTATCAATTAACTGCCGTACGCAAAATATCGTATATGGGATCTATTGTGCCGAATGTGAAAGTCTGGTGTACGTTGGTGAAACGAGGAATATGCTGAAGACCAGAATCCATAACCATCTGTCTAATATAAGACACAATAATATACACGAACCTGTTCCAAGACATTTCAATCAAAGTGACCACAGCATCAAGGATTTCTACTATGTCGGGCTGGAGCGGATGAATGAAGAAAGAACCCTCTACCGACGCCAGAGAGAGGCTCGATTAATCCAGAGACATTGCCTGGCAGAACAAGGCCTGAACATTAGGCAGATGAACATAAAACATTGCTAACTCTATTTGTCCTGCGACTGGTGGGTCTGGTCCTTTGGGCATTTGTGCAGTGTCGCCTCAGATTAGCCTGCGAATCCCTCGCGGGCTGATCCGTGGCGGCACATAACGCTGACATTGGATTTTGTCTTGGTGTGGGCTATTTTAAGAAGGGTGATTCAAACGGGTTTGGACGATGTCGATTTGGATCGGCCTGTGAGATATGCGCAGACTGATCCAATGGGGCACCTTGGGTAGATGCCTGGGGTCCCGGGTATGCTTGTCGCAGGTCATTGTTTCTTTGCTGTTCGAGTTGGAGGGGTCCTTATATGTGTTGTACTGAGCTGAGGCCGCCTTCACGGTTAACGCAGGCTGTCTTGGATCGGTACAATACTCATTCATTTATTTAACCCTTTACCACACAATCCCTAGTCTTTACGACCCTGAGGTAGAGGCCTTTAGAGAACATAGTGGGAAAAGGAGAACATGCTGGTAACCAGCATTTTTTTCCTTTCCCATAATGTTGTCTACCCTTCTGGAAACAGATTTCAATTTTTGAGTTACATTTTTTTGTCGTCTGCGAGTGCTTTCAATTTAGATCAGTATAAAATTTTGCCTTTTGGTAAAGGGTCAACATCTTGTCATGCGACGGGATTTCGGATTTGGCTGTTGGAGGGCATTTGCGGAAGACAGACTGGGTGTGTGACTGAGGCTGTAGTCTGTTTTGTGGAGGCGTGGATGACAGCGTGGGAGTGGGAGAGCATTTTCTTCTTTTCCCGTGATGTTTTTGGAAACTTTCTCTCTCGGAATCCTTAAATGTTGGGATTGTTCGGTGAAGGATTAAATAGAATTGGAGATCGGGTGAATGTCGAAGGCCCTGGGAGGAAAGTTTTTTTTAGGGCGCTGTGGGAGGAGAGGAATGATGGTTAACTAGCAATTTCTTCTTTTCCTGCAGTGTTTTCTGCCCTTCTACACACGGATTTTATCTTTTTGGTCGCATCTAGTTTGCCGCCGGTAATTGATTTCAATTAGGCAAAGTCTACAATTTTGTGATTTAGTAATGAAATAAGAAAAATATTCAATGCTGTATAAAATTGATGGTTATTTTAGAATGTATATTTCTTTCCTTAACCCTTTACCATACAATCCAGAGTTTTCACGACCCTGAGGACGAGGTCTTCTGGGGGCATTGTGGGGGGGGGGGAATGTTGGTAATCAGCATTTCCCTCTTCTTCCACAGTGTTTTCTACCCTTTCCAATTCGGATTTCAACATTTGGGTCGGATTAATTTTGGCGTCTACAAATGCGTTGTATTTGGACTGGTCTAGGATATTGGCGTTTGGTAAAGAGTTAAATCTATGCGATGGATTTATATTTGATAAACTTATACTGGTAATGTCCAAGCTTAGGCCTGGTCCTTTATTATGGGCTCGATCTCCTGGCAATTGGTGGGTATGAATTATGCTTTGTGGGGAATGTATTTATGCATCTCCAAGGTATTGACCCATGTCAGCGCAGGCTGGCATGGACTGCAATCTCCCAATTTCCTGTATGTCTAAGTAATGGTTTACCTCCTGATTCGGTCGGGTACTAGACAGGGTGGACTTTATGGATCCGTGATTATGTATTGAATTGCTTGGTATTCTATATCACGGAGATGCATTGGGCCCCCTTATGTCGGAGCATGGTTCAGATACATTCTTGGTCTGGGTTCGGGCCCATCTGGCGGGATGAGAGCTGCAACGACTTCACCCTGGGACTTTGTATTAGTTGTTTACGTGACGTCAACGTTACCTTGACGTTGCGTAAACAACTGAACATTACTGCAGGCATTTTATCACAGGATCACACTTGAAGAAGGCGGTTGTACCGCCGAAAGCTTGTGTTTATTTTATAATTAAACATTTGTTGTATTAGATAAATAAACCAATTTGCCATATGATGTGGACTTTTAACAACCCTGAGAAAGAAGCCTTTTGTAAACATTTTGGGAAAGGAGAAAATGCTAGGAACCAGCATTTTTTCCTTTCCCCACAAAATTTTCTACCCTATCAAAGACAAATTTCATCATTTGACCAACACTTAAAATGTCAAGTTTACATTTTTCTTTTGCAGCAAAGGGTTTAACTCTTTATGAAACAACAAAACTATAGACTGGTCCAAATTTAAAGCACTTGCAGACGACAAAATAAACATAACTAATGTTGTGAGAAAAGGAGAAAATGCTGGTCACCAGCACTTGCAGATGACAAAGTAAATAACTCAAAAATTGAAATTTGTTTCCATTATGGTAGAAAACATTGTGGGAAAAAGAGAAAATGCTAGTTATTAGCACTTTCTCGTTTTCCCACAATGATTTCAAGGGTAGTAATAATCAGGGATTGTTTGGTAAAGAGTTAAAAATAGAAGTTAACAGAATTATTGTTATACCAACAGTTCCATAAAAGCTTGGCAGCAGATGTTACACAGAAGTCTGGAGACAGTGACCCTGACCTCTACATGTGGTGATATTACCATACCTTCAGTGCAGATTGGACTGCTGGGTGCCATAGTTACTGTATTACAGCATATACGGAATGATTCTTCAAAAAGTGAGTCTCTTGTTCCTTCTCTGATTATTTTTTCACCTCTCTCCCTCTCTCTTTCTTTCAAGAGGTCCATTGTGGCTTAGAGATGAAGAAAGTTGGGAAAAAGCCCTGGTTCAACATCATGAGGATGGTTTTGTACACAGATGTGTCCTTAACTCTTTACCAAACAACAATATTTTAGGCTTCTCCAAATGGACAGCATTTGCAGACAACAAAATAAAAGTGACTGAAAATTTGAAAATTGTCTTGTGGTGAGTAGAAAACATTGTGGGAAAAGGAGAAAATGCTGGTTACCAGCATTTTCTCCTTTTCCCCCAATGTTTTCTAAAGGCTTCTTTCTCAGGGTCGTCAAAAGTAGGGATTGTGTGGTAATGGGTTAATTCAGACTGACAAGTTGTTAATCAAGGGGAAGCTTTACAGTAAGGGCATGTGACCATCAAAATGTTATCTTTACACTGTGATTCCCTGTTCTAGACTTAAAGAATTTTCTCTGAAAAACAAGCAAACACAGCACAGTATTTGCATCCACATGTGGTGCTTTTATTTTATTTTCTCTCTATGTTTTTTATTATACCCCCGCAAAACAAATGCTTTCGGGGTATAGTGAAATCAGCCTGTCTGTCTGTGTGTCCGTCCGTGTGTCCTTGTGTCCCGTCTGTGTACAAAATACTATCAAAGCGCTGGCAGGGGTATAAAGTCGCATTCAGTGACGGCTCTAGTTTGATCAAACACAAATCTTTTTGTTTGTGCCAACTTCACTTTGATGTTGCAAAGATAAAATTTTGGGTTTTTTTTGTAAAATGTAAAACTCACATGGCTTGCAATATGCAAAAAGAGGTATTAGGACATTTGTGTAAATTGTTGTCTGGGATCAGCCTGTGCAGTCCGCTCAGGTAAATCCAAGATGGCACTTACGGGTACATTAGATTAGCTGCTGCAGTAGACTTGTGCAGAACAGAAAATTACATCAAAACGGAAAGTGTAGTTTCGGATTAGCTTGCGCAGACTGCACAGGCTGATCCAAGACAACACTTTATACAAATATGTTAATGCCTCTTTTTGCATGTTGCAGACCAATATATATATATAATCTGACATGAGTTGGTTTTTGAGATAAAAAATTATTAAACAAGCATAGGAAAAATATTAATAAGCGAGCCTTTGGCGATCTTAATAACATTTTTTGTGGACAAGTTTAATATTTTTTTACCTCAAAAACCAAGGAGTGTCAGATTCTTTTTATCACATTACTGTATACCAAGAATTATAGTCCAAAATGTGTTAAACCAGAGGCATACATGTATCATCTGCAGTGAAATTTACATGAAGCCTGTGTGCTTACTTTGACAGGTACATGTACATTACAAACAAAATATAGTTCCGAAGAAACTTGCATATATTGATTTTATTTAGAGTCTACAAGTGGTTAAATTAATAACTTTATCATGATTAAGAATTTTTACCACAAATTTCAATTAGGAACCTTGGTCAGTAATGTTTTAGAATGAAGCATATAATTACGGAGTGTTGACCAAAAACAGCAATATTTTCTTATCTCACATGAATGTGAAACAAGAAAATTTGTAATGGCTGTATTACATTGAAAACAAGGAGAGTTATAGGATAAAAGAATGTTTGTTTGTTACAGAGGTGGCAATTCATAAACTATGTTCAATGTTGGCCTCTGTGTGTGAAATATTACAACAGAGTACCAGAGAGCTACCCACCCCCACAGAACTTGCCAATGTCACAGAGAAAACTGACACTTCATTTGTAAGCCTGGACATCAAACTAAAGGTACATTATCTACAGCTTAACTCTTTTCCACAGGGGAAAAATTTTGGACTTGAACATGTTGAAACCTTTACCACGCAATCCCGGCTTTCAACAATCCTGTGTGGTGTCCATGGTTGTGAGGTAGCACATCGGCCTCATAACCTGAAGGTCCTGAGTTTGATACCCGGGAGCAGGTGTCAGCTATGAGATTTTTCGTTGGCCCACTCATTCAGTGCGAGTACTGGTGTAGTTCCCATAAAGCAGAATCGAGAGAGATTAGTATAAGTTGTAAGAACTTGTTTCTCAATCGATGTAAAATAAATATGTTTAGACGAAACTAATAATCCGGAGGAAGAAAGCTTTGGAAAATATTGTGGGAGAAGAAGAAAATGCTGGTTACCCTATCAATGAAAGAAATAATTATTTTAGCTTCATTTAATTTGTCGACGTCAGATGCTTTCAATTTGATCCAGTCCCAAATTTTGTGGTTTGCTGAAGAGATCAGGCTACAAATTAAAATAATCTCCTATGATTGGTCTATGATACAACAGAGAAGATGTTGGGAAAAGGGAAAATGCCAGTAAGCAGCTTTTTCTCCTTTTCTAGCAATGTTTTCAAAAGCTCTTCTCCCTGGGTTGTTAAAACTCAGGACAGTGTTGTAAAAAGATAACTTTTCCAGATGACTAAAATTTAGGCTGGTCAGTATTGAACTACTTCAAGCTACAAATTAAATTTTGCTCAGATGATTTATCCCTTTTCCCACACAATCCCAAGTTTTAATGACCCTGAGAAAGAAAGCTTTTGAAACTATTCTGGGCAAAGGAGAAAGTGCAGGTAACCAGCTTTGTCTGCTTTTCCAACAATGTTTTCTACCTTATCAAAGACTGAAGTCTTCATTTGAACTACATTTAATTTGACTTCTGTAAAAACACTTCTAAAAAATTTTGTGGTTTGGTAAAGAGTTTACTCTTTACCACACAAGAAAATTTTAGACTGGTCCAAGTTGAAAGCATTTGCAGATGACAAAACAAAAGTGACTGAAAATTTGAAATTAATTTTGTGAAGGGTTGAAAACATTGTGGGAAAAGGAGAAAATGCTGGTTACCAGCATTTTCTTCTTTTCCTACAATGTATTCCAAAGGTCTTTTTCTCAGGGTCGTCAAAAGCAGGGATTGTGTGGTAATGGGTTAATCTGTCTTTGATACTGCATACAACATAGTTCAGGTTGACATGTGTAGAGCACTTGTTTTCTGCAGTACCAATGACTTTTCTACCTCAGGATTCACTTGTTTTTGTAGTTACAGACTGTATGCTGTATCTTGATGGACGAACTTATCCTACACATTAAGGATGCATCACTATGGTTACCCATTTTACAAGAAAACATGATACTTTCAGCCTTGTTATCATCTGCCCAACAGTATATCCAGGTAAGGATTTTTTAGCCTGTGTTCATCGACTATTCTAATTTCGAATCTATAGAAAATATTAGGGATGGCAATGAGTAACTGGTTAACCGAGTACTCGATCGAACGTCCGAGTATCGATTACGAAATTTGATATTCGAGTACTCGGTATTTTTTACAAAAATGTACCATTTTGCTTCCCGAGGAAAAATTTCTTTGCAAAACAAACACTGCAGCCGATTAAATGTAATCAAAACATTGTTGCAAAAGTGCGAAAGTTACCGAAAGATAGCCAAACAATTCACAATTTGACACATGCTTGTAATAAAAAACAACTGTGTCAATTATAGCGTGAAGCCATTCACGTTAATCGCTAATCATTAAAGTTTTCGTAATTTCAGTAAATCAGAGGCCGGCTAGTATGGTCTAATTAAGGAGGAGAAAGTAATTATCCTTAATCTTCACAGTTTGACTGTGAAACTTATAAATTTAGGGATCTTGCGTACCTTGTGATCGTCAACGTGCCGTTGTATAGCTACCGTGTTTTGCTTTAATTTTTGGGATAGTAAAATATATTATTTTTTTTTCTTGTTCCAATACTAAGGTCTATAAAAAATAATTGTTTTATAAGCGGTCCCAAAACTTATGATCAGACAAGACACGCTCCAAACTCTAGATCACTGACCGCTAACAAGTCAAACAATGCCGACAATAAAAAGCTACGCCATTGATTTCATAAACCTACGTTTATATGCAGGTTGGTCTATTTTTAGACGGATTGGAATTCCAGCGGTCAATTTGTGCACTAAACAGCCCAAAACTTGGCTTTTTTCCATTGTTTTCGTTGATGATTAACTTGTAACTAGTTGTTGTCTATATCCTGGGACAACGATGAACATTGTTATTTTGCGTTTTTAGGTAAAATCATAATATAATTTACCTGCTTACGTGATGTGAATGACGTAAATTCCACTGACAAGGACCTGCTCGACTCGTTCTCAAATTTGATTGGTTCGTCGATCTTCGATCGATAAAACTCTGTTAGATTACTGAATGTTGATTTCTATTTATAAAGAACGAACCCGATTGACCGTGAAATACATGCTTGTCAACTCCATGGCAACCTCGTATGTATATGTATGTGTATCTTGGGATACAAGCTTTATCACACCCTTTACACACTTATATCCGATTTTTTTTGAATTGGGGTTTAAATAGTCTGTCAGGTGATTGGATTTTTAGGTCTTGAATCGGGAAACTCCCTTTGAAATCGTGGTGGGTTGGGAAGCATGCTTATGACGTTATGTGTGTAGAACGTGAAATAAATGCTTGTAAACAAAGGATGTCAAACGGATAAAGATTTTTTGTTGAATATATTTTCGCTGTTTCCAATTCTTTGGGACCAAAAAAATACTGATCTTGCTCTGAAATTTTAGTATAAAATGTAGTTTAAATCGTCCGAGTAACCGAGTACTTGATCGGAAGAATGACCGAGTACTCGAGTATTAAAATCGATACTCGTTGCCATCCCTAGAGAATATCCTAATTTCTGCATTTATGTTTGCTCCATATCTCTGGAGTGTCTACTCTGATTTTGAAAATATTCTTTACAAGGGTGCATCTTAACCTGTTACCACACAATGCCGACTTTTAACAACCCTGAGAAAGAAAGCCTTTGAAAACCTTTTGGGAAAAGTAGAAAATGCTGGTAACCAGCATTTTCTCCTTTTCCCTTACTGTTTTCCACCCTATCAAAGACAGAAATCCTCATTTGACCTAACTTGAATTGTCATCTGTAAAATTATGCTTTCAGTTTAGTCCTTTGCAGTCCATGCAGATTGACCTGGGTCAAAACCCTTTGCTTTTGGTAGGTTTTCTGCTGGTCCAAGGACCATCCTATCTCAGGATTCAGATTTTTGTTAGACAAAAAGTATTTTATGGATCAATAATGATAAGATGACTTGCTTGTAATAGTGTATAACAGAAATGCATTAACTCTACCAAATGACAAAATTTTGGACCAGTTCAAATTGAAAGCATTTGTAGAAGACGAAATAAATGTATATCTAAAACTGAACTTTGATTTGGAAAGGTTAGAAAACATGGTGGGAAAAGGAGAAAATGCTGGTTACCTGCATTTCCTCCTTTTCCCACAATGTTTTCAAAGGCTTTCTTTCTCAGGGTCATGAAAAGTCGGGGTTGTGTGGTAAAGAGTTGACCATCATCTACCCAATACTTTAATGACTTTGGAAGAGAAGTATTTTGAAATCATTGTGAGAAAAAGGAGAAAATGCTGATTATCAGCATTTTCTCCTTTTCCCTCAATGTTTTCTATCACTGAATTAGAAATCATCATTTAAGCAACATTTGATGACATCTGCAAATGCTTCCAATTTGTAACTGTGCAAAATTTTTTCATTCGATAAAGACTGAAATCCCCTTTTGACAATGCAGGGCAAAATTGTTGGAGTTATTTTCATTCATTCTTGTCATTTCAGAGTCAAGTTGGACTACATTACATCCATGCATTGTTCCTTGTATTTCTTACTATTACACAGTCATATCAGGTGAGTACCTATCTAATAATCTACTGAAAAAAGCCTTTGAAAACATAGTGGGAAAAGGAGGAAATGCTGGTGACTAGCATTTTCCTCTTTTCCCATTTTTTTTTTTACCCCCGCAAAACAAATGTCCGTCCATGTGTCCGTTTGTGTACAAAAGTACTAGTAATTGCCTGTTTCAGTCTGAACGCTGGGTGACAGCTCTAGTTTTTTCTATGTTTTAGGATTAAATTTATCATTTGAGCAACATTAAGTAAGTTGTCTGAAAGTGCTTGCAATTTACACTAGTGCACATTTTTTTTGTGTGAAGAGGTAGCTCTTTACTGAATGGTTAAATGTTGTTTAATTGCATGGTGTTTGACACGGTTTTCAGCATTATTTTAGTTATAACGCGGCGGTCAGTGCACCTATCCATGCTTTCCTGGTGTTTCTGTTACCAGTGCTCCGCACAATATTCTTTCCAAGCTACTGGCTGCTTTCCCTCATAGCCATTGTCGAAACACTGATCAGCGGTGAAAGAGGTATGAATCCTATTGCATTGACTATCATCAATTCTTGGAAAGAAATTGGCCGAGTCGGGGATCCAACTGGAGATCCACTGTTGTCGAGTCCTTTACGCTGCTGACTAAGCTACCGAGCTACCGGGACTTGGCGTTAAATTTTGGAGCAGTGTAAAATGAAGGTGTTTGCAATCCTGGGTAGCCATGTAATAACATGGATGTGTTGTTATTTTCTTTATGTTTAACTCTTTAGCAAACATCAAATTTATAGAGTGATCCAAATTTGAAGCATTCACAGATGACAAAATAAATGTGACTGAAAATGGAAATTTGATTTAGGAAGGATAGAAAGTATTGTGGGAAAAGGAGAAAATGCTGGTTACCAGCATTTTCTCCTTTTCCCACAATGTTTTCAAAAGGCTTCTACCACAGGGTCATCAAAAGTCGTTACTGTGTGGTAAAGGATCAAGAAGCTTCAGCTCTGATAGGTGTCAGCTTTGTTAAGCCATTACAAGATGGCTATGTATTTGTGCATTATTATACCCCCGCAAAACAAATATTTTCGGGGGTATACTGGTCCGTCTGTGTGTCCATCTGTGTACAAATAAATGCCTGTTTCTGTCAAAGCACTTGCGGGGATATTAAGTCACATTCAGTGACAGCTATTGTTTATTTTGTTTATTTTCAGGGTTCAGAAGCTTTAGCTCTGACAGGTGTCACAAATTACTTGTGTTTACCTGTCACAAGATGTTACAAAAATGTAGATGTACTTTATACAAACACAGCTGCACAAACCCAGGTCTTTTTCAATTTTTCAATTCTTTTTTTACTGTCTGTCTCAAAGATCCTGACTGTGTCAGAGGAAGAAAAAGAAAGAAATGAAAGAACTGTATGTGTTGTTATCAGGAAATCTTGGTGTTAATTCCCACTAGAGCCATTAGTTATGGGGGGTATGTCCTTGTGCAAGGCACTGCAAATCTAAGCCTGCCATTTTTGAAACTTGGAGGAGATATTTCAAATTGAGTTGTTGTCAGAATGTGACCAAAATAATTGCTGTTACTTCTGTTGTTGAAAATGATGTTCAGTACTGTATATGTGGAAATTTTTTGCAAAGTAGAAATTTTACGATTTCGCAAATTTGAAAAATTCGTTAATGTTTTGGTTCGCATATTTCACCACAAGTATACCAACAAATAGTGATTGTCATGAATTGGCATATATATCTGTATGCAGAAAGTTCATTATGAAAATTTTGCTAATTTTCCAACATGTGTATATATCCATGAATACATAGCTATTCAAAGAAATTTAATGTCTGAAAGTGATACACAGAACATTAGGCCAGCAACCAAAGATAATCATATGTACCTGTATATATCATCCAATCCTTATTTTCATCTAGCCAAATAGTCCTAGCAAAATTATCATTGGACAAATTATTTGCAGGTTAAATTATCCTATATGCCCATTAACCCTTTCCCAAACGACAAACTTTTGGACTAGACCAATTGAAGGCATTTGCAGAGGACAATTCAACTCTTGCTGAAAAGATGATTTCTGTCTATGATAGGGTAGAAAACATTGTGGGAAAAGGAGAAAATGCTGGTTACCAGCATTTTCTCTTTTTCCCACAATGTTTTCAAAAGGCTACTATTCCATACCCGTAAAGAACCAGGGATTGTTTGTGAAAGGGTTAAGTAGACAGTATTGTAATAGATAGAAAGATAGTTTTTGTTTTATTTTTCTCAGGGTAAAAAGCTAACTAGCAGTGCAGTAACATGGCATAGTGTATATTGTCAATTCATAGAACTGTATACCATCATGTTGGAAAGACTGAAATACTCGTTTCTGGATGATGCTTTCAATTTTGTGGGTGTCCATCAGGATAGACTACAACAAGTAAGAGAAAATAATTTATATTTCTATATTCATAGGGTATTATATGATAACGTACCAATAAAGCCAAAAGTGAAAATGCCTGTGTTTAAATGCTTTTGAATTTAAGTCACACCATTTAATAGTATGGAAGTTATTGTGAAGATGACCATCTGTCATTGTATGGTCGGTCCAAGTGTTAGTTGCTGACAGAAGTTAATCTCAAAACTAAGTTGAAACCTGCCAGGAAGCTGTGTCATTTGTTTCCCTTTTGCCTGATTTTAAAATTCTTTCTTCTGCCAGTGACTATCTCATGGGACAACCACACGATAACAGACTGTCATCTCCATAATATTTTTCATACTTTTACTGGTATGATTTAAATTTAAATGTGTTGCTTTAGGGGAGACCACTTTGTCCTGATTGAAATACAATACAATACCTAACAATTGTATTTGGGAGATGTCTCTATGGACCAGTGGTTATGGTATTGGTGTTTGAAACCTTGAAAAATGAGGATATTTGTCCATCATGGTTTCGAATCCTGTGAGATGTGATTTGTATTTCAGCTGTGCATTTGTTGTGAACTGTCATGTTCGTAAGATGGGGGCTCTTCCAGGATTGGCCATAAAACCATTAATCCCATTTGTTGTCCAAAAATATTCTTTCTTTTTTACAAGAGACCACTCAACTTTTCAATATTGGTCAGTTTTCTGTGCATCAAGGGACAAGTCTACCTCCTGATTTAGTCGGTTGTCAAGAAGTTGCTGTTATGGATACATAATTATGTGATGATTTGGGCTGATACCATGAATCACAGAGATGCATTAAGCCCCTTTTTGCCTTAGCTCATGATTGTTTTGATTTTTTTTTTATTTCAGTGTCTGGGAATGGCGAGGAACAGTTTCACCCCAGATGTATTCAAGGAAGTAGAGATGACCTCTCAGTTTGTGTGTCAGCTGTCTCATTTTAATAGAGACTGGAGGCTGAGCTTGCCAGATTCTTTGAATTACATACAGGTAAATTGTTGCTTTATTAGCTGGCCTGTTTTAGACAAAAATTTAACCCTTTACCACACAATCCAGACTTTTAGCGACCCTGAGAAAGAAGCCTTCTGGTATCAGCATTTTCTCCTTTCCCAGCAATGTTTTCTTCCCTTTCCTCAACAAATTTCAAATTTTCAGAAACTTGCATTTTGTCGCCTGCAAATGTTAAGGTATTTTCACAGGCTAAGGTATTTTCACAGACCTGCCCTCATCTGCATAATTGTGGTCCAAAAACTTTGCCCTTTACAATACGTACTTCTGTCATTACTGAACTCTTTACCACACAATCCCGATTTTTAATGACCCTGAGAAAGAAGCCTTTCGAAAACTTTGTGGAAAAAGGGGAAAATGCTGGTAACCAGCATTTTCTCCTTTTCCCACAATGGTTTACCCTGTCAAGACGAATTTCATTTTTCAAGTCGCATTTACTTTGTCGTATGCAAATGCTTTCAATTTGGACAAGGCTAAAATTTTGTTGTTTGGTAAAGAGATATTTACTTCAATCTTGGACTAGTTTCTGTTTAAGAAAAAGAGAACCCCCATATAACAAGTACAAATATCCATCAGAACATTTTGTTACAGTGGTGCCCCTTTTTCAACTGGGTTTAGTATTGAAAATCAACCTTTTCTAATACCACTCGTTACTGAAGATATTTACTTGAATTAACTCTTTACCACATAATCCCGACTTTTAACGACTCTGAGAAAGAAGCCTTGAGAAAACATTGTGGGAAAAGGAGAAAATGCTGGTCACCAGCATTTTCTCCTTTTCCCACAATGTTTTCTTCCCTTCCCAAAACAAATTTCAAATTTTCAGGCGCCTTTGTTTTTTCGTCTGCAAATGCTTTCCATTTGGACCAGGCAAAAATTTTTTTGTGTGGTAAAGACTTAACTTGTTTTACTTTTTAGCTAATTTCCAAACATCAATATTTTAGGCTTTTCTAACTCGAAAGCATTTACAGAAAATTGTGACTGAAAATTAGAAATTGGTTTTGTGAAGAGTAGATAACATTGTAGAAAAAAGAGAAAATGCTGGTTACCAGCATTTTTTTCCCCACAATGTTTTCTACAGGCTTCTTTCTCAAGGTCGTCAAAAGTAGAGATTGTGTGGTAATGGATTAACCCTTTACTAAACAATCCCTGGTTTTTACGACCCTAATATAGAAGCCTATTGAAAACATTGTGGGAGAAGGAGAAAATGCTGGTAACTAGCATTTTCTTCTTTTCCCACAATGTTTTCTATGTTTGAGTTACTTTTATTTTGTCATCTGAAAGTGCATTCAATTTGGATCAGTCTAAAATTTTGTCATTTGGTAAAGGGTAAAAGGGAAACCCAGAACCCATATCAGTGTGGTAGGTAACACATTTTTGACAAAATTATGCCCCCCCCCCCTCACAATTTTCTTTTAAACAGCATTTTCAACATTTCTAAAAGCAACTTCAGCCAAGCACTGGCACAATTTGCTCCTGTCACTATATACATCATCCCAATTTTTTAAAGCTTTTGAGAACATTGATGTGGTGTGATTACTGTTTTGGGCTGTTTTGTAAAGGAAGAAATTCCTGTGAAATACATGTTTAGTTTGAAATTTGCTCCACCATAGTGCACATAGACTGGACTAAGTCTCTATCATATTTGCTTATCCTATAAACAAATAGTCCCCTGTTTTAACAACCTCTTGGAAGCAAGATTTAAAGTATTGTGGGGGAAAAGGGGAAAATCCTGGTTACCAGCATTTTACAGCATATTGTCATTTCCAACAAGTTTCGAAAAGACTTTTTCCTTTAGGTCAATAACACATAGGATTGTTTGATAAAGGATTGAAGTATTGGGTTTGTTTTGCATTGACTGAAAACCTCCCATTTTGTTGACCCCTCTACCACAAAGTCAGTGAAAAGGCTATTGAAAACATTGTGAGAAAAGGAGAAAATGCTGGTAACCAGCAATTTCTCTTTATCATCTGATTTTTTTTCCCTCCAGATAAGCATGGTGTATATGTGCCAGACATTTGTATCTTTTCTTATCAGACCAAAGTATTTACAGTATATACTAGAGGTAAGTACAAAACCACTTTTCTAGTTACATGTACAGTCGAATCTGTATATCTCGAAGTTTGGGGGACATTCGTAAAAACTTCGTCGTAAAGAAAGTTCGATGTGTAGATCATCGGAGTTCTCGAAACTGAGTATGAATTAGATAGGTGGCGAAATACCGGAAGTAAATGGAGGCATCATTTGATTTGTCTTCATTTGACTAATCGAATACAAAATAAGATAAAATACGAATACAAAAATAAGATAAAATAAGTTTTATTATTATTTATTTATTTATTGATTAAGAAACATTTTTTTATACAAATACTACAAGTAATATGAACAATAAACATAAAAATTGCATATTGTTCGGGTCCTTCATCAAACAAGTTCTGTATGGAATTAGCATTGGGTTCTTCACTCGTCAATGTAAATTAAAAAAAAAAATATAACACTTAAACCACTTTTCCGACCCTTTTGATTTAAAACAAGAAATCACTCAAACTTTGAAGTTATAATCTCACAGTCAAACAGTCAATCCAAAATCAAACAAACAATTGATCATCAATACTGTAATACACTTGTTAATTACCGGAGTTGACAAGTCGAAAGATGTGAAAAACCTGATTGACAGCAAACATCGTCCTTTACAAGTTAACTTCGTGGTAAAGATGTGTGAATACGTTCAAACAATGGAACCTTGAAATTCATTCGACTATGGATAAATTTCGAGGTACAGAAAACGACGTATGGAGGTTGAATTATATTGAAATAAAGAGCAATGAGATCGGGACCTGGAAAAAACTTCGACTTAGGGATAAGTTCGACTAAGGGATGATCGAGCTAAGGACGTTTGACTGTATGTCAAAACTTAAAGAATGTCAAATTCCTGCAGATTTATTTTCAACTTAGCAAAGCAGAGCAACCTTTTGTGATCAATATTGGCTTGTCGAAATGTTTTTAGCATACAGCAAACCTTGTTGATGTTGATTGTTCTTATACAAGGGTTGTTTTCAAATTTTTCTTCAGCTGTGAGTTTTTTATTGTGGGGTATTGTGTTTAGATAAAAAAAAAATGTCCATATTAAGATAAAAAATGTAGATATTGGAAAAAATGCTTATAAAGCCTCTACTACCTTTATTATACCCCACACAAACTTTGTTAGAGGGGGGATATATAGGAGTCACTGTGTTGGTCTGTTGGTTGGTCAAGTACCCTTTTGCCAGAGCATTGCTCATATATATCAGTAGTTTTTCTGTGTTGATACAGCTGACTAATTCTATCTACACCTTTACTCTCTGGCCCTAAGGATGTATATTTTAATTTAGACTGTCAGATATTTATTTAGTCTGTTATATCCATAGGTCTTTGAAATTCCATTGGTCCATCAAAGAATAACGAAATTTTCAGTATCAGACACTGTTACTATAAATAGCATATTAGGATTTCCTGTGTATCCTATACAGTAGGACAAGGTATGCAATGAAATTGAAGACATTTTAATCCTGCCCCCTTTCAAAAACAATGTTTAAATGAAAAACTGATACATGAACCTAGTTATTGTTGCAGATGGGTTCTGAATGATTTTCCCTCTGTACCCTGACCTTCGGCAGTCCAAAACAACTCTGGTCATCAAGTAATAGCTCTCATTTCAAAAGAATTATAACACTTCCATTTCCATATTTTCTAGATCAACATGGGCTGACGTCACACCATTTTTAATCCTGCAGCAAAAAAGCATTAAATTCTTTTTTTCAAACATAGATCAAAATTCTTAATTTTGTGCAGAATATATTTATCATATTAAAGCTGACTGATACTTGCTACGTTTATCATCATAGGCAAATGGTGGGGAAAGAGGTCTACAGAAACGTAGACATGAATCAACATTGCTGTTACACCAGACATCTGTAGAGGACCTGGACAATCCTTCAGATCAACTTGTACAAGTACAACTAGGGTAGGTTACAGGTTTTATGACCCACCTGTGCATAAAGTGCTCAATGTGACTTCTTGTGATTGTGCTTTGCTTGTCATTTGTCATTCTTCATCCTGTCATTTGACAATCCTGAAATAAAAAAAAGCTTTTGAAAATACTGTGGGAAAGGGAGAAAATGCTGGTAACCGGCATTTTCTCCCTTTTCCACAATATTTTCAAGCTTTTTCATTTGCAAATCCAATCATTAAATCGACATATAATTTGTTGTTTGAAAATGCTCTCAACAGGGCCAATTGAAAACTTAGCTAAGGGTCAGAATAAATCTCGACATTTGAGCCCAGTGCTTTTATAGTTTAACATTCTCTGAATTAAAATTGTTTCATTACTTTCTGCAGCCAATACTTCTAAATAGAGATTTTCAACAAGAATTAGCTGCTCCATGAGAAATCACTGCTAACTTGCAATCTCTCAGAGTATTCAAATGTTTTCAAAGTTGATCTTAACTTTTACCCTACCGAGCCTGAGGTTAGCTGTTTTGTGGAGTCTGATCTTGCTCTACATTCTCTAGTGCTCTGTCAGGTTTCGGTAATATCAATACGGATTCAGTGGAGATAATCACAAGAAAAATCTATTTGTTTGATAGTTGATACTGTATTTGGCAAGATTAGGGTTAAAGAATATAAAGAATTAACATGTAAAAAGTTTTACATAAAAAAGAGTATATTATACCTTAAATGTATCAAAAGGTAATTGTAAGGTCGTCGTCATAAAAGAAAAAGGCATGGTATTGTGATAGCCCTGTTTTGTTTGTATGGTTGTAGTGCAAAACCATTTTCACAAATCTTCGATTATCACTGAAGATATTTTCCTCAAACTTCAGTTAGTTGTATCTATCAAAAGTGAACCTTTACCAGATGGACAAGTGGCCATAAAAAAAAATGACTTGCACTATGGGAAAATGGGGTTTATAAGCACCTCCTCAATCAAGCATCACATAATTATGGATCTATTAACGACTGTTCGATAGGTGAGTACAACACTATTCTATACAATGTACAGGCACTTAGAATAGTGTTGAACTCACCTGTCCTGTTTTGTCTTACAACCAATTTAACTCTTTACCAAACAATAGTAGTTTAGACTGGTCCAAATTGAAAGCGATTGTAAACTACAAAATAGATGTAACTCAAAAATTGAAATGTGTTTCCAGCAAGGTAGAAAATATTGTGGGAAAAAGAGAAAATGCTGTTTATCAGCATTTCTCCTTTGCTCACAATATTTTCAAAAGGCTTCTATCTCACGATCTTATAAACCAGGGATTGTTTGGTTAAGGGTTTAGGAAGACTCAAATAATTATGACACATTTATGTTTCTTGTTGACTTAGATTACTGTAAAAGCAGCTGCTTGCTAATTTTGGCACCTTGATGTGTTGTTTTTGTTATATTTTACAGAATGCTAAAGGCGTTAAAACACAGTGTTGCAGCATTAAGAATGTTTAGTCCAGATCTTGTACAGATTCTTCTTGATCAGGTAGTGTATTTCGCGTACACTTTAGAAACAAAAATAAAAATCAGCTTTTAATTATTTACCAAACAACAAAATTTTACACAGATCCACTTCAAAATTATTTGCAGACAACAAATTACAGGTGGTCAAAATGACAAAATTTTTCCCATTTGGGGTAGAAAACATTGTTGATAAAGGTAACCAACATTTTCTTCTTTTCCCACAATGTTTTCAGAAGGCTTCTTTCTCAAGTTTAACCAACCCTGAGAAAGAAGCCCACTGAAAACATGGTGGGTAAAGGAGGAAGTTCTGGTTCCTTCTTCCACAATGTTATCTATCAAATCAAAGACAAGTCTTTGATTTAATAAAGTAACTTTTGTCATCTGCAAATGGCTTTGTCATGCGCAAATTGCTTTGATTGTTAATCTGCCAAAAGGTTTGATTTTTCATCTGCAAATGCCTTTGATTTTTAATCATCTGCAAATAGCTTTGATCAGTCATCTGCAAATGGCTTTGATCAGTCATCTGCAAATGACTTTGATTTTTCATCTGCAAATGGTTTTGATTTTTCATCAACATATGCCTTTGATTTTTCATGTGCAAGGTTTGTCATCAGCAAATGGCTTTTATTTGCCATCTACAAACGGCTTTGCCATCTGCAAATGGCTTTGTTATGTACAATTGAATTTGATTTGTCATCTACAAAAGAATTTGATTTGTCACCTTCAAATGGCTTTGTTATCTGCAAATGGCTTTGTCATTGATTTATTATGTACAAAATTAATGGCTTTGTCATCTGCAGATGGCTGTCATTTGTCATGTGCTAATGGCTTTGACTTGTCATTTGCAGTTGGCTTTGATTTGTCATCAACAAATGGCTTTGATTTGTCATCTGCAAATGGCTTTGATTTCTTGTCTGCAAATGGCTTTGATATGTCGTCTGCAAATGGCTTTGGCTTTTCATCTGCAAATGGATTTGGTTTTTCATCTGCAAATGACTTTGGTTTGTCATCTGCAAATGAATTTGATTTGTCATCTGCAAATGGCTTTGTCATCTACAAATGGCTTTGATTTGTCATGTACAAAATTAATGGCTTTGTCATCTGCAAATGGCTTTGTCATCTGCAAATGGATTTGATTTGTCATCTGCAAATGGCTTTGATTTGTCATCTGCAATGGCTTTGATTTCTCATCTGCAAATGGCTTTAATATGTCATCTGCAAATGGTTTTGATTAATCATCTAAAATGGCTTTGTCATCTGCAAATGGCTTTCTGGCTTTTGATTTGTCATCTGCAAATGGCTTTGATTTGTCATCTGCAAATGGTTTTGATATGTCATCTGCAAATGGCTTTGATTAATCATCTACAAATGGGTTTGTCATCTGCAAATGGCTCTGATTAATCATCTACAAATGGATTTGTCATCTGTAGATGTCTGTCTGGCTTTTATTTGTCATCTGCAAATAGCTTTGTCATCTGCAAATACCATTGATTTGGTTTTTGCAAATGGCTTTGTCATCTACAAACGGTTTTGTCATCGACAAATGGTTTTATCATCTACAAATGGCTTTGATTTGTTATCTAGAAATGGTTATGATTTGTCCTCTACAAATAGCTTTGATTTGTCATCTGCAAATGGCTTTAAATTGGACAAGTTAACATTATTGTTGTCTAGAAAAGAATCTGCAAACAGGTTTGTCATCTGCAAATGGCTGTTTCATTGGCGATTTGCTCTGATGTGCCATCTGTAAATGGCTCTAATTTGTCATCTGCAAATGGCTTTAAAATGGACAAGTCAACATTATTGTTGTCTAGAAAAGAACCTTTTACCAAATAATCCCTGGTTTTCACATCCCTGAGAGGGGAGCCTTAAATGAACACGAGGAAAAGAAGAAAATGCAGGTAACCAGCATTTTCCCCCTTTTCCCACAATTTCTTTCTACCTCTCTCAAAATAAACTTCAATGATTGGGTCACATTATTCTTGTCATCTGCAAATGCTTTCAACTTTTCAGGAGTCTAAAATTTTGTTGTTTGGTAAAGTTAAAATGAGAAATGACAGACAGAAGAGTGATTCAGGCCCTCATATAGACTTGTAGGTCTCTAGTTTTGTTTCCATAGGTAAACATTAGTAGCTCTATTATTTAATCCAAAAGGACTACATCTAGATTCATTTTTTCAAATTTCAGAATATGGATATTGGAGAGTACACTCCTTTCTTATCACTGGGTTTTAGCACTCCCTCTGTGGACCAAGATGACCCTCCTACATTTGGAATGCTTTTGTCCTGTGTTACAGTATGTGTAAGGCTATTGACAAAGGTGAATATTTACACTATGGGAATATCTTTGAGTAGAAGATTAGATTTCTCACAGAATGGGTCAACCCTTTAGCAAACAATCTGTAATTTTAACTCTTTACCAGACTACAAAATTTTAGCAGTATCCGAAAGGAAAGCATTTGCAGACAACAATATCATTGTGGCTCAGATGATGCAATGTTTCTTTGATAGGAAGTGTAAAGGTTTTGTTTAAAAAGAGCATTTTTCTAACAGTTTTTGCTTTCCACACTTTGGTTTGACTGGGCTTGTAGATTGTAAAGCGTCATGTCCGAAACCTATTAAGTTTTATCAGTAAATGATTATTTGAAACTATCACCAAAGAAAAGATTAATTTTAAACAGTTTATGGCATGATTTGTCTTTACTCTGGTTTTATTTAACTCTCTTGTTTTGTTTAACTCTATTCCACACAAGAAATTTTAAACTCTCCTAATCACTGTTGGTGACAAAATTGAAACTGATACAGTTGGGCTCAAGATATGATAGAAACCATTATTGAAGAGAGAAAATGCTGGCTACTAGCATTTTCTCCTTTTCTAACAATGTTTTCAAAAGGTTTCTTTCCCACAGATAGTGTGATCCGGGGGTTTTGTGAAGGGTTTATCCATGGCTCTCTATGATTGCAAGTGCCCACCCAGGTAGCTCAGCAATTATTTGCCTTTCACCTCTGATGCATATGAGAATAGTAGTTGATGCCATGTAAAGAAAGTTCCGCAAAAACTAGTTTAAGTCAGGAAAAACATGCTCAGGTGCACTGAAAGCCGTGATATGACTCCCCAGTCAGTCAATTTATTGTCAAGTGTAGAATTTATTTGTGTGTAGGTTACGCAGTTTCCTGTTCTATAATGTATGTGACAGATGTTCTTATTTCATTGAACATGTAGGTTTGTAATTGAGCTTTTGTTGTTTCCATAGAAAAACCACTATTAGCAAGCAGGATCATATTTAAATTGTTTTGCAAGTTGGTAATAAGCCTTTATATTTTCATTACAGATTGAACCAAGAGCAGTTTCTCCCTTTCGAGGTGCAGATCAGACCCCTCCTCTGGCCGCAGACAATACCCTGGCACAAGCTGTACCACAGTAAGTCAATAATGACATCACTGGCACTCCAAGTTGAACTAAGGCATTTCTGCCTCACAGCCCTTTGTTAAACTAGAGGTTACTTTTTTTTTATCATCATGTGTTGTCTGTATATAGAAGTTTTAAGGTGGGTCACAAAATTTTGAAATACAAGGATAGAACAAATAATGATACGATATAACTTCTTGATGATGTGGGCATTTTAATCAGTAGTGTAGAGCATAGCCTTTAGCACCAAAAGTTCCAGATTGGAATCTCACATAAAGCAGTTTCAGTCTTTGAAACTTCCCACATCATGGCACTAATACTGGTTTGGTGTCCAGAGCAACTAACTTTTGACAACACAATCCCGACTTTTAATGACCCTGAGAAAGAAAGCCTTTGAAAAACAATGTAGGAAAAGGAGAAAATGCTTGTAACCAGCATTTTCTCATTTCCCCATAATGTTTTCTACCTTTCCCAAAACAAGTTTCAATTTTTGAGCCACATTTTGTCATCTGCAAATGCTGTCAATTTGCACAAGTCTATAAATTTCTCATTTGGTAAAGTGATACGATATAACTTGATGATCTGGGTGTTTATCTCTTCACCACATGAGAAAATTTTAGACTGGTCCAAATTGAAAGGATTTGCAGACGACAAAGTAAAAGTGACTGAAAGTTTGAAAATTGTTTTGTGAAGGGTAGAAAACATTGTGGGAAAAGGAGAAAATGCTGGTTACCAGCATTTTCTCCTTTTCCCACGTTTTCCAAAGGCTTCTCTCTCAGGGGCGTCAAAAGTAGGGATTGTGTGGTAATGGGTTAAATCAGTAGTGTAGAGTATGATCCTCTAGCATCAACAGTTCCGGTTCGAATCTCACATTGAGCAGTGCTAGTTTTTGAAACTGCCCACATCATGGCACTTGTGCTGGTTTGGTTTCTAGAGCAGTTGATTAAACTTGTAAGAGCTTGATGCAGAATCAGTAATTTAAAATGTATAGATGTAAACTAGACTATCTGGGTGATCAATCAGGTGCGATTCATTCACTATATACAGAGTTAACTCTGATAACAGTAAATGTGTTTTTGACTTGCTTAAATTAGAATCATTTAACTCTATACTACACAATCCCGACTTTTGACGAGAGCCTTGGAAAACATTATGGGTAAAGGAGAAAATGCTGGTAACCGGCATTTTCTCCTTTTCCCACAGTGTTTACTACCCATCCAAAACCAAATTTCAATTCTTCAGTCACATTTATTTTGTCGTCTGCAATTGCTTTCAATTTTGACCAGTCCAAAATTTTGTCCCATGCATTTGAAAAGAGTAGAAAACATTGTGAGAGAGGCAGAAAATACAGGATGCCAACATTTGTCTTTCCCGTAATGTTTTCAAAAGCTCTATTCTTCAAGTTTGTCAGAACATAAAATGAGGTTAATCTGGAAACAAACTACATGTACTGTATATTACTGTATTTTCAGGTCATTACTGATGTTTGTCATGGAGAATGTTCTGTATCTAATAATGTCTCAAGGAATGTTGTATCTCAAAGATCCCAAAGTTCAGACACGGGAAAAACAACTTCTAAAGAGGGAATTAGCCACAGAACTGGTAGGTATATACCCCGTCTTAACCCTTTACCACACAATCCCGACTTTTCCCAGAGGAAATAGACTTTTGAAGATGTACTGGGAAAAGAAGAAAATACTGGTTACCAGAATTTTCTCCTTTTCCCACAATGTTTTCTATAGGCTTCTTTCTCAGGGTACTTAACAGTCGGCATTGTGTGGTAAAGGGTTAAACATATAGTCACATTTTATTTCTTGTCTGCAAATACCTTAGAATTAAACAAGTCTAAAGTTTGGTGTGTGGTAAAGTGTTAAATTTAACTGGCTGAAATTAACATTTGTTGAAACTCAAAGATCTGTATTGAAACCCTTTAATGCACAATCCCGAGTGTTTATGATCCTGTGGAAATAGAGGATTTTGAAAACATTGTGGGAAAAGGAGAAAATGCTGGTAACCAGCATTTTTTTCTTATCCCACAATGTTTTCTACCTGTTTAAGGTCATATAGTATCATTTGCAAAAATGTTCGGATTGTCAAATAAATTCCTTCAATGTCGACAAGTCTAAAGTTTTGCAATGTGGTAAAGAGTTAAAGGTGATGATGTAGATAAAATGTTGGACTGCATGTTCTTTGTGGTCTGATCTTCTTTTATTCCATACACAAAATCCGGTTTTTAACTAAAGGGACATAAGGGTTTACTCTGTCGGAAGGGGAGGAGGGGGAAAGGAGGGTTTCACCAGTTTTTTGCTTTAGTTTTGGTGGTAGTCATTGCAACATGATTTGTTTTTCTCATACTGCTAATTCTTCTTTTGGCATTGGTTATATGAGAGAACAGCAATGGCTTGGGGAGAATAATGTTTGAATTTCTAGTGAAAAGAAACTCCTTGAAAGTATAGACAGGTGTACTGGCCGCTGCGACATAACTGAACTGGTCTTGAAAACATCATACAATCAGTATTCCTCAGAGTTCTGATTAAGATGAGATTTTGTGGTAAAAGATTTATTAGACCAAACCAAAAAATTTTACACTGGTCCAATTTGAAAGTATTAATTTGCAGATGACAGTATAAAAAGTGACTGAAAATTCGAAAGTTCTTTTGGGCAGGGAAGAAAATATTGAGGGAAAAGGAGAAAATGCTTGTCACAAGCATTTTCTCCTTTTTCCACAATATTTTCAGAAGGGGTTTTTTTTTTTCAGGGTCGTTAAAAGCTGGGATTGTCTGGTAAAGGGTTAAATGAACCTGAAAAAAAGGGAAGTTACTAATAATAAATATGTACTAATTTTTCATTTTCAGAATTCCATATTGACCAGTATAAACAGATACTTCAAGCGTGGAGGACCTCAATCTCCAGCGAATGTCACACAACAGAGCCCTCGAAGTCAGCAGTCACCAGGAGGAGCCACTCTTAGTCGATCCATTTCCCAAGTGTTCTCAACCAATCAAGAACAAGTTATATTTAGACTGGTTCAGGAATTCTCAAAACAAGTTTTAAGATGATTGGAAAGATAATTCAATTTCTTGTTTGAATGCAGCAAAGGATTTTTATAACTGTACAGGACGAAAAACATCAGCATTATCCAAATCCAAAAGCAGTTGCAGAAGACAAATTTAGTATTATTCAAAGCATGAAGTTTTGTTTTTTGATTCTTTACCAGACACCAATTTTAGACTGGTCCAAATTGAAAGCATTTGCAGATGTCAAAATTAACATGACTCAAAAATTGGAACTTTACTGTGGAAGAGTGGAAAACATGAGAAAAGGAGAAAATAATGGTTACCAGCATTTTCTCCTTTTCTCACAATGTTTTCAAAAGGCTTCTTTTTCAGGGCCATGAAAATCAGGGATTTTTTTGGAAAGGTTGAAAGGGAAGAATACATTGTTGGAAATGAAAATAAAGCTTGTTGCCAGTAAAATCGCCTTTTCCTAAAAAATTTACGAAAATTTCTTGCCCAAGTTAAATAGTTTGGTAAGAGGTGAATCTCTCTCCTGCTCACAGCAACATCCATGGTTGACAAAGATCAGATTACAAAAAAAGTGTAAAGGGTAGCTCAAATGATGGGATCTGACTTTCAGTTGAACGTAAAACTGGCCTTTTCACCCTTTACTATAAAAAACGGACTTTTGATGACCCTGGAAAGAAGCCTTTTAAAACACTGTTGGAAAAGGAGAAAATGCTGGTAACCAGCATTTTCTCTCCTTTTCTAACACTGTTTTATACCCTGTTAAAAGAAAAATTGCACCATTTGAACCTCATTGAAATTGTCTTCTGCAAAGGCGTCCAGTTTAGACGAGTGTAAAATTTGTTGTCTTGGAAAAGGTAAACTTTCAGTTGGTAAACAACAATATTTTCAAAAGCTGTCTTTCTCAGTATGATTGTCTTGGAAGGGTTTAAAGAAACAGAGATAATGAATCAACATTAACTTTTGACACAATTTGAAATTTTACATAGAATAAAGAGTTTGACAAGAGATAATATTATTATTCATTTCACACTTTTTTTTATCTCCAATGGCCAAACGCCAGCAGGCTTATGTCATGGCATGGTGTCTTCTGTCTGTCTGTGCATTAACTTTTATTTCAAACATCTCTGAAACTACCCATCCAGTTTTGATGAAAAATTCACAGAAATGATCCTGCCATGATCCTCTTAACGAAACTGAAAATTTTTGAAAATCTTGTCTGAAACCGTAAGGCTTAGGGCTACCAAATGTGGCATGTAGCTGTATCTAGTGGACCTGTACTTCGTTTCTTCAGATTATAGCCCTGGGGTCAAAATTGACCCCACCCCAAGGGTCACAAGTTTTACATGGGCTCAAATAGGGAGAGGTTTTAAATTCTTCCAGCTAGCCATAGGGCCCTAGGTTACCAAATCTCGCATGTAGCTTCATCTAGTGGGTCTCGACCAAGGGTACCAAATTATAGCCCTGGGTTCAAATTTGGCATCACCCTGAGGTGGGGGTGTCACAAGTTTTACATGGGCTTATGTAGGGAAACTTTAAAATCTGCTAGTACATAGCCTAGGGCTACCAAATTTCGCATGTAGCTTTACCTAGCGGGCCTGTATAAGAGGGCCCAAATTATAAACTTTGGGGTCAAGTTTGGCCCCAACCCAGGGGTCACAAGTTTTACTTGGGTTTCTATAGTGAAAATCTGATAAATATTGTGACTAAACATAAGACCTAGGGCTAACTTGTCTCATGGGTCTCATGTTTTACAGGGCCTTTTATTGAGCAAACTTGTTTTACTAGGCCTTTTATTGGGCATACTTTAAAAATCTTGTTTATAACCACACATTCCAGACCTGTTTTATTTGGTATGGGCCTGTATCTTGACCGTCACCAGGATTAATGTAATTTTAGCTTTGTGGCCAAACAATGGCTTTGCCCTAGGGTCATAACATTCTCATAGGGTTTTAGAAGAAAATTTTGTGTGTCTTCATGATTAAAACTAATTGGCCAAGTACTGTAATGTTTTCCTTGAAGTGTTTTGACTTATTAGCCAGTGGAGCATACAGGGCTGTCATGGCCTTCATGTTGTTTATCGAGAAATGTCATGCCTGTGAATCATGGTATTTATATCTCATGGTTACAACCAGTGAGAAATGCCGATTTGATATTTTTTAACTTCTCGTTGAAGGCGGAAACAGTAGGTCCGGCACACCAGTCACCTATGTAAGCAATATGTGCTACACAACGTAGGTCCGGCACACCAGTCACCTATGTAAGCAACATGTGCTACACAACCAGAAGGAAATATGACCTGATTTACATCCATTTAGCCTACATTTCTTGCACATTACTTAATATTGTAATGCTTTGTTATGTGGGGTATTACCATAAGCTGGATTTTGACAAAAGGTCCAACAAAAAAGTGGTTAGAGGAATAAAATAAATAGATTTTTTCCCCCCTATTGACAATAGGTTGAAATTTATTTCATCTTGTGAACATCATCTGCAATGTTTACATGAGTGGCTTCACCAATATTACCTGTGATGTTGCCAAACAACAATAGTTAAGTTTAGATTGGTCCAAATTCAAAACCTTTGCAGGTTACAATTTTAACATCAATCAGACTATTAAATCTAACCTCAAAAGGGTAGAAAAAAAATCAGAAAAGAAGAAAATGCCTTGAAACTGCTTTTGTTAGTCTTAACCCCATTTTATACAAGTACATATGGTTTATAACACACGAAAATGGACATTTGAATAAAGTGTTGCCTCTGATCAGCCTGCACAATCAACGTAGGCTAATACAAGACGGCACTTTAAGACAACATTAGATTTTGTGGTACAGTGGACTTGAACAAAACAGAAAATTGCATAAAAACTTAAGTGTTGTTTCAGATCAGCCTGCGCAGGCTGATCCGATGGGACACTTTACACTATTGTCCGAATGCCTCTTTTTGTGTGTTATAGGCCCTATGGTTTACCCATTGCTTTGACTCTCCACTAAACAAAGAAATATGAGATTCATCTAAGTTGAGAGCACTTACATAACAAATGAAGTGTGCCTCAAGTAGAAAAATGTGTTTGTGAAAGGAGGAAAAATAGAGGATAAAAGTCGAGATAGTGTGTTATCACCTTTTCAGAAGACAAAATTTTAGACTAGTCCAAATTGAAAGCATTTGCAGACGACAAAATAGTTGTGACTCAAAAATGGAAATTTGTTCTAGAAAGGGTAGAAAACATTGTGGGAAAAGGAGAAAATGCTGGTAACCAGCATTTTCTCCTTTTCCCACAATATTTTCAAAAGCCTTTTTCCTCAGGGTCTTTTAAGTCATTACCAAACGACAAAATTTTACGTTTGTCCAAATTGAAAGCATTTGCAGACGACAAAATAAAATGACTGAAAATTTGAAATTTGTTATGTGAAGGATAGACAACATTGTGGGAAAAGAGAAAATGCTGGTTACCAGCATTTTCCCCTTTTCCTGCAATGTTTTCTAAAGCCTTCTTTCTCAGGGTCGTCAAAAGTAGGGATTGTGTGGTAATGAGTTAAAGTCAGCACTGTGTTTTAAGGGTTAATAGCTAAGATCTAAACAATGACTAGGAATGTTCAAGTTTTAGCCGCAGCTCCTCCTCACACTGATGTATTAGTGATTTTAACTCTGTGTATGTTGAGCTTCTTTTGACATCTTCTTTATAAATAGATGACAGTATTATTTCTGCTTTACACAGGTTTTTCCGTGCATCATGTAACTTTTCTCTGTACAGCTGTAATTTTCCAACCTTGAACAACTGTATTGCATAGTTTAGACTAAGTTCTGGGAAATATTTCCTGGAAAAAAAAGTTATAAAAGCTTTCTTCACCCCTTACCTACTAGATAAATGAAACTTTCCAGCCAATAGTAATGATACCAATGTTGCTATTTCAAAGTTATTTATGAAGGAATAAACATCATTATGCCAGATGATGGAGATAGAGGATCAAAGTGCACACTCTATGCAGTCTGATCTTGAGCTACACTGTCCTTAAAAGGTCCTTGAGTTGCATTTAGTAGCCTATAAGTTGATCAGACTTAATTGCATAAACAGTGTTGCATCCAGGCCGTGCGATTCACACTTTATTTTTTGCCGTGAATGTAATGGGGGAGCAATTGCGCAATATCGTTGTAACTCCCACAAAAAGAAGACCTAGCTGCGTGCATAAAAGAGAAATTAAAAAAGTCGGGTCCGGTTTCAAGTCATTTCAATAAAATAATCAAAGTCCAACAATGCTTCCTAACATGTACACTGTTCCAGGTAGTTTCCGATTTCGTAGTGAAGTTTCCATTGAAGCAGGGAAACAATATATCTACGCATGCACATTGAATGTTTACTTACATAATGCTGACAAGTGAAGAACCCTGCAATTTTAAACTTGCGATTTGTGATGTATTCCACCGAAAGGAAACATGTCAAAGACTTTCATTGGTTCTTTTGCAGACGGCGATGGTTCATACGATGAAATTATAGAAAGAATTGAGTGAAAACAGCGGGGAATAAACTTAAATTTGTTCGGCCCCAGATTCTGACTTACTACCGAGGATGTATTGTAATCGTGAACAAAAATTGATGTGTACATCTATAGATGCACATCATCAATCAAGAATGAGAATCTATAATATTTTGCTTTGGAAATAAGGTAAGATCAACCCAATAGGCATCAACCCTCCCCTGTCGGCCGTAAAATATAGATCTGGCAAATATCCTATCAGCCTTTGAAAGACAGTATTCATTTCCATTCAAAAAAAGAAATTGACCAGAAAAATACATATTTTGTGTGTACTTAATTTTCTTTCGCCCACCCCCGAAAATTGTTACTCCCCCCATTTTGCAAATTCCATGGGGGATCTCCCCCTCTTGGCAGAATTTCTGGATGCAACACAGCGTAAACAAGAAATTAAAATTTTCAACTTGAAATGGCTACTTTTCCCATACTGTATTTTGAATTTTTCTCAAAATCAATAGGATTGAAGCTACTGATGAGATAAACGAACTGTGCAAGTTTCATGAAAATCTGATCACAAATGTAGACTTTATTGCATAAACAAGAAAAAGACTAGCAGACAGACGGACGGACGGACGGACAACAGAAACCACATCATGACATAAACTCTGCTGGCTTTCAGCCAGTAGAGCTAAAAATGCTGGTAACCAGCATTTTTTCCTTTTTCCACAATGCTTTCTACTCAATCATATCATGTTTCATCAATTGGCTCACTTTCAATTCACTGTCTGCAAAAATTCAAAATTTCTTCCAGTCCAAAATTTTATTGTTTGATAAAGAGTTACTACCTGTAAGGGCTCAGGGTTTTCTCTCCATATTCCACTGCCTTGTCCCAGTTCTCTGTGTCTATGGCAGCCAATAAAGCTCTATCTAACAGCTGGACATAGTAGATGTTGTATACTGGGACATGATCATCTAGGTCTCTCAACATGCCTTCATACCTTTGTAACATTAGGGTTGTATCTGAAAGCAAAATGAAGACATACAACACAGAAATTACTGTAAACACTTTCCACTTCCTTAGCTCTTCACCACATGTGAAAATTTTGGACTTGTCCAAATTGAAAGCATGAGCAGATGACAAACTTACGTGGCTCTAATGATGGAATTTGTGTTGATAGGGGAGAAAACATCAATGAAAAAGTAGAAAATGCTGGTTACAAGCATTTCTACTTTTTCATTGTTTTCAAAGCCTACTTTCTCAGGATCTTTAAAAAGTTTTATTGTACGGTAAAGGGTTAACTCTTTAGAATTCAACAAAATTTCAGACTTGTCAAAATAGAAGTATTTGCAGTAAGACAATTGAATGCGACTCAAATCAAGCCACTGCCAGTGAAAGAATAGAAAACATGGTGGGAAATGGAGAAAATGCTGGTTACAACGAGCATTATTATTCACCCCCCCCCACACACACACACAAAAAAAATGTAGTGGAGGGGGTATACTAGAATTGCCATGGCTGTCTGTCTGTCTGTCTCTGTTTTCAACTTTTGTACGAAACCATTCTGCATCCTGTGACAAGGAGCTGGTGGGGGTATAATCATGTTTAGTGATAGCTCTAGTTAACCCTTTACCACACAATGACGACTTTTCACGACCCTGATGTAGAAGCCTTCTGAAAACATTGTGGGAAAAGAAAATGCTGGTAACCAGCATTTTTCTCCTTTTCCCACAATGTTTTCTACCCTTATATAGACAACTTCCATCATTAGAGTTACATCTAAATTGTCGTGTGCAAATGCTTTCAATTCAGACGAGTCTAAAATTTTGCTGTGTGGTAAAGGGTTAATAAACAGAAGTAGCCAAGATTGGCTGAATACCAGTAGCTTTTATGAAATGTCAGTGTTACACAAATATTTACTGATAAGTAAGGGGTCATAATCCTTACCAGACAGTTTAGATCAAAACCAGATGAAACAGAGGAAGAGTTACCTTCAGTTGTGTGAGGCGGATATAATTCTAAAAGCCCTTTACATTTCTCCAGTTTATCACGAACTGAATGTACATATTTCCTCATTGTCTGACCACATCTCTCACAGGAACAGTCATCAGAGTTGTCTTAAAGAAAAAAAAAAAAGTCCCTTAACCCTTTACCAGACAATCTGGAGTTTTGACAAATCTGATAGAAAAGGTTTTTGGAAAAATATTGTGGAAAAAGGAGAGAATGTTGGTATCCATCATTTTCTTCTTTTCCCCAAATGTTTTTTTCTATCTTTTAGAGACTGATTCCCTTGGTTGACCCAAATCTGACCCTTTACCACACAATCTCCTGGTGAAGGCTTCTGAAAACATGGTGGGAAAAGGAGAAAATGCTGGTAACCATCATTTTCTCCTTTTCACACAGTATTTTCTACCCTTCTCAAAACATATATCAATTTTTGAATCACAATTTTTTGGTCGACTGCTAATGCTTTTAATTTGGACCAGTCTAAATTTTTGTTCAATGGTATGGGGTCAACCTTGCTAGAGTCTTTTACTAGCCTTATTGATCAAAATCAGACTGCACAGAACTAGCAGTCTGACATTGAATCTATTTTGTCCGCTAATTGAGTCAAGCATGCAAGATAAAACACTTTCTGGGCTTCCCTGGGCTTAAATTTCAGCCTTTGAGAGGCTGTGCTTGCAGATATAGAAGATGAAGGTCAGACTTTCAAGTGTGTTTGAAAATGACAATGCCAATAGTGCAATATTTCAATCTTTTACAGCAAAAGCAAATGATTTTGTAAGTACATGATATAATGGCAATCTCAGGGATTTTTCCTATACAAGTCAGGAACTTTAACCTTTTTCCATACAATCCCCGGTTTTCATGACCCTGAAAAAGAATGCTTTTGAAAACATTGTGGAAAAAGGAGAAAGTGCTAGTAACCAATGCCCTCTACCCTCCCATAACAAATTTCAATTTTGAGTTGCGTTAATTTTGTTTTCTGCAAATGCTTTAATTCGGACCAGTCTGAAATTTTGTCATTTGGTAAAGACTTGAGCTTTTTCAAACACCAAACTGGTAGACTAGTATGAACTGAACGCATTGTCCAAGAAGTATGCAGACTTTTCCCATAACTTGATTATTTATCAACATTGTAAATACAGACTGTACCAAGTTATGACATTATGACTAGTGGTGTTTTTTTCCATAACATTTTACTTGATCACGGTAATTTGAAGAAATTAACTCTTTACCACACAATCTCGACTTTTAACGACCCTGAGAAATAAGCTTTTTGAGAAAATTGTGAGAAAAGGGATGGTAACCAGCATTTTCTCCTTTTCCCACAATGTTTTCTACCCTTCCCAAACCAAAATTCAATTTTTCAGTCACTTTCATTTTGTCATCTGCAAATGCTTTCAATTTGGACAAGTCTAAAATTTTGTCATTTAGTAAAGAGTTAACAGTATGTGCCAATGATACATTAAATACCGTACATGTAACATGTCAACAAATTTTATTATTACTCTGTTGATAAATAATTAATTTACTGGAAAGTCTGAATACTTCTTCGACAGTCCTTGTGAATGTGAAAATGATTGGATTTGTCTTTTTACGTTTAGAAAATGTTGTGAGAAAAGTAGAAAATTAATTCTTTCTTTTTCTCACAATGTTTCAAAAGTCTTTTTCAGGGTTGTTAAAACTCAAGATGGTATGGCCAGGGCTGCAATGTATACTTGTATTTCTTTTTGGATAGGAAATTTAATTGTCAGTTAAAACAATGTGGCAAGAAAATAGCTATTACATCTGAAAAATAATTTCTCCTTTTGATGCAATATTTCCATACAACTGGATAAAGATATGTCCAATTTTCCAATTGGGTTTTGGCAGGCTAAAAGTCAGCATGTACAAAGTTAAAAGCTCTTTTCCAAAATGTTACAGCTAAGCAGACAGAGACAGTGTAGATCAGTGATCAGATTGTATGTTCTGTGCTGCCTGATCTTGATCAACACTTCATGCAAAGGCAACTAAAGTTATTAAAAGTGACTTAAGGTTAGGAGAAACAAGAGCCGTCGTAAACAGATTGTGCTCCCCATCCGTAGATGGTTGGTCACAGAAGAAATTTACAACAAACCCTCTTTTTCTATGACACAGTATCAAAATTGAAAACTGGGAAAACTGCATTGATCAAATATCCCAAGAGCTCATATATGAAATTTCACCCAATTTGGTCCAGGGGCTGTGGAGAAATGGCATGGGACGGAAGGACAGACAGACAGACAACCCGATAAAAGCCATGACTGTTAATCGTCCTTCGAGTAGCATAAAAAAAGATAGCCTTAAGTTTGCTGCTATTTACCTGATGTGAAGTCTATCTGTTCTTTGCACTGTGGACAAGATATACCTTTCATCTGTTGATTCTGTAAATTAGATTATAGTGTCAATATTTCATTGTTGGAATAGTCCTGCATGAAAACAATCCTGTCTAGTTTGTGCAATCATTGAAAGCTGACATTGTAACTGCCACAGCCTTAAACTTGTCCTTATAGTTCCATGTGTTAATGACTCAAAAGGAGGTTCCTAAAACATCTGGGTAAAAAGAGAAAATGTTTATGATCAGCTTTTTGTCCTTTTCCTAAGATTACGCTCTCAATGACCAATTTTTACATTTGAGATCCTTTCCAGTGGAACAAAGTTTAGACACCTCAAAAATCAAAGCATCTGCATAGAGTGGAAAATAAATTTCATCAATGGGCCATAACTCACTGGAAAATCATTCAAGTATGAACAATATGAAATACAAATGTCTGCTTTGTTATGAAACTTTCTGTGAAGTTAAACTGAAATCTTTTCAATTAAAAATAGAATGTGTTTTTCTCGTCGATGTCAACCTTGGCTGTAGTAAATCTCTAATTTCTCATGTTGTCAGATGGTTTTCGACTACTGGGCTTTTATGGATGACGATTATAAGGCTTTGGGAGTATAATGATGATATTTTTGTAATTTTGTAAAATTTTCGTCCCAAATTCTGAAGGGCCACCTTTAAAGGCAAAAACTCATTTGAAAATCATTCCACCATAATAAAATTACATGCACATACTTGTTTTATCCTGCATGTATTACTTCATATGCAATTTGACAGAAATCCATCATGTGTAGTTACTGAAAAATAGACTGGACAAGAAAAACCGTGAAAGGCAAAAACTCATCGGAGAATCTGTCAACCGTGTGCAAACAATAACATGCACATCTTTACTTTACATTGAAACTTCCAACAATGTCAGAATGAAATCCATCAGTTACTGAGAAATAGAGAGGACAAGAAAATTTGGGAAAGGAACATAACTCCTTGAAAAAAAATCATTCAACCATAAAATTTTAATATGCAAATCTTTGTTCCATACAAAAACTTCCCATGAAGTTTGAATGAAATCATCCAGGAGATATTTAGAAATGAAGCAGACAAAAAAAATCATGAAATGGGTCATCACTTCTTTGAAAATCATTCAACCGTAACCAAATTACAATATGCACATCTTGACTTCATATCCAAACTTCCTATGAAGTTTGAGTGACATTTGTCCATAAGTTATTCAGAAAAAGAGCAAACAAAAAATGCTATAGACCAACCGACTGACACTGTGACTCTTGTATACCCTCCCTTAAAGTATGCGGAGGAGGGGTGTAATGATAGGATGGGGTATAAAACATTGTGGAAAAAAGAGACAATGCTGGTTACTAGCATTTTCTCCTCTAGCCACAATCTAAAAACGTTCATCATCAGAGTCATTAAAGATGGGGTTTTTGGCAAAACTTAAGTTGTCTGCAAATATTTCCAATTTTGACTCATCTAAATTTTCATTGTCTAGTAAAAAGTTAATGAAACTTTTGTTGTTTGGTAAAGAGTTAATGCATGTATCTCTCAAAGTTGGTTAATATTTTTTTTCCTTTTGTCTTCAAAACTGTTATCAATTCAGAGCAAACAAGAATATACAATAATCACACTGGAGAGACCTTACGAACTTGTTCCTGGTCAACGTTACTGTCCCTGTCAATTTTACGTACCCGTTCGAGTAAAAAACATGGCTGCGCCCACAAGATTACACAAGGCAAGCAGAAAAACATTCTTCTATAACAACCAGATGAGTAGATGTGCTGTAGATGGTTGTCGCACGGAATATCTGGGATGTTAGTGCATATTTCTGTATTGTTCCTTTGGTGGTTTGTTATTTGTTAAAGACGTTTAATCCAACAAACTTCCGTCAGCGACAACGATTTCTGAATAATCAACACCCGGAAGTCAGCAAAAAGCTTTTTAAACATACAAACACAATAATCTGAAGTTTGTGTTGTTTCAAGTGAATCACATATGCTTTATTCACCACAGTTGAAAACAAAAAACTATACGACATCCATTAAAAAGCACTTTTCTCTCAATTTTTGTAGGCAACGCACCACGCTCCAGAACACAATAAAACGATCCAGTTCCTGAATTGAAACAGAGAACGATATCATAATGTGATTGTGTACGAGTTTAATGATTTTTTTCCCTTTTTTTAATCAATATGCATAACTGTCTACTTGTCTATCTTTCAGGTTTTCTTTCCGTCAGGTTTATTATCCTTTTGATGCTTTTGAAATGAAATGCCATGATATAGACAAGGGAATTTGACATTCTATAACCAAAATAAATGATAAAATATGGAAAAAAATCTCCCCTATATAATATAAACACAAGGAATGCAACGTCTCGATTGCAAGCGACAGCACAAGACAGCCTTTCCCACCCAAAATCACCCTCGAAACAAACATTGATCATAATTTCCTTTAGCCTAGCTATAGACAACACAAAAATGTACCTGCGACATTCGGCGATTCCTCAGTAGACACCTTTTAACCGGAGACAAATTCTATTCATCGAGGAGGCCATTCGCTGACGTCACGGGAAGAGCCAGGAAACGTATTTTCGGATTACGTATTACTATTTTTTGTTTTTTTTTCGTTTTTAAGATATATTTATGGACATCACATGATACTTAATACAAGTAACTAACAAAAGTATTTGACCGTATTATCTTTTAAAGAAAAGATATTTGACTCTAATACATAATCCGAAAATACACTTCCTGGCCCTTCCTGGGAATCCTGTGACGTCAGCGAATGGCCTCCTCGATGGATAGAAATTGTAAAAAAAAATGTAATACATGACGGATATTTCCGGTTAAAAGGTGTCTACTGAGGAATCGCCGAATGTCGCAGGTACATCTTTGTGTTTTCTATCGCTAGGCTAACAGTGATCGGTAAAGAATTTATTTCAATGAGACAATAGCTCCTGTCCTCGAAAACCAATGGGACATTTTCAAAAGTAATGAGACATTTAAATCTTCAGATGAGACGTTATAAAGATTTCAAGTAAAGCACTTTATTCTGTTTTATTGTTTTAGCACATGAATAATCTATACTGTTCATTTTTCCATATACAAAAAAACAATCAGACATATTTAAAGCATTTGCAGACAACGACTTCAACCCCCCCCCCCCCCAACCTGTCTGCTATAGATCTATATTTTCATTTCATAAAACAACATTTTTTTCACTCATGAACGGAATTTAGCTTTCACTTATTGCTTTATTCAGAGATTGGTATAAATTCACTGTATAAATCCATTATTATTGATGAGAAGATAGTTTGAAGTATCCCTGATCGGACGAGGCCAAGCTGCTCATTGTATTGTCATGGGTTTTCACGCTTTTTCAGCGATTTATTTTTTCGTGACAATTAATTTTTGGAGAGGTATTGCTACATGATTTGACATCATCCAGTCAGTTTAAATAGCAAGTAAATTAAAAAATCTGTCACTTTACACTAGATAAGAGGAATAACACCTTTGTTACTCTGTCATAAATGACTCGACACCCTCATTATCAACCGCGTGTCCTTCGCATTTTATACTGATCGTGTTTAGCCCAATTTTCTGCCGGATGTACGCAAGCTAGATTTTATAAAGCTCTGGACGATAATTTCATACGTCAGATATTTTCCACTGTCAAAGACAGATCATTTCAAATTTCCAAGTCTCAAAACCCGGACTAAGGGATCAAATGAGAAGCGTGCCGAGTTGTCAAGTTTTGTCAAATAATGCATGGACAAAAATTTCTTTCTCATTTTTCCGGCCAATTTTGATGTTTGTTATCTACTGTTCAATCGAAGATTGTGATTAATGATAGTCACAAAACCAAGAATTCAAGTTTAGGCACCAAGCGAGTTCAAGAATCGACTACAATCGATTCCGGGTTTTCTCAATCGATTATCGGAATCGGAAGCCAAAACCAAATGACTTTCGACTATAGTCGATCATCTGCCCACCACTAAGTGATAGATACAAGGACTTCCTGCAATGAGCAGTTTAATTTATGGCTCTGTCCCGATGATTCAATCACAATATCTCGGATATAAAGTCGCATATTATCAATGTATTATCGAGTAGCATTCCCGAATACCGATGTTAAAATTAGATTCTAATGCATACAATCAATAATAATATTCACAAAATACGAGAATACCCAACTTCACTTTTCTTTTGTTTTAGTTTTAGAAAGATTTGCAAAAAATATAGGCTCAACTTCCGTATTCCTATGAGACAGTAGGGCGCATTTCTATGATTTCGGATGAGACAATCGAGGCGTTGCAGTCCTTCTGTTTACATTATATAGGGGAGATATTTTTTTCATATTTGATCATTTATTTTGGTTATAGAATGTCAAATTCCTGTGATATAGATGAAGAGCTTGATGACAGACAGTATCATGCAAAGGATATCTATCATAACTATATCTTGCAGAAGATCCATAACTATTATAAATACCATCTTCGATATCGTCATCAAGAGACTCGTTTTTGTGAATATGATTTAATGATAATGATCATCAACGACCAACCATTCGTATGCCTTGTAAGCGGCACACCTAAAAGTAACTATTAATATCTGAATATCTAAATATATATTAATATTTAATATTTAAATATTGATCAGCGATACTCTGTGGAAAGGGGGCTTAATGCATAGATCTGCGGAAAGAATCTGCCCAGGTCAGCTTGTGCATTCCGTGCAGGCGGAAGTGGACCAAGACTTTTCGCTTTAGGTCAATTTTCTGTATGTTCAAGGACCAGTCTACCTAATGATACCCCCCTCTCTCTCTCTCTCTCTCTCTCTTCACGATGGGTGTCTGATTCTGCCAGCTTAATAAAATTGGGGATAGAAACAGAGAACCCGAGATCGCCTGAACATGCCTAGTAACATTATGCCTATTGATAGAAAGAAGAATTCAATGTGTTGTAGAATTGTACTTCCATTCAAGTATTTATTTAACTACACTACGACTGTGACTACGATGATTAATATAGAATCTTGACCAACTTAATAACAAAATTGTTCACTGTAACACAAACCCATACGCTTACCGTATTTTCAGCTCAGAAGCTGAATCGTTGTATTGACTGTAAGAGCATCTTACGTTGTAATGTAAAACTGGCAAAATATCCCTGAATAACTGCAATTTGATTTTTTATCGGTTTATAGTGCTGAGGATAATCACTGTATTGGTCATCTGACACGGCACACACTTCTGAATATTGAGTGTATATGTTTTACAAGGGTTTTTGGAGACTCCAAGTAGTGTTTTTTCAGAAATCGTAGTCCCCGGCGAAACTTTGTTGGATTAAACGTCTTCAACAAACGATTAACCACCAAAAGAACTAGAGATTAACGTGCACTGACATCCCAGACATTCCGTGCGACAACTTGCAACTGCATATCTATTCAATAACATGTTAAAAAAATTATGTTTTTGTGCTTACCTTGTGTAATCTTGTGGGCGCAGCCATGTATTTTACTCAAACGGGTACGTAAAATTGACAGGGACAGTAACGTTGACCAGGAACAAGTTCGTAATGTCTCTCCAGTGTGATAATTATCACTTAAACAATTGAACAGTACCAGTTCATTTATTATTCAGTTTAAAAGTCATTACACCATCTGTTGACTTCTGTTAACCCTTTACCACACTTACCAAGCTTTAACAATCTCAAGAAGTAGACCTTTCGGAAACACTGTGGTAAAAGGAGAAAATGCTGGGGAACCAGCATTTTCTCCTTTCCCCACAATGTTTTCTAACCTTCCTGATATTAATATCATTTTTGTGACATTTTAGTTTGTTGTCTGCAAAAGCTTTGGATTTGAACCCATCTAAAATATTGCCATTTGGTAAAGAGTTAAAAAGGACTCCAGTCCATATGGTAGGAAAATAGATTATTTGATGGTATCCACTCTGACAGAGTAGACGGAGAGAATTGGGATTCTTTAAAAAGGTTGGTGAGGCTCTATTATAATTGTACTTTTTTTTTTCAAATTTATGGAAAAGGCACAGTAAAGGCCAAAATATCAAAGCAGGTTTCATGGTACATTTAAATCATACCATTTAGCCCTTTACCACACAATCCCTGGTTTTTACGACCCTGAAATAGAAAGCTTTTGAAAACATTGTGGGAAAAGGAGAAAATGCTGGTAACCAGCATTTTCTCTTTTTCCTACAATGTTTTCAACCCTTCGCAAATCAAATTTCGATTTTTCAGTCACATTTATTTTGTCGTCTGCTTTCAATTTGGACCAGTGTAAAAATTTGTCGTCTGGTAAAGGGTTTGAAGTATGGAAAATATTGTGGAGATGACAGTTTATTATTGTGTGGTTGAGCCATATGTTAGTAGCTGGCAGAAACAAAAAAATTCAGAATTAGGCAAAAAGTAAACAAAACACAGAGCAACTTGGCAGGTTTTAATCTAGTTTTGAAACTAGTTTCTCTGTCATTGACTAATACTTGGAATGACAATGATAGATCATCATCTTCACAATAATTTCTATAATTTTAAAATGGTATGATAAAATATCAAATGTACATGTATTTAACTATCTGCTTTGTTTACTTTTGGACTTTATTGTCACTTTAATTGAGCAATTTTTGTGGTTTTGGGGAACTTTAGATAAAAATTCCAAATTCTACGGTTTTGACTTTTAAGATAGTAATAGTTAACCAGGCAATCCTAAGTTTGAATAATCCTGAAAAAACAGCCCTTTGAAAGCATTGTACAGAAAGGAGAAAATCCCATTAAGCAGCATTTTTCTGATTTACCCAAAATGTTTTCTAACCATTTACTGGCAAGCTTTATCACTTGAGTTAACTCTTTACCACACAATCCCGACTTTTAACGACCAAGGATAGAAGCCTTTGGAAAACATTGTGGGAAAGGAAGAAAATGCTAGTAACCTCCCAAAATCAAATTTTAATTTTTGATTCACATTTATTTTGTCGTCTGCAAATGCTTTAAATTTGGAGTCCGAAACTTTGTTGTTTGGTAAAGAGTTCATTTAAGATTTTTTGTCTACAAACGTTTCCAATTTGGTCGAGTCTAAAGCTGACATTTGGTTAAGGGTTAACTACTATGAAGAAGATGGCTTTTGAAAACACTGTTTCACACAAAAGAGTTGGATCTCCAAAGTAGGGTAAGGCTTTGACTTTAAACTCTTCACAAGAAAATGGTGCAGGGCGGCACTAAGCAACAAATCAATTATAACCTTTTATCAAAACAAAATTTTAGACTTGTGCAAAGTAAAAGTATTTGCAGACAACAAATCAATTTTAGACTTGTGCAAAGTAAAAGTATTTGCAGACAATAAATCAAATTTTGCTTCCAGGCTGACATATATCTTTGAAAGTTCAGAAAACTGTGGGAAAAAGAGAAAGTCTTCTTATTTTAGAAAATGTTTTCAAAAGGCTTTTTTTCTGGGGTCATTACAACACTGGATTGTGTGGTAGAGGATTAAATGGTTCAGTTTGTCTTCAGAGTGGAAAACATTGTGGGAAAAGAAGGTAGCATTTAACTCTTTACTACACAATCCCGACTTTTAACGACCCTGAGAAAGAAGCCTTTTGAAAACATTGTGGGAAAAGGACAAATTGCTGGTAATCAGCATTTTGTCCTTTTCCTAATGTTTTCTACCCTTTCCAAACTAAATTTCAGTTTTTCATTCATATTTATTTTGTCTTCTGCAAATGCTTTCAATTTGGACCAATCTATTCCTTTGTCGTTTGGTAAAGAGTTAAAGAGTGGAAAACATTGTTGGAATTGAAGACAACATTTAATTTATTACCAGTATTTTCTCCTATTCCCACTATGTTTTCAAAGTCCTCTTCCAAAGAACTCTAAAATCATTGGCTCATTTTTTAAAAGACTAACCCATTACTGTAAAGGCTTATTTTAGACCAATCAGATGGCAGTGAACTTTAGTCCAAATACCTAAAGTAGGACATTTATCTATGTAATATTTAACATTTTATTTTTCTTCTGTGTGACAAACATTGTAAACAAGTGATAAAAAATGAAACATTCCATGCATTAGATCAATTTTCTGCATGTCGGAGGACCAGTCTAACTCCTAATTGAGTTGACCATTAGACAAAATAGATTTTATTGATCAATATTTGTGTGATTAACTGCTTGATAAAATGAATCACAGAAATACATTACACCCCCTTTTGCCAGAGCCAGGTTCATATCCATTGTATTTACTAGGAATTTCATTTATTTCATTTCTTTATTTGGCATTCAATATTGAAAGCAATCATAGTTCTATCATCCATCACTCAAAAGTAATCCATTTAACCACTTAGGCTGCTTAGCTTGGCTCACTGACCTCTTGCAGACAGTGTAGATCAAGATAGGACTGCACAGAACATTCGGTCTTATCTTAGATCTACAGTCTGAGGAGATAAAGTTCCCCCAACCATAATTTTGAAACAGCCAAATTTTGGGGTGGGGGGTTGGGGATGGGGGAGTTGGGGCTGGGGGGGCTGGCGGGGGTTATCAGAATAAGAATTTCATTTGAGTTATCTAGCAGGACAAGGGTTAACCCTTTACCAAACAACAAAATTTTAGACTTATCCAAATTGAAAGCATTTGCTTAAAACAAAATAAATGTGACTGAAAAAATAAAATTTGATTTGATAAAGGCTTCTTTCTCAGGGTCGTTCAAAAGTCGGGAATGTGTGGCAAAGGGTTAAAGGTTTAACAGACAAAAAAGTCTCCTCCAAGTTGGAAACAATTCAAAAAGACAGATAAACTGTGGTTGAATTATCTTTGAAAGGGTAGAAAACACTATTGTAAAAGTAAATGCAATCATCTTTGGAAGGGAAGAAAGCATTGTCGGAAAATGACACAGAATAATTATCTTAGAAATGGAAGAATACAGTATGGGAAAAGGAGACAGAGTTATCTTTGAAAGGGTAGAAAATCATTGTGGGAAAAACCAGCATTTTCTCCTTTTCGCAAAATGTTTTTTACCATCTCAGAACAAATTCAATTTTCAATTTCAATTTTTGAGTCACCTTAATTTTGTTGTTTGCAGTATTGCTTTCAATTCGACAAGCCTAAAAATTCCAGGGTTTGGTAAAGAGTTAAAGCACCAGATAAACCCAGATGATATTTTCAGTCTAAAAATATGACCCAAGCAGTCAAAATTTCAAGGCAGCTCTTGTCTAAAGTGTTGCAGCATAGGCTACAGTGTCGATCAAAGATCAGGCTGTAAGTTTTTTACAGCCTAATCTTGATCTACACTAGCTGCAGAGGCAACTATAGTTCTGAAAGGTGCTTTACTGATTAATATTAGTATATACAGTCCGATACTAGCTTTGAGCAATTTCTTCATTGTGCTACCACACTTTCACATGTATAGTCTCAAGTTCAAAATCAAATCATTCACATATGAAGCATTGGCCAACAAGAAGCAATCTCTAACCATTTACCAACCAATGTTGAGTTTTAACAGCCCCAGTAGAAGGCTTATGAAAACATTGGAACATGCTGACAAGCCACAGTTTCTCATTTTCACATTTGAATTATTTCATACAATAAAGCTGTATTTTAAAAAAACAAAATTCTCCATTTCATCCCTATCAAGATGGAACTGATTGCTCTATCAGAGCTCCAGATATCTGATAAGAGGGTGTGATGGTATTATAAATCCATCATTTCTCTTCCAAACCCTAAGTTGTGGATACTCATTCGAATCGTCTCAATGAGACAATTCTAATGAGTACCCACATCATAGGGTTTAGTGGACAATTATTAACATTTTCAATATTGAAAAAATCACTCCCTCTCTCTGGAGCTCTGTCTATCATTGTTATATTACAGGAAGTCAACACAGGGCAACATACAAGTTCTACATACAAGTAAGAAGCACTCCAATTACTGATAACCAATGGCCAGTTACATACAACACTTAACTACAGAGTTGACCCAGTGTGCCATCTGTCTGGGTGAGCTAAAAGATCCAAGATGTCTGCCATGTTTACATTCATTCTGTGAGAGATGTTTACAGTCCAGCCTAAAAGTATTCAAACATTCTTTACTGCAAGGAAACAAATCTTTCCACTGTCCAAGCTGTAGAAAGAGAACATCCATACCACAAAATGGTGTCATAGGGTTTCCAAAAGATTTCAAAGCCAATAAAATATCAGAATTTCTCAAAGATTTAAATGCGCCAAATAGTATTCCACAATGTGATTTCTGTGTAAGATCTGATATAAAAATAGAATCCAAGATTTTTTGTTGTGACTGTAGAAAGCACTTTTGTGAGAGCTGTGAAGAATCTGTACACAGTAAGCATGTATTTGACAGCCATGTGACACTAAATGCAAATATAGTAAACCCTATAAACATTACTAAATGTGCCATTCATCCTGGTGAAGCTGTTTCCTTCATGTGTAGAAGTTGTGATATCAATGCCTGTGTTTTATGTGTATGTAATATACACCTTGACCATGATCTGGTTCCAGTAGAAGATGACAGACATTTTACAACAGAATGTCTGACTGGTGATCTCCTCCATGTACAAGGCTTGGTGCTGGATCTTCACAAAAATATTGACAAACTGTCAGCAATGGGTAGACATCTTGCACTGAGTTATGAACGATGTATAGAGGAAGTAAAGCTTCAGTCAAAAAAGTTACAAGATGTGGTTCTGGCAAATGAACAAAAATGTTTGCATGAAGCAGATCAGATATTTTACAACACTACTACAAAACTTTTCAATGAAAAAGATCATTACCAGGAACTATTGACTAAACCACAAAATTTGCTATTAGTGGCTTATAACTTGCTTTCACAAGGTTATGGCCATAACTGGCATGACAGTTCTCTGAATTTTAAAAAAGAAATTGAATCATTCAAAGATATTTCCAAAGAAACCATCATTTTTGACCATAATAACACGGGTACACAAATAAGATTCAATCCACTTGACAACCTAAATGTAGGAACCATTGCACAGCATCAGCAAACCCAGAATTTTGACCACAACACAGCTATGGATGAAATACATGTAAACATTTTGGAAGATAGCCACAAGACCATGGAGATATTACCAGATATTATAGAGGATAGTGACAGTGTTAAACATTTTCCCAAGGTTCAGAACTATGCTCAAACAAGTTACAACAAAGAAGCACAAAAAACAAACAAAGTCAATATTGATGATCAACTAATATACAGTTCCATGATGGAACAGGAAAATATGCCAACTTATCACAAAAGAAGACTTACAACTCAAAGTGAGAAACACAGCTTTACACATCTTAATAAGAGAATGCTGCAAAAACAGAATCATCTAGCAGCTGGTTGTGAAGAAAACCTTGAAGGCTATTTCAAAAGACTTACCTCAAATGCAACATCATGTAAGTTGGAAATGTCCAACAGCAAGATTCATGATCAGAGGGATATATCAAAACAGAAACCTACTGTAAAACCTCAATTGAATATTAAAGCTAAGCTACTGACAGTTATAGATAAGAAAGGCAGAAGCCAAGGACATTTATTGGAACCCTTTTCAGTGTGTTTCAATCCTGAAGGTGACATTGTCATTGGTGAACTTGGAAACAAAAGGCTGCAAGTATTTAATGTAACTGGTAGTTTCAAACAAATTTTAGGCTTGGGACATGTTGTTCCACTGAGTGTTGTTGTCATGGATCCTGAAAGATACCTTATAGTTGATGATCTCACAAAATCTATCAAAATTATCAATAATGACGGAGATATACAGAATGTGCAGAGCTCTATATCATTTCCTAATGCTGTCTGCATTGTTTCTACTGATTGCTTTGTTGTATCTGATGCCGTTTTTGATAGCATCAACAAGATAAACAATAATGGAGACAATATCTGTCAATACAGTTCCCATGGAAACAGTTTAAATGACCTTGACAATCCAAGTTCACTTTATGTCACTGAAAATAAAACAATATTTGTAACTGACACAGGAAATCATCAGATTAAATTGCTAGATACTGATCTAAAACTACTGTATAAGTTTGGCTGCTATGGTGACCAGGATGGTGAACTTCGGTACCCAAAGGGAATCACAGGAACCAAAGACATTCTGTTTATTTCTGATTCTGGTAACAACAGAGTTGTAATGTTCTCCCATTCTGGTAAATATTTGGGATACTTACTGAATAAAGAAGCAGGAATAACAAATCCAGCAGGGATATGCTTTCATAAACAAAAAAACTTGCTAGGCATAGCTTTACCTGACAGAAACCAGGTCAGAATATATGAACTAGTACCTTGTTGATACCTGCAGACTATACAAATTTACACTTAGATTGCTGAATGGATAAAGAAGACATTTAAGCCAAGAAAAAATCTACTTGTAATGACTTTTGAAGATAATGTGACCCATAAAGTACCAGTAAACCTTTTACTAAATGTGAAAACATTACAGGAAAAGGACAAAATGTAGCCAACGTTTTCTTCTTTTTAATTAATATTTTTTGACCCGTCAAAGACAAATCCAATCATTTGATGCATATCTGAATTGTGGTCAGGGTTCCCACGCAGTCGGGAAAACGGGAAAAAGTCGGGAATTTCGTAAAACCCGTTCCCGGTCTTGAAAAAGTCTTGATTTTTGTTATATCTATGAAAAATCGGGAAAAACCCGGGAAAAGTATGAAACGTTTTGGGTATGAAACAAAAATTTAGGACGATAATAATTTTCGGTCTGCGTCCTCCATTTTTCGGATAAAGGTCCAATATTTTCTGCAATATATATCCTAGACCGTCATTGGTCGAAGAGGATGAATTTCCCAAATACATTACGGTCTTTTTTTAGGTTCACTGGTCCGGGAATAGTTATTGTAATATTTAAACAAACCGGGATCCAGTGTATTAATTTCGGAGAACTCGGTACTTATCCTAAAATACAATGCAGCTGCGCTTTGTATTTTCCCGGGGACGAGTTGAAGTGAATTAACGTGAAAATGAGCTACAACAGTAAATATTACATCGTCCACAATTTCTTAACATCTTCTCCTCCTAAACCACTGGGCCAATCTTGATGAAACTTGGCAGGGATGTTCCTTATTTAAACCTCCACCAAAGTTGTTCAAGATATTAAATTCCACCCTTAACTCTGGTTGCCAAGGCAACCAAAGAAAAAAAAGAGCAAAATCTTTGAAAATCTTCTTCTCTGAAACTAGAAAGCATAGAGCTTTGATAATTGGTATGTAGGATCTCCTAGTATACTTCTACAAAAATTGTCCATATAATGCCCCTGGGGTCAAAACTGACCCCACCTCAGGGGTCACAAGTTTGAACATGGAAATAATAAAAGAAAACTTTGAAAAATCTTTTTCATTAAAACAAGAAGGGATAGAGCTTTGATATTTGGTATGCAGCATCTGCTATTGGACCTCTACCAAGATTGCTCATATGATTTCCCCAGAGTTCAAACTACCCCCCCCCCCACCCCCACCCCGGGGGTTACAAACTTTCATATTTTGTATGTACTATCTTCTAGAGGACCTTTACCAAGTTTGCTCATATGGTGCCCCTGGGGTTCAAACTGGCCCTGCCCTGGTGGTCACAAGTTTGAACATGGGAACAAATAGGAAAATTTTAAAATTCTTCTGCTCTGAAACAAGATGGAATTTATGTAGATGTATTCCGTATGATGGTCTGCCAATAACAATATTTTACCCTTTTTCATTAAATGTCACATCATGGAAAAAGGGGGCTTGGTGTATATTTTCACTGTAGACCAATGTCTCTTTCATCACAGGACAAAATGTAATTAATGTTCATCTTGTTAAGCCACAGACAATAGTTATTTGATTTTATTTCATGAAACGACATGTTATCCAAATTGGGGACTAAATGTATAATTTCATTCTGGACCAATTACAGTCAGTTGGCCCATCCATCCGTGTTGACGGTTATCTTCTAAAGTCCTTGGCACTTATGAAACTTCATACATGTCTTCCTTAGGATAGCATTGTGATATAATTTTCTTCTGTAAGATAGGTCATGGACAAAGGGGTTACCTTTCACATACTGGACTTATCGAGCTCCAATAAATTAGTCAGTAATGTTGTGAGCTGTTAGTCTAGGGTTCCCAGTTTGGCTTGATTACTGTCTCAGTCAACATCCTTTGAAATTTGATAAAAAGTTATTGAGACAAGTCTCATTTGTGTCTTAACAATGTGCGAATGATGTTTTTTAATCTGTCTTTCGACCACCATTTTGACCAGGAAATGCCTCTAAAAGTTAATTCAGTCCCTTACAATACAATCCTGACTTTCAATGACCCTGAAGAAGAAGGGTTGTGAAAGCATTTTGGGAAAAGAAGAAAATGCTTTTTGCACAGTTACATACCCTGTCAGAATTATTTGGCCTTGAACTTCCATATTTGGTATTTATCTTCACTGTAGACCTTTACTACTAAGTACTCAGGTAAGTGATATAGGACCATCATGGGACCATCATGGTCCTATTATTCCCAGTTTGCCTGGTTATGTAGTCTTATAAGGATCTATACTATTTGCCTTCAAATTCTTCATTACTTGTAGGAACTTAGGAACTGTAAGAGAACAGCATGGATCCTTATTAAACTGCCTGTATGGATAGGCTGATCTGAATCTATAATCGGTCATTTGAAGTTTTGTAGCTGGCCAAGTAAAGAAATGAAATAACTATCATGCAGTTAGAATGTTCTTTGAATCTTAATTTTTCATTAAAACAAGGAATGTATGAAAGAAAGTAGCTTTCAAAAGGTTTTGCATTTCCAGTTTTTCTATTGCAAAAAACCTTGAATTTTGAAAAAAATCCTGGAAAAAGTCTGGAAAAAGTCTGGAATTTTGCAAGCAGAAAGTTGTGGGAACCCTGTGTGGTCTGCAAATGCTTTCAATTGGAACAAGTCTATATTTTGGTAATTAGGTAAAGATCTAAACACTTTATCTTGTCTAAACCCTTTATCAAATGACAACAACTTCGACTTATCCAAATTGAAAAAATTTGCAGACGACAAATCAAAAGTGGCTAAAATAGCAGAACTTGTCCTTTATAGAGTAGTACACATTGTGGAAAGGGTGAATATGCTGGTTACCAGCATTTTCTCCTTTCCAGCAATGTTTTCACAAGGTTTCTTTCCAAGGGTTGTTAAAATCAGGGCTTGTTTGGTAAAGAGTTAGTATATATTTTGTTTTACTTAATTACTGTTGAACTTGCATGTAAAGTTTTTTAACGGTATTCATTGACATGACTGTATCTACAGTTTGTGCATATGTACATTTGTGAGTTGATCATTTATGCTTTTTGTATAGTAGTCTCCAATGTGCACAAACACATTTAAACATTGTGAAGACAAATAAACAAAACAGACACTTTCAAGCAGTTGAAAACACCATTATTATTGTAATGCTATGGTAGACAATATTGTCGGGAAGGACTACATACTGGCCTGAATCTTCTTCCTTTTCCTACAACAGAGCTCCAGATAAGAGGCGTACGGGCGTAAAAACAATTTTCAAATCAACAAAAACAATTTTGAATGAAAATCAATGCATATAATAACAAATTGAAATAAAAAATGATGCGGGAAAAAACAATTTAAGGAAAAATAAAACGTGTGAATGTCCGATTTCCGTTCGTGTTTTACAACTAACCTGAGCGAATTTACATTCACGAATATACATGTACAGCACCGTTCTTAATACACAATTTTTCGGACAAAGAGAATAACGAAGATGAAAGAGTTAGCCGAATTTGATACTGGTTCCCAGCTTTTAATTGAAAATTAGCGTGTTGAATACTAATGTCAATGCATACCTGACAACCAGCTTCGCGGTAAAAATGGCGAGACAGCTGACTGCTCGGGGTAGATTACCTAAAACATCGCCCCAAGACGAGGGATCTATGCTTAAATACGTTAGTCGAGAGGATAAAACATGTTCTTACCGTATCGTACGTGTCTTGGTTGATGATTTGATATCAAATGTGCTTGAACAATGCGATAAAAGCGAGACTATCACCGCTAAACATACTGGAAAGTCCGTTTCCGAAAAATTACTACAAAAATGGACAAATGAATTTCACTGGCTCGTAGTGGAAGGAAAGGGACTAGAAATGAAATTTAAGTGCAATGTGTGTATGAAACACAAAATCAAAAGTATATGGGCGAAGGAGGGGTCTACAAATATACAAAAGGACAGTATGTCAAGGCACAGTAATTCATTTGAGCATCAGGCCGCGGAAAAAATGCTTTTAGCTTCAACCCAAGATTTTTGTGAAAATTCGCCAGATTCAGACTCTGAGGCAGTTTTAATTGATACTGATGATATGAAGTTATTTAGGACTGTATTCTTTGCTGCTAAAGAAGAAATGCCTTCTGTCAAGATCAACAGTTTACTGGAATTGCAAGTCTTAAATGGTTCTTTTTTGAAATACAAGAATATTAGTTGGGATACAATTTCAGATATACAGGGATGTATCAGTAACATTATTCAAAGAGATCTTGTCTCGGAGGAAAATGAATCAGGGGTATATGCCTTGATGCTAGATGAAAGCACAGATTTGACTGTACATAAACACTTATCAATATGTGTAAGATATGTTAAGACAGGTGAACCTGTGACAAAGTTCTTAGCTAATTTACCCCTTCCAGATGGGAAGGCTCACGCAATAGTCAATGAAACTATCAATTGTCTGACTAAATTTGGTCTCGAATCCAGCAAGATTGTGTCACTAGCAACAGATGGTGCAGCAACAATGCTAGGAAAGAAAACAAGCGTAGGCGTACAGATGAAGAGCAAACATGCACCTTACTTGGTGCCGACACATTGTATGGCACACCGACTAAACTTAGCTGTTAGTGATTCAATTAAGAAAGACAAAACTCTTGAAAAATTTAGAGAAAAATTTAATGCTTTGTATGTGTTCATAAGCAATTCAAGTTTAAGAGTAAAGAAACTAAAAAATATTCAAGCACTGTTGGCTGAACCAGACCTTACAATAAAAGAACCTCATGGAATACGTTGGTTAGGATTGAAAAAGGTAGTTGAAGCTGTGTATGAGAGTTATAATTCTGTTTTGGCAACATTGTCTAGTTTTGCTGAAAGTTGTTCAGTGTCTAAAGGGCTATTGAAGTATTTTTTAAATTACAAGACTGTTTTGTTGGTCGCTTTTATGTTGGACGTACATGAGATAGTTGGTGTGCTAAGCCAGCAACTACAAAAGCAAAACATTGTTTTTAGTGAAATACAGCCTCTCTTAGATGGAACATTAGGCAAGCTCCAGTTTTTAGAATCAAATGATGGAAAGGCCTTGAAGGCTATTAGAAGTAGCATTGAAATAAGAAATCAGGATTCAAACAAAGTTGCTATTCTGAAAGGTGAAAAACTGTCAAAGTATGATGAGCAAATTGAAAATGAAATGATGACACTCAGAAAACAGTATGTCACAAGATTACAGAAAAACATCAAAAGTAGACTGCGCAAAGAGGACAGTGATGTTTTTACACAGATAAGTTTTTTGTTAGAACCAACAACTGTTGAAACTGCAGAGTCAAAAGACTGTGAAAATGCACTTGAATTTGTTGGTTGTTTGTATGGTGAAGAGAAACAAATTACAACTGTTTATGGTAATCTCACAGATGGTTGTTGTCAAGAAAGTAAGAAAGTTGACAAGCTGTTAGATAAGGAAAAGTTGATACAAGAGTGGCCAAGGGTTAAGGGTATGATTTCTGGGTCCTATAAGGGATTTTCAGTTTCAAAGTTCTGCAAGAGAGTATTAAGATTACATCAAGAAATTCCAGAATTCAGAAAACTCTGCAAGATAGCTTTGTGTTTTGCCATAACAAGTGTTGAGTGTGAGAGGAGCTTCAGCACTCAAAATAGGTTGAAAAATAAGTACAGAAGCTCTCTAAAAAATGAGAATTTGGACATATTGATCTCCATTGCCATGTGCAAAGTTGATGTTCAAAATTTCAACCCAAGCAAAGCTGTAAAGTTGTGGCTAAGAAAAATGAAAAGAAGAAAGGGAAGGCTGTCTAAAGAGTACCAGCCAAGGCAAAAAAAAAATCTTTGCCAGTAGGAAAGATTCTGTAAATTGTTATAATAGACAGTTAAGTTGATATTAGATTTTATTTTTTGTACAGCACAGGTAGTGCAATACTTAAGTACAAGAAGTGCTATTGACATTTAGTTATGGACCTGGTATCAAGTTAGACATTCATAAACTGGTTTATCTTAGTATAATAATACATGGAGTTCTTTTCCCTGTGACTAATTGCAGAAGTTTTTGTGAGCTGATGTGGAATTGCATCATAAGAAAAACAGGTAATTTTGAATTTCTCTAGTCTTCCCTGACAAATGTGTCAGTAAGACTCTTTTTGAGTTGAAAATACATGTATTTCTAGAAATAAGGGTACTGTGAAAATAGAAAATGTTTGTTACAAACCATTCTCCCTTCTCACAATTTGCACAAAGAACCTCCAACATAGACACATAATATTAAGAAGGAAAACAATTAACATCAGGAAAAAAACAATTTGATTCTCAAAACAAGTTGTAAAAAACAATTAAAAGAGTAGAAATAGGTTGTATAGAACAACTTATGTCAGTTTCTTATCTGGAGCTCTGCTACAATGTTTTCAAATGATTGACACCTCAGGGTAGTGAATATATTCGGTAAGGTGTTCAACTTTCTACTTACATAAAGCCATCATTGTATAATACTATGATCAAGTAATGTTTTTCCTGTATAAACCCCTTACCATACAATCCCCAGTTTGAACGACCCAAAAGATAGAGCCTTTTGAAAACATTTTGGGAAAAGGAGCAATGATCAGCAAAGATTAAGATCAGATTGCACAAAAATCCATATCTGATCTTCATTAAAGACTGTCCTATACCTAGAGAGATACATTTCACATAACATTCTAGAAGAACCTATTTAACCCTGGACCAAACATTCCAGTCTCTTTCAACTCTGTAATTCAGAGGAAGACATTTGGAAAATATTTTTGGAAAAGGAAAGAAGCTGGTTATTAGCTTTTTCTACTTTTCCTACACTGTTTTCTGCCCTTTCTGAGAAAAGTCTTGCTATTTGAGCCTATATGTCATCTGCACATGATTTCAAACTAGACAATTCTATTATTTCTGTACACTAGGGATAAATTTAAATTTTTTCCTACTGTCAAACTGAAACTGTTTGGTTTGTATGTTCTGCTCACAATAGATTAGAATTCTACCAACATTCTCAAATCCCATAGGTTTCCACCAAGACCACTTATTTCCCATTTTCTTGCTAAAACAAAACCATTTGAAGTTCAGAAAATGACTTGTGTAGACTGTTTCTCTGCTGCAAATTGAAAATCAGTGTAAGAAACAAAACAAAAGAGGTGATCTAATCCCACGATACTTTCAACACTCAACCCTTTGCGACACAATCCTGAGTTTTAACGATCCTGAGGAAGAAAACTTTTGAAAACATAGCGGGAAAAGGAGAAAATGCTGGTAACCAGCATTTTCTCCTTTTCCCACAATGTTTTTTTTATCTTACTAGAAATAAAATTCAGTTTTAAGTTATGTTTATTTTGTTATCTGCATGTGCTTTCAATTTGGACCAGACTAAAATTTTGTCATTCGGTAAAGACTTTACTGACAAATCTATTACCTGAGCCATATTTAACTGTTTCATAATGGCTATAAATATAGACAAGTCTAAAATTTTGTTGTTTAGAGTAAAATGCTCATCTTGAGATTCGCAAAGATTAAGAACAAAAGATGACTCACCAACTGTACATCACAACATTTGCTGCACTGACACTTAAAGTAGTATTGACTCTCTAATTGTTGTTGTCTATCCTCTGTTGTGGCTAACTGTTCTATATAACTTATATATACCTATAAAAAAACAAAATAAAACAAGAGTAATGTGTGCAGATGCCAACATTTGATTGTGAGTGTTACTTCAGTGAAAACTGTAAGTCATAAAAGGCGCATAACTGAAAAAACATGTGTTGAGAATTACCTGTAACCTGCTGCTTGTATGGTTCCCTTTTTGATAGTACACAACAAGGCCTGGTTTAACCCATTACCACACAATCCCTACTTTTGATGTCCCTGAGAAAGAAACCTTTTGAAAATACTGTGAGAAAAGGAGAAAATGCTGGTAACCAGCATTTTCTCCTTTTCCCACAGCATTTTCTACCCTTCCCAAAACAAATTTCAATTTTTCGGTCACCTTTATTGTGTCGTCTGCAAATGCTTTCAATTTGGACCAGTCTATAATTTTCTCGTGTGGTAAACCCATTAAGATAAATATCTTAAGTTATGAAAGTGGTGTGATAAAATGTTTTTCAACAGGATGACAGCTGAGTTAAATTTTTTTTTAAATTTTTGATAGATGAATGGGTTTAATCCAGTAACAAGTGTGAGGTTATCTTAACTCTTTACCAAACAACAAACTTTTAGGCTTGTCCAAATTGAAAGCATTTGCAAACAACAAAATAAAAGTGACTGAAAATTTGAAATTTGTTTTGGGAAAGGAAGAAAACATTGTGGGAAAAAGAGAAAATGCTCATTACCAGCATTTTCTTCTTTTCCCTAAATGTTTTCAGAAGGCTTCTTTCTTAGGGTCATTAAAAATTGGGATGGCATGGTAAAGAGATAAGGAAGACCTACCGGTACGTTATTTATCTTTTCTGAAAAAAATGGCTGCACTGACTGGATAAAAGGTACCAACCAGATAGTGACAAAAGAAATGCTTATATCCTTGGACTAATAAGTAGACCTTAAAAATAATTTGTTTAGCACTTGGTCATTTTGAGCCACTTACAAACTGATGCAAACAAGTGATGGGTACCAGCATTTCCTCCGATTCCTACAACGTTTTCCAAGGCCACTTCTGTGAGTTGTTAAAATTTGAGATTTATATATTTAAAATATAATTGAAAAGACAAAAAGTGTCACAAAGGTTTAACACTTTACCACACAATTCTGACTTTAAATAATCTGTGAGGTTAGCCTTTCAAAACTATGGTGGGAAAAGGATTTTCCAATGTTTTCTACCCTTCCCAAAACAGATATCAAATGCTTTCAGTTTTGAGGAATCTGAAATTTTGTTGTTTGGTAAAAATTAAACAAACTACCTTGTCTGGGGAAGGATCTTCTATATCTGTAATGGCCCGAACAATTAGGGTGTTTCCATGAAACATAGCCACTGCATTTGGTGCACAGCTGTGATCAAATATTGATCCACTGAGAACAAAAATCAAAGTGAATTGAACATTGATATTTACACAAAAAAACAAAAACACTACATTCATAAAGAAATACAGAGACCAAACAAAACCTTTGCAAAGCAGTCCATATTCGCTGGAAGTAGCTTGTCAGTGAGATTAAGCTACTTTAAAATTCAAATTTTATAAGTCACAAACACAACTACACATCATAGAGATTCATTGCTGCAAGTTTGGACCTATTCCAATGAAAACCGTAGAAGGAGGTCTGAGCACAACAGATTGCTAACAGACAGATGAATACACTGACAGACAACCGGGGCAACAACATACTAATACACTTTGGGCATATAAAAAGCCAAATAAACCCAACACATATTACCAATCTGAAGTCTGATCTTGATCTATACTAACCACAAACTGTAGAGAAAAGCTTTACATTGGTAAACAACAAGTTTTTTTTTTTTCAATGTTTTCAAAACTGGGGTACTAATCCTGCTTTCCTACACCAAGGGTATCATACTGGTAGTTAAAATGTTTCTGTCATTTTTTATTTCCTTACCAAAATGTTTACAGTTTGCAGACAATAAATAAACTTTGACTTGAAAATTGAAACTTCTGTCGGAAAGAGTAGAAAACATTGTGGGAAAAGGAGTAAATGCTCATTTTCTCCTTTTCCAACAATGTTTTCAGAATCTTTCGTATTAAGTTTTGCTAAAACAGATTTTTACGATATAGGGTTGACTCTTTACCAAACAACAATACTTTAGACTTGGTCAATTGAAAGCATTTGCAGAAGACAAATAAACATGAATAAAAAATGCAAACTTGACCTTGGAAGAGTAGTAAACATTATGGGAAAAGGAGAAAATGCTGGTTACAAGAAGGCATCTTCCTTGGAGTCGTTAAAACAAGTGATTGTATGATAAAGTGGTAAATATGATCCTTACCTCAGATAAATGCCTGTACCTATATGATCCAACACTTCATCACTGATGGTAAAACTGTTGATCACCATCTAAAAGAATATACAGAGGATATTTGTTTATAATGGTGAAAGATCAAAGTTTATTTCATCCAGTGAACATCATTGTTAATATCTTCACAAGTAGCGCAGCAAAGAAAAGCAAATATTCTATTGATTTCATGTTTTTAACCCTTTTTGGGGTGAATTTATATTAAAATCCAGTTCAGTTCTCTTAAGTTATGCACCATGTACTAGCCCCTCCATATAGCAACACATTACAATATTACATCAAGTATGATAAATGTAGGGTAAATTGCATCATATTTCCATCAGGTTGAGAGGCACATGCATTTTAGCAAAGTAACAAGTGTGTGGGACTAACTAACTAACTAACTAACTTACTATAAACCAACCAACCAACCAACCAACCAACCAACCTACCAACCAACCAACCTACCTACCTACCAACCAACCTACCAACCAACCAACCAACTTAACTAACTAATTTAACTAACTGAACTAACTAACTAACTAACTAAACTAAGTTAAACTAAACTAAACTAAACTAACTAACTAGAGATATCCCAAAATGAGATAATCAAACAAACAACATTGAAAAGTGGAACTCCAGTCTAGTGGAGGGATTTGTATAACAAAAAAGCATGACAAATAAGGTAGCTCACCTTACCTTACAGAATACATCAAACAATTCAGTGGCAGATGGAAGAAAGACAATATCTGATGCATATTCATTGAGGGTGAACGCTATCTGTGTAAACTGGACGGATCTTGTCTCATCAGCCCTTATGTCTTCCCTGTCTGAAATGTTAAAATGCACTTACTGCATTTCTCCAAGTGAAAGCTCCCAGAAGCTATGCAAAACATAGATAGAGAGTCCATATTTTGTACCTAATTTGCACCCAATTTGCACAGCAAAAAGTCTGTCCAATCTTTTTTTGTGATTGTCAACAGTTGTCAGCCTTCGCGGGTCAATACTTTTCACAAATGTATTGAGCCCCATTTTTAACAGATCATTCCTCATTTGCATCAAAACCAACATCAAGACAGAGGAGAGGCTGAGGGAGCTACTAGCACAGATAACTGTCCCCGAAGGCAATGTTACTTTTGGTTTGGTCCCCTCTGGGTACAGAGACAAAACAAAATTTTAAGTTTGTCCAAATCGAAAGCATTTGCAGATGGCAAAATAAAAATTACTGAAAATTTGAAATTTGTTTTGTGAAAGGTAGAAAACATTGTGGGAAAAGGAGAAAATGCTGGTTACCAGCATTTTCTCCTTTTCCCACAATGTTTTCCAAAGGCTTCTTTCTCAGGGTCATTAATAGTAGGGATTGTGTGGTAATGGGTTAAAAAGAATCTCGGCAAAAATTTTGTGTAAAACTTTGAAGTCTCTTAATTTCACAAACAGAGCACAAAACTAGGATTTGAACATAATTCAGTGATCCTTCTTTTCTTATACAGGTATTTAAACCCTGAACATAAGAGAGAACAGATCATTTTGTCGCTTACTCGAGTAATTTGCCTTGCCGAAAACACAAGATGGCAACCACACACAAACTTGTCAATTCTTTTCCAATATGTACATGTTATAAACAACTTCCACAAGGTCTGAAATTAATGAAAGTTTGATAATTTGTCTTTGGTCATGTTGGGTCCTGAAAGTTACTTGCATTTCGCTGCAATACAAAATAAACCAACGAAGCAAAAAGCCAGTATAATGCCCTATCTTTGCTACCAAAATATTTACAGTGGACTTGAGACCGTATGGTGCACAATATAATGTACTCAAATGAAAAAAAAAACATTATAGCATCTCATTATTGAGACTGGGATGTTACTGAAATCAGGTAAAAAAAGAGGATGGGAGAATAAAGAGACAGAGAGATAATAATGTTGCATTTGGTTAAAAGGTGGTTCACAAAGTACATATTGTGGTCTATTTCCCAGACAGAAAAAGTGAATTTTGTTTCTTACACAGACTAAAAGTGAATAGACTGTGTTAAAACTTACGTGTCACAAAATCCTCAAATTTTCTGGAATAGGGCGAGTTCATTGGTACCTGAAGGTCAAGGCTAATGAGTAACCTTAACATAAGCCTGACAGAATCAACTGGAGTCTTAGGGCTGACCTTTCTCAAGCACTGACACTCCTTCCTATGTATGATCCAATCTCTTTTCTGCATGCAATGTAGATGAAAAATCAATTCTTTACCACACAATCCCGACTTAACACCCCTCTGAAAGAAGCCTTTTGAAAACATTGTGGGAAAAGGAGAAAATGCTGGTAATACCAGCATTTTCTCCTTTTCCCACAATGTTTTCAAATGGCTTCTTTCACATGGGTGTTCACACAGCATTTTCTCCTTTTCCAACAATGTTTTCTTCCCGTCATAAAACAAATTTCAGTTTTCAAGTCATATTATTGTGTTGTCTACAAGTGCTTTCAATTTGAACCAGTCTAAAATACTGTCGCTTGGTAAAGAGTTAAGCTATTATAGTCATCAATGAATTTTTATTCTTTACATTTTTTATATACCATATTTCTCCTAATAAACAATCCCAGAGCTCTACAAAACATCGATAGGTAGCCTTTATTTTGTGCCCAATTTGCAAAGCAAAAACTCTTGTCAATTTGACTTATTTCTTTGTATTTTAGTGATTGTTGAGAGAAATACTAATCAAATAAGAGGGACTACTCATCAAATTCTTCAAATAGTGTCATTTCAATCAACTAATGCACATTAGGTTATCATGATTTAACTCTTCACCAAACGACAAAATTTTGGACTGGTCCAAATTGAAATCATTTGCAGATGACAAAATAAATGTGGTTGAAAAATTTAAATTTGTTGTTGGAAGGGTAGAAAACATAATGGGAAAAGGAGAAAATGCTGGTTACCAGCATTTTCTCCTTTTCCCACAATGTTTTCAAAAGGCTTCTCGCATAGGGTCGTTAAAAGTCGGGATTGTGTGGTAAAGGGTTAACTCTTTACCACACAATCCCGACTTTTAACAACTCTGAGAAAGAAAGCCTTTGTAAACATTGTGGGAAAAGGAGAAAATGCTGGTAACCGGCATTTTCTCCTTTTCCCACAATGTTTTTCTGCCCATCCCAAATCAAATTTCAGTTTTTGATTTACATTTATTTTTTCGTCGGCAATTGCTTTCAATTTGGACCGGTCCAAAATTTTGTTGTTTGGTCAAGGATTGAGGGTTTTTCCGTGAGGGGAGTCTACCGTTAGGGAGGGTGCTTTTATTAACTCTTTACCAAACAACAATATTTTAGGCTTGTCCAAATCGACAGCATTTGCAGAAGACAAAATAAAAGTGATTGAAAATTCGAAATTTGTTTTGTGACGGGTAGAAAATATTGTGGGAAAAGGAGAAAATTCCCACAATGTTTTCTAAAGACTTCTTTCTCAGGGTCGTCAAAAGGAGGGATTGTATGGTAATGGGTTAAGAGAAATCCGGTATGAGCCATGCTCTGGCAAAAGGGGCCTTTCTGCAACTGCCTGATGGCGTAGTTATGGATCCATACTATCTATTTCGTGCAACAATTACTTGGATCTGGAGGTAAAAATGGTCCTTTGGCACGCAGAAAATTTACACGTAACAAAAAGTTTCAACCAAACCTGACTTGGGTTGATACTTTTCAAAGGCGTGACCAGGAAAAAGTAAATAATATGCACGCCAGAATTGGCCATTTTTTAGGCAGGTGACGAGAGCAATTCAGAATTGACCGAATGGAATCGGAGCTGTAAAATCAAGATATGCCTGATCTTGGCTGTTTTAGAAAACGTCCAAACTGAGAAATACGCGAAAAGAGGCAACCTACAACCCATTCTCGATTTTTTTACATTACGCATGTGCTTGGTGTGCATAATAGAAGTTACCCCTATGCTTTTTAGAAGAATTAAGCCCCCTTTGTACATAGCATGGATGAAATGCTTTTTATAATGGTAATCACTTAACTCATTACCACATGAGAAAATTTTGGACTGGTCCAAATTGAAAGCATTTGCAGACAACAAAATAAAAGTGACTGAAAAATAGAAATTTGTTCTGGAAAGGGTAGAAAACACTGTGAGAAAAGGAGAAAATGCTGGTTACCAGCATTTTCTCCTTTTCTCACAGTGTTTTCAAAAGGCGTCATTCTCAGGGGTATCAAAAGTAGGGATTGTGTGGAAATGGGTTAATAAAATGCATTGAGTTAACCTGTTCCCATATAGCAAAATTTTAGACCTATCCAAATTGAATGCATTTGCACACAACAAAATGAATGTGGCTCAAAAATTGAAATTTGTTTTGGGAGGGGTAGAAAACATTGTGGGGAAAGGAGAAAATGCAATTACCAGCATTTTCTCCTTTTCCCTCAAGGTCTTCATAAAGGCTTCTTTCTCAGGGTCGTTAAAAGTCCGAACTGTGTGGTAAGGAGTTAAGACAAGTCAAATTGTTCTTTTATTTTAATAGTAAACCTTTTTCTTTAGATTGTATAGGCCACATTCTGTGAAAAATGGCTAAATGTATCTGAAAAGTATCGACCCAGGGTGACCTATGCCGAAACTTTTTACTGTTTGTCAACTTTCTGTATATCGAAGAACTGGTATTTTTCCTGATAAAGTTGTTTGTTAATTTTTAATTAACCCATTACCACACAATCCCTACTTTTGACGCTCCTAAAAAAGCTTAGCCTTTAGAAAACACTGTGGGAAAAGGAAAAAATGCTGGAAACCAGCATTTTCTCCTTTTCCCACAATGTTTTCTACCCTTTCCAGAACAAATTTCAAATTTTCAGTCACTTTTATTTTGTCATCTGCAAAAGTTTTAAATTTGGACAAGCCTAAAATTTTGTCGTTTGGTGATGCGTTAAAAAAGGTATATATCTATTATGGATCCATAATCATGTAATAGCTTGGTAACAGTGGATCTGCATCTAACATTAACCCTTTACCAAACAACAAAATTTTTGACTTGCATTTGCAGACGAAAAAATGAAAGTGACTCAAAACAGAAACTTGACTTCAGAAGAGTAGAAAACATGGTGGGAAAAGGAGAAAATAATGGTTACCAGCAATTTCTCCTTTTCCCATAATGTTTTTAGAAGATTGCTTCCTCTCGGTCCTAAAATCCAAGGATTGTATGGTAAAGGGTTTATCTCTTTTCATGACCGCTTACAAGAAGACAAAAAAAGAAATCAGTACCGGTACTTGTGCTTGTAATTTAGGAAGTCCAATCCATCCGCTGACACAAATTATCACTGGATGTGAATTGGAACCCCATGCTACAAATGTTTACAACAAAGACCTTAGCTTTTCGTAGTATAAAATGGATAACAATTGCAATTATATTCCAGCAATATTTTCTACCCTGTCAAAAACAAATCCAAAATTCTTCACCACACTCAACTTGTGATCGGCAAAATGCTTTCAGTTTGCCAAAAAAAATGACCAGGACTTGGGCAGACAGCCAAAAACAGTCTTGGTTCATGAGTCAATTGTCCTCTCTGCTAATAATCGTTGGTAGAACACCAAGATAAGCTCAAAAACTCTACCTGACAAGTCCTATCACAGTAATACATGGCACCACATCCAGTGCACCTCTTGAGGTTTTCTTGACTGAAATTTAGACAGACAAGAAAATCATTAATAAATCTGTTACCAAACAATCCCATGCTCTACTGACCCCGAGGCACAAAGCAAAACTTCCCTCAGCAATTTCAGGAAAGGCTAATTAGCAGGAAAGGAGACAGGAAGTGGGACGTTGAATGGGCACCTTATTCATCAGACATGAACCCCAGATTTTCATCTATAAAATTATCTGAATGACACCATGTATCAGAGCAATCTTCAAGCAATTGGTCAACTCAAGGCTGCAATTGCAGGAAAATGTCAAGGAAATCCCAAAAGGGGAGTGCATGCAAGTGATTGACAATTTCATGCAATGGATGCAAGTCTGCCTCAAACGCCGAGCAGGTCATTTTGAACATATTTTGGAAAGATCAAAGACCCCTAGATTACTGAAACTTTAGAGTATACATGTAAATCATATACAGACAGAAGTTAATGGGTTCTGTTTGTGTCACCCTGTAGCCATGATATTATTTTTGAGATTTTTTTTATAGAAGAGAAACAATCGGAAAAATAGCTTTGGCGCAAAAATCTGTACTAACCCCATTCCCAACCACAAATTATTCTGTCTAATTGGTTCTTATGTTACCATCCATGATAATTTCAAATATTTCTGTTTGACAAAAAAAAGGAATGATATGGAAAGGGTGTATATAAAACCTTCAACTCCCTCCCTCTGTATTGCAAACACCTATAAAAATCAAAACTATGGATAAAATATATATAGATCTACATACATAATAATTCATGTAAAATATTGTTCAATGGAATGAAGCTGAAAATTTCATACAAAATAATGCCACCCACATAATTGCATAAGAAATATATAAAGGTGGCTGTAGTGTCTATAATGAGTACTTCACTGTGCTTCTCATATTTGGACAAAGGACTGTTTGGACATCAACTGTGGCCATCAGTCAAACCTAAATTCACCTTCCGTGACAGTACTCACACAATGTAGGATGGTCCTCGATGGTACCGCGGTACTTAATTTTGCCGAAAATTACTACAAGATAGGAAACTCACATGTTTTATTTTCTAATACTGTAATAAACTGTTGCATGTAAAGTTACAATAACTGAACTATCAAAGCTTAAGTCGTGTTTTTCAGACAAAAATATCTAGGTCAAGCAAACATGTTGACTACATGTGCTCCGAAAGTAGTCCGCTATGGTACCGCGTTAACACCTGAAATTTGGAAAATCATGAAAAATATGAGATTTATATTCAAAATATGACTTAAGTACCTTTTTTTTGTTTCCGGCGAGGACTATGACGCCAAAGCAGACGACCTTTACTCGTCAAAAATAAATTGTCGGTTTTTTGAAGAGTTGTTGGTAATTAATTTCAAAACATGGAGGAAAATTGTGCTTTATCATTGCAATTTGTGAATATTGAAAGTAACTTATCATTAATGAAAAAAATATCTATTATTTTTGACCGATGCGATACAAAGAAAACTTCTGCTCTCGATTTGAAAGAGTAAACAGTGGTTAGGTGGAGCTACATATGCAAATTAGGCATTTTCCAGATTACCGCGGTATCATAGATGACGCGGTACCAGCGAGGACGACTATATTAGGGTTTCTCCACATGAATATGACATTCCATAATAAAAATATAAGACAAAATATTTGAAAAAAAAAATACTCCCCTATATATAAAGAAGTGTTTCTTTACATATAGGTATTTTTTTCATATTTTATCAGTTTTTTTTTTATCATAGAATGTCCAGTGGCTTGTTGTACCTTCATTCTAAAGCCTTGTTCTAATGTTGTCTTTGTGCTTGTATTACAATCAAATATAAAACATCTGAGCAACCCTTCAGATTGAGGAAAAGGTTTGCCCGTATAATGTCAAGGAAACCATGACCTGTGGAGCGATAATGCAAAACTGTGAAGAGACATGAAAACACCCCCAATTATGGGCTTATCAGGTTATTGAGTCAGGCCGGTAACTGAATCAATCGATGTTAATTCTATGTGAAAGTAACGCACCTCGTCAAACATCGATCACATCTCTCGCCCTTCTGTTTTTGCAGCAAAATATGACAATAAGGTTCTTCCTTCAGTATAATGTCGCCAGGTTTCATGACTACAGATCTTCAGATTGTTTGTAAGCGTGAATCTATTTTCACTGCACTCTCGTACTTTCCTACAGGGTACGTTCAGAACAGGTGCGAATGATTATGGATATGACTTTTTTACAATCTCTGGGTTACAGTCAAAACGTACCCAAACCAAAACGTAACCAAGTCAAAACGTACCCAACTGAAGTCAAAACGTACCCAAGTGGAGTCAAAACGTACCCAATGTGAAGTCAAAATGTACCAATGATTTTTATGGTGTTTTTATCTTCCATCTTTCCACAAATTAATAGAAATATTGTTTTCGCCATCTTGATGATGATAATTTTTAATTCTGCTTTATTTCAAATTTGCCTTACACGATTAAAACAAATAACGATCGAAGCATATCACAGAACATATAGCTAAGTCTATCAAACGCTTCATGATAAAATTACAGTGTGTGTATCTCTCTTTTTTAGGAAAATACAATTAACATAAGGAAAAAAGCATCAGATACCTTGATATCGTTATACATCATTATCAATATTATATTTTATCAATAATAAAAAAAAAATATCGGGAAAAAAAATCTTCATAAGAATTAGCACTTTCCTAAAAATGAGATACGTTAATTACATTGTTCTGATAACAAAAGGTGCAATTTTCACACCCAAAAAGAGTGTAATAAACTATAATTATGTGGTGAATAAATTAATTATTCACAGTGGTATTTAAGCTGCTGTATATTACCTGATTATCTATTTGAATGCTTTGTAAATATTGATGATTTTAGAGACAGTTTGCTCTAGATGAAAAAATGAAGAGTTGATTTTTTCTTAAATTCATTAAATGGTCTGATGGAAATTTTCCTTATATTTTCCTTTTCTTCCCTTTGAAAGTTCTTCCTTGTAACATTTTTATTATTAGGAAATTCACTAAACATGGATAAGCAAAAGATTTTGTTGTCTATGAGTGGTGACTCGGTTACACCTTCTTGTCATTTCAAGTATAAATATTTACACAATTTTTCAGTTAATTAAAATATTAACATTTAGAGGGCGAATATTATAAGATGTGTTCTGCACCGAAAATATTGTAAACTTAACTCTTTACCAATCAATAAAATCTTGGACTCTTCCAGATTGAAAACATCTGCAAACAACCGTTATAATATAAGGCTTCGAAGGGTAAAAAACATTGTGAGAAACAGGAGAAAGTTGTTACAATGTTGTAAAAAGCTATTTTTTCAGAAGGATTACAAATACTACAGATTGTGTAAGTAAAGGTAATCTAGTGCTTTTTGTGTGTGGGGGAAAAAAAAAAAAACATGTTCAACTAAATATCATTGAACATTTTCATCTTAAACTTAAATTGACTAGATCTAACTTATTTTTTGTTATCTTTGAAAAGGGGCTGGGTGATGAATATAATTAATGCTATGTAACATTGTGTACAAATAGTTGTAAATCATCTTTTATGAAAATAAAACTGTTAATGACAACTGGTTTGTTACACCTGATTAGTCCTGACATAAACACATCACCCATAACTGAATGTAACATAGGATTGAAACCATGCATCATTTTTGAAGAATTGACCCATTACCACACAATCCCTAATTTTGACGACCCTGAGATAGAAGCCTTTAGAAAACATTGTGGGAAAAGGAGAAAATGCTGGTAACCAGCATTTTCTCCTTTTCCCACATTGTTTTCTACCCTTTCCAAAGCAAATTTTACTTTTTCAATCACATGTATGTTGTCGTCTGCAAATGCTTTCAATTTGGACCAGTCTAAAATTTTCTTGTGTGGTAAAGAGTTAAAAGGATTTAAGTGAGTCTGGAGTTAAAACATCCTTAAAAGATAAGATACATGAAGTTTTCGATCTATTACTAATACTGAAATTATTTCAATAAAAATTTTACTTTGGGTACGTTTTGACTTAAATTTTGGGTACCTTTTGACTTAACTTTTGGGTACGTTTTGACTTATTTTTTGGGTACGTTTTGGTTTGGGTACGTTTTGACCGCATCCCAATCAATATTTCGTCACACCCTTTTTGCCCTTTAGGATACGCCTTGACATGTGATCGGTGTATTTACCCCAGTGCACCCCAAGACACTATTTACAATCACTTCTCCATAAAGGTTAAGGGCTAATTATGTTAGATCTTTTTTAATATGAGAATTTTATAAATCAAAAGTGTGATTAGATTTTTTTTTTTTCATACTTCCTTATAATTCAATATTCTTTATTTGAGTAGACTCTAATCACAGGAATTTAACATTCTATAACCAAAATAAATGATAAAACATGAAAAAAAAAAATCTCCCCTATATAATATAAACACACTTCTGTTTATTTTATATTGGGAAGATTTTTTTTTTTTTCATGTTTTATCATTTATTTTTGGTTATAGAATGTCAAATTCCTGTGCTCTAATCTATATATGCTTTATAAATCAACTTTTTCCCAAATCGAGTTAATGACATTTTGTATAAATGTTCACGCATTGTCTGCGCATGTCATATTCTTCGAAGATTTGACTGTCTTATATGACGCATCACTACTAGCCCTGAAAGCGGGCTGACTGTAATATTACGCTCTATAAAGTAGTAATGTTGAAAATAGCTTTTACGTATCAATACGTTTGAGAAGAAATGAGACTTGCTTTAGCAACAGATTTCTCTAAACTGATGATCATAGTTGAATGAATTGCACGAGGTAGCGTTTTATTGGGTAAACCTTTTTTTTTTTTAATTCAAAGTAACAGTTGTCGCGTAGGAAAGTGGTTCGGCTCTGTACCCAGGATGCCCATATCAGATAGATGAGTATTTATAGAATGCCATCTAGCGGGAGATAATGAATGTTCACGTGCATCCATACTGCGCATGTGTATTTCTCACAGATAGTAAAACTATCAGCGCTATTGTGTATTTTTCCTTTTTCCATCATGTCTGCTGAGATTTTATCCCATTTTTTCCACAGATATTTCTTTTTTTTTTTTGGTATTTCTATGAGCCATATGGCCATAATTATGTATGCAATCTCATAAAAAATGAACTACATGTAGATGATGAAAAAATAACTTCCAACATGACCTTCATCCCTGTTTCCTGGGGAAAGAAGCACGGGTAGCTGCCATTTTTAATTTTTCTTATTGTCAAGATTTATAAGTACTATGATTGTGGAAATTTTGAAAAAAATCTGTCCGTTAGAAAGTATGTTTTTTTTTTTTTTTAAGATTAACCCTTAACCCAGTCAAATGACCTCCCTTTTTAACTCAATGGTCTATATATATGTCGTAGTCCAAACTGGAATCCAGGCAGATCCGGAATCTGCCTAGACCAAACTGGAATTTGTCTATAATAAATCAGGATCCCAGTTTAGCTTTGCAGCTCTACAATCTGCCTAAACCAAATTTTAATAATTTCTCGTTGAATATAGGGCATCTACATATGAATCATCTTACTTTTAAACGTAAACCCCAAAATAAAAGAAGTTTTAGTCAGAAATTTAGAGTAAATATAACTTTTGAATGTTTTGTACTAATAAAAAAGGTGGAAAAAAAAGAGCACTTGTGGAAAAATCATATAAAATGCTTCAAATGAAAATACCTCTCAGTTGCAAACATAATTAAATCAATATATTTTTAAAAAATATTAGAAGACAATGCATTTTGATCTACACAAAATTTGAATTCTAATTTGGTCTAGGCAGATTCCGGATCTGCCTAGATTCCAATCTGGCCTACGACATATATATAAAATGCATATTGGTACATTAACCATGCTCAGAACCAGGCTTTTTGTTATTTTTGTGCAAAACTGAATTATTTTTCTTTTAAGTGATGTATATTTGTATATTCTTCTGGTAATTTTCTTGTTTAATTGACTATTAAAGGAAAGTGTGTTAAATCCAATACATGTATATGCTGAATTTAGGAACTGTATATACGTGTTTCAAAAGCGAATTTCTCAGAAACGAGCACGGGGACCCCCCCTTTTTTTTCGTTGTAATCCACAAGAGACATGATGAGCTTTGTACGTGCAAAGTTTTAAAAAAATCTGTCCGTTGGAAGAATTTGTCATAAACGTCCTTAATTTACTATGCAGATTGGTCTTTATATTTGTTTGATGGATTTTTCATGCAGATAATCCTTAAAAAAATGTTAATTGAAAAAAAATTACGTCAGTATAATTATTTTCTCGAAAACAATATTCCTATTTCTATAGCCGTCTTGGAATGTAAACACTAAACAGCGACCACCACCCCCCACCACCCACATCGATTTTGAAATAAAATGTTATGTAGGCACATTTTGTTTTAAATTGACAACAATTTTCATCTTCCTGCATTTGTAAAACATTAAAAACGCTGTTCTCATTGGTCTATTTTAACCTTTCTAACAATGTAAACTTAAAGCCCGCGTAAGACGGTATGCCACCCTGTCTAAGACCATCTCTCCCCATCTGTTTACGATCTGTTATTCAATCGCCTTTAATCTGTTAATTATTTATCGAAAATGAAAGGCAAACCAATCAAGCGGTCTTCTTTTTAGAACAAGATCTGTTGCACATGTTGCCAACTTTACACAAAGAGTGGAGCAAGGGTTTATGCGTTATTCTTTAATAATGGTATGCCACGCCACAGGCGTCCGGTATTGTCCTAGTTGTAAATTTATAAGAATGTGTCATATAAATAGTCCGACTCTTGTGACCGTTTTTGTGGTATTTGTCGAAGACAATACCACTATGAGTTTAAGAATGAATTTTGATAACTATGTATCTCATCAAAGCTAAAGGAAATAAACCCAGTTACACTCATTTTTTCTCAGGTAAATGACTTTTACGGTGGTATTCAGATATGTAATTTGAAATGGCATATTTAAATACATTGGGCGAGGCCATCGATCGTTGAGATACTTATTTTTGATTGAAAATAGCTTATCTCGCTCATACCTGGGATTTTTCGTTCTAAAACCAATTCGTTCCATGGCTTGTTCGTCCTGTGATTGCGCGCTACTCCATTTGATTGCTCATGAATATTTATAGATCAATATATATACCGTTACTGACGCGTCACCACAAGTTACCTGCCTTTGCCACCTGGCCATTTTTCCCAATCCTGTTTATACCCGAATAGTGAAAGTGTCATATTACTTAAATGGATCACACCCTAAATGCGATGAATGAGACAAACAAGCTAAAACGGCCGTGCCGTTAGTTTCATCAATTATCTATAACACGCACAAAAAAGAACTGTTGTTTTATCAATCTTTCGGTAGACTTCAGAGAGTAAAGCGGTATCATAAGCGCTGTCTCCTGCCGGGCGTGTTGATAGAGTTTTTTGTATGCAGACTTCATTAACCCTTTGGCTATCAAGCGCGATTCAATGACCTTTTGCAGACAATATAGAGTCAGATCACACCAGGAAGAACGTGCAATCCGACCCTAGATCTACACTATCCGATACGGAGATATTTTTCCTCGAGATATTCCTTTGAAATGACTTTTTGAGGTTTTACTATCGGCTTTAAAAGTGGCATTTAATTTATTTAGTATTATAAGGTTTAACTTTAAATAAACAAATACCCCCCTCCATTCCTACGGAAATTTAGCGCAAATATACCGTTAAAGTGGGACCTGTTAACCCAGGTTACATAATAATGCATTTGGAAAAAAAATGTACGGGCAGAAAATGCATCTTTTGGCGCCAGTAATAAGAAGAGACTTACCCTCTGTCACAGCTTTTAACAATTCCAAACCTTGACAAATGATCAACGTAAGACTAAACTGGATAAACACTTAATTATGACACGTGTGTTAGTCAGTGCCTAAAAAGAACACAACAGCTTTTCATGCAGATCATCCACTTTGAAATACTGAGATCAAACAAACACCCAGCTAACCCTTGACTAGCTTTTCAATGAAAATACTGGTAAGTATAGCACATATTCGCTTCCTGAAAATGAATCTCTAACATATTTCTTTTCTAGAGGGAATGGAAGGTTTGAAGTTTGAATTAAACTTTGTTATTGCGATAGTCAACTTATAAGGTAGTTCAAACAGAAACATCGCAAACATGCAACTATGCAGATTTTTAAAAATGTCATTTCAAAGTTAGGATTTTCGCTATAAATTCAAAATGTATGATATCCCATTTTTTTGTTAGTAGCCTGTCTCTGTCTTTTAGCAGATACTGGAACGATTTTTTGGAAAACTTATCACATTGATACTTTAAATAAATCAAACCACAGATTCCTTGACTTAGAGCCTGTATGTCACAAACTTAGTTACAGAATTACGCAAACATTGGTTGAATAATCAAACATAAAAATAGGAAATTTCTACTGCAGGTATATTGATGTTATCCCCCACCCCATTTTTTACAACATCTTTCACCAACTCTTTACGAAACAAAAATTTGATACCTGCCCAAGTTGAAAGTCTTTATAACAATTTGAATGTGGCTTAAAAATGATTTTTTTCTTTAAGAAGGGTAGCAAGGGAATTGGAGAAAAGCTTGGTTACTGGAACTTTATCCCTTTTCAACAACCATTTTAAAAACTATATTTCTACTGGTCGTAAAAAGCTTGGGTTATGTGGCATAGGGTTTTAAATGGTTACAGCGAATGTTTTCACCCGACGACAACACTTTGGACTCGTCCTGATACAAGTTTACCGTATGGAGATGATTGTATAAACGTGGGTCAAATGGTTGTAATATATATTGTCTTTGAAAAAGAAAATACCACTTCAGCGTTCTCAACGCTGTGATTTACCTCAGTGATATCTGTTTACAATTAATTACCATATGGTGCATTTTTATTCTAGTAAGATCTTACCTTGAATTCCAATTTCAAATATTGGCGGTATAATTATCATGAGATACAAGGGAGATTAGGCCTGTATACCTACCGCCTGTTTAGAAAAATATTAATTTGTCTAAACGTTTTTATCCCCCGCCGAAAGGCGGCGGGGGATATAGAGGATATTTGTTTTTTTCGGTGAAAGATCGAAATTTATTTCATCGAGTGGACACTATCGGTAATATTTTCACGAGTGGCGCAGCCACGAGTGAAAATATTACCGATTGTGTTCACGAGATGAAATAAATTTCGATCTTTCACCGAAAAAAAACAAATATTCTATTTATTTCATGCTTTTAACCCTTTCTGGGAGGTGCTTTATCAAAATTCAGTAGACTACAGTTCTTTTCCCTTATTCCCCATGGCGTACCCCTCCCGCATAGCAACGTTACGTCAAGCGCGAGGAATATAAGGTATATGACGTCATATTTCCCATCTGGTTGTTAGGCACGCGCAATTTACCCAGGCAACAAGAATGTGAAAATCGGTATTTTCACTGGTGGTACCAGTGTAAGATCGAAAAATATTTTCACTGCTATTTCTCGATATCCTACCGGAATGCATGAAATAAATGGTAATAGTCTCCGTCCGTCCTTCCGTCACTCCGTCATTCCGTCTTTCCGCTTTTTGTCCGGAGCATATCTCCAAAAGTATTTGAGATATCAACTTCAAACTTCACAAGTGGATAGATCTCATTAAGGAGGCGTGCAGTGTACAAGAACCATTACTCTATCTTCAGTATTTTTGGAGTTATTGCCCTTTGTAAATTTTTACTTTGAATTTTTGTCCGGAGCATATCTCCAAAAGTATGAAGGGTAGGAACTCGAAACTTCACACACATGTAGAACTCATTGAGGAAGCGTGCAGTGCGAAAGATCCATAACTCTGTCTTCAGTAATTTTGGAGTTATTGCCCTTTGTAAATTTTAACTTTGGATTTTTGTCCGGAGCATATCTCCATAAGTATGAAAGCTAGGAACTTGAAACTTCACAAGTGGATAGATCTCATTAAGGAGGTGTGCATTGTACATGAACCATTACTCTTTCTTCAGTATTTTTGGAGTTATTGCCCTTTGTACATTTTTACTTTGAATTTTTGTCCGGAGCATATCTCCAAAAGTATGAAAGGTAGGAACTTGAAACTTCACACACATAAAGATCTCATTGAGGAGGCGAGCAGTGCAAAATATCCATAACTCTGTTTTCAGTAATTTTGGAGTAATTGCCCTTTGTAAATTTCAACTTTGGATTTTTGTCCGGAGCATATCTCCAAAAGTATTTGAGATATCAACTTCAAACTTCACAAGAGGATAGATCTCATTTAGGAGGCGTGCAGTGTACAAGAAACATTACTCTATCTTCAGTATTTTTGGAGTTATTGCCCTTTGTACATTTTCTTCTGGAATTTTTGTCCGGAGCATATCTCCAAAAGTATGAAAGGTAGGAACTTGAAACTTCACACACATATAGAACTCATTGAGGAGGCGTGCAGTGCAAAAGATCCATAACTCTGTCTGCAGTATTTTTGGAGTTATTGCCCTTTGTACATTTTTACTTTGAATTTTTGTCCGGAGCATATCTCCAAAAGTATAAATGCTAGGAACTTCAAAACTCACACATATATAGAACTCATTGAGGAGGCGTGCAGTGCGAAAGATCCATTACTCTGTCTTCAGTAATTTTGGAGTTATTGCTCTTTGTAAATTTTTACTTTGGATTTTTGTCCGGAGCATATCTCCAAAAGTATGAAATCTAGGAACTTGAAACTTCACAAGTGGATAGATCTCATTAAGGAGGCATGCAGTGTACAAGAACCATTACTCTATCTTCAGTATTTTTGGAGTTATTGCCCTTTGTACATTTTCTTCTGGAATTTTTGTCCGGAGCATATCTCCAAAAGTATGAAGGTAGGAACTTGAAACTTCACACACATATAGAACTCATTGAGGAGGCGTGCAGTGCGAAAGATCCAAAACTCTGTCTTCAGTATTTTTGGAGTTATTGCCCTTTGCACATTTTTATTTTGAATTTTTGTCTGGATTATATCTCCAAAAGTATAAAAACTAGGAATTTGAAACTTCACACATATACAAAACTCACTGAGAAGAAGGGCAGTAAACAACAACTATAACTCTGTCTTCAGTAATTTTGGAGTTATTGCCCTTTGTAAATTTTAACTTTGGATTTTTGTCCGGAGCATATCTCCAAAAGTATAAAAGCTAGGAACTTGAAACATCACATGCATATAGAACTAATTCAGGAGAAGTGCAGTGCTAAAGAATCATAACTCTATCTTCAGTAATTGTTGAGTTATTGCTCTTTGTAAATTTTTACTTTGGAATTTTGTCCGGAGCATATCTCCAAAAGTACAAAGGCTAGGAACTTCAAACTTTATACACTTATAGAATTCATTAAGGAGAAGTGCACTTCACAAAAACCAAAACTCTGTCTTCAGTAATTTTTGAGTTATTGCCATTTGTTAATTTTTATTTTGGATTTCTTTCTGGCATATATCTCCAAAAGTATAAAAGCTAGGAACTTAAAATTTCACACACATATAGAACTAATTGAGGAAAAGTGCAGTGCACAAGAACCACAACTCTATCTTCAGTATTTTCGGAGTTATTGCCTTTTGTAAATTCTTACTTTGGATTTTTGTTTGCACATTTTCATTTAGATTCACAGGCTTTTTTCAACTGATTACCCTTTGATGAATTTCTTTCATCATGGACCAATAACAAAAAGGCCACATGTACATGCAAAACACAATACCTCTTATACGTTTGTATTAAAAAAGGTCTTTTTCGGCGGGGGATATCATTTCAACGAAATTGCTTGTTTTTTTTTTCTGCCTGATGGCATGTCGTTTTCAGAAAAGTTAAAAATTAACAATTTGATCATATGAATTGATTCAAATTCATTTCACCTAGATGAAAAATTACCGTTTGTCGTACATACCCTCAGATCGTCTCTACAGACGTAACCGTGTTTATTCGTCCTCGGTTTTACGCTTGCTCTTGGTAGGCATTTTTCTGTTAGGTGCACAGGCATATACAGACCAGAGACAGGAAGAGGTGGTTCCATGTGCCGTCTTCTGCATATAAATGTGCACATACTATAGCCGCAGTCATTTACCACTACCGGAACTGGCCAAAGCGAGGCTTTGGGTGGAGCCTGTCTCTTGTAGGCGTACTTTCCAAGGAATGTTGCTATTTACGACGTGAAGCAGTCGGAAATAAGCTCTTTCCTCTTCAATAAGGAAGGCAACTCTGGCATTGCTAATTACGAAATTTTGTACGAGTTGCTTCCCTTTGACCATTGTTCATACACCGTTCTCTGCATGTGTCTTACTTTGTGAACAAAAATCAGTTCAGAACAAAGAGCAAAGCAAAAACTCAGATAAAATGGCTGAAGATGCAAGAAAGAAAAGGGAATTGGGCAAAAAGACCTGAAAATGTGTGTAACGAAAATCAGTTGATACGAAATGAACGAGCGGGAAATAATCAAAGGAAATTTAAAAGAAAGCAAGATAGTTTGTCTTTGGTATCTTGTGATTGGACTGGTGGTTCCGGTTTTAAGTCATGGCTCATTTTTAAACACAAAAATCGCGTGTATCTTCACATATGAACTGTAAATCACAACGAACTGTAAATACCCCCACAAAATACATGAAACATTGACAAGTTTTATGTGCACAGTATCCGGATTGTAGATATATTCGGGTAAAAGTTTGGCTTTGTAGAAGAAGTATAAAAGTCTTGTTCATAGAACACTTCATTTAATTTTGGAAAAATGAATAACACAACAAGAGGGCCAAGATGGCCCTGGATCGCTCACCTGAATTTTTGAGAGGACCACAGCCTTTTCTTTTTTTGAAGGTATTGAAACACTGGGAACATATCATTTTTTTGCTAAGCAATTTTTAAAAGGTCACCTGTAAAAGTCCTTTCAAAATCTGACCAGCAGTTTCAGAAAAGAAGAATTTTTAGGAGTTTCTTAATTTCCGTACAGTGCAAGTAGCCCCCATTCACCAGAGCCATGTTTCTTGACCTATCAAAATTTCGCAAACAAATTTTGAAAAAAGTAATTCAAGGAAAATTTCCGTGAAATAAATTTCAAATCTGACCAGCCGTTTCAGAGAAGAAGAATTTTCAAGAGATTCTTCATTTCCATATAGTGTAAGTAGCCCCCATTCACCAGAGCAATGTTTCTCGACGAATCAAACTTTCACGAACAATTTTTGAAAAGGGTCACCCAAGGAATATTTCTGTGAAATTATTTCAAAATCTGTCTAGCCGTTTCAGAGAAGAAGAATTTTTAAGAATTTCCTCATTGCCCTATAGTGCAAGTAGCCCCCATTCACCAGAGCCATGTTTCTTGACGGATCAAAATTTCGCGAACAAATTTTGAAAAGGGTCACCGAAGGAACATCTCTGTGAAATTATTCCAAAATCTGGCCAGCCGTTTCAGAAAAGAAGAATTTCTAAGAATTTCTTCCTTTCCCTATAGCGCAAGTAGCCCCCATTCACCAGAGGCATGTTTCTTGATGGATCAAACTTTCACGAACAATTTTTGAAATAGGTCATCCAAAGAACATCTCTGTGAAATTATTTCAAAATCTGATCAGCGGTTTCAGAGAAGAAGAATTTTTAAGAATTTCTTCATTTTTGTATAGTGCAAGAAGCCCCCATTCACCAGAGACATGTTTCTTGACGGATCAAAATTTCGCGAACACTTTTTGAAAAGGGTCACCCAAGGAATATCTCTGTGAAATTATTTTAAAATCTGGCCAGCAGTTTCAGAGAAGAAGAATTTTTAAGAATTCCTTCATTTCTGTATAGTGCAAGAAGCCCCCATTCACCAGAGCCATGTTTCTTGACCTATCAAAATTTCACAAACAGTTTTTAAAAAGGGTCACCCAAGGATCATCACTGTGAAATCATTTCAAAATCTGTCCAGCCGTTTCAGAGAAAAAGAATTTTTAAGAATTTCTTCATTTCCCTATAGTGCAAGTAGCCCCTATTCACAAGAGCTATGTTTCTTGACCAATCAAAATTTCGCAAACAGTTTTTGAAAAGGGTCACCCAAGGAACATCCCTGAGAAATTATTTCAAAATCTGACCAGCGTTTTCAGTGAAGAAAATTTTTTAAGAATTTCCTCATTTCCCTATAGTGCAAGTAGCCCCCATTCACCAGAGCCATGTTTCTTGACCAATCAAAATTTCGCGAACACTTTTTGAAAAGGGTCACCCAAAGAACAACTCTATGAAATTATTTCAAAATCTGACCAGCGGTTTCAGAGAAGATTGTTTAAGAATTCCTTCATTTCTGTATAGTGCAAGTGGCCCCCATTCACCAGAGCCTTGTTTCTTGACGGATCAAAATTTCACGAACAATTTTTGAAAAGGGTCACCCAAGGAACATATCTGTGAAATTATTTAAAAATCCGACCAGCGGATTCAGAGGAGAAGATTCTTATAGAATTCCTTGATTTCTGTATAGTGCAAGTAGCCCCCATTCACCAGAGCCACAATTTTGGACGGATCAAAATTTCACGAACAATTTTTGAAAAGGGTCACCCAAGGAACATATCTGTGAAACAGTTTCAAAATCTGACCAGCGGTTTCAGAGGAGAAGATTTTTAAAGAATTTGCTAAAAAAATCCATTTGGTTGCCATGGCAACCAGAGTTTTTGACGGAATCAAATTCTGTGAACAATTTTTAAAGAGGACCTCCCAAGGAACATTCCTGCCCAGTTTGGTCCAAATTGGCCCAGCGATTTAGGAGGAGTTGATGTTTAAAGAATTGTTGACGACGCACGACGGACGACGGACACCCTGTGACCCTAAAAGCTCCCCTTGAGCACGTTGTGCTCAGGTGAGCTAAAAACAAAAAACAAAACAAAACAAACAAACAAATATTGAAAAACAAATATTCTTTTCTTGAGCCACGTTTATTTTGTTGTCTGCCAATGCTTTCAATTTAGACCAGTCCAGAGTTTATTGGTGTGGTAAATAGTTACACAAAAGACTAAAAGATAAATCAGAGATAAACGGAAAAATTTAAGTGTCCTGCCAAATGTTTAACGCTTTACCAAATGACAAAATTTTAGACTTGTCCAAATTGAAAGCATTTGCAGACGACGAAATTAAAAATAAAAGCGAAATTTGTTTTGGGAAAGGTATAAAACTTTATTGGAAAAAGGAAAAAATGCTGATTACCAATATTTTTGCCCTTTTCCACTATATTTTCAAAACACTTCTTTTGTCGGTGTTTTTAGGTAAGTGGTCCAATCCTCATTAAAGACGTAGAGTTTATCATTAATCATACTAGGTTAGTTCTAGTTCAAGTATGAATATAATAATCATAACCTGAGGAAACATTTCGGAAAAAAGTATCATAGGAAATATGCCATGGTGAGTGGGATTGATTATGTTTCCTTTTTAGCTTGGTTCTTATACTTCTAAACTGAATTAAATAATGATAAATTAAGTTCTATGTCGTGTACAGAGTCTCAAAAGTTTGCAATTTTAAAGGTTCTCCCACAATGCTTTCTGTCCTCTTCGATACAAATTTCAAATCTTAGTCACTTTTATTTTGATGTCTGCAAATGCTTTCAGTTTGGACCAGTCTAAAATTTTGTCGTTTGGTAAAGAGTTAAAATTGAAAGCTTTTGGAGACGGCATATCAAAATGTTATTAATTTGGGTGAAGTGACATAGTTTGGCCCATAAAGAAAAGAAAACATTGTGAGAACAGGGGAAAATGCTGGTTTCCAACATGTCTATCATTTGCCTGATCTTATTAACCCTTTTTACTGATAATACATCTATAACAATTTCATCTCAAATATATGGAAGGTCTTCACTGTCTTATATGATAACATGATTTTATATATGGACGATACCACGAAACATAAACGTATTTCAATGTATTTTAATCGGCTTTAAAAACCTATTTTATCAACGGAAATTGTAACGTTATAAATAGTTTCTTTGTGAAAACATGTCAAGGTCTGATAACATAGTAGACCACAATCCCCATCTTTTGTTTAATAATAAAAAACTAAGTCTATGTATATTTTTTTTTAAATGAGATTTATGTCACTATATTAATTAGTGAAACATCAAATCTAATGGAAAAAACAGTACACTGAAAATCAATCTTTAAAAAAGAACCCTTAATTTCTGGCGAAAACACTTATTTTGGAAATAAACCAAATAGAAGAAAACAATGTATTTCTTCATTCTAACATCCAGATTCTTCTTATTTTTTTTCTATAAATAATATTCAGATATTAAACTAAGTAAATCATCCTCGAAACAAATAGGTAACCAGCCCTGTTTTTTTTTCAGAAATTATATTTTAAGTGGGAGACAAACTTATAAGTAAATGTAGGGTTTGTCAAACACAAAGTATATGCCGTAAATTATCTAAATTACCTTTTTTTTCCAACTATTCAACAATGTTTATTAAAATCAAGTTTGTTGGGCATAATAAACGAATCCATGGCGTATTTAAAATGTAATTTAATGCCGATGTTAGCATTTAACCCATTACCAAACAACTGATTTTAAGTTCATCTGAATTTAACGCGTTTGCAGACGCTAAACGAAAAACTGGTATTCCTGTTTATCACCATTCTTTAATGGGTCAGAAATCAATGTGCGAAAACGAGAAATCAATCATAAGGCGCAATCGCTCCTTTTGGCATTGATCAATGCTTTCTTGTCGCAGACTCATCAAGCTAATGGATAAAGGAGAAAGAGTTACAGCCCCATGTTTTAAGCAAGTCTTTACCATGTGACATAAATTTGGACTGGACTAAGTACAATTTGTCACACCCAAGTCACGGGCCAAATGACAGACCGTCAATGTACAGAATCCCATGTCACCTACAATGCCTACTTGTGGTCCTTAACTGTGGGGTAAAATTTTGTCGGTACATTTTTTCCCCCGTCCTTTAAATTTAGATAAGGTAACTTCTACAATGTTTCATAAAGATCAAAGGGGCTGTAGAGATCTCAAAAACATATTATTTTTGTTATAACAAATTCATCTATTTTTCTAATGTTAAATTAACATTAATAATATTTAGGCTTGGGCCTACCGTCCTGTTTTGTCGTTCTTAGGCATACCCGAACCACGTGCATACTCGAAAGTCACGTGATTACTCAAACTTTAGGCGGGTGGACAGCATGGACGAAACAACCTGTTCCAAAGATTTAAGCGTAAGTAGAATCTATTTTATCCGTTCGTAATCTTTAGAGATTGTGTTCCTCAATGATTTAATGATGACCAAGTGTGGCAGATCAATCTGTAGAGACTAAATATTACGATTCATTTATTTTACAACCCTGATTTCCTTCCTTTTTTTAAAAAAAACTTAGGAGGCTATCTAACGCGTAAAGCTGTTCATCATCCCGCCCTAAAATGTTTCTAAAAGATTGACTGCAAATCTAGCTCTAATCTAGAAATTCTGAACTACGATGTTTTTCTTATGCTGCCTTGATTTTACATAAACAATTTTACGGCCTTTCTTTTCTATTCAATATTTCTTGTGATGGTGTGCCGTCATTACATATGACGTGCTCCGGCAAAAGGGGCTTTGTGCATCTACGTTATCCATGGTACCAAGCAACTTCATTTAACCCTTTCCCAAACGACAAATTTTTGGACTAGACCAAATTGAAACCATTTGCAGACGACAATTCAACTCTTGCTGAATAGATGATTTCTCTCTATGATAGGATAGAAAACATCGTGGGAAAAGGAGAAAATGTTGGTTACCAGCATTTTCTCCTTTTTCCACAATGTTTTCAAAATGCTACTATTCCAGACCTGTAAAAACCAGGGATTGTTTGGGAAAGGGTTAACAACCAACTTAATTATAAGGTAGTCTGGTCCCAGTACATACAGAAAATTGACCATTAGCGAAAAGTTTTGGCTCAGGACAGCTTGCGCAGGCTGACCTGAATCAATATTTTTCGCATAGGCATTAAGCCCCTTTTTCATAGCAGTTTTCATATATTGACAAAAAAAATTGTTACTTTTTTAAACAAAGTTTTAAGTACATTTAAATCAGACATTGTAAAATTGGTGCAAGAAGATCATCAGCCCAGGTTTCGAAATTCCCACATATTTACTCGCAAAATGCAAGCCAAAATTGGAAAATGCAAGTTGAAATTTCAAATGTCGCCATTGAAGCCATCAAGTTGTCGTTCGTTATCAGAATTTCGTGAGGCAAGTGCGTTTGTCTGCACTCATAGCCGATAATGAGGTTTTACGTTTTTTATACGGAAAAACAGTAGGGGAATTCAATCTCTGATTATGAAGCAAAAATATTTGTGAATCTTTCATGAAAAGTTAATCATTTTGCACAAATAGCAACGGGAAGCGAGTCGGACATGGTGGACTCGATAAACCTGTTACCGGACATGCAGATATTCGGATGTGATACTTCCGTATTTCACAAAATCGATCACCATTGTAAGTTTTATAGAAATTTAACTTGGTTTTAGAACAGAAATTCAACTGGAATTAAATCGATTGCTAAATGAGGTTTAGATATCAATTAACGCTCCTTTTTTGTTTGGTTGTTGTCTCCGTTGACAGGTTATGTAATAGAACAGAATTGAACAGTTTGTACAGGCCATTCATTCTTTACAATTGATAGGCAAGCTGAGCTTCAAAAGAAAATGCGAGTCCAATTTTGATTTTGCAAGTGGAAATAAAAGCTACTTGTTGAAATTTGCAAGTGGATGAAAAAATGAAATTCGAACCCTGCAGCCATTGAAAATGGAGAATACACAAAGATCACATTAAACTATTTACTAAAGCCCCCATTCCACTGGGCAAAGATCCCACTTTGCTCATGGCACATCTCTAAAATTTTCAAAATGGCCAAAGAAGTGCTGACATGAGCAACATCATGTGACTTGTTCATTTACAAATTTCAGACTTGTCTAAAATTTCAAAAAGACAAAAAATTTTACCAAGATTCGTAGGTATCAAGCTGAAAATCTGGTCTCTAGAGTGTAATTTTTTTTTTTTCAGATTAGGCCATGTGACTTTTTCTTTGGCGAAATTTCAAACATGTGCAAGACATCGTCAAGAGAAATATTCTGACCTAAGTTTATGTAACTGACTGAAAATGTGGCCTCTACAGTGCACACAATGTATATGTTGATGCCTGGACAATGGACTATGGATGAAGAAGGTGAGCTAAAATGGATAGAGTTGCTGCAGTAGCTGTGCTAAAGCTTGCAATTATGAAAAATATGTTGAAAGGGTTGGGTCTTGCTTTTGTTTCGATGCACTGAATTTTCGCCATGTAACTCGTGCTGCCACTCCCATATTGCTTCGTTCACAGATTTCCAGTTGCACTTTTAGTACATTTTTGTGATGCTTCGTGCCCACTGTTATCCAACCATGCTTTTCTTCTGTGCCGTTGCCTTCCATGCTATGATTTACGGCATTTCAACCAAAAATTTAAAGTATAGTGGTCTTGTGGAGTGGTGGGTTAAAAGACCAAAGGAGGGGTGTCCATAAGGCCCTTTTCATGGCCACTACCGATTTTTTTAAAATTTTGTACACTGAAACCTGTACATATTGGCTGTAATTTTATGCAATATTGAATCAATTGGTAAAGTTTTATAAGATGTGTGCGGGTTCAAAGTGGGTGGGGTAATTCTGACCCAAAGAGGGGTCTGTTAGGAAATCGATGATATTTTCATTGTTATTCAGAGCTCAAACTTAACAATTTCATGCTTTCTTAAACAATATCAGATATAACAGCTTATCCTAAAACGTTTGTAAAATTCTTTTAATAAATGTGTTTTTACACAATTGACTGACATGCCTAAATTTTAGCTTTTTTCAGTTCTCCAACTTTACGAAAAACCACATCATTTTATATATGGAGGGATTCCAATGATATTTTGCATATGTACAGTATATTAAATGGTTATTGTAAAATTATGACGAAACTTTTCTCTAGCAAACGGTTTTTGAGTTATCTCCCCTTTACTTTACCTCTTTTTTTTTAACATTTTTTTAATCATAGTTACTGAGTTATTTTTTCTATTTCTACATTTTTTCCCCTCTAAACAAAAGTCTTCAGTGTAGTTGAGTCATCACGATACTTTACTTCTTCAATTTAAATTTGCCCTTCCTAAATTATTTACTGTTTTTAACCCCCAGCTTACATAACAACTTTTTTGAAATTTCAAACAGATGAACTTTGAAAATCAATCAGATGGTGTTTTTATATTACTTTGTCTCTAGTGTCTTAAACATTGCATGCATTTCTTTCCCCGATTGTTTTCCTCCTGAAATATGATTTGAAAATTAAAGGCAGATATGACTCTGATTTTTACCTTTTTTGTTTTGTTTCGACAGCAATGAATTCAATAGATATAACTCATTTCAGACATTTTCATGGAATTAATTTCTGATTTTAATTTTTGTCAATTTTCTTTTGGCATTATATTTGAAAAAAAATGTTTATTGGAATATGGTTGATTCTGCTGCTAGGACTGAAAGCCCCACTAGTGTCTAAAAGCATACAATGTGAGTGTTAAAGTACATTGGAATATAGACCATACCTTAAAGTATGAAATTATTCTGAAGATGACAATCTGTTATCATACAGTTTTCCAATTGTTCATTGCCGGCAGCAAAATGAATTTTAAAACCTGATAAAAAGTAAACAAAAAAAGTGACCTGACATCTTTTGACCTACCCTAAAAATTAATTTTTCTGCCAGAGAAAAACACTTAGACTGACCGTACAAGAGCAGGCTTTTATCTTCACAATAGTTTATGTTCTTTTTAAATGGCATGAATTAAATATAAATGCATTCTAACAACCACACTTTTACTTTTGGGTCACTTTTGGACTTTAAGCCTTCTCTCAGATGCCTTTACTTTGCTTGTTGATCCCCGTGGGGTAATGGTTTTTTTTTTTACTGTGTAGAATAGGACCTCAACCTTTCTCTATGGCATGTCATAGAAGGCGACTAAAATTAGAGACGAACGGCTGCTTTCCTCGTAATTCATAGTATTGCAACAGGCTGGGTAGTTCTTGTTCCAAATCCTATATTTTTTTCTCGATGTAAATATGGTTTGCAATGGAAATCAATTGGCCTGTGGGACCCCGTGTGGTTTAATCGGGGGTATAAGAATAAACCACTGCAGTCCCGCGATCGTCATATCTACCATTTCAAATGGCGGAACAAACGTGACAGCATGCATGTCGTAAAAGGCGACAAAAGGGGCATCGTTTTGTGTTTTGTCCATTCCTCAGTTATCATGTTTGTCCTATGTTGTTGCACATGTATGTTATTTTCACTTCGCATTATTGTTTACAAAGTAATAAGTGCGCCCAATATGACCTAAGTTGTCGACAGGCCTTAAAATGCTATTCATTTTATTCTATTGCTCTTTGAATTCAATAAAAATATCAAGAGGCTTTCCATCATTCATTAGTTCTTATCACATGTACTGCGAGTGTCTTATCTTACAACCTTTTTAAGGTTATACTTCCGCAATACCTCCATTTGTCATCTCAGAGCTCTTGACGTTTTACCAAAATAATATTGTAAGATAAGACAACTTCACAATAGCCCACATATTTTTAAGGATTTTCTATGTTTTGTGTTTCCCTCAATACTTCAAATTGTATTACCTATCGTAACTAAAAATTCAGGAGGCCTTACATTTGTTTGTAACTTGGATTCAAAGTGCACAGCATGTTTCAAAAGTGTGCATTATGTGCAATAACTATCAAAGCGAGCTCATTCTTTGTGGAAGCCCATTCTTTTTAATTTACGCATGTACATGTAATACAGTATTTTGCCATTCCCTGTAACTGATATGTACAAATAACGACTAATGACAAACTTGAAAAGTGTCAGACAAAGCATGCTTGTTCCACACTTCTGTACAGGGTTTCACATTTACAACATGGGCACATTTAAAACAAGTGACACAAAAATTAGGAATGGGGGTATATTACCCCAGAAAAGGTCGGTCTTAAATATAAAAACACTTTAATTAAAATGTAGTCCACTGAATCATGGCTTACAAAAAAAGAAGTTGTCATTTTTAGAGCACCTCCCTACACACACACACAACTCCCAGCACACAATTTATGGGTTGAACATAATCAAGGGATAAATCCAAAGACAGAGTGGTACTGTAGATGTATAACCGGAGCGAGCAGGTAACTATAGTTGTTTGTTGTGCATGTACAGCTTTGGTACTTAAATTGCAATTATTACCAGAAAATACTGACATCAAAAGTAAAACGAGTTTAAAAGCCTATGAGATGCCATTATCAACACCTACACTTCCTCATGTTATTCAAAAATAGAGGAATGATATCTTTTAAAATGATTAGTTGTTTGGCAAAGCAACTCTTCTTGGCTTAGAGATTGAACATTAATCCTATAAACTACAGATAAGTCAATATCCACAGGGCTCATGTATAACAAAAGTACTTCCTAACAGAGATATAGATTGATATTTAGATTATGCCAAGCCTGATAGTCCAATGGACACTAGGGTATTGCTGTTTGAATCCCTGGATTGGTCATTTTTTCAGAGGATTGGTGGGGAAAAATTCTAGGAAAGCATTAATAGATACACTGGTTGCCGTGACATAACTGAAATGTTGTTGAACACATTGTTAAACACCATAAAAACAACCATTCAAGATCTGCTCCTGGAGGGAAATGTTCTTGTTATCAATATAAGGCTGAATTAGTAAAAGTTTGATCTGAAAAGTTGAAATCACTCAAAAAGTCACTGAAGCACAGAACCTGTTTGTCCAAATCAAATGGGGATAAATCTGTAATCAGAAATCTGCATATAGGTAACAGAATAAGTTACTCTGCAGTAAATAACTTTATTTTCATGGTGGCCAACTGAAAAATGAAAACCTTAAATGTTTGTAAAAAAATTAAGAAAATTCAAGGGGAGATAACTTAAAAACCGTTCGCTAGAGAAAACTTTCGTCATAATTTTACAATAACCATTTAATATACTGTACATATGCAAAATATCATTGGAATCCCTCCATATATAAAATGATGTTGTGGTTTTTCGTAAAGTTGGAGAACTGAAAAAAGCTAAAATTTAGGCATGTCAGTCAATTGTGTAAAAACACATTTATTAAAAGAATTTTACAAAAGTTTTAGGATAAGCTGTTATATCTGATATTGTTTAAGAAAGCATGAAATTGTTAAGTTTGAGCTCTGAATAACAATGAAAATATCATCGATTTCCTAACAGACCCCTCTTTGGGTCAGAATTACCCCACCCACTTTGAACCCGCACACATCTTATAAAACTTTACCAATTGATTCAATATTGCATAAAATTACAGCCAATATGAATAGGTTTCCGTGTACAAAATTTAAAAAAAATCGGTAGTGGCCATGAAAAGGGCCTTATGGACACCCCTCCTTTCAGACTTGTTCAAATAAAAAAACGTTGGCAGACAACAAATAAAATTTGGCTTAAATGATGTGATACATCTGTGAAATAATAGAAAATATTGTGAGAAAAGGAGAAAATGCTAGTAGATCTACCAGTATTTTCTCCTGTACCCAATTCATATTTTGTTTAACCCTTTACCAAACAATCCCTGGTTTTTACGACCTTGAGATGGAAGGCTTTTGAAAACATTGTGGGAAAAGGAGAAAATGCTGGTTACTAACCAGCATTTTCTCCTTTTCCTGCAATGCTTTCTATCCTGCTGGAAAAAAAGTTCAATTTTTGAGTTACATTTATTTTGTTGTCTGCAAGTGCTTTCAATTTGGACCAGTCTAAAATTCTGTCATGTGGTAAAGGGTTAAAAAAGCTGAACATACTACAGGCATTAACCCTTTGCCACACAACGATGTTTATGGAATTATTTATGGAAATGAAAGCGTTGCAAATGACAAAAATAAAAGCAGCTGAAATAAAGATTGATAACAACAGGGATAACAAAAATTGGGGAGTACAGAATATGGAATCTAATCTTGAAATCAGGTTGCAGATCAAACTGCATGTTCTTGCTAAACAGAAGCAAGGCCAGACAGGGCAAACATGCAAACTGATCTTAGATGATTATACACATCCTGAGTTTTAATAACCCTGAGAATTAGGCCATTTGAAAACATTGTGGGAAAAGGAGAGAATGCTGATGACCGTCATTTTCTCCTTTTTCCGCCATATCTGATTCAAATTTCATTATTTTTGCCAATTTGAATATTTGGTTAATTTTCTACCAGGTTTCAAATTTTAAATTTGTCTGAACTCAACTTGTAAAAATAAAATTTCAGGGCCACTTGTTGGTGAAAGTTAATTCCTAGGGCTAGACAGTTAACATTTCTAGAAAGTCTTTTGGATGACGTATTAAACCTAACCTCCATGTGATGGTGCTGTACATGGAGCATATTAGCTTAACCCTTTACCAAACAATGCTGACTTGATGACCTTAGGAAATGGGACTTTTGAAAACATTGTGGGAAAAGGAGAAAATGCTAGTCAACAACAGTTTCTCCTTTGACCACAATGTTTTCTACCTTTTCAAAGACATCTTCTACAATTCTAGCAATTTTGAATTTTGGGCCTGCACGCACTTTGGATTTGGGTCTAAAATTATATCGTGTGGTAAAGGGGTAAAGGGCAAAATTTTCCTGGAAATTTCCATGAACAAAAGTTAAAGATATTGCTAGATGCATATATTTATTGTACAGAATACCGAGGGTGGAAAAAATACTGATAACAAGCATTTTTTAGCTCATCTGAGCACAACATGCACAAGGGGAGCTTTTAGGATCACCCAGTGTCTGTCGTGCGTCGTCAACAATTCTTTAAACATCAACTCCGCCTAAACTACTGGGATGTTCCTTGGATGACCTTTCCAAAAATTGTTACCAAAATTTTTATCGGTCAAGAAAGACGGCTCTAGTGAATGGGGGCTACTTGCACTGTAGGGAAATGAAGAATTTCTTGAAAGTTCTTTTTTTCTGAAACAGCTGGTCAGAATTTGAAATAATCTCACAGAAATGTTCCTTGGATGACCCTTTTCAAAACTTGTTTGGGAAATATTGATCTATCAACTAACATAACTCTGGTAAATGGGGGCTTCTTGCGCTAATTATGGTCATGAAGAAATTCTTTAAAATTCTTCTTCTCTGAAACAGCTGATCATATTTTGAAATCTCACAGAAATGTTCCTTTGGTAAGCCTTTTCAAAAAGTGTTCACAAAATGCTGATTTGTGTAGAAACATGGCTCTTGTGAATGGGGCCTACTTCAACTATTTGGCCATGAAGAAATTTTTTTCTCTGAAATGGCTGATCAGATTTTGAAATAATTTCACAGAAATCTTTCTTGGCTGACCCTTTTCAAAAATTGCCCGAGAAATTTTGATCCATCAAGAAACATGGCTCTGATAGCCGTGGGCTATTCACACTATACAGAAATAAAGAAATTCTTAGAAATTATTCTTCTCTAAAATGGCTGATTAGACTTTGAAAAAATTGGCTTTGGTTCTCTCAGAAATTCAGGTGAGTGATCCTGGGCCATCTTGGCCCTCTTGTTTCTTTTCCCACATTTTTTAACATTTTCAAAGGAATATTAGACTATAAATTTGTGACACTTAAAACTTTTTGTCTTCAAATGCTTCCAAATTCATCTAGAGTAAAACTTTGATATCAATGGTATATGTATGAACTTCATAATATTATGCACAGATAAATTTTAAAAATAGCTTTTTCTGTCAGTACAACACCTTGATATCTAGTTTGGTGCTTGATTACACTCTTAGCTTGTCTGTGTTTGAAGAAAATGAGTTTTTGTCATAGTCCTGGTGTAATATCTCCGCTATTATTGAAGATATTTACTTCAAACATGGTAAAGTTGTTAACTATAGCTATAATCATCGGTCCGACGAATCATGGAAATACCACCGAAATGCTCCTATTTTTTTTGTTACTATGTTATTATTACTTTTGAATTTCAACAGATTTGTCTTTTTTGTGGAATTGGACCCAAATAATGTCAATAGAGATGAAGGGGTGTTAGTTTAAATCATAATGACAAAATAACAACGTGTCATCCGACGTAAACAATGCACTGAGATAGAGGTATGTTTACAAGTCCACTGAAATACCTGTTCAACGTTGTAAATAGTTGTTGTATAGGGATTGAACCACTGCAAGATTTGGCTATTTTTCGCATAAAACATGACTATATTAATGATCACTACAGAGAAGATTAATGTTGAAGAAAAATGTCATTAATATATACGTTGATTATTGATTCATGTGGAGAACAATCACCGAAATACTCAATGTCAAGTCCTGAGGCAACAAAGTACCTGACCTTTATTACACAAAATACAGACTTGGGAGTTATCAGATGAAATTATCACCTGTATTTTATTTCTTAAATCATAAACACAGATAGATCTATATACTCCACACAGTATGCAAGTGCTTTCCGTTTGCGAACAAAGCACCTAAATTAAGCATTGCATGATGTATCCATCATCACTGGCGTATCGCCTTTGACAACATTTTCTGCTTTTTTTTACGATGTTTACGGACCTATATGGTGAACTGCAAATATATATATATTATGTAGATCTAAATAGATATTTGATTTATCATCAGTAGATGTGGAATTTAGACAGACAAGTGTATAAATTAAGACAGGGTAACATGTTTACCCGATTCAAAATAGCGGCCAGTTGTCTTTCTAGATCCGTTAATTTTTAATTTCATTCTCTAAATATCACGAAAGGAAACCATTTTTTCTGAGCAAATTCAATATGGATACAGATCTGACACATCAACCTTGTAAAAGGGCTACTGTAACGTAAACTCCCTGAATCGACATATTTTACTACGTCATGCGGGTATTTTGGTGGATAACAGGCTCATATTTCGGTGAACATCCATTACGGCAGACGTCAATGGTATGTTTTTATTTTGTCATTTTGCTTTAAACTAACCACCTTTCATCAATATAAACATAAGTTTGTGTTAAAAACCAAAAAAAGGGCATTTTTTTTGCAATTGTATCAGTTACTTGACTGAATTGTGAAAAAAAGACCGTGGTATTTCGGTGGTATTTCTGTGATTCATCGGACCAGATAACCATCACATTATTTTTACAGATTATGCTCCTTTTTCGACTTAAAATTTTCACAGAGAGTTATCCACTTACAGCCAAGTGGTGGCATTAGTATGCTGTGCCCTTGTTGAAATTAGGTATGAGGAGTCAACAGGATTATGTTTTTATCTTTGTAGATGTGCAGTTTGATGAAAAGGGGGGACATAATTGAGGTAAGAGTCACTGTACATAGGGTAGTTATAGGTCAACTTATGAACTAAATACATATAGATACTTTGAATTCCTGATATTGTGTAAAATGTATTATCAGGAGAAAATGGGGTTTATATTTGAGATTTTCATCTTTAAAACAATGATAATTGATGGCATACTAAATTTCATGAGATACTAAATGGCATAAAATAATTATACTGTTCCAGCAAAGAAAACTCTGAGAGTTTGCATCAAATTTCCAATTTCTAGCAGCATCTTGACAAGGTTGTGCTCTGTCTTCAGATTGTGACATGCTTCCCTTATATCAACCATGAGAGATTAAAATAAATTAAGGGTACAAAAATGCATTGCGTCATCAAGGCATGTACATGTAGCTGTAAAGTCATTATTATCCATCTTTATCACTCATAAGCTGCCAATTTGTAAATTCAGTGTCTGTGAAAATTGGTTACAATAGACAAAAAAAGATAAACGGCGATGATGAGCAATCCTCAGTACATAGTTTTAAGTTTGCATAATTAAGTAAAAAAAACGGCGCAATGCTATAGAGGCTAGGAGCGCTACTAGAGCACTTAGCGCTCATGGTGAGCTTTTGTGATTGTTTTGCATTGGCCATGGTCAGTAGCCATCCTCAGTTTTTACCTTGTGTACACACAAGGGGGCACATTTTTAGTCCAGTACTCAGTTGATATGTTTGTCTTGATGGTACATGTATCTCTGAAAGTATGGGTCAAAGACTAATTCACCAGGTCAAATAATGAAAAAAACCTTATCTGTTATTAGTCACATTATCCTTTCAATACTATTGAAAGTTAGTCAAAATGATGGTCCTGATAATATCTGGGACCGTTTTGAAAATAGGTCAGGTCAGGTCAGGTTAAAACTAGGTCATGAGGTCAAATGTTTAAAAGAACATTCTCTATAATACTGTTGGAAACTAAACAAATGTTTCGTCTTGACAACATCATTAATGGATCACAAAATTTAATGGGTTACATAGAGTCAACAAATAGGTCATCAGATAAAATCTTTGAAAAACCATGTGTATGCTCTAGAGGTCATATGTTCAGCCTAAAATTCATAAAATTAGTCAGAATGTTTGATAATCTTGGATTAATTTGAGAATGGACAAAACATGGTGTTGGGTAAAAAACCAGGTAAACAGACACTCTGGAAGCCATATTTTCAGTTAAAACTCGGAATAATTGTGTAACATAATGCATCTAATGTCTCGATCGTATAGTGGATTTTAGTTTGTTAAATATAACATAAACACGAATCTGCTATTCTACGTGTTTATTAATTACGACACAAGTAAAGTACTCCAACATGATATTCAAACATGAATCGGTTACTCAGTAAAACTCCTGTTAGTTATTAAAACCAATTGTTCTCTCAGTCCAGATCTTATCACTTCATTTAGATGGTAACACATTCGGTCCTGATCTTAACCTTCTCTCTACAGAGATCTTAATTCACTCTCTGTCCTCACATCTCTCCCCCCAGATCAAACATCCTACACCACATATATAGGAAGCCAAAACACTCCCACTATCCATATCAATATTCATATTGCCGACCAGGCAAATAAGGCATCAATAGCCAAAATCTGAGAAAATTAGATTCTCGAAAACCACGCCTCCTCACTCAGTCTAGAGTTCTTGGTATCTGAGTTTTAACTCATAATGTTACAATTGGCTGGAATGTTTGTATAGATGATGATTAAGACGTGTTGGCTAAAACAGTAGGTACAGTCGAAAGGGTTGCATTTTCAGTCCAGTACTCATAAGAATTGATCAGAATGTTTGTCTTGATGATATCTTACACAGGTTTGAAGCTGAGCCACATCAGGTCCAAGAGTAGGTCACTGACATATCTCAGATTAACCATGTATACACTCTTGGGGTCACCTTTTTAGTCCACAACTCGTGTTAGTTGGTCATTTTGTTTGCCTTAATGATATCTACATTGAGTTTTTGAATGGGTCAAGTTGGGTAAAAGAGTAGGTCACAGAGACAAATCTTAGAAAAGCTAGTGTAGTCTCTATGGCCACATTCTCAGTCCAGTAGTCCTGAAAGTTGCTCAAATATTTACCTTGATATCTTGAGATTTGAAATGGGTCTTGATGGATTGAAAAGGCTCAAAAGACCCAGGACTATCATGGCCCTCTTGTTTATACTTTAATTTTCTTAATTAATACAGCAATACATAATAGGTGTATAGAATTCAAAAGTGCATACCACTGTAAATAACTTAAAATAATCAACGATAAATAAAACAAAATACTACACTTTTTTTTTGTTAATAAAGGCCTCTGGCCTAACATACAATGAAACAAAAATATACATATCAAGTAGATTATGTCCCCTTACTTTGATTAACTACTCACAAGTTGTTTAAACTGTAGACTGCAAAATTTATGAAACATACATTTACAGTCTATAAGACAAACTGTTTGCATCAGATTTTTGGAACAAAATTTTATTGATTTCCTATTAGTCACATAATAGATGTATTCTATTGTTACTTAATTACTGTAAATGTTTTAAATTATACCAGTATAAGTGAATGGGGCAACTTTATGGATAATTAATATTTCTGCTTGAAATAATTTGATAACATTAACATATTTCTTGTACAAATAGCAACTTGCAGAATGTTAGAGCTGAGGACTAAACAATATCTATCTAATAAATGTAAATATGAATTACAAAATTATTGTATTCAAACATGAAGAGAATGTTTTAACCTAATTTTTTGCCAATTTTGTATACAAGTGACAGGGATTTTTTTAAGTCATGAAATTGCATGGTAGGGTTTACTTGAGGTTTAATTCTTGAAGCTATGGTTTTGACACTAATTCAAAATTGGTTTTGACTCTTTTGGCTCAGAATCAATGGCTCTTCTGCTTTAGGGTTTATTGGGGCAAATCTACCATAGATATTGTGTAAAAGTTTCAAAAGTTTGAGGTTTGTTGTCTTGGTTTTTAAAATATTCCATTAGTTGAGAGATACATAATGACAAAACAAAATTTTTGCAAAGGATGAATCCTTTAAAAAGGTACCATGTCTTTCAAATTGATAGGTGTGATACATGAAGTATCTAAACATGATGTGTGTCTATCAGACACACATTTGCTTAAAACATGTTTGAGGGTCAGGAAACCAAGGGGATTTATTATAACCATTAACCCTTTACCACACAACAAAATTTTAGACTGGTCCAAATTGAAACCAAATTTTGCTTTCAACAAATAAAATGTGCCTGAACTTGTTGAATATTTCCAGAAAGATTATAAGCCATTGTGGGAAAAAGGAAAAAAATGCTGGTAACCAGCATTTTCTCTTTTTCCCACAATGTTTTTAAAGGTCCTATTTCCAATGGTCTTCAAAATGTGGGAAATGTGTGGTAAACGGTTAAAGATATTATCAGCATTAGGTATTTGATTTTAAAGATCTTAACGCTTTATCAAATGATAAAATTTTAGACTTGTCCAAATACAAAGCCTTTGCAGACAATGAATTAATTATAGCTCGATTCATATTTGTCTTCAAACAAATGGAAAGCATTTAGAGAAGGAGAAAATGCCGATTCCCAGCATCTTCCCCTTCTCCAATAGTCTTTTCCAAGCCTTCTTTTTAAAGGTTGTTTTAAAAGGAGATCATTTGATACAGAGTTAATCCATTACCACTCAGTCCCTACTTTTGACGACCCTTAGAAAGAAGCCTTTAGAAAACATTGTGGGAAAAGGAGAAAATGCTGGTAACCAGCATTTTCTCCTTTTCACACAATATTTTCTGCTCCATCAGAGACAATTTTCAACATTTAAAGAACATTTAAATTGTCGTCTACAAAATGCTTTCAGTTTCTACATATCAAAATTTTTGTTGTGTTGTAAAGAGTTAAACCCAAATTATCACAAATGAATTTTTTTAAATGTAGTTGCTTATCTATTTCATTATTGTAACAAGAAGTATAAGAGAAAAAAAAGTCTTCTTTTTTTCTGTAAAAATGGAAAGTGTTTGCATTTTTATATCATCTGTGGCCGTCAGTGCATTGAATTATTTCTTTAACTCTTTCCCAAACAAGAAAATGCCAGACTAGACTTACTTCAAAGCATTTACAAACAGCAGAATCAGTGTATCTATAGCCTAGAATATTATTTCTGTCTTTAAGATGGTAGAAAACAATGTGAAAGAGGGAGGAAATTCTGGTAACTACCATTTTCTTCTTTTTCCACCGTGTTTTCAACAACCCTCCTCAGCGTGGTGGGTTTAAATGAAATTGTTTGGTAAAGGGTTAATTGTTTTGTACATTTTGCTTGTGACTCAGTGAATTATGTAGTCTATGTTAACTCTTTACCACATAATCCTGACTTTTAATGACCTTGAAGAAGAAAACTTCTCAAGACATTGTTAGAAAAGTAGAAAATGCTATTAACCAGCATTTTCTCCTATTCCCACATTGTTTTCTACAATTCGAGAAAGAATTTCATTTTAGTTGCCCTCTGCAAATGCTTTGAATTTGGACAGGTCTAAAATTTTGTCATGTGGTAAAGGGTTAAGGATTTTTCAATACATGTATTATGTAAATGAGGAATAATCTGTATCCTGCAATGATGTATGTTAAGGATCTTAAATCAGAAAAGAACTTTGCATTCAAGTCTCATGCAACAAATAATCTTAAGGTTCTTAAATCCAGATTTAAAAGAAAAAAATATGACTTCAATATCTTTTGCAGTGTTTGATGTTAAGGATGTTAAAAAGTAAATTAGCAAAAACAAAACCCAATGTGAGACTGACCACTGTTAGAGAACACTGAATTGATTTTTCCTGAATGAAACCTTCATTGAATGAAGCTCAATCCAATGATGTAAATTCTTAAAATGGCTTGGTAAAATAATACAATTTTAGTATTTTGGCAAAGTTTTGATTGGGATGAAATTGTGGTATAGAAATAATAAAAAGTGGTAAAATTCATGGCACAGAAAAGCTGTCTTTGTTCTATGGGTGATTTCCTTGCACTGGTTAGTATCCAGGAATCATAGATACAGGGCAGAGTTGATTACTGGATTGGATCCAGGAAAAAACTTGAGCCTTGCTATCAAATTGTTTTATTGTTTTTATATTGTTTTATATACATGTATAAGCTTATGAACAACAAGTAAACTGTCACCAATGACGGGTCAAAGCAAGCCAGAAAGGTTGCTGATCTATTCAGGGGTAGATAAAAATGATAGGAAATTCATCTTCACTGAGTAAAGAAACACCAGCTCCTTATAGACATAGGTCTCTAACCATGAATATTTCATTGTCTGATAATTACTGGTTTGGGTCCAGGAAACTATCATCTTCTCATGTCATGTAAAGTCAGCTTTTCAAAAGCCGAGAATCTGAAAAAAAAAATACAATTTATTAAATTCAAAAAAGGCCATTTTGAAAAATTACATCAGTGGATTTGTTTCATCCTATCACTGCCAGAAACCATATCGGAAACACTGACAGCTGTCAGAGATTAAGATCAGACTAATATATCACCAGAATTACTAGGCCCTGATCAAACAGCTTTGAAGTCAATTTTAAGTTAACAGTTGATTCCAGAGCTGATTGATAAGTTGACCCTGTTCTTGGTCAACTCGAAAACAAATGAGAACAGGCAGTGATGTTAGGTGTCATTCTGTATATTTCTATGTCCACTCCAAGGGTCATGCAATGATAGGGATCTTAACCCCTAAAGTGCTGTTTATCATAACCATAATTTCTAAAGGCCAGTGTAGATTGAGATCAGCTGGATTGCTGTTCTTGCATATACACTGCCCAATTTATAGTGATGCTGACCAAATTCTGCCTCTCCTGTACAATCTAGCACTTTATGGGTATTTTTCTAATAAGTATGAACAGTTCTCAAATATACACACATAAATTTGTATGCATAATTTTTGATGCATTGATTTTTTTCTTTTTGTACCTGTTATTTCAAGTTATTTGAGGTTGTGATTTAAATTTTGTATTTGAACTCTTTACCAAACAACAATATTTTACAATTGTCTAAATTCAAAGTTGTTGCAGAGGACAATTTAACCCTTCACCCCATAAGACATTTCTATGGTATCTCTAATTGACCCTAAATAACAGCAAGGATGAAGCTGTTTCTTACGTATACATGACACCTTTTGATAGCGTAGAAAACAAAGTGTCAAAAGGTGAAATTGCTCATCACGAGTAATTTCACCTTTTGCCACAATGTTTTCCAAAGGCTCCTACAAACAATGCGTAGAAATGAGTATCTATGGAGTAAAGGATTAAATGCGGCTGAATGAAAACCAATTTTAAATAGGTAGAAAACATTGTTGGAAAAGGAGAATTGCTGGTTACCAGCGTTTTCTCCTGATCCTGCTATGTTTTTGAAAGGATATTTGTTTGTGAACAGCTAGAAATCAATATGGAAAGTGGAAAAAATGCTGGTTATCAGCATTTAAGCTTTTTTCCGTAATGTTTTCACAAACCTTATAGGTTATAAAGGTTGTTAAATCTTAGGAATTTAGTGAAGAGTTAATCTACAAAACTACCATCAAAAGTTTTTTTTGTGTGTGTGTCATTTATAAAAGTCTGAAAGTAATTCCTTTTGGCTTAAAGACATTTCAAAGATGTTTTGCCTGAAGATATTAATTTTTAGACTTTATGAGGGAAAAATATCAAACAGATATTGGGCATAATCCAAGACATGGTGCTTATTAATAGGTTTATTTGCTGCAAGCCTTGGTCTTAATGTGTTGCGATGTCTTATTTCATGGAAATCAGTTTTTGGAATATTTTGAGTTCCAGCAAGTGAAAACCTTTAACTTTTGTCAACTTGTCAAATTGTGTCAGACACTCTTTATATTGCAACATCTTTGGCAAATTTCTTGCCATTTAGGATTAGTAGCCTAAATTCTTGAAAACCTACAGCAACAATAAACTCTTTCTTTGATATTTTGTCAAGCTCCTGTTACAGGTCAGAAAAAAAAAGTTATCACTATGTTGCCCTGCTAAAACTTCTTCATAATTATATCAATGGATTGGTCTAACCTTAGCCTAGACTTTACACATGGGTGGATTTTAAAATAGATTTTAGAACAGATTTTCACAATAGTTCTCCTTTATGTGTTTATGTGGCAATCTAAACATAAGGTCAGGGTCATACTTGGAGTTCATAACTTAAAGCTCTACATATACTTGTTCATAGAGAATACTCCTATACTCAAGCAAATTTGAAAACAGGGATCTAAAATAAGAATGACAGACATTAATTTTGACGTTTTTTCAATCTTTTGTCCTAGTGCAGTTTCAGTTCATTACTAATTACCCCTCACACTGTTTCCAAATTTCTATTGTTTTTGTCTGTCAAGGTCATTTTGTAAAATTAGTATTACTTTTGCCTGTCAAACCAAAATTAGATAACTCTATAAATTTTCAGTAGGTCAGTAAATGGTTGGTATGCAGCTTTTTTCTACTTCTGCAGAAGACTAGTTATAATGGTACACCATAATTATAGAAAACTACATGTAGTAAGTTGACACGCAAGTTAATCAAGAATAAGGCAAAAAGCTAAAGCTACAATTAATGAAAAAATTAGCAAGGTAAAAAATCTCACTCAATACTCTATATGAAGAGGTCACTCTCAGTAACAAACACAGGTTTGAGCAAGAAAAACCTAAGAATTTTGATAAAGTAGTTTAAAATGTAAGGTTGTACATTCACCTTATAAACAAATGCATAGGTACATCCAAACAATTTTTAATCAACAAAACATAAGAAGATACAGACCAAAGTAAACTAGTACATATTAGCTAACATGTGAGAGAAAACTTAAGAATCAAGCACCATATATTCTGCTATAGAATTAGGTTGAATTTAGATAAAGACATCAGAAAGTTTCACTTGATTGTTTAAAGTAAAATGCAAAAGATCATGACCCTTGCCTTGATTTCTACATTTGTGACAAGCCTAGAAACACTGTTAATTCCTAGATAACCTTCAGGCTGGATCACTCAGTGCACTACACATTTAATATATTTAATAGCATTCACATAAATGCATAATTCAAGAATCCATATTTTCAAAATCACAGATAATTGATATTCATCATTATGCCTCTTCAAAACAGAATTTTGAAGTGGCAAAAACACATTCCCATCCCAGTCTGCATGGGTAGCAGTTTCCACACCACATTAGGAGCATATTGACACAGGCATATTGACTCAGACATGTAAGTTTGACATGTGGGAACAGAAATGGACTGAGTGGGTTTTGAAGGGTTTTGTAGTTTTAAACTGGTCTTAGACTACCAGATGGACAGACGGAGAGTCAAAAACTGCACTTGGGTTTTGAAGGCCGGTACTACTATTCTGAAATAAACTGGGTTTCTGGGCTATTGCAATTGATGAAATTAAGGCACATTTTGAATACTAATTGATTTATACATGTGATAGCAGTCTTTCTATTTTTGTATTTTTTTTAAATGATAAAAGCAGGTCTTCAAATTTTTTCTTTTAAGGCTGCCTAATGCACACTTATCTCTTTTATTTTGGAATTTCCTTAGTTTTATTGTCAGGTAAAAAGGATTAAATCTGCATAACAAAATTCTCAGATTTAACAACCCAAAGACAGAATCCTTTCAAAAACATTATGTGATAATACTGGTAACCCAGCATTTTCTCCTTTTCCCACTGTCACAAAATGATAAGGCTTGGTGTGATAATCATATATTCGGAATCTAAGTTCAAACTTTCTGATAATTTTCCTGTTAAAAAATGAAGTATGACATAAAAATCTATCAGAGAATAACTGATAACCTAAGTCCAATATCTTAAATATTTAAAGCAGCTGAAATTTTAACACTCCTAGCTTCCATTTAATTTCCTAAAAGTTCTGATGATGTCTACTTTCTGAATTTTCCCCCAAAATTCTTCAAGTGGTACCCTGCCTAGCATCACCCTGAGCCCACCAGTGTTTTTGGCGTGATATTTCCTTTCCTCCCAAATACAGGCTCTTTTACCACCAACCAAAATTATTTACTGGGTCACTAAGCCTTTGTACCCAATCTATAGGTCTACCATTCACAAGCCACAACACCCTAACTGCCAGTTTAAAGCCTGACTCTTTGTCTTGTAACCAGTATTTTCTCCCTTTTCCATAATGCTCTCAACCATTTTGCAGACAGATCCTATCATTAAAGCATTACATTATTTGTTGTCTGTGAGTTCTTTATATTTTGTAGTCCAAAATTTTATCATTTAGGCGAGAGTTCAGAAGATTTATACATTGTATTTTTTGACAAGAAACTTAAATTTACCAGGTTTAAACTACAGTTTTTATTTTCTGTGTTTATAAATTCTTTCTTCAGTTTTCTGCTTAACTAAGCTATTTCCATATAAATATTAAAATAATCTTTTTTTTCCTTAAGGATATTTCAAATGGTTATGTGTGCTTCTGATACCCCCTGTCCCTGGTCACAATACTGCACAAAGGATCAGAAGCTAGCATAGCCATTTTATCTTTATTTTTATGAGTAACTAGGAATTTGATGAGGGGGGAGTGTGAAAGGAGAAATTTGGAGAGATAAAGACAGAGAGAGATTTTTAAAGGTGGAATACTGAGAGGAAGAGGATGAGAAAAAGTGAGAGAAATTTGCAGAGAGAGACACTGATATTAAAGAAGAAAACTGTCTCAAAGATGTAATTCAAAAGTAAGGCTTTCATTTTTTCAATCTATTTGCAAAACATGGCTAATTTAATGTAGTATTAAAATAATCTTTTTTATTTCCTTATGGATATTTCAAATGGTTATGTGTGCTTCTGATACCCCCTGTCCCTGGTCACAATACTGCACAAAGGATCAGAAGCTAGCATAGCCATTTTATCTTATTTTTATGAGTAACTGCAGGAATTTGAAAAGGGAGAGAGTGGGAAAGAAGAAATTTGGAGAGAGAGAGAGATTTTTAAGAGAGGTATACCGAGAGAAAGAGGACAAGAAAAAGTGAGAGAAATTTGCAGAGAGAGAGAGAGAGAGAGAGAGAGACTGATATTAAAATAAAGAAAACTGTCTCAAAGATGTAATTCAAATGTAAGGCTTTCAGTTTTCTTTTTTCAATCTATTGGCAAAACATAGTTTATTTAATGTAGTATTAAAATAATCTTTTTTTTTTCTTGAGGATATTTCAAATGGTTATGTGTGCTTCTGATACCCCCTGTCCCTGGTCACATTACTGCAGAAAGGATCAGAAGCTAGCATAGCCATTTTATCTTTATTTTTATGAGTAACTGCAGGAATTTGAAGAGGGAGAGAGTGGGAAAGGAGAAATTTGGAGAGAGAGAGAGAGATTTTTAAGAGAGGTATACCAAGAGAAAGAGGATTAGAAAAAGTGAGAGAAATTTGCAGAGAGAGAGACTGATATTAAAATAAAAAAAACTGTCTCAAAGATGTAATTCAAAAGTAAGGCTTTCGTTTTTTCAGTCTATTTGCAAAACATGGCTAATTTAATGTTGTATCAAAATAATCTTTTTTTTTCCTTCAGGATATTTCAAATGGTTATGTGTGCTTCTGATACCCCCTGTCCCTGGTCACGATACTGCAGAAAGGATCAGAAGCTAGCATAGCCATTTTATCTTATTTTCATGAGTAATTGTAGGAATTTGGAGAGAGAAAGAGAGGTGGGGAGGAGCAAGAGTGGGAATTTGGAAGGAGGAAGAGAGGGAGAAAGATGATAAAAAAAATCAAGTTAGGCTTTTTCTATATATAATAAGTCATTTAATCCTTTACAATACAATCCCATGTACACACTTGAGGGAGTTTAGTTTTGGAAAGTATTGAGGGAAAAGGAGGTAGGTTTTGAAAAGTATTATGGGAAAGGAATAAAAACTGGTTACAGGATTTATCTTTTTAACACTTTTGATAATTTCCAAAGACAAATGCCATTATTTGATCCAAATTAATATGACTTGTCTGCAAGAAATTATTATGCTGTGAATTTTGCAGAGCTTAAAATTTTGTCATTTGACACAGTTTCAACTATATTTCAGTTATAAAGTGGGGCTGGTGCACCTATTCATGCTTTCCTTGAGCTTCTTTATCCAGTACTTTGTACTATATTCTTTCAAAGCCACAGTGTGCTTTCCCACACAACTATCTTGAACCCTTTACAAGACAATCCCTTGTTATTACGACCCTGAGATAGAAACCTTTTCTCTTTTTCCCACAATGTTTTCTACACTGCTTGAAAGAAATTTCAATTTTTTAGTCATGTTTATTTTGTTTTCTGCAAATGCTTTCAGTTTGGACAAGTCTAAAATTTTGTTGTTTGGTAAAGAGTTAAAACATTGATTAGAATTGAAAGATGAATGAATCTTGTTGCAATCACTGTCATCAAACTTTGGCTAAAAAAAAAAATTTGGCCAAGCTGAGGATTTGAACCAGAGACCTGCTGGTCTTATGTTGCACAACCAATTACAATGCAGGGGGCTAGGCTCGGCAAAAAAGTTATGAAATGCTGTTGGAGTTGGTGTAAAATTACACTTTTGTTCTCAATTATCAACTAAAACATATAGCTTGTAAATGCACCAAAGGTATTATCCTTTACTATACATCCCAACTTTTAACACCCGAAGAAAATAAGCTTTTAAAAAATACTGGAAAAAGGAAAATGCTGGTAAAAACCAGCATTTTCTCCTTTTCCCTCAATATTTTTCTTCCCTTTTCAAAAGGATTGTCAACTTTTGGGTCACATTTATTTTATGGTCACATGCCTTCAGTTTTGACTTTTATTTAACTAAGTTACCCTGGCTTTGTAGAGGCACTGCTTAGACAGCATGACAAACACTTTATACTAAGAGAAGTCTACAAGACGACACTGTATTTACATGGTAAGTTGAATACTTAACCTATTAGATTATAATATATATCAATTGTAGTAACTTCTTGAACACACAGGTCAAGCAAGTTCAGGACTTGTATTCACCAACCATTCTTAAGAATGTTCCTTGTTTTATTCTCCAGAGTTTTCTTTGTCTGTACGTTACAACAACTTCTGATTGGTTAAACCAAATGGTTAAGCCAATCAGAAGTTGTGTTACATACAAATTCACAATAACTTGGAGAAAAAGACTAAGAATATTCTCAAAAATGGTTGGTGAATACAGGCCCAGACTGCACATAATATAATATCACATAGTCCAGAGTTTTAATAATCATAAGATGGATGTCCTTAGAAAACATTGTGAGAAAAGGAAAGAGTGCTGGTAACCATCATTTCCTCCTTTCTGCACAATGTTTTTTACCCTAAGACAACGCCATTGTATGAACTACGCTTAACCCATTACCACACAATCCCTACTTTTGACAGCCCTGAGAAAGAAGCCTTTAGAAAACATTGTGGGAAAAAAAAGAGAAAATGCTGGTACCAGTATTTTCTCCTTTTCCCACAGTGTTTGTTACCTTTCACAAAATAAATTTCAATTTTTTAGTCACTTTTATTTTGTCGTCTGCAAATGCTTTCAATTTGGGCAAGCCTCAAATATTGTTGTTTGGTAATGAGTCAACCACTTGAAAATGTCATTTCTGTTTGTTTAGCAATCCTCTTAGTCAAAGCAAATGTGGAGGGAAAGGTTTTGAAAATACTTTTGTAAAATAGGGATTATTGAAATGAATTTAGATCGAATACACATGGAAACATAGTGACAGAAATTGCTCATAAATAGTTACCCCGTTTGCCACAGTGTTTTCAGAACTACTGTACTGAAAAAAAGCTATCATCTATAGGTGATAGTGTGTTAGTTTTTCCCTCTTCAGCAACTCCTAACCCTTATTCTGCCAAATAAGTAAATTGAAATTTTCAGTTTAACTGTAAAAGCCCCAAATATTGCTATTTCAAAGTTATGTTTTGGGCAATGACATCTCCTTATCAGACAGTGTAGATCCAAGATCAGACTGCACATTCTGTGCAGTCTGATCTTGATCTACACTGTCCACAAAAGGTTCTTTAGTTGCGCTTAGCAGCCAAAGGGTTAATTTTTTTTCATTTTTTCTTACAGACATGTATATCTGGATACTGCACAAAACCCGCTGTCCCTAGACAGGATCTAGCATGGAGGGAATTCTACATCTAGTCATCTAGGAATGCAAGACCCTGCAAGCTTCACACATAATTATATTTGACATGACACTTTACCAGACATCAAACTTTAACTCAGGTACAAACTTAAATCATTTTCAGATGATAAACTAGTTTGTACTGTTGTTCAAATAAAGCAACTTTTCTTTGAAAGGGAAGAAAACATTAAAGGAAAAGCAAAAATGTTGGTTACCTGCATTTTCTCACAATGTTTTCGAAAGGCCCCTTGACTTCCTCAGGGTTGTCAAACCTTGGGATTATGTAGTAAAGAGCTAAAAGTGAATCAAATAATGAGTTTTTTCTCTGAAAGGGTGAGAAACAGTGAAAAAAAATAGGAAAAAATGTTAGTAATCATTCATATCTCAAAGAGTTCTTTTTTCTAAGGTCATTAAAAGATAGATTGTATGATATTGGACTTGTTGGTCCTAAGGAGGACTTGAACTGTGTTATCTACAGTTCCATAGATTCAGATCAGACTTCATAGGTCATAATTGGGGAAACAGTTGTTTATGACAAGCAATTGTTCTTTTTGCACAATATCGTTGGTCCTCAGAATCCTGGAGAGAACTTGAACCGTATTATCTGCAGAGTACCGTTATCCAAGATCTGGATCTGTATTCCCGAACCGTTTTTCAGAAGTAAATCAATCGGTTTAGCAAATCAGATATTGCATTACTTCCAAAAATTCTAATTAGTTGATAAATAAGGGTGAATAAGGACTTATGCAGAAATAATATTTTTGCACATTTCTAACAGATCAGAAAGTGCGTTTATGTCTATCTTGAAATTATTTTTTGATACTTTTGTGAGTTTTCTGAGAAGGGAGGTAATTATTATCTCTGTTTGAATATTGAGAATATAGTGGTTTTAGATTTATAATTGATAACTCAAAGAAGGAAAAAATGAAAAGGTGAAAGTAGTTCAATAATACTCATCTTAAATTATAGCTTAAATTATAGCTAATTTTGCAGGATGATATTTTAGTGGAAATAGCTGTTTTCCATTACACAGGTCTTACCTTAAATAATCTAGAGATTTCGGCTGAAAACAATCTTTGGAATGTTTGGTGAGCACTGACCCAGGCCTTCATAGGACAACATGATGGAGGAAACAGTTGCTTGTAACAAGCAGGTGCTGCTTTCCCACTGTCACTCAAAACTAGAGCGTAAAAAAAGGAAATATGGCAAAGAAATACTAGTTTGGTTAAGAAATACATGCATCATAAGGGATGTGTTTCAGTCTAGTATTTTAACCCTTTACTGCATGACAAAATATTAGACCTGTCTGAATTGAAAGCACTTGCAGATGACAGTTTCAATGTGGCTCATAATTATGGTATTGTTTTTCCCTGATGGAGTAGAAAACATTCTGGGAAAAGGAGAAAATGCTGGTAACCAGCATTTTCTCCTTTACCCACAATGTTTTCAAAAGCAGGATTGTTAAAAGTCACTCTTGTGCAGCAAAGGCATAGAAATAGCCCATAATACCAGAAAACAAAATTTTAGAAAAGGAGAGGATACTTGTTACCAGCATTTACTCTTCTTACTTTAGTGTTCTCTAAAGCCTTTCTGTCAGCTTTTGATAAAAGTCTGGATTGTGTGGTGAAGATTGAGATGAGAAAATTTGAAAGCACTATAATTTGTCTGACAGGTTTCACATTATTTATTTTGTCTGCAAATACTTTCAATTTTGATAGTCAAAAATTTTGTCGTTTGGTAAAGAGTTAAGCCACCTTTTCCAGTGCATGGTTCATATATACATGTATACTGCCACCAATCTCTTGTTCGTATGCAAACCTCCATACCTTTAACCCTTTACAATCCAATCTTGAGTTTTAACGACCCTAAAGAAGAAAGCTTTTGAAAACCAGCATTTTCTTCTTTTCCCACAATTTTTTCTACTAATATCAAAACAAGTTTAGATTCTTGAATCAAATTTATTTTGTCATCTGCAAATGCTTTCAAAATTGACTGGTCAAACATTTTGTCTTTTGGTATATTTGGTAAAGAGTTAAACTGTTTCCACCAAAAAAAAAATGAGGGGTTTCATCTCAACATAATAACTTGTTCTTTTTACTCATAGGCAAAAAAATATCATACCTGTCAGTGCACTACAAAATGCCATTCATTCATTCACAGTTTTTGCCTTTTAAATATGTTTCAGGAAAGGCATGAGCTCGCTTTAGGAAGATTCAGCTTGAAGATAGTTTGGGGGTAGGTCAAAGTTTTCAGTTTCTAGCTGTTTTCTTGATTAATTTGTTTTCTAAACTCATACTGCTTTGGCTCAATCGAACTTTTATTCATAGAGCTAAGTTGGGTTGTTGTGTATTTCTTTATTCATCATTTTAATGGATAGAATACCTGTCTGCACTGCTCTTAATTTGGCTGTAATGGTTCAATAGTTGGAACAGTAGGTACAAGATATTCATTCTGGTCATGAGTGTACAAAGCATAATAATGTTAAATGACCAAAAAAAAAACCAAGAGGGCCCTTATAGCCCTGTATTGCTCAACTGGCAAAACAAAACTTTTTTGCATTATAGATTTTTTTGTAAATCTCAAACAGCAAAATTTGGAAATATTTTTTAAACAACCTGTACTATGACTTTTTTTAGTTCAAGTGATAACATTCAAAAAACATTCCACTTAAGAGATCTGAGATTAAGTAATTTGACAGTAGAAACTTCCATTATATCGAGCGCAGCTGGTTTTTCGGTAACACCATTCAAGATTTTTAAAAATGAAATTCTGATTTTGTTTTGGGTTTTAGTCTAAATGTGAATGGGGATGACTAAAAATTCATTGTCTTCCAGTTAATCGAACAGCGTCACACATATCACAATCTTGAGCACAAGTACCTGATTGATCAAAAATGACTATAACTATCTACCGATCGGATGATTACTTAAAAATCATTGTCAGTTTCATGAGTAAAGATTATCTAATTTCTTACATACTTTGAGGTTATTAAGTGTCTATTTGTGTATAACCATACACTGTGATCTACACAGTAAATGGTGATGTCATTAATCATACTATTCTTCCATCATGCACAGGCTGTTTTTTCGAGTCATATAATACATGTATAAATTTAAGAAAGAAAAATGCATGCTTATCACTTTTGACAACGCTCAAAATTAGTTTCGGCAAAGCCGGAATTCAAACTCAAAACCCCTATGATTTCAAGATCTAGAATCTAGCTTGTCATTCGAAATCATTCACGTTCAGTTGTATTGAGGCTTTGCCTTTTTCATATTATACTTGTACATTGTGGCCAGGGGTTATAAAGCACAAATGAAAGTTTCAACTATCAGTTTGCTGGCAGAACTGCTCACAGAAATAATTGTAAGCAGGTCAAATATAACAAATATCAAAATGAAATTTCTTGAAACTTGGATGAAATTCCTGGGAATACCAACATTATAGCTGCATGTATTCATGGATATGGACTGGCTCAAATACATCATAGAATTATGACAAGTTTAGTCACCTTTCTAAAATGACCTACATTAAATTCAGGATGGTGGCAAACTGATCAATCAAAGCATGAAGTGACAAGTTTCATAAACTTACATGTAATTACAAGGGGTTCAGGTTTCTTAAAAACCCATCTTTCACATAAGTATGTTACCCACAAGGTAAGATACAAGCCAAAGTATTAGGCTAAAAGTTTACTTAAATCGTACTGACACCAAATATTCCTATAGGTAGGCGAGGTTCAATTGACTAAGAGTAGGAACTTCCATTTCATATACTGTGGCCTGGGACAGGGGCTACTTTTTTCACACTATTTATATTTCAACTGTTTGTAAGCACTTGGGTCATTATTATGCCCCCCTTTCGAAGAAATGGGGGTATATTGCTTTGCACTTGTTGGTCTGTCTGTCGGTCCGTCGGTCGGTCGGTCCGTAGACCAAGTTTGTCCGGAGCATAACTCAAAAACTATTTCAGTTATCATCTTGAAACTTCATAGGTGGATAGATCTCATTAATGAGAAGTGCAGTGCACAAGAACCATAACTCTGTCTATCATATTTTTGGAGTTATTGCCCTTTGTTGATTTTCATACTTAATTTTTGTCCGGAGCATAACTCAAAAACTATTTCAGGTATCATCTTGAAACTACATAGGTGAATAGATCTCATTAAGGAGAAGTGCAGTGTACAAGAACCATAACTCTGTCCATCATATTTTTGGAGTTATTGCCCTTTGTTGATTTTCATACTTAATTTTTGTCCAGAGCATAACTCAAAAAGTATTTTAGGTATTACCTTGAAACTTTATAGGTGGATAGATCTCATTAAGGAGAAGTGCAGTGCACAAGTACCATAACTCTGCCCATCATATTTTTGGAGTTATTGCCCTTTGTTGATTTTCATATTTAATTTTTGTCCGTAGCATAACTCTAAAAGTATTTCAGGTATCACCTTGAAACCTTATATGTGAAAAGATCTTATTAAGGAGAAGTGCAGTGCACAAGAACCATAACTCTGCCTATCATATTTTTGGAGTTATTGCTCTTTGTTGATTTTCAGACTTAATTTTTGTCCGGAGCATAACTCTAAAAGTATTTCAGGTATTATCTTAAAACCTCATAGGTGGATAGATCTTACTAAGGAGAAGTGCAGTGCACTAGTACCATAACTCTGCCCATCATATTTTTGGAGTTATTGCCCTTTGTTGATTTTCATAGTTAATTTTTGTCTGGAGCATAACTCAAAAGGTTTTTCAGGTATCATCTTGAAACTTTATATGTGGATAGATCTTATTCAGGAGAAGTGCATTGCACAAGAACCATAACTCTGCCCATTATATTTTTGCAATTAATGCCCTTTATTGATTTTCGTACTTATTTTTTTTCCGGAGCATAACTCAAAAAGTATGTGAGGTAAAATCATGAAACTTTAAAAGTTCACATAAATGGGAAGTACAGTGCCCAAGAATTAATAATTTATCAGTAATAATTTTTGAGTAATTACCCTTTGTTCGTTTTTATACTTTGAACGTAAGAGTTTATAATCACATTGGATGCCATTAGGGGGGCATACATGTTTTACAAACATCTCTTGTTTATACTTAAGTTATGCATAATTTTACAGGCCTGGTCAACTTAAAAACTTACCTCCAATGCATTCTTTTTTGTTTTGAAAACCCATCTTTCAAATATAAATGAGTTACCTGCTAGGTTAGATATGAATCAAACGATCAGATTATATGTTAACTAGTCAATTATCCTTCTAACAGTATGTTCCTATAGGCAGGTGAGGTTCAGTAGACTGATAGTAGGAACTGCCATTCTATACATTGTGGCCAGGGACAGGGTTTTTATAGTACAAATGGAAGTTTCAATTATCAGGTTGCTGGCAATGCCTATTTTTCGAATTTTTGTAAGCACTTGGGTCAAATGCTAATCAAAATTTCTCTTTGGTAAGACGAGGTTCAGTAAACTGAAAGTAGGAACTTCGGTTTTATATGGTGGCCTAGGACAGGGGTTACTTTTTTCACACTATTTATATTTCAACTATTTGTAAGCACTTGGGTCATAATTTATACTTATGGTATCAAAGCATAACTTTACAGGCCTGGTCAATTTAAAAACTTACCTCCAATGCATTCTTTTTTGTTTTGAAAACCCATCTTTCAAATATAAATAAGTTACCTGCTAGGTTAGATATGAATCAAACGATCAGGTTACATGTTTCCTTGTCAATTATCCTTCTAACAGTATATTCCTATAGGCAGGTGAGGTTCCGTAGACTGATAGAAGGAACTGCCATTGTATACATTGTGACCAGGGACGGGGGTTTTATAGTACAAATTATCAGGTTGCTGGCAATGCCTATTTTTCAAATTTTTGTAAGCACTTGGGTGAAATGCAAATCAAAATTTCTCTTTGGTAAGACGAGGTTCAGTTGACTAAGAGTAGGAACTTCGGTTTTATATGGTGGCCTAGGACAGGGGTTACTTTTTTCATACTATTTATATTTCAACTTATATTTGTAAGCATTTGGGTCATAATTTATACTTATGGTATCAAAGCGTAACTTTACAGGCCTGGTCAACTTAAAAACTTATCTCCAATGCATTCTTTTTTGTTTTGAAAACCCACCTTTCAAATATAAATAAGTTACCTGCTAGGTTAGATATGAATCAAACGATCAGGTAACATGTTTCCTAGTCAATTATCCTTCTAACAGTATATTCCTATAGGCAGGTGAGGTTCAGTAGACTGATAGAAGGAACTGCCACTGAATACATTGTGACCAGGGACAGGGGTTTTATAGTACAAATGGAAGTTTCAATTATCAGGTTGCTGGCAATGCCTATTTTTCAAATTTTTGTAAGCACTTGGGTCAAATGCAAATCAAAATTTCTCTTTGGTAAGACGAGGTTCAGTTAACTGCAAGTACGAACTTCGGTTTTATATGGTGGCCTAGGACAGGGGTTACATTTTTCACACTATTTATATTTCAACTATTTGTAAGCATTTGGGTCATCATTTATACTTATGGTATCAAAGCGTTACTTTACAGGCCTGGTCAACTTAAAAACTTACCTCCAATGCATTCTTTTTTGTTTTGAAAACCATCTTTCAATTATAAACAAGTTACCTGCTAGGTTAGATATGAATCAAATGATCAGGTTATATGTTTCCTAGTCAATTATCCTTCTAACAGTATATTCCTATAGGCAGGTGAGGTTCAGTAGGCTGATAGTATGAACTGCCATTGTATACATTGTGGCCAGGGACAGGGGTTTTATAGTACAAATGGAAGTTTCAATTATCAGGTTGCTGGCAATGCCTATTTTTCGAATTTTTGTAAGCACTTGGGTCAAATGCAAATCAAAATTTCTCTTTGGTAAGACGAGGTTCAGTAAACTGAAAGTAGGAACTTCGGTTTTATATGGTGGCCTAGGACAGGGGTTACTTTTTTCACACTATTTATATTTCAACTATTTGTAAGCACTTGGGTCATAATTTATACTTATGGTATCAAAGCATAACTTTACAGGCCTGGTCAATTTAAAAACTTACCTCCAATGCATTCTTTTTTGTTTTGAAAACCCATCTTTCAAATATAAATAAGTTACCTGCTAGGTTAGATATGAATCAAACGATCAGGTTACATGTTTCCTTGTCAATTATCCTTCTAACAGTATATTCCTATAGGCAGGTGAGGTTCCGTAGACTGATAGAAGGAACTGCCATTGTATACATTGTGACCAGGGACAGGGGTTTTATAGTACAAATTATCAGGTTGCTGGCAATGCCTATTTTTCAAATTTTTGTAAGCACTTGGGTGAAATGCAAATCAAAATTTCTCTTTGGTAAGACGAGGTTCAGTTGACTAAGAGTAGGAACTTCGGTTTTATATGGTGGCCTAGGACAGGGGTTACTTTTTTCATACTATTTATATTTCAACTTATATTTGTAAGCATTTGGGTCATAATTTATACTTATGGTATCAAAGCGTAACTTTACAGGCCTGGTCAATTTAAAAACTTACCTCCAATGCATTCTTTTTTGTTTTGAAAACCCACCTTTCAAATATAAATAAGTTACCTGCTAGGTTAGATATGAATCAAACGATCAGGTAACATGTTTCCTAGTCAATTATCCTTCTTACAGTATATTCCTATAGGCAGGTGAGGTTCAGTAGACTGATAGAAGGAACTGCCACTGAATACATTGTGACCAGGGACAGGGGTTTTATAGTACAAATGGAAGTTTCAATTATCAGGTTGCTGGCAATGCCTATTTTTCAAATTTTTGTAAGCACTTGGGTCAAATGCAAATCAAAATTTCTCTTTGGTAAGACGAGGTTCAGTTAACTGCAAGTACGAACTTCGGTTTTATATGGTGGCCTAGGACAGGGGTTACATTTTTCACACTATTTATATTTCAACTATTTGTAAGCATTTGGGTCATCATTTATACTTATGGTATCAAAGCGTTACTTTACAGGCCTGGTCAACTTAAAAACTTACCTCCAATGCATTCTTTTTTGTTAGCTCACCTGAGCACAACGTGCTCAAGGGGAGCTTTTAGGGTCACTGGCTGTCCGTCGTGCGTCGTCAACAATTCTTTAAACATCAACTCCTCCTAAACTGCTGGGCCAATTTGGACTAAACTTGGCAGGAATGTTCTTTGGGAGGTCTTCTTTAAAAATTGTTCACAGAATTTGATTCCATCAAAAACTCTGGTTGCCATGGCAACTAAATGGATTTTTTTAGCAAATTCTTTAAAAATCTTCTCCTCTGAAACCGCTGGTCGGATTTTGAAATTATTTCACAGATATGTTCCTTGGGTGACCCTTTTCAAAAATTGTTCATGAAATTTTGATCCGTTGAAAATTGTGGCTCTGGTGAATGGGGGCTACTTGCACTATAGGGAAATGAAAGAATTCTTTAAAAATCTTCTCCTCTGAAACCGCAGGTCGGATTTTGAAATTATTTCACAGATATGTTCCTTGGGTGACCCTTTTCAAAAAAATGTTCGCGAAATTTTGATCCGTCAAAAAATGTGGCTCTGGTGAATGGGGGCTACTTGCACTATACAGAAATGAAGGAATTCTTAAAAAATCTTCTTCTCTGAAACGGCTGGTCAGATTTTGAAATAATTTCACAGAGTTGTTCCTTGGGTGACCCTTTTCAAAACTTGTTCGTGAAATTTTGATTTGTCAAGAAACATGGCTCTGGTGAATGGGGGCTACTTGCACTATAGGGAAATGAGGAAATTTTTAAGAATTTTTTTTCTCTGAAACCATTGGTCAGATTTTGAAATAATTTCTCAGGGATGTTCCTTGGGTGACCCTTTTCAAACTATTTTCGTGAAATTTTGATTAGTCAAGAAACATGGCTCTGGTGAATGGGGGCTACTTGCACTATAGGGAAATGAAGAAATTCTTAAAAATTCTTCTTCTCTGAAACGGCTGGACAGATTTTGAAATGATTTCAGAGAGATTATCCTTTGGTGACCCTTTTCAAAAATTGTTCACAAAATTTTGATCCGTCAAGAAACATGGCTCTGGTGAATGGGGGCTACTTGCGCTATAAGGAAATGAAGAAATTCTTGAAAATTCTTCTTCTCTGAAACCCCCAGTCAGATTTTAAAATAATTTGACAGGGATGTTCCTTGGGTGATCCTTGCTCTTGTGAATGGGAGCTACTTGCACTATATGATGAAATTCTTGAAAATTCTCTTTCTCTGAAACCTCTGGTCAGATTTAAAAAAAAAAAATTCCGAAATGTTCCTTCGGTGACCCTTTTGAAAACTTGTTTGTAAATTTTGATCCATCAAGAAATATGGCTCTCGTGGATGGGGGACACTTGCTCTTATACAGAAATGAAGAATTCTTAAAAATTCTTCCTTTTGAAACTGATGGTCAGATTTCGAAACTAATTTTACAGGTGACCTTTTGAAAATTGCTTAGCAAAATTATATGTATGGTTCCAATGTTTCAATACCTCAAAAAAGAAATAGGCTATGGTCATCTCAAAAATTCAGGTGAGCGATCCAGGGCCATCTTGGCCCTCTTGTTTTGAAACCCATCTTTCAAATATAAATAAGTTACCTGCTAGGTTAGATATGAATCAAACGATCAGGTTACATGTTTCCTAGTCAATTATCCTTCTAACAGTATATTCCTATAGGCAGGTGAGGTTCAATAGACTGATAGTAGGAACTGCCATTGTATACACATATATTGTGACCAGGGACAGGGGTTATATAGTACAAATAGCAGTTTCAACTATCAGGTTGCTGGCAGTGCCTATTTTTCAATTTTTTTGTGAGCACTTGGGTCAAAATTTTTTAATGCAAATCAAAATTTCATTCAGGTTAACTCACAAAACTAATCCTCATTAAATTCAGTTAGACAGAAGTGCCATCTTTAAACCATAATTAGGTTTATGCTAGTTTCTGCATATAAACTCATAAAACAAGCCACATTAAATCCAGGTCAAACTACTACCTGTACACCATTTCTGCATAAATTTCTTCAGGTCAACTTTTAAACAAAGTCTACATTAAATTCAGGTCTCAAGCGATACCATCTTCAAATCTCTGTTACGTAAGGTTCTTAAGATAAACTTATAATACCGTACTAGCTTGCACTGAATTTAAGTTCTAAGCAATACCATCTTTTAAACTTGAAGTTATTTGTCACAAAAATTTCTTCATGTAAACTTTTAAAATAAACCTATGTTAACTCCAGGTATCAGCAAAACTCTTGTTAGGTAAATTTAGAAAACCAACCAACATTACATTCAAGTCAAAAGCAATAGGTACATCTTTACACTACACATTACATAAATTTCTTCGGGTAAAATTCTAAGGCTAGCTTTCTATAAATTCATGTCTCAAACAACACTGTCTTAAATCCTTTTCTACTCAATCCAGAGTTTTCATGATCCCCAGGTAAAAGCCCATTGAAAGCATTGTGGGTGAAAGAAAAAATGCATATCACCAGCTTTTTCCATACCTTCTGCCTTTCAAAACTAAATAATTTGAGCTGCACTTAATTTATCATCTGTAACGTTTTAATTTTGAACTAGTCAAGGATTTTTTACTGAGGTAACCCACAAAATTGTTTGAAAAGTTTTCGGCAGAAAAAAAAAAGATTCATATCAGGTAAAGACTCTCCAGTTTGTTTATATTTGCATGAATTTTCAATATAAAGAGTCGGTTTGCAAACTCACTGTGCAAAATATCAAATTCTTTCAGTAAATGTGTATAGCTCAAAATTTTAGGTACATGTAGTTTAAAGAAGATTTAATGTCATATAAGCTATTAAAGCTTTGTACAATTCAAGCTTACACTATGAATGTCTTGCACCTCTACTTGTATTACAGGATTGTTGTTATCTTTTCATGCTTACAGGTAATTATGTCTGATTGGATGAAATAAGAAATATGTATACCCTCAAATCTTGGCATAAATTTTCAAAATTCAAAATTGATTTTGTTTCTTTGTGTATTTGTTTGTATGTTTTTGTTTGTTTCTGTGTGTGTTTGTTTTGTTTGTTTGTTTTTTCATGTTTATTTCAAACTTTTGCAGAGGTTTTGTGTGCAGTGCTATCACCACATTGATAACCTAGGTACCGGTCTGCAAAAATGTACCCGAAATGGCCAATGTGCAGAGAGGATTAAAGACCTTTCCTTTTCTGATGCATGTATTTGCAGGTTAAGATGGTACTGTCTTGGAGTGTGTTTGCAACCCAGGTCCAGAGATCTTATATAGATACATGTATAAGATCTCAGGGGGCCAAGTCTGTTTCAAAACCTCACCCCCAACAAATTACACTTTCTTTATACAAAACAAAAAAAATGCATCCCTGTCTTCTTGATCTACATAAGACTGTTAGGCCAAGGCATGTTAGAAAACATTGAAATTGTGACCCCAAAGTTACAGTTAAATGGCCATTTACATGCTGACACCCATATTGTATTGAGCAGGTAAGAAAATGGCCATGGGCATGCCTAAAGAAGCTGCTCCTATCTATGTTGGCCACACTGTGCTAGGTGGACAGTCTTGTCTGATGTCTGGAGTGTGTATAAAATATATTAAATATTGTGTCAGCATTTTAATACGGGTAATGAACTCTACCTTCTACTGTACATTGCCATACCTGTATTGTGGTGAGTTTTTAAAAAAGACTGTGTGGCCAGAGTGTGTTTGAAAACATTTGATCGTGATCTCAAAAAGACGGTGAAAATGGTCATTGCAAAGCTGACACCAAAATAAGCAATTCAAGAAAATGACCATTAATGTGAACAACACACTTTTTCTTAAATATTGGCCACACTAAGTGAGCAGTCTTGTCTGGGTCAGTGTTTGAATTTGTATGATATAGAATACAATAGTGTGTCAGCCTACAAAGAAAGCATTAGTGAATATAATCATACTGTTTTCAAAATTTGCAATATTGTGAGAGCAATAAGCTGAATCGGATGATTTCTTTGGCCTACTTGGGGATGTGGTTGTGGTTCCTTACCCTTACTTTGTATTCTATTTTTAGGTACAGAATAGTACTAGAGCCACATACAATATGGTAAGTAGTGACCCTTGAGTTGCTATGGGGAACATGTGCACAGCTCAAAGGTATGCTGATATTAGCTTGTTTGTATCTGATATTAGCCTGTTTGGTTATGGGATAACCTCTTTTCTATAGATTAACAAATATGATAAGGTATGAAAAAGTGATGTGAATTTAAGCAGTGGATCGATTTCCTGCTCTTTTTTTTCTATTTTACAATGGTTATTCTTGCCAAAGCGTTGACTTACTCTCTTGGCAAATTTGTAGCAGCCTTCATATTGAATGACTGGATTTCTCCTTTTTCCTTAACCCAGGATATTTACAACACCTTCTTTCTTATGGGCTTCACTTTGTACCACACAAAAATTCTTTATATTTGTCAAAATTTAAAATCTAATTTCTAGTGAAGCTAAAATTATGAATTCTCTGAAAAGGGTGGGAAAAAAAAGAAAATGCTGATTATCAGCATTTTTTTTCTTTTCACACAATGATTTTGAAATTCTTCCCCCCCAAGTTTGTGCAATTTTGAATTGTTTGTTAACTTTTGAATAAACTTACTTGGTAAAGGATTAAAATATTTCTTTTGAGATGAGACATGATTATTCAAATCTTTTTTGTCTGCTGTATTGCCTAAATTTATCTGCCCCTTTGCTTAGATTTTAAACTCTACCTGCCTGTAATGGCAAAATTTAAGACTTGTCCAAATTGAAAGCAGTTGCAGACGACAAAATAAATGTGACTTAAGAATTGAAAAGTAACTTTAGAAAAGTGGAAAACAATGTGGAAAAAGGAGGTTAATGGTTATCAGCATTTTCTCCTTTTTCCACAATGTTTTCAGAAGCTTCTTCTCTAGGTCATAAAAACCATGGATTGTTTGGTAAAGAGTTAAAGGAATAATTACACTGAGTGAAGAGAAGCCAAGGAACTACAGATTTTGGTTTTATCTTATCACCATGGATCCCTGAATTGTTTATCACTAATGCTGTTTGTCTGTCCCTCTTCTTAAATCCTTGGCAATAACAGATGAAACTTCACACATCTGTTCCTTATGCTGGTAGGCCATTTTATTTGTGTGTAGGGGTGGGGATGTATTATTTAATGCAGTGTCATTGAAAAAGGGGGCTAAAGAGTCTGTCCTAAAAAAGTTTTTCTCAGTTAAGGATATCATTTCAAAAAAATAATCAGTTTTCTTTTAAATCTCTTTCAGGAAAGATATGAGCTTGTTGTAGGAAATTTCAGCATGACAACAGACTGGAGGTAGGTCAAAGTTGTCAACAGTTTCTAGCTGTTTTTAGCTCACCTGAGCACAACGTGCTCAAGGGGAGCTTTTAGGATCACCCGGTGTCCGTCGTGCGTCGTGCGTCGTCAACAATTCTTTAAACATCAACTCCTCCTAAACCGCTGGGCGGATTTGGACCAAACTTGGCAGGAATGTTCCTTGGGAGATCCTCTTTAAAAATTGTTCACAGAATTTGATTCCATCAAAAACTCTGGTTGCCATGGCAACCAAATGGAATTTTTTAGCAAATTCTTTAAAATCTTCTCCTCTGAAACCGCTGGTCCGATTTTGAAATAATTTCACAGATATGTTCCTTGGGTGACCCTGTTCAAAAGTTGTTCGTGAAATTTTGATTCATGAAAAAATGTGGCTCTGGTGAATGGGGGCTTCTTGCACTATACAGAAATGAAGGAATTCTTTAAAAATCTTCTCCTCTGAAACCGCCGGTCGGATTTTGAAATAATTTCACAGATATGTTCCTTGGGTGACCCTTTTCAAAAATTGTTCGTGAAATTTTGATCCGTCAAGAAATGTGGCTCTGGTGAATGGGGGCTTCTTGCACTATACAGAAATCAAGGAATTCTTAAAAAACCTTCTTCTCTGAAACCGCTGGTCAGATTTTGAAATAATTTCACAGCGTTGTTCCTTGGGTGACCCTTTTAAAAAATTGTTCGCGAAATTTTGATTGGCCAAGAAACATGGCTCTGGTGAATGGGGGCTTCTTGCACTATACAGAAATGAAGAAATTCTTAAAAATTCTTCTTCTCTGAAACAGCTGGTTAGATTTTGAAATAATTTCACAGACTTGTTCCTTGGGTTACCCTTTCAAAAATTGTTTGTGAAATTTTGATTGGTCAAGAAACATGGCTCTGGTGAATGGGGGCTACTTGCACTATACAGAAATGAAGAAATTTTTGAAAATTCTTCTTCTCTGAAATGGCTGGACAGATTTTGAAATAATTTCACAGAGATGTTCCTTGGGTGACCCTTTTCTAAAATTGTTCGCGAAATTTTGATTTGGCCAAGAAACATGGCTCTGGTGAATGGGGGCTACTTGCACTATATGGAAATGAAGAAATTCTTGAAAATTCTTCTTCTCTGAAACCCATGGTCAGATTTTAAAATAATCTGACAGAGATCTTCCTTGGGTGACCCTTTCCAAAAGCTGTACATATAATTTTGATCCGTCAAGAAACATGGCTCTTGTGAATAGGGGCTACTTGCACTATACAGACATGATGAAATTCTTGAAAATTCTTCTTCTCTGAAACCCCTGGTCAGATTTTGAAATAATTTCAGAGAGATGTTCCTTGGGTGACCCTTTTCAAAACTTGTTCGTAAATTTTGATCCATCAAGAAACATGGCTCTTGTGGATGAGGGCTACTTGCTCTTATACAGAAATGAAGAATTCTTAAAAATTCTTCTTTTTGAAACTGATGGTCAGACTTTTACAGGTGACCTTTTGAAAATTGCTTGGCAAAATTATAAAATTGGTTCCAATGTTTCAATACCTCAAAAAAAAAAAAAAAATAGACTATGGTCATCTCAAAAATTCAGGTGAGCGATCCAGGGCCATCTTGGCCCTCTTGTTTAAAATAGTTTGTTTTATAAATTTAAATTGCTTTGGCTAAATAGAACTTTCATTCATAGAGCTAAGTTGGGTTGTAGAGTATTTTTTTTTTTCATCTTTTTGTGTATAAAATCTTTGTCTGCAATGTGCTTCATTTGGCAGCACTGGTTTAATAGTTTGAAATAGGAATATTTGATTTTTTTTTCATCTCAGCCTTTTATTCTCAAAACAACAATTACTATAACTTTTTTCTAATCAACTCATAAAAAATTCAAATTACCTGGCATTTTCCTTAACATGTGAGGTTCAGTAGACTGACAGTAGGAACTTCCATTATTTATTTATTCATTTATTAAAAGTATGCAATGTGGCCAGGGACAGAGGTTATATAGTACAAATAGAAGTTTCAACTATCAGGTTGCTGCGAAACTGTTTTTTGCCATAGCTGAATGTGCTTGCTTTTGACCTAGGTTTTGGCATTGATGAAAAATGAATAAACGCAAATTTGTGATTGGTAAAAAATGTATACATGTTTATACTAAGACCCCTGCCTATTAGCTGGCAAATTTATGCCGTCAATTTTTTTGAAGATATTTCTTGTTAGAACCAATTAGAAAGAGGTCAAATCTACAATAAATATCAAGTAAGAATTTCTTGAGCTTGTGAAACTTGCATAAAATTCTTGGCTGTACCACCATATAGTTGCATGCATTACATGAAGTGTTAGCCGAAATACATCAAAGTGTTGTGACAAGTTCAGTTAACTTTTTAATTTACATAAAATTCAGGTTGCTGGCAAACTTATTGGTAAATTGCATAATCATATCAGCATTGTTGGGTCAAATATGTAACAAAGCAAGTATGTTCAACTCAAAAACTTACTTACAATGCCTTCAGGTTTCTCAAAAATCTGTTACATATAAATATGTAACCTGTTAATTTAGATATGAATCAAAGTATAAGGTTAAAAGTTCTTTAAAAACAGGGGGGTGAGGATCAGTGGACGGACAGAAGGAACTTTTATTATTTCTTTATAAATACATATATATTTTGTGACCAGGGACAGGGGTTATATAGCACATATGGAAGTTCCAACGATCAGGTTGCTGGCAATACCCATTTTTCAGCAATTTGTAAGCAGTTAAGTCACATGCAAATCATGGTATCAAACGTAATTTGACAAGTTTGTTCAGCTCAAAAACTTACCTACAATGCATTCAGGTTTCTTGAAAACACATTTTTCAAATATCTAGCTATACTGTTTTTAAACCTTTTGTAAGCACTTGGGTCAAAATGCATATCAAAAGTTCCCCCAGGTGAACTTAAAAAACTAGCATTCATTAAATTCAGGTCAAAAGCAGTGCCCTCTTGAAATTATTTATTTACTGTCTTCAGGTAGACCTAAAAATTACCCTACATTAAATTCAGGTTGCAAATACCATTTTCTTTGTTACATAAATTTCTTCAGGTATATTTATAATACAAGTCTACACTAAATTTATGTCTTTAGCAATTCTGTCTTTAAATATCTGTAAAGTATGTTCCCTCACTTAAACTTAGAAAACTAGCGTACATTAAATTCAGGTCTGACTCAAGCAATACCATCTTTAACACTTTAGGACACATCCCAGAGTTTCAATAACCCTAAGGAAAAAGCCTGGCAGAAATATTGTTTGGAAAAGGAGAAAATGCTGGTTACCAGCAAAACATCATCTTACTTCATTAAATTTTTCTCTTTCAAAATTTGAGGTAGTTTAGGGCATCTTTAATGTCACATGAAACTTACAATTTTAACTCTTACAGGTGGCCCTTCAGAATTTGGGACAAAAATTTTACGAACATGCAAACAAATCATCCTTATACTCCCATAGCCTTTTAATTTGCGTTGATAAAAACCCCAGCAGTCGAAAACCATCCGCTAACGCAAGAAATTAGAGATTTATTATGGACCAGGTTGATATCAACAGGAGACACGTTCTATTTTTAGATTATCAATTCTCTCATTTAAATACAGGAAAACACAGACAAAGCTTCAAACATCCGTCCAAAGAAGACATTATGGAAAATAATTATTATATGTTTGTTATGTAATGGAATTCAAGCGTTATTAATCACATGCACTCACTTGACATTCCCACACTGCTTTATTAATTTTGGCACGAAATCTAAATATAGCTTAAGAGGCTACGTAGCCTTTTAAGGGAATACCATCAAAAAAAAATTTTTTTTTTGTAATTTTATGATTCTTAATTACTGATTATTTGTATTGTTTTTTCATATAAATTTCAGTGACATATATATTTTTTAATTTGGTGTGATGTGAAAATTCTAAATACCCACCTTTAACCAAATAACAAAATTCTAGACCAGTCCATATTGAAAGTGTTTGCAGACGACAAAATAAATGTGGTTGAAAAATTGAAATTTGTTCTTGGAAGGCTCAGCGTACAGTATGAATATTTTGTACTTCTGTTCATACAGAGTCAGGATTGTGGTTCCTTCCATGCTTTATTATATCCAAATGAATGAAATAACAAATACTTGAACCTGTAAATCTTGGCATGAATTTTCAAAATCCAAAATTGTTTTTCTTTGTTGTATTTTTGTTGTTTGTTTGTTTTTTCATGTTTATTTCAAACTTTTGCAGAGGTTTTGTGTGCAGTGCTATCACCACATTGATTACCTAGGTACTGGTCTGTAAAAGTGTACCCGAAATGGCCAATGTGCAGAGAGGATTAAGGGCCTTTCCTTTTCTGATACATGTATTTGCAGCTTAAGATAGTACTGTCTTGGAGTGTGTTTGCAACCCAGGTCAAGAGATTTTATATTGGTATTAGATCTCAGGGGCCCTGTCTGTTTCAAAACCTCACCCCCAACAAATTACACTTTCTTTATACAAAACAAAAAAATGCATCCCTGTCTTCTTGATCTACATAAGACTTTAGGCCAAGGCATGTCAGAAAACATTGAAATTGTGACCCCAAAGTTACAGTTAGATAGCCATTTACATGCTGACACCCATATTGTATTGAGCAAGTAATAAAATGGCCATGGGTATGCCTGGGGAAACTGCTCCTATCTATATTGGGCACACCGTGCTAGGTGGACAGTCTTGTCCAATGTCTGGAGTGTGTATAAAATATATTAAATAATGTGTCAGCATTTTAATAAGGGTAATGAACTCTACCTTCTACCGTACATTGCCATACCTGTATGGTGGTAAGTTTTTATAAAAGACTGTGTGGCCAGAGTGTGTTTGAAAACATTTGATTGTGAACTCAAAAAGACGGTGAAAATGGACATTGCAAAGCCGACACCAAAATAAGCAATTCAAGAAAATGACCATTAATATGTACAACATACTTTTCCTTAAGTGTTGGCCACACTAAGTGAGCAGTCTTGTCTGGGTCAGTGTTTGAATTTGTATGATATAGAATACAATAGTGTGTCAGCCTACAAAGAAAGCATTAGTGAATATAATCATACTGTTTTCAAAATTTGCAATATTGTGAGAGCAATAAGCTGAATCGAATGATTTCTTTGGCCTACTTGGGGATATGGTTGTAGTTCCTTACCCTTACTTTGTATTCTATTTTTAGGTACAGAATAGTATTGGAGCCACATGCAATATGGTAAAGCGGAAATGAACCATCTTATTGGGAAACGGAACCTAGACTAGTGAATGTTGTGTATTGAACAAATGTAAATGGCGGTGGTCCACAAGTTATCATACATTCTTCAGATTGCTGGAACAATTTGGGAAAAGCAGTGTTTTTCATGCTGCAGTGTAAGTGCTGATTTTATGGTTTGGTTTAAGTTGTGTGAGTCTAGCCAAACTGATCTTGATGTTACTGGAATGGCATTAGCAAATTCACTCCTACCTTGGTTTTGAATAGGGTCACCTTATGACAACCGGTTTTTTGTCCAAAGTTCTGTTCTTTAGGGTTGAGCCTCATATTTCAATATAATTGAGCTACGTTTTGTCAATAGAATGCTATCTAAAGTAATAAATGCACCTAAAATTTAATTAGTGACCCTTGAGTTGCTATGGGAAACATGTGCACAGCTCAAGGGTATGCAGGTCTATGATGTATCTGATATTAATTAGCCTGTTTGGTTTACACCCATATTAAATTGAGCATGCAGGTAAAAAAAATGGCCAATGGCATGCCTAGAGAAACTGCTCCTATCTATATTGGCCACACCATACTAGGTGGACAGTCTTGTCTGATGTCTGGACTGTTAAACTATATTAAATATTGTGTCAGCATTTTAATGAGTTCTACTTACTATCATACTGGCTCATTTTTTGTATCGGTTGAAAAAAAAGGAACAGTGCAAAAGTTTTTGTAGAAAGTCATCTGTTTTGAAAACAAAGTGAAAACATGCACAGGAATGGAGGCATTTGTAATGTGCTAATACTACATTTCCACAGACAGTTTTGTTTAGAGCTTTAACCCTTTCCCATACAAGCCCTTGTTTTTACTTGTCTGCAGTACAAGTCTTCTGAAAACACTGTGGGAAAAGGAGAAATTGCTCATAACGAGCAATTTCTCCTTTTCCCACAAGGTTTTCTGCCCTTTTGGATAATTTCCTGCCATTGTTATGAAAGTTAAAATTGTCTTCTGCAAACTCTTTCAGTTTGGAAGAGTCTAAAATTTGCCATTTGGGAAAGAGTTAACAAGTCATAAGTATGTGGTGGTGAGTTGATAAGTTTATAAAAGACTGTTACACCAGGGCATTTTTGAAAACATCTTATCTTGATCCAAACATGTGACAGTAAAAAATGGTCATTACAGAGCTAACACCAAAATGACTAATTGCAACGAGATAAATTTCCTCAAGTATTGGTCACACTGTGATAGGTGAACCGTTGTGTCTGGTTCTGTTTGAGTGTTTATTATACACACAATATTGTGTCAGCTTACAAGGAAAAGTCTTAGGTAAATTTTATATCATTGCATAATGTTTACAATATGTTCAAAATTTGTAATTCTGTTAGAACAATAAACCGATTTCAATGATTACTTTGGTCTACTTATGGATGTGGTTTTTGTGCCTTACCCATGTTTTTGTTTTAAATTTAGGTCAAGTATAGTGCAAGAGCTACATACACAGACTATGGTAAAGCTGAGTTGAATCGTCTTTATGAAAAAAAGAACCTAGACTCATGGATGCTATATATTGTACCAATGTGAACAGTGTTGTTCCACAAATTACCATATATTCTTCATTCCCTGAAAACAATTTACAAGAGGCAGTGTTTCTGGAACATCTAAGTTGATTGTTTGAGTCCAGAACTGATCATGATGTTACAGAAATGACATTCCAGAATTGTCCTGCGAAAACTAGGAATTTCTACTATGTCTGCCTGTTCTGGAATTGTATCAGACAATTCTAGAATTGGGCGAGGGAGCTATAACATACTGTTGTCTTAAAATTACCAAGGGGATAGATCAGGATAATGATAAATATGTTGGGACATCCCCATGTATTGCAAAGGTTCTAGATTCTGGTGATCATGATTCTCTTTCTTCCTTTACACAGTATTTTCTACTCTTTCAGTCAAGCATACTACATATGCCGTCTTTGAAGCGACATCTGATTTCTTGTTTTGCAAATGTTTTCATTTTGGACTAGTCAAAAATAATCATGGTTATGTCATAAAGGGTAAAAGTTAAAAATGTATTGTAACAATATGAAAGTTCTTTTCAACTGACAAGATAATCTCACAGTATTAAAGAGTGTATATTAAAGATCAGGCTGCACTCTTGTGCAGTCTTATCTCTGCAAAACCCATCATGTTCATGCTTAGCAGCCAAACAGTTGAGCCTGAGACATCTTTGTGCTAACTTAAGACCGAGACAAAACAGATTTACTGATGGTCAACCCATTACCGAACAATCCCGACTTTTAATGACCCTGAAAAAGAAGCCTTTTGAAAACAATGTGAGACAAGGAGAAAATGCTGGTAACCAGCATTTTCTCCTTTTCCCACAATGTTTTCTACTCTTCCCAAATCAAATTTCTATTTTTGATTCCCATTTATTTTGACTGTAAATGCCTTCGATTTGGCTAGTCCAAAATTTTGTCGTTTGGTAAGGGGATAAATTTTTAGACTCAACCAAATTGAAAGTATTAGGAGATGGTAAATTAAATGAAGCCCAAATGAAAACATTATGGACAAGGGATAACCAGTATCACTATGTTCTCATTTTTCCAAATTGTTTTTAGTAGCTTTCTTCTGGGTTTTTAAAACTTTGGATGGTGTGACAAAGGGTTAATGTGAGAGAAAATATTTTATAGGGTTTGTTTCCCTTATACTGCTTAACCCATTACCACACAATGCACATCAATTTGATGAAAACAAATCAAAGATTGTGCTGGTTAATTTAATTTGATACTTCAAAAATGATTATACAGTAAGGTTTTACACAGAAAACATCAGAAAAGAGAAAAGTGTCGACCCTGGTCAGCCTGCGCAATCAATGCAGTCTGACCAGGGTTGACATAGTACATTTTCGTCTAACGGGTTACAATTTTTATACAAGTATGGTACCCTGGTTGTCATGATAAACAGTATAGATGTACATGCTATCTCACTTATTGTATTGTCGGTTTACTTCAAAAACCTCATAACTACAGCTTGTTACCTGTAGTTAGAACAAGCTGTAGTTAGAAGGTTTTTGAAGTAATTGGTCAATAACCTGTCAACCATAACTTAAAAACATGAATGCTTAGCAGATGATTCATGACAATGTAACTATTCAGTGCACATTTCTTACAGTATTCTATGTAATCGTGCCTTTCAATGGTATCATAGTTAGAACCAAATTCAGTTAAGTTCTTCTTGTGAGTATCAATCACTCAATACTGTACAAGGAGACAAACATCAATGATAATGATCAGAAAATGATGAAAGAAAATGAAAAAAAGTTTTATTTTGTCCCCAATTCCTACTTTGCCCAGGGACAATTCAGGAATTGAACCATGCCAGGTAGGCATTCTTACTTCCTCCTGCAAAGTGAGAATTCCCACTTGGGGTGGGAAGATTCCAGTATTGTCCTGATTCCTACTTTGTGCAGAACATAAATAACACATCCTGTTGGTTAAAGTTATGTTCTTTAGTACTTAGCCATATCTTTTAATTAAAAAAATTCTGCAGTACTACCTCAAGTTTAACTTAACTCTTTACCACACAATCCTGGCTTTTAACAACCCTGAGAAGGCCTGTGAAAACATTGTGGGAAAAGGAAAAAATGCTGGGAACCAGCATTTTCTCCTTATCCCACAATTTTTTTTACCCTTTTCAAATTAAATTTCAATTTTTGATTCACATTTATTTTTCGTCTGCAAATGCTTTCAGTTTAGACTAGTCCAAAAATACCAGTATATTGTTGTTTGGTAAAGAGTTTAGTAGCCGCCCCTGAGTTGCTATGTGGAACATGTTTACAGCTAAAGAGTAAAGAGTGTTAATGATGTGTATGACATTAGCCTGTTTGGTTATGGGGTAACCTCTATTTTATAGATTGATAAAAATATTGTAAAACATAACAATGTGTTGTGAAATAAACAGTGCTTCATTTTGCTGCACTTCTTTCCAAAGTGGTTATTCAGTGGTTATTCTCCTCATGGCGTAGAAAAGAATCTAATGACAAATTTTTAGCCTTCTCCCTTGTAATGTGTTTTCTAAACAGTCCTCAGTTTTTAACAGCCCTGAAAGAAAAAGGCCTTTGAAAACATATTGTGGGAAAGGAGAAAATGCTGGTAACCAGCATTTTCTCTGTTTCCCACAGACAAGTTTTAATTTCTAGCATTTTTTCCTTTTCCCATAATAATTACTAAGGCTTTTTTCTTAATGTTTTCACTGGCTATACCAAAAATGTTAAAATCTAAAGCATAAGTTTCCATGTAGCTGAAATTATGATTTCCGTCTTCGAAATTGACAAAAAAATAGAAAAATACTCGCACCCAGCATTTCCCTCAATATTTTCAAAACCTCCTCACCCATGTTTTGTTTTGAATCAAAAAGTTTTTAAAGAGGAAAAAGTGACTATATGAGTCATCAAAAAAGAGTAGCTTTTGCTACTTGTTATACCTATCCTTGGAAAATTTTGGATTTTTTTCCTTGCGTAACAGCTCTATGCACCACAGGATTATTATCTGAATTTCTTCAGCCCCTATGTCCAACCAGCTGTGACATGTCCAATTTTTGCCTTTATTGCCTCGGTACAATACTCTATATTGTTATTCATCTCTCGCTAACTCCAGCAATTTTTTTAATAGATTGATTGAATGATTGTCCAGTTAATTCTTCTATAGGTTTATCCACTTATTAATTCAGTCATTGGACTTATTCTAGGTGTCTGCTTATTATTGCAGACCTTCATTATTCATTTCGTAATTATTGTGTGGCCTATGTTTGCCTTGCATTTCCCTTTTGTGCAAGGTTCCACTACTTGATTCATACTTTCATTTTACCTATTTTTGTCCCATTTCACTTCTTTATTTTGTACTTTGGGTTTGAACATTGTGCTCCTGCATTCTGACCAGGGAATGGGCTTTTGCTTTTTCGTCCTTTTATTGTAAGGGTCTTTTTCGGGTCGGAGTCTGGCAGTACATTGGTTCTCTTTCTATTTGACATATGCCTTAAATAATATTATGAGAAGCCAAGTACGTACAGATTAATATAACTAATTGTAACAAAAGAACAGTCTTAAACCTTTGTTACCATATTAACGAAGCTGTAAAGCGCCGTCTATCCACTGTGAACGTCATCTGCTCTTGATTGTGCCTTGCCAGGCGGCCAATTATTTATTTGTTATTTTCGTCACCATTGACCCTTATCCTGCTTAACCCATTACCACACAATCCCTACTTTTGATGACCCTGAGAAAGAGGCCTTTAGAAAACATTGTGGGAAAAGGAGAAAATGCTGGTAACCAGCATTTTCTCCTTTTCCACAATGTTTTCTACTCTTTACACAACAAATTTCTAATTTGGAGTCACTTTTATTTTGTTGTCTGCAAATGCTTTCAATTTGGACAAACCTAAAATATTGTCGTTTGGTAAAGAATTAATAACTGAAATGCAATGTTCAGTACGTTTTTAAAAACCCAAGTGTGTGGAATAATATCTCCTTGTCAGTGTAGATTAAAGATTGGAATCCATGGTCTGGGCGGTCTGATCTTGATCTGCACTGGCTGCAGAGGGGTTAAGCAGCTCAGGGGTTAATTTTCTCTATCTGCTACTAGGTAAGGCATAATCATATAAATATGTCGCTATCCATTCATCCATATATTCAAATGTTTGTTAGGACTTACTTAGTTCAGTTACGGTATATAGTCTGCATGTATTACATATGTAGTAACTTGGCTACAACGCCTCACTTCCTTAGGCCTGTGTGCCTCTATAATTTTTCAAGTCTAATTAACTCTGTCATTTGACAAACATCTTTTTTTCGTCAAAATACAATCAGATGCCGAAATCTACTTCGGATCCAATAAGACTGGTCTTTAGTGGAGCCGAGACCACTGTGGGAAGGGCAGATAATTCTTGTTACCACTATTTCCCAATTCACAAAATGAAGTCAAAATTTTGTTTATTGGGGCCATTAGAACATTGGATAGTTTGTTAAAGTGTTAAGTGTTTAAAGAAAAATTTCCACGCTATATAGTTATATAATTGGTAGATTGAATGGCTTTTGTAATTGACTATATGATCAATGCATATGTAAATCTTCCCTGTGGGGTCCCGTTTTTTTGTTTTTAATAGAATAGGACCTAGGCCTTCTAAAATTAGAGACAAACGACTGCTTTCCTCGTAATTCGTAGGATTGCAGCTGGCTGGGTAGTTTTTATTCCAAATCCTGTATTTTTTTCTCAGTGTAAATAGGGTTTGGAATGGGAATCAATTGGCCCATGGGACAACACGCGGTTTAATCGGGGATATAAGAATAAACCACTGCAGTCCCGCGATCGTCACATCGGCCATTTCATCAGGCGGAACAAAAGTGACAGCATGCATGTTGTTAATGGCGACAATAGGGACATCATTTTGTGTTTCGTCCATTCCTCATTTATGATGTTTGTCTTATGTTGTTGCACATGTATGTTATTTTCACCTCGCATTATTGTTTACTAATGCAAGTGCGCCCAATATGACCCAAGTTGTCAACGGGCCTTAAAGCGCTATTCATTCTTTAGATGTAAATCTATTGTTTGCCATCTATAAGGAAAATGCATAGTATGTTAAATACCATAATTGTCCATGCTCATTCTCCACTTTTCCGGCTATTTTTCCTGTTTTTCTCTCCCATGTTTTGATATGGCATTTGATTATTTAAACTCCTTTTTTATTTAAGTGACCTATTAGATGTCAAATTACGTATTTGTAAGTACGAAATGCATGTGTATGCATAAATATTCAATAAAATCTATCTATCTTTATTTTTGTTATCCCTAACTTCTTTCTTATTGCTTTCCTTGTTTTTTTATTGTATAGTGCTTGCCATTTTGGCAGAAAAAACAATAAAATAATAATAATAATTACCTCTTGGCGGAGCTACTGGGCTTTACCTGAATGTTTACCGAACCCAAAACTCTTAGGACTAGTTAAAACTGAAAATATTTGCATACAAACTAGATTTTGCTCACATGACTTGATTTTACCATGAAATATTGGACAATATTGTTCGGAAAATGGTGGAAACCATGCTGGTTACCAGCGTTTTCCAACAATGTTTTCAAGGGCTTCTTTTTCTGGTTTGTTAGGACTTAGCATTGTTTATTAAAGGGTTAACTCTTTACTAACAATTCCGACTTAAAATGACCCGGTGAAAGAATCCTATAGAAAACATTGTTGGAAAAGGAGAAAATGTTGGTAACCAGTATTTTCTCCTTTTTCCACAATATTTTCTACCATGTCTAAGTCAGAAATCATTCTATTAACAAGATTTAATTTGTCTGTAAATATTTTGAATTTGGTCCAGCCAAAAAGATTTGTCTTTGGTTAACCCTTTACCACACAATGGCAACTTTTGACGACCCTGAAGTAGAAGCCTTTTGAAAACATAGTCGGAAAAGGATTTCCCCTAATGTTTTCTAACCTTCCAAAATCGAATTTGGATAATTATTTCAGTCACATTTATTTTGTCGTCTGCAAATGTTTAAGTTGAACCATTCCATAAATTTGTTGTTTCGTAAAGAGTTAAAAGACCATATGGTAGTCAGCCTTTAGTTGGTTGTATTGGTTGGTTGTTTCAGGGTTGAACGTTATTTTAAACAGCTAAGGTCATATCATGGTGGTCAGTGATGCACATACGTTTCCTTGCTTTCTCACACCAGTACTAACACAACTTTCCTTCCAAAGCTACCAACTACTTTTCTCACATACTTCAGCAAACGTAAGAAAGTTCGCCTCAACCAGGTATTGACCTTCCAACCACCACGTCACGAGTTCGACAGCCACCTGGGCGGGGCAGACAGCCTCTAAAACCAATATGAGGACATGAGAAAGAAAGGATCTGAACCGAGTTGTCTGATGAGAAATAATTTTATTAAACAAGTCTGAGGAAAATGTTACTAAGCCCGCCTTTAGCAAGCTTAATAACATTTTTTTTCTTGATGAGATTCTTTTTTTCACATATAATAGCACATAACAGATCAGAAGTTGCCAAACCATCTATAGCTAAATGTTATTTTGATGCCATGGAAATCCAGAGATTTTGAAGGAATCAAAGTCTTTAAGGGTGATAGACGTTGTAACAGTAAATAACTCTAAACACCCTTTAAAAAAGGACGTCGTTAAATCGACACCGAATAAGAAAAAATAAAAAATATGACGGTGCTTGGAGATAACTGACACCAGACTTAAACGGTGTGCAGTCATGAATAGACTCAAACAGTGGCGATGTAGCAATTTCCGTATATGTAAAGTTTTACATTGAAGTCAAAGTGTTTGCTCTCGAAGTGCCCTTCCATCGATGATGCCTTCAAACTGAACACCGCAATCATCATAACGGTTTGTTGTCTGACACTTGTAGAAAGAATCAACATCGAGAAAACGACATATTTTTGGCCAGCAGACATTTTGGAAATAATAATGTAAAGGAAATCATTGTGGGAAAAGGAGAGATTGCTTGCAATGAGCGATTTCTCTAGTTCTCTCAATACTTTCCACTATGGTACTAACTTTAAAGGCGCTGTCACCCTCTAGCGTATAGAGCCAGCGTATGAGGAACGTATCAAATATTTAGAAAAATTGTTTATACGCGCAACTTTTCAGCGTATGAGGTCGATTTTTGGTTAATGACCGTTAGAAAAACGCAGTCCTAGCGTACCGTCAGCGTATGAGTAGCATACAATAGCGTATGTTAGTGTATGTGATGTGATGTATTTTTGAGTTGGACGTATACCAACGTATGAATAACGTATATCAGCGTACCTCCGATATATGAGAAACGTATGCAGAACGTCAACCTAACGTATGAGGAGCGTACACAGCAGGGGGTATAAAAGGTGGCAGCGCGCAAATTCATTCATTCGGCCAGTAGACTTCAAGCTGTCAAGATGCCAAAACGCCGTGCCCAGAAAGTCAAGCCAGCTGATGTTCCTCCTCCATCTCCACCTGCACCTGGGCCTGCACAAGCACCTGCACCTGCTGCTGCTGATCCTGATCCTGAGCCAGATGTCATCCGTCCTCCTCTTCAGCATGCTGGTCATTCAGAAGATACTGGTGGTGATACCTCAGATGTAATGTCAGTCTCTCCAATTCCCGGGATGGCTCCAGGGAATCTTCTCCAGCATTATCACATTTCTCCAGGGCTTCCTCCATATCCCCCAAATACAAAAAGAAGAAGCAGAGGGCCAAAAAGAGTGAATTCAGTTTAAATTTTGCTGAGGAGGACCAGATGTTGGACTTTATCAGAGATAATCCTATTCTCTGGAATGTGAAATTGACTGACTATATACCCCCCTCCATACGCTGGAAATACGCATGTAATACACATGGGATAAGTTGGCTGTACGCTCAGAACACGTTAGGCACAAGTTGAGTACGTTAAACTGTCATTAAAACTACCATTATAACGTTAGCCATTCGTTAGACACACGTCAGACACACATTCATTATACGCTCGTCTAACGCTAGGTGTCCTGACCCATGCAATTTCAACGTATCAGAAGCGTACTCGACGTTTGAGTAACGTACCTTCAGCGTACCTCTAGCGTGTTCAGCGTATGAGGAACGTATGATGAGCGTAAAATTCATACGTCGACATACGCTGAAATTTTTTGTGCATGTTCAAAAAATTATTTGACCGTCAACGTACATCAGTGTACACCGACGTACCCCGGCGTGCTAGAAACGTATCCCAGCGTACCCCTAGCGTGTTTCAGCGTATGCCCAAAAAGTCCATACGTTCCTCATACGCTGGCTCTATTTGCCAGAGTGTGACAGCGCCTTTACAATTTAAACAAACTTTGAATGGTTTCTGCAACCTCTTTCATCTTAGAGCAGTCTAAAATTATGTTTGGTTATGTGTTTCATTATGAAAAATATGTTTATCCACCAGGAAAGAGCCAGGTCGGAAGTCTGTGCCCTCCAACCAGGCTCTTTTTCTGTCGGCTACTCTTCCATGAAAAATATAAAATATAAGAATCCTACACAATTACACAATAATTATGATCTACCAAAATGGAACTTCTAAAGCAATACGAATTTTTGAAAATCCAGCCATGTAAGAGTTGAAGTAATCTCAGAATATTAAGAAAAAAGAAAGTAAAGGCTGGTGCCAGATACTGGATTCATTTCAGGAACATAAGTCACATAGTTAAAGAATTGTTGAAAAAGGTGTTGAACAAATGCAATTTGATTGAAGTCTGTCTGTATCTAAAATTGTCACAAGCAGAGTGCTAGACTGATATTTTTTTGTTGTAATTTTATTATTCTTATTTTTTAATGATTTTGATTATTTTATTCCATATAAATTTCATCGATATATATGTAATTCAATATTAGTTGTTTTCATGGACATTGGCGAGTTCTGATTGGCTGAAAAAAAAAATCATAGCCCCATAAAAAAAAAAAAAAAAAAATTCAGCAGTGCCGGGACTAGATCTACTTCTGCAAAGTAATGTAAACAAACATGTATACGAGATTTCATAATGGTCTTCTTCCTGATCTTTATCAAGTCCTAAGTTCAACTTGCTTGCTGAATTCATTTTCTCTAAATATTGATAAAAATATCCAACAGCAAATTCAAAGAGAGAGCTGAAAACTCATTGTCACTTTGCTAGGTTCCAACAATCTTATTTTCAGCATAGTTCTAGCGTATTGAACTTCTGGTAATAAAGCTACTGAACCTGCAAATGTTCAATACTATATGGTGACGTCAGGTATACGTCATTGTTACGTCATGAACCGGCAGTTTTACCGCGCTATGAATTAGGAATGAAATGGACATTATATAAATACGCAATGTTAGATTTTCAAAGAAAAACAAAAACAGTAATTTTCAAGTGTATATTTGTTGTCTGTGATATTTACAAAATAATCTTCTTTCTATCGTGGTATATCGTTCAATAAACCACAGTTGTGAGTTATGAGGCGCAATAAATAATCCACGAGGGCGATAGCCCGAGTGGGTTATTCATTGCACCTCATAACTCACGTGGTTTATTGAACGATAAACCACGATAGAAAGAAGACTATTTCGATTCTAACATGGCCAATTCTCAGCGTAAGGAAAACAAGTTCAAACTCAGAGTGAAAACGCGGATGAAGATAATGTTCCATTGAATAACTCACTCACTGAATGATGTCACTCGATATAGGATGACGTCACTCTACATGTATTGTCGCAGATTTTATCACGTTTTCCTTGCACTGTGTTTATAGAGCCAAAGTCGTGTGTTATGTTTGAATTAAGAAATAATCTTCTTTCTATCATGGTATATCGTTCAATAAACCACAGTTGTGAGTTATGAGGTGCAATAAATAATCCACGAGGGCGATAGCCCGAGTGGGTTATTCATTGCGCCTTATAACTCACAACGTGGTTTATTGAACGATATACCACGATAGAAAGATTATATCGATTCTAACGTGACTAAATCTTAATGAAAGGAAAACAAACTCAAACTTAAGAGTAAAAACGCGGAAGAAGATTATGTTCCATTGAATAACTCACTCATTGATTGACAGATACAGAATGACGTCACTCTACATAGATTGTCGCAGATTTTACCACACTTTCCTTGCACTGTGTTTATAGAGCCGAATTCGCGCGTCATGTTAGAATGAATTATAAGGGATGAAGAGATTTTGAATGAAAAAAAAACCTAATCACACTTTTGTATGAAACCGCTTCATACAGTGTGATTAGTTTTTTTTTTCATACCTCCATGAAAACAAAACAAAAAAATTTTTTTTTTTCATTCCTTGAATACTTTTTTAATTTGGTGAGATGTAAAAAAACTAAATACACAACTGTAAGGCTAGACAATGGTATGGAAATGGAAAGCCTTACTTTATAACGATGTACATGCAAAAGGGTGAAATAATTACAGGCGACTTTACCTTCCTTTGCACATGTTTTTGTTATCGTTGAAACTTGTTAATTTTGAGGTGCTTTTTTAGCTCACCTGAGCACGAAGTGCTCAAGGTGAGCTATTGTGATTGATCAATGTCCGTCGTCCGTCCGTTCACAATTACAAAAAAATCTTCTCCTCCTAAACTAACAATCGGATTTTAATCAAACTTCACAGAAATGATCCCTAGGAGATGTACTTTCAAAATACTTCAAAGATTTGAATTCCATGAAGAACGCTGGTTGCCATGGCAACCAAGTGAAAAAAATGTTAAAATCTTCTAGTCCAAAACTGTAAGCTTTCATGTTTGGCATGTAGCATCATCTAGTGGCCCTCTACCAAAACACTTCAAATCATGGCTCTAGTGTTGAAATTGGCCCTATTTTGTGGGTTCTCAAATTTTACATAGAGATAAAGAAGGAAATCTTAGAAAATCTTCTTGTCCTAAACTGTAAGGGTTAGAGCTCTCATATTTGGCATGTAGCATCATCTAGTGGCCCTCTACTAAGATACTTTAAATTATCGCCCTAGTGTGGAAATTGGCCTTATATTGTGGGCTCTCGGATTTCACAAAGAGATAAAGAAGGAAATCTTAGAAAATCAAATCGTCTCGTCCCAAACCGGAAGGGCTAGAGCTTTCATTTTTGGCATGCAGCATCATCTAGTGGCCCTCGACCAAAAGACTCCAAATTATGGTACTGGTGTGAAAATGAAACCTATGTTGTTGGTCTTGGATTTCACATAGAGACATGGAAGGAAATCTTTAAAAACCTTCTTGTCCAAATGGTAATGGCCAGGGCTTTCATATTTGGCATGTAGCATCATCTAGTGGCCCTCAACCAAAATACTTCGAATTATGTCCCTGATGTAAAGAATTGGCCGGATTTCACATGGCGATAAAGAAGGAAATCTTTAAAAAATCTCTTTGTCCCAAACGGTAATGGCCAAAGCTTTCATATTTGGCATGTAGCATCATCTAGTGGCCCTCTACAAACATACCTCAAATTATGGCCGTAGTGTTGAAAATGGCCCTATGTTGTGGGTTCTCGTATCTCACATAGTGATAAAGAAGGAAATCTTGGAAAATCTTCTTCTCCCAAACCATAAGGGCTAGAGCTTTCATATTTGGCATGTTGCATCATCTAGTGGCCCTCTGCCAAAATACTTCAAATTATGGTCCTGGTGTGAAAGTAAGCCCTACGTTGTTGGTCTCAGATTTCACATAAAGAGGGAAATTTTTAAAAGTCTTCTTGTTAGCACTCTTGAGACAACATTTCTTGCTAAGCTGAATTGAAAATTGGTAAGAATGTCTGTCTCAATAAAATCTCACATGAGTCTGCATTGAATGCTTGTTCGGAATATAACTTTGTCATCTCAAGTAAGAACGACTTCAAAATTGGTATGCATGTTTGTTGTGATATTAAATAGCACTGTGTTCAAGAACAATAACTCTACCTAGCATGGATTTTGAGTAATTCCACTTTGATCTTTATTTTAATAATATTGTTTGCTTGTCAAGAGTGGAATTTTGAAGTCTTAAGTCAAATTGTTTGTTGCATTGCCTGCCCTTTGCAACTATTATACCTCCTTTACAACTGGCGGTGGGACTGCATATCTTGTGACAATTTGCCACTCTTGTTTCATCATCATAAGCCCTTGAACTTCAGTATTCGGTAATTATAACCTTTGTTGTAGACCTTGCTGCTTAGTACTCGGGTGAGCGATATAGGACCATCATGGTCCTCTTGGTTTTTTATTCATAAGTTGATCAATTTACTGAACCCTGATTACAAATATTGAAGTTAGAACTATCCATATATCTCGGAAAAACTGAAATTGTGACTTATATACTGTTATCAAAACTGGAGAAATACAGATCATAACGAACAACTTCTCACATAAAAGCTCTGCATCATATTCTGCTGTTTGAGAGTTTGTGTCAGTACATTAACTGCAGTTTAGTAAAAGATCTGTATTTCAGGAAAACCTCACACGCAGTCTTTCTCGACAGATCCCATCATTTTAGAAAAATTTAAAGAAGCTGTTATCAGGAGAAGCCTGACTTTTCATAGAGAGCAAGGTAGAAGCTGAACTTTTTTCGCATCCTTTACTGTCTCTGTTGAAGTGTTATTTACATGCAATGTCATAAAACCTAGTTGTGGTTCATCTGAGCACGAATTTCTCATCTGAGCACAAGCTAACTTTCATATCATAGGCTTGACCAGTTGTCCTTGGGTAGTCTTCTGGTTATAATATGCTTGTTTGACAACACAAGGAGATGCCTTAATGGTTATTTTAAGTGTATGGCCTTGTGGAAAGAGCTTGGTTAACTCCATAAAGAAATTAAAAAGGAGTTATGATTCTTCTGCCACCTCAAACATGTAATTGTTAAAAGGTACAGGCTAGCTGTGCTGTTTGATGACATTTCTTGTTATTCAAGTTGCTGACAACAATGTATGTGACCTTTACCAAGGCTCATCTCATGATTGTAGTCAACTTTCCTAATTATTTACCCCCATTCAAGATCGTCTATATGGCAAATATGTTGTAAGGTGCTGAAGTGCTTGGATGCAAATGTGTTATAAGCTGTCATTTAGTACAGAATCTGACAACCAGGAAACCAACGGTGAAGAAAAGTTGGAACTTCCGTTTGCTGACCCAAGCTACTTTATACATAGAATACAATGGTCTTTTTACTGCCAGCTTTTTTGGCTAGGTATGGTTTGAAAGGTATGAAGTCTTGTATTTTCGTTTGTCTTGCTGTAAAATTTGGCCTTGAATTGAGGGTAATGTTCGTACTCAACATGTAACGTATGTATAGCCAAAAATATTTATACAGGCAATATTTACTTTTTTTTTCTGGTGCATGTGAAGCATGTATCATAAAATGCTAGTATCATTTAAAATCAGTGGGATCAGTGAAACAATGTATAGTCCTACTCATGTTCCAAGTCCACAATAAAGAAATAAATGCATAGCAGAAATACAGGGACCGGCCAGGATTTGAACCTTGAACGCCTAAACGGTAGGCCACCATCATTACTACCGAGCTACAGAGAATTCTCCTTAACGCACTTGTTGGGTATTATATTTATATCGAGATGAAGCCATGCATGAAAAAGTGTCTATGTGCAAGGCTGTATGAACACCTGATCTTGACTGACCCGTTGATTCTTTGACATTCCTGCTAAATGCACCGCACATGGAACTCGTCAAGAGACATTATCAGATGTCCCAATTTGGATGGTGTTCAGGAAGAAGAAATTGTAAACGAACTAGAATGTTATTGAGGCTAGGCGTATTTGTGTATTTCGGGATAGCATTCAAAAAGACACGGTTCTGTAAATACGAACATTACAGATGTTATAGTAACTGGGGATCTCAATTTTAATACTATGAATGAAATTCATTTTCGGAAAGTCCAGGCGCTTTGTAATCAATTTAATTTGTTTCAATGTATTGATGAACCGACTCACTTTATCGAAAACTCTATGTCCACTATTGACCTTCTTTTTGTTACCAATAAAAAATCAATTTTAACAACTGGCGTAGGAGAGCCTTGTCTTGACCTTACTATGCGGTACCACTGTCCTGTGTTTGGTGTCTTCAATTTCATTAAACCCAAATTAAAGCATATTCAACGAACGATTTGGAAATATGATCAAGGCGATTACAACCAGATAAGAGCCTGTCTTGCAAATTTCAATTGGCGTACAATAATTGATGATGATATTGACAATTATGCTGGAAATGTTGTCACGTCCAAAACTCGTATGTTTATTTCAAGCTAGACTGTCAGTATTTATCTTCAGGACCCTCTATGGATGACCAGTTTTATTAAAAGGAAGATTCGCTGGCGTAAGAGACTATACAAAAAAGCTATCAAACAAAGCTTGTCACTGGTCAAAGTTTCGGTCTGCTAGAAACGAAGTAATAACTATTATCCGTCAAACTAAAGAAAACTATTATGACCAGTTGTCTTCTAAATTAAAATCAGGTTTCTTGACATCACGCGGTTTGTGGAAAACCTTAAAGTTACTCATGTCTTCAAATTCTTCGTCGTCAATCCCTCCTCTTTTTGACAATTCTTGTGACTGAATGGTATTTGATGAGAATGAGAAAGCCAACGTCTTGAACTGTTATTTTGCAAATCAGTCGCGTGTAGACCTTCCAAATTAGCATTACCCATTGACACAATCATCCTTAGATACAATTGAACATTTCTTTCTACAATGTCCAAGTTATGTTAACATAAGAAATCAATTAAATCTTACCATTAATGATATAACAAGAGTTTCCCTTAGAAGTATCTTATATGGGGACGAAAGTCTTGGTCTGTCTTCAAATGAAATAATATTTGATGCAGTTCATACTTATATTCGCGCAAGCGGCAGATTTAGATATTGGCAACACTGATCTTATTTATTTTTTTCTTTTTAGCGATGATTAACCATCCGTCCCCTAAACGGGCTTAAGTCTTCTGTGTAATAACAAATTCCTGTGGAATTATAAGGTCAGGTTGTAAGTCATTTTTATGGTCCTTACTTATTATCGTAAGGTCAGGTTGTAAGTTATTCTTATGGTCCTTACACATCGAATATTAGTTAACAATTTTACCAGTATATAACTCCACATCCATCTTTTCATTCATCTTTTCTTCTTTTTACCTCTCTTGTCTTTTTCTATTCTATTTTCTTCACTTTTGTTTTTTGTGACTTCTTTATACATACTGTTAAACCGGAGCTTGGAGAGAAACTATATAAGCTTAGCTTTCGTTTCGATCCATTTTATAGAATTGTTCTTGTTAATCTGATTGATATATATTTCTATGTAATACTATCTGATTCTATGAATAAAATATGTTTAAACTGAAGACACGGATTATATGCAACAGTTCTGAAATTCAAAACGGCAATACTACCGAAAACTTTAAAAGTTGGGTACTTTAAGGTTCCTAAGGATAGTTATATTATACTATGTACCAAACCTTCTCCAGTGCTACAGATATTTCAAGTTTGGACACCACGAAAGGCAATGCAATGCTGATGACCATTGCAAATAATGTTGAACTAACGGAGTAGGAACTTAACAAATCTTCCAAATGTTTGAACTGCGGTGAAGAACACTTTTCCACATCCCGATCTTGTAAGGTTTGGAAGAAGAAAAAGAAATCATTACAATTAAATGCCTCGAAAACCTTTTATTCACTGAATCAAGAAAAATCATAGATGCATGAAAATCATTTGGTGCATTTTATTAATATAGTCATATACGAGGGTTGTTCGGGAAGTTCGTAGAATTTTGCTCTAAAATCCATATTATTTGTAATTTATAGGTAAATATCAAGGTATAAGTACTTAAACATACCGTGACTACATTTCCAAAAGATTATTCGAAAATATCAACAATAACCGAAAATAGCGGTAACCCTAGCAACACAATATCGGGATACCGGAGCAGTCCATTACTTAACAATGTTTAACATAGTATAACAGATTTTACATTGTATCTTTTATACTTTCTATTGGCATCAAAATGGCGCGAAAACGGCAATCGTTAACACAACGTCATGACGTCATTTCCTGCAAATTTCATAACGTTTTCGGTTCTTTCAAACGAGCTACACGATTTTGAAGGAGATATCAAAAAGTCGCTGACCGGAAGAGATGACGTCTACCGGCGACGTCGAATTGCGAAGTGTTGTGAAATTTTGTGTCGCGCTGGAAAAATCACCAACAGAAACGCTGAACATGATCAAATCTAAAGGAAAATATAAAAAATGCAGCCCAGCTACTGTATATAAGTGGCATGCGCGTTTTAGAAGCGGACGTGATTCTATTGAGGACGATCCTAGATCTGGTCGGCCGGCCGTCGTAGTGTGTTCAGTTAGGGATCGAGTGAAAGACATGGTAAATTGTGATAGGAGAATTACTGTCAGGTCGATTGCAGATGAACTCGATGTTTCGGTATCCACGGTGCATGGGATATTAACAGATGAACTGGGCATGTCTAAAGTTAGTGCGCGTTGGGTGCCCCGATTGCTCAAGGAAAGTGAAAAAGAATGCCGGGTGCGATGTTCACAGGAGTTTCTTACCCGCTACGAAACAGAGGGAGACGCATTTTTAGACAGGATTATCACCACGGATGAGACCTGGCTGCACCACTTTGACCCGGAAACTAAGCGCATGTCATCGGTGTGGAAAACCGCGCGTACCCCTCCACCAAAAAAGGCTCGGGTCCAAAAAAGCGCAGGAAAACAGATGTTCGTTTACTTCATGGACCGGCACGGGATGCTATTACAGCACCGAATTCCAGAGGGCCAAACAGTCACAGCGGCATACTATTCTAAGGTAAATGATAAATAAATAAATAAATAAATAAATCTAAATAAATAAATAAATCAAATAAATAACAAAAAATGAGATATTGATTTATGCAAACCTAATGAACCGTGCATTTCTTTCTTTATGTTCTGAGGCGGGATCTCGTTAACGCGATACGGAAGAAACGGCCCCACTTGAACCATGACCAAGTAATACTACACCAGGATAATGCATCGGGACACCGAGCGGAATCTACACAGCTAGAGATCACTCTGCTGGGTTTTGAGGTCTTGAAGCACCCATCATACAGTCCTGACCTCGCCCCCATGGATTTTCGCGTGTTCCCGGAGCTCAAGGCACAGTTACGCGGAATACGGTTTGATTCAGCTGACGACCTTACTAAACAAGCCCAAGCAGTTGTGTCGTCATTTTCTGAAGACTGGTATGTAGAAACGTACACTAAGTGGATAAGCAGGCATCGGAAATGCGTGGATCTTGCGGGTGACTATGTGGAGGAAGTGCGACGTTCGTTGGACTTAAATGACTTACATGCTGTTTTATTTCTGTTAGGAAAATTTTGCTATTCAAGATACTAGAAAAATACACAGGGAATGGATAGAATAAAATCTGAAATTTGTGCCCGTATATTTTATTTTATTAAACTGCGATTATAACTTGTCCTATAAAAAAATTCTACGAACTTCCAGAACAACCCTCGTATATATAATTATCTATACTAATATAGACATAAAGTCAGGTTATGCTTTGATCCGAACCTGTCTGGGTCAATGCAAAATTCTGGCTTCTTCTTGTAAATATGGATTTAATGTAATTGTAAATCTCTGTTGTGTATTTATCCTATTCGGAAGCATGCTCGCAACAAAATCAATCAGTCATTTACATCCGTAAAGTGAGGAATATTCATGGACTCGATATGAACTATTGTGTATGTTGATCGAAACAAATGAGTTAACCGTTGTGACTGTCGGTTTACATTGTCATTTGCCACAATTACTGTGGTATTCACACAACTTGGTTGTTGTGAATGTTCTTTAAAGTTTGATGACAGAATCTTATCTCCTTTTCTTTTACTGTATTTATGACCCATAATTTACAATAATAAGCATCCAAAGAAACTTCTGTCAACTTGAACTTGAGCCGTGTTGACTTTCATTCTGTCCACGGGTGCTCGGATTTTATCGTTATGTTACATTGTAAACCATCGACCAATCAGGAAGCCGTATTCCTGGACAGACTCGATTCATTGGTAGGTTTTCTGGACAGATTCACTCGCTTGAAAACCTTGACCAATTAACCAATGAAGCATGAGGATTTCTAGACAGTCCTTGACAACTGTCCAGCTGAAACCTATATAAGGAAGCGTTTCGAGCGGTTGTGTGACTCTTGGATCCGGTCTACAACATTAAGTTGTCACCAAAAGAACGAAACGAAAACTTAATATTAGATCTACTCATTGCATTTCAAAAAGTTATTCTTGTGGTAATCAAAATGAAGGGAGTGTTTCGACCATAATTTTCCTGTTTTGCATTTAAAGGGGCGTATTGACTGTGTATTCATACCATTTAGTTTGTTTCCTTATTTTTAGGGGGGAGAAACCCGAGAAACTTCGAGACGTAAGGGGTGGGCGTCATTTATTGTGGGAAGAGACACGACTGGGCAGTACATGGTAAATGATAAATGGTCGCGCTGATAGTTAGAGCTCACTTTAGGAATTACTGGGTTATGGCCGGCAACCCTTCATAGTACTGCGCCAGGTCTCGACGCTTAGGGACACCGGCGTTACGATCTCCATAGGTGAAGGGATACGCGAATTATTATTTCTAGTTGTAGACATTTATTTCTTGTAGTGAATTGTGCGCGTCATGCTTCCGGTAGTGTGTGAGGTGTGAGGAAGGTGGTATTCGTCCAACTTTCTATTCAATTAAATTTCATCGTTTAAGTTTATCCGGTGTTGTTCAGTCAATCACTCTACCAAAGTTTGACACCGAAATCCCGCTTGGCACGGCCTGGGTTGGCAAGTCAGTCAGTCAGTCCATTCTAGCTTACCGCCTTACCCCAGGGTCGTTACAGATTTTTTGGTGGCAGAGGTGGGATGGACCCTACAAGATAATTAGCATCATTTCTGATGCTACTTATAAAATTCAGAAAAATGCAAAATCAATGCAAAGTTGTTCATATAAATAAACTGAAACCATAATTCGGAAAATTATCCAGATGGTTCAGTCTATAAATTCTCTGTCAGTCAGAATTTTCTTTAGAAATGTCTATAACTTGCTTGTAAGAAAATATAGCTCAGTGAAATTAAGCTGATTTACTGAAAGATGTCGTATTGTAAGATATTTCTCTATCTCTAGTAGCTCAATTAGAATGCCTATTGCTAGATATAGGATTGTTCCGATGCAATATGCCTGCCAAATATGCAAAAAGAAATTTGACAAGCATGACAGCCTCAAGAGGCACCACCGTGACAAGCATGGGGCAAAAATCCAATGCGATTTTTGACGCTACATCGTAGCCAGAAATCGTGGGAAGGAGTTAGACCGCTACTAAGCATTCCTTCCCTGCCCCGGTAAGGACAGTGGGGGAGAATTTTTTATGCCAAAAATACCAACACCAACTACCGACAGTTACTCATTTGAGGAGGAGGTACAAGAGAGGGAGGAATACAAGGAAGGAGAAAGAAGAGATAAGAAGAGAGAGGAAAAACCGGGAAAGAGGATAAGGAAGGGATAGCTGAGAGGTGTATAGAAGAAAATGGACAGGCCCAGGAGGAGAAAAGTGTAAGATAAGAAGACCAAAAGAGTGCAGAAGATGGGAAAGATGAGATGGAGGTGGAGACAAACAGCGAAGAGGTGGTGGAAGAAGGACTGAAGAAAGGAAAAGAAGAAACATCAGGCCAGGATTCAAGGGAGAAGAGGACAGGAACATAGAGGAGTTGGTAGATGTCGAGACAAAGGAGAAGAATGATAGGAGGATAAGGGAGGTGGTGGACGAGATAATCCAGCTGATGGAGTGTCAAGTCGGATTCAAGAGGAAAAAAAAATGGTACGGAAGGAGAGTGGTAAGAAAACAAACAAAGTGAAGGAGAGGATAAATGATCGTTTTGCGAACGATCCAAATTTCTTTTTTCTGGGTGCCCCTTCAGTATATGAGGGTGGAGAGGTGGCAGAAGTATTAAATGAGGCAAAAAGTAGGGCGTTGCAGGCAGGGGTCTCAAATCCTAAAGTAAAATTATCCCGTCAAACCTGCTTTGTATTCAGAGGGTGGACGAGGCTAATTTGCCGGATGGCACTAAGTATGCTCTGTCCTCCTTCTGGGTAGAAAAACCTGTCTGCCAGAAGACTTAGGGACTGACAAAAATGATAAACTAATGTTCTCTCCACCTTTAAGGCTGAAGACTGTTGGTAAAGTACTGGTAATGCCAAGGAAATGGTAAATGCCTCTCCTTTTACATGAGTAAGTGACATGATGATAAAGTATAAAAATCCACTACTCCTTGCATTTTTTTCCTCATATCTAGTTAAAGTTCTGGTAATATACCAGGAAGTGGTTAATTACACTCCCATTTCATAACATGAATATGTGAAGGAAAGAAGAAGTGTTATATTTTTTTTTCCTCATATAATTTTTTCAATTAAGTAGGTTGAATAGTAATTGTGAATTACCCACACAGTTCAGCAATGATTTGCTTTGAAAGTTTTAACAACGTGTTGGTAGACGATATACAGTGTAAGCAAGGCAAATGTTTAGGATGGTTGAAAATGTTTGATTTGTGTACAGTTAATATGTTCCAAAACAGCTTTAATTTCTTCGAGAAAGTTAGTCTTTACAAGAGTTATGAGCCAAATAGTAAATTCCTATGTGTTGCAAAGATTATTTGTAAAAGAAGTTTTTGTTTATAGGGCATATAAATTTGCAATATGTAACAAGTAACCAATATGTCAAAGTTTTACAATTTGCATATGAATCAATTTGAAAGAAAGGATTAATTCGTTGGCAATTAACAATTTGGCAAGTAGAAAGAAAAGAGTAGGTATCATAAGTTCTATATTGATTGTAACTTGTAATGTGGTGTCCAAGAACATTAGATGTGTGAAAGCTGTCTATGTACGGAAATGATGTTCTTTTTTTTATCCCCCGCCGCCTTTCGGCGGGGGATATGGTAATAGTCTCCGTCCGGAACAAATCTCCAAAAGCATTTCAGATATCAACTTCAAACTTCACAGGTGGATAGATCTCATTTAGGAGGCGTGCAGTGTACAAGAACCATTACTCTATCTTCAATATTTTTGGAGTTATTGCCCTTTGTACATTTTTTCTGGATTTTTTGTCCGGAGCATATCGCCAAAATCATGAAAGCTAGGAACTTGAAACGTCACACACACATATAGAACTCATTGAGGAGGCGTGCAGTGCGAAAGATCCATTACTCTGTCTTCAGAATTTTTGGAGTTATTGCCCTTTGTATATTTTTACTTTGAATTTTTGTCCGGAGCATATCTCCAAAAGTATAAAAGCTAGAAACTTGAAACATCACTCATATATAGAACTCATTGAAGAGAAGTGCAGTGCACAATAACCATAACTCTGTCTTCAGTACCTTTGGAGTTATTGCCCTTTATAAATTTTAACTTTGGATTTTTGTCCGGAGCATATCTCCAAAAGTATAAAAGCTAGGAACTTGAAACATCACACGCATATAGAACTAATTAAGGAGAAGTGCAGTGCTAAAGAATCATAACTCTATCTACAGTAATTGTTGAGTTATTGCTCTTTGTAAATTTTCACTTTAGAATTTTGTCCGGAGCATATCTCCAAAAGTACAAAGGCTTGGAACTTCAAACTGTATTATACAGTTATAGAATTCATTAAGGAGAAGTGCACTTCACAAAAACCAAAACTCTGTCTTCAGTAATTTTTGAGTTATTGCCCTTTGTTAATTTTTAACTTTGGATTTCCGTCTGGCGTTTATCTCCAAAAGTATAAAAGCTAGGAACTTGAAACTTCACACACATATAGAACTAATTGAAGAGAAGTGCAGTGCATAAGAACCATAACTCTATCTTCAGTATTTTTGGACTTATTGCCCTTTGTAAATTTTTACTTTGGATTTTTGTTCGCACATTTCCATTCAGATTCACAGGCTTTTTTTTGACGGATTACTCTTTGATGAATTTATCCTGTTCTGGGACAAGTGCTAGTTTTCTGCCCTTATTTTTGTAATAAGGTGTCATGGAAAAAGGGGGTTTCATGTTATATTTCATTCCATTTGTTGCGAAGGCAGCTCCTTCCACATTTCTTGACGGAATTGAATAGAATTTTGACAGAATATTTCTTGTCATGTGATCTATTGCATATTATCAACATTTTGCGATTTGTAGCTGCATCATGAAAAAAGGGGGCTTCATGTTTTACTTCATTTTATTTCTTGTGAATGCAACTCGTCCCATATTTCTTGACAGATTTGAATGGAATTTTCACATTATCATGTGACCTAATACAACGCCTCCCACATATCTTGGCAGATTTGGATGGAATTTTCACATGATCATGTGACCTACGGCATATTGTCAAGGTTTTGGAATTTGTAGCTGCATCATGGAATAAGGCGGCTTCATGTTATAATTTCATTTTTCACCAGAATCTCTTCAATTACTGATTTGGATGAGATTTTCACAGATCATGCGACCTAGTACATGTTGTCAGGGTTTTGCAATTTATCACTGTATCATGGAAAAAGGGGACTTCATGTCCAATTTAAATTTTTATCAGTGTATCTCCAACTTTTGCACATATTTTCATACTTCATATTTTTATTGCTTGATCAAAGCCAATGACCAATGAGTCAATTGTGCATTCGTCTCTCCATGCATCATTCTGTTCGTAAACCTTTTCGATCACAAGTAATACCATATATCCACTCAGCTACCCGGGCAGGTGCTACAAATTTCAACACTTTAGTCTCTAGCTACCTGCTTGAAATGGCAGCAGTGTGGCGGCTTATATTGTGAGAGGCATATCTTCTAAAGCCCTTGACAAAAATTGATGAAACTTCATGCATATTTTCCATTGGATAGTCCGTAGATACATTTTTTCCCCCACATATATATTAATATAGAATCCTGTTGTGGACCTCTTGTATATTTTTTTATGTAATGAAATCCTGTGCCATGGAACAAGTGAGCTTAATGAATAATTTCATCATGGACCAGTAACAAAAAGACCACATGTACATGCAAAACACAATACCTCTTACACGTTTGTATCAAAACAGGTCTTTTTCGGCGGGGGATATCATTTTAACGAAATTGCTTGTTTAATGTAATATCTTGACCTTTCCCAAGTAAATATAATTTTATTTGGGAAATATACATTGTTATCAGAATTGTCAAGGTCAAATTCATTGTGAACCATTTTTTTGTCATATCATTTTTTTTTTTATCTTTCTCTCTTTATGTCAATGAAGATGAATTGAGAGATTTTGCTCAATACATTAGTAATTTACTAATTTAATTAGCTACCTTACATTAAGGGATGTGCAACTTGATAAATTGAATTTGTCTGATTGAATACCTTACATTAAGGAATACTTTGTATATAACGTTTGAAACTGTATCTTGCATTATTTGCCTTCTCTGTCTGTCATTAAGTTCGGGACGAACTTTTTGAAAGGCGGGGAAATGTGAAGCATACCTGACATAAAGTCAGGTTATTCTTTGATCCGAACCTGTCTGGGTCAATGCAAAATTCTGGCTTCTTCTTGTAAATATGGATTTAATGTAATTGTAAATGTCTGTTGTGTTTTTGTCCTATTCGGAAGCATGCTCGCAACAAAATCAAACAGTCATTTACACCCGTAAAGTGAGGAATATTCATGGACTCGATATGAACTATTGTGTATGTTGATCGAAACAAATGAGTTTACCGTTGTGACTGTCGGTTTACATTCTGTCATTCGCCACAATTACTGTGGTATTCACACAACTTGGTTGTTGTGAATGTTCTTCATAGTTTGATGACAGAATCTTATCTTCTTTTCTTTTACTGTATTTATGACCCATAATTTACAATGATAATCATCCAAAGAAACTTCTATCAACTTGAAATTGAGAGCCGTGTTGACTTTCATTCTCTCCATGGGTGCTCGGATTTTATCGTTATGTTACATTGTAAACCATCGACCAATCAGGAAGCCGTATTCCTGGACAGACTCGATTCATTGGTAGGTTTTCTGGACAGATTCACTCGCTTGGAAACCTTGACCAATTAACCAATGAAGCATGAGGATTTCTGGATAGTCCTTGACAACTGTCCAGCTGAAACCTATATAAGGAAACGTTTCGAGCGGTTCAGTGACTCTTGGTTCCGTCCCACAACATTAAGTTGTCATCAAAAGAACAAAGCGCAAACTTAATATTAGATCTACTCATTGCATTTCATAAAGTTATTCTTGTGGTAATCAAAATGAAGGGAGTGTTTCGACCATAATATTCCTGTTTTGCATTTAAAGGGACGTATTGACTGCGTATTCATACCGTTTAGTTTGTTTCCTTATTTTTAGGGGGGAGAAACTTCGAGACGTAAGGGGTGGGCGTCATTTGTTGTGGGAAGAGACACGACTGGGCAGTACATGGTAAATGATAGATGGTCGCGCTGATAGTTAGAGCTCGCTTTGGGAATTACTGGGTTATGGCCGGCAACCCTTCATAGTACTGCGCCAGGTCTCGACGCTTAGGGACACCGGCGTTACGATCTCCATAGGTGAAGGGATACGCGAATTATTATTTCTAGTTGTAGACATTTATTTCTTGTAGTGAATTGTGCGCGTCATGCTTCCGGTAGTGTGTGAGGTGTGAGGAAGGTGGTATTCATCCAACTTTCTATTCAATTAAATTTCATCGTTTAAGTTTATCCGGTGTTGTTCAGTCAATCACTCTACCAAAATTTGACCCCGAAATCCCGCTTGGCACGGCCTGGGTTGGCAAGTCAGTCAGTCAGTCCATTCTATCTTACCCCCGTACCCCAAGGTCGTTACAGTATTATGAAATCAAATACAGCAGAGTCACTTTGAAAAGACGGCCAAACAAAAACGAATGATACCTTAGTGCAAACGGATACAGTTAAGCAAAATACTCCTACAAGTAGCAAGCCACAGAAACCTTTAGTAATCAAGAAACTAGAATAGCCTGTTCGAAACAAAAGCCCAAACAAATCTCTAAACAGTATCTCCCAGATCGCCTTCCAAAGGGTTTTGACGACCAAATTCAATATTACAACCGCTTCTATTGCCTTGATGAAGATATGGAAGCGGAAAATGACCAGCAGAAACCAATAAGCATGGTCGTATTATCAAATTAAACAACAAGAGATGAATCAATACACCGTACTTCCAGTTTTCTATGATATCTGCCTAACTCTAATAACGAACAACACCATTCTGCAATGGAATTGTCGTAGTATTGAAGGTAATTTTGAGAATGAAAGGTCTTGATTAATGAACAAAAACAAGTTGCAGTTTGTGTACAGGAGACCTTTCTTAAAATCTGTGACAAATTCTCCTTCAAGTACCACTCAAGTTATTCTAGAAACGTGTGTGGTAATTATAAGGCTTCTGGAAATGTAGGCTTAATTGTGAACAACAATGTTCCGCATCATTCTCATTACATTCGAACTACTTTATAAACTATCGCAGTCGGCATTTCCCTCAATAAGACAGTAACTCTGTGTTCTATTTATCTATCACCTAGTTCGCAAATTGACTCAAGAAACTAAATGATCTGATAGATCATTGCCAAAAACGTTTATTTTAATGGCAGATTTTAACTCCATCATACATTATGGGGGATACACAGACACGAATGACAAGGGTCTTACGATTGAATTCAATTACAAAACACGACTTTGTTCTGCTTAATAATTAATCTTTAATTTACCTTCATCCTGCTACTGATTCTTATTCATCCTTAGACTATAGCATTTCACTGATTTAAATTGGAAGGTTAATGATGACCTTCGTGGAAGTGATCATTTCCCGATCCTTCTATCGGAAATTTGACCATCTGTGCAAGAACGTCGAAAAAGCTGGAAGCTTCATATAAGGTAAATTGGGTAAATTTCGAAATTCTTTGCGGACAATCAATTCTTTGACAAATGTGAAAATCCAGCAGCACTGTTAACTTCCTTCCTTTACTAAGCTGCCGAGATATCTCTTTCTGGGACGTCGGCAAAACCAAAGCATCCAACCAAACCATGCTTTATTGATGATTGTAAGAAAGCCACAGTTTAGCAGAAATCTGCTCTCAGGAATCTCAATCTGATGCCTACCCAGAAAAATCTTTCAAGGTTCAGAACTTCACGTGCGAGAGCACGACGAACTATAAAACAAAGTAAACGGGCGTCTTGGCGACAGTACTGTATGTATCCAGATTAAATTCTTGATCATCTGTCAAACAGACATAGGAGACGATACGGAAAATTAACGGTAAATGTACTGCCAAAAGCGTTGGTCATCTTGATACTGATGATGGGAATTTTACCTATGAAAATGGCATTGCCAATGCGCTGGCCAGGAAATCGTCTTCTGCAAATTACTCATCCACATTTCGAAAACGTCAGTCCGTACAAGAAAACTCCAACTTGAATTTTAAATCCAGTGACAAGGCATGTTACAATAAAGATTTTACCATTAAGAAGCTAAAAGAAGCTCTTAAAAATGGCATGACACTGCAGTTGGTTCTGACGATATCCATTATCAGTTCCTTAAACAGTTACCGTATCGTTCCCTCCATTGTTTACTTCAATTTTTTAATCAAATCTGGAAGACGGTGTTCTTCCAGACTCTTGGAGAGAAACTATAGTTATTCCTTTTCCCAAGCCGGACTAAAATGCTACAAAAGCTAGCAACTACCGCCCTGAAGCCTTAGCAAGTTGTATTTGTAATACCATGGAAAGAATGGTGAATGAGCGCCTGGTTTGGTTCTTGGGAAAAAATGAACTTATTTCTACAAACCATGCAGATTTCGTAAACAGGGAAGCACGGTGATGTAAAACCGTAAACTTACCTCTAACGTTCTAGATTGCAACAGCTGGATTTCAATGATTGAATAAATGAATGGTGTTTTTTGGCCCGTCGACAACTTGGGTCATTTTGGGCGCATTTGCATATAAAATCATGCATCTACTTTAAGATACTGTGAAACATTGAAACAGATGAGAAATAATAAAGAAGCAACCTTGTTTACAGGATAAAAAGTTAACTTTGAATAGGTCAATAGGCCTTAAAATGTAATACTTATAAATTAAACAACAAAATAAATATTGAGAAACAGGGCTTCCCTATTCACTCAAACATTTTAATAGAACCCCCTTAAAGTAGGATAAACACTGTTTGTTTAAGACCGTCAGTAAAAAGTGAAATGTCAAAAAAGTAAAACTAAATCTTCTTAAAAAGGTTAACTTCTTTCAGAAAATCGAATAGTGATTCTAATTTTACAGTATCAAACAAAGTTTTTAAACTGTCAACATGAAAGTATTTATTCCTGTGCGGTGCAAGATCTGTGCACTCTATCAGTAAATGCTTGACAGAAAAAAATGTATTGCACGGGATACACACAGCAGGCTCTTCTCCTTTGAGAAGATATGAGTGCGTCATATGGGTATGACCTATTCTCAAACGAGCCAAAATAATTTCCTCTCGATGGTTTGACCGTAAGCAAGGGAGCCATTCAGTTGTATTTGGCTTGATAGCAAATAATTTATTCTCTTGATTTGAAGGATCGCTCCAAGATCTTTGCCAAACACCATGAATAAAACTATTAATAAGAGGTGTAAAATCTCTAAAAGGAACTTTAAAAGGCAAAATTTCTAATGATAATGCGTCCTTGGCACCTTTATCTGCCTCTTCATTACCACTAATACCAATGTGGCTGGGGAGCCAGCAGAAAACTATATCAGCTCCTTCGCATAATCTGGACAATTTCTCAAGGAGATTGACTACAAGCGGATTATCCGTTTTCTCGCTCTCAAGTGCTTGCATAACTGATAAAGAATCAGTACATATAATGTATCGCCAATAGCCATCTTGTTCAATATGGCTAAGGCAAGGTCAATCGCTTTTAGCTCCGCAGAGAAAATAGACAAATTATTAGGTAATCGGAACTGATACAATTCACCGTCAAGGATGGCAGCTGAAGCAACTTTTTCCCCATCTTTTGAACCGTCTGTATAGATTTCTTCATGAATATAATATTGTTCTTTGACTTCAAGGAATTTAGTTTTGAAAATTATCGGATCTGTCGTAGCTTTCTTATCTGAAGCAAGATTGTAAAGATAAGTTGGACTTTTCGATGTCCATAAAGGAACTTCAGAAATCCTATGGCTTACTTCATCCTCAAGATCACAATCAAGGCAATTAATATCCGCTTCACAGCTTAACTAAAAGGAGGTATAACTTTCTCTCTTATCAAAAATTCATCTTTGTACAATGGTTTAAATACTATTTCATAAGTTAAGTTGTCAGGATTTGATTTTATCTCTAAGTAATATTGTAAGGAGAGTTTCTTCCTGCGTAAATTTAGAGATAGTTCATTAGCTTCAGCATATAAGCTATGGACGGGAGATGTCCTGAATCCGCCAAGCGCTAGTTGCAAACCTTGGTTGTGGATAGAATCCAACTTGCGAAGGTACGATTGTCGGGCTGAGCCATATACGACACAGCCGTAATCTAACTTGGATCGGAGAAGTGATCTATATAGTCTTAGTAAGACTTTTCTGTCGGCTCCCCAGTCTATGCTGGAGATAACTCGAAAAAGATTTAGAGCTTTTTGGCATTTATTACTTAAGTAATTGATGTGGGGAATAAACGACAGTTTAGAGTCGAATAAAAGACCTAAAAATTGAATTCAGGAATGACTTCAAGTTGTATCCCATCTAATGTAAGCTCAGGATCCAAGTGTAATTCTCTTGATTGGCAGAAATGCATGCATTTGGTCTTGGTTTTAGAAAATTTGAAACCATTTTCTTTTGACCACTTGCTTAAAGGTGGCCCTTCAGATCTTGGGACGAAAATTTTAAAAAAATGCAAAAAAATCATCCTTATACTCCCCAAGCCTTTTAAATTTGACTTCATAAAACCCTAGTAGTCGAAAACCATCCGAAAGCACGAGAAATTAGAGATTTACCACGGCCCAGGTTGACACCAACGGGAGACACGTTCTATTTTTAGATGATCAGTTCGCTCATTTATATACAGGAATACACAGACAAAGTTTCAAATATAGGGTCCAAAGAAGACATTATGGAAAATAGTTATTACATGTTTGTTATGTAATGGAATTTAAGCGTTATAAGTCACGTGCCAGTGACTTGACATTCCCAAAGTGCTTTATTGATTTTTGGCGGGAAATCTAAAAATACCTTAAGAGGATACGTAGCCTTTTAAGGGAACACCATCAAAAAAAATTTTTTTTGTAATTTTATGAGTCTTACTTATTGATGATTTGTATTATTTTTTCATATAAATTTTAGTGATATATATGTTTTTTAATTTGGTGAGATGAAAAAATTCTAAATACCCACCTTTAAAATTATTCAGTACTTGCTGTAATTGCCGCTCTATTGTATGCATATGCTTGGATCTATAGCAAATACAGAAGTCATCAACATACAAAAAACATTCCACGCCAGGGCACACAGACTTCACAATATTGTTGATTTTGACACTGAACAGTGTAACAGAGAGAACGCTTCCCTGGGGAACGCCCATTTCTTGTTCATGAGGGTTTGAGAGAGTATCTTCAACTCGGACTCTAAACTGACGTTCATTCAGAAATGCAGAAATGAAATAAGCAAGGCGACCTCTAATACCGAAATCATGGAGGTCGTTCATGATTCCATACTTCCATGTGGTATCATAAGCACTCTCAAGATCGAAAAATACTGAAACAACATGTTCTTTTTTAATGAAAGCTTCGCGAATAAAAGTTTCGAATCGAACTAAATGATCAAGATTGCCTCTTTGTTTGCGAAATCCGCACTGGGCGGTAGCAATAAGTTTATTTTTCTCTAGAAACTAAACAAGACGGTCATTAACCATTTTTTCCATTGTTTTGCAAATACAACTTAAGGCTATGGGGCGATAATTTGCTGAATCTGTAGAATCTTTACCTGGCTTAGGTATTGGAATAACTATAGCTTCCTTCCAGGAATTTGGAAGAATACCAGTGTGCCAGGAATTTGGAAGAATACCAGTGTGCCAGACTTGATTAAGAATACGAAGTAAACTGTCAAGGGATCGAAACGGTAGATGGCGACATCCAACAGCAGTGTCATGACACTTCCTTAGTGCTTTCCTTAATTCTTTCAAAGTGAAGTCTCTATTGTAATGTTCTTTATTATCAGACTTAAATTTCAGTTTTGTTTTTTCTTTCATGTTCTGAAATTTCCGAAATGATGTCGAGTATTTTGAAGAAGATGACTTCTCTGCGAAAGTATCAGCCAAGACATTTGCAATATCTACTTTGGAAGTGACGACATTATTACCAGCATTTAAATGTCGAACATTTAATGAGGAGGTCTTTCCGTTAATTTTTCTAATCATATCCCACGTCCTTTTGACAGACGATCTAGAATCCAATCTAGATACATACTGTCGCCAAGACGCACGTTTACTTTCCTTAACTGTTCGCCGTGCTTTTGCACGTTCAATTTTAAACTTTGAAAGATTTTCTGAGATTAAATTGTCTGAGAACAGACTTTCGTTCAGCTATAGCCTTTTTGCATTGATCATTAAGCCATGGCTTGATAGGGTTTTTTTTTATTTATCGTTGTCCGAGAATTTTCCCATTCATCAAAGTCATTGGGATAAATTGATTGTTCGCAGTGGATTTGGAACTGCTCCCAGTTTGCCTTATGGAGCTTTCAACGTTCAGGACGTTCTTGAATTGAAGGACCTACTTCCGATACCGTGATCAGAAAGTGATCACTTACATGAAGGTCGTCATCAACCTTCCAGTTGACATCTGGAAAAATTCCAGGGCTGCATATAGTGAGATCTAGTGATGAATATGAACCAGTAGCAGGGTGAAGATAAGTTGAAGATTTATCATTTAACAGAACAAGATCATGTTTCGTGATAAATTCTTCCATAGTTCTACCTTTGTCATTTGTGTCTTTACATCCCCATATTGTATGATGGGAATTAAAATCGCCCATCAAAATGAAAGGCTTTGGTAATTGATTTACGAGGTTATCAAGTTTGTTAATATCAATTGAACAGCCGGGATGGAGATAAATAGAACACAATGTAACTGTTTTGTTAAGTGAAATATTCACCGCTACAGCTTGTAGAGTAGTTTCAAGGTTAATAGAGTGGTGTGGAACATTATTGTTTACTATGATGGCTACTCCACCAGAAGCTTTGTCATTGCCTTGGAAGTTTTTAATGTAACACGAGTGGTATTTTAAAGACAACTTGTCTTGTTCTTCAAGATATGTTTCTTGTAAACAAACTGCTACTGGTTTTTTTTCATTCATTAATTGGTTTAATTCTTCGAAATTAGCTTTAACACCACGACATTTCCATTGCAAAATGTGATTGGTCATAACTATATTTATAGTAAGGAAGATACCATAGAACATGGGAAGTATGTATTGATTCATCTTTTATTTAGTTCAATGATGCGACCTTGCTTATTTGTAGTTTGTTCTGCATTGTCTGTATCCGCCTCCATGTCTTCATCAAGACATTGGAAGCGATTTTGTTGTTGTATTTGGTCATCAGACCCCTTTGGAAGGCGGTCTGAAATGACCTTTTTATAAGATTTTGCTGGACTTTACGGGAGTGGCTTCTCTGGTTTCTTGTTAACGCCAGATTTCTGTGAAGTTTTTACTCTAGTTTGCGTGAGTTTCTGTTGAGTAATTGTTTGCACAGAGGCATCATTTGTCTGTGTTTGTGCACCTTTGAGCTCAACAGCACTAGCTTTGTTCGATTTAAGTATGGTGGAAAAGGAGAGGTTATGACGTGCTTCAACTATCTTCCTTGCTTCTGGGAATGATAAGCCCTCCTTGTACTTCACTGTCACAACCTCTTTCTCCCTTTTCCAAATTTTATATTTACGAGAGGTGGAAGGATGATCTTCACCACAGTTCACGCATTTCACATCGTTTGGGCATTTGCTTTCGTCGTGGGTAATGCCACTAATTCCACAACGTCTACAGACTTCATCTCCTCCATGTAGTTTGCATGATCTCTCGTGGTGTCCGTACTTAAAACAGGCATAGCACTGTAAAGGGTTCGGAATGTACATATCCACTGGTACTTTCAAGTATCCGACCTTCAACCATTTTGGTAAAATTGAAGTGTTGAATCTCAGAACAATGGTATTGGTACTTCGTTTTACATTGTCCCTAAATACAGTGATCCGTCGAGCAGCAGTTACATTTTGACTAGCTAAATTTTAAAGGATTTCTTCCTCAGTCACTCCTGCAAGATACGAACATCGGATTATTCCTCTAGAGGTATTCAAAGAAGTGTGAGGATAACATTTGCATGGAATTTCAAAAAAGCGAGACAGTTTCAGTAAGTTTTCGGCATGCTTCGCTTTCTCGATTTCAATCAGTAATGAACCAGAGTTTAACTTTTTAACAGATTTTGGCGAGCCTGCAACAGAAACAAGAATTTGCACTATTACAAAAGGTGACAGTTTCGCCAAAGGTTGATCTGTTTTCGTTGCTTCTATGATCAGAAATCGAGGAAAAGAAGATTGTGTTTGTCCATTTTCTGTGTCCGAGTCCATTTGCTCGCGTGATCTTTTATTGGTTTGTTGTTCCATGGTTGAAGTATATTAAATTCGTCATCCACGGCCCCCGCCCTCAATGGAGCCCAACAAGGGGGCATGGTATGTGAAGCGGACTATCCAGCTCCTCATGCCAGGGTTACCCAGATGATATACTCGTGCAGCAAAGGTAAAGGAGAGTGACATACAGCAGACATGGCAAAGAATGTGATCCTATTGCTTCTTGGGGTAGAAGGAAAAATATGAATGCGTTGTGTTTTTTCTTTAACTACATTTTATTAAGTCTACATGAATATCGTATAGTGGTTTACATCTTTCTAAGAGTAACTCAAATGCTCGTCTTAGCTGTGGGCGCCGGTATTTATAGTTCTGTAACCTGAGCCCAACCTGGATACCATAGCAGCTGATCACGTTGGACAGTCATGAGTCAGAACGTTATATAAATTGAGTCATGCATTTATGGAGTGTACCGTAGATGTTCCAATGGGTCATTGTCCTGTGTTTAATAGGTTAATTAGGCAGTAGATATTCAATTTCTTTTTTTGACTCTTATAGTTTCACAAGAATCCTTGATGGATTTTTATGACAAAATAAATCCTCGTCCCCTCCTCGTATTAATCATCATGAAAAAAACTTTCAGGTTGAGAAGAAAAAAAGTAAGGCAGAGTACTAAAGGAAAAGGGGGTTTTACGATTCTTAGCTCATTTATTTCCTGTTGCATGAAAATGTAGACAAGCTGTGTGTTTGTAAATCATGTAAGAAGTTTCCGCTTTTGGCGGACCAGAGCAGTGGATTATTTAAAGAGCAGCATATTTTTAGAAAAAGGCAAAACCACTGTTCCTACTCATGCAAATATTGCGTAAATCACGTTATAGAATTGAAATACACGTAACAAATTTTGGTTACACTCGAGACATCACGTAAGAACAAGAAACATAAATTAAATATCCATTATCCGCTTAACTTTTGATTTGAATTTACTTGTTGCCCTTATTGAAAGATTATTGTCAAATCACGCACAAAAACCTATTCATGAATTAGCACACATGAAACGATGAAAAGATGCCCGATGCAAATAACAAGGAAACCCATGACACAACACAATGTTCCTTTTGACATTGTCCGATCAGAGTCTTTTCAGACCGTCTTTTCAGCTTTTTAATGACTATAAACAGTAAATTTCTAAATATATCTAAATATAACATACTTTTGTTGCGCAAAACATCATTATTAATTACTGCACTTATAGTTTGGAACCATTCTTGTCATACCCTCATATGAAATCTTACCCTCAGATTTAGGCCTCAGGGCTTGAAAGTTCCCTTAAAAAAAACCAGTGCGAACACTGAATAGTTATGGTGATTATTTGTTTATTTACTGTTATATTTATAATATGTGCATCTTATCCTTTTATATTTAACTTCAAAGTACGGACATGTGGGTTTTTGATACGGACAAGTCAATTTGTAATTAACACTTGTTCGTGGACAAGCAGACTCTCAAGATATTTCAGGACCACTGTTGTCTGATGTACCTTTTAGATCCTGACCTTGGGTTTTCTAGCTGGACACAAAACTAAAAAATCTTCCTTTGAACAACTTTAATCCAATCCGCTAAAATGTCTTTACTTCCTCCAAGTATCATGCTTGTAGTTACAGTGGTGTCCAAGGAAACCCGTTCTACCAGATCGGCAAATAACAAAATGGCAATATTTGTGAATGGAATTTTCCTCCCCAAGTAATGCTGTAAATTCAACGTACATTTTCACTGGATTTACTGATTTAAGGTAAGACTAAACATCAAGCATTTGTTAGTAATATTTTCTATAGTGTTCATATCTGCCTCTTTGCGTGGGTCTGTACTTAAAGTGTCGAAAACGTAAATTCTAGTAAAGTCATATTTTCGAAAACTAGAGGTAATGTATCATTATCTTCATTTGAAATCCCAATATCCTCAGATTCTTCTTTTTTAATTGGTGACACATTTTCAAGCCTTGAAATTGTCTTATTATCATCATTGGGTAGCAAAGTCTTGCTCGATATCTTAACCTTTTGGACTAATCTTGAAGTTTTTTTTTTTAACGATTCCTTTTTTCTTTTTGAATCGAATTTTGATCTTAAGGTTTTTGTCTTCGTGAATTTCCAAATCATGATTTATTATATCACCCAAGTTTGTGGTAGACAGTATACAGTGAAGGCAGCCGAATTATTCCATTTGATACCTGGAAAAGTACACATTCATGCTTTGAAGCATATATTTCTTATCCCAAGACATAGTGCAGACAGATTTCGCAAACTCGCAACTTGGTCAGAAAACGCACAATCGTCCTTATTCTACATGGAGGCTTTAATATTTATTTCTATATTCATAATCGTTTTTTTAGATACCGCCCATATCCCTTTTATTGATTAATCGAAACAGTACAAACTCATATAAAGTTTTTCAGCTTGCCTTAAAGATAGGGTGTAGAGCAAATGACGCTGTAGTCTCCGGTGAGTTTTAGAAAATTAAACGTTTTGAAGCTAAAAGTGATATTTGGCACCAATTTCTACATCGGCACTCTCGAATGCAAACAGGACCTCACTGAAATTTACTCTCAATTTCGGTTAAGGTGCAGTTCGTTTGTATACTGTGATATTACAACAGAGATACACTGTCACTTAACTTTGAACAGTATTATTTTCACCTCTCACAACGTACGTCAGTGTGACGTCACAGGAAATTATATTGGGCGATTGTTTTGAAGCCAGTGGGCTTGTTTGGTAAGACCATTTTCTTTTTTTGTTCTCGTTGCTTTAAATTGTCGTAAAAAGTCTTTAGTCCTCCAAAGAAATCATCATAAAATGACAAAAGACATATTCGAGACCAAACCAGCATGTTCAAGTAAAAATTTAACGCGTAAAATAAAAAATCACGCTCATGGATTATTTCCCTTGCTAATGCGCAATTCCGATTCAAAATTCATTTTGGCTATAACAACTTTATATGTTACCAGATTTTCAAAACCTTTGCAGGTCCTATTGGGACAAATTTAGATCAAGATGTTGACAAGAAAATATTTTTCTTCCGACCAACAGACTAAAAGTCAGGTTTTACACATTAAATACATGTTTGTTTATGCCCGTGCCTTTTTGCAATTGTATTTCTCTTTCGATGCCATTACGTTAACACTCCCATGCAAAATATTACCTCCCTTTTTGATGCTTATATAGGATTGTTTTGAGAGGAAAATTGTGATAGTTTTCTTATTTAGTGTCCGAGCATATATTTTTGGGGCTTGTTAGAACCCGCCTCAGTGAGGCGGTTCTAATGAGCAACAAGGAAATCTGTGTTTTAAGCAAAAATAATCCATACCCCTGCAAACCCCACTTTTTACTATATAAAGTGGAGTTTACAGGGCTTTCAAATTTATAAACTTGTTAACGTAATGCCTTGGGATTGTGGCACTCCCAGATACCTTCAATTTAATCTTTAATCGATACTTTACTATCGATGTATGGCTCGAGCGTGCTGTTTTATCTTTGGTTGGTTTGGTCATAATACTCTGTTCATAATGCTGTGTTCATTTTATAACAAGAGGGCCAAGATGGCCCTGGATCTCTCACCTAAACTTTTGAGAGGACTATAGCCATTTTATTTTGAGGTATTGAAACACTGGAAACAAAATCATTATTTTGCCAAGGAATTTTCAAAAGGTCACCGGTTTCTTAATTTCCGTACAGTGCAAGTAGCCCAAATTTCCCAGAGCCATGTTTCTTGACCTATCAAAAGTTCGTGAACAATTACTGAAGAGTCATTCAAGGAACATTTCTGTGAAATTGTTTTTAAATCTCACCAGCCGTTTCAGAGATGAAGAATTTTTAAGAATTTCTTAATGTCCGTATAGTTCAAGTAGCCCCCATTCACCAGAGCCATGTTTCTTGACTTATCAAAATTTAGCGAACTGTATTAAATTTTGAAAAGAGTCATTCAAGGAACATTTCTATGAAATTATTTTATAATCTGACCAGCAGTTTCAGAGAAGAAGAATTTTCAAGAATTTCTTCATTTCTGTATGGTGCAAGTAGCCCCCATTCAGCAGAGCCATGTTTCTTTACGAATCAAACTTTCACGAACAATTTCTGAAAAGGGACACCCAAGGAACATCTCTGTGAAATTATCTAAAAATCTGTCTAGCCATTCCAGACAAGAAGAATTTTCAAAACTTTCTTCATTTTCCTATAGTGCAAGTAGCCCCAGAGCCATGTTTCTAGACGAATAAAAATTTCACGAACAGTTTTTGAAAAGGGTCACCCACGGAACATCTCTGTGGAATTATTTCAAAATCTGACCAGTAGTTTCAGAGAAGAAGAATTTTTAAGAATTTCTTCATTTCCGTTCAGTGCAAGTAGCCCATATTCACCAGAGCCATGTTTCTTGACGAATCAAAATTTCACGAACAATTTTTGAAAAGAGTCACCCAAGGAACATCTCTGTGAAATTATTTCAAAATCTGACCAGTGGTTTCAGAGAAGATTTTTTAAGAATTTCTTCATTTCTGTATAGTGCAAGTAGCCCCAATTCAGCAGAGCCATGTTTCTTGACGGATCAAAATTTCGCGAACTTTTTCAAAAGGGTCACCCAAGAAACATCTCTGTGAAATTATTTTAAAATCTGGACAGCGGTTTCAGAGAAAATTTTTAAAGAATTTGCTAAAAAATTCCATTTGGTTGCCATGTTAACCAGAGTTTTTGACGGAATCAAATTCTGTGAACAGTTTTTGAAGAGGACCTCCCAAGGAACATTCCAGCCAAGTTTGGTCCAAATTTGCCCAGCGGTTTAGGAGGAGTTGATGTTTAAATAACCGTTGACGACGCACGACGGGTGATCCTAAAAGCTCTCCTTGAGCACGTTGTGCTCAGTTGAGCTAATAAAGAAAAAAATGTGGGATAAAAATCGAAAAATAACCATGAACAGTTATTTCGGTTGGTTTGTTTGGTCAAAATCTCAAAATGAAGGTGCCTGCATGTCAGTCTGTCGACTCCAGTCTCCCAGTGGAGTACTTTAACTTTTACTGATACATAAGCTGGGTCGCAGCACCCAAGAAAATCGGCCCAGCCTATGTATCTAGAAAATATCGGAGTGGCTCCCTGGGCCCCATCCCTTCGTGCCAATAAATTCTGTGTTGTTAAAAGTAAAGATACATAATTCTAATTGTTTATGCAACTCTGAAATTAAAAATAAGGCCTCAAGTGACGCCAAACTTGTAGCTTTGAATCAATCTAACGAAATGACCAAATGACAAAGAACTAAACACTACTTGTTCATAGAGCCAATGGCTTTTGCTGAGGCTTAGACCTTATTTTTTCCTGTTCCCGTTCTTAACAAATTCAACTGTCCGATTTCCTATTTGTTTTACGATCTTCCAATATCATTTTTCTGGTAACGACTCGCATTTTACAAAATGAGAAGTGTTCACCTACAGTTGCATTTTACAGCATCCCCATACGAACCTGAAAATAATTCCTGGTGAAAAAGACAGAGAAAATGAACCATTTAAAAAGAAAATTTCTACGGTTTTGTCACTAAATGTGACCTACATCCACCGTCGCTTTGATATTTGGTTGAAGTGTTTGTGGACATCAACAACTGTTTCGTGTCTGAAACATCAGAATATTAAATGTATTCATCTAATGCCTTTGGTCAATACAAGAGAGTCTTTGTACTCCGTTTGTATCCGCCGAAGCTAACCTCATTCCATCGTCATACTGGACTTGTCTTTCAATATGGCGGACATAAAAGTTATGACAATGCGCACCCGATATCACTTCCCATGGCGTAGGTTGTTGCCCTTGATTTTACAATGACTGGGAAACTACCGGCGAAAACAATATGACGTCATTGGAAATGATTGCACACGAGGTATACCTTAGTCCAAATTGTCGTTTCAAATCCTGAAATATGGCTCTAAATCCTGACATGTGATAGATTTTCCGATGTGTAAACGAAGTATTACGGGAAAAGCCGTTTTACGGTTTTTCCTGCATTTAGGTAACGCGAAAAATATAAGAAAATATATAAAAATACATATAAATCCATATACCCGTGAGACTAAAATCTCGGTACCACTTTTGATGGAGCTATCGTGGATCCGCCGTTGGTACCCCTTTCGAGCTATATACATGTTATTATTCGAACAGTTGTACAGGTTACCAGTCTAACGGTGCTTCCTTTACAACGAATACGGTGTTTCCAATAGAAAATGCAAGGCATCTATAACACACTGATCAACGTGAGCCGCGGACACCATGTGTTCTCGGTACACCAGATCGAATTTTCCATGGAAGAACCGGAGATGGTGTAAGTATTTTCATATTTATGGACCTGATTAACCTAGATAGAAATGTTGATTTACAGCAATGTCAAGACGAATGATTGATCTGTTTACACACATACTAGGGAATAATAATACCATCATATAAGCGAGCTGTGGCTTCATGAGCAACTGGGGTCTTATTGTTTTGAAGTTTGTTGCCGATTTTCGGACAAAATCCCCTAACCATTGTTCATTTTACAAGTTTGTATGGTAAGATAAATGTATTCCCTAAAGGAACACAAAATTTCACCTAGAAATGTCCATCCAAAGCGAAGATATACGTTTTTGAATGGACTTGGGTAGAGGAAAATATGCTAACAATACACCATTTTCATTTTCCGAGTATGTACATGGACACCAGATCAGAAAAAGCTTGTGGTAACTGGACACCAACCTTTAAATCATCAATATTTCTGCCTGAAACTCGATGCATGGGCTGTATACGAAGACTATTTTTGTAAACATTATGTCACTACGGTCCATTACCTGATAAAGAGCATGTTCAACGCAATTTCATTACTTGTAGCACTTGCTTTTTTGAAATATTTGCAATGTTGCGGCAATTTACGAAGTAGACCTACGATGCTTGATCACAATTGACCGGTCATTGCCTCCAATGTTGGTGCAAGACATGTTCTTTTTTTACAGCGTTTCAGTTTTATGAATGGCGTATTAACCCATTACCACGCAATCATGAGTTTAATGTCCCTGGGAAAGATGGCTTCGAAAAACATTGTCTGTAAAGAAAAACCCCTATTAACTAATACAGAGTACATTATTTACCACATTTGGCCTGATTCTTAGTTTAAATAATTTTCAAATCCGCCGCAGTGGCCAACTGCCAGGGGGCTCTTAGAATGGCGTTCTACCCTTAGCACATTTGCATGCGTGCGTTTGTTCGTCTACGCGTTTATTTCTAAATTTTTATTTAATTGACTTCTCAGAAACCACCAAGTGGAAATCGACAAAATTCAACGTGGATGATTCCATAAATTTCTTTCGAGATACTTCGATCCTTTAAAAAAAGATGGCTTACGTGGAAGGAGCTTATTTTCAGTGTTGCATCCAGGAATTCTGCCAAGAGGGGGAGATCCCCCATGGAATTTTCAAAATGGGGGGAGTAAAAAATTTCGGGGGTGGGTGAAAGAAAATTAAGTATACGCAAAATATGTATTTTTCTGGTCAATTTCCTTTTTTTGAATGGAAATGAATACTGTTTTTCAAGGGCTGATAGGGTATTTGCTAGATCTATATTTCTACGGCCGACAGGGGAGGGTTGATGCCTATTGGGTTGGTATCTTACCTTATTTCTAACACAAAACATTATAGATTCTCATTCTTGATTGATAATGCGCATCTATAGATGTACACATCAATTTTCGTTCACGATTACGATACATCCTCAGTAGTAAGTCAGAATCTGGGGCCGAACAAACTTAAGTTTATTCCCCGCTGTTTTCACTCAATTCTTTCCATACTATCATCGTAAGAACCATCGGCGTCGGGAATAGAACCAATTGAAGTCTTTGACATGTTTCCTTTCGGCGGAATACATGACACATCGCAAGTTTTAAAGCGCCGGGTTCTTCAATTCGTCAGCATTATGAAAGTAAACATTCAATGCGCATGTGTAGATATAATGTTTCCCCGCTTCAACACAAACTTCACTACCAAATCGGAAACCACCTGGAACAGTCTACCTGTATGTAAGCATTGTCGGACTTCAGATTATTTTATTGAAATGACTTGAAACCGTACCCGACTTTTCCAATTTGTTTTTTTTTTTGTGCACGCAGCTGTGTCTTCTTTTTGCGGGAGTTACACCGACATTGCGCAGTTGCTCCCCCATCACATTCATAAAATTGCGTGAAGGCAGAAAAAATGGCGTGAATCCCGCGATCGCGCGGCCTGGATGCAACACTGTATTTTCCGTGTAAGGCGCGTTGTGAAAATTGTAAAATTTGTCCTCTCAAAAGAACTCAATCACGAGATTGGCATTTGGTAGCTTTCTATCACATTCCTTCAATAAATTTTGATCTGCTGAAAAACATGGCTTTTGTTGGTGGGACTTATTTTCTCTTTGTATCATAAAGCGGAAGTACTTGCAGCTCTTTAAATAAATTCATTGATAATAGATGTATGTAGATCTACATGTATTTCATAACACAGATGATCACTGATAATGTTTCATTTTATCCAATATGCTGGGTGATCATGATATATGAGATATTAATCTTTATTGTTACAAACTTAAATAGTTCTTGGAAATGCAGCATTAGTGCTCAGAAACAGTTTTGTACGTAGTGTGTTAGAAAATTATTAGAGAGGTTAATTGTATCCATGGCAAATTACTAAATTAAATCTTTTCTGAAATTCGTCATTTATAAAAAATAAACCACGTCTATTTCTTGTTTCGGGGTTTTTTTTTATTTCGCTTTATTTAAAAAAAAAAAAAAAAAACATGACGAAACAGATTGTGTATCAGAACAATTACGCTCGAAGAAATAGAATTAGACAGCAAATTCTGTGGCAGTCTGCAATTTGAACTCACCACTGTTGGAGGGTCTGATGACCTCTCCAATAAATTTCAACAATACGAAATACAGTAAAACCTGGCATGTTGGCCACCTGTATTAAGCAAGCAACCTGAATAAACAAGCATACATGTATAGTTAAATAAAAAATTTAGAAATAAACGCGTAGACGAACAAACGCACGCATGCAAATGTGCTAAGGGTAGAACGCCATTCTAAGAGCCCCCTGGCAGTTGGCCACTGCGGCGGATTTGATAATTATTTAAACTAAGAATCAGGCCAAATGTGGTAAATAATGTACACTCTGTTTTAGTTAATAGGGGTTTTTCTTTATAGACAATGTTTTTCGAAGCCATCTTTCCCAGGGACATTAAACTCGTGATTGCGTGGTAATGGGTTAATACGCCATTCATAAAACTGAAACGCTGTAAAAAAAAGAACATGTCTTGCACCAACATTGAAGGCAATGACCGGTCAATTGTAATCAAGCATCGTAGGTCTACTTCGTAAATTGCCGTAACATTGCAAATATTTCAAAAAAGCAAGTGTAATGAAATTGCGTTGAACATGCTCTTTATCAGGTAATGGACCGTAGTGACATAATGTTTACAAAAATAGTCTTCGTATACAGCCCATGCATCGAGTTTCAGGCAGAAATATTGATGATTTAAAGGTTGGTGTCCAGTTACCACAAGCTTTTTCTGATCTGGTGTCCATGTACATACTCGGAAAATGAAAATGGTGTCTTGTTAGCATATTTTCCTCTACCCAAGTCCATTCAAAAACGTGTATCTTCGCTTTGGATGGACATTTCTAAGTGAAATCTTGTGTTTCTTTAGCGAATACATTTATCTTTTCGTACAAACTTGTAAAATGAACAGTGGTTAGGGGATTTTGTCCGAAAATCGGCAACAAACTTCAAAACAATAAGACCCCAGTTGCTCATGAAGCTACAGCTCGCTTATATGATGGTATTATTATTCCCCAGTATGTGTGTAAACAGATCAATCATTCGTCTTGACATTGCTGTAAATCAACATATCTATCCAGGTTAATCAAGTCCATAAAAATGGAAATACTTACACCACCTCCGGTTCTTCCATGGAAAATTCGATCTGGTGTACCGAGAACACATGGTGTCCGCGGCTCACGTTGATCAGTGTGTATAATTACGATTAAAAAAAAAAACAAGAGGACCATGATGGTCCTATATCGCTCACCTGAGTACCAAGCAGCACAGGTCTAAACTAAAGATATATACCAAATAACAAGGTTCAAGGCCAAATGATAATGAAACAGGAGCAGCAAATTGTTGCAATCTAACTTGAGACTTTGAAGTTCCATTCCATACAAGCAAGAAATACTGTAAAAATGAAGATCAAAGTGGAATTACTAAAAATTCCTGCTACGTAGAGTTATTGTTCTTGTGCACTGCACTCTGTAATATTGCAAAAAACATGAATACCAAGTTTGAAGTCATTCTGACTTAAGATAACAGTTATATTCAGGGCAGGCACTAAATGCTGTAAAAATGACATTCAAAGGGAAATAACTTAAAGACAGCACAAGGTACAGTTACAATTCTTAGGCAATGCACTTCCAAATACTGCAACAAATAAGCATACCAAATATCAAGTCATTCCTCCTTAAGATGACAAAGTTTTGCTCCTGACAAAGCAAGAAATGCTATAAAAATGAAGGGGGAATAACTCAAAATGTGTGCTAGGAAGTTATGGTTCTTGTGCAGTGCACTCCATAATTTTTCAACAATCATACATATCAAATTTGACGATGTTCAGGCTGTAGATGACAAAGTTATATTCCAGACAAGCAGAAAATGCTGTAAAAAATTCAATCAAAGGGAATTAACTTATAGACAGTATGAAGTAGAGTTATGGCTCTTTCACACTGCACTCTGTTTTACTGCAATAAACACAAATGCCAAGTTTCCAGCCTAAGAACTATTCTAAAAAAAAACTTTCTAATTCAAGGGCAAATAACTCCCATTGTTCTGGTCACCCATAATCGGACTCATCTGAGATCTTAGAGTCATATATGTTGTGACCAAGTCTGGAACTAATTGGTTGATATTTGTAGATGCTAGAGTGTAAACAAAGTGAAATACAGCAATTTTTTTAATTCAAGGGCAAATAACTCCAATTGTTCTCGTCTGAATACACCAATAATCAACCTCATCCGAGATCTTATGGTCATGTATATTTTGTCCAAGTCTGGTGTTGATTGGTTAATAATTGTAGATGCTAGAGTGAAAACAACGTCAAATATAGCAATTTTTCTAATTCAAGGGCAAATAACTCCAGTTGTTCTCGTCCGATGAGACCCATCATCAAACTCATCCGAGATCTTATGATCATATATATTTTGAGAAAGTTTGGTGCTAATTGGTTGATATTTGTAGATGCTAGTGTAAACAATGTGAAATATAGCTATTTTCTTAATTCAAGGGCAAATAACTCCAGATGTTCTGGTCAGATTTGACCCATAAGCGAACTCATCCGTGATCTTATGGTCATACACACTTTGTCCAAGTTTGGTGTCGATTGGTTAAAAATTGTAGATGCTAAAGTGAAAACAAAGTCAAATATAGCAATTTTCTTAATTCAAGGGCAAATAACACCTGTCGTTCTGGTCCGATGAGACCCACCATCAATCTCATCCAAGATCTTATGATCATATATATTTTGAGAAAGTTTGGTGCTAATTGGTTGATATTTGTAGATGCTAGAGTGTAAACAAAGTGAAATACAGCTATTTTCTTTATTCAAGGGCAAATAACTCCAGATGTTCCGGTCAGATTTGACCCATAATCGAACTCATCCGAGATCTTATGGTCATACACACTTTGTCCATGTTTGGTGTCGATTGGTTAAAAATTGTAGATGCTAGAGTGAAAACAAAGTCAAATATAGCAATTTTCTTAATTCAAGGGCAAATAACTCCTGTCGTTCTGGTCCGATGAGACCCATAATCGAACTCATCCGAGATCTTATGGTCATATATATTTTGAGAAAGTTTGGTGCTAATTGGTTGATACTTGTAGATGCTAAATTGTAAACAATGTGAAATATAGCTATTTTCTTAATTCAAGGGCAAATAACTCCAGATGTTCTGGTCCGATTTGACCCATAAGCGAACTCATCCGAGATCTTATGGTCATACACACTTTGTCCATGTTTGGTGTCGATTGGTTAAAAATTGTAGATGCTAGAGTGAAAACAAAGTCAAATATAGCAATTTTCTTAATTCAAGGGCAAATAACTCCTGTCGTTCTGGTCCGATGAGACCCATAATCGAACTCATCCGAGATCTTATGGTCATATATATTTTGAGAAAGTTTGGTGCTAATTGGTTGATATTTGTAGATGCTAGAGTGTAAACAAAGTGAATTATAGCAATTTTCTTAATTCAAGGGCAAATAACTCCAGATGTTCTGGTCCGATTTGACCCATAATCGAACTCATCCGTGATCTTATGGTCATATACACTTTGACCAAGTTTGGTGCTGATTGGTTGATATTTGTAGATGCTAGAGTGTAAACAAGAAAATGTGAACGGACGGACGGACGACGGCGGACGGTGAGTGATCACAATAGCTCACTCTGAGCACGAAGTGCTCAGGTGAGCTAAAAACTGAAACGCAACCCAAATCTCAAGTGACGTCATCCTACACCATATTACGTCATACCGCGTTTCGTATTCAAAGAGTTAACTGCTGCTGCTGGACTGCGATGGTAAATAGAAATGAGTTATTCCCCTTTTATAGTCAATCTCATATCAAAATGATCGAATAATAATTGATCTAGATTATTTTACAATGAATAGAATTTGTTATAGTGACTGTAATAGTGACTGCAAGCCTAATAAATCATTTTTATCAGAACTAGGTCTTTGAAAACATTTTATTTTTCTTTCTTGTTACAGTACTGGAGATCCAGTAGATCTATATTAACTAAATTTGCACCTCTACAACTACTGTATGAATTTTGAAAAGTAAAATCGACATATTTAAATCTATTGTGCCCTGCATAATTCATTTAGTAGATGTAGTTTCAGTTCTTTTTATCAAAACGGGTCTTCATGCCAATGAAGGACCAGAACTAGATCCCTGCCAGATGATTATAATTTAAAGATCTAGTCTAAAGTAGACTAGTCTAAAAGCAACATTTTTTTTGAAAACCAGTTTTCTTTTTTTAATTTGTCTGCATTTTAAGACACATTTGTTGTTGACTCTAAAAATCACTTATTTCCCCATTTTTATGCCCCTGCATCGAAAGATCGGGGGGGGGGGGTATTGTTTTACCGCTCTCCGTCTGTCTGAGCAAACACGTGAAAACTTAACATTTTCTACTTCTAAACTAATTTCAAGGTCATCTGCAAAGGTCAAGGTTGAATATCAAAGTTACATTTCTCAAAAAATGGCCGTTTCGGGGTCATTCGTGTGTTTCAAAAACACTTCTTGTTTTTTCTAGGCTTCCTTCAGAAACAACATCAAAATATTGTCATAGCCCTGTCTAATTTTGTGTCTTCTTTATTATTGTCATGCAAAACTGTGTCATTTTATGATATATAATAAAATCTGTACGTAATAAAAAATATTTCCTTCTCACTTTGACTAGTTATAAAGAAATAAATTAGAAACATAGTACATATTACCGGGGTAGGTAACTATCAAACAATTGGACACATTTATGCCCCTTATTTGATACTATTTTCACTGAAAAACAATGTATCATTTTATGCCAAGTCCATCTCTAATGAGGTTGGTGACATGTTAGTCACTAACTGTTTAATCAATGCCACAAATTCTTAAATGTAAGAGGGAGGGGTATACAATTCACTACAATGTGCTCACGGCATCAAATGGATTGTCATCATCATATTCATGTGCTGAACTATGCTACTAGATGGATCAAACTCTGGAACAACATGATTGTGAGGTAAGTTAAATGTATGTTCTTCCACCCTTTCTCTAACTAGGTTAGATTTATCATGTTACTCACCCGTAAGTAGAGCAGTTTTTACATTGATTCAGGTTGGCTCTGGTTGCTTTTCTATTTACCCGTAGATAAAGGCGAAAACCTTGAGTCAGTTAAGAATCTTGTCGCTTTTTGTACCAGGATAAACAATAAATGATTTGAATTCATTTAGGCCTATGTGATATTGTTTTAAATAGATCTAGCAGATCTACATCTATTCTTGTTCAATTTCGTGGCTTGGCTTTTCTGTGCTGCCCTCTACATACATTTTTGTAGTGGATGCTATTTCCAGCAGCCAACAGTTGTTCAAAATGTCTAGATAGTCTACTCCAGATTGCACCCCCTCCCCAAATATTTTTTTTTTCATTGACAAGGAATGACTTTCGATCTAAATTGACTGGTTATGGGTTTGTCCTTTTCCCGTTCATAGGTAGCACCTATTATTATATTAGGATTGATTATTATTTGTTTTGGGCAAAAAGTATCGGTTTATTCTAACGTTGCCGAAAACCCACGAGTGATGACACATGGGTATTAATTCATTACAATAATCTCACATCTTGTCGTATTTAATGAAAAGCTAGTCAGTCGACACAGACCCAAATGGTATGTAAGCGTATTTATGCCTTGAATATTCTTACGTGATGTCATTATTCGACGTCACAGGTTATGCGGACTGACGCTATGCTACGCAAGATCAATCTGGCACACATAAGTAACATGCATGCATATGTAACACCTAAGATTAAGTTGTTACGTTGTTTTTGCCAGACTTTTTAGTGTTTCATATCTATAAATATGTCCAATGTCTTATTTTCTAAAGTTTTATCAAATCATCTACCAAATGGTAACTCCCATGCGTAAAAATATGGTGTTAGAGTAACGAATGCATTGGTCCACATGCTAAAGTTTCAAAATTCAAATGCACACTTCATCATATCAGAAACAGGCAAGAAATGGGCCTTGATATCTTTATTACACTTTGCGGCAGCTTGTAGGAGATGCACATTGGAATCTCCAGCTATCATAGTTGGGCGTTGAGCAGAAAAAGAAAACTCAGACGCAAGATGAGACATTGTAATGTTTGATAGTCTGATATCTTACCTTCTATCGAATATGCTAGTTACAAAAAGATCGTATAAATGATATACGATACACTTCTGCCTGAAAAATAATGCAAAAAGATTTAATTTCTTCTACAGTATACAAAACAAAAATGTGACCTTTAACACGTATTAAGCATGCGAGGATGGGCTCAGGGAGAGCACCGCAGGCAAGTTGCAGGAATGAAAAACACGAAAAACCATAACGATGTTAGGTTGAAGCAACCGAACAATAAATAGGAATTTGTCCGTTCTAAAAACGTTGTAGTAAATACACACGCAACAAATTAAGATGAAAACACTAAAGGTGAAATAAAATAGGTATCTTTGGCGTCAATTTAATAGATTTTGTAAAACAAATTCTCAGAGAATTTGAATAACCTTTCGTCCTTGACTTAAGTCTCGGAAAGACAGACTTCATCGCGAGAAAAAGAGAGAACATACGAAAATGTACGGAAATTCTCGGAATTTTGCCCGGAAATTTAACTGTTTCCGTCGTTTAAACATGGTTGACCATAAACGCTGGGACCAGTCAACGTGATACTATTTCCAGCACTCTACGCGCAGATTTTCTTATCCGGCCTCCGCTGGTGATGATTTAATTTAAACATATTTTATTCAATATATTGACATTTACATTCACAATACAAGAATTAATGTGAAAAGGATCGGAACGAAAGCATGTTGCTTATATAGTTACACTCCCTAAACTGGTTAACGTGATACGCCAATAATATCAAATGTCAAAAAAGAAAAGAAATTATTACAAAAAACAGATAGTATGATTGTAAACAAAAAGGGCTTCGTTATTTGAAAAATTAAAAAGAAAAAAGGAAAGGAGATGGGTGATTGAGCAGAGCAGCAGCAAAAGATACAAGTTATGCTTGTGTTTAAAAGTTCGCGACAGTACATGGTCAGAAAGAAGAGCAGCAGATCTAACCTTTGATTGGAATAAAACTAAGAGAATCTCTTGCTCGGTAATCATGAACCGCATGGGAGATCTGTTCGTTTTCGACAAAGGAGGGTTCATTGTCTCCAAAAAGCACTGTATCAATATTAAAAGCAGATTTAGCGCTAATATGTTGTCCGAGTCTTACTCGAATGTTACAATAAAGTCTGCATTCAAAGAAGTAGTGTGTATTAAACTTCCCCGCAACGGGAGTGGGTTTGTCTGTTCAGCAAATGTTTAAACGACGAGAGAGTCTCAGATTCTCTTGTAGCTTGTGGCGCAGAGTTCCATGCGTTTACAGCTGATAGCAGGAAAGAATTCCTATAAAGGCTGGTTCTACAAAGTATGTTTGCCAAGTCATTAGAATGGCGAAGATTGTACGTTGTGTTACTTCCAATAGTGGACGGAACAAGACCGTTAGTATTATATGTAGATAGACTGGGTTACTAACCCAGTCTATCTACCTCGTAAGGGAGGCACTCTGGGTTGCTGCGGGTAGTCACTCTGGGTTGCTATTTTTTCCGGGTAGACACTCTGGGTTAATTTTGTCCTCCATCTTGGATTTTTTGTCTACCCGGGGGGTAGACACCCTGGGTTGCTGGGGTAGGCACTCTGGGTTACAGCAACCCAGAGTGTCTACCCGGGGTAGGCACTCTGGGTACTGTGGGTCTGAGTTTTCTTACTCTTTGGAGCCTTGGAATGTAACTCATTTGAGAAGGAAGATTGACAATTTTTAGAGAAAGATAGATCTTTTCTTGGTAGTTGGTAGCCCTGAAAAGGGCTGTTTTGCTTTGGAGGCTGTGTTTTTTATGCACAACCTCCAACTTTCCTGCAAGCAGGACAGCTGCTTGCTGTCCGCCTCCTCAGCCTTCTTAGCTCCTGCTTGTCCAAGTCAAACTTCAACGAGAACGGCGGCTCGTCATCGTCATCCCAGCACTCCGTTACTGGGATGACAAACTCTTTCCTCTCCGTTGCTGGTGGAGCTGACTGCGGTGGTGGTGGTGGAGCTGGCTGGGGCGGGATTTGGGCTAACTCCCAAAAGTCCCACCCCATAAACAGCAATCTCTCCCCGAAGACAGGTTGTCTTTCTCTCTTCACTGTCTCATCCTCAATCTTTTTTAGCTGACGCTCCGCCTTCTCTAACTTTAATGAGAGGGTCTCTACTGATCTCATTAGATTTCTCAACGTCTTTTTCATGTCTTCCATCGTTGAAATGAAAATGACAATAATGAAATAGAGCCGGCTTTTATAGCTTTGCAGGAGGATTGACCTACTTTGACTCTGAATTAAGAGCGCGTTCCTGGCAGAAAGCACCCCAGAATTAACGTTGTCCAATCAGAATTAACGTTATATTTCTGTATTGGACAATGTTTATTCTTGCTCTATGAAGGAAAAAAGAGCTGTGCTATTTGAGTGTTACTGATACTTGACAAAATTTGAAAGAAGGATCTTTTCTTGGTAGTTGGTAGCCCTGAAAAGGGCTGTTTTTGTGCAGAATACACTTTTTTTTATCCTCCCCTTTTTCTTTCCATACTTTCTGCTGCATTTAGGATCTGTATGAGATGTTCAACTTCACGCCTGATACGTTGTCTTTCTTCTATCCAGTAAAGTAATGTGAGAATAATTGTCAATCCAAACATTGTGGAATATTGGCTTAGCTCTACGATAGTCGAGCAGCGAATGAGAGTTTTATGGAAAATAGTGATTACATATATACAGTTACACTTTCTTAAGTCTTTTGAGTTTTAGTTGACAATTTTGAAAGATAAATCTTTTCTTGGTAAATGGTAGCCCTGAAAAGGGCTTTTTAAAGAAGGATTTGATGAATTGTCAAGCCCTACTGTTCTTCTAGACGATTTACTGGGATGATTTCACATCCGCAGAACTCGCAACAAACTGTAGACCCTTCATCATCATCATAGAATCCCTCGTCTGTGTCTGGACAGTTGTGCTTCTGTCCAAGATAGTCCAGGAGTGTGAAGCATTTCCCGCACTCTATCTGGCATCTGCTCCCGCAGTGAGGACAGAGAAGAATCTGAACCATACTGAAGCATTTATGTTTTTCTGTGAGAAAACATTGTCCTTATATAGTTCACAGCATGGATTGACCTACTTTTGCCTCTGAATTAACGTTGTCCAATCAGAAACATCGTTACATTTCTCTATCGGTAAATATTTTATTGTTGACCAATCCATAGCTTTGTTACATTTTTCGTGTTCGGGTTAGGAAAAAAACTAGAGGATGGCTGGTTTAAGGTTTGTGGCTATTTTGAGTTTTTTGACAATTTGAAAAGAAAGATCTTTTCTTGGTAAATGGTTAGCCCTGAAAAGGGCTGTTTTTTGAGGTTGTTTTTTCCACTTCTAATGACAACAACCGAAATTTGCCTGGCAGATGGGGCATACTCCAACTCTTTTCGTGATCGTCATTGCTCCGTTATTGAAAGTTATCTTTCTTCCAAATTTGACATCAACCAAAATAATGTCAGGTGTTGTCTTTAAGAATAGCTGAACTAATCTTTCACCGAGATCTTTGTACGGCTGTGATATACGTTGTAGTTGTTGTTTTTCCTCCTCTTGTACGAGCTGAGTGTTTAGTAGCAATAGCTGCTGGCCAGCATCTAGATAGTCTCGCAGAGACTCACGCAGTTGATGGTTGATTTCCTCCATATTGTTCTCCTCCATGGATATTGATTTTTTAACTTTCGAACTGCTCGAGAGCTGAGAGTCGAATGATGAATGTATGGGGAAATATCGGCGTTTTTATACGCCAACAGGAGGATTGAAAAAATTTAAGAGCGCGGACCTGGCGGAAAGCACATACATTTTTCCCCCAACCTATGTTGTCATGCTAAATATAGCAAAAAGTTATGACTCGTAGCATGGGGAAAAATGTAAGCAGAACGGGGTCTTGGGAAAAACAGAATGAAAAAACTGGACTGATTTTTAAACTTTTTTATTGAACAGAACTGAAACAATAAACATATTTACAATGAACATCAATGAACATAATAATCAATGAACTGTTAACAATAAAGATCATTTTTGAAAAATGTTTTTTATGTTTTTTCACTGTCTGTGGGGAAAAGTCTCTGAAATTTTCTTGTATAGAATTCCATAGTGTTGATTAAACCACAATGATACATCTCGATCGTTTCGATGGTGTTCCGTTGAGAGGAATTTCTGTTGAAGATATTTCTGTATATTGTATCCTCTAGCAGCAGCATCCAATGCAAAGATACAGTAAATTCCGCAAACTTTGCCCTGTAGACTCTGAAGAGTTTGTCGATTGTATCTCCACGATGAAGAATGATTGTCTAAAAAGTTAATGATTTCTGGCTCAAGTGGTGGTAGTCCATAGGGATCAAAGTATAGTACATTGTCATTATTATCAAATATCACTGCCACCCAATGTTCTCCTGGTCTGTTTGATCTTTCTGTATTCACAATGTAAGCTTTCACATGTTTGGGTTTTTGTCGAGGTAGCTGGTCTTTTGCACAGACTTTTGCTTGTAGATTTTTTATCCAGGTTCCGTGATCCAATATGTATTGAATTTCAGAAGTATACATCATGTCTTTTTTCTATTCACTTTCTTTCCAGGCTTGTTTTACTCTGTCACACCAGTATTGTAAGCACGACTCCGTGATTTCAGATAAAATGTTTTGTTTTATATTTTGCCATAATCTGTAGGCTTCCACATAGTCACTTTCATCGAGTTTCATCTCCATTAATTCAGGATACCATTTTTCCATGATTCTGTATGGATTTAATTCCATCATAGCTTTTTCTATGAACATATCTGTATGTTCTTGTCTGTCCTTGAATAAACATAGTTCGTGCTGTATTTGGCTGGGATGATCCACTTGACATCCAAAACACTGGTTGTGAACTTCACTGGCTATCAGATTTTGTAATTCTTGAATCATATGTTTTTCAAAGCTGTTGTGAATGTCATTTTTCCGAGTAGAAAGACACTTCGAGGTGGAATATTTCACTTTTTCTGCTTCTCTTCTCAGTGATATAGCAAATCTGAGTCCCAACAGTGTTTATTAGTTCTTTTCTTTAGTCCTGAAAAGGACTGTTTTTTCAATACAATACTCAATACTCCTTAGTCCTGAAAAGGACTGTTTTTGTGAAAAAGCTGTCTTTCGATATACACTCTCTTTTTTTAGCCCTGAAAAGGACTGTTTTTTCTGATGTATCTTCCAAAAAGTTAATAATCTGTGATGACTTCTCTCAAACTGTTGATTTCAATCTGATTGTCAAATTCAGCAAAGACAATAACGTTGATCACTGCTGCCAGAGCTTGGGCGAATTGAAGCTCAATTCGAAGACTTCCAGTTTTTATAGGATGAAGTTGACCTTCTTCACTGCCTTGATCAGCTGTCAAATCGTATCCCCACAAACAATATCCACCAACATAGTCTTCTTTGGCAATATCAAAGGATTTATTGAGTCCAAAGGCTGAGACAGCCTGATACATAGACAAATATGATTTCAAATACAACCCATTTTCAAAGTCAGGCTCAAAGGGTCTGTTATGAATACTGTGACCATTACATGATACATCTATTTTTGACAGATTAAAGTGTTGAAAGAAAAATGGGTTGTTAGCATAATCCCCATTATAAGCAGCATTTGTTACCATTGCAATGAAAATACGTTTCGGAAGCTGTCCTTGAAACAAATGATCTTCAATTTTAGACTGAAGTCCATTACCAATGGTAAACGTCTTTACTTCTACCCTGCGGATAGGAATTTTCATGTTTTGCTGAGCGATAACATGATTTAGATCATTTGCAACAACAGGTAGCAATTCAACATTTCGTACATGAAGACTAACTGTTTCCATTACAATTTTTGCACTTGGTGCAGCAGTACCTCCTATAAGGCAAAAGGTTGATGAAGCTCTGTTTAATCTAAGTCTGATTTCAATTCCGTTAGGCAAATATTTTTCTTGTTGAAATAGATCAAGATGCAATCGTCCGAAAAGCTCTGAAGTTTTGCTTAGTGCGATTTCACCGATTCTTTTTCTTAGTCCAAGATTATCCCCATCATTGTTGACTGTCTCGAAATGGCCAGTGGTGTCTTCAACCCAAAGTACGCCAGCTTTCAAAAACGTAGACTTGCTGTCGGCATTATATGACAGAAGATTTTCGATATACGCTCTGTATGGATAGGTATCTGAATTACTGCTGATTAGTTTATTATTTAGATACAAATCGATGCTGCTAAACATACTATGCAGGAAATTATTTACAGGTGCCACATTTGAACCGGCGTCTAAGTTACTACCGTCGGCTTTAACGATTTTGAATTTGATATACAAATACGATTGTGACAAATCTGTCCAATGTTCGGTTTGATGCGGTATAATGAATTCTATCGGTGAATTGTTTGTCAAAGATGCTATTGGAAAATGTTCAACCCATTGACTTTCTTGCATTGTTGTCATTGTAGGTGGTACAGAAAGAACATTGAGTTCTGATTTACTGCATTCACAAGACCCGTTTTGCATCATTTTTTCAATTTTTTTCAATCAAATATATCAAGAGGTCTTGGCCTAGTATAATGATTTCTTTGTCTTTTATTAATGATCTTACCGCTGTGAGATCGAGAAGATAAATGACGTGATTTTTGTGATTTTCTTTTATTTATCCCCGTCATTAGCTTTTGTGCTAAATTATGAACAGATTGTTTCCCCCGTGAAACTGCAACTTTTTTTGGGTTTTTACCATGTAAAAAGATATCTTTTGCTGCACCTAATCCTTGTCTGATTCCTTCTTTTTTTACAGCATTCAAGCCAGATTTGACCAGGGGCTTAAGTAATGGAGTCACTGTTTTAAGTGCTGATTTAAATAGGGAACCTAGTCCATATCCATACTGGTGTTTTACGCCGCGATAAACTGGTAACATTTTTTGTTTGTCAATGTATCAGTTTTAAAGAATTAAATATCTTTTATTTTTTCTGTCTGAAATGCAACTTAACGATTGTCTTACCAGTAATGAAATGAAATGGTATACCAGAATCCCCTGTTATTTGAATGTGAATAATATCGAAATCAGATTTCGAAACGGGGACATAATGCGGTAATATAATTTCATGGTTGATATGCTGGGATTCATAATTATTTCCACTCGGTTTGAACGGTAAAACACGAAGTATGGGAGCAAGTGTATCACCCACTATAGTGTGTTCAGCAACATCTGAATAAACAAACAGATGATTGTACCCAGCATCAATGTTAGGAGTGTATTTAAATGCATCTAAAATATTTCTACCCGGAAAAATTGTCTCATGTTTTAATGCTGGTGATCCTCCCAGTTTTAAAAACAGAGCTGGGTGAAATTTGACTCCGGTTCTTGTAATATTTTTGATTGCCAATTTCGGGCGTTTGGACGAGGTTGAATAGCTAACAGACACTAGCATTGAATGCTTCAGAAAGATAGCACCTAGGTTATTTGAATCAAATCTTCAATTACCTCTATAACATGTTTTGGTGAAGTGTAACTGCCTGGTGGAAAAGTAAATAAAATTGACCATTTTACTGCTTCACCCTTATCGTTTCGTCTTAATGGAGATATCTGCATATTATCTCTTTTTCTATCTACCGCTGCTGCTGCATTGTATAAACTAAGATCTGACGTTATAATTTCGAACTTCGCTTCTTGTTCACTTATGTTTGAAAACTGAGAGGGGGTAATAAGTTGAACTAATGCAACTTCCCAATTTTCCCTGTCAATATGAATTGTCTTTGGTAAATGAACTTTAAAACAACACTGTGTGTTGTTCGGATAAAGGTTTATGGAACTATCGCTAGGCAGAGTAACATAAAACGAATTCATTTTTTAAAATATTTTTTGATTATTTTTTACTGTCAACGAAATCAAGCCCTGGTTGTTTTTGTCCTGACTTTGTGAATTTTAACCCCGGAGATGGGAGAATATACCCCAGTGAACTACTTAACAGTACCAACCACAATTCACGATCCTGACTTTGAATATTTAAATGTACTATTGAGGTTGCAATAATTGCGTAAATAACTATAATCTGTGAAATATATGTAAACTGATTCTTTGGAACACGATTTCCACAGCAATTGTAATTTTTAGTACTACCACTATCGACGCTTTCTGTCCCAGATTCAATGTTTGACTGTGAATTCATCATAAATGTGCTGACTTTTATCTACAAGATTTTTATAACTTATAAGATTTTTTTCCAGACACCAATTGGGATTCTGTTATCCAACTTTGAAATTTTTTTGGATAACCTTTCCAACTGACTTTTATTTCTTTGATACTTTTTTTACCCTCACGTCTTGTACGTCTATCAAGAACTGAATCAATTTCATAAACTTCATCATCTTTTATCAATTGAAATTCATATTCATAATAAGTTCCCAAAATTTGTTCGCCCTCTAAATCTTTTATTTTATAGGTGATAGGCGAAAATGTCTTGTTAACATGAGTGATTTCAAATATTTCTTGTGTCCAATTTGGTAAATAACCCTTATCAAATGTACGTTTTGTTTTATTAATCCGAACACGATCTCCAATTTTGAATTTTGGCTTCTTTGTCATTGCAATTGCCGATAAACGAGGATACAGATTTCTTGAAATTTCTGCCTCATTTGATTTTGTTACCATTGCAGGAGATGTTTTGATACTTCTGTGAAAAGTATGATTGTAATTCTTAACTAAAGAATTCAATACGTCAATGTATCGTCTTGTTTTCTTGTACGTAAAGTATTTCCACATTCTCGTTTTTAAAGTTCGTTGAAATCTTTCAACAATGCTTGCTTTCGTCTCTGGATTTTCAGTGGTAAAGAAATGAATCTGATTCTTTTTCAAGTATTGCTGAAACAGTTTGTTTTTGAATTCCGAACCTTTATCTGTTTGAAGTGACAAAGGTTTTCGCTTTGATTTCTGAACAATAGACTGAAATGCTCGAATTAAAGTTTTTCCCATCTTATTTGGAATAGGGATAACCCATGAAAATCTTGAAAACACGTCAATTACACAAAGTAAATATTTCTTGTTATCATTTTGTTTTGCCAAATGTTGCATGTTAGCCAAATCAGCTTGCCATTGATAGTCTATACCACTTACAATAGTTTTTCGTCTTTTAAAACGACGACGGATTGGTTTGTGTAAGGTATAGGTGGATTCACCTCGTAACCACTCTTGAACATCTTTGTATCTTATTCCTTTCAAAACAGATTTCGCAGCGTGATACAATTGCTTTATTCCAGTAAATGCAACAGTACTTTTGGGATCATAAAACAATTTTCTTAACACGTAATCAAGTTTGTAACCAAGTTTGTTATCAAGTTTAGGCTTTACCAGGGCTCCCATGACTGAAGTGTTTTACGACTAGGGGGCTTTTTAGCTCACCTGAGCACAACGTGCTCAAGGGGAGCTTTTAGGATCACCCGGTGTCCGTCGTGCGTCGTCAACAATTCTTTAAACATCAACTCCTCCTAAACCGCTGGGCGGATTTGGACCAAACTTGGCTGGAATGTTCCTTGGGAGGTCCTCTTTAAAAATTGTTCACAGAATTTGATTCCGTCAAAAACACTGGTTGCCATGGCAACGAAATGGAATTGTTTTAGCAAATTCTTTAAAAATCTTCTTCTCTGAAACCGCTGGCCAGATTTTAAAATAATTTCACACAGATGTTCCTTGGGTGACCCTTTTCAAAAATTGTTCGTGAAATTTTGATCCATCAAGAAACATGGCTCTGGTGAATGGGGGCTTCTTGCACTATACAGAAATAATGAAATTCTTAAAAATTCTTCTTTGAAACCGCTGGCCAGATTTTAAAATAATTTCACACGGATGTTCCTTAGGTAACCCTTTTCAAAAACTGTTCGTGAAATTTTGATCCGTCAAGAAACATGGCTCTGGTGAATGGGGGCTTCTTGCACTGTACAGAAATGAAGAAATTCTTAAAAATTATTCTTCTCTGTAACCGCTGGTCAGATTTTAAAATAATTTCACAGAGATGTTCCTTGGATGACCCTTTTCAAAAAGTGTTCGCGAAATTTTGATCTGTCGAGAAACATGGCTCTGGTGAATGGGGGCTTCTTGCACTATACAGAAATGAAGAAATTCTTAAAAATTCTTCTTCTCAGAAACCGCTGGTTAGATTTTGAAATAATTTCACAGACTTGTTCCTTGGGTTACCCTTTCCAAAAACTGTTCGCGAAATTTTGATTGGTCAAGAAACATGGCTCTGGTGAATGGGGGCTACTTGCACTATATATGGAAATGAAGAAATTCTTGAAAATTCTTCTTCTCTGAAATGGCTGGACAGATTTTGAAATAATTTCACAGAGATGTTCCTTGGGTGACCCTTTTCTAAAATTGTTCGCAAAATTTTGATTGGCCAAGAAACATGGCTCTAGTGAATGGGGGCTACTTGCACTATATGGAAATGAAGAAATTCTTGAAAATTCTTCTTCTCTGAAACCTGTGGTCAGATTTTAAAATAATCTGACAGAGATGTTCCTTGGGGGACCCTTTCCAAAAGCTGTACATATAATTTTGATCCATCAAGAAACATGGCTCTTGTGAATGGGGGCTACTTGCACTATATGGACATGATGAAATTCTTTAAAATTCTCTTTCTCTGAAACCCCTGGTCAGATTTTGAAATTATTTCAGAGAGATGTTCCTTGGGTGACCCTTTTCAAAACTTGTTCGTAAATTTTGATCCATCAAGAAACATGGCTCTCATGGATGGGGGCTACTTGCTCTTATACAGAAATGAAGAATTCTTAAAAATTCTTCTTTTTGAAACTGATGGTCAGATTTCGAAATGACTTTTACAGGTGACCTTTTGAAAATTGCTTGGCAAAATTATAAATTTGGTTCCAATGTTTCAATACCTCAAAAAAAAAAAAGACTATGGTCATCTCAAAAATTCAGGTGAGCGATCCAGGGCCATCTTGGCCCTCTTGTTTATAGATGTTGGTGGAGTTAACAACTCTTTAGTATAGAATTGCTTCAGTCTTTCTTTTTCTTCGGGTTTCATGTAGGGAGTTGATTCTTTTATTCTTTTCACAGATTTTTTATCTCTTTTTGCAGACGATTTCCTTGCACTTTTTTGTACGCTTTTCGGCGTGTGAAATAAGTGATCGGATTCGCCATAGGATACTTCATCTTCGCTCAGAGATTTATCATGAGCTTTTTGCATCCATCTCCACCTACTCGAGTTGCCAATAACTTCTTGCGGTATATTGCTTTCATGTAATGCCTTTGAAAAAGTTTTCCATCCTTTGGGTTCAGTACCTTTTCTCTGACGAATTGCATCATTGATAAGATCGATGATATTGGAACCATGAATGCGTGCACCTTTGTAGGACACGACTCCTTGTTCGTCCCAAGTTAAATTACTGTTATCTTTTATCATATTCAAAAGTAACTCAGCTTTTCTTTTCATGGTTTTTGGCACACTTTGCAAGATGATCATGCAAGGCAACAGATGCTGATTTCTGTGCACTATCATCGCTTTTTGTCGTTGAAAGTGAATTGATCGAAGTTGGTCTTGCTTTTTGAAGTGAATTTTGTAACTTAAACAAAGTTTCACCATACCTTTGAGCCTTTTCTGTTTCTGACAAATCGGTACTTTGTAAAATACGTCCCATGTCCTGCTGAAGATGTGCTACATCTACAACTTGCGGGTTGGGTGGTAAACGAGGCTTATGATATTGTTCGACTTTCCAACGATTCATATTTTCTAAAACTTGGTAAGGCACGATAACCATTTTTCTAACAGACATGATGCGATTTCTTTTTGGAAAAAATCTTAAAATAATTACAAGGCCTTAAGAGCCCCTCCTATTCCTCCGATAACGGCTTTTCCTAACAATGGTAATAATGCAGGTGCAAGCAATTGAAGAAATCCACCTTTTTGATTTAATATTTGTTTTTTATTTTTTACAGAGGCTGATTTCGAAGCTAAACGTCTGAGATGCTGTCGGCTTGAATACAATTTCTTCTTCTGAGCTGATGATAAATGTACATTGCCTTTTAAAACGTTATGACAGCATTCCGATATACATCTTATCACTTCTGGTGGCGAATCTTTTACAAGTTTTTTACGTATTTTTGGCGTAGACTGTATCATGGCCATAACCATTGAACCATGTTTTTTTATCAGAGGCGTTTTCCTCTTCATGTTGACTTTATCTCGATTTTGGATTAAATGATAATAAAAGATCCATGTCACTATCATTTATAGCTGATTATAAAGAAAACTTTTTTAAGAAAACTTTTTTTAAGAAAATTGTGAATAGAGATCATCGGTCATCGCAGCGAAGCTGGATTTATTGACGGGTAGGGTTCTTCCTTTCCCAAGGTGAAGTATCTTATTTTCTTTGTCAAGTTTATATCTTCCTGTGCTTGGGTTATGTCGCACCATATCTCGCACCAGCTCCATATATTTTCCTAATCCTTTTTTATGTTCAGCCAATGTATTTGGAGACCACGACACGGATGGAATTTCTTGAAACGACAATTTTTTACCTGGTAATATAAATCTTGAATATTTTCTTCGGTAATCCCGTATTCTATCACCAAATATTGCCTCTCTAGATTTCGGATACCGTTGATGTTCTGAAATGCTACTTCTTACAGGGGTTCCTACAGGGGTTCCTACAAGGCTTCGCTTTCGGGTAGTAACAAATCTTTCATCGATCGTAATTGGAGCACGTCTTTTCGGAGATTTTTTCTTCGGTGGAGCACGCTTTCGTGGAGCACGCTTTCTGGGAGTACGCTTTTTCGGAGATTTCTTCTTTTTCGGAGATTTCCTCTTTTGCGGAGCACTCTTTCGCGGAGCACGTTTTCGAGTTTGTCTTTCAGCTCCAAATTTTCTGATGGTTTTTACTCCATCCCATCTCAGCAAGCTTCTGATAATGACACCACCTAGAAACCCTCCCCCTCCAGGTTTTAAAATGATTTTACGTTTACTTTCCCCGTCTATGGATGGATCTGCCAACCGTTCAATATCTGCTCTATGTTTTGTCATGTACGTCGTGGTTTGTTTTGGCAATTTGATTTTATTTTCGATGATGTTTCTCGCAGCCAACGTAAACCATTTTAAAATTTCTTGCAATCCTGCTTTTAACACAGCTTCTCTTTCATGTCTATTGGTTTGTTGACTTAAATTTCGCAAAGCATCTAAAACCGAACTCGATGTGTATGGTAAAGCCATGTTTACTCACGGGTGTGAATCATGGAAATGATATATGTTCGAAATGTGATTCTCTTTTAAAGCAAGAGCTTTGCATAAAGTTTTTTTCAACAAAAAACTTTTTTAAGCAGGAGAATAAATAATGGGTCCTCTTTCATCTGCTTGTGTATACCAACGATAAAATATATCTGTTCGTAGTCTTAATTCTTTGTTGGTTTGTGAATGAAAATCTATGACTAAATATCCATAATCCATCGATGTAGCATCTTCATAAGCAGGTAACAAATGTGGGGCTTGCATTTGATGAGCTAGGGTTTTAATCTGATTCTTATCTCGTTCATTTCGAAATAAAATCATATATCTGGAATTAAGACTGATGGTTCGACTCGATTTCGATTGCTGAAACATATTTTGCGTGATGTAAATCACACTTGCATTACGATGGTGTCCTTTTCTTGTAAACCAAAGTTTAATTTTTTCCTCATCTTTTTCACCCAACATGTCATCAAAGACGATTAAATGTGGAATGGTTGCATCACTGACAATTTCGTTTTCGTCGTCGGGAATTCCCTCCACGAATTTTATCAATTCGAACTGTGAATTAAACTTTTCCTGTATAAGATTGTAAGCATGCTGCCATTCTTTGTAACACCAGACAACTCTTTCAGGAACGATATTGAACAAGTCTTCTCGATAGTCAATTAATTTATGAACGAACTCTGTTTGTCCACAACCGCTCGGACCTGTTATGAAAATATTACACGGGTGTTGAAATAATATGGATTGTGCATCCATATTTTCTTTCTTTTTAAACTTTTCTCTTTAAAGGGCATTGATAAAATGACAACACCAATGAAAATGAAAGCATTTTTATTGAACAGAACTGAACAATGAAAAAATCACAATGAAATAATTACAATGAAACATTTTTTTACAATGAAAAAATCACAATGAAACATTCACAATGAAATATTGACAATGAAATATTGACAATACAGTATAGCATGTAACATTTTTTTTACAATGAATTATTTACAATGAATTATTTACATTGCAAATTCACAAATGCCACGAGTTTCACATTTGTCTTCATTTTCCTTAATGTCTTTGTGCAATTGCTCATACCCCAAAAACATTGGATATTCACTGTCCATATCGTTGAAATCGCGTAGTCCTATGAATGGAGAAACATGTCTATGAGCGTTTTTTGTTGAAAGAGATGAATATACGATTTTTTCTGTAACATCTCTATCAAATAGAACGCTGATCCCCCGTTGGAATGAACAGATCCTCTTTTGTAGCGTAAGTAAAAGTCAAATAGAACTGATTTCATTTTCAGCACGTTAAGAAAACTTTCTTCTATTGTTCCTATGATAAAAAATGTCCATCGACATGTGGATCGAAACAGGCTAGCGATATCACCGCCTTTCATTTGCCTTTCTGCTAAATAAGCTTTGAGAATAAGATCCATACCCGAATCGTTCCCCATCAATACAATATAGTCCATTATACCATACACTTTGCAGGACTTTTCTCCTTTGGCAAGCTTTTTATGCAATTTATCTATCCAAAGTTTCACACAGTTGAATTTAATGGTAAGCTGTGTTTGTTCATCGAGTGTGTGCAGTTGAACAAATTCTCCATAAATTTTTTCACGTAGTTCTATCGGTAACGGTAGCTCAGTTGTCATTTTTTCCACCAGCGACTAATATTTTTTCCGTCTTACTTTGTCTGTTTGCCACAAAACAATGTAAATATAGAATTATTTTCTCCGACTTTTATAACCATAGGGCACAGTATCAGTACCATTTACAATAACTCTTTTGGTGTATACAGAGCGAAACGTTTTTGTCTGCGGTTCACTGGTAACCGTTCTATCTCTATGCCTTTTAATTTTGCAATCGTACTGAATTTTGATTTCTATTGTGCGATCCAAAGCACATTTTGAATATGTATCGAAATTCACCACCTGATTTGTATTGTGATCCAGAGTAATCCCCTTCACTTTACATTTGCTTATCTCCTTTCCATCTTTTGTTTTCATTTTGTAAGCATAATTTTTAGGTCCAAGTCCTCTGAATTGAGTAATTTTACCGCCAGGCTCTTCATCAGTCCATTTTCCTAGTCTACTGTTAATAATGGGAGGGTTCCATAATTCAGGATCATGAATGTACATACAACTATCTGTATCGAAATACAGAACTCCATCTTTTAACTTTTCGAGAATACTGTACAATTCCAACCTCGCATAAGCTGTTACGTAAGACCCTACTACCACATTGGCTGTAGCGTGGGTATCAATATGTTCCAGCTTTGTTTCGTAGTTAACCAAGATGAATGGACAGTCCTCGTCAAAAATTTCTACATGCTTTACAATGAAATTGGGGTTGGTGACTAATTCGAAATATTTAGACGGATCACTGATGTATTCCGTTTGGGTCATTTTTTCACGCTGGGCTAATTTTCCCCAAAGACAGTTCAACATAATCTTAGCAAATGATCTTCTCCCAGGATTTTTTTGAATACAATTTGGGTCGAGACGAATCCCTTCTGCCTTCTCATATTCACAAACGAATTGTTCTTTTTCCGAGTCTGTTTGACACCAATCTGGGTAACCACTGGCTTCTTGCTTAATTTTCAAGAAATTGTCCACATAGCCTTTAAAGAACTGATCTGACACAGAACTGAAATGCCAAATTTCATACACTTGCAATAATTGATAACCGAAGTCAAGAGCTTTGAATAATTCAAAAGTAACCCAAGTTCCAACCAAAGCCCTCTCTTCTTCACCATGGGTACAAATGCTTGAACTTTCTTCTGCACATTTCATACAGAGTGGAAACATCATTTTGTTGTTACAGTGAACTGGGAGAACGGGGTGAAACAAATCAGCTAGAGGTAAAACTTTGCATTTGATTAAACCCTCATACTGACGAATATTGTTCATGTCAATATTCTCAACAGACAGAATTTCCGGTTGGCCCACAGGATAGGATTTGTATTTACAAACGTAAGGGTACAGAGAACAAACATCAATGTACTTGATTTCCTTCTTGCTTTTTTCATCAACATCATAGACAATTTTTATTGCATTACATCTTCCCCCAGACAAACCCTCCCTCGGATCGATGGGGTCACAGTGTGGATATAACTTTTCAATGCGTTTTTTGTACTCTTTATCCTTCATCTTAGCATCAAATTCGTGCTCACAGATGTAGACTGCATTATACCCCATATCTTCGATATCTGCTATACGTTCAAAAGTACATTTGTACAATTCAGACATTGGTCTCCCATTGATGGGGTTGATCTGATTTCGATCTGTATAACATACAGGACAACCATGATACAAATCCCCCAGGAATTCATAGATAGTATTTGATTGACGGTGAAAGCCGTCTACAGTATATCTCCCGATTTGAACTTCCCCACCATTTTTTGCATGGCGAATATTAATACTTTTTTCCTGAGCCACGCTTTGAATCCAACGTATCGCTTTCATAGAAAAACGACATCTGGATGAGTCTTTACTTGAAATGATGGCGATTTGATTTTCTGGCAAATATTTGCTTCGCCAGACTTTGTTACAGGCATCGGCGATGGTAATCGCCTCTAAAAATGGACAAATACCACCCTGTTCGATAAACTGCTTTCTGAATTCACCACATCCTCGTCTTAGGATATCAACATCTGACCTACAGTACATATCCAAGTAGGGTCCAATGTAGCTCCAAAATTCATCTGTATTTGCCCAGTGAGAAAAGTAACCTTTTTTCATTTCTTGAAGACCAAATGTGGCTGGAAATTTTGCCAAAGCGAAGTTCATGAAATCGAAAGAATCGATCAGACGCACGCCATTCAGTTCTAACGTCATAATATTGTTCCCATTCATGATCAATTTTGGAAGTTTTAACCCAACTTTGACAATATAGTTAAGAATGAACTGCCCGTCATAACCTTTAAAATTATGGGCTATAGCCGTGACTCCTTTGTGATGTTTTGAAAAGAGCCACTTGCAAAATTGACTCAAAGTTTCTTCTCCTTGAAAAATAACTTCCCTTCCCTCTTCAAATTCACTGCATGTACAACAATGAAAATCGAGTGGTTTTTCGATACATTCATCACATGCTCTGTGTGCAATACAATAATTCGGGATGTGTACTCCTGTGTCTTGTTTGCATTCAAAATCAAAGAAAATGAACTGCGGTTTTTTGACTACAGAAGAACTCGTCTCGTCATCGCTGTCATGATTCGTCTTACTTTGGTAAGGCTGAATATAACATCGATGAGAAAAGTCAACAATTTTCTTACAGATATGACACTTTTTCTTTCCAATGCAGATATGATTTTTCTTTCTGACAAGATATTGTGCACCACATTTTGAACAGAGTTTCACTAATTCACAAATGGATTTCTTTTCTTTACCTTGAACTTCTCTGTGATTTTCAAAGCATAAAACACTAAAAAATCGCCTACGACAGTAACTGCAATCGTATTCTTTGAAATCTGATGGACATTTTCCTTTACGATAACAACCTTTGCAGATTTTTGAGCAAACACGATTTTCCCGCTGAGAGTAACCCACATCGCAGAACTCGCAATAATATCCACAACAAAAAAACCCTTTGACGGATTTGATGTAATCATAATGGTTTTGATGAAAGTACAAATGTATGATCTTACTACTGGTTGTCACTTCTGGATGTTCAAATATTTTCCTCGTTTTGGAATGCTGGTCGTGAACTTTAATGACATAGTCTTTTTCATACAAGAACGATTGAATTTTTTTGAATTCGTCAACTCCTACAGACCGTGTTGGTGAAACTCCAGCTTCGTTCATCAATTTCTCAGCTTCAGTCTTTTGAAGAATGTAGTTTGAACGACGAATATTATTCCATCTCCTATTCCATGCTTCACTGTTTTCACGTTCGATATGGCAAATTCCCACAACAACAGCTCTTGCAAAACATAGTTGGTCATGATTGTCAATTTGAATAATGGATTGTTTCTTCTTGGCAAAAACCTTTGAATCCAATTCCGATGATTTATGTTTCATTTTTCCGCTACCACATGGAGGTATTGTATGTGTAATGTCAAATGTCATGAATCCGTCGTTCAAGACAAATTCTGTATTTGACTGTAAAACTCGTTCAATTTCATTCAACATAGTTTCGCCTTGCAGCTGATCTGTAGATAAAAAGGGAATATGAATTCCCATCTCCAATGAAGGATGATTGATACTAATTCTAATCATATCCGTCGGGTTAGCATTTAACTTTCGAATGATTTCATGGGTAACATCATCAAATAATCCAAGCAGCCTCTGAGGTGATAATTCTTCAAATTTCTTAAAACTCACTGACAGCACATGTGATTGTTCTAAATTTTCTCGACTTTTTTTTACCCCTTTCTGTTAAGTCGTATAGACTTTTCATGTCTAAAGTAGAGCTGTTGCTTTCTTCTTTTTTATCCACGAACATTTTTTTCTTTTTTGGTGAAAAGATATCATCTTCACTGTCACTTTCTTCTTTCAATGGCAAAGATTTTTTCTTTTTTGGTGGAAATGACTCATTGTCACTATCACTTTCTTCTTTCAACGGTATAGATTTTTTCTTTTTTGGTGGAAATGACTCATCGTCACTTTCGCTGTCTGAATAGTCTACTATTCTTTTTCTTTTACTCATCGTTTTAGCTCTGACTGAAAAACAGAAATGTAGGAACTGAGAGAAAACCTAACAATTTATAGAGTCTTTTCCCGCAACAGTGTATAAATAGAGACGACGGCTGTGAAAATCTCATCATTCTTCTGATCAATCTCAGACAGTACAGTTGATAAAAGAAAATGAGCGAGTTCAAGCTGCAAAATACATCACCGCTTAGAAAGAGGGTGTATCTGTATGTTAATCCATACACCCACGATTATGAGATCAGCAATATTCCGTCAAAGTATCAAGTTAAACATATCGGAAACTACGTGGGATCATTTTTATCCCACCAACATTTAGAAGAAAAAGATGTTTACCGCATCACCAGATACAGAGTTTTGGATCAAGCAACGATCGATAAACGATATGGGGTGGATGGGAAGAGAACAAATATTTGTTTTACGTGCAACCAAGCAGGACATTGGGCCAGAGACTGTCCAGAAAAAGAAAAGCAGACAGGAACAATCGTTTTTATCTACGTGAATCCACACAGTCATGACATGGAAATTTCACCATCGTATTACAAGGGTGTCGATCTCCAACGTATGAAATACGTTGGGGCATTACATTCATTCTGCAAATCATTCTGCAGTGAAGATACATGGAAAAAAAGTTCACCACAGGCTACATCATCCATTGAAACTCAGACCGTCGACATGCAGACCGACAACACGGATATCAGCGATGCAAAGATCTGTAAAATAGCAGATGATTTAGAGACATTAGGGAAAAATCCGCGCAAAGGAAAAGTCATAAATCTCAAAGAAATCGATTTTTATGCAGGACCGGGGTGTCCACCGACCGAAGAGGAAAAACCAGAAGATTTAAAGTTACTACAAAAAATGCAGGCGGCATGGGCGGACGGAGCGCCTTGGTCAAAAGAAGAAGCAAAAAGACAAGAAATGGAAGCGGTTAGGACGGACAAAGTGCCTTGGTGGAAAGAAGAAGAAGCAAAAAGACAAGAGAAAAAACGGCAGAAAAAGGAAAAGAACTGTTTCTTTTGCAAATCAACAAAACACGAGGATAAAATCTGTCCAGATATGGTATTAAAAAACAATGAAAGGGAAAGAAAACGTAAGAGTAAATGTGAATCTGACATTCCGAAGAAAAAAAGAAAGCAGTCTGAGTGAAAAAAAGTTTTTTCAACACAATATTGACTTTAAACAACAATAAGACTTGACTTATATTTTTTCGTTCGTCTTTTTTACAGTTCATGACTTGTTTTTCATTGTACATAAGTTCTAAAATAAAAAAAACAAAAAAATTCTCTTCACTCCTTATATTTCATAGTGCAGTAAAACTGCTGGTTCATGACGTAACAATGATGTATACGTGACGTCACTATAGTATTGAACATTTGCAGGTTCGGTAGCTTTAGTACTAGAAGTTCAATACGCTATGTGGATTGTGACTATTTTTTGAGTTTTTGACAATTTGAAAAGAAAGATCTTTTCTTGGTAAATGGTTAGCCCTGAAAAGGGCTGTTTTTTAGCTAAATAAGCTATATCCTTTACCATTGCAGTGAAGGATACAGTTTATTTAGTTTTACCTGCCAAGTACAATTATTTGTTGGCGGTATAAATCTCTCCAGGTTGGGGTAAATACCCCCCATCTGCACCATCGGAGCACGACACCTCCAATCGTGCCCCCTCCTAGCGAAGAACTCGCAAAGTGCCTTAAACTTGGCCATTTTTCGTTCCTCCTCAAGCCATTCTTCTTCTTCTTTCTCTTTTTTCCGCCGCTCCTCCTCCTCTCGTCTTTTCGCTTCTTCTTCTCTTCTCATCTTTTTTCCAAAAAACAGTCTTCGAAAAAACTTCTTCATCGTGAATGAAAATGACAATAATGAAATAGAGCCGGCTTTTATAGCTTTGCAGGAGGATTGACCTACTTTTGACTCAGAATTAACGCTGACCAATCAGAATCAACGTTATATTTCTGTATCGGAAAATGTTTAATGTTGACCAATCGAATCGTTCGTTATATCACTGCTTTTCAGTACCTCTGCACTCTAGCGGTAAGCACCCAGGATTGACCTACTTCGGTTCAGAATTAACGTCACCCAATCGAATCGTTCGTTATATCGGTAGGGGAATTCGATTGGACAGCGTTAATTCTGAACCGAAGTAGGTCAATCCTCCTGCTAGCGTATAAAAACGCCGATATTTTCCAATACATTCATCATTTTGACTCTCAGCTCTCGAGCAGATAGAAGTTAAAAAATCAATATGGAATACAACTTAGACGAATTCAACTTAGACGCTTTCCTACCAATGGAAAACAATGGAGATATTCTTTCATCAGCTATAAATTCAACAATCATCAACCCGACGACAGTACTGGACAACATTTTCGAAGAGGTGAAACAGTTAAACTCGAAACAAGATTCTACATTGTCTCGGATCTTAAAAGAACTGGAAACTTTAAACAAACATTTGGAGGAGATTAAAACTTTAAACACAAACACCGAACGGTTGTGGAAAAACATTGAGACACTACGCCATCAAAGTCAGCGCGTTTCAGCAGTTCCAGTAAAGATTCCGGTGGAGTTTGACTTTGATAAGACAAATCTTCACAAGTTAGTGGACTCTATCGTAGCTGTTGTGAAGAAAGAAAAACAGCCAAAGGAAAAGCAGCCAAGAACAACAAAACGGAAGTCAGCGGAAGACGATAGCCATCTTCACAATCGACAACAAGTTGACCAGAAGAGACCTACACCGGTAATGACAGGACAGGGCAAATATGGGAAAAACATTGATAATTTCAATGACTTCAAGATCCCAAAGATCCCGAAAAAGCCAAAGAAAAGCTGCCGTTAGAGAGAAAAACCATCCATAGGCGAGAAAAAACAAAAACAGTCCTTTTCAGGGCTACCAACTACCAAGAAAAGATCTATCTTTCTCTAAAAATTGTCAATCTTCCTTCTCAAATGAGTTACATTCCAAGGCTCCAAAGAGTAAGAAAACTCAGACCCACAGTACCCAGAGTGCCTACCCCGGGTAGACACTCTGGGTTGCTGTAACCCAGAGCGCCTACCCCAGCAACCCAGGGTGTCTACCCCCCGGGTAGACAAAAAATCCAAGATGGAGGACAAAATTAACCCAGAGTGTCTACCCGGAAAAAATAGCAACCCAGAGTGACTACCCGCAGCAACCCAGAGTGCCTCCCTTACGAGGTAGATAGACTGGGTTAGTAACCCAGTCTATCTACATATACTACTACCGTTAACCATTTTGAAAAAAAGAATGACTTTGTTTGTTTCTTAATGTCTCCCAGCCAGATTCTCTAGAAAGGTCTGAAAGAGACACTAATTTTGTGCATCCTGTTACTCTCCTGGCTGCCTCGTTTTGGATCTTATCGAGTTCTGCCTTATGGTATTCATACATGTTGTCCCAAACGGTGTCTCCATATTCAAGAATAGGTCTGATGAATGAAAAGTATATAGTCTGCAGAGAAAGGCGACCGAGCAGAAATTTTAAACGGCGTAAAATACCTATTTTATTCCATGCCTTCCCAACAATAGATTTAATTTGTTGGTCCCAGGATCCATCACCCATCACAAGATAGATATTGAGGTATTTATGAAACTGGACCGACGGAATTGCAATATTTGACATAGTATGGACTGGGTGATCGGGTTTGTCACGTTTACGAGATATTAACAATGATTTCGATTTCGAGGGATTAAACTTAACGAACCATCTATCCGCCCAGTTGTTAATCTTTTCAATATCCGACTGTAGAATAGCTCCAGATATATTTGGAGTATCGATTTCTATGGAAAGACTTGTATCGTCAGCAAACAAATTGATTACTGATTCAAGGTTGTCCACAATATCATTTATTTAAACCAAAAACATCAATGGACCTAATACTGACCCCTGTGGAACTCCAGCTCGTACAGGTGATAATTCAGAAGATCCTCCAGGAAGAACCACTTTCTGAGTTCTGTTAGATAATGCCTGGTGATGAGAGAAGCAGGTGTTCCTAGACACACGATGGCTATGAAAAGCGTCCTTTGCTCACCCACACCCTCCGAGAAGATAAGCCAGATGACGAAATAATATCAAAAGATCTGCAACGATAGTAGTACCACGTGTTGACATGCTTCTTTGCAGAGTTTCCGCAAATAACATCTGACACAATAACATTACTCTTTCAATGACGTCACAATAATTCCAGTCTGTGACTTGTATAAATCACTAGAGTAAAAAAAAAAAAAAACCCGCATATTCTATCGATTCTTTTAATATCAACTTTATACTTGGGATGCGTTGCTTATAAATATCAATTACACAAGGACAGTATTTTGAGAATAGGCCTTTAAAGCCTAGATACGAACAAAAGATACTTTTTTTTCTGAACATAGATCTATATAGACTAGTTAGATCTAGATCTAGAAACATAATCGATACAATCACTGGTCAGTTTAGATATGGATACGTGACACTACCCATCAAATTCTTGACAGAATTTCTTTTGGAAAAGCAGCGAGAGATGTGGCATGTAGATCTAGTGCGATATTCTACAATGTGATGAATTTTAAATATGACAGGACAGCTCAGCGGTTAGCTTATCCGACTAGTGACCCGGTAAATATAGATCTAGTTACGAGTTTGGTTCCCGAATAAGGCATAATTTCTTTCGAGCGATTTATCGCCTCTGGTGCATGTATGTTAGGCCCCTCCAAGTGATCCGGATTCTAGTCCACTTGTTCAAAAGTATCTAGCTTTCTTTAAGTTCTAGTTAAACTATTCAATCGCTTGTAAAGCTTCTAGCCTTTGAGTTCATGTGCGGCTTCTAGTTAACAATTTCAGCGCCTTCTAGACCTAGGTTTAGGTAGAATTTGAGATCCGACGAATGGTTCCCATTCAATTATGATAGTAAGCCTTAACATTAGAATGCGTCAGCTACCTCCGAAGCCTGCATGGGAATAGTCGTGGAGAGTGTAGTGACAATGGGTCATGGCATTACCTTGTAACCGAGGTACCAGTCACTCTCGTGGATCTTCCTTTCACAGGTTGAACTAAAATTCCAAAGCGTTCAAGTAGGCCGTCCTGGTAGATCTATAGACTCCACAGAGCTAGCGTACATTATAACAAACATAATTTGGAATAGGTAGAAAAATGTATTGTATAGAAGATTTACAAATCGAAATTCAAATAGAAATGACTATAACTAAGTATAAGTTATAAAGAAAACTGCAATATTCTTGATAGTGTTTAAAACTATTTTATGCCATTTCTATAAACCGGTACTTGCGCTAAAGCTCGGAACCCCTCTCAGAAGCAAATTCATTTATTAGCGTCTTCTACGGCCAATTTCTTTTCAGAAGTGGTAAGTTAATGCATTTGAAATTATGTTTGACACCCCGTCTGTTTTTTTTTTTATGAAGAGCATGTAAGCAGTGGTTTGTCTATTCGTATGTGGTTAGTACAAAGAAAGCAGTAATAATGTATTCCAACGTCACGTGTTAAGGTACCTGGAAAGGTTTAAGCAGTATGAACTCTAAAACGTTTAGGTGTATAGACAATGCCAAAGGTACACAGACATCAGTGATGAAGACTAATATAAATCAATTCATTAGCTACAGAAATCAGGACTCTAAAGGGATAAGGTACTTCGATAACAGTGTTGGAAGACTTAAAAGAGATAAGGTACATAGACAACAGTGATTAGATACATTCTCAACATTGATTTAGACTCTAAGGAGATAACTTGTAAAGAGAAAAGTGATGACTCTTTAAGAGATAAGAGACAACATTGATTATGACTCTTAACAGACAAGGTAAATAGACAACAGAGATGAAGGCTCTTACATGCTTTCCCTAAATTCATACAAAGTGTCAGACATCCCGTTTGACAATGCTGGAAAATCTCATACCAAACCAATTTAAAAAAAAAAAATAAGACAGGTAGAGGGATTTTGCCCCATATTCCCTACCCTGAGGTAGGCATTATAGGGCAATTCCGGTCGAATCCGGTGATTTTTTGGGCTTTAATAGTACACCAACAGGTTATCTCCCCTGATTTTGAAATGCCCCATACTCCCTACCTTGAGAGCGATTTTGTCCCATACTGCCTACCTGTGAGTGGATTGGACTTGGACTTTTTTCTGAGTTTTTTCTTTTTACTCTTTGGAGTGTTACTTATTTGAGAAAGAAGATTGACAATTTGAAAGAAAGATAGATCTTTCATGGTAGATGGTTAGCCCTGAAAACGGCCGTTTTGTTTTGGAGGTTGTGTTTTTTACCTCCAACTTTCCTGCAGGCTGGGCAGCTGCTTGCTGCCCGCCTCCTCAGCCTCTTTTAATCCTGCTCGTCCAGGTCAAACTTTAGCGAGAACGGCGGCTCGTCGTCGTCATCCCAGCACTCCGTTGCTGGGATGACAAACTACTCCTCCGCTGGTGGTGGAGCTGGCTGTGGTGTGGTGGTGGAGCTGTCTGTGGTGGGATTTGGGCAAAGTCCCAAAAGTTCCACCCTATGAAGAGTAGTTTCTCCCCGAATGGTGACTGCCTTTGTCTCTTCGCTGTCTACTCAGCTTCAAGCTGTTTTAGTTGCTCGTTAGCCTTTTCTATCTTTAATGTGAGGGTCTCCGCCGCTCTCATGAGATTCCTTAGAGTCTTTTTGATATCTTCCATCTTGAAATGAAAATGACAATAATGAAACAGAGCCGGCTTTTATAGCTTTACAGGAGGATTGACCTACTTTGACTCAGAATCAACGTTATATTTCTCTATTGGAAAATGTTTAATGTTGTCCAATCGAATCGTCCGTGATATCACTGCTTTCCATCAGCTCTGCGCTCTGGCGGAAAGCACCCAGGATTGACCTACTTCGGCTCAGAATTAACGTTGTCCTATCAGAATTAACGTTATATTTCTATATTGGTAAATTTTTAATGTTGCATTTTCTTGTTCGGGTTAGGAAAAACTAAAGGATGACTGGCTTGTGGCTTTTTCTGAGTTTAATTCTTTCGAGTGTAACTCTGCTGAGAGAACAAATGACAATTCTGAAAAAAGAAAGATTTTTCTTGGTGATGGTTAGCCCTGAAAAGGGCTGTTTTTTGTGCAGAATACACTTTTTTTATCCTCCTCTTTTTCTATCCATACTTTCCTCTGCAATTAGTATATGTATCAGATGCTCAACTTTGTCTTATACGTCTATTACGTTCCCTTTCTTCTATCCAGTAAAGTAATGTGAGGATGATTGTCAATCCAAACATTACGGAATATTGGCTTAGCTCTACGATAGCTGACTAGCGAATGAGAGTTTTACGGAAAATAGTGATTACATATGTATAGTTACACTTTCTTTAGTCTTTTGAGTTCACTCTTAGTTGACAATTTTGAAAGAAAGATCTTTTCATGGTAAATGGTAGCCCTGAAAAGGGCTTTTTTAGAAAGATTTGAAGAATTGTCAAGCCCTACTGTTCTTCTAGACGATTTACTGGGATGATTTCACATCCACAGAATTCGCAGCAAACTGTAGAGCCTTCATCATCATCATAAAATCCTTCATCTGGGTCTGGTTAATTATGCTTTTGACCAAGGTAGTCCAGGAGTGTGAGGCATTTCCCACACTCTATTTGGCATCTGCTTGCGCAGTGAGGACAGAGAAGAATCTGAACCATACTGGAGCGATTATGTTTTTTGTGAGAAAACATTGTCCTTATATAGTTCTATAGTCACAGCATGGATTGACCTACTTTTGACTCAGTCAGAATTAACGTTGTCCAATCAGAAACATCGTTATATTTCTCTATTGGTAAATGTTTATTGTTGACCAATCCATAGCTTTGTTGCATTTTCTTGTTCGGGTTAGAAAAAACTAGAATATGACTGGCTTGTGGCTTTTTCTGTCTATAACTTTTTTGGAGTGTAACTCTTCTGAGAGAAGAAATTGACAATTTTAAAGACAGAAAATTTTTTCTTGGGGATGGCTAGCCCTTTTTTTCCTCGTCTCACAATGTTTTTTTTTTCTACTTCGAATGACAACAACCGAAATTCGCTTGGCAAATGGGGCATACTCCAACTCTTTTTGTGATTGTCATTGCTCCGTTATTTAAAGATATCTTTCTCCCAAATTTGACATCAACCAAAATAATGTCAGGTGTTGTCTTTAAAAATAGCTGAACTAATCTCTCACCGAGATCTTTGTATGGTTGTGATTTACGTTGTAGATGTCGTTTTTCCTCCTCTTCTACGAGCTTAGTGTTCGTGCTGGCCAGCATCTAGATAGTCTCGGAGAGTCTCACACAGTTGATGGTTGATCTCCTCCGTATTTATCTCCTCCATATTGATTTTGTCTTCCAACTGCTCGAGATTTGAGAGTCGAATGATGAATGTATGGGGAAATATCGGCGTTTTTTATACGCAAGGAGGATTGGAAAATTTAAGAGCGCGAACCTGGCGGAAAGCACATACATTTTTTCCCTAACCTACGTTTTCATGGTAATATAGCAAAATGTTATGACTGGGGAAAAATATAAGTGGAACGGGGTCTTGGGAAAAACAGAATGAACAACTCGACTGATTTTAAACTACATAACTTTTATTGAACAGAACTGAAACAATGAACATATTTACAGTGAACATATTATCAATGAACTGTTAACAATAAAGATCATTTTTTAGAAACAGAAAAAACGTTTTTGTGTTTTTTCACTGTTTGTGGGGAAAGTCTTTGAAATTTCCTTGTATAGAATTCCATAGTGTTGATTTAACCACAATGATACATCTCGATCGTTTCGATGGTGATCCGTTGAGAGGAATTTCTGTTGAGGATATTTCTGTATATTGTATCCTCTAGCAGCAGCATCCAATGCGAAGATACAGTAAATTTCGCAAACTTTGCCCTGTAGACTCTGAAGAGTTTGTCGATTGTATCTCCACGATGAAGAATGATTGTCTAAAAAGTTAATGATTTCTGACTCAAGTGGTGGCAGTCCATAGGGATCAAAGTATAGTACACTGTCATTATTATCAAATATCACTGCCACCCAGTGTTCTCCTGGTCCGTTTGATATTTCTGTATTCACAATGTAAGCTTTCAGCTTTTGAGTTTTTGTCGAGGTAACTTGTCTTTTGTACAGACTTTTGCCTGTAGATTTTTTATCCAGGTTCCATGATCCAATATGTATTGAATTTCAGAAGTATACATCACGTCTTTTTTCTATTCACTTTCTTCTATTCACTTTCTTCCCAAGATTGTTTTACTTTGTCACACCAGTATTGTAAGCACGACTCCGTGATTTCAGATAAAATGTTTTGTTTTATATTTTGCCATAATCTGTAGGCTTCCACATAATCACTTTCATCGAAGTTTCATCTCCATTAATTCAGGATACCATTTTTCCATGATTCTGTTTGGATTTAATTCCATCATAGCTTTTTCTATGAACATATCTATGTTCTTGTCTGTCCTTGAATAAACATAGTTCGTGCTGTATTTGACTGGGATGACCCACTTGACATCCAAAACACTAATTCTTTAATCATATGTTTTTCAAAGCTGTTGTGAATGTCATTTTTCCGAGTAGAAAGACACTTTGAGGTGGAATATTTCACTTTTTCTGCTTCTTTTCTCAGTGATATAGCAAATCTGAGTCCCAACATTGTTTATTAGTTCTTTTTTAGTCCTGAAAAGGACTTTTTTTTTTCAATACTATACTCTTTAGTCCTGAAAAGGACTGTTTTGTGTGTGTGAAAAAAGCTGTCTTTCGATATACACTCTCCTTTTAGCCCTGAAAAGGGCTGTTTTTCTGATGTATCTTCTAAAGTTAATAATCTGTGATGACTTCTCTCAAACTGTTGATTTCAATCTGATTTTCAAATTCAGCAAAGACAATAGCGTTGATAACTGCGTTCAGAGCTTGGGCGAATTGAAGCTCAATTCGAAGACTTCCGGTTTTTATAGGATGAAGTTGACCTTCTTCACTGCCTTGATAGCTGTCAAATCGTATCCCCACAAACAGTATCCACCAACATAGTCTTCTTTGGCAATATCAAAGGATTTATTGAGTCCAAAGGCTGAGACAGCCTGATACATATACTAATATGATTTCAAATACAACCCATTTTCAAAGTCAGGCTCGAAGGGTCTGTTATGAATACTGTGACCATTACATGATACATCTATTTTTGACAGATTAAAGTGTTGAAAGAAAAATGCGTTGTTAGCATAACCCCCATTATAAGCAGCATTTGTTACCATTGCAATGAAAATACATTTCGGAAGCTGTCCTTGAAACAAATGATCTTCAATTTTAGACTGAAGACCATTGCCGATGGTAAACGTCTCTACCCTACGGATAGGAATTTTCATGTTTTGCTGAGCGATAACATGATTTAGATCATTTGCAACAACAGGCAGCAATTCAACATTTCGTACATGGGCATTATATGACAGAAGAATTTCGATATACGCTCTGTATGGATAGGTATTTGAATTACTGCTGATTAGTTTATTATTTGGATACAAATCGACGCTGCTAAACATACCATGCAGGAAATTGTTTACAGGTGCCACATTTAAATCGGCGCCTAAATTACTACCGTCGGCTTTATCGATTTTGGATTTGATATACAAATACGATTGTGACAAATCTGTCCAATATTCGGTTTGGGCGGTATGATGAATTCAGTGTTTCAGCCAGGATGCGCCCTTGCGGAATTCCCGCAAAGAAATTACGATTCCCGCACATTTCCAAACATGGCACGCCAGATCTGGCGCTAAAAAATCATATTAGGCCCCCAAAAATCGATTTGCCTGTATACGGCCGCGCCAAGGTGCGAAAGTGTATGGGACGAAACTGCATTGATTACGAAAATTAATGGAACGAAATCGTGACTGGCTTAAATTTTTTTAAACCTGTTGTACTACATAAAATATCGAATGTGCAAAACCAGTCATAATTTTTTTTGTACTGGTTCCTCGCCTTTTACATCAAACATTTGTAAATTGAGAAAAGCTACAAAGAGCGGGTAATCTGTATATAGTAACGTTTTCATGACGAACTACGAAACAACTGGCGGAAAAATGAAAAGAAGAATAACCGACTTTTTCACACGCCCAAATGAAAGTGAAGAGGTAGGGCCATCAAATCCTTGAAAAAAAGCAGAAGTATTTGATCGAAAGCCTGATTAATCTGGCGATGTATGAAATGCCCCAACGACAAAAAAAATGTTTTAAGTTGTTTGACTTCGGCAAAGCTCCATAGAAAGTGACAAACTTGAAAAGAAAGAGTATCTTTAGTTCCTAAGGTATTTTAAAAAGAATGTTCTAGACATGTATTCGGTCTAATATTGAAAGATTCTAATATTGAAAGAATACACTCCCTCACCTACTCCCCCTTGCTCAAGGTGATTGGCCCCTGTTTAGGATTTCAGGGGGCCAACTGGCGTCCTTTTTATCAAAGCTGGCTGAAACACTGTGAATTCTATCGGTCAATTGTTTGTCAAAGATGCTATTGGAAAATGTTCAACCCATTGACTTTCTTGCATTGTTGTCATTGTAGGTGGTACAGAAAGAACATTGAGTTCTGATTTACTGCATTCACAAGACCCGTTTTGCATCCTTTTTTTTTTCTTTTTCTTCAATTTTCCAATTTTTTCAGTCAAATATATCAAGAGGCCTTGGTCTAGTGTAATGATTTCTTTGTCTTTTATTAATGATCTTGCCGCTGTGAGATCGAGAAGATAAATGACGTGATTTTTGTGATTCCCGTCATTAGCTGTTGTGCTAAATTATGAACAGATTGTTTCCCCCGTGAAACTGCAACTTTTTTTGGGGGGTTTTTATCATGTAAAAAGATATCTTTTGCTGCACCAAATCCTTGTTTGATTCCTTCTTTTTTTACGGCATTCAAGCCAGATTTGACTACGGGTTTAAGTAATGGAGTCACTGTTTTAAGTGCTGATTTAAATAGGGAACCTAGTCCATATCCATACTGGTGGTTTACGCCACGATAAACTGGTAACATTTTCTTTGTCAATGTATCACTTTAAATATTTTTCTATCAAATATTTTTTTTTAATTTTTTCTGTCTGAAATGCAACTTAACGATTGTCTTACCAGTAATGAAATGAAATGGTATACCAGAATCCCCTGTTATTTGAATGTGAATAATATCGAAATCGGATTTCGAAACGGGGATATAATGCGGTAATGTAATTTCATAGTTGATATGTTGGGAACCATAATTATTTTCACTTGTTTCGGTTGGTTTGAACGGTAGAACACGAAGTATGGGAGCAAGTGTATCACACACTATAGATGGTTGTACCCAGCATCAATGTTAGGAGTGTATTTAAATGCATCTAAAATATTTCTACCCGGAAAAATTGTCTCATGTTTTAATTCTGGTGATCATCCCAGTTTTAAAAACAGGGCTGGATGAAATTTGATTCCGGTTCTTCTTATATTTTTGATTGCCAATTTCGGACGTTTGGATGAGTTTGAATAGCTAATAGACAGCACCATTGAATGCTTTTGAAGGATAGCACCTAGGTTATTTTGAATCAAATCTTCCTTTACCTATATAATATGTTTTGGTGAAATGTAACTACCCGGTGGAAAAGTAAATGCAATTGACCATTTTACTGCTTCACTTTTTTCGTTTCGTTTTAATGGAGATATCTGCATATTATCTCTTTTTCTATCTACCGCTGCTGCTGCATTGTATAAACTAAGATCTGACGTTATAATTTCGAACTTCGCTTCTTGTTCACTTATGTTTAAAAACTGAGAGGGGGTAATAAGTTGAACTAATGCAACTTCCCATTTTTCCCTGACAATATGAACTGTCTTTGGTAAATGAACTTTAAAACAGCACTGTGTGTTGTTCGGATAAAGGTTTATGGAACTATCGCTAGGCAGAGTAACATAAAACGAATTCATTTTTAATATTTTATTTTTAATATTTTATTTTTTACTGTCAACGAAATCAAGCCCTGGTTGTTTTTGTCCTGACTTTGTGAGTTTTAACCCCGGAGATGGAAGAACCCCAGTGAACTACTTAACAGTATCAGCCACAATTCACGATCCTGACTTTGAATACTTAAATGTACTATTGAGGTTGCAATAATTGCGTAAATAACTATAATCTGTGAAATATATGTAAACTGATTCTTTGGAACACGATTTCCACAGCAATTGTAATTTTTACCACTAGCACTATCATCACTTTCTGTCCCAGACTCAATGTTTGACTGCGAATTCATCATAAATGTGCTTTTTATAACTTTTTTTTTATAACTTTTAAGGTTTTTTTTCCGATCAAGACACCAAATGGGATTCTGGTATCCAACTTTGAAATTCTTTCTGGATAACCTTTCCAATTGACTTTTATTTCTTTGATTATTTTTTTACCCTCACGTCTTGTACGTCTATCAAGAACTGAATCAATTTCATAAATTTCATCATCTTTTATCAATTGAAGTTCGTATTCATAATAAGTTCCCAAAATTTGTTCGCCCTCTAAATCTTTTATTTTATAGGTGATAGGCGAAAACGTCTTGTTGACAGGAGTGATTTCAAATATTTCTTGTGTCCAATTTGGTAAATAACCCTTATCTAATGTACGTTTTGTTTTATTGATCCGAACACGATCTCCGATTTTGAATTTTGGCTTTTTTTTCCATTGCAATTGTCGATAAAGGAGGATACAGATTTTTTGAAATGGTAACAAAATCATTTGATTTTGATACTTCTGTGAGAAGTATGATTGTAATTCTTAACCAAAGAATTCAATACGTCAATGAAACGTCTTGTTTTCTTGTACGTAAAGTATTTCCACATTTAAAGTTCGTAGAAATCTTTCAACAATGCTTGCTTTCGTCTCTGGATTTTCAGTGGTGAAGAAATGAATCTGGTTCTTTTTCAACTATTGCTGAAACAGTTTGTTTTTGAATTCCGAACCTTTATCTGTTTGAAGTGACAATTACACAAAGTAAATATTTCTTGTTATCATTTTGTTTTGCCAAATGTTGCATGTTAGCCAAATCAGCTTGCCATTGATAGTCTATACCACTTACAATAGCTTTTCGTCTTTTGAAACGACGACGGCTTTGTTTGTGTAAGGTATAGGTTGATTGACCTCGTAACCATGCTTGAACATCTTTGTATCTTATTCCTTTCAAAACAGATTTTGCAGCGTGTTACAATTGCTTTATTCCAGTAAATGCAACAGTACTTTTTCTTAACACGTAATCAAGTTTAGGCTTTACCAGGGCTCCCATGACTGAAGTGTTTTACGGCTAGGGGTCTTTTTTATAGATTTTGGTGGAGTTAACTCTTTAGTATAGAATTGCTTCAGTCTTTCTCTTTCTTCAGGTTTCATGTATGGAGATGATTCTTTTATTCTTTTCGCAGTTTTTTAAAGTTTTTGCAGGCGATTTCCTTGCACTTTTTTGTACGCTTTTTGGTGTGTGAAATAAGTGATCGGATTCGCCATAGGATTCTTCATCTTCGCTCAGTAATTTATCTTGAGCTTTTTTCATCCATCTCCATCTACTCGAGTTACCAATAACTTCTTGCGGTACTTTCATATAATGCCATTGAAAAAGTTTTCCACCCTTTGGGTTCAGTACCTTTTCTCTGACGAATTGCATCATTGATAAGATCGATGATACTGGAACCATGAATGCGTGCACCTTTGTATGACACGACTCCTTGTTCATCCCAAGTTAAATTAGTGTTATCTTTTATCATACTCAAAAGTAGCTCAGCTTTTCTTTTCATGTTTTTGGCACGCTTTGCAAAATTTGATCATGCAAGGCAACAGATGCTGATTTCTGTACACTATCATCACTTTTTGTCGTTGGAAGTGAATTGATCAAGGTTGGTCTTGCTTTTTGAAGCGAATTTTGTAACTTAAAGCTTCACCATACCTTTGAGCCTTTCCTGTTTCTGACAAATCGGTACTTTGTAAAGTACGACCCATGTCCTGCTGAAGATGTGCTACATCCACAACTTGCGGGTTGGGTGGTAAATGAGGCTTAAGATATTGTTCGACTTTCCAACGATTCATATTTTCTAAAACTTGGTAAGGCACGATAACCATTTTTCTAACACACAAGATGCGATTTTTTTTAAAAATAATGATAAGGCCTGAAGAGCCCCTCCTATTCCTCCGATAACGGCTTTTCCTAACAATGGTAATAATACAGGTGCAAGCAATTGAAGAAATCCACCTTTTTGATTTAATATTTGTTTTTTCATTTTTTTACAGAGGCCGATTTCGAAGCTAAACGTCTGAGATGTTGTCGGCTTGAATACAATTTCTTCTTCTGAGCTGATGATAAATGTACATTGCCTTTTAAAACGTTATGACAGCATTCTGATATACATCTTGTCACTTCTGGTTGTGAATCTTTTACAAGTTTTTTACGTATTTTTGGTGTAGCCTGTATCATGGCCATAACCATTGAACCATGTTTTTTTTATCAGAGGTGCTTTCCTCTTCATGTTGACTTCATCTCGATTTCGGATTAAATGATAATACAAGATCCATGTCACTATCATTTATACCTCACTGTAACATTTTTAGTAGACGAAATTCTTTTTTACAGTCTGCTTTTTAAGAAAACTGTGAATAGAGATCATCAACAAATGTATCAGCGCTTTCCATGGATGAATCCACGGGGACGGATCTTCCTTTCCCAAGGTGAAGCATCTGATTTTTTTCGTCAAGTTTATATCTTCCTGTGCCGAGGTTATATCGCAGCATATCTTGTACCATCCGTATATATTTTCTTAATCCTTTTTTATGTTTAGCCAATGTATTTGGAGACCTAAGAGGTGGATGGAATTTTTTTGAAACGCCAATTTTTTACCTGGTAATATAAATCTTGAATACTTTCTTTGGTAATCCCGCATTCTTTTACCAAACATTTCCTCTCTAGATTTCGGATACTGTTGATGTTCTGAAATGCTACTTCCTACAGGCCTTCGTTTTCGGGTAGTAACATATCTTGCATCAATCGTTATTGGAGCATGCTTCTTTGGTGATGATTTCCTCTTTGGAGAACGCTTTTTCGGAGACATCTTTCGCGGACCACGCTTTCTTGGAGATTTCTTCTTTTTCGGAGATTTCTTCTCACGTTTTCGTGGAGCACGTTTTCGAGTGTCTGAATTTTCTGATGGTTTTTGTTCCATCCCATCTCAGTAAGCTTCTGATAATAACACCACCAAGAAAACCTCCCCTCCAGGTTTTAAAATGATTTTACGTTTACTTTCCTCGTCTATGGATGGATCTGCCAGCCGTTCAATATCTGCTCTGTTTTGTCATGTACGTTGTGGTTCGTTTTGGCAATTTGATTTTATTTTCAATGATGTTTTTTGCAGCCAACGTAAACCATTTTAAAATTTCTTTCAATCCTGTTTTTAACACAGCTTCTCTTTCATATCTATTGGGTTGTTGACTTAAATTTCTCAAAGCATCTAAAACCGAACTCGATGTGGACCCATGTTTACTCACGGGCGTGATTCATGGAAATGATATATGTTCGAAAATGTAATTCTCTTTTAAGCAAGAGTTTTGCATAAAAACTTTTTTGTTGAAAAAACTTCTAAAAACTTTCTTTAAGCAGGAGAATACATAATGGGTCCTCTTTCATCTTGTGTATACCAACGATAAAATATATCTGTTCGTAGTCTTATATCTTTGTCGGTTTGTGAATGAAAATCTATGACTAAATAACCATGATCCATCGATGTAGCATCTTCATAAGCAGGTAACAAATGTGGGGCTTGCATTTGGTGAGCTAGTGTTTTAATCTGATTCTTATCTCGTTCATTTCGAAATAAAATCATATATCTGGAATTAAGACTGATGGTTCGGCTCGATTTCGATTGCTGAAACATTTTGCGTGATGTAAATCACACTTGCATTACGATGGTGTCCTTTTCTTGTAAACCAAGGTTTAATTTGTTCCTTATCTTTCTCACCCAATATGTCATCAAAGACGATTAAATTTGGAATGGATACATCACTGACAATTTTGTTTTCGTCGTCGGGAATTCCCTCCACGAATTTTATCAATTCGAACTGTGAATTAAACTTTTCCTGCATAACATTGTAAGCATATTGCCATTTTTTTTTAACACCAGACAACTCTTTCAGGAACGATGTTGAACAAGTCTTCTCGATAGTCAATTAACTTATGAACAAACCGTTTTTCCACAACCGCTCGGTCCTGTGATGAAAATATTACAAGGGTGTTGAAATAATATGGATTGTGCATCCATCTCATATTTTTTTACTTTTCTCTTTAATGACAACATCATTGAAAATGAAAGCATTTTTATTGAACAGAACTGAACAATGAAAAATTCACAATGAATTATTGACAATACAGCATATAACATTATTTTTACAATGCAAATTCACAAATACCCCGAATTTTAAATTTGTCTTCATATTCCTAATGTCTTTGTGCAATTCGTCATTACCCAAAAACATTGGATATTCACTGTCCATCTCACTGAATTCACGTATTCCAGTAAATGGAGAAACAACTCTATGAACGTCTTTTGCTGAAAGAGATGAATATACGATTTCTTCAGAAACATCTCTATCAAATAGAATATACCCTACCATGGTTTCCACTGGTTCCTCGTCGATATGAATATATCCTTTTTTGTAGCGTAAGTAAAAGTCAAATACAACTGATTTCATTTTCAGTACGTTAAGGAAACGTGTACTCTTTCTATGATTAAAAATTCCCATCGACTTGTGGATTGTAATATGGTATTAATAACACAATCGTTCCACCATTTAGCTGCTAAATAAGCTTTAAGAACGAGATCCATATCCGAGTCGTCCACTATCATCGCAATAAAGTTGATTATGCCATACAATTTGCAAAACTTTTCTCCTTTGGCAACCTTCTTATGCAATTTATCTATCCAAAGTTTCACACAGTTGAATTTAATGGTAAGCTTTGTTCGTTCATCGAGTGTGTGCAGTTGAACAAATTCTCCATAAATTTTTTCACGCAGTTCTATTGGTAACGGTAGCCCAGTTGTCATTTTTTCCCACCAGCGAATATTATTTTTTCCGTCTTACTTTGTCTGTTCACCACAAAACAATGTAAATATAGAATTATTTTCTCAGACTTTTATAACCATAGGGAACAGTGTCAGTACCATTTACAGTAACTCTTTTGGTGTATACAGAGCGAAACGTTTTTGTCTGCGCTTCACTGGTAACCGTTCTATCTCTGTTTCTTTTAATTTTGCAATCAGACCGAATTTTGATTTCTATTGTGCGATGCAAAGCACATTTTGAATATGTCCATTTTCCTAACCTACTATTAATAATGGGAGGGTTCCATAATTCAGGATCATGAATGTACATACAACTATCTATATCGAAATACAGAACTCTATCTTTTAGCTTTTCAAGAACGCTGTACAATTCCAACCTTGCATAAGCTGTTGCGTAAGACCCTACTACCACATTGGCTGTAGCATGGGTATTAATATGTTCCAACTTTGATTCGTAGTTAACCAAGATGAATGGACAGTCCTCGTCAAAGATTTCTACATGCTTTACAATGAAATTGTGATTGGTGACTAATTCAAAATATTTAGACGGATCACTGATGTATTCCGTCTGGGTCATTTTTTCACGCTGGGCTAATTTTCCCCAAAGACAAATGATCTTCTCCCTGGATTTTTTTGAATACAACTTGGATCAAGACGAACACCTTCTACCTTCTCATATTCAAAAACGAACTGATCTTTTTCCGAGTCTCTTATTGACACCAATTTGGGTAACCACTGGCTTCTTGCTTAATTTTCAAGAAATTGTCCACATAGCCTTTGAAGAACTGATCTGACACAGAATTGAAATGCCAAATTTCATACACCTGCAATATCCGATAACCACAGTCAAGAGCCTTGAATAATTCAAAGTTACCCAGTTCCGACCAAAGCCCTCTCTTCTTTACCGTGGTTACAAATGTTTGAACTTTCTTTTGCACGTTTCATAGAGTGGAAACATCATTTCGTTGTTACAGTGAACTGGGAGAACGGGATGAAACAAATCAGTTGGAGGCAACACTTTGCATTTGATTAAACCCTCATACTAACGAATATTGTTCATGTCAATATTCTCACCAGAAAAAATTTCTGGCTGACCCACAGGATAGGATTTGTGTTTACAAACATAAGGGTACAGAGAACAGATATCAATGTACTTGATTTCATTCTTGCTTTGTTCATCAACATCATAGACAATTTTTATTGCATTACATCTTCACCCTGACAATCTCTCCCTCGGATCGATGGGATCCCAATGTGGACATAACTTTTCAATGAGTTTTTTGTACTCTTTATCCTTCATTTTAGCATCAAATTCGTGCTCCCAGATGTACACTACATTATACCCCCATTTTTTGATATTTGCTATACGTTCAAAAGTACGCTCGTACAATTCAGACATGGGTCTTGCATTGATGGGATTGATCTGTTTTCGATCTGTATAACATACAAGACGGCCATGATACAAATCCCCAAGGAATTCATAGACAGTGTTTGATTGACGGTGAAAACCATCTACAGTATATCTCCCGATTTGAACTTCCCCACCAATTTTTGCATGGCGAATATTAATACCTTTTTCCTGAGCTACGCTTTGAATCCAATGTATCGCTTTCATAGAAAAACGACGTCTGGATGAGTCTTTACTTGAAATGATAGCTATTTGATTTTCTGGCAAATATTTGCTTCGGCAGACCTTGTTACAGGCATCGGCGATGGTAATCGCCTCTAAAAATGGACAAATACCACCCTGTTTGATAAACAGCTTTCTGAATTCACCACATCCTCGTCTTAGGATATCGACATCTGACCTACAGTACAATTCCATCTCCTTCTGAAAATTGAATTCCTCACCCCTTTGAACTTTGTCAATATACCAAACTATGAATTTTGACCTAGCCTCTTCAGACATTGAGTTGGGCTTGTAATAAGACATATCCAAGACGGGACCAATGTAACTCCAAAATTCATCTGTATTTGCCCAGTGAGGAAAGTAACCTTTTTTCATTTCTTGAAGACCAAATATGGCTGGAAATTTTGCCAAACCAAAGTTCATGAAATCGAAAGAATCGATCAGACGCACACCATTCAGTTCTATCTTCATAATATTGTTTCCATTCATGATCAATTTTGGAAGTTTTAACCCAACTTTGACAATATAGTTAAAAATGAAATGACCGTCATAACCTTTAAAATTATGGGCTATAGTCGTGACTCCTTCGTGATGTTTTGAAAAAAGCCACTTGCAAAATTGACTCTAAGTTTCTTCTCCTTGAAAAATAACTTCCCTCCCCTCTTCAAATTCACTGCATGTAGAACAATGAAAATCAAGTGATTTATCGATACAATCATCACATGCTCTGTGTGCGATACAATAATTCGGGATGTGTACCACTGTGTCTTGTTTGCATTCAAAATCAAAGAAAATGAACCGTGGTTTTTTTACTACAGAAGAAGTCGTCTCGTAATCGCTGTCATGGTTCGTCTTACTTTGGTAAGGCTGAATATAACATTGATGAGAAAAGTCAACAATTTTCTTACAGATATGACACCTTTTCTTTCCATTGCAGATATGAATTTTCTTTCTGACAAGATATTGTGCACCACATTTTGAACAGAGTTTTACTAATTCACAAATGGATTTCTTTTCTTTACCTTGAACATTTCTGTGATTTTCAAAGCAAACAGTACTAAAAAATCGCCTACGACAGTAACTACAAACGTTTTCTTTGAATTCTGATGGACATTTTCCTTTACGATAACAAAATTTGCAGATTTTTGAGCAAGCATGATTTTCCCGCTGAGAGTAACCCACATCACAGAACTCACAATAATATGCACAACAAAAAAAACCCTTTGACGGATTTGATGTAGTCATAATGGTTTTGATGAAAGTACAAATGTATGATCTTACTATTGTCTTTCACTTCTGGATGTTCAAATATTTTCCTCGTTTTGGAATGCTGGTATGGACTTTAATGACATAGTCTTTTTCATACAAGAACGATTGAATTTTTTTGTATTCGTCAATTCCTACAGACTGTGTTGGTGAAACTCCAGCTTCGTTCAACAATTTCTCAGCTTCAGTCTTTTGAAAATGACGGTTTGAATGACGAATTTCAGTCCACCTCCTATTCCATACTTCGTTGTTTTCACGTTCATTGTAGCAAATTCCCACAACGGCTCTTGCAAAACATAGTTGGTCACGATTGTCAATTTGAATAATGGATCGTTTCTTCTTCGCAAAAACCTTTGAATCCAATTCTGACGATTTGTATTTCGGTTTTCCGCTACCAGATTGAGGTATTGTATGTGTAATGTCAAATGTCATGGATCCATCGTTCAAGACGAAATCTGTATTCGACTGTGAAACTCGTTCAATTCCATTCAACATAGTTTCGCCTTGCAACTATTCTGTAGCTAAAAAGGGAATGTGAATCCCCATCTCCAATGAAGGATGATTGATGCTAATTCTAATCATATCCGTCGGGTTAGTATTTAACTTTCGAATGATTTCATGGGTTACATCGTGAAATAATCCAAGCAGCCTCTGGGGTGATAATTCTTCAAATTTGTTAAAAATCGCTGACAGCACATGTGATTCTGTTCTAAATTTCTCGACTTTTTTTTACCCCTCTCTGTTAAGTCATATAGACTTTTCATGTCTAAAGTAGAGCTGTCACTTTCTTCTTTTTTATCCACGACCATTTTTTTTCTTTTTTGGTGAAAAGATATCATCTTCACTATCACTTTCTTCTTTCAACGGTACAGTTTTTTTTTTCTTTTTTGGTGAGAATAACTCATCTTCACTGTCACTTTCTTCTTTCAACGGTATAGATTTTTTCTTTTTTGGTGAAAATGACTCATCGTCACTTTCGCTGTCTGAATAGGTTACTATTCTTTTTCTTTTAGGCATCGTTTTAGCTCTGACTGAAAAGGCAGAAATGTAGGAACTGAGAAAAAACCTAACAATTTATAGAGTCTTTCCCTGCAACAGTGTATAAATAGAGACGACGGCTGTGAAAATCTCATCATTCTTCTGATCAATCTCAGACAGTACACTTGATAAAAAAATATGAGCGAGTTCAAGCTGCAAAATACATCACCGCTTAGAAAGAGAGTGGGATTGTATGTTAATCCATACGCCCACGATTATGAGATCAGCAATATTCCGTCAAAGTATCAAGTTATATCGGAGACTACGTGGGATCATTTTTATCCCACCAACATTTAGCAGAAAAAGATGTTTACCGCATTACCAGATACAGAGTTTTGGATCAAACATCGACAAACGATATGGGGTGGATGGCAAGAGAACAAATATTTGTTTTACGTGCAACAAAACAAGACATTGGGCCAGACAATATCCAGAAAAAGAAAAGCAGACAGGGACAACCTTTTTTGTCTACGTGAATCCACACAGTCATGACATCGAAATTTTACCATCGTATTACTATGGCATCGATCTCCAACGCGTGAAATTCGTTGGTGTTCTACAATCATTCTGCAAATCATTCTGCAGTGAATATACATGGGAAAAAAAGTTAACCACAGGCTACATCATCCATTGAAACTCAGACCGCAGACATGCAGTCCGACAACACGGATATCAGCGATACGGAGATCTGTAAAATAGCAGATGTTTTAGAGACAATACGGAAAAATATGTACAAACAAAATATAGATTTAAAAAAAATCGAATTTTCTGCAGAGCCCGGTTGTTCGAACGGAGAGAAAAAACCAGAAGATTTAAAGTTACTAGAAAAAATGCAAGCGGCTTGGACGGAAGGACGGAGCGCCTTGGTCGAAAGAAGAAGCAAAAAGAATGGAAAAACGGCAAAACAACGAAAAGAACTGTTTCTTCTGCAAATCTACAAAACACGGGGATAAAATCTGTCCAGATATGGTATTAAAAAACAATAAAAGGGGAAGAAAACGTAAGAGTAAATGTGAAGAAAAGAAAACGGACTGAGTGAAAAACAGTTTTTCAACACAATATTGAATTTAAACAACAATAAGACTTGACTTAATTTTTCATTAATTTTGTCTTTTTACAGTTCATTACTTGTTTTTTCATTGTACATAAGTTCTAAAATAAAAAACAAAAAAAATAATTACTTGTGGCTTTTGACTTATTTGAGAGAACAAATGACAATTTGAAAAGAAAGATCTTTTCTTGGTAAATGGTAGCCCTGAAAAGGGCCGTTTTTTAGCTAAATAAGCTATATCCTTTACCATTACAGTGAAGAAGGATACAGTTTATTCATTTTCGCTGGCCAAGCACAGTTGTATGTGGGTGGCACAAACTCCTTCAGACTGGGGTAAACATTCCCCATCTGGACCATTGGAGTGCAGCTTCTCCAATCATGTCCCCTCCTGGCGAAGAACTCGCAAAGCGCCTTAAACTCTGCCATTTTCCGCTCCTCCTCTAGCCTTTCTTCTTCCTCCCCTCCTGCCAGCTTTACCCTCAGAAGCGCCTTAAACTTCTTCATTTTTCTCTCCTTTTCTAACCATTCTTCCTCCTCTCTTTGCCGCTTTTTCTCCTCTCGTCTTTTTGCTTTTTCCCTTCTCATCTTTTTTCCACAAAACAGCTTACGGAAAAAATTCATCGTAAAATGAAAATGACAGTAATTAAGTACAGCCGGCTTTTATAGCTTTACAGGTGGATTGACCTACTTTTGACTCTGAATTAACCGTTCGGTTCAGAATTAATGTTGACAATCGAATCCCCCCCCACCGATATAACGAACGATTCGATTGGTCAACATTAATTCTGGACCGAACGGTTAATTCAATTGGTTAACATTAATTCTGAGCCGAATTAGGTCAATCCTGGGTGCTTTCCGCCAGAGCGCCGAGCTGATGGAAAGCTGTGATATAACGGGCGATTCAATTGGACAACATTTAACATTTTCCAATAGAGAAATATAACGTTAATTCTGATTGGTCAACGTTAATTCTGAGTCAAAGTAGGTCAATCCTCCTGCTGACGTATAAAAACACCGATATTTTCCCATACATTCATCATTTTGACTCTCAGCTGTCGAACACTTCGAAGGTTAAATCAATATGGAATACAACTTAGAGGAATTCAACTTAGACGCTTTTCTACCAGTGGAAAACAATGGAGACATTCTTTCATCAGCTATAAATTCAGCAATCATCAATCCGACGACAGTATTGGACAACATTTTTGAAGAGGTGAAACAGTTAAATTCGAAACAAGATTCTACGATATCTCGGATCTTAAAAGAACTTGAAACTTTAAACAAACATTTGGAGGACATTAAAACTTTAAACACAAACACCGAACGGTTGTGGAAAAACATTGAAACACTACGCCATCAAAGTCAGCGCATTTCACCAGTTGCTGTAAAAATTCCGGTGGAGTTTGACTTTGATAAGACCAATCTTCACAAGTTAGTGGACTCTATCGTAGCTGTTGTAAAACAAGAGGACCATGATGGTTCTATATCGCTCACCTAAGTATGCGAGCTCTAGCCCTTATGGTTTGGGACAAGAAGATATTTAAAGATTTCCTTCTTTATCTCTATGTGAAATCCGAGAACCCACAACATACGACCATTTTCCACACAAGGGCCATAATTTGACGTATTTTGGTAGAGGGTCACTAGATGATGCTACATGCCAAATATGAAAGCTCTAGCCCTTAAGGTTTGGGACAAGAAGATTTTTACAGATTTCCTTCTTTATCATTATGTGAAATCTGAGGACCCACAACATAAGGCCATTTTCAACACCAGGGCCATAATTTGAAGTATTTTGGTAGAGGTCACTAGATGATGCTACATGCCAAATATGAAAGCTCTAGCCCTTAAGGTCTTTATCTCTATGTGAAATCGGAGAACCCATAACATAGGGCCAATTTCCACACTAGGGCCATTAGTTGAAGTATTTTGGTAGAGGGCCACTAGATGATACTACATGCCATATATGAGAGCTCTAGCCCTTATGGTTTGGCACAAGAAGATTTTTAAAGATTTCCTTCTTTATCTCTATGTGAAATCCGAGAACCCACAACAAGGGGCCATTTTCAAACTAGGGCCATAATTTGAAGTGTTTTGGTAGAGGGCCACTAGATGATGCTACATGCCAAATATGAAAGCTCTAGCCCTTACGGTTTGGGTCAAGAAGATTTTTAAAGATTTCCTTCTTTATCTCTATGTGAAATCCGAGAACCCACAGCATAGGGCCAATTTCTACACTAGGGCCATTATTTGAAGTCTTTTGGTAGAGGGCCACTAGATGATACTACATGCCATATATGAGAGCTCTAGCCTTTATGGTTTGGGACAAGAAGATTTTTAAAGATTTCCTTCTTTATCTCTATGTGAAATCCGAGAACCCACAACATAGGGCTATTTTCAACACAAGGGCCATAATTTGAAGTATTTTGGTAGAGGGCCACTAGATGATGCTACATGCCAAATATGAAAGCTCTAGCCCTTAAGGTTTGGGACAAGAAGATTTCCTTCTTTATCTTTATGTGAAATCCGAGAACCCACAACATAGGGCCAATTTCCATACTAGGGCCATTATTTGAAGTATTTTAATAGGGGGCCACTAGATGATACTACATGCCATATATTAGAGCTCTAGCCTTTATGGTTTGGGACAAGAAGATTTTTAAAGATTTCCTTCTTTATCTCTATGTGAAATCCAAGAACCCACAACATAGGGCCATTTTCAACACTAGGGCCATAATTTGAAGTATTTTGGTAGAGGGCCACTAGATGATGCTGCATGCCAAATATGAAAGCTCTAGCCCTTAAGGTTTGGGACATAAAGCTTTTTACAGATTTCCTTCTTTATCTCTATGTGGAATTGGAGAACCCACAACATAGGGCCAATTTCCACACTAGGGCCATTATTTGAAGTATTTTGGTAGAGGGCCACTAGATGATACTACATGCCATATATGAGAGCTCTAGCCCTTATGGTTTGGGACAAGAAGATTTTTAAAGATTTCCTTCTTTATCTCTGTGTGAAATCCGAGAACCCACAACATAGGGCCATTTTCAAACTAGGGCCATAATTTGAAGTATTTTGGTAGAGGGCCACTAGATGATGCTACATGCCAAATATGAAAGCTCTAGCCCTTACGGTTTGGGACAAGAAGATTTTTAAAGATTTCCTTCTTTATCTCTATGTGAAATCCGAGAACCCACAATATAGGGCCAATTTCTACACTAGGGCCATAATTTGAAGTATTTTGGTAGAGGGTCACTAGATGATGCCACATGCAAAATATGAGAGCTCTAGCCCTTACGGTTTGGGACAAGAAGATTTTTAAAGTTTTTTCTCTCGGTTGCCATGGCAACCAGAGTTCTCCATGGAATTCAAATCTTTGAAGTATTTTGAAAGTGCATCACCTAAGGATCATTTCTGTGAAGTTTCACTGAAATCTGATGGGCGGTTTCAGAGGAGAAGAATTTTTAAGTAATTGTTCACGGACGGACGGACGGACGCCGGACAACGACCGATCACAATAGCTCACCCTGAGCACTATGTGCTCAGGTGAGCTAAAAAAAAACAGCCAAAGGACTTACATCAACTTTTGCATACAATGATGGTAAACTATTTCTCCACTCATTAAGACTTTCAAATGTCAGACATTTAATCCCTTACCAAGTAATCACGATTTGTAACGGCCCGAGAAAATAGCTTTTCAAAAAATGTTGGTATAAGAGTAAATACTAATGAGTACAAGCAATTCAATTTATTAAATGTGTGTATCCAAGAAAAATATTTTTGTTAGCGAAGGTGTTGGTCCGTTGTTACTTTCTCGCCGTAAAAATCCAGACAGTCTGTGCAGCGCATTTGCACCCTTTCCAAGTAATGAACCAACCATTCTCGTTGCTGCTTTCTCGTAAATTTTTCTCTCCTTTCTGTTTCTCATATTATTTAAGGGCGCCCCTTTGATGTTTTTTAACAGGTTTAGCATCTTTGAAACATTTTAATGCTGCCATTTCGTCTGAAATGTTCCTATTACGTTTAAAGCGGCTCGCAATAGATGCTGGGCAGTCGGACCTATCCGACCTGAAAAATGGTCGGTCCTTGTCCATTGGGTCGACGTCTTTCTTGAAATCTGCTCTAAAGAGATTAGGTACACAGTGGTCCGAATAATGAATTTAACCCCATCCTGTATTTCTCTATCAATAATAAATGTGTTGCCTTCTCACAAGTCAAATTCGTGACGAATGGCCACCATATTCAAGCTGCAAACAGCCGGAAGCATTTCGGCACAATTTCTGCCTGAACCACTTTAACGCAAACGCTTTGGAATGCTTTCAACTGAAAGGGTTTTTTTTGTGTGTGTGTTTACATACACATATTCAACGCAGATACGCACGCGTATTCATGCATGCATATATACGTATGTGCACGCGTCCTTACACGCTTGCATTAACATATATGCACAAATGTAGGTTTCTATGGAAAAGTGCATATCGGCGCTTTGCTTGAAAATTATATGTATACATACAGACAGGCGGGCGTACATACATTTATGTACCTAGGTTTGATCCAACGTGTGCAGGCGCAGGTGTGTATTGGCAAGCATGAATGCAGCAGGCTGGTCGAGTCAACAGATAAAAATTGAAAAAAAAAAAACAAAAAGAAAACTGAAGCTGATCTCCTTGGAAAATATCTTCGAAGAATAACCATAGGCTGGCTTCTTCAGTTTCTTCTCTTGTTTTTAGTACGGATAAAATAGGTTACAAATGGTGAGCTCCCTAAATTTATATTATTTATATGATTCCATTCCTTTGCCAGAGTCGATGAATCTGAGGATCTAAACAACTTTATACCCTGGGTTTAATACAATACTAATCAAATTACTGTTAGTAATAGGAGTGATAAATACAGTCCTGATGCCAGTGAGTTCTCATGGGTCAACAGCAAGATATTTCTTAAATTCTAGCAAATGTCATTACGAAGACGTTTATGGGTACCAGCCAATTTACGTCACCAAGGACATTTCTCTCGGTAGATCTACTTCGATTAAACCAAAATTGCTTCTCTTTCTTTTAATCAGCTGTTTTGACATTAGATATGAGTGCATAATCCCATCTGAACATATTTCTGATATACAGAATGGAATGAAAATTTAACCTGGACTGCAATTCATCGATATCTCGTATTCAACAGTGCACTTGATGATGACCTTTGACCTCAACAACTCGCAAAAGTCCCTCTCGCGAGGAGGCAGACTTTGACAAAGAACTCGGGAGACCTTGAGGTTTCAAAAGATAATACTGCCGAAAATTCCCCCATGGGTCTATTGGTGGGTCAAGGTATATGTTCTTTCCTTATTCGTCCATGGTTTTTTTTTCCGGGATAGTTCGCCCCACATTATTGCACGCTACTCCAATGGATTGTTCATGAATATTTAGATCGGAATAATTGATTGTAATTTACAATGACCGGCTTCCAATATTTTAAGTACTTTGTTAGCTGAAGTATTATTTTTTAGAACTATTCTACTGTTTAACAGATCTCTCACTGATAGACGTATTATCGATTACTTTGGATCTGATTTTCAATCGATGATATTGCCTGGGTGGAGTTTGTTTTCCATTTATTTCCATTGCTGAATGATTTTAGAGCACCGACGAATTTCATGTTCTAAAATAAAACACAAACTCCCATCGCTGACGAAATTTTCATGTCATGACTGTGTGGATCCACGTAGACAAACGACTGTTTCTGTCTGATTTTCTTTTTCCGAACAATTTCTGACCCAGTGTTATGTTTTCTTGCACATAAAACAAATATCTGTCCTACTGTTATCCAGCCTATATCGTTTGTCGTTCGTCGCTTGATCCAGACCTCAGTATCTGGTAATATGGTATACTCTTTTTTTCTGGTAAATATTGGTGAGATAAAAATGACATGACCACTTAGTTTCCGTTAGGTTGAACATACATGTAATAAGTTGACGAAATATTGCTGATCACATATTCATGGGCGTATAGGTTAACATACAGATACATCTTCAGTGGTGTAATTTGTAGCTTGTACTTGCTCATGACTTTTATAAATTGTACTGTCTAAAAGTCGATCAGAGGAATGATGAAGATTTCATTGCTAGCATCCCTATATACTGTTAGGTTGGAAGGCTCTTTAAATTGGCAAGTTTTCTGGCTTACTGTATCATTGTCTCGCAATCAGACATAGATGATGACTAAAAGGGGGAAAAATAGCACCCTTATTTAGACAGTGAAAGTGACGATGAGTCATTTCCACCACCAAAAAGAAAAAAAAAGGGGGGGTGCGCAAATGAATTAAAAGTTTGGAGACAGCTTAGACAAATTACAGAATATATTTTAAAAAAAATGCAAAGAGCCTTATAGGTATAAAAATAGTACTTACAGTCCAAAAAGTCCATCAAGCAGTCTAGGTCCTTTTAGCCACAATGCATTTTCATGGCCAGATCAAATGCCACTGTCAAAATAACATTTCCGGCCATTATTTACAAAACTGTCTTCCAAGTTACAATATGGTATGACAAAGAGCTTGTTATTACATAGGTGGCTCGCATTAAACTTTGGGTCAATGTCCAGAGATTTCATACAGACCAGAACTGCCATTCTGTGGGCTGTACAGGTTCGAAACACAGCTCCGACAGCACCACTTGGGTCTTTGAATCTGAATTGCCTATATCCAGCCTTACACTACCATTCCAAACCAAGCATTTACCATTTGCATGCAATTCAGATGAATTTTCTTTCTTCTTTCCTGGCCTTTCTTGAAAAATAAATCAATTTTAAATTTTGAAAAAATAAATTGGAATTTAAACAATTATAATGAACTTAAAATCACTTGTCTGAACAGATATTCAAATGTTTGATACTTGAAAATTTGCAGACTAAGTTTCTACAGATTTCTTCCTGTTTAAAGGATTCTCATCGGACCAGTAAAAAAAAAAAAAGTCCGGTCGGTCTTCGGCCAGTACAACTAAGAACATCTTTCAATTAAAAAAGCAATTATCATTTCAAATAGGAAACAAATTCATAAGAACATGTGAGAAATCTACACACTGTATGTATTCACTGACATCGAAACCAATATAATATTAATATAGTAATCAAGTAGAGCAATGTATTTACTGATCTAAGTTGTAATAACTTGATTCACTTTTTTTTTTGTAAAATGAGCCTAAGAGTAGTATAGGGGGCACATGCCCTATACTCTCTACCCTGACTGGGGGAATCGGCCCTATATTGGCTATCCGGATGGTAAATTTTGACCTATACCCCTACCTGAGATTAGTTTTTTTTTTCGGTTACCGTGAATAGAACGAAAAAAATCCGCCATCTTGGATTTCATTGAAAAAGATAGAACTTTCATGGTAAACGGTTAGCCCTGAAAAGGGCTATTTTGTTTTGGTGGTTGTGTTTTTTACGCACAACCCTCAACTTTCCTGCAAGCTGGGCAGCTGCTTGCTGTGCGCCTCCTCAGCCTCTTCAACTCCTGTTTATCCAGGTTAAAATTCAAACTGTACGGCGGTTCATCGTCGTCATCCCAACACTCTGTCGCCGGGATGACGAACTCTTTGCACTGTGCTGGTGGGGTTGACTGTGGTGGTGGAGTTGGTTCTGTCTTTTGGGAATTTTGGGCAAAGTCCCAAAAATCGCAATGCACAAAAAGTAGTCTCTCTTCAAACAAAGGCTGTCTCTGTCTCTTCGCTGCTTCCATCTATTTGACCAGGTCTACCAATTGTCTATCAGCCTTCTCTAATTTGAATTGGAGGGTCTCTGCCGCTCTCATGAGATTCCTTAGAGTCTTTTGAAATCTACCATTGTGAAATGAAATGATCAATGTATGGAAAATATCGCCTGCTTTTATAGCTTTTCAGGCGGATTAACCTACTTCGACTCTGAATTAAGAGCGCAGGCCTGGCGGAAAGTACCCTATGGAGGAAAACAGAATTAATGTTGTCCAATCAGAATTAACGTTATATTTTTCTATTGGCAAAAGTTTATTGTTGACCAAACCATAGCTTTGTTACATTTTCTTGTTCGGGTTAGAAAAAACAAGAGGATGACTGGACTAAGGCTTTTTAGTATATCTCTTTTGGTTGTAACTCTTTTTTGAGAGAACAAATGACAATTCTGAAGAAAGAAAGATCTTTTCTTGGTAAATGGTAGCCCTGAAAAGGACTGTTTTAAAGAAGAAATCAACTTGAAATGATTACTCAGAGTCAGTCGATTCGCTGTCAGAGACAGTCGTTTCAGTAAATGCCTCACGCTAAAGAGTGTCTAGCTGCTCAGCTTTGAAAATAGTATACTGAACGTACATTTCAAGCGTTCCTTCAATGACCATTTTCTTCATTGGAAGGTTATAACGGAACGCCTGTTATTTGCAAGTTCCGCCTCTTGTACCGTTTGTTTACTTCATGTAAGCGTTGTTGAAGTAAGATGATCTGTCTGTTTGCCTTTCTTAAGCATCGTTCAGCATCAATCAAGGTGAAACGCTTGTTGAGAGTTAATCTTAAAGACATGGTTGTGGTTTGGTTATCTAGCCGATAATCTAATATATGGAAAATATCGCCGGCTTTTATAGCTTTTCAGGAGGACTGACCTACTTGACTCTGAATTAAGTGCGCGTTCCTGGCAGAAAGCACCCTATGAAGGAAAAAGAGCTATGTTTTTTTAGTGTCACTGTTACTTGACAATTTGAAAGATGGATCTTTTCTTGAAGATGGCTGGCCCTGAAAAGGGCTGTTTTTTGTGCAGAATACACTTTTTTTATACTCCCCTTTTTCTATCCATACTTTCCGCTGCATTTAGTATCTATATCAGATGCTCAACTTCATGTCGTATACGTCTATTACGTTCCCGTTCTTCTATCCAGTAAAGTAATGTGAGGATAATTGTCAATCCAAACATTGTGGAATATCGGCTTAGCTCTACGATAGCTGAGTAGCGAATGAGAGTTCACGGAGTTTTAGTGTTTACATATGTACAGTTACACTTTCTTTAGTCTTTTGAGTTCACTCTTAGTTGACAGTTTTAAAGAAAGATCTTTTCTTGGTAAATTGTAGCCCTGAAAAGGGCTTTTTAGAAGGATTTGAAGAATGGTCAAGCCCTCTGCTCTTCTAGAAGATTTACTGGGATGATTTCACATCCGCAGAATTCACAGCAAACTGTAGAGCCTTCATCATCATCATAAAATCCTTCATTTGGGTCTGGGCAGTTATGCTTCTGACCAAGGTAGTCCAGGAGTGTGAGGCATTTTCCACACTCTATTTGGCATCTGCTTGCGCAGTGAGGACAGAAGAATCTGAACCATATTGGAGCGATTTTGTGAAAAAACATTGTCTTTATATAGTTCACAGCATGGACTGACCTAATTTTAACTCAGAATTAACGATGTCCAATCAGAAACATCGTTGTATTTTTCTATTGGTAAATGTTTATTGTCGACCAATTCATAGTTTTGTTACATTTTCTTGTTCGGGTTAGAAAAAACAAGAGGATGACTGGACTAAAGCTTTTTTAGTATAACTGTTTCGAGTGTAACTCATTCGAGAGAGAAGATTGACAATTTTGAAGCAAGAAAGAAAGATCTTTTATTGGAAAATGGTTAGCCCTGAAAAGGGCTGTTTTTCTCGTCTCACGATGTTCTCCACTTCTAATGACAACAACCGAAATTCGCCTGACAAATGAGACATACTCCAATTCTGTGATCGTCATTGCTCTGTTATTTAAAGTAATCTTTCTCCCAAATTTGACATCAACCAAAATGATGTCAGGCGTTGCCTTAACAATAGCTGAACCAATCTCTCACCGAGATCTTTGTATGGTTGTGATATTCAATCAGGTTGTCGTTTTTCCTCTCCTACGAGCTGAGTAGATGACTATTTGCCCTTTCTGGGCCACTTGGGTCTGGGCCATAGGGGACCCCCTGTGGGTTTTGGGCACTTTGGCCACGCTTATGAGAAACTAGGTCACTAATGAAAAAAAAAAACTGGGACGCTTATGAAAAACTAGGACGCGTATTTGCATCATGTGTTGGCATACAGAGATTGGTGGGCTCGTCTACCACATCTACCTATATATCGTCTGCGACCACGAAGAATTTTTTTGATTTGTCTTAAGAACATTTTTTTCCCCAAATAAGAGAAATGGCTGATCGGTTCGAGAAGTACACGGTGCCAGACCTAAGAGGATTAGCGAAGGATCGCGGACGTAGAGGTTATTCGCGTCTTAGAAGAGCTCAACTGATCGAGCTTCTGAGTGACTTGCAAATATTAGACAGAGCTATCGAAGAAAATATACCGGGTAATATTCTAACACCGACGCCAGCAACACGCACAGCGAACGACTTTAATGATAGATTGGAAGAACGTGCAAACGCCACAGAATCGCACCGAGAACCTAAGTGTATCGTGTGCGATGAAAACGAATGCACCGTCATGTTCTGCGATTGCGGTCACATCTGCATTTGTAATTCGTGTGACCGCGATGGCTTGAACAAGTGCCCCATGTGTCGTAAGCCAACAACCATCAAACGCAAGCTTTGTTAACTGAGAGAAAAAAATATAACTTCCCATAGATGGGAAGTTATATTTATCACGGTTATAAATTCAATTCGAATAACAACGAAATGTGAATTACAGAATGAAATAACACAAAGAACTCATTGAAATTTTTTGTATGAGCTTCAATAATAATAGGTGTTTCTGGTCGTATTTCACCAATTGGTTTATCATAGTTGATTTTTTTTATGCCATTAATTGTTCCCTCCCAAGTAAAAGCTTCAACAGAACCAAATTTAAATAAACCGTTTATTCTTATATTCGTATTATGACTCCTGCCAATAACACCCCTTCTAGCCAATTTTTCTTCGAATACAGGATTTGCAAGCACGTAATGTGATTTTGTGTTAAAACCTATTAATTTTCCGTGTGTTGGTGGAATGAATTGATTTACGAACTCGTCCAGATAATCTTTCCTTGATTTAGGATAGGGAGTTCCAAAATTAAATTCGAAAGAAAGAGGTTTCCTAAGTAATGCATCAGCTTCTTCAGTGAAGAAATCGTATTCTATACCATTAGCCGTAAGCGTTTTACCTACTAAAATATCAGACCCATAAAAATAAGCCGTTACACAGATTATAGGTTTTCTTCCACTCACTGCGCCGTCCACATACTTCTTGGTGGCACCATCACTCGGGTTGCTCGGCTCGGGTAAGTTTAACAACTGCTTAAAACCCATATTGATATTTTCGGTAGCCTGGTAATTCCCATTTTCCTTAAAGAATACGGTTCCCTCGGCAACTCCGGGAATAGCTCCATCTCTAACATTATCCGCCACGAGAGTATCCACATATTTTTTGTTTACAGCGTCACTATCAATAAACCTGTCTTGAAAAAGTTTAATAGGGTGTCTCGTTCCAATTACCCCATTTGCCACATAGGAAGGATTATCACTCAGTAAAACGGCAACCTCATTACCATCATCATCAGTTACTTTATTTGTCTTAGTAAGTGCGCTAGGTTTTTTGTCTACATACTTCTTTGTAGCGGCATCAGCATCCTCTTCAGGTTCTTTGAGATTATTCAAAGGCTGAAAAGCCATGTTGATGGGAGCCGTGGCGGCGTAACTACCATTATCCTTTAAAAAGACATCGGGTAAATCGACAATTCGTCTACCTAACATTTGGCTCGTTCTATCCGTATACTCTTTAGCATCGATTCCTACTCTATCAACATATTCCTTATTAGCGGCCTCATCTTGCGCAGTCGGGGCAGGTAAACCAAGAAGTTTCTTATTTTTCATGTTCACGTCCGAAGATACAACGAAATTTCCATTTTCGTCTTTAAATTCCCCGACGTATTCATCCACATATTCTTTTACAGTATCATCCACATACTCCTTATTAGCGGCTTCACGACCGTTTATAGGAGTTCTTAAACCACCTAACTTTTTACTAGCTAAAAATATTGTACCCTTAGCGCTCCACCCATCATCATCTCTCGGAGTAAAAGCATTTGCGCTATCCACATATTCTTTAGTAGCAGCATCATCATCTTCTTCAGGTTTACCTAATCCTTTAACTTTAAAATTCTGCATATGAAGATTATTTTGTGTTTGGAATTTATTACCAGCACCATTTGCGTCTCCCGGAGCAATAACAAAAGGTGAATTACCATCAAAGTAGTTCTTAAGTTGATTAGATTTAGAATCGACATATATTCTATTTGCGGCATCGCCATCATTTTCGGGAGAGGGAATATTTAACAGTTTATTACCATCCATATCTAAATCTTTCTTTACCACAATGTTTCCATCTTGGTTCCTTTTTAAAAAACCCTTTCCTTTACTCGTATCAACGTAATTCTTTGTTGCAACATCTTGAGGATTAATTGGTTCACTAACCTTAGTAAGTGTATTTCCATCCATATTTATAGATCCGGTAACGACGGTTGTTCCATCTTTCCGTAAGAAGTTATTATTTATGTAAGCGAGAGGTACACCGTCATCCCCTGTTACGGCAACAAAATCCATTCTTCCAAATTTATCGACAGGCATTTTTTTATTACTAGAATAAAGTATTTAAAACATTTTGAAAGTCTTTACCTCTACCTAACTCTTTAAGTACGTAAAGACACAGATGCCCACAAAACACCTCTCCAGCCGTTTGTAACTGGTCGCTGTTGTAATGTATCGGACTTTTTAGGTACTCTAGAATTTCGATAGGAGGCTGTATACCGTAACTGTCAAAGTAATTTTTAGTTTTTCCGTTTTTATACCAAGCGACCCAATGAGTACCAGGGCCACCTGCGTCATCGAGGTTTAATATACCGCATTCCTTTTTTCTACACTTACTCGGTAAAGTGTCCCGGACGAGGGCCCCTCTAAAAGAAGGAATCCTTAATCGTTTTGCCGCGCTTTCCAATTCGAAATTGTTTAACGGTCTATTTGGTAGTATAAGGTTCCCAACTGCGATGTTTCTCATTTTTTATATATTTACTATGTCATTATTATCAACCCATGAATTGAACTCGTCGGAATAACCCTTCCACTTTACTAACGATTTATGTTTCCCCTTCTTAATAATCCTTTCTATCCTATACAACTCCTGACTAGTTTTTTGCAGTTCGGGTTCATAAAAGGTACCTTGTATCTCTTCTCCATTAAGGTCTTTTATTTTATACGTTACAGGCACCGTATGTTTAACCTCAGAAACCGTAAAAACCTCTTCAGTCCACCTGGTAGTATATCCTTTCTCGAAAGTCTTTTTCTTCTTAGTTATCCTTACATTATCTCCGACGGAAAACTTAGGTTCTATATCTCTTATTTCGAAACGATCGGGGTAAAGATTTCTCCAAACTTTGGTTTCGTTTTCTTTTTTACTCGCGTCTACAGGCTTCATCTTAATAGAAGAATGCCTGGTGTTATTATATTCTTTAACGAGGTCTTGTAACACGTCGATGTAAACGCTCGTAGAGTTGGCGGAAAAATATTTCCACATCTTTTCTTTCATCGTTCTAATCCATCTCTCAACTACGCTAGATTTCTCCTCATTCTCGGTAGAATACAATTCAATCAGGTCTTTAACATCTTTGTTATAAAACTCTTTACCTTTATCTACCCACATTTTCTCGGGTTTCCTCTCCTTAAAAATACTCTTTAATGCCGCGGCAACAGACTTCCCCGTTTTGTCTTTTAATGGCACCAGATAACCGTATTTAGAAAAGATGTCAATAACGGCGAGAAGATATTTTACGCCGCGATTAAATTTAGAAAACGCTTGCATGTCTACTAAATCCGCGGCCCATATCCTATCAATACCGTTTACCTCGACTCTCCTCTTCTCGAATTTTCTCTTTACGGGCTTGTGTAGTTCTTCCGCCAAATTTTTTTTTTAATCCCCATTCCAAATCGTTTCTTTGTTCCGATTAAGCTAGAAACAATCCCCCTTTCCATTTTTTCTCTTAAGGTGGGATCATAAATGCCTTTCAGCTCCGTTAACATATTTTTGTCGCATACAGCATTTCTCGTAGCCGTATCATCGTTTTGGAGATAACATATGTCATGATGATAAGCGGCTTTATCTACTCTATTGATAGGCTCGCTCCATTTTTTAGGAGTTAAATCCGGGTTTAACCTTTTTTTAAGGTTAGTGCCGGGCCCCGTAAAATTGTGGCCGGGGAGATGCATCTCAAAAGGCATATTGTTAATCATTCTGTTTAAAACTGAACCGCCCTCCCGCGCTTTAATAAATTGGGTTTTAGTTATACCGCAAACCGAGCATTTTCCTCGTTTCATACTCCTACCATTCTTACTAACGGTATATTCCACGTTATTCGTATCAGTAACTTTTTTACATCTAACGCAATACATTTTTTTTATATAAAAAGAAAGTTATATATAAAAAAATATGGACGTAATCGATCTATCATGGAACGACGTAGTATCAAGAAGATTCAATAGCCCTATATTACCAAAGAGTATTAGAGGGTTAATCGTAGGCAAATCGGGGTGCGGTAAAACCACCCTTTTACTTAACCTTTTGCTCAGACCGGGTTGGTTGGACTACAATAATTTATGCGTTTTCGGTAAGAGTCTTTTTCAGCCCGAATACCGCATACTTAAAAAAGCTTTCGAGGAAAGACTACCGAAAGAAGGTATCTTAAAGCTATTTAATATGCGGGATGAAATACAGGATTCGAACGTTTCGCCGACAGCTTTGATCGGGGAATGGATAAAAACGTTTAAGAATCTCTCGGATATAAAGTGTAGTTTTTTTGAAACAGCGGGCGATGTGCCTGATCCGCGCGAGTTAAACGCGGGAAACAAGAATCTAATGATATTTGACGATCTACTTTTAGAAAAGCAGAACAAGTGTGAGTGCTACTACATTCGTGGAAGGCATAGTAATGTTGACTGCTTCTATCTGTCGCAAAACTATTTTAGGCTGCCGAGGCAAACTATTAGAGAGAACGCGAATTTTATATGTCTTTTCAAGCAAGACCAGAAAAACATTAATCATATTTATAACGACCATGTAAGCGAAGATATGTCTAAGGAGGAGTTTAGAGAATTTTGTCATAAGTGTTGGGAAAGGCCGCATGGTTTCGTTATTATCGATTTAACGAGTAAAAAACACGATGGGAAGTACAGGTGTGGCTTTGATAACTTCTACGTGCCGAGTTAAAAAATATATTTCGACTAGATAAAATGGAAGATCTCTTGAAACAAATTGCGAGAAATACGGGGCCCAAATTATCCTCACAAATTATAGTAAGCGACAACAAAACGCGCATTAAAACCAGGTTTAACCCGCCTCTACAACTTGACAAGGATAGAAAATACGAAATAGCTCTAGCAAACCTCGAAACTTATTACTCCTTTCCAAACATCGATGCAACGAACAACATCTTGGTTTATTCTCCGGATCAGGGTGTTACGTGGCATAGGATCGAGATACCAGAAGGGAGTTATGAAATCACGAGCATTAACGATACCGTGCAACAGGAAATGCGAAAGAAAGATCACTATGACGAGGTCAATGAGAAGTATTATATCCATATTTCCGCGAACACTAATACCCTTAGATCGGTTATTGATATAGAAGACGGGTACCAAGTAGATTTTAGGTACCCAAACTCAATCGCGAAAGTATTAGGATTTAACCACTCTGTATACACTCAAGGATTCTGGGAGTCGGAGAACGTTGTAAACATTCTCGATATAAACAGCATATTTATAAACATCGACATCATCTCAGGAAGTTATGTTAACGGTTCAACGCAAAATACGATTTACTCTTTCTTCCCGGATGTATCTCCCGGGTATAAAATTATTGAGACTCCTCGAAACCTTATATACCTACCTATAACGGTGTATGAAATGCACAACATGACGGTTGAAGTAACTAACCAAAATGGCGCCTTACTGAATCTTAGAGGAGAAACTTTAACAATTAGATTCCATCTTAGAGAAGTATAATATATAAAAAATATTAGGTATATAAAAAATGGCGAGTTATACGAATGTAAAAGTTAATATATCGGAAGGGCAAAAGCAAAAGCTTCAACACGCTGTTAAAGGTAGATGCCCAGTAAGTATTCGCTTAGGTCATGAGGATTTAACGGGCAATGATATTATAGCGGTAACCGATTCTCAAGCGAGTAAAATGGCTAGAGCCTATGGAAATGGTAAAGGCATAACGATTAAAATGAGTGCCAAACAGCTTAGAGATAACATGAAGATAGAGGGCGGTTTTCTCGGAATGTTGGCCGGGTTGGCTGCTAGAGCTTTACCGATGGTGGCTGGATTGGCTTCAAAGGCGCTACCAGCTTTAGGTCTCGGGGCTCTGTCTGGATTAGGCCAATTTGGAGTAAATAAAGCGTTAGGGTCGGGTCTTTACCTTAAAAAAGGAGGTTGTGTTTGTCAGGTAAAAACTGATGGGGAAGGGCTTTACTTAGCTCCTTATAGGGGTAACGGATTTGGGTCTGTTGGTGATGGACTGTATTTAAAACAAGGAGGGCAGCTTTTAGATGGACGCGGGCTTCTTTTGGGTCCCAATAGTCCATTCGCTAATATACCTATCTTAGGGGCTATATTATAAAAATTTTAGCTATCTAAAAAATATGAAGACTCATAAACTCGGTGTTAAGAAAGCGAATGTTATTCAGCCAAAAACAATCCACTGGTTACCATTACAAGGCTCGAAATATCCACCTCGAAAAGTAAATACGGTAACCTGGGAAATTCTTTGCCAAGAAAAGCTTACACTAGCGTCTAAAGAAGTTAAGCGTGTACTCTTAGGGCTCGGCTTCATAATGACTAAAGGAGTTGTTTTGACCTCATTGCCACACTATTTAAAAAAGTGGTGTAGCTCGCAAAACGAAGTTAACCTCGAAAATGCCGAGAATATTATAATTACTATTACGAACGATTCTAGCAACAGCGTAACAATCGAGGAAAACGAGCTTCTATGCTTCGTTTACTATTCGTTTTAAAAAATATAATTCTAATAAAAAAATGGAGATGAAGGAAAGTGTTTACCCTAAATTACCGACTGCTCCTCCACTTGATGAGGGACAAGGATATAGACTGCAGAAAATCAATGAAATCCAGAAATTCTTAGAAGAAGAGAAGGCCAAAAGAGAAGCCTTAAGTAAGAAGTATTTTAGAGCCGCGAGAATAGTAGATAATATAGATACGGTTTTAATTACGGTTACCATGATTTCGGGAGCTGGTGGGATAGGTCTACTATCAACGATAGTCGCGATACCCGCAGTGATAGCATTAGAAGGAGCCGCGGCTTTTACTGGTCTTTTAAGCTTAATTGGAAAGTATAGCGTAAGGCGCTCCACCGCAAAAGCCGAAAAGCACGAGAAAATTAAAACAATCGCCGATACCAAGTTAAATACGATATCCTCGCATATATCGAAAGCTTTGAGCGATAACGAGGTTAGTGATGAAGAATTTCGACTTATCTTAGAAGAATTGCAAAAGTATAAAGTAATGAAGGAAGAAGTTAGGTCGAAAACGAAGAAGAAGATATTGGCTGAAACCGAAGAAACATTAATTGAGAAAGGGAGGCAAGAAGCGCGTGAGTCCTTTCGGAGATTGGTGGAAAAGAACCATGGGGGTAAACTTTAATTTTAAGTGTAAGTGTATCGTGGAGATAGGTAATGATAATGGAAACTGCGATTAAAATCGTGATGAAAACTGCGATTAAAATCGTGATGAAAACTGCGATGAAAACACACGTTATCTTTATGATAGAGATAACGTGTGTACTCACGTTTAAAAAAATATGTTGCTAATTAAAAAATGTCGTTTCTAAAAATAACTGATCCCGCAAAAAGGGACCTAATTGTAAAAGAGTACCTCGAATTAAAAAAGAATATCCGGGACAGTCAACTAGCGGAGAGAACGGGGGAGAAAGAACTACAAACTGACCTTTCAAAGTTTTTTAAACCTATTACAGAAACGCAAAAAGCTACAACTAAGGAAGTTGTAGAAGAACTTAAACCAATTAAGGAAGGTATAAAAACCATTAAGTTTCCAGCCTTTCCATCTATCACAGCTTATGATAAACCGAGTGAAGAAGAAGAAATTATAGCACCACTGTTTCTCGGGGAAATAGCAGAAAAGTATCTAAGAAAGTTTGCTACTAAAGGCGAAGTTGATAAAACGACTGGGTTATATGACAAAGAAGGTAAATTTTATATCGGTAACAAACCAGTTGTTATCAATGATAGCAATATTATAGTTGAAGGTAAAGAATATGAAGGTACCGATGGTCTATGGAGCCTAATTGTCGAAAAAGAACCGAAAGGGTTTAACGAGAAGGACTATACAAATTATGGCAAGTTGATGACACAAACAAACGCTCTTCATCGTGATAACGATCCGGGCCAAAAACGCTCTAAAGCCAATAAAGGAAACAAATGGAAACATATACAAAAACAAATTTGGGACGATAAAGATTTATATAAAGGAGAGGGTATCGTTGTTATCCCGGGTGACCCTAACGCATTAATAGAAAGACTCGACCTGTTGTTAGCGAGCAAAAAAGCGGGTAACACGGGTGTAAGAAACGAGTTAGTAGGCATATGCGACGAATTAAAAAGACAGGGTGTTATAGGCTCCGACGCTTATAAAAATTTAATGTCTATGCTATAAAAAAATGATCACGCCTAGAAAAAGAGGATTTAATAGAAGGTATGCATACGGAGGCAGCGGGTTCTTTGGCAACCTTTTGAGCTCTCTCATGAGCCTTTTTACCAGTAGCGCGGCTAAGCAACTCGCATCTTCCGCTTTAGATGTTGGTAAGAGCGTTGCTAAGGAAGCGGGAAAGAAAGCTTTAGAGGTCGGGAAGAATGTCGCTGTAGACGCGGGGAAGAAAGCTTTAGAGGTCGGGAAGAATGTCGCTGTAGACGCGGGGAAGAAACTAGTCACGAAAGCTTTAACACCAAAATCGCAAAAAATTTTAGAAAAACATACCGCAACACCTATAAACGTGGTGAGCAACCCTGCAACGCAAAACATTGGCACCTTAATGGACGGGAGCGCCATTGCTATTCAGGACTTAGTTAAAAAATTAAACGGCGGGTCTGGTATTAAAGTAACGTGAAAAAATATGATGATTTGATTTAAGAAAAAAAATATCCTAGTAATAAAATGGCGGAGTTGGGTTTCTATCCTAGATATGATGAAAGGTATAGAACTTTATCTATTGTAGTAACTAACGCGTCTCTACGAGTGGAGGATTGCGAGTTACTCGAAGTTAGCGTTACAAGATATGGCTACCTAAAAGCGTGTGTGAAGTTATCTCCCGGAAAAATAGCTATAATGAGGGAGATCGAGAAACGGGTAAACGATTATTTAGAGCGTATAAACATTTCTCCGATAAAAATTGTGTATGGAAACAAGGTTTACCCTAAAAAGAAATGTTATCAGCAAGAAGACGGAAGCATTAAACTTAAAAGTGTGTGGGTTTCCAACAGGAAAAAGGCTTTTCCCCAGCTTTGGTTAGAGCGATAGACGCAATTATAATTCTTGCTTAAAAGAATTATAATTGTATTATAAAAGAATGGACATTTTAAATATCACCGAACCAATCGTAAAATACGATAGTATTGATGAGTATGAGCACTTTGAGTATGAACCAATCACAGGAACGAATCTCAACGGTCCAGGGGGAGAGATTAGGATTAACATCGAAACCCAAGATATTTTTACGCATCCGAGCGAAAGTTATTTACTTATAGAAGGTCGCTTAGAAGGCGTTGCTGGAGCAGCTTACGCAGTTGCCGACCTTATTTCTTTAACAAACAACGGCCTCATGTATCTCTTTAGAAATATCCGGTACCAACTTTCCGGTCAAGAGATTGAATCCGTACTGCATCCAGGTCAAGCTACTACGATGCTCGGGTTGTTAAAGTATCCGGACGATTTTTCCAAATCGCAAGGACTAAACCAATTGTGGTACAAGGACACAACAGCCGCCGCAGAAGCTAATAACGTAGGTTTCAACATAAGACAACAGTATATCATTGCTGGTCCAGATCCAACAGGAACATTTAGCTTTAGGATCCCATTAAAACATATATTTGGTTTCTGCGAAGACTATAACAAAATTTTGTACGGAATGAAGCAAACGCTCACCTTAACGAGAAATAATGACGATGATGCAATTTTCAGAGTTGACGCGGTTGGGATTGGCAAAGTTACGTTGAGTAAGATATCGTGGTACATGCCACATGTGATGCCCGCGGATAAGGAGAAAATAGAACTTTATAAACTTATCGAGAGAAAAGAAAAATTTCCAGTTGGATATAGAATGATACAGTGTGACTCTATCTCGGTTCCTCAGTCAACATCATTTACTTGGAGGCTCGCCGTTAAATCATCTCCTGAGGTGCCACGTTTTATCATTGTCGGCTTTCAAACTGGTAAAAATGGAGACCAAGAGCAAAACCCAGCTATATTCGACAACGTAAACGTTGAGAATATTTATGTCACGCTAAATTCTACAAGATACCCAGCTGCTGACTATAATCTTTCATTTGATAGGCAGCAATTTAGTAGAGCGTATGGTGATGCCGCGTTATTTAGGTCTAAGTTTTTTAACATGGATGAGTTAGTATCAAACCCTAATATTTCCCCCTCGGATTATAAAACCCTCTATCCTCTGTTTTTGTTTGATGTTTCTAAGCAAAGTGAAAGGTTAAAATATTCTGTTACTGATATTCAAATCAAGGCACATTTTGATGAAAATGTACCTGCAGACACCGAGGCATATGCTGTTATCATGAGCGATAGATTGCTCAACTTTCAGTCTGATGGTAATAAGATGAGCGTAGTGTATTGAGTTAAGAATTCTTTTCCTATATATTAAAAATGATAAAGGTTTCAGATTTGAAAGAGATTCTTAAAGAAAATAATGTAGCGTATCGCTCTTACTGGGATAAGAAGCGATTAGTCGTGTTAGCGAAAGAACATGGCTTACTGCCTGAGGAAAAGCCTAAACCGGAAAAGAACTGTGACCCCCAATACGATAGATTACGAACTATCATGAAGAATCCTAAAACAGTTACTTTAGAAGATGTTAACACCGGCGAGGTAAAAACCTTTCGATCGATTTATAAGGCCGGTAAATATATAGACCGTTGCCCGCAAACGATACTAAATTGGAACGGGAGGGTTTGGAAGAACCAATATAGGGTTACCATTCCATAAAAATCCGGGGAGATATAATAAAATTTTGATTGCGAGTCTTAAGAATTTTTTTTCTTACTAATTAAAATGAGTTGGTTTTCGAATATAGCTAGACGGGCTGCGTCCAATGTTTACTCCGGAGCTAGACGACTCGCTGGTGCAGTCGTTCCGGAATCTATACAAAGAAGAATAACTGATTTTGGTAATTGGTTGACCGGTAATGTGGAAACACCGCAGATACCGCGGGTATTAGATGAAATTGTTGCTCGCGTTAGAGAAAATTACCCTCCGAGGCAACCGTTTGGAATTAGAGCCGGGCAATCCGTATTTAGAGGTTATGTCAGGCAGCACGTAATAGATGGTAGAGAAGGTTATACGCCCGATGGATTCTTTATGGAAACGGAGGATATTCTTCTAAACATCCTTCGAAGAAACCTACAAACGAAAGTAAAACTTGTACTTCGGTGTAGATTACATTTGCCCACAGACCCCGACTCTGAGAGAGAATACGCTTTTTCCTCCAATCAATCGCTCAACTTGAATGCTGGAGGAGTAGAGGAGCTATTGCAGCGTATGATAGACGAAATTTTAGAAAAGTTAGCTAGGTTCCAGAGAGAAGGCAGCGGTTTTGCTTTTTCGAATATAGTTAGGCTAGAATTGCACATAGGCAATTATGATCCTTTGCGCGCAAATGGTTACTTGCCACTACCAAAGTGGATAAGTAATAAAAAGGCTGTAATTAATCCTAAAAACGAGGATAACGAATGCTTTACCTACTGTGTGCTTAGATACTTACATCCTAAGGATTCACACCCTGAAAGGATTACTGACCTAACGCCATTGAAAGAAACTTTGAATATGGATGGTATCGCCTATCCCGTTTCTTTGAATGATATAAACAAGTTCGAAAAACAAAACCCCGAAATCAGTGTCAACGTCTATGGATCTGACGAAAAGATTGTTTACCCTCTAAGGCTCACAAAAGACGAGAAAGATAAACATGTTGACCTGCTTTTTATTACGGATGAAGATGGAAGGTCGCACTATGCCCTCATCAAAAACTTTAATGGTTTAGTAAGAAAACAAACACATAAACATGGCGGGATAGAATTCTGTAAACGATGCATGAATCATTTTGGTAGTAAAGAACTTCTAGAAAAACATAAGCGGCGCTGCGTCAACCATGAGCCTGTTGCTTTGGAACTGCCTAAAAAGGGTAGCGTTTTAAAATTCCAAAACCACGCTCGCAAAATTCGAGTCCCCTTTGTTGTATACGCGGATTTCGAAAGTGTTCTAGAGCCGATACACACATGCCAGCCAGACCCTAAAAATAGTTACACCGTGCAACACCAAAAGCATAGACCTTGCAGTTTTTACTATATTATAAAATGTTTTGATGATGATGTTATGGCACCCATAGAAAGGAACTATACCGGAGAAGACGCCGAAGAAGTTTTCATAGACTGGTTAAAAGGCGATATACAAGAAATACACCGAGAATACTACCAAAACCCCAAACCTATTAATATGTCAATGCAGGAAAAGGTGAAACACAACCAACAAACGCGCTGTTGGTTTTGTAACGAAAAATTTACTAAGCAGGATTGGAGAGTAGCAGACCACTGTCATTTCACGGGTAAATATAGAGGTGCCGCGCACAATAAATGCAACCTAGAGGCTAAGAAACCTACCTTTACACCCGTGTACTTTCATAATTTAAGCGGATACGACGCGCATCTTTTCATCAAATATCTGGGTGAATCCGCCGGTAGGATCAAGTGTATTCCGAACAACGAGGAAAGGTATATCAGTTTCAGTAAAAGCATCTGGGTCGGAAAAAACATAACGCATGAAATCAGATTTCTAGATAGCTTCAAATTCATGAGTTCGAGTCTAGATCGGCTTTCGAGTAACTTAAATGACAGCCAGTTAGAAATCCTATCAAGATTCTTTGCGGAAGAACGTATACCATTAGTCAGGAGAAAGGGGGTTTTTCCTTACGAGTACCTGGACTCTTTTGATAGACTCGAAGAAACCCGCCTACCACCAAAAGAAGCGTTTTACTCTTGTTTGAGCGGAGAACATATCAGTGATAAAGACTATGCTCACGCGCAAAACGTGTGGTCAACTTTCGGTATGAAAACGTTGAAAGACTACTTAGAACTCTATAACAAAGTAGATGTATTGCTTTTGGCTGATGTGTTTGAAAACTTCAGAGACGTTTGTTGCGAAAACTATGACCTAGACCCTAGTTGGTATTATACCTCTCCAGGCCTAGCTTGGGACGCGGCATTAAAAATCGCGAAAGTAGAGCTCGAACTTCTATCGGATCCTGATATGCTTTTGATGATAGAGCAGGGTATCAGGGGCGGAGTTAGTATGTGCACAAAAAGGCACGCGAAAGCCAACAACGTGTATCAGGGAGATAGATATGATCCGAATAAACCTTCAAAGCATTTATTATACATAGATGCAAACAGTCTCTATCCTTGGGCAATGAGTCGTCCTCTCCCCACACACGGTTTTGAATGGATGAGTAAGGATGAATTAGATAGGTGGGAGCAGACTCCTTGTATTTTAGAGGTTGATCTAGAGTACCCGAAAGAATTGCACGATCTACATAATGACCTACCTCTAGCGCCAGAACGTTTGAAGGTAGAAAAGGTAGACAAATTGGTTCCAAACCTAGGAGATAAAACGAACTATGTCCTACACTGCCAAGATCTAAAAACGTATCTTGATTTAGGTTTGAAGCTGACAAAGGTTCATGCGGGTATCAGGTTTAAAGAAAGCGCGTGTCTCAAACCGTATATCGATCTAAATATCGAGCTGCGAACAGCCGCGAAGAACGAGTTCGAAAAAGAGTTTTTTAAGCTGATGAACAACTCCGTTTTTGGCAAAACGATGGAAAATGTGAGAAACAGGGTAGACATAGAGCTGGTCAATAACGAAGGCCGCATGAGAAAACTTATAGCAAAGCCAAACTATAACCATACAACAATATTTACCGAGAATCTGGCGGCTGTGCATATGAAAAAGACCGATACGAAATATAACAAGCCCGTCTATCTGGGGATGAGCATCTTGGATATAAGCAAAACGCATATGTATGACGCTTACTATAACTACTTCAAGAAAAAATATGGCGAAAAGGTTAAATTGTGCTATACTGATACTGACAGTTTTATCCTCGAAATAGAGACCGAAGATATCTATAAAGATATTGCGGGGGATGTTGAATCATGGTTTGATACGAGCAACTACCAACCGGACCACCCTTCAGGCATACCAACAGGTCGCAATAAAAAGGTAGTGGGCATGTTTAAAGATGAATTAGGAGGGCAGATTATGACCGAGTTCGTAGGTCTCCGAGCAAAAATGTACGCGTATCGAACGTTGGAGGGGAAGGAAGATAAAAGGTGCAAAGGAATTAAAAAGCCGGTAATCAAAAACGAAATAAATTTCGATAACTATAAAGAGTGCCTAGTCGCAGGAAAGGAGCAGTATAGAAGTATGCGCGTATTAAGGAGTCGCGGGCATGAAATGTATACGGAGGAGGTAAACAAAAAAGCGTTAAGCGGTAATGAGGATAAGAGATATATATTAGATGGTGGTATAAACACTTTAGCACTAGGGCATTATAAAATAGAAGATATACAGAAGAACGCGGACGAGCCCACCAATCTCTGTATGCCAACGCATGATGCAAATACGCGTCCTAGTTTTTCATAAGCGTCCCAGTTTTTTTTTTCATTAGTGACCCAGTTTCTCATAAGCGTGGCCAAAGTGCCCAAAACCCACAGGGGGTCCCCTATGGCCCAGACCCAAGTGGCCCAGAAAGGGCAAATAGTCATCTACTGAGCTGAGTATTTAGTAGCAATAGCTGCTGGCAAACATCTAGATAGTCTCGGAGAGTCTCACGCAGTTGATGGTTGATCTCCTCCATATCTATACTGCTTCCGAACTGCTCGAGAGCTGATGACCCGAATGACGAATGTACGGGGAAATACTGGCTTTTTTATACGCCAGCAGGAGGATTGACCTACTCTGACTCTCAATTAAGGGCGCGGACCTGGCGGAAAGCACATACATTTTTTCCCCAACCTACGTTTTCATGCTAATATAGCAAAAGGTTATGACTCGTAGCATGGGAAAAAATGTAAGCAGAACGGGGCCTTGGGAAAAAACAGAATGAAAAAACTCGATTGTTTTTAAACTGTATAACCTTTATTGAACAGAACTGAAACAGTGAACATATTTACAATGAACATAATAATTATTATCAATGAACATATTATCAATGAACTGTTAACAATGAGGATCAATTTTGAAACAGAAAAATGTTTTTTTTTTATGTTTTTTCACTGTTTGTGGGGAAAGTCTCTGAAATTTCCTTGTATAGAATTCCATAGCGTCGATTAAACCACAATGATACATTGCGATCGTTTCGATGGTGTTCCGTTGAGAGGAATTTCTGTTGAAGATATTTCTGTATATTGTATCCTCTAGCAGCAGCATCCAATGCGAAGATACAGTAAATTCCGCAAACCTTGCCCTGTAGACTCTGAAAAGTTTGTCGATTGTATCTCCACGATGAAGAATGATTGTCTAAAAAGTTAATGATTTCTGACTCAAGTGGTGGTAGTCCATAGGGATCAAAGTATAGTACATTGTAATTATTATCAAATATCACTGCCACCCAGTGTTCTCCTGGTTTGTTTGATCTTTCTGTATTCACAATGTAAGCTTTCACATGTTTGGGTTTTTGTCGAGGTAAATGGTCTTTTGCACAGACATTTGCCTGTAGATTTTTTATCCAGGTTCCATGATCCAATATGTATTGAATTTCAGAAGTATACATCACGTCTTTTTTCTATTCACTTTCTTCCCAGGATTGTTTTGTCACACCAGTATTGTAAGCACGACTCCGTGATTTCAGATAAAATGTTTTGTTTAATAATTTGCCATTATCTGAAGGCTTCCACATAGTCACTTTCATCGAGTTTCATCTCCATTCATCCAGGGTACAATTTTTCCATGATTCTGTATGGATTTAATTCCATCATAGCTTTTTCTATAAACATATCTGTATGTTCTTGTCTGCTCGTGCTGTATTTGACTGGGATGATCCACTAGGCATCCAAAACACTGGTTAAGAACTTCACTGGCTATAAGATTTTGTAATTCTTTAATCATATGTTTTTCAAAGCTGTTGTGAATGTCATTTTTCCGAGTAGAAAGACACTTTGAGGTGGAATATTTCACTTTTTCTGCTTCTTTTCTCAGTGTTATAGCAAATCTGAGTCCCAACATTGTTTATTAGTTCTTTTTTAGTCCTGAAAAGGACTGTTTTTCAATATTATACTCTTTAGTCCTGAAAGGGACTGTTTTTCGTGAAAAGCTGTCTCTCGATATATACTCTTTTTTAGTCCTGAAAAGGACTGTTTTTCTGATGTATCTTCCAAAAATTAATAATCTGTGATGATTTCTCTCAAACTGTTGATTTCAATCTGATTGTCAAATTCAGCAAAGACAATAACATTGATAACTGCGTCCAGAGATCGAGCGAATTGAAGCTCAATTCGAAGACTTCCAGTTTTTATAGAATGAAGTTGACCTTCTTCACTGCCTTGATCAGCTGTGAAATCGTATCCCCACAAACAGTATCCACCAACATAGTCTTCTTTGGCAATATCAAATGATTTATTAAGACCAAAGGCTGAGACAGCCTGATACATAGACAAATATGATTTCAAATACAACCCATTTTCAAAGTCAGGCTCAAAGGGTCTGTTATGAATACTGTGACCATTACATCTAATTTTGACAGATTAAAGTGTTGAAAGAAAAATGGATTGTTAGCATAACCCCCATTATAAGCAGCATTTGTTACCATTGCAATGAAAATACGTTTTGGAAGCTGTCCTTGAAACAAATGATCTTCAATTTTAGACTGAAGGCCATTGCCGATGGTAAAACTCTTTACTTCCACCCTGCAGATAGGAATTTTCATGTTTTGCTGAGCAATAACATGATTTAGATCATTTGCAACAACAGGTAGCAATTCAACATTTCGTACATGAAGAGTGACTGTTTCCATTACAATTTTTGCAGCTGGTGCAGCAGTACTTCCTGTAAGGCAAAAGGTTGACGAGGTTCTGTTTAATCTAAGTCTGATTTCAATTCCGTTAGGTAAATATTTTTTTGTTGAAGTAGATCAAGATGCAATCGTCCGAAAAGCTCTGCGGTTTTGCTTTGTGTGATTTCAGCGGTTATTTTTGCTAGTCTTTCATTATTCGCATCATGGTTGAGTGTTTCGAAATGTGGTGTCTTCAATCCAAAGTACGCCAGCTTCCAAAAACGTAGACTTGCTGTCGGCATTATATAACGGAAGATTTTCGATATACGCTCTGTATGGATAGGTATCTGAATTACTGCTGATTAGTTTATTATTTAGATACAAATCGACACTGCTAAACATACTATGCAGGAAATTGTTTACAGGTGGCACATTTGAACCGGCGTCTAAATTATTACTGTCGGCTTTAACGATTGTGAATTTGATATACAAATACGATTGTGATAAATTTGTCCAATGTTCGGTTTGAGGCGGTATGATGAATTCTATCGGTGAATTGTTTGTCAAAGATGCTACTGGAAAATGTTATTGACTTTCTTGCATTGTTAACATTGTAGGTGGTACAGAAAGAACATCGAGTTGATTTACTGCATGCACAAGACCCGTTTTGCATCATTTTCAAAAAGAGTTTTTCAATTTTTCAATCAAATATATCAAGAGGTCTTGGTCGAGTGTAATGATTTCTTTGTCTTTTATTAATGATCTTACCGCTGTGAGATCGAGAAGATAAATGACGTGATTTTTGTGATTTTCTTTTATTTATCCCGGTCATTAGTTTTTGTGCTAAATTATGAACAGATTGTTTCCCCCGTGAAACTGCAACTTTTTGGGGGTTTTTACCACTTAAAAAGTTATCTTTTGCCGCACCTATTCATTGTTTGATTCCTTCTTTTTTTTAACGGCATTCAAGCCAGATTTGACCAGGGGTTTAAGTAATGGAGTCACTGTTTTAAGTGCTGATTTAAATAGGGAACCTAGTCCATACCCATACTGGTGTTTTACGCCATGATAAACTGGTAATATTTTTTTGTCAATTATCAGTTATTTATTTAAATATCAAATATTTTATTTTTTCTAAATATCAAATATTTTATTTTTTCTATCTGAAATGCAACTTAACGATTGTCTTACCAGTAATGAAATGAAATGGTATACCAGAATCCCCTGTTATTCGAATGTGAATAATATCGAAATCAGATTTCGAAACGGGGATATAATGCGGTAATGTAATTTCATGGTTGATATGCTGGGAATCATAATTATTTTCACTTGATTGGGTTGGTTTGAACAGTAGAACACGAAGTATGAGAGCAAGTGTATCACCCACTACAGTGTGTTCAGCAACATCTGAATAAATAAACAGATGGTTGTACCCAGCATCAATGTTAGGAGTGTATTTAAATGCATCTAAAATATTTCTACCCGGAAAAATTATCTCGTGTTTTAATTCTGGTGATCCTCCCAGTTTTAAAAACAGGGCTGGATGAAATTTGATTCCGGTTCTTGTAATATTTTTGATTGCCAATTTCGGAAGTTTGGATGAGGTCGAATCGCTAACAGACAGTACCATTGAATGCTTTTGAAGGATAGCACCTAGGTTATTTTGAATCAAATCTTCCACTACCTCTATAACATGTTTTGGTGAGGTGTAACTACCCGGTGGAAAAGTAAATGAAATTGACCATTTTACTGGTTCATCTCTTTCGATTCGTCTTAATGGAGATATCGGCATATTATCTCTTTTTCTGTCTACCGCTGCTGATGCATTGTATAAACTAAGATCTGAGGTTATAATTACTAACTTCGCTTCTGATTCTTTGGAACACAATTTCCACAGCAATTGTAATTTTTACCACTATTACTATCGACACTTTCTGTCCCAGACTCGATGTTTGACTGTTAATTCATCATAAATGTGCTGACTTTTATAACTTTTTTATAGGTTGATTTTATCTACAAGATTTTCTATCTATAAGATTTTTTCTGATCAAAACACCAAATTGGATTCTGGTATCCAACTTTGAAATTTTTTTGGATAACCTTTCCAATTGACTTTTATTTCTTTGATTTTTTTTTACCCTCACGTATTGTACGTCTATCAAGAGCTGAATCAATTTCAGAAATTTCATCATCTTTTATCAATTGACTTTCGTATTCATAATAAGTTCCCAAAATTTGTTCACCCTTTTATAGGTGAAAAAGTCTTGTTAACATGAATAATTTCAAACATTTCTTGTGTCCAATTTGGTAATAACCCTTATCAAACGTACGTTTTCTTTTATTGATCCGAACACGATCTCCAATTTTGAATTCTGGCTTTTTTGTCATTGCAATTGTCGATAATCGCGGATACAGATTTTTTTTAAATTTCTGCCTCATTTGATTTTGTAACCATTGCAGGAGATGTTTTGATACTTCTGTAAAAAGTATGATTGCAATTCTTGATGAAAGAATTCAATACGCCAATGTCACGTCTTGTTTTCTTGTACGCAAAATATTTCCACATTCTCGTTTTTAAAGTGGAGATTTTTTCTTTTTCGGAGATTTCTTCTTTCTCGGAGATTTCTTCTTTTTCGGAGATTACTTCTTTTGCGGAGCACGTTTTCGTGGAGCACGTTTTCGAGTTCGTCTTTCAGCTCCAAATTTTCTGATGGTTTTTGTTCCATCCCATTTCAGTAAGCTTCTGATAATAACACCACCTAGAAAACCTCTCCCTCCAGGTTTCAAAATGATTTTACGTTAGATGAGGATGGATCTGCCAGCCGTTCAATATCAATATCTGCTCTATGTTTTGTCATGTACGTTGTGGTTTGTTTTGGCAATTTGATTTTATTTTCAATGATGTTTTTTGCAGCCAGCGTAATCCAGTTTAAAATTTCTGTCAATCCTGCTTTTAACACAGCCTATCTTTCATATCTATTGGTTTGTTGACTTAAATTTCGCAAAGCAGCTAAAACCGAACTCGGTGTGGATGGTAAAGCCATGTTTACTCATGGGCGTGAATCATGGACATGATTTATGTTCGAAAATGTAATTCTCTTTGAAGCAAGGGCTTTGCATAAAAAACTTTTTTAAAAAAAACTTTTTTAAACAGGGGAATAAATTATGGGTCCTCTTTCATCTCCTTGTTTAAACTAACGATTAAATATATCTGTTCATAGTCTTAATTCTTTGTGAATGAAAATCTGACTAAATAACCATGATCCGCCAATGTAGCATCTTCATAAGCAGGTAACAAATGTGGGGCTTGCATTTGGTGAGCTAGTGTTTTAATCTAATTCTTATCTCGTTCATTTGGAAATAAAATGATATATCTGGAATTAAGACTGATGGTTCGACTCGATTTTGATTGCTGAAACATATTTTGTGTGATGTAAATCACACTTGCATTACGATGATGTCCTTTTCTTGTAAACCAAAGCTTAATTTTTTCCTCATCTTTTTCACCCAACATGTCATCAAAGACGATTAAATGTGGAATGGATACATCACTGACGATTTCGTTTTCGTCTTCAGGAATTCCCTCCACAAATTTTATCAATTCAAACTGTGAATTAAACTTTTCCTGCATAAGATTGTAAGCATGCTGAACTTTTCCTGCATAAGATTGTAAGCATGCTGCTATCCTTTGTAACACCAAACAACTCTTTCAGGAACGATGTTGAACAAGTCTTCTCGATAGTCAATTAATTTATGAACGAACTCTGTTTCTCCACAACCGCTCGGTCCTGTGATGAAAATATTACAAGGGTGTTGAAATAATATGGATTGTGCATCCATCTCATATTTTTTACTTTTCTCTTTAAAGGGTATTGATAAAATGACAACATCATTGAAAATGATAGCATTTTTATTGAACAGAACTGAATAATTTAACATTCACAATGAATTATTCACAATGAATAATTGACAATGAAAAATTTGTATAATGAAAAAAAATACAATAAGAAAAACATTTCTTACAGTATAGCATATAACAATTTTTTACAAAGCAAATTCACAAATACCCCGAGTTTTACATTTGTCTTCATATTCCGTAATGTCTTTGTGCAATTGGTCATCACCCAAAAACATTGGATATTCACTGTCCATCTAACTGAATTCACGTATTTCAGTAAATGGAGAAACATGTCTATGAACGTCTTTTGTTGAAAGAGATGAATATACGATATCTTCAGTAACATCTCTATCAAATAGAATATACCCTACCACGGTTTCGCTGGTTCCTCGTCGATATGAATAGATCCTCTTTTGTAGCGCAAGTAAAAGTCAAATAGAACTGATTTCATTTTCAGTACGTTAAGGAAACTTTCTTATACTCTTCCTATGATTAAAAATTCCAATCGACTTGTGGATTGTAAATGGGTATTGATAACACTATCGTTCTACCATTTAGCTGCTAAATAAGCTTTGAGAACGAGATCCATATCCGAGTCGTCCACTATCATCGCAATAAACTTGATTATGCCATACAATTTGCAGAACTTTTCTCCTTTTGCAACCTTCTTACGCAATTTATCTATCCAAAGTTTCACACAGTTGAATTTAATGGTAAGCTTTGTTTGTTCATCGAGTGTGTGCAGTTGAACAAATTCTCCATAAAATTTTTCACGTAGTTCTATTGGTAACGGTAGCATAGTTGTCATTTTTTCCACCAGCGACTAATATTTTTTCCGTCTTACTTTGTCTGTTCACCACAAAACAATGTAAATATAGAATTATTTTCTCCGATTTTTATAACCAGAGGGCACAGTGTCAGTACCATTTACAATAACTTTTTGGTGTAATATATTTTCCGTCTTCTTTGTCTGTTCACCACAAAACAATGTAAATATAGAATTATTTTCTCAGACTTTTATAACCATAGGGCACAGTGTCAGTACCATTTACAGTAACTCTTTTGGTGTATACAGAGCGAAGCGTTTTTGTCTGCGGTTCACTGGTAAAGTTCTATCTCTGTGTCTTTTAATTTTGCAATCATACTGAATTTTGATTTCTATTGTGCGATCCAAAGCGCATTTTGAATATGTATCAAAATTCAGCACCTGCTTTGTATTATGATCCAGAGTAATTCCATTTACATTTGCTTATCTCTTCTCCATCTTTTGTTTCATTTTGTAAGCATAATTCTTAAGCCCAAGCCCTCTGAATTGAGTGATTTTACAACCAGGCTCTTCAACAGTCCACTTTCCTACCCTACTGTTAATAATGGGAGGGTTCCATAATTCAGGATCGTGAATATACATACAGCTATCTGTATCGAAATACAGAACTCTATCTTTTAATTTTTCAAGAACGCTGTACAATTCCAACCTTGCATAAGCTGTTACGTGTTGCATTTCATTTTTCACCTGCATTTCTTTAATTACTGGACATATCTCAACAGATTTTTTGAGATTTTCACAGATCATGCTACCTAGCACATGTTGTCAGGGTTTTGCAATTTATCACTGTATCATGGAAAAAGGGGACTTTATGTCAAATTTAATTTTTTGTCAGTGTATCTCCAACTTTTATGAAATGCCAAGTTCTGCCAAAAGGATACTTAATGTATAATCCTGTTATGGACCACTTTTATATTTTTTATGTAATGAAATCCTGTGCCATGGAACAAGGGAGCTTAATGTATAATTTGATCATGGACTAATAACAAAAAGGCCACATGTACATGCAAAACAGAATACCTCCTATACGTTTGTATCAAAAAAGGTCTTTTTCGGCGGGGGATATCATTTCAACGAAATTGCTTGTTATTGCATTACATCTTCCCCCAGACAACCCCTCCCTCGGATCGATTGAATCCCAAAGTGGATATAACTTTTCAATGAGTTTTTTGTACTCTTTATCCTTCATCTTAGCATCAAATTCGTGCTCCCACGTGTACACTACATTATACCCCATTTTTATGATATCTGCTATACGTTCAAAAGTACGTTCGTAGTAGTTCGTACAATTCAGACATTGGTCTCCCATTGATGGGGTTGATCTGCTTTCCATTTGTATAACATACAGGACAGCCATGATACAAATTCCCAAGGAATTCATAGACAGTAGTCAATTGACGGTGAAAACCATCTACAGTATAACTTCCGATTTGATCTTTCGCACCATTTTTTGCATGGCGAATATTAATACCTTTTTCCTGAGCTACGCTTTAAACCCAGCGTATCGCTTTCATAGAAAAACGACGTCTGGATGAGTCTTTACTTGAAATGATAGTTATTTGATTTTCTGGCAAATATTTGTTGCGCCAGACTTTGTTACAGGCATCGGCAATAGTAATCGCTCTAAGAATGGACAAATACCACCCAGTTCGATAAACAGCTTTCTGAATTCACCACATCCTCGTCTTAGGATATCGACATCTGACCTACAGTACAATTCCATCTCTTTTTGAAAATTGAATTCCTCACCCCTTTGAACTTTGTCATTATACCAAACTATGAATTTTGACCTAGCCTCTTCAGACATTGAGTCAGGTTTGTAATAAGACATATCCAAGTAAGGCCCAATGTAACTCTAAAATTAATCTCTATTTGCCCAGTGAGGAAAGTAAGCTTTTTTTTCATTTCTTGAAGACCACATGTGGCTGGAAATTTTGCCAAACCAAAGCTCATGAAATTGAAAGAATCGATCAGACGCAAACCATTCAGTTTTAACTTCGTAATATTGTTTCCATGCATGATCAATTTTGGAAGTTTTAACCCAACTTTGACAATATAGTTAAAAATGAACTGACCGTCATAGCCTTTAAAATTATGGGCTATAGCCGTGACTCCTTTATGATTTTTTGATAAGAGCCACTTGCAAAATTGACTCAAAAGTTTCTTCTTTTTGAAAAATAACTTCCCTCCCCTCTTCAAATTCACTGCATGTAGAACAATGAAAATCAAGTGGTTTATCGATACATTCATCACATGCTCTGTGTGCAATACAATAATTCGGGATGTGTACCCCCGGGTCTTGTTTGCATTCAAAATCAAAGAAAATGAACAATGTTTTTTTGACAACAGAAGAACTCGTCTCGTCATCGTTGTCATGGTTCGTCTTACTTTGGTAAGGCTAAATATAATATCGATGAGAAAAGTCAACAAATTTCTTACAGATATGACACCTTTCCTTTCCATCGCAGATATGAATTTTCTTTCTGACAAGATTTTGTCCACCACATTTTGATAAGAGTTTCACTGATTCACAAAAGGATTTCTTTTTTTTAACCTTGAACATTTCTTTGATTTTCAAAGCATATAGCACTAAACAATCGCCTACGACAATAACTGCAAACATATTCTTTTGATTCTGACGGACATTTTCCTTTACGATAACAACCTTTGCAGATATTTGAGCAAACATGATTTTCCCGCATAGGGTAACCCACATCGCAGAACTCACAATAATATGCAGAAGAAAAAAAAAAACTTTGACGGATTTGATGTAGTCATAATGGTTTTGATGAAAGTACAAATGTATGATCTTAGTATCGTCTTTCACTTCTGGATGTTCAAATATTTTCCCCGATTTGGAATGCCTGAACTTTAATGACATAGCCTTTTTCATACAAGTACGATGAATTTTTTGTATTTGTCAATTCCTACAGACTGTGTTGGTGAAACTCCAGCTTCATTTAACAATTTCTCAGCTTCAGACTTTTGAAGAGCGCGGTTTGAACGACAAATATTATCCCATCTCCAATTCCATACTTCGCTGTTTTCACGTTCATTGTAGCAAATTCCCACAACAACAGTTCTTGCAAAACATAGTTGGTCATGATTATCAATTTGAATAATGGATCGTTTCTTCTTCTCAAAAACCTTTCAATCCAATTCTGATGATTTGTATTTCGGTTTTCCGCTACCACATGGAGGTATTGTATGTGTAATGTCAAATGTCATGGATCCATCGTTCAAGACGAAATCTGTATTCGACTGTAAAACTCGTTCAATTTCGTTCAACATAGTTTCGCCTTGCAGCTGTTCTGTAGTTAAAAAGGGAATATGAATCCCCATTTCCAATGAAGGATGATTGGTGCTAATTCTAAACATATCCGTCTGGTTAGCATTTAACTTTTGAATGATTTCATGGGTAACATCGTCAAATAATCCAAGCAGCCTCTGGGGTGATAATTCTTCAAATTTCTTAAAAGTCACTGACAGCACATGTGATTCTGTTCTAAATTTTCTCTACTTCTTTTTACCCCTTTCTCTTAAGTCTTATAGATTCCTCATGTCTAAGGTAGAATTGATACTTTCATCTTCACTGTCACTTTCTTCTTTTATGGTACACTTTTTTTCGCTTTTTGGTGGAAATGACTTATCTTCACTGTCACTTTCTTCTTTCAATGGAATAGATTTTTAGCTCACCTGAGCACAACGTGCTCAGGGGGAGCTATTGTGACCGGTCATTGTCCTCAGTCCGTCCATCTGTCCGTCCGTTAACAATTTCTTTAAAAGTCTTCTCCTCCAAAACCGGATGGCCAGTCTTGATAAAACTTGGCAGGAATGTTTCTTGGGTGAAGCTCTACAAAAATTGTCAAAAGAATTTAATTCCATTAAAATTATTCCTGTGCGGTCATATTTTGGCTGTGTCCAGGTGCACCCTATTTTAAAATCTTTAAAAATATTCTTGTGACAAACCATAATGCCGAGAGCATTCATATTTTGTTTGAAGCATCATTTGGTGACCCCTTACCAAAATTGTTAAAGTTATTCCCCTTGGGTCATATTTGGGCTTTGCCCGGGCACACCCTATTTTACATAGAAACAAAGAAGGAAACCTTTAATAAATCTTTTTCTGACAAACTGTAATGGCTAGAGCATTCATATTCGCTATGTAGCTTAATCTGATAATCTTCTACCAAAATTGCTATAATCATCCCTCTGCGGTCATATTTGGGCTCTGCCCGGGCGCACACTATTTTCCATAGAAACAAAGAAGGAAATCTTTCAAAAATCTACTTGTGGCAAACCATAAGGGCTAGAGCATTCATATTTCGCATCTAGCATCATCTAGTGACCCTTTATAAAAGTAATTAACATTATTACCTTGGGGTCATATTTGGGCTCTGTGCCCTGGTTCACACTATTTCTCATAGAATTATAGAAGGAAATCTTTTAAAATCAATTCTATCTAAAAAGGAGAAATTGTTTGTAACAAGCAATTTCTCCTTTCTCACAATCTTTTCTACCATAATTATAGATCACTTATTTTTCATTTTAAATACATTTTAAAATGTCGTCTGCAATTTGTTTCAATTTGGAACAGACTAAAATTTTGTCGTCTGGTAATGACTTAAACTACAAGTCAAAAAGGGAACAAGACACTGTGAAGATAAAAATTGATGATAAGCAGCAGTTTTTAGCTCCACTGGCCAAAGACAAAGAAGAAAATCTGTCAACATCTTTTTGTGACAAACCCCAGGGTATGCCTTGTTTGAAAAGAATTAATAGCCTGCCCTTGATAAACCATATAAGTTACAAGTATACTTAGGTGAGCGATATAGGACCATCCTCTTGTTTCCTTTCTGGTGGAAATGACTCATCGTCACTTTCACTGCCTGAATAGGTCACTATTCTTTTTCTTTAAGCCATCGTTTACGCTTTGACTGAAAATGCAAAGATGTAGGAAGTGAAAAAAAAAACGAACAATTTACAGAGTATTTCGCTGCAACAGTGTATAAATAGAGACGTTGGCTGTGAAAATGTAATCATTCTTCTGATCAATCTCAGACAGTATAGTTGATAAAAGAAAATAGCGAGTTCAAGCTGCAAAATAAATCGCCGATTAGAAAGAGGGTGTAATTGTTTATTAATCCACACACCCACGATTATGATATCGGCAATATTCCATCAAAGTATCAAGTTAAACATATCGGACACTACGTGGGATCATTTTTATCCCACCAGCATTTTGCAGAAAAAGATGTTTACCGCATTACCAGATACAGAGTTTTGGATCAAGCGACGGTCGACAAGCGATATGGGGCGAATGGCAAGAGAACAAATATTTGTTTTACATGCAACAAAGTAGGACATTGGGCCAAACAATGCCCAGAGAAAGAGAAGCAGCCAGGGACAACCGTTTTTGTCTACCTGAATCCACACAGTCATGACATCGAAATTTCACCATCGTATTACTATGGCGTCGATCTCCAACGCGTGAAATTCGTTGGTGTTCTAAAATCATTCTGCAAATCATTCTGCAGTGAAGATACATGGAAAAAAAGTTCACCACAGGCTACATCATCCATTGAAACTCAGACCGTAGACATGCAGTCCGACAACACGGATATCAGCGATACAGAGATATGTAAAATAGCAGATGATTTAGAGACTGGAAAAATCTGCACTTGTGAACAAAATCTCATAGATTCCCTAAAAAACGAATTTTCTGCAGAGGAGACTCTTTCGATCGGAGAGGAAAAACGGCAAAACAACAAAAAAACCAGAAGATTTAGAGATACTAGAGAAAATGTACAAGGCTTGGTCAAACGGAGAGGAAAAACAGCAAAACAACAAAATAAAAAACCAAAAGATTTAGAGTTACTAGAAAACAAGAGCCGTCAGAGACGGGTTATGCTCCCCGAACAAGTGCTTGTCATAAAATATAAGACATTGATATAAATTTACTTCTTTTATCCTAGAAGAACCTGTTCATGCCCCCAAAAATTTGAAGTGAAAAGGCAATTACTATCTTAGAGATACACAAACTTGTAGAGGACAATGAGCCCAATAAGCCCCCTTTAAGCCCCCTTTTGCCATAAGACAATATTGGATCATTGCAATAAATACAATGGGTGTTTGGTTTGTGGCAGTTTTTAATAATAATTCAAAATTCGAAATTTCATGAAATTTAGAGCAGTCATGTATTAAATATTACATAAAACAATTTTTTACATGAAGCCCCCAGCCCCCTTTTTCCGAGACGCAGCCTGAAATTGAGAAAAAGGAAGAGAGGTACCTGGGCAACGTTCCAACAAGTTCAGATTTGAAATTTCACAAAGTTTTGAGCACTGATAAAGGAGAACCTAGTGAAAAACAATATTTTCCATGAAGTCCCCTTTTTCCGTGACACAGCCTTAATTTGAGAAACCAGGAAAGACATATTTGGGTATTAATAATTCATAGATTGCAGAAACAAAGGGCACATGTTGAAACTTGTAAAACAAGATATAACCATGAAATGTTGACAAAAACTGAACAAGATATTAGTAAAAATTGCAATTTTGCATTAGGGCCCCTTTTTCCATGACAGAGGGTCAAATTGAAAAACACATAGATAAAGAAACAAGAGCACATGGTTAAACTCTGTATAACCATGAAGTTTAATGAAATTTTGACCAAAACTGAATGAAATATTAGTAAAAATTGGAATCTTGCAAGAAGCCCCCTTTTTCCATGACAGAACGTCAACTTAAAAAATGCCCGGATTAAAAATAGCAAGGGCACATGCTAAGACTTTCCATAAACAATATAACCATGAAGTTTCATGATATTCCGACAAAAACTGAATGAGATATTGGTAAAAATTGCAATTTTGCATTAAGCCCCTTTTTTCCATGACACGGAGTCAAATTGAAAATCCGGGAAAAGTATATCGGCGCATTACCCCAAGGAGTTCATATATGAAGTTTCATCCAATTTGGTCAAAGGGTTGTGGAGAAATCGCTTCGGACGGACGGACAGACGGACGGACAGACGAAGCGGCGACTATATGCTCGCCCTTCGGGGAGCATAAAAATGGAGGAGGCTTGGTCTAACGGAGAGGAAAAACAGCAAAACAACGAAACGAAGAAAAAACGGGTAACAAAGAACTTTTTCTTTTGCAAATAAAAAAAAACACAGGGACACAATTTGTCCAGATATGGCATCAAAAAACAATGAAAGGGGAAGAAAACGTAAGAGTAAATGTGAATCTGACATTCCGAAGAAAAAAAGTTTTCAACACAATATTGAATTCAAACAAAAAATGACTGACTTATTTTTCATTCATTTGTCTTTTTACAGTTCATGACTTGTTTTTCAATGTACATAATTTCCAAAATAAAAAAAAAACATAAAAATAATTACTTCTGGCTTTTGACTTTTTCTGACTATACTTTTTTTTAGAAAACAAATGACAATCTTAAAGAAAGAAAGAAAGATCTTTTCTTGGTAAATGGTAGCCCTGAAAAGGGCTGTTTATAGCTATATAAGCTATATCCTTTACCATTGCAGTGAAGGATACAGTTTTTCAATTTTTCTTGCCAGGCACAGTTGTTTGTGGGCGGCACAAACTCCTTCAGACTAGGGTAAAGATTCCCCATCTGTACCATTAGACTGCGACTTCTCCAGTCGTGTCCCCTCCTGGCGAAGAACTCGCAAAGTGCCTTAAGCTTGGCCATCTTCCTCTCGTCCTCTAGCCTTTCTTCTTCTCTTCTTTTCCGTTCCTCCTCTCGTCTTTTTGCTTCTTCTCTTCTCATCTTCTTTCCCCAAAACAACTTGTTGAAGAAATTCATTGTGAAATGAAAATATCACGATAATAAAATAGCCCCGGCTTTTATAGCTTTTCAGGCGGATTGACCTACTTTGCATCTGAATTAACGTTGTCCAATCGAATCGTCCGTTACATCGGTGCTTTCCAGAGACTCTTAATTCTAGGAGACAATAACGTTACGCAGCTCAATCCTGTTGCTTTCCGCCAGGTCCGCGCTCTTAATTCAGAGTCGAAGTAGGTCAGTCCGCCTAAAAAGCTATAAAAGCCGGCGATATTTTTCATGAATTCATCATATTGACCCTCAGCTCTCGAACACTTCGGAAGCCAAATCAATAATCGGAGGCAGTATCAATATGGAATACAACTTGGACGAATTCAACTTAGACGATTTCCTACCAGTGGAAAACAATGGAGACATTCTATCGACAGCTATAAATTCAACAATCATCAACCCAACGACAGTATTGGACAACATTTTTGAAGAGGTGAAGCAGTTAAATTCGAAACAAGATTCTATGATGTCTCAGATCTTAAAAGAACTGGAGACTTTGAACATTTGGAGGAAATTAAAGCTTTAAACACAAGCACCGAGTAGCTCAGTAGAAACATCGAGACACTACGCTAACAAAGTCAGCGCATTTCGCCAGTTCCTGTGAAGATTCCGGTGGAGTTTGACTTTGATAAAACCAATCTTCACAATTTAGTGGACTCTGTCGTAGCTGTTGTAAAGAAAGAAAAACATCCAAAGGAAAAACAGCCGAGAACAACAAAACCACGAACAACAAAACGGAAATCAGAGGAAGACGATAGCCATCTTCACAAGCGACAACGAGTTGACCAAAAGAGGCCTACACCGATAATGACAGGACAGGGCAAATACGGGAAAAACACTGATAATCTCGATGACTTCATAATCCCGAAAAAGCCAAAGAAAAGTTGTCCCTAGACAGAAAACCATCCATAGACGAGGAAAAACAGCCCTTTTCAGGACTAATCCAACAGCCCTTTTCAGGCTAACCATTTACCATGAAAGATCTTTTTCAAATTGTCAGAAGAGTTACACTTCAAAGAGTTAAACTCAGAAAAAAGACAAAGTCCAACTCAGTGCTGAGGGTTTTAACCTTTGTGGACATTGGTCGTTAAAGATCAAGTGAAATCCGAGCTGGCGGATTTTTTTCGTTCTACTCCCGGGTAACCGAAAAAAACTAATCTCAGGTAGGGAGCATAGGTCAAAATTTACCATCGGGGTAGGCAATATAGGGCCAAATCCCCCCCTCAGGGTAGGGTCTATAGGGTATATGCCCCCTTTACTCCCTCCCTATACTACTCTTAGTATTTTTCCCAGGATCTGGATTTAGAGGTTTTTACACAATTATGTAGGTGCATCTCATTTCTGCAAACCTCGGGTGATCAATTGATCAACGCCCTCAGCTGTGTTACGATGGGTGGTGATATGAACCTACACATTGCCAAAATTAGACTACTTTACTGTTTTGAATATCATAAAGAATACAAAGGTCAAAATTTTCTATCCAATTTAATCTAAATACTTTTCCATTAACATTTAGCATGTAAATTCATTTTTTCACAATCAGGTATGGAAAAGCATCTGCTTCCTCAATATGTTTATCTTCTGTAAAAACTGATATTTCACCCACATAGAGTGGATAGAATAAAGATATTGGTGTCTTGGTTTTGGAAGATTTATCTGGCAAGGTGAAGTGTTTTTTCTAGTGAGCCAAAGGCGAGCCAAATAATGCTTAAGATAGGATGATAAACTTTCCCAATCCAGGACACGAATAATCTTCTATGTACCCTTTTTCCTTTTCAATATGGGGAAAACATGGAGGACTGTCTAAAACTTCCTTATAATGTATGACCAACTTCAATACGGATGTCATTGATTTTGTCTTGATTGTGAGGTTTGTCTGATTACAAGACAAATTCTTCTCTGTTTATGTTATAACACGGAAGAAAAAAAATATATTATCTATGGCAATGATTAGACACCGATTTCATGTGACACTTAAAATAGCACTTCCTACCAGTCATGTGACCAACTAATATGCTAGTGAGCTACAGCCTTTTATTGATACATATTGTTTTGGTTTTATGTATATAACTAAACTGTTTAGCAGAAAGGATTTTTTGTCATCTAACAGCCACTGAAGCCAGTACTTTGCAATCTTCACAAACTAGAGGCCTTTGAGAGCCCGAATCGCTTTATTAGCCGAGATTTACTAGAATACATGTTTTAGTTCGTTTAAGTCCAGTTGTAAAAAAACAAACGCCTCCCCCCTTTGCATGTTTGTCCGCTTCGTTTTTCCATAATCAATTAATGATGCTATGAAAATAACAATAACCCCCTTGATGGCGATACCAAATACAATAGAAAATGTCCATTTGTTCATGCGCTATATTATGATTGTGCTGATATTATGAGGTGGAGTTTAAACATAGTTTTAGTATACGCAGCAAACAGCGAAACTTTTCTGTTTGAAATAAAAACACTCATGCACTTGCCTTTTGCGCATAGCAGAAATTAGCGCTACGGTCCATTCTGCTCAAATTTATTGTTCAGGAAAACAACACAGAAAAGCCGTTGATTAAATGAGCAGTGGTTTCTCTTTCAACAACTTTTTCTAAAGGCTTCACATAGATATACCGTCATATAGCATTTTAAATGAGTAAATATTAAACTGAATGCGAAGCGTTCACCCTCGACTATGAAGGTTACGTTCTCGAGTTTCAGTACTTTGCTATCTTCGTGTGTAATGCCAGTTTAACTCTTAACACAGGAAATTCGAACTCACGGCCTCCGAAAAGTCAGGAAACACATCACCAGGCTTCATTCGAAATGAAATTTTAAGTTTCATTTTACAGTGAGTACCAGGCTTCATTCGAAATGAAATTATAAGTGTTTCATTTTACAACGAGTACAAGCATGGCGTTTATTTAATTGAAACAGGTGCTCTGTGCTGAAAGTTCTATTTTGATTGCACGCATTTTCAAACAAATTGTGGCATGAAATGACCGAAAACCTAAAACCTCTTGGCATTGCCGACTCTTATACTTTTCCGTGAATTCATACATAGTATTCCACTCGTATCCTTTTGATGTCGGGTACTGTTTAAATTATGATCAGTATAGAAAGTATTGTTCGTGCTGTGGGTCTGGGATTACGACGTAAAAATATATTCCTGTTTTATAAGTGGAATTTCAGCAATACTTTAAATCTCATCATGCGACAATAAACAATATTTGTTAGTAACAGACGCGTAGGTTGATACTATTGTTTTTACAAAATATGTTCACCGAAGTTTGGTCTTCACCCAGCATCTGTAATTTTCGCTGAAATCGTGAACGCATACGTATGCCTATTGAGGAAGATTTTGAACAAAACTTCTGTATTGATCATTCTGCTACTGAGCCAAAGGTAATGGAAATGACTCCATGAGGTGTTTTAAATATGTAAACTTTTCGCCCACAGATGCTTCTTTTTTAAACTGAAACCAGTATCTTGATACATTTGCTACCTTTCCCAGTATCAGATTTGTTAGACTTATCCCATTTCACTATATCCTCAGAATCGGATTGATCAAGTCCCATAAGCAGAAATTATATTGCCTTATTGCCACATGTATACTGCCGATTTAACCAGGTCGTTTGGCGGTGAAATTCAGCAGCACACAAACTTTCACGTTACATATCACGAGGTCGATCGTAGACTTTGATCAGAGATTCTGTACGGTGCATAACGTCTTCCATGAATTTTATACAGGTTTTGAAAACACTGCCTACCTCAATGTGATAACCTCAACTGCATGTTTGCCTACCACTGGACTTCATTAGTTGTACGGTTAGGTGGCAGGGGACTTGGAAACTTGTGGCGTAAAACGTGCAGCTTGGTGCATAACTTTAATGTTAATCTTGATTGACGCCGCCATTTTGGATGATGTGTTGATTGTGTAGTCATATATACGAGGCTCTGAAAGGGAAACTGCTTTTACGTTGGTTTTGCCAGTGTACATGATACAATGTTCTGTGCATATTATCCAATCAGATTGCGAGAAATTTCTTGGTAATTTTGGTATACTTCTAGTTGGGATCTCTCTAAAACATGTATCATATGGCATTTATTATGTCTTCAGATCTATTCGTTGTCTCTTCGCGTCTTTTTTTTTTTTTTATTTCGGGTGGTCTGGAAACATTCGAAGATATCCAAAAATCATAGTCATTTTTAAGTAGTTCCAGCAATACTCCTCAGTTTTAATGACATATGTCCGAACTCGATCACTCCCGAGAATTCTTCGCACTGATATCCCAAGAACCTTGGCGAGTTCTTTTTTTCTAACGCGCGTTTTCGAAAGATTCTTCGCTTATTGATGCTGTAATATTGTCCATTGCTTTCAACGCAGAGATTGATCTCCTGGTTTCGATTATTTTTATAACACTTAATTGCATTTTTTCAGTCTCTTTACGGGACTCGTCTTTATTTTTTGTAAGAATCTTAACAGCTGATGATGTACTCAAATTCCTTTCCATAGCAGCCCTTCTTTTCTGTGATGCTCTTGAAAGTGAAATTTTTAATTTTCCAACTGCTTTGTTTTACCTTTTCGTGCAAAAATTAAATGTTTGGTTCTGATTCTTTCAGTGTTAAATATGTTATAAATTACTTGACATACACATTTTATAGTATGTGGGATACTTTCCCATCAATAATAAAGCTCGCGAAAGCGCAATAAGGTATCGGACAACCAAACGAATTCGAGTACAACATCCGGAAATGAAGTCACATCAATGGCTGCGGTTTTCGGGTAAACTGGTGTCTGTAATCAACATGTCACACAATACTTTCTAAACCAAAGGTCTTTATTATGAAAATTTCACCATTAAATAATCCAAGTGAAACAATGAGGTTGCAAGTAAGCATTATTTTTGCCTCCTTGCAAAGGTATAGGACTCTTAATAGACCACCAGCTTTTTCACTATCACCGGAAGTGGAAAGCGAGCCTTGTGTTGTTGCTTTAATTTTAGCAACTGGAAAGTATCTATTAGCTTTTAGAAGCTAGCTTTTATAGTGACTCTATTCCTCTTCGTGGGTGGGAAAAACAAATATATTATTAGTTTCCATCCTCTCAGTTAGCTCTGGACAATACTGAGATTTCAAATTTTTCCACTGAACTGTTGTAACTAAATAGCTTGGTCCTGGCTTACTTTATTTTGAGAACATCCCAAAAAGATACGTTCATCATTTGATTGTCGTACAATATAGTATAATTGTACAACAGTAGCAAACTCTTTCCAGAACAAAACCCCATGTATAGCAACAGGGGATGTACTTTTGTTATTGTAAACTGCGGTATCTAAAACAGGGGGAAGCTGAACATCATCTCCCAGAAAAATAACAATTGGTAATCCACCCCAGGTCATAGACTGGTTCAGTTGAAATGCCAATCCATGGCTACACGTGTACTCCATCCATCCAAGTGTAGTTGACCCAATAAGTGAAAGTTCGTCAACAAGTAAAGCTCTCAAACCAGCACAGTTGTCTTGAAGTGAAGCATGACTTTTACCTCTATCAGCCTCTGCATTTAGAAAGTTTGGACAGTAGGCTCATGCTAGAAAAGAGGTAAAATGTGCTGTCCAAGTTGTGTTATCATCTTTTATATCAGATAGTTTTCGCAAATTCGGCCAGTGCAGTAAAAGCATATTTTACGGTAACTTTCTTCCAGGGGCCAACAAGTCTGAACTCCACTACCGTTAATGGCAAAGACTTTGCCTGTTCGGCATATGAACTGGTAGGAAGAAGAAGTATTACTTTATTTACGCTCTAAGTACATGTACCTAACAAGAGGAGTATTCCTTGGAAGTTTTGAGCCATTATTTTCTAGAACTCTAAACCAAGACATGCTAATTGATTGTAATGGCTTGAACGGGGAAGGACTGAGTGACAACTCAAAAGATGCCTCAACTGCTGAAATATCTCGTTTACTGTTGCCATCAAAAGTGTACTGAATACAGATTTAGCTCTCGAAGAATCATCTGTGGAATTAATGACATCATTAAAAAGGTCTGCAATAGCACCTGTTGTCAGATTGCCTTTACATGCATACCAGGTTATGTACTTTTATGTAGCAATGATATCATGTACAGAAGGATTTTCAGTCCAACTTTTGGATAGACTTGGAGGAAATATCACCATTTGCAGCCAAGCTTGGATATGCCACATTAAATGTATAACAAGCATGGGTGGTCACGAACCATTTCAAGTCTCAAGGCCTTATTTCTATCCTTTACAATTGCAGGAATGATTCTTAAAAGTTTAGGAAACTCAATTTGCAAAGTTTTCTTTGAATTAGATTTTTTGGATGTTGTCAAACAATAGTCTGCGCTACGATGGATATTGAATCAGTTTGTAAGAAGATGATCCTCTAACAATGAGGCCTGAGAGGAGCTAATATCCATCAATAACTTGAAAAGAGGATTTTGCTCCTCGGATAGATGGTGGGATGCATTTACTTCAGGCATGGGCCTTAAATCTTTTCGGGCTGGCCAGATTTTTTTCACCTGCAGGATGCATTCCAGTCATACCAATGTTTTTCTCAGCCCAATTAGATATTTTTCAGCACATTTCTGATCGGACAGGCCCTTTTTTACAGCTTCAAATAGAAGCCGGTATGGCTCTTTGTCAGCGCGCCAACAAAGACGATGAACCATGCCACGAAACTTGGCAAATTCTTGCAAATTACCAGTGTCCACTGACTTTGAAAATTGGAGCCATCACTTCGCTTCACCAGGATTGCGTATGAAGGTCAAAGTAGTGTGCAACAATGTGAGTATTTTGTTGGAGAACACCAGGAACTGATGAGCAGAGGTAAAGGATTTTCCCTCCCAAAGATTTGTCTCGATTTTTTTTTTCAAATTTTCAACAGTTAAATGACTGTCACCTTGGTTTTGGTTTATGATTAATTGGCTATTGTCTGCTGCACGTTTCCGCATGATCATATGGTGGACAAACTTGAAATGATGACGAGTAAATTTCCCATCTTTGTACCAAAATAAATGATATGTCCGACAGATCGGACATTGAAGAACAGGTTCTTTTACGATTAGAGAAAAAAAAAATCCGCCGTATCATAGGGAAAGAGAGAGAGAAAAGAAAATGTAAAGAATATCTTTGTTTTGTACTCAGAGACAGGCACATTGTCGCGAGTTGGCCATGGATTAGTGCATATGCCCTTTTTGTGAATAATGTTACACAATGTCCATTTGAAAAAATGCCACCATGTTTGAACATGTGAATATTTATGCAAGGTGAAATTCTACATATGAATTGCTGTTCAATAATAGACAAATCTTGAATTTGGCATAGAAGAGGCTTTGGATCATATTATTTTCCACAGAGAACATTTTTACTAAGTCTTTATCTAAATAACACCTGAGGCATGTGGTGCTATTATGCATTTTCGTAGTAATCCTACATTCATGGCATATTGAGCATTGCTCTAACGTGTAAGACATTTGCTTCAATTCAAAAGCTTTCATATTACTAAGGGCATTGTCTAAAATTTCATCACCTGTAGGTGGAGTTGCATGAGGTATTTCAGAATGAGCTTTTTTCAGCTTATGTTATTGAGATTTAATTCGTTTATTTATTCTTTTCATTCGTTTAGCACGATCTTGTTTTGTTTCACTGTCTGATGGATGCTCATATAGAGTGCCAATGTTCAATAGATTGCATGTTGTCATCTTTTGTTTTTGTCATTGCTATACATCTTGAATTACCTGCATTTAATTTGCTTGATTTAGCAACAAGTAAGCTGTTGAAATTTTGTTTGTTACTTTTCAAGCGCTTTATTTGATTTGAATTTAGGGAATAAAACTTATTCACCAAGGTTGATTTTTTTCTTTTTCCTTGTGCAGTTGAGTTTTCTGGATTATGTTGACTTGCCTTTGATAGTTTGGTATTACCATGAACTTCAGAATTTCTCATTGAAAATTTGAGTCTGTTAGATGGCAAGCAGAGTATATGTGATTAGAGAGGTGAAATTGCTCTGAGTTCGGTTGAAATGTAGTGTAAATTCATTTCATTTTGATAATAATCATATGCATAACGATAATCACAATAGGAATGATCAAGAAGATGCAACTGTGTTTTTTATGATCATTTTGTGAAATATTTCTGGTGGAATGATTTTCAGCTGTTGAGAGGAAAGCTGAAGTAGAGGAAGTGTTTTCTGTGGGATTTTGGAAAGACAAAATTGAATTATCCAAATGATTTAACAGTGTGTCTGACACAAAATCAGTGTCAGTGCTTTTACATGTGAATTATCAACTCTAAACGAGTAACAACGATCATGGATTATGCTAGATTGTAATACATGTTTAGCGGTAGAAAGAACGTCACCAGTTTTTGATACTTCATGACACATATAAATTTTTTTTTTTTTTAAGCAATAACAATATTTATTGACTGTTGTGTTCTTGGTGTGTAAATGTGGTCAGTTGGAATAAATAGTTTGTACATTTTAGCCATATATTGATAGTGCAATCAAAAATCTGAGATGCTGTTTCAATTTCACAGCTAGTTGCCCAATCATTTTAAGTTCTAGCATGGAAGTACGGTACTTCTGATGTGTAATATGAGGGCCATGAAATATTTCAACTTTTATTTTCCCATTTTCCATCACCATGCAGATTTTCAACCTGGTAGCCGCAGTTTTGTATTGAGATTTTTGGAAGAAATGGTAAAGATTGACTCTTATGATCACTGCAATCAGCCATTAGCTTAGAAAAAAAGTGCAATGGTGTAGAGGATCTAATCTAGCTATCAAATTTCCAAGTGCGACTAATTTTCATACTACAATTTATGCGTTAGTTGTAGTGTGACACCGTAAGGGAGTTAACATGGGAGTTAATTTTATTTCCATGAGAGTAGACGATACCATCAGAGTTAACTTTCTTCGATCGGAAAAAGGCATGCAAAGAGCCTTGGTTTATTGTGAAGATCAAGACAGAGTGAAAATATTACCTATGGTGTTCACGAGATGAAATAAATTTCGATCTTTAACCGGAAAAAACAAATATCCTCTATTTCGTTGCTCTGTGTTTCTAGAGCCGAATTTACGTGCCATATTAGAATAATGAATTAAAGTCATACTCCATGCCTACTACTCTGAAAGCTTGTTCATCAGACCAGATTTATTAAAACGAAACTTCGAGTCTCCCTTACTATATTAGTAAACCTAATTAATGATATTTGTTTCACGCTGTCTGGTAGATTATCGAAAATCGGTAAAATATTTTTCGATATTTCATGGTTATGACCAGTGACAATACCGATTTTTTATACTCTAAGTCTTCAATTGAAGGCGGACACAGTTGTTCCCGAGCGCCAGTTACCGAGGTAAAATGTGCGTACCTTACAACCAGATGGAAATATGACGTAATTTAGCTTACATTTCTCGTGCTTGACGTCGTATTGTAATGTGTTGCTATGCGGAGGGGATACGCCACTGGGAATAACCGAAAAGAACTGTACTGGATTTTGATTAGTTCCACCTAGAAAGGGTATAAAGCATGAAATAAATAGAATATTTGTTTTGTTTTTTTGTTGTTTTGTTTTTGTTTTCGGTGAAAGATAAAAATTCATTTCAACTCGTGAAAATCATCAGTAATATATTCACACGTCGCTGCGCCACTCGTGAAAATATTACCAATGATGTTCACTTGATAAGATAATTTCGATTTTTCACCATATACATGTATAAAAAAAAAAATTAAATATCCTCTATTTATCTAGATCTATATCCAGTTCCATAAGTAAGTGTGCACTGAATTTTCTTTTATTTCTTGTCGCAACAATTTTGGTATCATACTTTAGTTCTGTGTCTGTACAAAATGTCAGGCTCATCAGATTTTGACTATCAGAAAGTTCAAGTTAGGTTTTTGCAGTCTAAATGAAGGTTAGAGACAAGGATAAATAAAATGTTTGATTTTTCGGTGAAAGATCGAAGTTGAAATAATTACTAATGTTAATGTTATATTCACTCCATGAGGTAAATTACCACCGAAAAACACACTCGTTACAAATGAAAATATTGCCATTGCTTTTGAATCTATGAAATCAATTTGGATAACACCCCGAAACAGCCAGTTATCCTTTACATTAGCCTTCCAAGGAGGAGTAAAGGTGATTATATGCATTTTTGTAATACACTTTTACAAGCAATTTGTCGGATAAAATAAACCCATTTTTCAAGACCGGCTGAACCTTGCGGTAGCATGGGGTCTATGATATGCTGAAATATTATCAATAGCGGAAAGCACAGGCTGACAATACTTTTCGCAAAAGCATTAAACCTTCTGGTCACAGAGCGTGGCTTATGTGACCTGCAACATGCAAAATAGGTCTCCGGACATTTGCGTGAAGTGTAGTCTCGGATCAGCCTGCGCTGTCCGCGCAGGCTGATCCGTGACTGCGCTTTTCGTTCTTTTATAGTTTTATGTTTCGCGCAAGTCTACTGTAGGACAAAAGCGAATGTAGTCGGAAAGTGTTGCGTGCGATCAGCCAGCGAGGAATGAGCTGGCTGATCAGAGTCGACACTTTACGCAAATGTCCGAATGTCTCTTTTCGCATGCTGCAAGCCATATTTACGGTGAAATGTGTGGAATTGGGCGATATTTGCGAAAATCTAAGCGACCATTTTCACATTGTATCGTTTTTGATACATTATTTGATTATTGTTGTTTGGGGGGGGGCATTTTTACTTTTTTTTTACAAAACAATACCCTGTTTTGATAAAAGGTTAAATAACCGCCGTTCAGAAAGTATCAAAAGATCCCGACAAACACCGGAAATTCAGGAAATATCCGAAAAGAACGCAGGAGATTCAAAATACTGTTGCAATTAAAGGAGCAGATGATCTTTTGTCGCAACAGATATTATATGGTCTACAAAAATTACGCAACAAAACATTTGCATGAGGAAAAATAAGGGTAGTGGTGAATCACGAGAAAGAGGCTGCACGTGTGTCTCGGTTATCAAGTCACGGAAAATCTCGCCTCCAGATACACATTACGAGAATTAATTATCCGTTGCCAGGTAAATATTCCTAAATACGGGAGTTCAGCGCTCTTTTATCATAAAATGGCTTCTGAAAAAAAAAAAGAGAGTCATTGATGTCTCGATTCACCCTTAATCTAATAAAATAATTGAATGAAACTTACACGCCCTTATCGGACAGTGTAGACCAAAGATCAGACTGCACGTTCTGTTCAGTCCTATCATGATCTGAGATAGCAGCAAAAAAGTCCTTGAGCTTCTTACAACAATATCTCGCCGTATTTTGCAGTGACACTTGACCTAATGAAACGATTTGGTGTGTTTGTTTTTCAAACTGTCTCTTACACCTTAGTTGTATAAAGAAATGAGTTCGAATTTCAGTGTAATATTTCTAAAGGTCAGCAATAGAATGTACAGAAGATGAAAACTCTACACGGAATTATGATCAGCTACTAAACTTTTTATTTTTCAAGAATACAACAAACATAAAAAGCACACAAACTACATATTATTTTTTAAAAGACAGGATAATATTAAATTATAATATTTGTCACTGTAAGATTGCCCGAAAAGTAAATCGTCGGTTTACTTCAAACACCTCGTAACTACAGCTTGTAACAAGCTGTAGTTACGATGTTTTTGAAGTAAACCGACCAAATGTCTTGACCCTTATCCTGCTATAATAGTTAAATATAACTACCAAGCTGATGATGAAAAACCCGAATAGTGTTATTTGGAAATATCTCCTTGTCGGACGGTAGATTAATAATCAGACTGCAAATGTGCAGTATGATCTTGATCTACATGGTCTGCATGTGGTCAATTGGTCGCGCTTAGCAGCATAAGGGTTAAAAAGAAATCCTGCAAAATAGTTCTCTGAAAGGTAGCCCTTCAGAATTTGGGACGAAATTATTACAAAAATACAAAAAAATTATCCTTATACTCCCAAGGCCTTTAATTTTCATTAATAAAACCCCAGTAGTCGAAAACCATCCGATGACAAGAGAAATTAGAGATTTACTACGGCCCAGGTCGACACCGACGGAAACCACGGTCTATTTTTAGATGAGCAACTTGCTCATTTACATACCGGAAATACACAAATGACGCTTCAAACATAGCGTCCCAAGAAGAAATTATGGAAGTTAATTACATGTTTGTTATGTTATGAAATTTAAGCGTCGTTATTCCCACAATGCTTTTTCTTATTTTTGGCGCGAAATCTAAAAATACCATAAGAGGCTACGTAGCTTTTTAAGGGAATACCATCAAAAAAAATTTTTTTAGGTAATGTTATGATTCTTAATTATTGATGATTTGTGTTGTTTTTTCATATTAATTTCAGTTATATATATATATATATATATATTTTAAATTTAGTGAGATGTGAAAATTCTAAATACGCACCTTTAAGGTATTTCCATCCAAACTCTTCTAGTGCAACATGGAAAAATATTTCTTATTAGTTGATAAATAAGAATTTTATACAGATATAATACTTTTGCACATTTTTAAGCGACCAGAAATTCCTTTGATGCCTATCTTGAAATTATTTGTTGCTGTTTTTGTCAGTTTCCTGAAAAGGGAGGTAAATTTTATCTACCTTTGTAATGAGAAAATAGTGGTTTTAGATTTATAAATGTTAATTCCAAGAAAGAAAAAAAAAGGAAAAAGTGGCTAGGTTTAAGTAGTACAATAATACTCAGTTTCAATAATAGCAAATTTTGTAGGATAATAATAATAATGGAGTCCAACACGCGAAATGGTACATTCGGACATTTGCGTAAAGTGTCGTCCCGGATTAGCCTGCGCAGTCCGCGCAGGCTAATCCGAGACGGCACTTTACGACTACATTAGATTTTGTGTTACAGTAGACTTGCGTAAAACAGAAAATCACATAAAATCGGAAAGTGTCGTTTCGGATTAGCCTGTGCGGACTGCACACGCTGATCAGAGACGACACTTTACGCAAATGTCCGAATGAACCTTTTCGCGTGTTGCACTCCATATTATTATAGTGGAAATAGTTTTCGATTAAGAGGGTACCACCTTAAAGAAGACTTCATACATGCTCATATAAACTATTTTTAGTTTTAGTAATATAGAATCATCTGTCTCCTTGAATTTGATTCTAAAAAATATCATTGCTGTTTGTGTAGTTATTGATTTATTGTTTTTCCACCAAAAAGGTGAGCATTATATAATTATAATACAAGGAAAACAATAAGAATGAACGGTGAATCGCGACATCAGATTGTTCTACCAGTTTTGTTTTCAATTCAGGTCTTTAATTAAAAAAAAAAGAACGTTTAGTGATTTCCATCAACTGACCGAGCGCAATACCTAGTTTAATGAATAAATTTGCCACACTTTAAGGCGGCGTTGTGAATTCATTTCTTTGATAAATTTAAGTCGTTTTCATTTGTAAAAAAACCCGGATCTTTCATAACTTCATTAAAGACTGCTCATACATGTACGTCAAGGGCTATACTTGTCTTATGCACATGATGCAGAACTAGACTTCTTACGCCGTTTCGTTAGCACCCACTTGCACATACAGATTAAATTCAAATTGTCTGTATAACTTTGAAAATTCTTATGTTTCTTCTTTATTTCAAGATTGACGTCATCTATGACATTTAACAACACCGCGTCCGTGACCTTTGTTTTGTAAACAGATGAACATAGTTCTCAAATTGTACCTCTTCCGTTACCAAATGTGTAATGTTGTAAACTGGTCCCCATAGAATAATGACATCCCCCGTCATCATTTTATAAGCGGAGCCGGTATTTTATAGAAGGAACAAATGGGTCTGCATTATCAGGGGTAATCGACCTACGTCATCGGAGACATTTTAAATCCGCCGTTTTCTTTTTTTTAAAAATGTTTGTTTTTTTCAGCTTGTACATTATTATTATTAAAGATCTGTCCAAAAAAATGCAGTGCATATGGCACCTGACAACTTTCTTCGTTAGTTTACATTAATATTTTGTTCATTAGTTTCGTTGATTTTGCAATTACCTCCGCACAATTTTCGAAGCCGGTAACACATGTGCGATTTAAAAATAGATGTCGTATACAACGCCGTTAAGAATAATTGTGCTGAAGTGTTTAGAGCTACAACATTGTTTCATGGCATTTTGACTTAGGTATTCTACGTAAATTTTAGATACATATCTTTTTAAAGTAATTAATCTGCACTTTGCGCACAAAAGGGCGGCTTTTCCGACACCTCTGCTATGACGTAGGTTGTCACCCTTGATTATTGTACATAGAATAATGACCAGAGGGTCGCTTTACGTTATACCGGAAGTGTACAGTATTTGGATATGTACGTGACATGGGATTCTGTACAATGTCTGCCTGTCACTTGGTACAAAAACTGTTTTAACGCGGTAAGTCAAGCTGTTTTCATAAAATTGATAGTTGTTATACGATATTCCTATTATCAATTTTCCTCAATTTCGATGAATATTAAAAACATTCCTAAATATTCATATAGATCCGGTTATTTGTTAGTATGTAAATACCATATTAGAAACACGCATGTGTGCTGTGAACCTACCTTAGAGGAATGGGGATACTTTGATCAGTTGAATGCTAATTTAACCCTTTACCAAACGACATTATTTTAGACTGGACCAAATTGAAAGCACTTGCAGACGACAAAATAAACATGACTCAAAAATTGAAATTTGTTTCCAGCAGGGTAGAAAACATGGTGGGAAAAGGAGAAAATGCTGGTTACCAGCATTTTCTCCTTTTCCCACCATGTTTTCAGAAGGCTTCTATCTCAGGGTCGTAAAAATCAGGGATTGTTTGGTAAACGGTTAAGGGATTGTTAGGGAAAGGGTTAAGGGTATGATCTTTTTGCCCCTTCAATTTTATTTTTTTAATGATACAGAAGGTCCAGATCAGTAGAAATCTACAGTGACGAGACCAAAGTGTCGCCAAATGTGGCGACATCCAGTGGCCTCACAGCGAAGTCTACTGCTACTAATTGAATACAAGATAAAAGCTATTAAAAAAACAGTTTTCAGACTTTTATTGAAAATTATATTGAGTTGTATTTAGACGGACTCCCTTTGATCTTGATAATAATGGCATGGAATTCATAACTTATCTATAGAAATTAAAGCTTGAGCGATGTTGTATTTTATACCATGCGGTATCTGTACGTTGGATTATAGATGATAACGGTGTATCATACTAAAAATGAAAAAAAAATAATAATGATAATCAACATATTCAAGAAGAAATTGACATCTTACGATAAAAGTATGAAATGAAATGTTTTATAAATCTATCTGGCTTTTCAAATCTTGTTTATTATCAATATAGAATCTTACAATTCCATCTAGTATCAAACACTAATGACTGTAATGACTAAGGATAATAAGCAGACCCCAAACCACTTTTTTATTGAATTTTTTTCTTTTAATCATTCCTTATCTGTAGAATGCTATTTAACCAATTTATTTAGTATCCAATACCTTAAAAGTGTTTAAAACAATTCCATGATCACGAAAATGTAATTAATACTATTATATACCACTTTTAATTAATAAGATGTTTTATTTCTGATTGGAAATGTTTTGTGAAGCGATATTAGCTTGAAAAGAATTGTCTTGTCTTCTTTCGCTATTCATCTGTTCCCTTTCCTTTCTATAACTCCTCCTTATTGATTTTAAGCCCAGCTGTTTTCGAAGAAAACATTAAAGTTCTGCTACAGCATTATCACTGTCGGCTCTGTTTTAGACGTGCCTGAAGTTTAAAACTTTCTTTTCATATCTCTGTAATTAATTGAAGAATTTATCTTTGGCTTGCGCTAGCTGTAAACTATCAAAAAGGAAATCCACTCTAGAAAGGAAAGTAACGACCAAAACATTTAGACCCCTGTAACGGTCGTTTTCTACCCATAATTTTCACTGAAATTCCGAAAACCTTTCACAGACGAGAGTTGGCAACAGCATGAGATGGTCTTGTTTCTTTTACCCGGGTTTTGCACGAATATATTTTTGCAACTTTTTGCCATCCCCACTTTTTTTTTTCTTGTTGTATCTTCAAACTTCTGTCGTATATTAACTCTTTGTCAGACGACAAAACTTTTGACACACTATTTTCAAGTAAATGCAAACCGCAAGTTGAATGCAACGAATAAATTTTGGCATAGATGGTGCTATTGTTCGTAAAAACGGGTAGATCTAGGTAAAAACAAAATATAATAGAGATTTGTTCACAAGAACTATTATTGTAAAAAAAAAGTCATTTCAATTTACTGTATATATACACGTATTAAGTATGATACTCTAAGCCGAGCCTCGGTAGCTCAGTCGGTAGAGTTCAGGACTTGAGAACAGGGGTCGTGGGATCGATCTCTGGCTCCGCCAATTTCTCTCCGAGGATTGATGATAGTCATTGCTACAGGATTTATTCCTCTCCCACATCTGACCATTGCTTCGACGATGGTTATGAAGCAGCCATTGGCTTGGAAGAGAAACTCAAAGAAAGCATGGAAAGGTGCACTGGCCGCCGCGATATAACTGAAATAATATTGAAAACGGCATTTAACACCATACAATCAAACAATTAATTAATCAATCAATCAAAGCGTGCTCGTGATCCCGTATACCGAGTAAACCATCAAAATTATGGAATCATAAATCCCATTTTGTTTGAGGACCAACTCGCGGCTCTTGTGCATTTGTCTTATTTTGGAACTAAATATTGCTTGCTTGTCAGAGGTTGCTTGCGTCATAGAGGAGTTTTCTAATACAGCTTTCGCTGTATATATTCCGGTCTGTTAACTCGATTTTTTAGCAAAATGTTTACACTCCGGACGAAAGCAACAAATTTTGCATACAGTTAATAGACATCATTCCGACCCATTTGCGCCTGGTGTGCCCGATTTTAGTGGCCTAATTCATTAATTACTGCCTATTATATATTCGGATAGATGTAGTGTCCGAATACTCTTCCTTTGTATTTTATCAGAACACATATATTAGTATCTCACAATGATTTGATCACTGAGGGTCGATCAAAACGCTTTCAAATTTAAGAGAATTTCATTTCTTTATCGAAAATTTGTTTTTTTGTTTACTTTGTAGGTGGATTTTGGTTTATTTTCAGTAATAGAGATATGAATAAATCCGAAATGATACCCAGAATGGACATTTTAGTAATTTTTTCACTTTTATATCAAGTTCCGAAATTTTTGAAAGGTAAAAAAAACCAAAACGGCTGTGCCGGTAGTTTTATTAATCATCTTTTTCGAAGATACACACAAAAAAAAGAAATGTCATTTTATCAATCTTTAGGTAGACTTCAGAGAGTAAAGCAGTACCATAAGCGCTATTTTCTGTCGGGCGTGTTGATAGAACTTTTAATATGCAGACTGCATTAACCCTTAGGCTGCCAAGCGCGACTTAATGATCTTTTGCAGACAATATAGACTAAGATCAGACTACGAAGAACGTGCAGTCTGATCCTAGATCATCTACACTGTCCGATACGGAGATATTTTTCCTCGAGATATTCCTCTGAAATAACATTTGGGATTTTACGATCAGCTTTAAAGTGTCATTTAATTAGTAGGATAAGGTTTAATAATTTGAAAACAAATCCCCCGGCCCATTCCGAAAGAAATAAGTGCAGATATACAGTTAAACTGAGGCAGATTAAATCAGGTTACATAATAATGCATTTGAAAACCGAAAAAAAAAAAGATGCTCGGGCAGAAAAATGCATCTTTTAGGTCCAGTAATTAGAACAGACTTATCCCCTGTAACAGATTTTAATCATTCCAAACCTTTACAAGTGATATCAACGTAAGGCTGAACGGGATAAACACTTGATTATGACACGTTGGTGTTAGTCGGTGCTCTGCTCGAAGTTCTGTTTTTTTTTCTAGAAGAAATGGGAGGTTTGAGATTTGAATTGAATTTTGTTATTACGGATAGTAAATTTATAAGGTAGTTCAAACAGGAACATGACAAAAGTGCAACTATAGAGACCTTAAATATCATTTCAAAGTCAGGATTTTCGCTGTAACTTGAAAATGTATAATATCCCAGTTTTTTGGTAAATAAACTGTCTCTGTCTTTTTGCAGAATACTGGAACGATTTTTTTTAAACAAAAATTATTACTTTAATAGTTTAATTATAAAATAAACACAAGCTTTCGGCGGTACAACCGCCTTCTTCAAGTGTGATCCTGTGATAAAATGCCTACAGTAATGTTCAGTTGTTTACGCAACGTCAAGGTAACGTTGACGTCACGTAAACAACTAATACAAAGTCCCGGGATGAAGTCGTTGCAGCTCTCATCCCGCCAGATGGGCCCGAACCCAGACCAAGAATGTATCTGAACCATGCTCCGACATAAGGGGGCCCAATGCATCTCCGTGATATAGAATACCAAGCAATTCAATACATAATCACGGATCCATAAAGTCCACCCTGTCTAGTACCCAACCGAATCAGGAGGTAAACCATTACTTAGACATACAGGAAATTGGGAGATTGCAGTCCATGCCAGCCTGCGCTGACATGGGTCAATACCTTGGAGATGCATAAATACATTCCCCACAAAGCATAGTTCATACCCACCAATTGCCAGGAGATCGAGCCCATAATAAAGGACCAGGCCTAAGCTTGGACATTACCAATATAAGTTTATCAAATATAAATCCATCGCATAGATTTAACTCTTTACCAAACGCCAATATCCTAGACCAGTCCAAATACAACGCATTTGTAGACGACAAAATTAATCCGACCCAAATGTTGAAATCCGAATTGGAAAGGGTAGAAAACACTGTGGAAGAAGAGGGAAATGCTGATTACCAACATTCCCCCCCCCCCCACAATGCCCCCAGAAGACCTCGTCCTCAGGGTCGTGAAAACTCTGGATTGTATGGTAAAGGGTTAAGGAAAGAAATATACATTCTAAAATAACCATCAATTTTATACAGCATTGAATATTTTTCTTATTTCATTACTAAATCACAAAATTGTAGACTTTGCCTAATTGAAATCAATTACCGGCGGCAAACTAGATGCGACCAAAAAGATAAAATCCGTGTGTAGAAGGGCAGAAAACACTGCAGGAAAAGAAGAAATTGCTAGTTAACCATCATTCCTCTCCTCCCACAGCGCCCTAAAAAAAATTTCCTCCCAGGGCCTTCGACATTCACCCGATCTCCAATTCTATTTAAACCTTCACCGAACAATCCCAATATTTAAGGATTCCGAGAGAGAAAGTTTCCAAAAACATCACGGGAAAAGAAGAAAATGCTCTCCCACTCCCACGCTGTCATCCACGCCTCCATAAACCAGACTACAGCCCCAGTCACACACCCAGTCTGTCTTCCGCAAATGCCCTCCAACAGCCAAATCCGAAATCCCGTCGCATGACAAGATGTTGACCCTTTACCAAAAGGCAAAATTTTATACTGATCTAAATTGAAAGCACTCGCAGACGACAAAAAAATGTAACTCAAAAATTGAAATCTGTTTCCAGAAGGGTAGACAACATTATGGGAAAGGAAGAAAATGCTGGTTACCAGCATGTTCTCCTTTTCCCACAATGTTCTCTAAAGGCCTCTACCTCAGGGTCGTAAAGACTAGGGATTGTGTGGTAAAGGGTTAAATAAATGAATGAGTATTGTACCGATCCAAGACAGCCTGCGTTAACCGTGAAGGCTGCCTCAGCTCAGTACAACACATATAAGGACCCCTCCAACTCGAATAGCAAAGAAACAATGACCTGCGACAAGCATACCCGGGACCCCAGGCATCTACCGAAGGTGCCCCATTGGATCAGTCTGCGCATATCTCGCAGGCCGATCCAAATCGACATCGTCCAAACCCGTTTGAATCACCCTTCTTAAAATAGCCCACACCAAGACAAAATCCAATGTCAGCGTTATGTGCCGCCACGGATCAGCCCGCGAGGGATTCGCAGGCTAATCCGAGGCGACACTGCACAAATGCCCAAAGGACCAGACCCACCAGTCGCAGGACAAATAGAGTTAGCAATGTTTTATGTTCATCTGCCTAATGTTCAGGCCTTGTTCTGCCAGGCAATGTCTCTGGATTAATCGAGCCTCTCTCTGGCGTCGGTAGAGGGTTCTTTCTTCTTTCATCCGCTCCAGCCCGACATAGTAGAAATCCTTGATGCTGTGGTCACTTTGATTGAAATGTCTTGGAACAGGTTCGTGTATATTATTGTGTCTTATATTAGACAGATGGTTATGGATTCTGGTCTTCAGCATATTCCTCGTTTCACCAACGTACACCAGACTTTCACATTCGGCACAATAGATCCCATATACGATATTTTGCGTACGGCAGTTAATTGATACATCTGTTTTAACCGGATTACCATTTTTATCTACGATGGGTGAAATAACATGCATTGAACAGATTTTACAATTCCTCCCACATCCTTTGATCTCATGTTCCTTGTATTTTATAATTGGTGATTTACTTTTTAAGGATTTGTTTGTTTTCTTGTGGACTAACAGGTCAGCTAAGTTTTGGTCTCTTGTAGGAGATTATTGGTAAGTCCTTGAAAATTTTCCTTAGGCTATCCGACTTCTTTAAAATTCTGTGATTGCTTTCTAAAATCTTTTTGATGTTTGGTAGGGATCTACAGTATGTCAATACCAATGGAACTCGGGTCATTTTCGAGCTACTTTTCTTTCGGTGTTTCAGCAGACAATCTCGGTTCTTTACATCGGCTTTTTTTAAACCCACTTCCACCTCGTACCCTTTATACCCTCTGTGAACCAGCCTCTCTTTTATTTTTTTTCTTTCTCTAACATATTCCACCTCCGTCTGACTAATTCTTTTGGCCCTAATAGCTAATCCATATGGTATTGACTTTTTCACTGATCTCGGGTGGTCTGATTTACGATGCAAGTATAAGTGTCTGTCGGTTGGCTTTTCATACAGTGTTGTAGTAATGAATCCATTTTCTATCTTCGTCAATGTATCTAGGAACTCTATCTTGTCGTAAGCATATCTAAGGTCTACCTTTATTCTTGGATGGATAGAATTAGCTAAGTCATGAAATTCTTTCAAGGATTGCTCACCATGTAACCAAATACCCCATACATCATCCACATATCTGAAGTATGCTTGCGGATCCATTTTGGTTTTAGATAAAAGGTTCTTTTCCCATTCCCCCATATATGTGGATGCATAGTTCATTCCTAGCCGACTGCCTATTGCTGTTCCATCAATTTGTAAATAATGTTTCCCATTGAATTCGAAATTATTATTTTCTAATGTCAAGTCTATCATTTCTATGACCTCCTCAGTTGGAATAGTTCGATCACTCCTGGTGTTAAGGGCCATCTCGCAAGCTCTTCTTCCATCGGATTTTGGTACACTTGGGTAAAGGGACTTAACATCCATACAGGAAAGTATCGCGTTCTTCGGTAAGGGTTGTGGCAAAGTTTTTAGTTTATTAATGAAATCAAAAGTGTCCTGAATATAAGAAGGTAATGATTTTACATGTTGGTCGAGCTCTTTTTCTGCTATCTCTGCTATCTTTTCAGTAGCATGCCCGATACCACTAATAATAATTCTGTATGGTATATCTGGCTTGTGGATTTTTGGATTGCCTTTAATCTTTCCCGGTCGCGCATTTTTAGGTAGCATATAATTTTTCATGTCTTTAGTGATATACCCATTTCTGTGTAGCCTATTTACGATTTTTTCCGCTTTCTTAGCGACATCCTTTGTGATATCTCGATCCATTTGTTTGTATGTTGTTGTATCCTGTAATTCCTTTTCTATTTTATTGATATACTCATCTGTGTCAATAATAGCAATACCACTACCCTTATCTGCCGGACGTATTATAATCGAATTGTCCATTACTAGTTCTTGTATTGCTCTTAACTCTTTGTCAGTCATATTGGTTTGTGGATGTCGATTTACATTTTGGATAATTTCTTTCGAAACAGATTCTAAATACAGATCAAGCCATTTATCCCTTCCTTCTGGAGGTGTCCAGTCCGATTTCTTTCTGTACTGGTTTTCAATGAAGTCTTGGCCACTGTCATCCTTATCGGCAAAGTATTCAGCTAACCTCATTCGCCTTTCCCATTCTTTTAAATCTGTTATAGGCTCTGTCAAATCAATATTCAAGTTTGTAGGGATAAACTTAAGGCCGTAGTTGAGTACTTTCTCTTGATGACAAGTCAGTCTTTTTGAGGAAAGAATAAACACCGTTGGTTCATTATTACCAATATTACGTTTGCGCGTGTTCTCCCTTTCCAGTACAGGCTCGTTCTGGTTTTTGGAGACAAATCCCCTCTCATCAGTGTTGGTGGATCTTATTAGATTTTGACCATGTTCTACTGAATTATTTGGGTCAATGTCCTTAGTTTTTTGTGTCATATCAGGTCGAAAAGATACACAATATGCAGAACTAAGAAAAGTGGTCGATGGAGTGACGGAAAAATGTAAAAGAGAAAGCGAACGAAGAAAAGAACAGAAAATGAAAACAATAAATATTTCAAACGGCTTAAATATATATACGGACTATCTTGATAGGCAAAGGCCTACCAACTCGTGGGAAGACATGCAAGATACTGAAGAAACCACATTAAAGCGGGATGGTAGCATTGAATATTTGTGTGAAAAAGATGAAATCTTAAAGTCTCTGCAAATTATAGATGTTGAAGGAACCTATATGAAACACAGAGAAGGATTTACATCAAAAGTAGACGAGGTTGAAATTAAAATCCTTGGGGACGGGAACTGTTTTTTCAGATGCATAAGCCAAGCGTTGACGGACAGCGAGTCTTCACATGAATTTATGCGACGATCTATCACAGAACATATGGCAAGTAATATGGAAAAGTACAAAATTTACATAGATGGAGATTCCAAAATACATTTACAAAACATGTGTAAGACAGACGGTAGATATGATTCTTGGGCCACAGAGGCTGAAATATTTGCTACTTGTGACTTCCTTGGGTGTGACATCTATATCAAATATTGCCACAACAATGATAAATGGCAATGGACTAAATATGTCCCAAATACTGGTTATAAGAAGTATCCCAACTACCACATTACGCTGAAGTATAAGTCGAGACACTTTGATCTCCTGAAAAATAAAGAGTTATGCAACTGTGTATCTGTTCGACCTGATATGACACAAAAAACTAAAGACATTGACCCAAATAATTCAGTAGAACATGGTCAAAATCTAATAAGATCCACCAACACTGATGAGAGGGGATTTGTCTCCAAAAACCAGAACGAGCCTGCACTGGAAAATGCGAGAATAGGAAACTTTGCACGAAAAGAATCTATCAAAACAGGTACTCAAACTGACCAGTCATACAGATTTTCTGAAAGAATAAGGGAGAACACGCGCAAACGTAATATTGGTAATAATGAACCAACGGTGTTTAATCTTTCCTCAAAAAGACTGACTTGTCATCAAGAGAAAGTACTCAACTACGGCCTTAAGTTTATCCCTACAAACTTGAATATTGATTTGACAGAGCTTATAACAGATTTAAAAGAATGGGAAAGGCGAATGAGGTTAGCTGAATACTTTGCCGATAAGGATGACAGTGGCCAAGACTTCATTGAAAACCAGTACAGAAAGAAATCGGACTGGACACCTCCAGAAGGAAGGGATAAATGGCTTGATCTGTATTTAGAATCTGTTTCGAAAGAAATTATCCAAAATGTAAATCGACATCCACAAACCAATATGACTGACAAAGAGTTAAGAGCAATACAAGAACTAGTAATGGACAATTCGATTATAATACGTCCGGCAGATAAGGGTAGTGGTATTGCTATTATTGACACAGATGAGTATATCAATAAAATAGAAAAGGAATTACAGGATACAACAACATACAAACAAATGGATCGAGATATCACAAAGGATGTCGCTAAGAAAGCGGAAAAAATCGTAAATAGGCTACACAGAAATGGGTATATCACTAAAGACATGAAAAATTATATGCTACCTAAAAATGCGCGACCGGGAAAGATTAAAGGCAATCCAAAAATCCACAAGCCAGATATACCATACAGAATTATTATTAGTGGTATCGGGCATGCTACTGAAAAGATAGCAGAGATAGCAGAAAAAGAGCTCGACCAACATGTAAAATCATTACCTTCTTATATTCAGGACACTTTTGATTTCATTAATAAACTAAAAACTTTGCCACAACCCTTACCGAAGAACGCGATACTTTCCTGTATGGATGTTAAGTCCCTTTACCCAAGTGTACCAAAATCCGATGGAAGAAGAGCTTGCGAGATGGCCCTTAACACCAGGAGTGATCGAACTATTCCAACTGAGGAGGTCATAGAAATGATAGACTTGACATTAGAAAATAATAATTTCGAATTCAATGGGAAACATTATTTACAAATTGATGGAACAGCAATAGGCAGTCGGCTAGGAATGAACTATGCATCCACATATATGGGGGAATGGGAAAAGAACCTTTTATCTAAAACCAAAATGGATCCGCAAGCATACTTCAGATATGTGGATGATGTATGGGGTATTTGGTTACATGGTGAGCAATCCTTGAAAGAATTTCATGACTTAGCTAATTCTATCCGTCCAAGAATAAAGGTAGACCTTAGATATGCTTACGACAAGATAGAGTTCCTAGATACATTGACGAAGATAGAAAATGGATTCATTACTACAACACTGTATGAAAAGCCAACCGACAGACACTTATACTTGCATCGTAAATCAGACCACCCGAGATCAGTGAAAAAGTCAATACCATATGGATTAGCTATTAGGGCCAAAAGAATTAGTCAGACGGAGGTGGAATATGTTAGAGAAAGAAAAAAAATAAAAGAGAGGCTGGTTCACAGAGGGTATAAAGGGTACGAGGTGGAAGTGGGTTTAAAAAAAGCCGATGTAAAGAACCGAGATTGTCTGCTGAAACACCGAAAGAAAAGTAGCTCGAAAATGACCCGAGTTCCATTGGTATTGACATACTGTAGATCCCTACCAAACATCAAAAAGATTTTAGAAAGCAATCACAGAATTTTAAAGAAGTCGGATAGGCTAAGGAAAATTTTCAAGGACTTACCAATAATCTCCTACAAAAGAGACCAAAACTTAGCTGACCTGTTAGTCCACAAGAAAACAAACAAATCCTTAAAAAGTAAATCACCAATTATAAAATACAAGGAACATGAGATCAAAGGATGTGGGAGGAATTGTAAAATCTGTTCAATGCATGTTATTTCACCCATCGTAGATAAAAATGGTAATCCGGTTAAAACAGATGTATCAATTAACTGCCGTACGCAAAATATCGTATATGGGATCTATTGTGCCGAATGTGAAAGTCTGGTGTACGTTGGTGAAACGAGGAATATGCTGAAGACCAGAATCCATAACCATCTGTCTAATATAAGACACAATAATATACACGAACCTGTTCCAAGACATTTCAATCAAAGTGACCACAGCATCAAGGATTTCTACTATGTCGGGCTGGAGCGGATGAAAGAAGAAAGAACCCTCTACCGACGCCAGAGAGAGGCTCGATTAATCCAGAGACATTGCCTGGCAGAACAAGGCCTGAACATTAGGCAGATGAACATAAAACATTGCTAACTCTATTTGTCCTGCGACTGGTGGGTCTGGTCCTTTGGGCATTTGTGCAGTGTCGCCTCGGATTAGCCTGCGAATCCCTCGCGGGCTGATCCGTGGCGGCACATAACGCTGACATTGGATTTTGTCTTGGTGTGGGCTATTTTAAGAAGGGTGATTCAAACGGGTTTGGACGATGTCGATTTGGATCGGCCTGCGAGATATGCGCAGACTGATCCAATGGGGCACCTTCGGTAGATGCCTGGGGTCCCGGGTATGCTTGTCGCAGGTCATTGTTTCTTTGCTATTCGAGTTGGAGGGGTCCTTATATGTGTTGTACTGAGCTGAGGCAGCCTTCACGGTTAACGCAGGCTGTCTTGGATCGGTACAATACTCATTCATTTATTTAACCCTTTACCACACAATCCCTAGTCTTTACGACCCTGAGGTAGAGGCATTTAGAGAACATTGTGGGAAAAGGAGAACATGCTGGTAACCAGCATTTTCTTCCTTTCCCATAATGTTGTCTACCCTTCTGGAAACAGATTTCAATTTTTGAGTTACATTTTTTTGTCGTCTGCGAGTGCTTTCAATTTAGATCAGTATAAAATTTTGCCTTTTGGTAAAGGGTCAACATCTTGTCATGCGACGGGATTTCGGATTTGGCTGTTGGAGGGCATTTGCGGAAGACAGACTGGGTGTGTGACTGGGGCTGTAGTCTGGTTTATGGAGGCGTGGATGACAGCGTGGGAGTGGGAGAGCATTTTCTTCTTTTCCCGTGATGTTTTTGGAAACTTTCTCTCTCGGAATCCTTAAATATTGGGATTGTTCGGTGAAGGATTAAATAGAATTGGAGATCGGGTGAATGTCGAAGGCCCTGGGAGGAAATTTTTTTTAGGGCGCTGTGGGAGGAGAGGAATGATGGTTAACTAGCAATTTCTTCTTTTCCTGCAGTGTTTTCTGCCCTTCTACACACGGATTTTATCTTTTTGGTCGCATCTAGTTTGCCGCCGGTAATTGATTTCAATTAGGCAAAGTCTACAATTTTGTGATTTAGTAATGAAATAAGAAAAATATTCAATGCTGTATAAAATTGATGGTTATTTTAGAATGTATATTTCTTTCCTTAACCCTTTACCATACAATCCAGAGTTTTCACGACCCTGAGGACGAGGTCTTCTGGGGGCATTGTGGGGGGGGGGAATGTTGGTAATCAGCATTTCCCTCTTCTTCCACAGTGTTTTCTACCCTTTCCAATTCGGATTTCAACATTTGGGTCGGATTAATTTTGTCGTCTACAAATGCGTTGTATTTGGACTGGTCTAGGATATTGGCGTTTGGTAAAGAGTTAAATCTATGCGATGGATTTATATTTGATAAACTTATATTGGTAACGTCCAAGCTTAGGCCTGGTCCTTTATTATGGGCTCGATCTCCTGGCAATTGGTGGGTATGAACTATGCTTTGTGGGGAATGTATTTATGCATCTCCAAGGTATTGACCCATGTCAGCGCAGGCTGGCATGGACTGCAATCTCCCAATTTCCTGTATGTCTAAGTAATGGTTTACCTCCTGATTCGGTTGGGTACTAGACTGGGTGGACTTTATGGATCCGTGATTATGTATTGAATTGCTTGGTATTCTATATCACGGAGATGCATTGGGCCCCCTTATGTCGGAGCATGGTTCAGATACATTCTTGGTCTGGGTTCGGGCCCATCTGGCGGGATGAGAGCTGCAACGACTTCATCCCGGGACTTTGTATTAGTTGTTTACGTGACGTCAACGTTACCTTGACGTTGCGTAAACAACTGAACATTACTGTAGGCATTTTATCACAGGATCACACTTGAAGAAGGCGGTTGTACCGCCGAAAGCTTGTGTTTATTTTATAATTAAACATTACATATCTCAAGAAGAGGTTATATCATACTTTAATAGTTTAAATAAATCAAACTACCGATTCCTGGATTTCGAGCCAGTACGTTAAAAAACTTAGCCACGGAATCTGGCAAACATTAGTTGATCAATCAGACATAAAAATAGGAAAGGTCTACTGCAGTTATATTAATGTTATTTTTCTCCCTTTTCCACAATTTCTTACAATACTGAATCTTCATCAACTCTTTACCAAACGAAAATTTGAGACTTGCCATAATTGCAAGCCTTTGCAGACAATTTGAATGTGACCTGAAAAAATAAAATTGTTTGTAAGAAGGATAGCAAATGGAAAAGGAGAAAAGGGTGGTTACCAGAACTTTATCACTTTTCTACAACATTTTTAAAAACTGTATATCTCAGGGTCGTGAAAAGCTTGTGTTATGCGGAATAGGGTTTTAAATAGGCACGGTGAATGTTTTCACCCGACGACGTCCATATACTTAGTATATGGGCGACGGACAAAAGTCCACTGGACAAAAGCCCACTGGGCAAAAGCTCACTGCTAATTTTGACAGGGAGGACAAATGCCCACTGCTTATAAAAAGAAGTGTATATTAAATAATTTTTTAATCATTTTTGTAGAAAAAACACAGATATTTAATGATCAGAATGATCAAATTGCTTTTTTTTCTTCTCAATGTTTAATTCTCTGCAACATTCCCATTCTTATTACAACCATGTGAAAGAAGAAGAAAATGCTGCTTATCAGCATTTTCTGCTTTTCACATAACGTTTTCTGCTATTTATAGAGACAAGTTACATAATATATACGAAACTTATTAATTTCATACATGATTAGAACTAAAAGTTCTATTGGGCTATTGTCCCAGTGGGTTTTTGTCCTAGTGGGCTTTTGTCCAGTGGGCTTTTGTTCCATTCGGTTTTTGTCCTATACCCAGCATATGGAGACGATAGAGTAAAGGTGGTTCAAATGGTTGTAATTGTCCTTGAAAAAGTAAAACATATTGTTGAAGCTGGAGAAAGATTGCTTTTTTTTTCCCAAGATTTTCTCTCACACTTTGAAAATTCATTTTTCACAGATATTTTGATATTTTTGAACTATACATTGATTACTTTTTTTTTTGCGGGGGGTGGGGGCGGTGTTGAGGTTGGGGATGTGAGACAAAAAATAGAAAGTGGGACAGATCAGCACGTGTGCCCCCTTTTTTTCGGGTCGCCAAAACACGAAATACTTTGGTAAAATGTTAAATAGCTGTCCAACTGGTGTATTGAGAGAGACAGGGACAGTCCATTTACTGATATTACAGCACTATTTTCAAACCGTCTTTGTTGCGTTTTCAGACATGTTCCTATTGACGAATAAACTTCATGCTATAGATCATGAGCAAAAGAAACGTGGCTTCAGATCAAATTTCAAACCTTCCATACCGTCTTCACAAAATATTTATTCAAACTTCATTTTGAGCATTTAAAGATGTGAAAAATGGGTAAAGGGTTAACTCGGTGTTCCTTTGATCTCGGTATCGCACTGCAGGGTGGGTGACCTTTAGAGAGTACTGTCTTCTTACAGATTTACAAACATGTGTCACATTAAACTGACTCTTCCGTATCTTTTGTTTTATATTAATTTATTGTGGTGATCATTAATGGACGGGATTTTGAATTATACACAGGTTACAGAGGATTCATTCTTAGTCTCTATACGCTCTTTATTTCAATACGATCTCATAAAATGCATATTTTGTCTGTTTATGATTTTTTTTTTTTTTTTCAAAAGCAATACCACGAAATATTACTAAATTGTGTTAGAATTGACTTCCTCTAGATTTTTTGCTATGTCATTTTCTTTTCAGTTGTGAATTTGTCTAAATTTAAAGGGTTTGCGAACGGGACATACAGCATTTGTCACTGAAAAAAAAATGCTTTGAATTATGCATTATATCAAATGTAATTGGCAAATCGTCTATTGAATTGTATGCGGAAATCTGAAGGCAATTTGATTTGTCCTGCCGATCGACCAAATTCAAAGGAATCCTAAACGCGAAATTCAAAGTCAGTTCTTTTTAAGTATATAAAGGGCAAGCAAATGACAGGCAAATGGACGGACAGATAAACACACAGATACGAAAAACATATAGAATATTCATAAAATCAATCCTTAAATACAGATATGCCTTTAAAATGGCAAAATACTTCTGAAACACCATTTTTTGTCGATCATACATTGTGACTAAACGGGAAACAACCAAATTACTGTTCTACAAAGGAAGAGTATTCGGACAGTACAGTTATCCGAATTTCAAACAGCAATAAAAATTGATCTAGGGACTTAAAATCGGGCACACCCCTTTTTTTCGTTTTAGAAACGTATTGTTTACATCATGTAAAATTTTCACACTTTCGTCCGGCGAGTAAACATTTTTGAGCTAACAGACCGGACTAATATGTGTTTTGCGCTTAAAAAGTTTATATCCGATTAACCTATGGCCTGCACATCTAATATCCGGTGTCTTTTGTGAACAGAGTAGATGGTAATCAGCTCGTGCGACTGTTTAGCCTGATCTTGGTGTTCTCTTTTGTAATGCAGGACCAGATCGTTAATATTGATAGGTCGTGTTGTCGTATATTATCCCCCTGTATACTAAAAAAATTGAAAAGTTTCTTTGTAATTATACCTGGCCAATCTTCCGCGGTGTTAAGACTAAAACCAACCGGAGCGATCGTGTTGCCGGTGTCATAAGGTCATTTCTCTACGTAGAATAATGACCCGGATTATGCCTCTACGTAGTGAAATGACTTCTGGGGTCATTTCTCTACGTAGAATAATGACCCGGATCATTTTGTAGGGGAGGGTCATTTCTCTGCATTACACGGGATCTAGATTTTTTCATTTGATACCAGACCAATTGTTTAAACTGTCATGTTGTTTTACATGATCCTTGTCCAAAATAATAGACTTTAGAATCTTTCAAATTGAGAGCATCTGCAGTCGACAAATCTTATAGTGGTGCGCATGAACTGAAGTTCTTCAACAGGGTATAAAACATTGAGCGAAACAAAGAGAGAATGCTGGCTACAAGCATTTTCTCCTTTTCCCAAAATGTTTTCAAAAGGCCTCTTTCCACTGTCATGACAACATAGGATTGCTTTGTGATGTTTTAAGAATTGTCTATCCAACAAGATAGACGAGTGCCTCCCCTAATTATATCTGACCCATCAAGCTCATTCATACAGCACAATATAACATCAGTCAAGTCCTAACCCTAAAACGGCATTCAAGGCTCTTCCAAAATGAAAAAGTGAAAAAAGAATTAAATATGGCTCCGATGTTAAGATTTTTGTCCTTAAAATGGTAGCAAAATATGTGGGCAAAAGTCGTATGCTGCATATTCTCCTTTTTCCACAGCATGTTTCGAAAGCCTTCTTCCCATGGGTCCTTAAAACACAGGGTTGTTTTGGTTAAGAGTTCAAGGATCATTAAATATCGTCAGGAGACACGGGCCAACCCCCATCTATCATCGTAAAATGATTCTATCCCTTCGGAAGCAAAGGCTATTTGGCCGTGTGTTTTCAGTTTGTGTATATCAAGACCTGAATGCACATAGATGGCAATCTGATCTTAGGTCTACATTGTCCGATACTATATGATATATTCTAACATATTTTTAGAAATAGAATTAAATTACATGTATCCAGGTATATGTCACACTCTCAAAATGCCCAATTAGCTTTCAAAGGGTTTGCAATGACGTGGACTTGCATCGTTATTTATTACTTTAATTGAATGCTCGACTTGATTCTTTGTCATCAGACAAAAAATACTACACGCTGGTCGGTGCAAATGCTTTACACGAGGGTTGTGCTTTAAGTCTGTAGATTTTCCTTATAATCCTATAATTTTTCAATATTCTGAAACCAAATTTCGATGATGTAGTTCAATTTTTCAAAAAATACAAAGAAAACTTTGAAAGTTACAAATGATTAATTACGATATATGTGGATATATATGCGTGTCGAAAATTTGCGAAAAAGCAATCAGACATTACGGAAATGATTGCAAATTTAAGACACTCGTTATTAGCTGGTATAATTGTGATAAAGACACGAACAGAAAAGTATGCGAATTTTCTAAATTGGCGAAATTGCAAAAATTTGCACATCGCAAAAAATTCCAGTCATACAGTACACATCATCCTTCCACCAAGCACAAGGTTTAACGTCACTTTAAATTACGTTGACGTTGTGCCAAACTTTTATCTTGGACCTTTTCTATGTAGACATCGTCCTCGCAAACACATTTCCTATTGCAGTGAATCCATTGAAGTACGTGTCTAAAAAGAATTACTCTTCATAACATGAGGCAATCTTCATTGTTTCTGTCTAAAAAATCTCGCGTGCTTTCCGAATCTCCGACCGCATATGTGTGACTTAACGTACGGGAATACTCGGAAATCCACTGGGGCCAAGTTAGGGCCGTACAGAGATGTCTCAAACATTCGATACAAGACCATTTTCACACAGGCTAGAGACAAATGATGCATGATAAGCCATTGTTTCCGATGTGGAGATACAGCATCCTATTGGCGCGACGAAATCAGGTTTCCACATTAAAACAACCGACACCAATTAAATATGCGCTTAATCCTTCCAAGTACTACAAGAAGAGAAATAAATTTGGATTAACAGCTTTTTATATTTCATTTTGTGCAATATTTTCAAAGGTATCTTTTATCTGCCATGTAAAACAAGGCCCTTTTGGTAGGGGGTTAACTCTTCATTTCCCGATGTGGTGTCCATGGTCGTGAGCGTCGACCTCATAACCATAAGGTCCCCAATTCGATAGCCGAGAGCGGATGTCATCTTTGGAATTTTTCATTGACCCACACATTCGGCGCGAGTACAGGTGTAGTTCACAGGAAGCAGAATATATCTCGTAGAGAGATTAGTAATAACTTGTAAGACCTTGTTTCTCAAACGATGTATATCAAATATGTTTAAAGTTTTTTATTTCCCGAAACAAATGTGTAATAGACAAAAAAATGTTTAGGACATCGATGTGAAACGGGGATAATCAATGTAAATTATGGTTCACTACATAAACACATTATTTTAAATATTTTAGAAAACAGAAAATATGCTCGTCACGTATTTCTCCTCTTGCCACAAACTTGTTTCAATATTAATGTACTGCCGAACGCAAAACGACCGCGAAGCCTTTTGAAAACTCTGTGGGAAAAGAAGAAAATGCTGGTTACCAGCATTTTCTCCTTTTCCCACAGAGTTTTTCTATCCCTTGAAACCCTTGAAACACAGTTTACAAGTTTTCATTACCATTTAATTTATCGTCTGCAGATTTTTTTTTTTATTTTGGACAGGGTTATTTTTTTGTCGTCTGGTAATGAGTTAATTCCATGTTATCTTTTCCAATCCATTACACACCGAGAAAGACCAGGTCATGCTTCCTTTAATTTTACTCAAATTTCTGTAACTAGCTACTAAAACAAATTTGGACCAATGCTGTAATCCTCACATAAAAAAAGAATGCTGTCAATGAGGAATATCTTTTGTACAAAATATATAGTAGAAAACCAGTCATACTAAAGACAGCTGCGCTTGAACTGTCTTGCACTCTGCTCTTGTCCAGATTTAGTTACATTTGAGTCCATGGAGAAAAGTTTCAGACAAGTAACTGTTGAAGTATTTGTTGACAAGCCCTATGCCATCGTTCCTTTATTTCCTTACCATTCAGACGAAATTTAATACAGCATGAGTTCGGCGCATACCTTTAAAATAATGTGGTCATAGATAGTTACATTGAACGGATTGAAGCAAAAGTACATCTGTAACATCACTGTGACATCTCGCTAGTTCATGTCGTCATCAGTTTAAGCAGTCCCAGGCACCAGTGTAAAGTATAACAAAATAAAACAGCTCGTTTGTTCCTACATTAATCTTAGTTATGTTATTGGAGTAGGCCTGGCTATCGTCATGACACACTCACTGATTTTTTTATAACTGACATGTAACAACACTAACTTGGGCACTAATCATAAAATATATGAGGTCATTGATTACTTCTGACAAGCGTACAAATGTTATGTTTTCTATTGGGTATGGTGTCATATGACTTCAAGCGAAAACATACATGCGATTCTTGCTCTACAAGCCTCTACACCAGTCATTCTAAGCTCATTTCTTCTCAGCTAACCAGATTGCTCGTCTTTGAATACAGAAATATGGCAATTTTAAGAATGTCTAGAATAGTCTGGTATTTAGCTTTTTTGGCAATTCAGTGTGTTTTTAGAACAGAATGCATCAAGGCTGTTGTTCGTATTTACTAATTTGACTGCATTCGTGGTATGATTCTATACGCTCTTCCAAAGAAAAGTGTGCACTACGTTTTCAATGATTTTTCATTAATAGTTTTTTGTTTCTTAGTGCCTGTGTATTTGGTACCAAACCTAATCCTAACTAGAGCATCGTGAAATTCTAAACTGTACAAGTTCTGATTTTCTGAGTAGCATTGCAACATTCATTTTAACACTCAGTCCTTTCTCAAGATCAAAAGTACTCTTAAAGAGACCAGAACTCAAAATCTAAAATAATGGTTTTATTGTACGTGATCTAATTTCGATTTTGGTTCCAAATACGTAAACGTTTAGAAAAAAACTGTCACCAAAATCTAATTTCGATTTTGGTTCCAAATACGTAAACGTTTAGAAAAAAACTGTCACCAAAAAACAAAGTGAACATTTTCTTTTGGAGTATAAAATTCTGAAATTAGAAAATAGCTCAACTTCTGTGTGTCTGAACCTCTAGGTTTAGTCAGTCAGAAGGCATGTTAATTGTGAACTTAGAAAATTCCTGTGAATACGACTCAGAATTCTTTTCAGGACGGTTGTTGAATTTGGACCTATATCACATGATTGTGCTTTTGAACTACCCTGTGGTTTGTGTGATGTCGTAATTATTGTCAAAGAATATTGAAATTAAAATGTAAATTTACCATTTCTATAGAATTTTATATGCCAAATTCATTACCGTCAAAGCTATATTAACTCTTTAATATCCAAAATTAGAACTTCGACCTCTCTTTACGACTAACAATCGGCTCCACCTCAGATAGATTTTCATTTATAGACTTTAACAAACGAGCGGAAGGCATAGACTCAAGATAAGATGCATGTGCCATGCATTTTGATATTTATCTATGACTTCCTCTGAAACCATAGCTTCGCCTGTAGCCTAGAAAGGGTCAAGGACACAAATGTTGTACTATTGAGAGGTGATTGCTAATGGGAGGTCCTTGTTTAAAATATGTCCTTGTATGTACCTTTGTCTCCATCCCATTTTGGGTCAAAAACAGTTGCTTTTGGTAACAGACTTGTTCCTTAATAGCGATGACCCGCCACCCACCCCCTGAAGGTATGACTGTACTAAAAGTTAAAAATTAACTGCGATACAATTTCTGGGGCTTGACTTATCTAGTATGGGCATTCGAGCACTCTTTTACACCCAAGTCACACCACATCAATGTATTTGTACGTCATTTTGTAACCGATCCAATGTAGTGTTTATTCAAGAAAATACAATGACAATGACAAATGTTTATTTACGTATACAGGCCACCGGCCCAAAAATACATACAACATACAAAATTCCATAATACATGTTGAGAGAAGTTCCTAATCAGATTTAAGGATCATGTGTACGTAAAAGGCTAACTTACCTAATAGTTCAAAATTCTCTATTTGAAATATTTCATAGAAGGAATTTACATCAGTACCGCGTTTATACCAGTTGAATAGATAATGCTGCTGATTGGTTTGGTTGGTTGTACTGGGGTTTAACGCCATTTTAACAGCTAAGTTCATATCATGGCGGTCGGTGACACTCATGTGTTTCCTGGCTTTCTCACACCAGTACTAACACAACTTTTCTTTCCAAAGCCACCGACGACTTTTCTCACATGCTTCTGCAGAGGTGAGAGGCGAAGATACGCCGGAAAGTAAGTTCGCCTCAACCGGGTATCGAACTCACGACCACCAGGTCATGAGTCCGACACGCTCACCACTGAGCCACCCGGGCGGGCGAAAAGCTGCTGAACGAATGAGAAAGATCATACCTGTGTCCATGATAGTGAGGTATATTGATTTCACAACGTTAGGTCCCGAATTTGATCCACGGGGGCTGTTGTCATCTTTAGGCAGTATTATAAAATAGTTTGTTAACGTCTGCAGTCAAAATAGGTAAAGTATCCCGTTGCAAGTGTTAATTCTATATGGATTCTATTATTGTGTAAACGTGCAGTAAACATATGTGTACCTATATTGATATATTCTTTCCACTTAGCAAATTACATACCAGCGAAAAGTTCGTGTTAATTTGTCTAATAGCTCAAATGTATGCAGTTTGGGCTCTAATTGAAAGGAAAAACAGAATTTTAGTTCTGGCAGAAGTAGAAAAGAAATAAAAAACAGATGCATAAAATCGAAATCAATTTGCGCTGAATTAATCATTTCGCGTACGCTTGAAATGGCTGCAATACATAACACAGGTCACTCCAAAATATTTGATGAATTAAATCCAGTCTCCGAGGGCCGTTTGTCAAATATCGCCATCGTATTATGACAGCCGGAATATCACAGAGCATCAATTGGAAACGCTCTATGGGCCCAGACATAATTACGGTGCTCTCGTCCTGCTGTTCCGTTTTCAGGAGGTACCTAGTTACGTTTGAACGTGTTACAGCGTTACTATCATCACCATTATCATTATCATAATCATACTTTATGATTATATATTTTTCATTGCGCACAAAACTGAGAGTGAACTCTGTATCTCTATTAACCACTTACCACAATAAGATTTATTGAAGACCGCACCAACATGTTAAAATCTTGATGAAATGCAATGTAATCGTAGATATCACCATTGGATTTACTCTTCATCTGTTTTATTGTTGATTATCTTGGATTCGTTAAAACTCATGTTATGTTCATAAACGACCGTTTCTTTGTTCAATTCTGAGGTCTTTTTCACACTTGTTAATCTTGCATTTTGATGCAATTACAGTTTCCAAAGTTGAGACTGAGTACATGTATAATGTATTTCTTTCTTTATTTTAAACACCTTTACTAGGATCAAGGCAGTACTTTATGTAGTCTATCACATACTCGGGATAAATTTCGAAACATGTCATGTTTATCTTTTTTTTTGACCATGAACTATTATAAAATTGTCTAAGGATAATCATATAGACCTGTATCTACCCAATTTTTTAACTTCAAATCAATTTCAAAATTTAGAAAAAACTAATTATTTGATCTACAAAGACGTTCTATCAGTTGTTTTGTGATTTTAAGTTAGGAAAATAATTTAAATATTCAGAGAACGTTTACCCGGTTCCGCTGTTCTGGCATACTTGAGTAAATCTGTGATTGTTTTGTAACAGAAATTTATCACACACACACACCCACAAAGCAGAGACATAATAATTACTGTTGGTCTGCTAGGTCTTTCAAAAACAATTGTTTCAAAATGGACCGGTTGTGATAAAGCACTATAACATAACAGTGCTCGGTTTTATTCAGGAGAAATTGATGAAAAGCAATCGTTCCAATCATTAAGATTATGATGTTAAATTCGGGGCGATTTAATTTGTAATATTTCTTCACCAAATTTCCCCTGAAAACCGAGAGAGAAAGAGGAAATTCAATTAGCTTATATCAGGTTATATGATGAAAAAGATCGCGGACATGATAACTTTGCTCTGCCTTTTTCTCTTCTATTTGCAAAATAACCCAATGTCCCTAATTAATTAATATCCTGATTAATTGGGCAGTAGAATCTAATAAGATTGGGAAAATTGTATCATTTCTACCGAGTCTATTTATTCGTTTGCTATCTATTGAAAAGAGGAGTTTAGAATTTTTGGTTTTTTGTTGTGTAAAGCATGGAAGTTAGTCAAGCTTGTTTTTAGTCTGATGGTTTTAGTATGGCCATAAATATATGGACAGCAGAAAATTTACGGTATGTACTTATCTTTATACAACACCAATGTCAAATTAAAAACGAAAAATTAGAATGGAAACTTAATTCTATTTCCCTGTTTTTTTTTGTTTTTTTTTTTTTCAATTTGTTCTTTCTCATACTTTCTTAGAGTCGTCCTTTTCGCGAAATGTTTATATAGGATAACATATATGTATAGGTCACCTCAAAACTTCAACATGTTCATACTCACATAGCATTAAGTAGATCTATTATAAAATAGATCTGGACTTCTATTTCCATTTTAGAAAGTCACACAAATAATAGCTCTTAACCCATTACCATACAATCCCTACTTTTGACGCCCCTAAGAAAAGATGCCTTTAGAAATCATTGTTGGAAAAGGAGAAAATGCTGATAACCAGCATTTTCTCCTTTTCCCACCATGTTTTCTACCCTTCACAAAATAAATTTCAAATTTTCAGTCACTTTTATTTTGTCGTCTGCAAATGCTTTCGATTTGGACAAGCCTAAAATATTGTCGTTTGGTAATGAGTTAATTGGAAAAAATCCCCGAAGTTAACTAAGTACTATTGAACATTTTTGTTTCTTTTACATCAATTTTGAAAGAAAGGCTACGTGTTAAGACTCAGTCTTTTGTCTTAATTTAGGTTAAGAGAGTAACACAACTTCTAATTAGCTGAAAGATTTAATTTGATCGTGTTACTTTATATTTAGAAAGTTCTTTAGAATATGACTCACAATGTTCTAAACTCTTATCCTACTAAAGAACTAAAGTGAATTTTTCAGTTTGTTAGTAAAAAACCCGAATGTCTTTTTTTTAAGATATGCGTTTAGTGATAATATAAATAATATCTCCTTATCGGAGACATCAAGATCAGACTGCACGTTTTGTCTTGTCTGATCTGCAATAGGTCAGTGAGTAGCCTGAGGGTTTAGAGAATGATTTCACGGCCATGACCTCTCTCGATTATTGCTTTTCGGATAAACTGCGACGAATAGATGCAAAGCACTTTGAACAGTCTAGAAATGCAACCCAAAGAATTGCAATATCAACGTCTACTCTAGAGTGACCCAGGAAAAAAAAGGGACAGTGCAGGTCGAAGTTAATTCGAACGTTTTGTTCAGTCTGATCATGATCTACACTGATTGGAAAGGGGACTAAAGTTGTGATGGAAGGCCTTTTTATGGTTCAATACCGTCTAAGGATATTCACCAGTGTATACAAATAATGATTTATGTGAAATAATATTGAAAAGAAAGACAGTTTATTTAAAAACGTTTATGACAAATTCTTCCAACGGACAGATTTTTTTAAAACTTTGCACATACAAAGCTCATCATGTCTCTTGTAGATTATAATGATAGAAAAAGGGGGTCCCCGTGCTCGTTTCTGAGAAATTCGCTTTTGAAAAAGGTATATACAGTTCCAAAATTCAGCATATACTAGATTTAATACACTTTCCTTCAATAGTCAATTAAACAGGAAAATTGCCAGAAGAATATACAAATATACATCACTTTAAAGAAAAGTAATTCAGTTTTGCACAAAAAACATATGAAAGCCTGGTTCTGAGCATGGTAAATGTACCAATATGCATTTATATATATAGACCATTCAGTTAAAAAGGGAGATAATTTGACCGGGTTAAGGGTTAATTTTCAATAAAAACATACTTTCTGACGGACAGATTTTTTTTAAAATTTCCACAAACATAGTACTTATAAATCTTGACAATAAGAAAAAATAAAAATGGCACCTACCCGTGCTTCTTTCCTCAGGAAACAGGGATGAAGGTCACGTTGAACGTTAATTTTTTCCAAGGAAAACTATGTAATAGAAGTTCAGCAGACATAATGGGAAAGAAGAAATTGCTCATGCTTATTGAAAGCGATTTCTCCTTTTCTCACATTAATCCTATACTCCTTCAAAAAATGAATATAGCCTATATACCTCATATTCATATCAAACCCTTAATTATCTACATGTTTTGTTTTTTTTTTATAAATTTGCATACATGATTACGGCTCATAGAAATGCAAAAAATCAAGAAATATCTCTGGAAAAAATGGGATAAAAGCTCAGCAGACATGATGGAAAAAGGAAACATTATTCAGTTGAAGAAATTTCTCCTGTTCCCACAGTATTTTTCAAAGAGGAAATAGCCATACTTCCAGAAATATGTATACTTCAACAGCTTTAATTTTCTGCCTGTTTCATTGTTTGCTGTGTAACTGGACTTTTTTTCCAGCTAGTTCTTTACCTGTCATATCATCCTTACACTGGCAGGCCAATTTTGATGCTATCACCTTCATCCTGAAAGGATAGCACGACAACTGGCCTGCCAGTGTCAGGAAAACGTCAGAAGCTGTATCATTTTCAGCGTTGGATGGCTGACATTGCGTAAAAAAAATTCTTTTTCCACGACAAATAAGCATTCGTTTTGATGAAAACTTCCCCTTTTTATTTCGAACATAGAATACCATAGCTAGTGCAACCGTGCTACTACTATCCGTAGAATGTTCGGTCTGCTGTTGCTATTGCCATATGTGCGAAAAATACACATTAGCGCTGATAGTTTTACTTTCTGTGAGAAATACACATGCGCAGTATGGATGCGCGTAAACATTTATACCAAACGTCGTTAATACATAAGCTCCCTTGTTTTCAGTATAATATACCTATCACAGATTTTCTTGTCTTATACTCGTTCGATATCACTTTTGTGTGACGTCATTTTACGTCATTTTGTACGTATTTCATTGAAGAGAACGAGATTTTATGAATATTACAGCGGATGGATCTAAAAATAGTTTTGCATCATCTTATCTATAATTTCTGAAATTAGGTTATGTGATAAAAAGAATCAGACATTCTTTGGTGTTTGAGATAAACTTTATTAAACTCATCGAGAGAAAAAAACGTAATAAAACTCGCCAAAGGCTCGCTTATTTAATAACATTTTCTCTAGACTCGTTTAACTCTTTACCAAACGACAATATTTTAGACTGGTCCAAATTGAAAGCATTTGCAGACAACAAAACAAAAGTGACTGAAAATTTGAAATTTATTTTTTGAAGGGTAGAAAACATTGTGGGAAAAAGGAGAAAATGCTGGTTACCAGCATTTTCTCTTTTTCCCACATTGTTTTCTTATGGCTTCTTTCTCAGGGGCGTCAAATGTTGGGATTGTGTGGTAATGGGTTAACCCTTTAGGCCTTTATCAAACAATAAAATTTTAGCCTTGTCAGAAATTATAGATAAGATGATGCAAAAAGTATTTGCAAACAAATAAATCTATTCCAGTGCTGGTCAAATGGGGTAAAGTTCTGTGCTTTGAAAAGGTAAAAAACTTTGAGGAAAAAGGAGAAAGTGCTAGTGAGCAGCATTTTTTCCTTTTCCCACAATGTTTTCAAGTGGCTTCTTTCTCAGGGGGTGTTTACACTCGTCATTGTATGGCAAAGGGTTAATAAGATTTGTTCGTAAACACCAACTCATATGAGATCCTAAATATCTTTACTAAAAATCTGCAAGCCTGTTCTTAAAAGACCTATGGAAGAAGGCTTATCGAAGAAGACTTATGGAAGCTTTTCAAAACATCGCAGAGACAAGTAGATCTAGATCATATGTTCAATTTGTTATTACCCAAATGTTTTCTTATCACAGACAGGTTACGTCATCTGATACCACTTTTTGTTTTGTCGTCTGCAAATTAGTTTCGTTTTGTCCGAAATTTAATCTCTTGGTGATGAGTAAAAAAAAAGTATCAAGAACCATGACGAACTAACGGTTAAAAAAAAACAACACTATATCAGTGGTACTCTCTATGGAACCTTTTAAAACCCATTACCACACAATCACGAGTTTTCGCGATTCTGGGATTAAGGCCTTTTGAAAACATTGTGAAGTGTTTTCTACCATATAGATCTATCACCATTTGAGCTAAATCTAATTTGTCGTCTGCAAATGCTTTCAATATGGTCAAGTCCAAAGTTTTGTCGTCTGGTACAGACTTAACTCATAACCACACGACAATATTTTAGACTTGTCCAAATTGAAAGCATTTGCAGACAACAAAATAAAAACGACTGAAAATTTGAAATTTGGTTTGTGAAGGGTAGAAAACATTGTGGGAAAAGGAGAAAATGCTGGTAACCAGCATTTTCTCCTTTTCCAAAAATGTTTTCTAAAGGCTTCTTTATCAGGGTCGTTAAAAGTAGGGACTGTGTGGTAATGGTTTAATGACAAACATCGCCCGCTATAGTAAATTCTTGCAACACACGGAAGGGAGCATTCGGACATCTGCGTAAAGATTCTTCTCGGGTTGGTCTAAGTAGTCCGCGCAGGCCAATCTGAGATGACACCTCACGACTACATAAGATTTGTGCTGCAGCAGACCTGCGCAAAACCGATCCTGATATAACAACGGAAAGTGTTGTGTCGAATTAGCCTACGGGGACTGATCCGAGACGACACTTTACGCAAATGTCCGAATGCCACTTTTCGTGTGTCGAGGCCACTTAAGAAATGATCTTCTTTCTATCGTAGTTTATCGTTCAATAAACCACGGTTGTGAGTTATAGGCACAATAAATAATCAACGGGGGCGATAAACCATGATAGAAAGAAGATTATTTTAATTCTAACATGTCCCAACTCTTACAGAAAGACAAGTTTATAGATCTACTTAAGAGTAAAAACGCGAATGCAGATTGATATATTCCGTTGAAAAACTTACATACTTTATACAGAATGACGTTACTGTATAACGAATGACGTCATTCTATATAGAATGACGTAGATTTTAAAACGCTTTTGTTGCAATGTGCGTAAAGCCGGATTACTTTTCAAAACGTCAATCGGTACTTTGAATTTCAAAATAGAAATGAGTTAACTTTTCCTCACTTAAACACCAACTGGTGCGCTTCATTCAGATATGACCAGCTGAAATATAAGCTATGCAGGGGACATTTATCAAAAAGTCCCTACAGGCTTTAGTAATAGTTTCGAAGTAAGCCCAACTTCTCCCCTTCCCCCCCCCCCCCCGCCTCCCTTTTAAATGAGGTGGGTGATGTATAATAGCAGATAGGTCGAATCTTTGAAAAAATATGACATGCGCAGACAACAGGGGTAGGAAATGATTGAAAACATAGTGGGGGAGGAGGAAAGAGAGAAAATGCTTGAAACAGCATCTTCTCCTCTTTCATCACAATGTTTTTTTTTTTTATCCATTCAGAGACAAATCCCATCACAGTATTATATCGTCGTCTACTTAAAAAAGAAAACTCGTGACTACAGCTTTTTTCAAGCTGTAGTTACGAGGTTTTGGAAGTAAACCGATGATAACGTGGTATTAAATTATTAAATTCATGGTTTAAAATGATTTTAATATTGACAGAACTAAAATTTTGTCATCCGTTTAGGAGTTAACGGTCTAACATCGCAGAACCGGTAATTTACACTCGTCAGTATGATGGCGCCGAATATATTGGCAGCCGAATATAGTGTTATCGGAGAGGAGATGAAAGACCTGACGAAATACTGGTCAATAGTGAAGCAGACGATCTCGGGTTAGAGGTCAGATGTTGGAGTGTGAATTTTATGGATCTCAGTGACATTTCACTTAACCTATCACCCGCGGATAGCGCGTTCACATATTGGCTACACGGTAAAATGGCTTTTTTCTTCATAGAAAATAGGACGGCATTGTCCGTGTTGGCAAGTCGTGAGCTCGCATTAATAATTGATACGATGGATTCGCAGACTTTGCCGAAAGAAAGATGGACCTTTGAGGAAAAACAATCGTTCTTTTCATAATATGATTATTTTTTTGTTTCTATCCGTTCTGAGTAAACTATTACACAGATGGACAACGTTTGAAATCTTTCTGAGTGTACACTCTGAAGTTTACAGACGCTTTTAACCCTTTGGCTGTTAAGTGCGACTCACTGACCTTTCTCAAAGAATGAAGATACAAGATCAGACTGCACAAAATGAAGATACAAGATCAGACTGCATAGAATGTGCAGTCTGATCTTGTATGTACACTGTCCGGTCAGTATATATTTTTCCCCGAAAAAAATAAATTTGAAATATAATCAATCGGGTTTTTACCACTGGCTTGAAAGCTTTGTTTAACCCATTACCACACAATCCCTACTTTAGACGCACCTGAGAAAGAAGTTTTTTGAAAACACTGTAGGAAAAGGAGAAAATGCTGGTAACCAGCATTTTCTCCTTTTCCCACAGTGTTTTCTACCCTTCCCAGAACGAATTTCAATTTTTCAGTCACCTTAATTTTGTAATCTGCAAATGCTTTCAATTTGAACCAGTCTTAAATTCTGTTGTTTGGTAATCTATTTAGCAGGATAGGGGTTAACCCTTAGGCTGCTAAGCGCGACTCACTGACCTTTTGTGGACAGTGTTGATAAAGATCAGATTGCACAAAACGTGCCGTCTGATCTTAGACCACACTGTCCGATAAGGAGATGTTTTGTGGTAAAGATAACTTTGAAATAACAAAAGTTGGGTTATTTTACTATGTGCATAAAAGTTTTGTTTAACCCATTAACACACAATCCCTACTTTTGAAGCCCCTGAGAAAGAAGTCTTTTGAAATCACTGTAGGAAAAGGAGAAAATGCTGGTAACCAGCATTTTCTCCGTTTCCCACAATGTTTTCTACCCTTCCCAGAACAAATTTCAATTTTTCACCTTTTTCTTGTCTGCAAATATTTTGAATTTGAACTGGTCAAAGTACTGCTGATAAATCATATTCACCATATTTATTAACTGTTTGTGAAGCAGTGGAAGGAGGCACATAAATTTTTCCCGGAAATGTCCGATGAGAAAAAATGTCAACTATAAGACTTGGAAAATTCGTCAAAACGCGAAATCAATCTGACATCTTAGAAGATGGTAACATATGAACTTTCCACGAAACGTCAGGAAATTTAACAGATTTAAGTACCGGGCCAGATATGAGGGGATTATACGAGTGATAATTTCATTTAACCCTTTATCACACAATCCTAAATTTTACGATCTTGGGGAAAATAGCTGTTGTAAACATTGTGGAAAAGGGAGAAAATGCTAGTAACCAGTATTTTCTCCTCTTCCTGCCTTGTTTTTAATACTCTCCAACAGAAATTTCTATACTATTTTGAGTTTGTCGTCTGCAAATGCTTTCAATTTGGACTTGTATAAAAATTCAGTCGTCTGATGGAGCATTAACTCTATGCTAGTCGACAGGATAAAAGCTTCTTCATGAGACTAATTAAAATATTTCTTAACTTAAATGTTGAAAATCATCTAATGAAACATGCAAAACATGATTTTGATAAAAGAAATGTCCCATTTACTTCCATTTTTCCACAACATTTCAAACATCTTCGTTCTGGGGTCGAAGAATCACAGGATCGTACGACAAAGGGTTAAAAGGTGCTATCTTATCGACACCACCCAGTTAAAAACCCCTGCTCCACATCAGATGTTCGGATGTCGCCTTGTGGCACTAACTTAACACCATCTTCTTTTGGAACCCTTTCACTTCTGGTGAAATCGAGGGGATTTTGTTTTGTGGAATCTAGATACTGGTAAATGAGACAAAAATGGCAGAACAGAACAGAACATCGTTTATTTGACAAAAAAAATTATCAAAGTTTATAGTCATACATATTGCATGAATATTCTAAAAAGTGCATAAGTCAAGCGGTTTTTTCTTTTCAGTATTCTACTTACAACTCTAAAAGGTCTATATAATCATATAGTAGATAAATAAATACGTGAAATGGATATTTTCCACCAGTGAAAGTATTACTATACACATACGTGTATATTGACAGCTTTGAGAAGTAATATGTATGACTCACTGTACCTGTCTGTAAATGAGCCACGCTCTATAAAAAAGGAATTTAAGGAATTAGGGCATCTGCAAACAATATCGACACAGGTCAGCCTGCGCGGAATGCGCAGGCTGACCTGTATCGATACTGTTTGGTATTAGTAATTTTTCTGTATGTCCAAGGACCAGTCTATCTTATGATTTTGTCAATTGTTAGACTGAATGTGATTATGCGATCACGGAGATGCATTAAACCTCCTTTTGTCAGACTAAGCTAATATGTTGGTTGAGCAATGAAATAATTACACGTACATAGATTTTAAAAACTTTATCATTTCTTCTTAAATGTTTATGAATACATGTATATTTCTTTCAACAACTATATCATGATTATTTCAGATTTTGTTTTTTTTTTTTTGTTGATGTTGTTGTTGTTTTCAGATGCCTGTATGTCTTAAATCTTAGTTCGTGTATAGTTATTCCATTTCACAGACAATTTCAAAGTATTACGAAGCAAGTGGACTACCGGTAGCAATGAGCTGAAAACGTTTTTATTGTCTACAGAAAAAAAAAAACTAAACTGTTGCCATGAAAATGTTACCAGGACATCAATATGTTATTCCTTATTGAGTAGAGTAAAGCTCCAAGATCAGGCTGCAAAGAATGTGCAGTCTGATTATGGAAATACATTGTCCACGAAAACGACAACTCCTTTGTTCTTAGTAACTACCAAAGGGTAAACGGACTGCCTGTCAAAATGACCCGAAGGGGTCTAGCTCCTATTACAGTCTATTAGAGCACAGAGCTCTGTTAGATGTGACAAAATACGGGGACCATGTGAGATATGGTGGGCTCGTATGGGCAGATTGTCTCACCTCCCGGGATTCCGAGGGGAGTTTTAATGTGGGTTAACGTCTTAAAGGGGAGGGTGCTTGTCTCTTCTGAGCTTAATATACGGCCGTGAAGACGTAAAAGGAGTATTCTTTTTTTCGGGGGTTTGTGGGTTTGTTTAACTTTTTGCCAGATGTCAAAACTTAAGATTCGCCCGTTGTTGGCAAACAGCAATTTAAACATATCTCGCATTATGGTGTTCGTCTATGAAAGGGAATACATTGTGGAAAAAAGGAGAAAATGCTGGTGACCAGCATTTTCTTCTTTTTCTATAATGTATTTAGAACCTTTACTTCCTTTTAGATTCGTTGCAAGCCGTGTACTTAGATGAAGGGTTAATTCCGCTTATGCGCCAAAAGTCATTTTAAGATTTTCTTATGCAAACTATGTAGATCCAAAGAATTATCTAGCGGCTGTTTGTTGTTGCTGATATAGAACAATTGTTACTTTTCTACGTATTTGATTTTCAATGTCTATTAATTTCGCAATTGTTCAGACAACTTACAGTCGTATGTCTTTATTTATGTCCCCGTCATAGTCAGACGAAGACCAAAAAGACCTGAAACTTGACATGTGTAGAGAGAAAGGACTGAAATGCTGGAAACAATATCGTCTGTTTACTTAAAAACCTCCTAACTACAGCTTGTTTCAAGCTGTAGTTAACGAGATTTTTAAGTAAACCGACCATACTCACTGTTTGGGTTAGTCTTACGTCTTCACGACGCTATATATGCCAAGGGAATGTCCCAGCTAAGTTTTGTTGAGTGCTTAAAGTAACACGCACCACAACCTTTGCGTTTCTTTTTTTTACTGTGTTCTTTTAGAACCTTTCATACCGTATCACGTTCTAACTGTGTATTTCCGTCATTCCACCAGCCTTTTCTCTCTTCTAAATAGAGTATTCATGGAAGGGAAAAGCTTTCTTAAATCTTCCGAATACTGATGACAGCAGATGAAAAATAAAACTGCAGGTCAATGCATGTGTATCTTGTCGACATCGTTTGCTTTGCATTATTTAGCTGCAATGTTTTGTACTCGACCAATACCCTACAGATAAATAGACATAAGTGTCAGTACCACCATCCCGTCCTTAGAATTACAAATAAACATAATAGATATTTTTGGTTAGTTAACTCTTTTAAGCACTTATCACAAATTTTGTTGACTTTGCAGACACTATAGATTAATATAAGACTCCACATAACGTGCATTATGAGTTTTGATCTTAACAGTCGGTTGAAGTAGGACATCTTAGGTAAAAATGCATGTAATCTTGAAATCGGATTATGTTGGTTTTACTTATATTTTGAAAATGGCCGTGTGTCCTTTTTTCTGCTACTGTGTAGGGGTTAACAGGATTAAAAGAACTGCCGCGACTTTCAGTGCTGCTTTTCTCAGAATATCTCGCGAACTATCCGACCGTGTAGATAAAAGAAAGGACTGCACGCGTTGTCCAATCTGATCTTTGATTTACAGTGTCGGTAAACTTGATCAACTAGTTTTTATAGTTATTTTGAAAGATGAACGATAACATAGGCTATTTCCGCCCCAAGGTCAATACTTTGTGTGCAACTGGAGATAAAAAGCAGAAAGCAATGTAGATCTATGGGAACAAAAGTCTAAAGAGCAATGGTGGCCTCAGGTCCTTCACTGGAAACTGTCTAAAAAGCACACCGCTATTTTACAGAAAGGCTTTCAATGGGAAAGTAGTTGATAAGGCACTTTGGTTGATTTCCCCTGACAGTGACTGTGTCTTCCGAGAAAATTTGGCGTCATAAAACCGAGTCGATGGCGGTTCTATCCCATTTACTGTGTGTGTGTGATATCACCAGATATTGGATACCGTGTCGCTCTCAACAATGGTAAAAAAAATATTCTCGCTGATAATAGGATTTTGTCTGACGTCCGAGCAACAACAAACGTTGAATAGTGTCTTGTTGAATTACATGCAGGAGCCTGGGCGCAAATCCAAGAGTAAACTCTATATTCTGGATAATAATTCCATGTCATGTCTAAACGGTTGCCTCGTCTTATTTGCCCTATATTGCGACTCTGCTGTCGTGACAAAATATATGAGCCATGGTCTGACAAAAAGGAGCTTAACTCATTACCAAAAGACAAAATTTTAGACTGGTTCAAATTGAAAGCATTTGCAGATGACAAAATGAAATTGAATGAAAATTTGAAATTTGTTTTGTGAAGGGTAGAAAACATTGTGGGAAAAAGGAGAAAATGCTGGTTACCAGCATTTTCCCCTTTTCCCACAATGTTTTCTACAGACTTCTTTCTCAGGGTCGTCAAAAGTAGGGATTGTGTGGTAATAGGTTAATGCATCTTCATGATGCATTACACTAAGCATGTAATCACGTGATCATGCATCCAAAAAAGAAACAACATATTGTCCATTAGCCGACTGAATCCTAGGATTCCAGGGTCCTGTGACATACAGAAACCATGTTGAGCAAAAGCAAAAAACTTTTGGAACAGGACAGCCAGTATGGACGGACTGAACTGGTTGGCAGTGATCGCTACTTTTTGCGGCTGCATCAAGCCCCCTTTTCACAGAGCATGGCTCATTTGTATGTATAAATAATAAAGCTTTTTGTGAGATGGGCCGGTGGCTGTCTCCTGCAAATGGATCTGGCGGAGGTAGTACCTTTTTGATAAAAAGAATTACTAAAACACGTTATTTCTTTTCTTATCATTGAAAAGGCGGGTTATTGACGAAGTCATGGGATGAAAGTTACCACAGGCTGTGGAGTTAAGGGTTGGCATGTATGTGATACAATTATAACATTCGTCAACCCTTCGTGATGATGGCGACACCGTTTGTTCCTTTCGCGTACAGTGTAGATTCAAGTTCAGACTGCACAAAACTTGCAGTCTGAACTTGAATCAACACTGTCCGTGTATTTGTTATATATTTTGACCACAGCAAACTCACAAGTGCAATATCCGGGTACTTTTACCAACTTTGAATGTTCATGCCTTTTTATTGGATTGTCTAAAGGATTTATATTGGAAACAGACACCTGTGTAAGGTTCCACTAATTATTAAAGATGAAATGTAATAAGGTGACAGATTTTCGAATGAAATAGAAGAATTATTGCGAGACATTAACAACGGAAATGAACATCTCGCGTTTTCCCGTTGATGGCACGTGATATTACCGTGCTTTACGACGATAAGATAATGATTCACAAGCTGGTGAAAAGAGGGTCCTATTACGTCACAAGCTTATTCTAGATTTATAATTATCATTGTGTGGAAGATACTTCAAGGGTATTTTAAGCGAGGAATATCTGAAACAAAATTTTCATGACAAGGTGTACGAAAAAGTGTGAGGTTTAGGTCCTTTTTTCTTTAATGGTGTTTTCGGCGGCTTTCAACATTATTTCAGTCATCTCACGGCGACACCTCACATAATCATGTATTCTGGTCTTCACCAGTACAAGACCAGACCCTGAAGTGTCTTAGCCAATGACACTCTTGTAAAAAACCAAGTTGAGCCAGTGAGGCTCGAACCTGGACTTCCAGGTCAAGAGTCCTAGACCTTACAATTGAGCCATACAGAGCCCTATACAAGACATATATCAAGAGTTCGTATTCACCAAACATTTTTAAGAACATTTTTTTTTTGTAATTGTTTTGGTAATTTTTAGAAAATAAAACATAACTTCTGATTGGCTAAACTATTTTGTTTAGTCAGTCAGACGTTGTGTAACTTTCTAACAATAAAAAAATGAGAACTAGACTTAGCATGTTATCTAAAATGGTTGATGAACAATAAACCACGGCCTCGTTGATTGCGAATGTCATAATCTTTGACGATTCGACCTGTGTTGTCTGCAAATGCTTTCAATTTGGACAAGCCTAAAATTTTGTCGTATGGTAATGGGTTAAAACAGCCCCTGCAGGCTTGGATAATAGCTTTGCCGGTTATTGCCTATACCAGCTTCTCTTCCCACGCCCCCCTCCTGTTTTTTTTTTAAAGAAAAAAAAATACTCGGATAAACGGACAGAAATGATTCTCGTCGGTATCATGTAATATCATCCCTGATCACACGTCATTGTCACTTGCGGTGTTAATTTGATTAGGAATCCAAGTCGTTCTGTCTGTCAGACAGTCTGCTACAGAAGTATCGGAGCCTGACGTAGTATCAGATTACACTGAAGCAATTGTTATATACTTGTAGACGTTAATTTCAAAACGCCAATGTCTTTTTTTCTAACCTTTATCCTGCTAAAAAACACTAAAATGAAATTCTCAGTTCGATAGTTTAAATCAAAATACTGTTATTTCAAAGTTATGCGTGTGACTCACAACCGGATGGAAATGTGACATCACTTACCTTACATTTCTCGCGCTTGACGTAATGGTTTATTCCCAGTTCGCCCAATCCAATTTCGCCCATTCCCATTTCGCCAGAATTTTTCCCGTTTCGCCCATTCTTTTTTCGCCCTTTTCAACTTCGCCCTTTTCCCATTTCGCCAATTATCTGTCCTGCCCTTTTCCCGTTTTGTCCAAATACATTTTCGCCCACTTTTCATTTCGCCCACAAGCCATCTCGCCCGCCTTTCCCATTTCGCCCTTTTCCCAAAAGGCCCCTCTCCATTTCGCCCAAACGCCATTTTTTTATATCTGGGCCAAAACTAGTGACAATTTATGTAATAAGTTAATTCCTCAATTTATGTACCTTATTTTGAGGGTAATTATTATAGGCTTGTGGTAAAGGAACAGGGTGTAGGTTACAACACGTAAGGGCCAAAATGGTGATGGGACGAGCTGATACGAGCTCGTAACTGGGCAAAATGGCATTGGGCGAAGTGGTGAAGGGGCGAAATGATAAAGGGGCGAGATGGCATTGGGCGAATCGGCAAAGGGTGAATTGGCAAAAGGGCGAAACGGTAATTGGGCGAAAAGATGATTGGGCGAGGTGGCAATGGGACAAAATGAAAAAGGGCAAAATGGGTAGGGGACAAGACGGCAAAGGGCGAAAAGGGAAGAAAATTTTGGCGAAATGGGAATGGGCGAAATGGAATTGGGCGAACTGGGAAGACACCGACGTAATATTGTAGTGCGTTTTGTTATGCAGAAGGGGTACGCCACGGGGAATTACTGAAAAGTTTTGGTAAAGTTCCTCCTAGAAACAATTAAAAGCATGGAATAAACAGAATGGGGTTTTTTTCGGTGAAAGATCGAATTTATTTTATCTCCTGAACATGATCGGTAACATTTTCACTCATGGCTGCACCACTCGTGAAAATATTACCAATGATGTTCACTCGATGAAATAAATGTCGGTCTTTCACCGAAAAAAAAAACCCAAATATCCTCTATATCTTAAAAAAACTAAACATTTGTCGTTGGCATAAAAAAGTCTGAAAGATTGTTTGCAGGGGCAGCTTTTATCCAAACTAATCACCATTTTGGACAAAATGAATTTTAAAAAAACATGTATTTTGACTAAAATCAAAGGTAGGGAGAAGTTCTGGCTCCTGCTTACAAGCATTTCTATCATTCATAATTCTACGTTAATGTTACAAGTTTCTGTCTACATTTCATTACATAGACTTTATTTCATCAGCTTGCGGTTAATATGGGGTAATATTTGCCGAAAAGGTGAAAGGAATGCGAAAATAGCGAGTGCCGTAAGGCACGAGTTATTTTCGCGTACCTTTCCCTTTTGAGGCAAATGTTTCCCAATATTAAGCACAAGCTAATGAAATAAATTATATATCATATTTCTTCTGATTATTTTGTCAACGAGTGCTACTTTTAAAACTAGTGATCTCAAGTCAATTAACTGAATAACCGATATTTTCAAAAAAAAAATAGTTCCGGATTTTCGGCAGGAGGTAAATATTCACTGTGAGGGGGAAATAATTTCCCCCACCTTAAATTACAACATTTCTTTACTCATAACATTTCTAAAAAAAGACACATGAAATATGATATGAAATTTTAAAACACCAATAAAGCTAAACATGACCAATTATACATTAACTAAAGACAAAATTATAAACTTGTTCAAATGTAAAGGAATGAAAGACGACGAGTCGAGAGATGGGATTTGTCTTTTGAATGATACTACACATTTTAGGAAAAAGATTTATTCCTTTCCCTAAAATCTTTTTGAACGTGAACATATTGTACCGTAAAGGACTTATCATTTATATGGTAATGCTAAAGACATGTCTAAATATGCCTTAAAATTTTATCGGCACCTTATTATATAGTAAAGCAGAAAATCATTCAAATTTGCATTCAAGTCTTTGCCACATTTCTGGCGTTTAGGCATACGAAATATCGCGATTTTATCAAACCTTTTTCCTACAAAAAACGATATTAAACTCGATACAAGAAAAATATGCCGTTTAAAATATTGTAAAAAATTAAGAAAAACAACATTTTCTCCTTTTCTTACAATGTACACGATCTTTACGAAGAAAATTTGACAGAGCCCTAAATCCCTGCATATGTAATAATGTGTCCATGTTGACATGTATGGAACTTTGGTATATGGTAATGTGTTCAAGTACGAAATAAAATCCATATCTTTAACCTTCCCTGTGTCATATGCGAAAACAGGACCAGGGCCCGTATTCACCAACCATTCTTGAGAATATTCTCAGTCTTATTCCCCAATGTTTTCTACATTTGTAAGTAACACAACTTCTGATTGGCAAAACCGAAACGTTTAGCCAATCAGAAGTTGTGTTACTTACAAATGTAGAAAATTCTGAAGAATAAGACAAAGAACGTTCTTAAGAATGGTTGGTGAATACGTGCCCTGTATTCACCAACCATCCTTAAGAACGTTCTTTGTCTTATTCGCCATTCGGTTTAGCCAATCAGAAGTTGTTTTACTTACAAATGTAGAAAACCTTGGAGAATAAGACTAAGAATATTCTCAAGAATGGTTGGTAAATACGGGCCCAGCGAATTTTTACTGATGACACAGATGGAGATCATACTGCACATTGTGGTCTTCGATCTATACCGCAAGAATGTTTAGTCTTAGCCTTTAAGAAGATGGTGTCTTTGGATTACAGTGGATTGTATATAGTTTCAGCTGTCAAAATCGGTAGAGTTTATATGTTTGGGACCGATAGAGTTAACCCTTTACCAAACGACAAACTTTAGGACCTGTCCAAATTGAAAGCATTTGCAGGCGACAAAATGAATGTGACTCAAAAATTGAATTTTGTTTAGGGAAGGCTTGAAAGTATTATTGGATAAGGGGAAAATGCTGGTAACCAGCATTTTCTCCTTTTCCAACAATGTTTTCTAAGCTTTCTTTCCAAAGATCGATAAAAATCGGTATTGTCTGGTGAAAGATTGGTGCATGTATCTCATATTCATTTCTATCGTGTTGCATGCATCATGCACGCATCTATAGGAACATGTACGAATTAATTAGGGACCGTTTATAGCCCATACAATGGATTTTTTGCATACAAAACACCTGCAATTGATTCTTTTCAGTTGGAGTAACTTTTGAAAACATTGCGAAGTTAGCTATAGCATTACACTCAAAAGCAATGTCAGGTTTTGCTCATGTACCCATCACTGTGAAAATATAACCTTTTTGTTCCACTGCTTAAAGCTTTCGAGAACATTATGAGAGGAGATAAATATGGCAAGGCTGTAGTCTGCCGTCATATTTATTTAATCCCTTACCACACAATGTTTTCTAACCTTTAACCCTTTACCCCATTAGGCATTTCTATGGTATCTCTAATTGACCCTAAACAACAGCAAGGATGAAGCTGTTTCTTATGTGTATATGATACCTTTTGATAGTGTAGAAAACATTGTGGCAAAAGGTGAAATTGCTCGTCGCGAGCAATTTCACCTTTTGCCACAATGTTTTCCAAAGGCTCCTACAAGCAATGTGTAGAAATGAGTATCTATGGAGTAAAGGGTTAAGAGATTCATCGGTAAAAATCGTGTAACATCGACGTTTTCGTAAGGGCTAATCAACCAAGCTCGACAGCTTCTGTCTTTCAATACGAGAATAAGGAGTTGTAGACTCACTAGCACATCGGTAAATATCGTGCAACATCGACGTTTTTGTACAGGCTTTTCGGACAAGATCGGCAGCTTCCGGCTTTGATATGAAAATAACGGGCCATATACCATAACATGTCGTCTGAAAATGCTTTGAATTTGGACTAGTCTAATATATGTGGTAAAGAGTTAACCCATTACCACTCAATCCCTACTTTTGACGCCCCTGAGAAAGAAGCCTTTTGAAAACACTGTGGGAAAAGGAGAAAATGCTGGTAACCAGCATTTTCTCCTTTTCCCACAGTGTTTTCTACCCTTTTCAGAACAAATTTCTATTTTTCAGTCACCTTTATTTTTTCGTCTGCAAATGCTTTCAGTTTGGACCAGTCTAAAATTTTCTCATGTGGTAAAGAGTTAAGGAGGGATAGTATTTATTCTTTAATACCGAATAACAAAATTTTCGGTTCTCTCAAATTAAAAGTATTTGCAGAAAACAAGACAAGATGTATTTTATATGATGGGGATTCGTAGATGTAGTGAAATGCATTCGAGGAAACAGAGACATCACTACCTCCCCGCATTTTCTTTTTATCCAGACACTGTTTCAGAAGAAGGGTTCTTTAGGGTCATAAAAACATGGGATCAGGTTGGTAAAGGGTTGAAATATAGCTTCTACAGAGCATTGTAAGAACCACTTTTGAAGTAAAACGTATATTTGAAATAAAATTGATTTCAAATATACGTTTTATTTCATAAAATAGTTCTAACAGAGAATGGCTGAAATGTAATTCCCTGCAACACAAGATTATCTAGTTGATGCTGTTAATCTCAACCAAGCTGCGAAAATGGGTTTACATGTACTTTTATTCTTTGTCAACACACCTCATGTGTTGCATTATTCCGGCAAACCTAGTCATATGCAATTGTAATAATTCTGTCGTAACTGTACATCTGTAAAGGACTTATATGATGGAAAATCGCTTGTCACGGTTATCTGCCGGATATTTCGCTATAATTAGAAAAGAATAGATAAAAAAAAAATAATATTTTTTCATTTTATTGCACCAGTTTAACAGTTACCAGCATTTTCTCCTTTCTCCACAAAGTTTTCAAAAGCCTTCTATCTTAGGATCGTGAAAACCAGCGATAGTTTGGCAAAGAGTTAAAGTTATATAGCAGGAAAATGGTTCACTCATTACCAAATGACAATTTTACAGACTTGTCCAAATAGAAAGCATTTACAGACGACAAAATAAAAGTGACTGAAAATTTGAAATTTGTTTTGTGAAGGGTAGAAAACATTGTGGGAAAAGGAGAAAATGCTGATTACCAGCATTTTCTCCTTTTCCCACAATGTTTTCTAAAGTCTTCTTTCTCAGGGGTGTCAAAAGTAGGGATTGAGTAGTAATGGGTTAATGGATAGAGGAAAAACTACGAAGAAGTCCCTGGGCGATGATCGCAAAAGATGCAGTGATAATGATAATAATCATTATAACACGTATAATAATGATATCAATATCAAGTTTTCTGGAATCGAGTTAACTCATGCAAAAGGCATTGAAAAAACAGAATGAAAGAACCACTCGAAGCTGCGCATCTGTCCATCTTTAGACTTGAAAGAGTTTTCCTCGCGACAATCCATTGCCGCGTATGAATATCAGATGGAAAATGCGACCCAAGTTTTCTGAATATCCGCTGTTCATCATGGCAACCACATAAAAGTCATATTGTGCGATATCGTCTCTTGGGAGAGCCGCCCAGTCCCTGTATTGTATTAGATGTTGCTTTTTGTATCTTTCTGTTTACAGCAAATAAAAATGAAAAAAAAAAAAACCACCGTCCTCATAAATTAAACATCTTAACGACAACAAAGTGAATGTTGCGACATGTTCAATACAGTAAAAATTGGAAGAAATCAGATATCCTGTTCAAGCGTTGGTTGCAAGGAGAGATTTTTACCTTTTAGAAATGATGGAAGATAATATATAGAGTTCATTTCATCAGCTTGTGGTTAATATTGAGAAATATTTGCCGAAAAAGGGAAAGGTATGCGAAAATAACGAGTGTCGTGAGGCACGAGTTATTATCGCGGTCCTTTCCCTTTTCGGCAAATATTTCCACATATTAACCACAAGCTTATGAAATGAATTATATATTATATTTCTTCTGATTATTTGTCAACAAATGCCACTTTTAAAACCAAAAATAGCTCCAGATTTTCGGCAGGAGGAAAATATTCACTGTGACGGTGAAATAATTCCCCCCAGATTAAAATACGAAATTTCTTCACCCATAGCATTCTTAAAAAAAGACACATGAAATATAATCTAATAAGATATCTTTCCTAAGGACTATAATTGTTTACTAAGCTGAATAAAGCATTCAGTTTGCATTTTATTTCAGTTCCTTGAAACTGGGTATCAGTGTTAATAGTCAAAGGTTTGTGTGCAAGTATTGTTGCAGATAAACATTTATATCTGAAACTGACTCACACTTTTTTGTTACAGTCTTTGATATTTGACACTACATTTCAAATTGTTAGATTTCTAGAAGAATAGTATATAAATACCTGGGACCCGTTTTATTAACCCAGACAGCAAAATTTTAGCCCTGTCCAAATCGAATGCATTTGAAGACCACAATTTCAATGTGGCTCAAACGGTGCAATTGTTTATTGATGTGGTAGAAAACATTGTGGGAAAAGGAGAAAATGCTGGTTACCAGCATTTTCTCCTTTTCCCACAATGTTTTCAAAATGCTTATTTCCAGGAGTCGTTAAAAGTCGTCATTGTGTGGGAAAGGGTTAAGGTATTTACGATTAAGATTTGCATCAGCTTTATGTAACTTTAGTACAGTCGCATGAATCTGCTAAAATCACTATGATAGCTACCATGTATCTCTCAGTAGATTAATGCCACTATACTACAGTTCCTAAAACTTATGCAAATTTTGTTCGTAACTACCTTGGTGAAACGAACCTAAATGTTGAAATTTTATTGATGGAAATTTATATGAAGGGCAGTGTTTTTGCATGTAAAAAGTGATACATACGATTAATAACAACGCTCATTGGTTTGTTAAAGGTGGGTATTTAGAATTTTCACATCACGCCAAATTAAAAAAAATATATATGTCACTGAAATTTATATGAAAAAAAAAAGACAATACAAATCATCAGTAATTAAGAATCATAAAATTACAAAAAAAGATTTTTTTGGTGGTATTCCCTTAAAAGGCTACGTACATGTAGCCTCTTGAGCTATTTTTAGATTTCCCGCCAAAATCAATAAAGCATTGTGGGAATGTTAAGTGACTTGCACGGGACTTATGACTATTAAATTCCATAACATAACATTTAATTATTTTCATAATCTCTAGAACTTCAATTGCTATGTTTGAAGCTTCGTCTGTATATTTCCGGTATGTAAATGAGCGAGTTGCTCATGTAAAAATAGACCGTATTTCCCTTCAGTGTCAACCTGGACTGTAGTAAATCTTTAATTTATCTAGTTATCGGATGGCTTTCGACTACTGGGGTTAAATGAATAAAAATTATAAGGCTTTGGGGCTACAAGGACGATTATTTTGTATTTTTTGTAAAGTTTTGTCCCAAAATCTGAAGGGCCACCTTTAAAGAAATGGACCTACATGTTCATTTGAAGCTTTAGAAAGATCCCTTTACTTGTTTTTCTATCATTCTGGCAGCATAACAACAAAGGGTGTCCCCTGTAGATATATCATGTTTGCATGTCAAACTATTTTCATCCCGTTTGCTAACTTTTATCCGGTGGTAGAGTCGATCCATGTAATACTGTGTTAACTCTTTACCAAACGACAATTTTTGACTGGTCCAAATTGGAAGCATTTGCAGACAACAAAATCAATTTGACTAGAAAATGGAATTTTGTTTTGGAAAGGGGAGAAATCATTGTGAAAAAATGAGAAAATACTGGTTACCGGAATTTCTCCATTTCCAACAATGTTTTCAGAATGTTTTCACTCAGGGTCGTAAGAAACAAGGTTTGTTTGGGAAAGGGCTGAACCAAAAGATACTGTGTTTAGTTTGTATCCTCTAGTAAAATTCTGTCTTTTTTTTCCTCGGTCGTTAAACAAAATTGTTTTATGGAAAGCATAATTACACGATGCCTTGCTTGGTTTCATGCATTTCCACGATGCAGGTAACCCTCTCTTGTCAGAGCACAGATCGGTTATAATTTTTAGGTCGTTCAAAAAATTCCATTAAGAACAGGAAGATGTTTTATTATTATTATTATTATTATTATAATAAAATACCTGTATACATGACCCAATCAGCGGCCTTACTAGATCCGGGTTGAATTTGAAATTTCCATGGAGTATGGTCCTTGGCTTAATCCGTCCGGAAAGAATATAAACTATTACTAATGATACCCTATAGCTATGAAAGAATTAATCTTTTGATCGTCAAACCATTTTTTGCAATTTCTCATTCTCAAAGGCCACAAAATTCTCACAGGTCGTTAAAAGGCTGAATAAATTATTTTGTAATATCTGATAGTTGTCCCTCGTTATATTTAGTTAATGTTCTTAACGGTACATTTTTCCACTCGGGGCTTTATAATTATTAAAATCGGAAACTTAATACAATAAAATCACAGGTTTGCGAATACGTAATATGAAGGTTTTCACTTTGCTGCAGATGGACACCTCTTATTATTTATTTCATGCTTTCCGATAAGTTATGGAGAAATATCGGTGAAACATTTTTCGATATTTCATGGTTACCACCAGTAAAAATACCGATTTTTATATTCTAACTCTTCAGTTGAAGGCGGAAACAGTTTTCCCGCGCACTGGTTACCGAGGTAAAATTCGCGTGCCTTACACTCAGATGTAAATATGACGTAGTTTACCTTACATTTCTCGCTCTTGACATATATAGGATCTGACATGAGTGGACTTTTGAGATAAGATTTTATTAAACGAGTGGCCTTTGGCGAGCTTGATAACATTTTCCTTGACGAGTTTAATGCAATCTTATCTCAAAAGTGCACAAATGTCCGATTCTTTTTATCACAAAACGATATTTCATAAAATATAGACCAGATGATGCAAGAACATTCATAACTGCATCCGCGGTATTTTCTATTAACTTGTATGATATGCGTACAAAATGACGTCAAAAATGACGTCACACAAAATGTGATATTAAACGTGAGTGAGATAAGAAAATTCGTAATGGGTATATTACACTGAAAACAATGAAGGTTATGTGATAAAATATTGTAATGCATATTTCATGCAGAGGGAATACGCCACGGGAAATAACAGAAGAGAAATTTCCTGAATTTTATTCAATCCTCCCAAACAAAACAGTAAGAAACATGAAATAGATAGAATATTTTTTTTTTTTTTCGGTGAAAGATCGAAATTTATTTCATCTCATGAATATAATCGGTAATATTTTCAGCCTTGGCATTGCCATCACGCATCATACTAGGCAAGTCATCCCATAATCCTAAATCCACAAGATCCATTTTGTCTGACAAAAAGCTGAATCCTGTGGTAAAATGGTCCTTGGCCATGCTGAAAATTGACTAGAGGCACAAGATATGCCTGTGTGGACTGCAAGCCGTCATGGATCAACACTTTTTGCAGATACATTAAAACCCTCCTTTTTTAGAGTATTTTTCATCATAAATGGTTTTTAACTCTTTACCACACGAGAAAATTTTAGATTGGTCCAAATTGAAAGCATTTGCAGACGACAAAATAAAGGTAACTGAAAAATTGAAATTTGCTCTGGGAAGGGTAGTTAAATACTGTAGGAAAAAGAGAAAATGCTGGTTACCAGCATTTTCTCCTTTTCCCACAGTGTTTTCAAAAGGCTTCTTTCTTAGGGACGTCAAAAGTAGGGATTGTGTGGTAATGGGTTAAAATGAAAAGAAATAGAGAAGTCCGTACCATGTGAGGCTGACTATCTGACTATTGATGAAATAACTGGTCAAGTGTTGGCCCTTGTGTTAAGAATCAATTGACCATGTGGGGTTTAATGAGGGAGTCGAGCGTCAAATAAAGGGACCACCCTTTGACCCTTTTCGTGATGTTTAACCCAGGAGAAAAATTCTCGAGATCTAAGCACAACCAAAATGGCATTGACGTAGCCTTTTTTTAAAATCTTTTTTGATATCTTTGTTGTTGTTGTTTTTTGCATTCTAAAAATACTCATCTATCTAATTTGGGTATCCTGGGTACAGAACCGGACTACTTTTCTACGCAACATTCGTTACTATAAATTCCAAACTAAAATAAACGTTTACTCTATAAAACGTTACCTGGTGCGATTCATTCATCTATGATCAGTAGTTTGGAGAAATCGGGAGCTAAAACAGAACTGATTTTACCTCAAACGTATTGATAAAAGCCATTTTCTCCATTTGCTACCTTTAGCGCGTATTGCTACAATCCCCCGAATATTGGGGGAGTGATGCGTCATGTAAGACAGGTCAAATCTTCAAAGAATATGACATGCGCAGACAACGGCTACTTGATTTGCGGGGGTATGAAAAAAAAAAAAGTATTTTAGGACACTTTATTTTGTGTTTTGGCTCACCGTAATTGTACCTTTATGGTTCCTTACTTCATCTAACTATCTTAATGATATAAATGTACTCTTGGGTTCGCAATAAAGGTCATGGTAACCTTGCCATCACTTTAAAAATGAACCAGAAAAGATGCGGCAAACTGTAACGTGTATGCTATGAATATTTAACAGAGGCCCGTTAGCCCTAAGAACATTTTGATTGACTGCAAAATAAAAGAAATGAAATTTCAACCGATAGTAAAACCCCAAACAATGTTACTTCTATTTGAGCCACACTCTGGCAAAAGGGGACCTAATGTATCTTACTAAATACGTGATACCAGGCCCAAGTCATCACATAATTATGGATCCATTAAAACCATTTTTAACAACCCACTTAACCATGAGGTAAACTGGTCCTTTGACATACAGACAATATACTAATAGCGAAAATATCAGGTTGATACTGTTCGTAAATGCGCGAAGCCCCCTTTTCACAGAGCATGGCTCATTTATTTTAAGAGGTGGAAAAAACGTCTCCTTATCGGAAAGTGTAGATCCAAGATCAGACTGTACGTTCTGTGCAGTCTGATCATGATCTACACTGTCCACAAAAGGTCGGTGAGTCGCGCTCAATTTTATGCCCATGGGCTAAGGATTAGTCAATACGGACGGAGATGCCCGGATGAAGGATTTGTATAAGAAGATTAGGAATGCCGACTTTATTAATTTGTTCATTAACCCTTATCCTGCTAAATAACTAAAAGCAAATTTTCAAATCAATAAAAATAACCCAAATATTGCTCCTTCAAAGTTATGTGTCGGCGAATAATATCTCCTTATCGGACAGTGTAGATCAAAGATCAGACTGTATGTTCTGTGCAGTCTGATCTTGATCTACACGGTCCGCAAAAGGTCAGCAAGTCGCGATTAGCGGCAAAAAGGTTAAGAAATTGTCGCACATGACGGATTGTTGTATTATTAGTGCCTTTTTGTGTCCAGCAAATATTATAAACAGATTACACGTGATGGACATTGTCGTGAGCTGCCTGTTTAATCCTTTTGTGTTACCATATAGTAAGGGTGACAACCTATACGTCATAGCAGAGTTGTCGGAATAGCCGCCATTTTGCGCGCAAGGTGCAGATTAATTACTTTAAAAAGATACATGTAAATGTATCTAAAATTACTTAGAATACCTACTTCATCTGGTGACGGTAAATATATAGCAGAAGTGTCGGAATAGCCGCCATTTTGTGCCCAAAGTGCAGATTAATTACTTTAAAAAGATATATGTATCTAAAATTACTTAGAATACCTACTTCATCTGGTGACGGTAAATATATAGCAGAAGTGTCGGAATAGCAGCCATTTTGTGCACAAAGTGCAGATTATATACTTTAAAAAGATATATGTATCTAAAATTACTTAGAATACCTACTTCATCTGGTGACAGTAAATATATTTGTTCTTTTCGTGAAATCAAAATGCCATGAAACAATGTTGTACCTGGGCCGAAACTTTTCGTAGATGCATTAAATCTCCTTTTCACAGATCATAGCCGAGAGTGTAGCTAGCTTCCCCCTTCCCCCTTCCCCCCCCCCCCCCCCAAAAAAAAAATGAAAAAAGGTGTACGCGTAATACCGATAGTATTAATCGAAGAATTTTTTTTATCGCTGTAACATTTAATATTTTATCTACAAATATTTCACTGTCAACCCGTCTAAAATTCTATAGTGTGGTTTACAGGAGTACGAAGGGTCGAGAGAGGGGTGAAGAATTTTCGAGGAGGGTGTGAAGGATCTTTTACCGAGAAAAACTATTGAATTTTAGAAACTATTGGACGGCTTCTGACGACGTACCTTCTTTTATTGAAAAGTGTACCAACTGCGTTATTGCGTACAGGCAGCTACGCCCCTGATAGCTTATTTAGATTCGTCAGGACTCAAAGTCGTTGCTGAAAACAAATTAAACGTGTATTCAGTGATAAATTTGTCTCGGAAAGGACAGAAAATAAAAGATGTGCGAAAGGTAGAAAATACTGGTAACCAGACTGACATTGGTCGATAAATTTGCAGATACATCAAACCTCATTTTTAGGCAAAGCATGACTCATATGCACTGGAAAGTCACCGTCAGAAATGAACGTTACTATGTCCAAAGTTAAACTAGATATACAGTGATGTACATATGAACCTGTAGGCTTCATATGCATACAAAAATCAATGTCAAAAATCGACCTCATTATGTCCAAAGTTAAACTAGATATACAATGATGTACATATGAGCCTGTCGGCTTCATATGCACTCGGAAATCACTGTCAAAAAATCAGCGTCACTATGTTCAAAGTTAAAAACTAGATATACAGTGATGTACATATGAGCCTGTAGGCTTCATATGCCCTAGAAAATCAATGTTAAAAAATCAGCGTCACTATGTTCAAAGTTAAAAACTGGATATACAGTGATGTACATAAAACAATCTCGTCGAAATGAAGAAAAAAAAAATCCACGTAATATATAAATATGTTTTGTATACCCAACCTGCTGGCTGATCGCCTTAACTTATCGTTCAAAGAAAAAAGAAGTATACAGAATGGGGAAAAAAGGGATTGAAAAGGAAAAAGGAAGCGTCTAACCTACAGAGAAAACAAAGCGAATAAAGGAGGCAAAACTAACACCGTACATGCCCAGGCTATTGAAAGCAAGTCACCAGCCCCTTAGACTGGTGTCAGTCCGTTAAATAGAGCCTTTTCATTAAAACAAAATCATCAAGTAAAACTGCAAAATGAAATCTCTGTGTTCTAACTCTTCTGAATTTCTGATTTAACGTGTATTTCAGAAGAAGGGCAAGTAACAACACATATTTCTGTGATTTGATGTAATTGTGTACCTTGTTTATTAGAATGACTTGAATGCAGGGCCTGAATGCCAGGCTACCAGCCCCTCAGTACAAAATGATTCACATAAATGTACGTAAATGTTATCACAGGCTTAGAATTGGATAAGGACGAGGCATACACCCATCCCAATTGACTTCAGGAAGGTATGAGCCACTGTACCTTGTAGCATACACATAAATACCTAGTTTACCAAACGACAATATTATAGGCTTGTCGAAATCGAAAGCATTTGCAGACGACACTATAAAATTGACTGAAAATTTGAAATTTGTTTTGTTAAGGGCATTTTCTCCTTTTCCCACAAATGTTCTCTAAAGGCTTCATTCTCAGGGGCGTCAAAAGTAGGGATTGTGTGGTAATGCATTTTCTCAGGGGCGTCAAAAGTAGGGATTGTGTGGTAATGCTTTAAACCCTTTTTCTCAAGTCCTTTATGCAATCGATTGCGCTACGAGGGCTTGGCTAAGGTAGTTAGAATCCATGTCTCTGAAGATATGATGCCAGAAAACTGTTGATCGAAGATAATGCAGGACCTGGACCTTCCCTCTAGTCATGTACTGGTATACACTGTTCACAAAAGCACCAGCTGTTGCTCTTTGTATAATGATTTCTGATGTAAACCATAAGGAACGGTTTAATCAACAGGTGCTCTCAGTCTTCCTGTAAAATACCGGTGTATGTTTCGACACTTCACTCAAAGATCCTGTTTTTTTTTTTTATCAAACCCGAAGAAGAGTGCAATTTCAAAATTCGGCTTAAATGGTTTGATTTTACGTAGGAAGGGAAAAAAGCGTCGGGTTAAACGGAAAAATGCTGATAACCAGTATTTTCTCTACTTTGCACAATATATCCTATCATTTCAAAGTCATATCCCATCTTTTTTATCAAAGTTATGTCCAGTTATGTCGACTGTAAGTGCGTTTGAAATGAACAAGTGTAACAGTGTTGTCGTCTGTGCAAGAGATGACCATACAAAAAATACTTGATAATGAAACATAGCACCTCCACTTTTTAGTTAAAATTCCTGCCAGGCGAGACCCCGCCAATAGCCGATATAACGAAGTCGTAATCAAAGCCCACAGTCAGTTTCACACCCGACACCGTCCCCAAACCTGCGGGTAATCGCGAAAACCGCAGACAGGCTCGTGCAAAATTTACACGTAATTTATTTCCAAATTATTGGTAAAATAACATCAAAGGGTGCGACGTGTGAAGCCCCGGTCACATATTCACGGAAGACCGCCACGGAAGAGCTACGGCCTAATCGCTCACGGATGACTACGGAAATGACAAAATCCGTAGTCCGCTACGGTTCCAATACGGATACACAACGGTGTGAGTACGGAGTTCGACGGATCTACAGCCAGAATGTAGGTCAGAGCTCCAGGAGTGATACGGACTGTTACGGTTGGACACGGTTTAATACGGAGCGACACGAATCAGGACGATTGTAGTACGGATACACTACGATTTGCTACGGTACAGGTACGGATTAGTACGAATAAGAACGATCCGATACGTAGTAGTACGAATCGTCACGGATCGATACGGACCTACCACGATTTAGCATTCCGTCCAAATGCTCTAGCCTACTCACTTTCAAAATGCAACAAGTTTGGTCATGAGAGCCTCATACTGGCCATGGACGGTAAAAGCCAATCCGTAGTCCACATATTCTCTGTCTTTTATTACCTGATTATTACATTAAATCAATAACCCATCACAAGTTGACAAAATTTGGCCTCCACGAAATTGAAAGCATCTGCAGACAACAACTGTAAATTTAGTACAAATGAGCTTCAGTTCTACAATAAGGTAGAAAGCATTGTGGGAAATGGAGAAATTGCCCATTTTGAGCATTTTTTTCGATTTCCTAGAATCGGAATGTTTTCTTGACTTGTCTGTTGCAGACCCATAAAAAGAAGGGATCGAATGGCAAAGGGTTCAATGAAAATATTGCTCAATAACGTTTCTCTTATGTTCATAAAATCTGCTGTTTATTCCACAATTACACTGATTATCGTGAATGTTTATGTTTTAAAAGTAAAGTGCTTGTCTTTATAGTCAGTATCACCCATTTCGAAAGGGCCAGCCTGGCACCAGACAGGCAACCAGTAACCATACATTTAACTAGCTGGCGGTTAACCAGCCAGCCATATCAGAACAAGCTCCTGGCGGGGCTCGAACCTTTGACCTCCCGTTTCGTTGGCGGTTGCCTGAACCACCAGAAACGGTGACAGTTTTATGTACTCATGCTATTTGATCGTTTTACTGGCATGTTTTGCATCGTTGTCTGGATAAAATGTTACATTATAATACTGATGTTATTTCATTTTCGTACAATGTTTGTAAAATATGTAACCTTAAATTAAAGGTATTATTAGTAGTACGATAAAAAATATAATTATTACATCTATGTATGTTATCAAGCTGCTGGACCAGTGCCTTGACATTTTGTGCCATACCAATATCCAATTGCAGCCAATTTATTGCAAACATCATTTGTTGACGGTTCATGATTGTGAACTCAACAACAAAGCGCAATTGCGTTGTATTCTACAAAGACAGAGTAAAAATACCCTTGTTGAAGTACGTGATTCTGAATTTATCCTACCAAACAATAGTGGTCCTTACAATTCCGTACTGTGTCGTGTTGCAACGTAGTAAACCGTAAAAGACCGTGCGAATCCCTGCCTCTCCGTAGTTCAACGTACTAAGGTCGTGACTTTCCGTGACAAATCCGTATCATAACGTAACTAAAACGTAGCGTAACCGTGCTAATACGTAGTTCTCCGTATCAAATCCTGAAAAGATTTTGGGCCTACGGATAAGTACGGACTGGTACGGTTTTAATACGGACCAGAACGTATCAGTACGGTCTAATACGGACTAGTAAGGATACGCTACGGTCGTTTGATCCGTAGCAAATTTTTGTGCATGTTCAAAAATTGTCAAGGACCGCTACGGATATACAAGGACTACTACGAATGACTACGGTTACAATACGGAGAGCTACAGACTAGTACGAGTTGTCACGGACAATGCCGGAACGAATCCGTAGCTCTTCCGTGGTGGCCTTCCGTGAATATGTGACCGGGGTATGACGGCGTGCTGAAAATGTGATATATTTGTTACCAAGCGCCGCTGATGTATGCTGCTTCTGTTTCGCTCCTAGAATTTGAAATTTAAAAATACATCTTTACTCGTTTTCAGGCATTTCAAAGCCCATTTCAACTTCATTTCTTTAACTAACAATCATATAGAGGATATTGTTTTTTTTTTTTTTTTCGGTGAAAGATCGAAATTTATTTCATCGAGTGAACATTATCGGTAATATTTTCACGGGTGGTGCATTCTATTTATTTCATGCTTTAAATCTTTTCTGGGAGGAGCTTTATCAAAATCTAGTACAGTTCTTTTCAGTTATTCCCCGTGGCGTACCCCTCCCGCATAGCAACGCATAACAATATTACGTCAAACGCGAGAAATGTAAGGTAAATGACGTCATATATAAATCTGGTTGTGAGTCACGCACAATTTACCTAGATAACTAGAATATAAAAATCGGTATTTTTACTGATCGTACCCGTGGAATATCAAAAAATATTTTCACTGCTATTGTTCGGTATCCTACCAGAAAGCATGAAATAATCTTGTATCTTCATCCCAAATGTTGCCCCTGACAGTTGCAAGGTTGTATAGATTGTGACAGATAGACAATGCATTTCATTTTCAAGGTGCTATCACAGAAATCATTGTTCCGACGTTACAGGTTTTAAATTGAAGATGTAAGATGTATGCATTTATCACTTCCAATATTTAACCGTTAGTAACTTATAATTACACAACAAACTTAAATCTGAAACATTGAGTTGAGCACTTTCTTAACAATGGTTAGTGAATACGAACCCAGGTTTTGTTTCGCTATCTTTTGGAAAAAATAGATTAAACTGATGATTTATTCCTCTGCAAGAAGTACATGTAGAAAACACAAGAAATGTCTCATTCAGTTTTTGACATCTTATCTGCGAGTTCTCTTTTCCTGTTTACCATGGAATCGCCGTCAACAAAGTTCTGTTACCCCTTATCTATAAGAAAATTATCACGCCCTCGCGTTTGATTTCCTTATGAAATATCTGCTTTTTCCGAGAAATACGTATGGTCAAAATCTTATTTTTCAATATGGCTACATGCTCATGATTAATCGTTCATCAACTTTCCTGGGGTGGGGTGGGGGAAATAAATGTAGTGATTTGCAGCTTTGAAATACTATGTTAATTTCTCTTCAAAAATCAATACCTAAATATAAAAATGTCTGTGACTACACTGAAGGTTTTCCTTCCCATAAGCTTCTAGTCAACATGACATACCCCTGTTGTTGTTGTTCGATTATTGAGAATTTATACTAATCCAATAATTCTAAACACTTTATACCGCACAGAATTTCTTTAAATGTCTATCGAAAAAAAAATACTACTCATACCTCTAATATTACTTTTTTTTGTACAGATAGGTAACAATATTCTCTCTTTGAATTAATGATATAGTGATTTTAGACTTAAAAATGATATTCATGTCTGTGACGGTAAAACCGCCAAACGTGGCTCGGTTAAGATGCTACAACAGTGATGATTTTTAATGATACTATATTTTTCAGAGTAAAATTAAAGTGGAAATACATGTTCCACTTAAGGGTACGAATATCTTAGATATACTGAATGGTCAAAGATCTTGTAAATATTTCTTATATATCATAATGAAAAATTATTGAATTTAAGCGAGACTTACATATAGATAAACAATCAATATGTAAATATAATGTTTAACAATTTTGTACCCCAGTTTATACTGATTAACAGCCAAATAAAAAGGGGGAGAATATTTATTTTGACCACAAAAAAAACCCTACCTACCTTCTTTTAGATAAAATATAAAAATGAATTAAAAAAAAAAAAGGATCACCAATCTATAGAACCGCGTCTTAAGAAAGAAAAACGCATTAAATAAAAGATAAAAGATTCTGTTAAAAGTGTTTTTTTGTTGGAGAATAAGAGCAAAAAGTATCAGACTGTATTTTGCTGTTTTTTTTTTTCGAAACAAAGTGTTCAACTGTTTCCCGTTTGGGAATTACTTCAAAGCGAGCGTATTTCATAAACAGTGAGAGGACGCAGTTCTATGGGTCTTGCAGTTAACTCATCACTCCAAGAAATAAATTCACAGAAAACGACAATAAAAGCATACCCGTTTAAAATATTAATCATCGGCACATATAAAAAGCATGATATATTGATACATTTAAAAACATGTTGACAAAAGGAGAAATTGCTCGTTACGAGCAATTTCTTCTTTTGTCAACATGTTTTTAAAAAATGGTCTTTAGTAAGACGCGGAGGAATAAGCGATCTATAGGCGGACACCGGTTAAACAGTCAAATGTGCATAAAATATGCGTCCGCGATCCTCCCGGTGAAAAAAGCCAATAATGGAGAATAACTGTAAAATCAGGAAAGAGCATTCTGCCATTGGAAACGCCCATCTGTCCTTATTACGGCAAAAATCAATTCCCATCCTATACATATGCAAATTAGGTCACGTGCTCGGGATGTTTCAGGGAAAAAGGATGATATTCACGAGAGAGTTTGTTAGAGCGACTATTGTCAGAATTTATTAAGAAATGAATATCATGAGGAGATGCGAAAAATCGCGGAAAACATCGAAATAAAAGGCGATTTGATTTAGTGTAGATAATTCTATCCAAAACATATCTAAACTTAACGTAAAATACCGGCAAGTCCCCTCTGTTTAAGGAAGGACTTTTGGGATTAGGGCCTCCATAGGCCGGTGAACTTGTGCGCATTTTTATAAGTATACGGCTTATTTAGGAGTTATCTAAAGTGAAGTGTGAGGCGGACTACTACATCAGGGACATGAGTGTTGGGTTAGAGCCTCCGCACGCTGGATTTTTACCGCCGGAGAGTCCAGGTAGCCCCCACCCTTCACTGGCAGACATGATCAGCCGGAACAAAATGTTGGAAGGTCAGTTTTTTGTTTCTTGATTAATTAATTTTGGAAATTAGTTATGTGATCTTGGAATGTAATGTCTGTGCAGAAAGTTACGCTGTTTATTCTTTGGAATGACGACTTTAAACTTTAAGCAAACAACGCCCTTGAAGTGGTTTGCACATAAAAACATGGTTGAAAAACTTCAGTAACAAGCAATTTCTGCAACTTATTTTGCAATGTTTCCTACCATTTAAAAGATGTTTTTCATCATTTGACACTCATTTACTTTATAACATGCAAATACAATCAACAGACGAGTCTCTTTTTATTTTGTCTTTTTTAAAGTGTTTAACCAAACCCATAAAGAGATTTTTTGCAGACATACCACAATCAAGAGCGGGATCCAGCCATATTCACTAGCCATTCTTAAGAAATATTCTTAGTCTTATTCCCCAGATTTTTTTCCAAATTTGAAAGTAACACACCTACTGATTGGCTAAACTGAATGGTTTAGCCAATCAGATGGCATGATACTTCCAAATTTGGAAAAATTTGGAGAATAAGACAAAGAATGGTCTCAAGAATGATAGGTGAACATGGATTCAGGTATCCTAGTGGAGCCAAAAAAAAAAGTTTCTCTGCTTTCATTGTCACTGTGTGGGAAAAGGAGGCTTTTCTGTGGGAAGCAAATGCTTCCACTCCAGGTCAAAAATACTTGTAATAAATATTCACGTGCATAACCATTTCTTCAGTTTTAATCAGTCATTAGCAACCATTTAAAAAAAAGTTCGTAAATCATTCAATAATGTCACTGGATTAATGCCCTTGATGAAATTTACAATAACGTCATGCATTTTTAACACGTGTTGTATTCTATGAAAAATGAATACAAAAAATTGTAACCCGTATACTTTAACATGAATTTTAATTGATTGAATCTAAACTCTGAGACTTCTAAGTGTGACTACAGGCGCTTTTATAGACAGTGAAGATCAAGATCAGACTTCACACACAATATGGTCGAATCTCGTGTCGATTCTGTCCACTATACGGTGGTCAGATTTTTTTTCAGTGAAAAGAATTTTGAACTCGCAATTTTCTAGTTTTTTTTCTTACTTGTTGGAAATATTCATCTAGATGCTGCGCTATTCTGAATAGTGTAGATCAAGATTACACTGTACAAAGCGTGCAATCTGATCTTAGATGTACAGTGTCCAAATCAGTAGTCACACTTTTTCGGTGATACGTAGCAGAAAACAGTTTTGGAACTCCGTCGGGGACTATAGTCAGAAACTAATCCCTAAATTGCATGGCATAAATCGAATGTAGATTCAAGACCAGAGCGCCACTTCTGTGCAGTCCGATCTTCAGCTACGGCTACCGTAAAAGGATACCTAGGTCTCCACTGGCAATGAGAGTTTTGAGAAATAAAATAGATTTCGAGGGTGGGGTACTATACCTTTATTCTTGCCTGTACAAATCTGGGGGTATATCTCTGTTGAAACTAATAATGAATTCATTACCACACAATCCTTACTTTTGATGCCCCTGAGAAAGAAGACTCTAGAAAACATTGTGGGAAAAGGAGAAAATGCTCAGCATTTTCTCCTTTTCCCGCAATGTTTTCTGCAGGCTTCTTACTCAGGGACTCGTCAAAAGTAGGGATATTGTGGTAATGGGTTAAAAAAGAAAAATTGAATCTCAGTTTTCTATCAAAATATTTCTAACTATATTTTAGTTAACAAAGAGTTGACACATTTCATTCTTTAACAAAAACACAAACACAAAACAAGTTTCAAATTTTCAGTCACTTTCACTTTGTCGTCTGCAAATGCTTTCGATTTAGAATAGCCTTACTTATTGTCGTTTGGTAAAGAGTTCAGCATTTTATCATACATGTAGATCTTAACAGAATACAACATTAATTTATATTTTATAACTGTTCCGCGATATTAGAGAACTACAATTATGAATTGGCTTTATTATGTTCAACTCTGATCGGGCAATCTGATCTTTGATCTATACAATCCAATACTTTTCTCGATGTTCTAATAAAAAAACTCTGAAATGACTAAGTTATTACTTTGATACTTGAAGATTACAGTGAGTTTTCAGAGCTCCAGATAAAGGGAGTGATTTTGATTTCAAATTAGAAAATATTGATAATTCTACACTAAACCCTATGTTGTGGGTACTTATTAGAATCGTTTCATTGAGACGATTCTAATGAGTACCCACAACATAGGGTTTGGAAGCTTTGTTTTCTTTGTTCATGTCAATGGGAAAGCTTTTTTTTTTTACAAGAAACGTTACTTTTATTTGTCAGAATAAATACTCGCAGCTCGCACCATTTATTTATTCTGAATTCTGAAGCTGCAACAGACCTTTTCAACCTAGAGTTTGTCAAAATTAAGGCAATCGCTGCTTTTGTAAATTCTTGAAGGTGCTTGGTTGTGAAACTGTTTCCCTTGCTATACTGTGTGAGACATGCTCTGTAAAAGGGGGGTTTGTATCATGATTGACGTGCAACACGCGAAAAGGGGTATTCAGACATTTGCGTAAAGTGTCGTCTCGGATCAGGCGGCGCGGTCCGTGCAAGCTAATCCGAAAGACACTCGGTTTTTATGCAATTTTAGCGCAAACCTACCGTAGCGCCAAATCTAATTAAGTCGTAAAGTTCCGCCTCGGATCAGCCTGCGCGGATTGCGCAGGCTGATCTGAGACGGCACTTTACGAAAATGTCCGAATGCCCCTTTCCGCATGTTGCAAGGCATATAGTATGCAGTAAAGACTTCGCATTCTTTTAAATATATCATAAGTCAAAAACAACAAATAAACAGTCTTTTGTATGATAACCAGCCCGGCTGGGCAGTTCAGTTGTTAGCATATCGGACTCGATACCTGAAGGTTGTAGGTTCGATATCCGGTTGCGATCGAACTCTCTTTCCGGCGATTTTTCGCCTCTCACCTCAAATGCAAGTGAGAAAAGCAGTCAGTGGTGTTGGAACGAAAGTTGTGTCAGCACTGGTGTGAGAAAGCCAGAAATCAGACATGGGTGCGTAACTGTTCGCCATGATTACGACCTAAACTATTAAAATGGTGTTAAACTTCAATACAAACCAAATCAGTATGATACTGCAACAGTTGTATGGACTCAAAAAATTAAAAAACAAAAAGAAAAAACTACCCTAAAATTTGCACGTAAATCAAAACAGAACCAAGTCGGAACCTGCACGCAGAGAGAGGTAATTTAGGTCGTAAAATGGTAGAAAATTAATTTGTACAGTCCCAACAGAATTCCACTTTTTCGCGAAATTGATCTAATAAATATCAAATTGATTAAATTGGGCTAGCCACACTCCCAAACCGCTTCTGATGCTGTTTTATTATGGCTGACTGTAACGCTATAGCTGTGTTAAATAATAGTCTCGGAGTAAAATTAAAAACTTGAAGGAATTTTGTTTTGAGATTAGAAATGAAGTTGTAATGTTTTTTTGTTTTCGTGTTACCGGAATGGACATGCATGTGTTTACTTATTAGTACTTACTTTCATTAAACTGTATTATATAAACCACGCATGGCTATTACAATTAAAGATATATATACTTCTGAATGAATAGAATTGTTATTCCTTGAAACTATGTGTTGGTTGTTAGTTTTTAGTTCTTTCTTTCAAGAACCTAGGAACCTTAACGGTAATATGTAGTTCGTGCAGTAAAAAGGACAAATCTATGTCAGACAGAAGTGGGATAGAAATTCAAATTTCTCATACGGACAGTCAAAACTGCTCTTCCTTTTTTTAAAAAAAATATACTCGCTTAAGCAAACGCGTCGAAATACATGCTTCTCCATTATTATACCAGAATTTCGCAATTTTATTAAGCCATTTCTTTATTTATTGTAAATTTTGAATTATTAGATCATAAATTATTCAACTCCTTACCCGACAACAGAATTTCTGACTCGTTTTATATCAAGGCATTGCAGGAGAATGAAAAAAAAAAAATGGTATTTTGTTTTTTAAGGCACAAAAATTGAACAACACTAACTTTGTACTTTAGTTTAAACGTATTTTTATTGCCATATACATGTATATGTTAACAAAAGCGAGAAGTAAACAAAATTTCTAGTACATGGAAAACCATACAAAAAAATTCAAACAATGGTATTTTGTTTTTTAAGGCACAAAAATTGAATCACACTAACTTTCTACTTTAGTTTAAACTTATTTTTATTGCCATAATTATACATGTACATGTAAACAAAAGCGATAAGTAAACAAAATTTCTAGTACATGGAATGACACATGTACACATTGGGAAAGGTGTCTGGCCACAAAATCTCACAACTTAGATTCAGCTATTCTCCTTCTCCTTTTACATGTATAAGAAACCACAGTCTCAATGGCAGCTGAAAAAAATCAAAACATTTCAGTAATAAGGAAAAACAGTTAATGAAAAATCTAAACACCAAAGACTAAATTAGAACAAAACGTAGGAGTGTAAAAGATAGATATATAGACTAAATTTGTAGCGTGGAAATGCTTTCAATTTGTACAAAACTATAATTTTGATGTTTGATAAAAGTCTAATATTTTTAAATATACATGTGAAAATAGTTTGGTTTGAACATGTTTTATTTGCAATTCATATAAAAATGTATATGATAATTTTACAAGTAACTCAGAATTCTTCGCAGAACAAAACCAAGGCTAAAAGTGTTCTTCCCGAAGACTAGAACAAGTCATTTAAGCTAACATAGAACAGAACAGGACTTTATTTCCTATAACTTGAACTATGTTCATTGTCATTACAAAGCTAATACAAATATAAGAATACCGTGTACATACATGTAACAATAGCTGACATTGAATAAATAAGATATAATACATTACATTTGCGGAAATGACGCTTTAGTGCAATAATATAATTTGGTCACAATGATCAGTCTGTATAGATCAAGACCAACAAACAGCTTAGTGTAGCTCATCTTGATCTATGCACACCGAAAACGTTATTGGTATTCGTGTTGGGAGACAATATTTTTCTCACTGTTTGCACTGATTTTAGACCAGTCTCGGAAAGAAGTCATAGCATCAGAAATTAATCGCAGGTTTTCTTTTTTTCTAATTCAGACTAAACTGAAAAAAAAGCGTTTGCAAGGTATATGCAGTAATGTCACTTGTCATTCATCACCCATATGAATAGATGAAAGGAGATAAAAGCAAGTAACAGATTCGAGGGAAGGATATGCTAGAAAACATTTCACATAAAAAAATATTGTGTGAGAGAAAAATAATACGAGTAACTATTCAGGTGTAAGGGAGAGACATGTGAAAATACTATAGAAAAAAGAAAAAAAAAGTTACTGTGCCAAAACGTTTTAACCATACTTTGCAACAAATCAAAGTAAGAGTCGTCTCCAGGTAAAACAGCATTAAAAAGTAGATAGGTTTAATTTATCAGACGAAAATGTAAAGACCGACTTATTTTTATTGCCTATAATACTGCATGTATTTTTTAAAGAACGATGGAGAATGAAAATCATAATGCACGTTTACGGTTGCCTGATCTTACTTTATTTTGTTCATTAAAAACAGTAATAACACTAATAATAATAGTGACTGATAATTCTTCAACACTACTGCCTAACAACAGCAGTTTTATTTTGTCTGTATCTCTGTTCAGTCTGTCGATCTCTCTCTCTCCCCCTCTCTCTATCTCTGTTTCCCTCTGTCTCTCCTTATTCTTAATACGCTGTTTGAGCTTTTTCTATTGAGTGATCTTTTTAGGATAGTATAGATCAAGATCAGACTGCATAGAACGGGCAGTCTGATCTTGGATCAAAACTGTCCGACAAAGAGATATTATTCCCAAAACATAACTATGAAATAGAAATATAGTTTTTTCCATCGAACTGAAAATTTCATTTCAGTTATACAGTAGTATATAGGTTAATTCAACTCTTTACCACACGAGAAAATTTTAGACTGGTCCAAATTGAAAACATTTGCAGACGACAAAATAAAGGTGACTCAAAAATAAAAAATTGTTCTGGTAAGGGTTGAAAACACTGTGGGAAAAGGAGAAAATGCTGGTTACCAGCATTTTCTCCTTTTCCCACTGTGTTTTCAAAAGGCTTTCTCAGGACCGTCAAAAGTAGGGATTGTGTGGTAATGGGTTAAACTGAATATGAAGGGGACAGTCTGTCAACTCTAATTAGACACAAAAATTGGCTGTTTTTTTTTTAATTAACTTTTTAGCTGTGCCGTCTGTGACTACTCTGAATTCAAGTATATTCCTGTTTTGTAATAAACTTACTATTATAGAGCAGCGAAGCAGACTCTTTCTGTCTGTCTGTCTCTCTGTTTTTCTTTCTATCTTCCTACCTTTCTCTGTCTCTCTCTATCTCCCTCTCTCGTTCTCTCTCACTCTCCGTCACTGACTCTCTCTTTCTCAACCATAATCAGTAATTAATTTTCCTCAGAAGGAAAGATTAACCAAGCTGGAATTTGAACTGAAAGACTCTGGAATAACTGTACCTGAACTTTATCGACTGAGCTTCAGGTTTCGACGGCTGGATCCGTGAAATGTCATTTTTACACGGAGATGGATTTAGTGTTCAGAACCAAATGGTCTTGACCTTTTTCGTTAGCTGAAAATTATTACTGTTGTGCCTACAATAACAACAACAACTACTACTACTACTTCTACTACTACTAATGATTATAACAATATTGCCACCGATGGAGTTGCCTTTGATATTGACTATATGATCAATATGGAAGCAAGTTTAACGATTGCCATCTGCAATAAAAATGTAATTGTACGTGCTCATTCTCCACTTTTCCAGCTTCTTTTTTCCTATTTCCTTTCTTTTGTCTTATTATAACATTTGATTATTCATATTTATTTTTTTTAAAATGGCCTAACTAATTTGAAATATTATATGTGTATGATATGAAATGCATGTGTAATGAATACATCAGTATTGTGGAGTAAAATCCTGAATATTTTATTATAAAATAAATAAATAAATAAATAATCAGATAGATAGACAGATAGATAGATAGATAGATAGATAGATAGATAGATGCCACGTTCTTAAGAGCTAGATGCAAATTTAAATGGCTGAAAATAAACACCCGAAGGTTGGGATATACAATGTATACTAATAGTACACAAAGGCTACAAAAACATGTACATGTATTTTATATCATTACATGTATCTATGGACACAGTAGATCCAAATTATTTTTGTAATTGAACTACATAACAGTTCATCTTTACAATACAACATGACAACCGCACATGTTACAATGACTTTATTTCAAGAAGAGAGACGGTAGTACATGTATAACTGAGGCATGCTTTTTGGGAGAAAAAAAAAAGTTTAATTGCATCTGCAAAATGTATCGACTAAGGTCACCTCGCAAAGTCCGCGCAGGGTGACTTTAGTTGAAACATTTTGCGGTTGTTATTTTTTCGTTGTCTGCGCATGTCTTATTCTTCCAAGATTCGACTGATATGACGCATCACTCTCCCCAAAGTTTGGGGGATTACAGTAATAATGTAGCAATGGCTTTAACAATAAGTTTTGCGCTATAAGGTAGCAATGGCTTTAACAATACGTTTTGAGGAGAAATCAGGTCTTTTTTAGCTCCAGGTTTCTCTAAACTTAGCTGAATGAATCGCACCAGGTAGCGTTTTATTGAGTAACAAGACTAACAATAACGGTAAAAACTGATTAACAAGAATTATAGTCCAAAGTATGTTAAACCAGAGGCAGACATGTATTATGTGCAGTGAAATTTACATGAAGCCTGTGCACTTACTTTGACAGGTACATTACGAACGAAAAAAGTTCCGAAGAAACTTGCATAATATTGATTTTTGTTTGAGTCTAACAGTGATTGAATTATCAACTTTTTCATGATAAGAACTTGGACCGCTAATTTTCTTCAGATACCTAGGTCAGCAATGTTTTAGAAATGAAGCGTATAAATTACAATCAATCAATCAATAAAGTTTATTTGTTCAAATCATACATACATGATACACGAACAAAGAGTACAACTTACATACATATAAAATTATAGAAAGTGACGGGGAAAAATAGGTTAGAAAAGTTGGGGGGGGCCATAACCTTGGTCAGAATGAGAAATAGACTATAGGGCTTGAAAAGATAATGTAAAAAGGCCTTTTTTATTTGATTGGTCAATTCGTTTTACACACAGTGACGTAGTTTCATTGATAGGTTAGGTAAATAAACAAATGTGCACGTGATAAACAGTTTTTCTATGGAGAGATACAAGAATTTTGTAGACTGTAAAGTCCTTATAAGAGAGTTGTCGGATGTTTCAATGAAAATTTAATGGATTTTATGCTTATCAGTATAAGTACATGTTTGTCGATAAATTTCTATGTTTTTTGAACTTCGTATCCACTGAACATCCATTCGGTAGATATGAAGTTCATTTAGCATTTTAAGAGTCATTCAAAACACTAGATCTAAATGGGTCTGTTTACACTACATCTATTTGTTAACTCTCTCTCTCTCTCTCTCTCTCTCTCTCTCTCTCTCTCTCTCCTCCTCCTCCTCCTCACTCGCACCCCACACACATGCACAACTCAACACAACACATACATAACATAAATCACATGCAATTTAGTGAACTGTGAAAATGTAGTCCATGATCAATCAGCACAAATGTGTAGACCGATCATTAACCACATCATCCACAGAATTTTGATATGATGTTAGCTAGCGGAATAAGAATAAGAGCACTAATGAATACAAAGAATATGAACCAAGAAGGTTGAATGTAGGAAGAATAAAACACTAACCTAAAGATGAACAGGAAATGACAATGTTGGAGGCTTTATATATCTCAAGAGCATAACAAATCATGTAGAGTGTGGGTAAGATCAGCGCATACTTAGGTACTGACTGATCCCAGTTCACACTCCACAATGGCTTAAGCTCTCCTTCTGCATCAGCAGCCTCATAGGTTGAAAACAGCAAAATAATTTATGATCTAAAGATAAAGAGGACATTGCAATGCTAAAGACAATGCTTTCAAAAGGCATAAAAAAAAACAACAACAACACAGATCCTGTGGTCAAGATGGTGGGTTAAGATCAGTGTGCACCTAAGTACTGACCGATCACAGTCCACACTCTACAATGCTTAAAGGTCTCATTCTGCATCAGCAGCCTCGTAGGTTGGAAATAGCAAGATAATTCATGATTTAGAGATAAACAAGACATTGAAATGTTCAAGACTATGTGCTCAAAAACATAGCAAGCGTAGCAGAGCGTGGGCTAAGATCAGTGTGCACTTAAGTACTGACTGATCGCAGTCCACGCTCTACCACACTTAAAGGTTTCATTCTGCATCAGCAGCCTCGTAGGTTGGAAATAGCAAGATAATTCATGATTTAGAGATAAAAAAGACATTGAAATGTTTAAGACTATCTGCTCAAAAACATAGCAAGTGTAGTAGAGTGTGGGTTAAGATCAGCGTGCACTTAAGTACTGACTGATCGCCGTCCACGCTCCACCACACTTAAAGGTCTCATTCTGCATCAGCAGCCTCGTAGGTTGGAAATAGCAAAATAATTCATGATATAAAGATAAACAAGACATTGAAATGTTTAAGACTAATTGCTCACAACATAGCAAGTGTAGTAGATTGTGGGTTAAGATCAGTGTGCACTTAAGTACTGACTGATCGCAGTCCACGCTCTACCACACTTAAAGGTCTCATTCTGCATCAGCAGCCTCGTAGGTTGGAAATAGCAAGATAATTCATAATCTAAAGATAAACAAGACATTAAAATGTTTAAGATTATGTGCTCAAAAACATAGCAAGTGTAGTAGAGTGTGGGTTAAGATCAGTGTGCGCATAAGTACTGACTGATCGCAGTCCACACTCTACCACACTTAAAGGTCTCATTCTGTATCAGCAGCCTCATAGGTTAAACGTAGCAAGTTAATTCATAATCTAATAAACAGGACATTTCAATATTGAAGGCTTTATGTACTCGGAAACATAACAACTCTTGTAGAGTGCTGTCTAACATCAGTGTAAACTTTAGTACTGCCTGATCCCAGACTACACTCCACAATGGTTGAATGTAGTGATGGCAATAAGTGCTTACTAAAAGTAAAAGAAAAAAATATTTATCATCATTTTGCAATAGCAATTATAACCTGTGTACATGATTACAGGTATGTTAAAAAAGAACTAATTTGAATGCATTCTTTTATTTTCTTGCATAATTATTTTTATAAACTTTGAAATACAGAGTGTTGACCAAATACAGCACTATTTTCTTATTTCACACATGTGTGAGACAAGAAAATTCTTAATGGCTGTATCACATTGAAAACAAGGAGAGTTATGTGATAAAATGGTATTTTTCCCTCGTCAATAAACCGTTCTACTTCATAATTTCAACCGGTTTTAAGGTAGCTGACCCATAATAGAAAACAGCTATTTTCACTAAAATGTTATGTTACAAAATTTGCCATGATTAATAATGGGTATTACTGTACGACTTTAACCTAGCCACTTTTTCCTTTTTGTACTTCTAAGAATTATCTTTTATAAATCTAAAACCACTATATTCTCATTACAAAGGGAGGTAATAATTACCTCCCTTTTCTGCAAACTAACAAAGGTATCAACAAATAATTTCAAGAAAGTCATCAAAGGAATTCCTGGTCGGTTAAAAGTGTGTAAAAGTATTATACCTGTATAAATCCGACTTTCTCAACTATTAAAAATTTTAATGTCAATATGCACTGTAAGTATTACGGGGCTACCACCTTAACCCTTTCCCAAACAAACCCTGGTTTTTACGGGTCAGGAATAGAAGCCTTTTCACACAATGTTTTCTACCGTATCATATAGAAATATCATCTTTTTGGCAACTGTTGACATCTGCAGAATGCTTTCAGTTTGGTGTGGTCCAAAATTTGCCGTTTGGGAAAGGGTTAACGACAAACTTTTGGACTAGACCAAATTGAAAGCATTTGCAGACGACAATTCAACTACTTGCTGAAAACGTGATCTCTGTCTATGATAGGATAGAAAACATTGTGGGAAAAGGAGAAAATGCTGGTTACCAGCATTTTCTCCTTTTCCCACAATGTTTTCAAAAGGCTACTATTCCAGACCCGTAAAAACCAGGGATTGTTTGGGGAAGGGTTAAGACAGACTGGATCCATGTTATCCGACGACTAGCTTGGGTATAATGCAACAATGCATTAAATTTCCTTTTTAACGGGCTGCTGCTCAAATATAGTTTATGTTGAATACAGTACTTCGTTTATTTGAAGAAGATTGATTTTTGGATATTTAGGTAGAAATGACACTTGGGCCCGTATTCACTAACCATTCTCAAGAACGTTCTTTGTCTTATTCTCCAGAATTTTCTACATTTGTAAGTAACGCAGCTTCTGATTGGCTAAACCATTTGGCTTAGCCAATCAGAAGTTGCGTTACTTACAAATTTAAAAAAAACCTTGGAGAATAAGACTAAGAATATTCTGAAAAATGGTTGGTGAATACGGGCCCAGGATTTTATGCCTTACATACTCGTATTTATACATGCCTGATCGTTCTATAGAATGATAGTTCTTGAATATTTTATGAAGACAGCTGAACAATGTTCTTGAACAAGTTACCTTTGGATCGCTGGAGAGCAATTGACTCATGAGCTTGTGTGTTGAGGGCCTGTGCCGACAGTATGGGTCATGATTAGACTAACGAATGTTCAATCTGATCTTTGAGCTACACTGTCCAGTCTGTTGATACCTACTAAGCAAAAACAGAATTGAATATAACATTTTTTTTCCCGAGCTGCACTATTCGTTACCTTAACCTTTTACCATACTATTCCGATTTTCATGAACCCGATAGAATAAAAAAACTATAAAAACAGTGTGGGAAAAGTTACCAGCATTTTCTCCTTTTCCCACAATGTTTTATACCTAGTATTTATGGACAAACACTGTCAACTGAAGAACATTTGAATTGTTGCTATAAGTTCCTTTAATATGAACGAGTCTCCAATTTTGCGTTGTGGTAAAGGGTCAACCCTTTACTTCATCATCCCGAGATTAACAAATTTGAGAAAGAATGGAGGGAAGGCTTTTCAAAACATTGTAAGAAAAGGACAAAATGCTGGGAACCATTATCTAAACTTGTTTCCACAACGTTTTTTACTCTTTTCATTTTTTGCTTTATGGCTTCCAAATGCTTCGTATTTTTTTTTTGACATGTCCAATCTTTTTTGTCTGTCAGGTGAAAGGGTTCAGGGTTAATACCTGGAAAAGCCTCTTATTTCTAGTTTAGAAAGGTTTAGGCCTTATCAGACTGGACAGGTAAGATCTGTCGCGTGCAGGTAGAGCCGGCTTTAGATCACGTGACCAGGTGGGGGGGGGGTCGACTGATACCGGGGAGGAAATGAACCATGACATTTCCTTTAGGGAGATCAAAGGGCTGGCGACACGCGAACACCTGCCTCTATAATAACAAATAACGGTAAAAACTATTGGAGAAATGATTAATGACCGACCTAGGATCGGACGAATCTTTTTATTCTATCTTTACTTTTTCTGGGACGTTTTTTTTTTTCAACCAAATTTACCGACCATTTTCAAGAACTTGTTTAGTCATATTCTCATAATTTGAGAGTAAAACAACTCCAGGGCCCGTATTCACCAACCATTCTTTAGAATATTCTTAGTCTTATTCTCCAAGGTTTTCGAAATTTGTAAGTAACACAACTTCTGATTGGCTAAACCGAACGGTTTAGCCAATCAGAAGTTGTGTTACTTACAAATGTAGAAAATTCTGGAGAATAAGACAAAGAACGTTCTTAAGAATGCCAGTCGGTTAAGCCAATCAAGAGTTCTGTTACTTCCAAATTTAAAAAAAAATTCTGGAGAATGAGACAGAACGTTATTTAAGAATGGTTGGTAAATATGGACCCTGCTTACGTCATCAAACATATTGGCGCCTGCACAAAATTTGCAAAAGATGGTAGTTCGTAAATAACAGTGAAAAATATAGATCTTTATAGACCTTTTGTCTGCAATTTGACCCTCGAATTGTTTTATTTTGGCCCCTAGCGTGACTTTCTTATACGTGTGATGTTTATAATGTACACATGTGTAGCACGTCAGGGATTCGTTTTATTAATGCTCTTACGTCCGATGCTAGAAGAATTCGAATTAGGTTAGATTCAACGAGAATTACGCAATACCTCCATTTATTTTACTTCTTTATTAAACTGCGTATTATTCTCATCCTTTATGCATTTGTTTATTCTACTTTATTTGTCCTTTTTTTTCTATTTCATATTTCTTTTCTATTTGAAAAATAGAAAGTAGGACCCGGTTTCACGAAAAAAACGCTAGTCTCTTATTTTCTGCAGACGGATCCCATTTTCGACTTAAGTTTGGTATGTTACTTATTATTATGTGAAACTTATTTTACTGATATTAACAGGCATAAGAAACATTCTCAAATCCTAAGTTGACACAAAAAATTCACCCTCAACTCAGCAAAATAATGGACTTGAGTCTGATGAAATGACTAAAGTCCATAATTTTCTTGAGATGAGTCTGAAACGTTGTGTCAACTTAGGATTTGAACATATTTTTTAAGTCTGACAATGTAAGTGAAATGCGTCTGAAATAAAGTCATCTTAAGCTGGAAAATGGGTCTGTTTGCTGACTTGAGTAGAATTAAGAGACTTTAGTTTTTTCGTGAAACCGTGCCTAGGCTATAGTTGTGACTACTCAAGCGATCAAAACTAACTGTTATTCTTTTTTCCTCAAAAGTTTAATTTCAAGCCTTCAAATCAATCGCTTGAAGTATTGATTATACCTTTATCTCAGATCTCATTTCAATTGGTACTTTATTATATCAGCTATGCTCTGGAAAAACGGGACTTAATGTATGATACTATGTGCCAAGCAAGACATGATATGGCCTGCAACACGCGAAAAGGGACATTCGGACATTTGCGCAAAGTGTCGTCTCGGATCAGCCTGCGCAGGCCGCGCAGGCTAATCCGAGACGGCACTTTCCTTTATAATGTAATTTTCTGCTTTGCGCAAGTCTACTGTGGCAAAAAACCGAATGTAATCGTAAAGTGCCGTCTCGCATTAGCCTGCGCGGACTGCGCAGGCTGATCCGAGACGACACTTTACGCAAATGTCCGAATGTCCCTTTTCGCGTGTTGCAGGCCAATTATAATTATGGATTCAAAAAGATCCATTTTGTCGAACGATGGACTCAATCTTGAGGTAGAATGGTTCGTGGAGCATTAAAATTTACATAAAGCAAAATGCTTCGACTCATGTCAGCTTGCACAGTCCGCGCAGTCTGACATGAGTCGATACTTATTGTAGTTCAATTCAATTTGTCAGTTCAAAATACTTTATTTAGCTCAGATCCTCAGATTACAAGATATATGAGCATTTCCAACAGTTTATAATAATTTATTGTGACGACGAGGGGTTTCTTAATTGATAGTATAGGGGAAGTCTGAATATGTAAACAATATAGAGTTCTTCTAAGAGACACCTTAATATTTGTAAACAATTTAAATTTTTACTCCTCATCCCATACTACAAAGGATGGAGTTAAGATGCAAAAAATCCCTATGACGTTAGTTGGCCTTGACATTGTCAGCAGCCGAATTGTCCCATATATCTTTATTAATTAGCCTATAACCAAACGACAATATTTTAGACTGGTCCAGATTGAAAGCATTTACAGACGACAAAATAAAAGTGACTGAAAATTTGTGAAGGGTAGAAAACATTGTGGGAAAAGGAGAAAATGCTGGTTACCAGCATTTTCTCCTTTTCCCACAATGTTTTCTAAAGGCTTCTTTCTCATGGGCGTCAAAAGAAGGGATTGTGTGGTAATGGGTAAAGATAATTAACACAGATGATTAACACAGACACCGGTACAGATGCCTCAAACCCCCTTTTTTCACTTAGCATGGACAAAAAAATCTTCTGTCCTTATCTAAGTACTCTTGTCATCGAGACAAGAATCCGACAAATTACAGCCGGGAAAGGGGTGGGGGCGGGACTCACTGACAACATTCTCTGGTATTTTGTACAACAGATGTGGGGCTTTCTCGGGCACGCGACCTTCCAAGGATACCTTACAATCCACATCGACTTTTAAACCCTTCCACAATCCCCCGGTTTCCCGTCTTCCGGTAGGAAAACGCCACTTCCGCCGTCAAGGGAAGCCCCTCACGTGCACTGCACGCGTCGTGCGACGAACGAAGAAGGGTGTAATGATGGAAAATTAACCCTGAAAGTAAATGTCAAGCGCTCCTCTCCGTGCTATCATTTCCATAGCGATGGGGTCATTAGCTCTAATTTCACTCCTCCTAGGGAAAACAAACAATAACTGCCTGTAATCGTTCCTTTCTGTCGGCCTCCCTCCATCATTGTACTTCCGTAACGGAAGCCAGATCAAGTGATTTTAACTCTCTTCTCGCACAAGAAATAATAGAAAAATGTACCTTTCGAGGTCGGGCAGAGCCTGGTAGTTTGCAGGGCTCGAAACCAAGAGTCGCTGGTTCGATTCAAAGCTGAGCCAAAATATCTCCCGAAGACTGAAGATATAGATTTTGCGACAAGATTCATTCCATGCCCACCGTTTTTTCGGTGCTGACTAAAGCTGTATTTCGTTATATCTAAACCACAGACATTTCTTTACGGTCGGATCAAGACTATAGTCCCAATGCATATGAAGTAAGTTATGATCAGTGGTGGACGGTGTAGACAGGAGAACATTTTGCACAGTTTGATCTTGAGCTGGGACGTCTGCTAAAGCGTCTTTAAGGACATATATGGCGAATGTTGGCGAGCATCCTACTGCACATGTATTTTTCTCTTGGATATCGAATCAAAAGTGCACCTATATATTTTTTGCACATAATGGCAACACTATTGGTGCACTGAAACAAATAACACCTTTTTTGGGTGGTATTGATGAAAAAAATATGGATCTTTGAACTGCCACGGTGAAATGATTAAAATGCTGCTGACACGGCGTTACACACCAAACAAGGAAACAAAGCAAGAAATTTAAAGCCGTGGAAGAATAGCTGTTTTCACTTTGAAAATTATTGTTGGAAAAGGAGAAATCGACCCTATTGAGAAATTTTCATTTTTTCCACCATGTTTGCTGAGCTTTTACACCGCTTTTTTCGTTGAAAAAATAATTTCCACAGTGGTCTTCAATTTTGTTTGCCATTTTTATTTTTTCGTTTTGTTTAAAATTATAAATACTGTAAGTGTGAAAGTTTAAGAAAAATCTGTCCTTTAAAAGGTACTGTATTTCTTTTTTTAAGATTCACACATAAGTCGACAAAATTGTCTCGCTTTTTAACTTGATGATGTACATATAATAAGCATATTTGTACATATACCATGCTCAGAAGCAGGCTTTTATATATTTCATGTGCAAAAATATATTACTGTTCATTAAAATGATGTATATTTGTATATTTTTCCTGTAATTTTCCTGTTTATGTATTAAAGAAAGGCGCTTTAAGTCCAATATAAACTGAATTTTAAAACTGTATATAACTATTTCAAAGGCAAATTTCTCAGAAACGAGCATGGTGCCCACTTTTTCAAAGGTAAATTTCTCAGAAACGAGCATGGTGACGCACACTTTTTTTTCCTTACCATAACCTCCTAGAGACATGTTGAGTTTTGTATGAGCAAAGTTTTTAAAAAAAAAGTCTGCACGTAGAAAAAAATGTCATATACGTCTTTAATTAACATTGCCAAATAGCCAAGGATAGACAGGGATACGGCTACCATGACAAGCATCCTACGGAATGTCATTTTTTTCTATGCTGTAAGAAATACAAATAAATGTAAAAAAGCCACTTTACATATACTTGTGATTATGATGATGATAATAATAATAATAATAGCATTGACAATGAGGATGATGATAATGATGAATTTGCCGACTTAACTCATTACCAAACGACAATATTTTAGGCTTGTCCAAATCCAAAGCATTTGCAGACGACAAAATAAAACTGACTGAAAATTTGAGTTTTTTTCTGAAAGGTAGAAAACATTGTAGGAAAAGGGAGAAAATGCTGGTTACCAGCATTTTCTCCTTTTCCTACAATGTTTTCTTAAGACTTCTTTCTCAGGGCCGTCAACAGTAGGAGTTGTTTGGTAACGGGTACAGGTTTAAATGGAAAATTTATTCTACTGTTCTCATGCAGCAGTCGAAATAATCATCAAACAGTTACAATGTACTTTGTTTAACTTTTATTGACACTAAAAGGTTTTTTGTTATAATGTATCAATAAGTGATGCAACAAAACATTGTGAGTATTGCATAATTGTACGATAAAAGTGTTTTTATATGTAGACTGACATCGATCATTCAATCAGCTCTGTGCCGACAATTACATAGGATACACTTCATTTGTAGTCAGAATAACGGAGTTTATTTAGTTACTTTTGTTGTAGTTCAACAGCATATTCCACCTATAAGCCTTTAACCCATTACCACACAATTCCTACTGTTGAAGCCCCTGAGAAAGAAGCCTTTAGAAAACAATGTGGGAAAAGGAGAAAATGCTGGTAACCAGCATTTTCTCCTTTTCCCACATTGTTTTCTACCCTTCACTAAACAAATTTCAAATTTTCAGTCACTTTTGTTTTGTCGTCTGCAATTCCTTTCAATTTTGATAAACCGAAAATTTTGTCGTTTGGTAATGGGTTAAAGTGGCTTACAACCATATTTTATCTTGCAAGCCGCGTGTTTTGACAAAACTCTCAGCAAAACAACGAATTCCTTTTAACCTACCTGCAACCCTGGCTCTAACGCTATGACAAGGTTAGTTACACGTCACTTATTTCAAGCAAATAATGCAGTAGCATACGATTTCTTTGAAAGCAAAATATATATACATGTACATGTATTACAGTAAGATTTTAGACACTTGGGTGCACCGAAAGAAATCATCATGGCGCTACCGGCAGTTGCTGGTTATATAAGAAGGCGTCTGTAGGAGTATTGTTTCTATTTGCAAAGGAGAAATAGACGACACAGCAATCATTCAGTTAAACTTTATCAGCACCGAGTTTATAGACTTGATGTCTGTCGATGGTTCAACACACAACTAAATGATTTTACTTTAACCATACTTATAAAATTGACAAAGCAACCGAACGGTATAGATTAAAGATCAGACTGCACGTTCTGTGCAGTCTGATCTTAATCTATGCCATTCGTAAAAGCGCCTGTTTTTCCCCAATGGCACTGTTCAAAAGGTTTAAACAAAATGCAGTTTTATTACCCAGTTTTAATACGACTTCTTCAAACGACAAGGTCGCCACATAAAACTCCTATTTAGACTATTTATTTCCCATTAGCAGAACTCCTGAAGGGAAAAAACCGGGTCGCCATGAATCTCGATTGATGCTAAAAACCCACCCTTTTTCCGGCAACAAATTGACAAGTTCCTGAGAAACTATTGACTGAGGCACGTGCGCCGGCGATATAACCAGTCAAGTATGACGTTTTAAACAATCACCATGGTGATAAAAGCGCACGCGCATATTACGCTTCGTCGAGCTAACATCTGGTTACATTTTTATGCGAAAGAGTTACTGTGGAAGTTATTTAGACCTCCCTTTTATGGACAAATTTATGGTGAAAACCCAAGCCTATTGTCTCCATATTGGACTTGAATTTCACAAAGTGTTGAAAGATCGCCGAGATATAAAATGGCTTTGTTAAGTGTAGAGGAACGTTAAAATGACCGTAAGGTTTATTAGAGAGCAAATTGACGGATCTTACCCGAAATCCCTCCCACCCACGCTGTTTCGTTTCAGCACAAAAGGTTGGAGTTTATAGCCTAAAAAAGTTTAGGGTCAACAGCATTTTTTAGGTAAGGTAGGGACACCCTATAAACACAGATTTTTTTTCGGCGTCATGATTGCCCTCTTAATCTAGTTTCTACTTTGTACAAAATCGCAATTCCTTATCAGTTTAATCATTTTGATAAGTTAATAAGTATTTTATTTTTTTCAAATTACTTCAGGTCTAACATTTTGATTGATATTCAAAATGGTGAGTCAATAAAAAAACCTAATAGGGTAAACAAATGAGCCTTGCTGTGTGAAAACGGGACTCAGAGAAACTCCATGATGCATTATACTAAGTACTCATAAGTCGCCTCATAATCATAATTATAAATCCATAAAACCCATTTTGTCCAGCGGTCGACTATCTCATAAGGTAGTACATGTATGTCCTTAGACCTACAAAAAATTACATTTTGCAAAAAAATATCGATCAAGTTCCGATATTTTTTTTTTTCAGATGAATCATGTTAGGCCTTTTTTCACGGAGCATGGCTCAAAAATCATTTGACATTGTCCGAATTTTTACAAAAAACATATGAAAACATCAACAGTGTACGGTACATGGTTTTTCACACGAGGAACGACCTACTCAGCGCGAAAGGACAATGGTATGAAACATCAAAGGCACGAAACAACCAAATCAGACTTAAATGGCGTATTTCCTCCAACTGCATTAACACTTTATCACACAAATCCTGGTTTTCATGGCCCTGGGGGAAAAGGCTTTTGAGAACATAGTATATGCGACATAAGACACAGTCATTTCGTAGTCTACAAACGTTTTCAATATGGTAGAGTACAAAATTTTGCCGATTGGAAAAAAGTAAATCCAAAGTCGTTTCTGGATATATTACAGTAAATCTGTGAAACCAGGAATTTCAAAAAATTCCAAACGAATTCAGGAAATTCGGGAAAATAGGAATTTCAGGAAAAAAAAAAAAAAAAAAAAAATCGGAAAATTCGTGAAATTAGGAATTTCATGAAATTCCAAAAGAAATCAGGCAATTCGTGAAACTTTAGTAAAGATTGTTATTTCATGATCTATGGGGAGGGCCGTAACTAAGTTTTTGAACTCAGTGTGGCTCAACCCATTTGCCGTTTATGATTATTATTTGTTAACATGTATTGTGTGTACTTTCAAATTATGGCAATAAAATATGTTTAAACTAATTCGTGAAACTGGGAATTTCAGGAAATTCCAAAAGAAATCAGGAAATTCGTGACTCCGGGAATTTCATGAAATTCTAAAAGAAATCAGGCAATTCGTGAAACTAGGAATTTCACGAACTTCTAAAAAGGAATCTAGATTTTCGTGAAGTTGAAAATTTATGAAGGGAAATCAGGAAATTCGCGAAGTGACTGTTTTACTTTGAGATTTTACGTAATGCCTGATTTTTCCAGCATTTCGTGAAATGCCTGGAAAATATTTTCCATAATTGCAGCCTGGATCGAGACTAAGTAAATATATACCAAAAACACCTAGAAAGTGAGCCGGACTCGTATTCACGAACCATTCTTGAAAATATTCTTAGTCTTTTTCTCGAAGGATTTCTAATTTGTAAGTAACACAACTTCTCATTGGCTAAACCGAATGGTTTAGCCAATCAGAAGTTGTGTTACTTAGAAATGTAGAAAATTCTGGTGAATAAGACAAAGAACGTTCTTAAGAATGGTTGGTGAATACGAGCCCGGGACTTTGGTGAAAGCGGAGTTTGATGCATCTACGCGATGCAGTAAATGCAGCAGATGGTCACATAGTTATTGTTCCATAGAATCCGTTTTCTCAAACATCCGAATAAATCATGAGATAGACTGGTATCTAGAAAACTGTCGAATAGCAAACATGTAGGAAAAAGAGCTATCATTAAACGTGATTATACCCCTACCAGCTCAATGCCACAAAAACAGGTCTCTGTCACAATATGCAGAATGGTTTAGTACAAAAGTAAGAGCTGCAAAAAGTTCAAGGGAGATGTGCTTCACTGTGTGTAAATTTGAGTTCAGTACGTGAAAAACTCTTGGAGTATTGGTCTGGAAAAATCTGTGTCTACGGACAGACGGACGGACAGACAGACATGGTGATTCCAGTATACCCCCGTTCACTTCGTTGGGGGGGAGTATAAATAGATCAAAAGCAAAAATAATTGACAACGGTCAGCTTGGCGGACTGCAGAGGCTGACCTGCGGCGATACTTTTTTTTCTCTCTTTCTCTCTCTCTCTCTCTCTCAGATGCACTAAAACCCCCTTTCACAGAGCGCGACTCGTGTCTTTTTTTTTCACGATATTTCAAGATATTCGTTCAAATAAGTTCACATAATCCTGTGTAATCGATAGATGTTTTCCTGCATAGAATTATAGAAGAACATACAACCGTTGGTACAGATTGAGTATCGATCCGTCGAGAAATATAAACGCTGACTATATTTTTGCCATTAATCAGCGGATAGTTTAAAGATGACAGTTTCATATCGTGTTGTTTACGATGGGTTTTCCTCACTATATTTTATTTCCCCGTGCAAAACTGTTTTATGGAAATTTTATGGCTTTCATATACAAAACTGATGTCTCCAGCGAAGATGGGTGTTCATCATTGAGTGACCCTTTACTATCCTGGCTGTCTAATCATTTAACCGTGCTCTGTGAAAAAGGGTGCTTAATGCCACAGCAAAAAGTTTCGACCCAGGTCAGCCTGCGCGGATTGCGCAGGCTGACCTGAGTCGAAGCCTTTTGCTAATGGTTAATTTTCTGCATGTAAGAGGACCAGTATGCGCCATGACTTAACTCTTTACCAAACGACGAAACTTTGCACTTGTCCAAATTGAGAGCATTTGTAGACGACAAAATAAATGTGAATCAAAAATTGAATATTGATTTGGAAAAAGGTAGAAAACATTGTTGGAAAAGGAGAAAATGCTGGTTACCAGCATTTTCTTCTTTTCCCACAATGTTTTCAAAGGGTCGTCAAAAGTCGGTATTGTGTGGTACATAGTTAATCCGTTGGTAGATAAAATGGATTTTATGGTTCCAAATTATATGGATACTTGCCTGATATAATGGAACACGTGAATGCCTTAAGCCCCTTTTTGGCAGAACATGGCGCATTTTATCAATGGAATGTTATATTTTTTTCTTGCATCATCCATTACGGGAAGAAATGAACTTTTGCAAAAAGTTAGGGTCAAGATCAGAATGAACTAGACGTATACTCTGTTATTTGATCTTTATTGTTCTTTATTTGGACAGATGCTCAGACAAAAAAAAAGCCATCAAATTTGACGTTTAGTGTCTGTGTGTCTGACAGAATAAACAAAAGTCAATGTACTGTTTTGCTGGCTGGCCTTTTAACTTTTCTTCACACGACAGAGTCTTAGACTTTGTCCAAATCGAAAGCACTTGTACGCGGCAATTTAGATTGTGTCTAAAGTTTTAAGATTTTTGGCGGAAAGGGTAGAAAAAAATGTGGAAAAAGAAAGAAATGCTAGTTGACGACGATCTCTTCTTTTTCTACTACATGTACATTTCATTCTAAAGCTTATTTTATGTCAGATTCGTGTACTGCCTCGGGATTGTGTAGTAAAGGCCTAAGTGTTGATCAGACGACAACATCTTAGAGTAGTCTGTAACGAAAGCATTAGTAGCCTAAAGTTTCCGTAATTTTGTGAATAAAATGATCGATTTGGGTGTGAAAAGGAGAAAGGTCTTGAAACAAACACTTTCTCTTTTTCTTCTCTGCTTTTAGAAATCCGACTTCCCAAACGTTCTGAAAATCTCTCGAATCAACGGTATTTCAAAAGCCTACTTCCCCTTTTCCACAGAGAGTATTTTCAAAAACCTATTGCCTTTGCGTTTTTTCTTTTTGTAAGAGTTAAAAGGTTTTTTTTTTTAAAAATCGGTTTCTTTTTGCAAGCAAACGAAGATTAATAAGAGAGTAAAAATTTTTACTTACGAAAAGGTAGAATGCATCATGATAGCAAATTATCATAGATTTGTGGATCTCTAAGACGTTTCGGCTCAGGGTCCGTATTCACAAGCCATTCTTACCAGCATTCTTTGTCTTGTTCTTCAAGATTTTCTAACCGTGAAAGTAACAGAACTTCTGATTGGCTAAACCGTTTGGTTTAGCCAATCAGAAGTTCTGTTTCTTCCACATTGACAAAAAATTTAAAGAATAAGACTAAGAATGATCTTTAAAAGAATGGTTAGTGAATGTGGACCCTGGTCAGCCAGCACATTCCGCAAAAGCTGACCCTTTCATTACGCCACCTTTTTACAGAGCATGGCTCAATACATTTTATATATTAAAAGATCGAAGGGTTTTAGATTTCTCCTATCTTTTTCCATATTGATTGGGATGTAAATCACAGGTAAGAGGGGAAGAAGGCCGGTATCTGTCCGGTGACATTACGCTTGAGTGATATATTGACAGTTCCCGATCATTCCTGATAAGACCGTAAAACACCGGCTGTCCACGGTATCGACTCGGTGATATACGGCGATAAGGCCGGACTTATCGCAACATCTCGGAACATAATGTCAGTATTAGAATTGGATTGTTCCAAAGGTTGTTTTTCTCCTCGTATTTCATTTTCTTCATTTTAGGAGTTAGATTTTGTCGGCAAACATGGAGTGTTAAAGTAATGATTATTGCTATCCAGTGTTTGACCTTTAAAACATCAATCTGTTATTCCAGCGAAGACATGTTTGTTTGTTGTAGGCAGGTTTAGAAAAAAGAGAATGACTAAAGGTGAATACTAAAATTGCCATCTGAACACCCTCCCCTCCCCCTCCTCACACCAATATTCTAGCTGACAACAAATCGTCGGTTTACTTCAAAAACCTTGTAACTACGAGTAAACCTTGTAGTTACGAGGTTTTTACAGTAAGCCTTACCATCTGTATAGAGAGCACCTTTCTTGAAGTGTGAAGACGTATTTCCTGATTGCAATTCAGAAATCTGGCGGATCAGGAGTTGCCTAGAATATGGATATATATGGATGATTTTTATCCAAAACTTTACAGAAACGCCATGAAAGATGGCAAATATTCGCAATTGGGAATTTCACTTCAAAAGGCCGTTTCATGTGGATGAAAATTTTATTACAAATTTCCGTTTTATTACAAAAGTGGTTCTTATAACGGTGTGCAACTTGATAATTATATTCTTTACCAATCAATCTGGTGCTTCAACAAAGGCTGTTTGAAAATATTGTGGGAAAAATGGTGGTAACTACCATTTTCTCTTTTTCCCACAATTTTTACAGCTCTCTAAATAACGAACCCCATTATGTGATAAAGCTCAATTTTTTTATTTTCTGCAAACACTTTCAATGTGCAAATAACCAGAAGTTTTGTCGTATGGACAAAACTTAATTTTGGTTTACCATTGCAACAAAAATCCTAAATCTTTGTAACCGAATGCTTTCTTTATTGAACCCAGAGACCATCTTAAAATCTGATTTCGTGTAAAAAAAAAAAACCCCTTTTTTTTTCAAATGGTGCAAATAATGACACGTTGTAACTTGACACAACTTGTGCAAAAAAGCATATAAATAATTGGTAAAGACGAATCAAAGAAAAGAGCTGCTTTTATGCCATAGACTTTTCAAAAAGTCACACTGTTGGTGTACAATATCGCATCCAGTAATGACTATTTGGAAATTGACTCTTACTTTTGTCACTAAAAATATTTTCTATTCTATTTAATTATTATGATATCTGCAAGACATTTCGCGTTATATCATTAATAAATACGCACATGGTGCTTGGTTCAACTCGTTGCCATGGTGCTTGGTTCACCTCGTAGCGATTCCAAGTTTCAATGCCCTGAATGAAAATTTGATAGCCTTTTGAAAACCTTGTTGGAAAAGGAGAAATGCTGGTAACCATTTTCTCCTTTTCCCACAAGGTTTTATATACTTTCACACACAATTCAGCTGCCTTTAATATGTTGTTTTGCAAAGGCTTTCAATTTGAATAAGTCTAAAATTTCACCATTTAATAAGAAAATTACAATAGTTTTGTCCGACAGACATTTAGATTCGTGAATGTATACTACTTACTCCAACACAAAACAATGCCTAATACTCACGACCCTGATGAAGGACGCTTAGGAAAACATCGTTGTAAAAGGAGAAAGTGTTAGTAATCACAATTATCTACTCGTTCAACCATGCTATCAACCTTATAAAATAGAAAGTTTACCATTTCAGCGACCCTTTAAATGCTGTCTGCAAATGTATTAATTTTGAACAAGTCTGGGATTTCGTCGTCTGGTAAGGAGTTAACCCTTTACTACACAGTTAAGGCTTCTATTGATTCTTGGGAAGAAGGCCTTGATAGCCAGCATTTTCTCCTATTCCCACAATGTCATATACAGTTTTAAAGAAATATACCATAAGTTTCACCAAATTCAATTGCATGTCCGCAAATGCTTGATTTTGGGCAAGTCTTTCAATTTGTCGTGTGGTAAAGCGTTAGGTGTATGGTTTTCTCTCTGGCATTTTCTGTGCTATTAATTGATTGATTATTGCCTTAAATAATTGATCAATTGATTAATAACAAATTAATTGATTAATGAATTGATCAGTTGATTTATTTATCTATGCACTCACCTCCTTTTAGACATTCGTTCAAATCGTTGGGCCATGCTTTCCTTCATGCAGTCATTAATCGTCAACTGTTTTCGTTTACTCATTTTCACACTGTACAAAATTATAACTTTGGTTCCGCTGCAAGGCTTCAAATCTTAATGACAATGACAATGACAATGACAATGATTTTTATTATAAGTAATAAGGCCACCGGCCCATGATACAAAAACTACATGTGGAAACAAACATACACAAAGATGAGCTACGTTTAGACATTTAAAAAAGAAAATTACAGCTTTTAACATATTTCAACAATATAATATTATAGTTGTAAGGACCTAAAAAGAAGACTCATGAAAAGCACATTGAGAAAAGGAGAAAACGCAAGTTACCAAATTGCACTGGATTCAAATTCGTCGTGGGTTTGTTTTGTAAACTGTACTCCTATTCTGGCCATAAATTCTTGCCCACTTTATTTTAGACTTTTTAACTCGAAGATAATTTTTTTTCAGATTAGAACTCGGAAGAACATTTATTTTTTTCTTATGTCTATTTTAAGTCTCAGAAGCCTCCAACTGAATAAATAAACTGTTTATAACATAAATGTGCATTTCATTTTTACCATGTAAAAACATGGCGATTATTATGACTTTCACGATATGTAAAGGTGCAGTTCGCAAAAGTTCCTGTCAATGACGGAAAAAAAAAAAATTGAAACTAGAACGGACCCTACCATGCCGTATTATCAGTTTGTTTACATCGATGATCGCCGACGATTAGCCGACTTTTAGTCGTAAATGTCCGCAGTGACGTGTTAGTGACGTACACACAACGAGATCATTCAAAGCATTGAAACAAATCCTTCATTCACTTGAACCTTTTGTACCCATTCTAGGCTTGAAAAACATAAGTTTATCGACGTCGTAGACAGAAACAACGACCCAGGCTGACAATCGCTTATCCGCATTTATTATCAATACAGGAAGAGTTCACTACATCTAAATAAGAAAACAAGTTCGGAATGAGCAATCTTTACTCTCCAATGGCATAATGTGGGAGTTTGTAAACAATAGTTCTGCCTACTACTTCATAGCACTAACGAGATGCAATGTTATCACGTGACGTTCTCGAAGATCCAGTTCGAATATGTATACACGAACAATATCGATGGTGGTCTCGATCAGTGGTGCCCATGAAATCGACGGCTTCTCCATGCATTTTCGCACACGTATATCATGGCAACCAATGCAGTAACTGACACTCCGATCTTATATATGTGTGTTGTAATAGACAGATAGATAGATAGATAGATAGATAGATAGATTAATTAATTAATTAATTAATTCATTCATTCATTCATGTTCTGACCTTACAATATTCACTATGTTTATCGGTCATCATACAGAAAACAGACTACGGCATCTGACGTCAAATATAGTGCCTGTAGTCTTTGTTGCCCTCTTTCTATGATACTGTATTAAATAGTTTATTAGATAAGCTATCGCGTGTTCGATCCCCTTCCCAGATTCTTTCCGACTTACAAATGATGCCCATTGTGACAGGATTCATTCTTCTCACTGTACCGTTACAAGAGAAAGTCGGAGACAGAGAATATCGTGCAAAGCACTGGTACCTAGAAAGTCTGAAAGTCTGAATGCGTGCCCCGGCTGCTGCAGTCTAACTGGAATAATGTTTAAAACGGTGTTTTACTGCGGGCAAATGGAATCAAAGCGAATCATTACACACACGTATTGAAATAAAAAAAAAAAATAACCACATATATAATTACGTCATGCTCTATGGAAAGAGGGCTTAGTGCATCTGCGAAAAGTTTCGACCCAGGTCAGCCTGCGCAGTGCTCTATATGTCTAAGGACCAGTCTACCTCACGATTATGTCGGTTGTTAAAAAGTAGCTATTATAGATCCATACGGATGCGCTGGCTTGCTTGGTACCGTGAATCAAGGAGATGCATTAAGCTTCCTTTTGTCGGAACATGGCTCAATTACAAAACAATGTTAAGATATTTGTTGTATACAAATAAAAAGGGTTGAAAAAAAAATATAAACCTGACCGAACGGTGTCCGTAACTTGTCCACAGGTGTTAGGAAGGTGAAAACGAGACGGTACGAGTGACAGAAACTGGATTCTTCACCGAAATGTGATCTAGTGTGAAAAGGACAGGGGTTAGGACTGGAGTCATATTATATCTTATCTAAGTGTGTTCTAATGTGCTTACTACAGTATGGTTTGCAGCATAAAAAAAGGGGCATTCGGACATTTGCGTAATGTGTCGTCTCGGATCAGCCTGCAGAGTCCGCGCAGGCTAATCCGGAACGGCACGTTACGAATACTCTAGATTTTGTGCTACAGTAGTCTTATGCAAAACAGAAAATTGCATAAAAACGAAAAGTGTTGTCTCGGATTAGCCTGCGCGAAGTGCACAGGCTAATCCCAGACGACACTAAGCAAATGTCCGAAAACCCCTTTTCACGTGTTGCAGGCCATATATTGACCCTAAGGCGGCTAAGCGCCACTCACTGACTGCACGGTCTGCTCTTGGATCTACACTGTCCGGTAAAGGAGACACTTTCCCCTAAAACATATTTTTGCAATAGCAGTATTTGGGTTTGTACTATCGAAATGAAAATGTCATTTTAGTTTTGCAGGAGAAAGGGTAATAAACTGAGAAATAACGGCGTCGACCTTGTAACACTTCAAATACAGTCTTGTAACCAACACCTGCAGCACTACATGCGAAAACACTTGCAACAGTATATGCCAAAACACTTGCAGCACTATATGCTAGAAGAACTGCAGCACTACATGCGAAAACACTTGCAGCACTATATGCGGAAGCACTTGCAGCAGTATACGCGAAAACACTTCCAGCACTAATATGAGAAAACATGAGCTTTTTCGGACGACATAGATCAAGACCAGACTACACAGAAGGTGTGCTGTCTGATCTTAGATCCATACCGTCCGCTTGTTTAATCAGCCTTTACATGAAAAAAAAAATAGAGGGAAATATTTCATCTGACTGATTTTAATTCTGAGAGTTTATAGTAGTGAGGCGTAAATGAGAGGAGAGTTGATCTAGTATTGTATCATTAACTTTCATCTATACTGAGTATAATGGCAGCCTAATGAATAGACACGACAGTACTATACCTGGGGCCAAATTTCACTTAATGTCTCATTTGACTGGTCACTAAAGGTTACCTAATTGATTCACTTAGTAAACGTTTCCCTCTATTGCGATGAAATTTGTTCACAACAAAGATTGAATCTTTCCTTTGATTGGTTTTTAGAAAGCTAACCAGTACTCGCTCCAGACTGGAGGTACGTGTACATGAAGTTTTAATGGATGACCCAGCTTATCACAGAATTCAAACCCGGAATCTCTTTCATCCACCTGAACTGTTTCAGGGCTTGTATATCTTTTAAGTATTCACCAAGAGACACTATACGAAAAGCAAATCGACTCGGCAAAACATCCAAATTCACCCATATACGGATAACCCCCTATCATATCCCTTGTGATAGTTCCATCTGCAACCCGGGTCCTTATTCACCAACCATTCTTGAGAATATTCTTCGTCTTATTCTTCAAGATATTTAAGGTTTAAAAGTAACGCAACTTCTGATTGGTTAAACCATTTGATTTAGCCAATCAGAAATTGCATAACTTTTAAATATAGAAAATTTCTGGGGAATAAGACAAAGAACCTTCCCTTAAGAATTAGTTAGTGAAAACGGGCCGGTAAGGCTTGAAAGTAGGACAGTACAACTCATTTCTAATGGGTACCTATTATACATTGGCTCGAGGGAAGAAAATATGAATATCTATATAATGTGATTAATTTGGGACCTGTATTAACCAACCATTCTTGATAAAATTCTTCGTAGAAATCCCAAGAATGTTCTTTGTTTGAAAGTACGCAATTTTAAGTTTTAAAGTGCATGCATTTCTAAATTTCAGTTTCTAAGGTTGAATTGATTGACCGAAAGGTGTTTAAAGCCGTTTTCAGCATTATTTCAGTTAGACCGTGGTGGACAAAGTACCTATACATGCTTTTCCTGGAATTCCCTTTTTTTCCAGTGCTCCGCACGCCATTCTTTCCAAGCCACTGGCTGCTTTCCCACGTCACCATCGCCAAAACAATGGCTATTAATGACAAAGAAAGGAACCCTATCGCAATGAGTATTATCAATCTTTGTAAAGAAATTGGCCCAGCCGGGAATCGAACTAGCGAACCCTTTGTTATCAGGTCATATACGCTACTGACTTCGCTATTTGACATTAATACAGCTTCTGATTGGCTAAACCAAATAGTTTAGCCAATCAGAAGCTGTGTTACTGTCAAATTTGGAAAATCTTGAGAATGTTTTTCAGAATTGTTGGTGAATACGGGCCAAGGATTCGGCTAAAAGTGCAATTTTGAATGTTTGGTAAATATATCCCCGAGAACTTATCCTGACTCTTGTAAAAATTCCTGTCCCGTGGTGTTTCCGGCGGTTGTTCGGTTATGTGTGAAGTCAGCGTTGTATAACCTAATTACGACAATATAGCCGACTTCCATCCACCGCAAACCGTCTGGCTCGAATAATTCAGTTATTCCCCAAATTAAGAAACTTTAGTTAAATTAATTTTGACATAAATCTTTCGATGCCTCTCTCAGTCGAGGTCGAGTCGCGTGCGGAAGAGTCGGTAACCGAACTGTAGGAAGATTTACGGGACATGAACTCGATCGTTATGGCTGAATTTTCGACATAGCGGTTGAAATATCGGGGAGCGATTTTTGAATTACCAGGTGTAAATTATTCAATGATGGGAAAAAGTTGATGTAAGATAAATTTTGTGGCGGTACAAAACATTCGATAGATTTTGAGATTACGAAAAACAGACCATATATAGTACTGGTATTGTCTGAAAATCGTTCCTTTAAATGACCTGAAAAAGTCTTTAGACCTCCAAAGCGTACAATACATAGGGACTTTGTTTTTTGTCAAAGCTTTTGGTAAGTACTTATAGTGATGGAATAGACTTCGACCAACTATTAAAACCCAATCACTTTTTGATATTTGGTCAAAGTGTTTGTGCATATAGACATCTGCCTTCTGTCTAAAACATCAGAATATTAAATGTATTCATCTAATGTCTTTGATAAATACATGAGATTCTTTTTAGTCCGTTTGTATCCACCCAAGCTAGCCTCATTCTATCTTCATATCGCACTTACTTTTCAATATGGCGGACATAAGTTACGAAAATGGGCAGGTCCGATATCACTTCCTGTGACGTAGGTTGTTACCCTTGAGACTGACAGTTACTATAAATGCTTAGTGAATTTGAATTACAAAACAAAAATAAACAGGCCTAAATCGAGTTGCCAAGATTTGTACCGGTTCCACGGAATCGTATACGAGAGTGTTCGAAAGGTATCTAAAAAAGGTGTCACAACTTATTTTAAAAACTAAAACGTTCCCATAAAAAAAGTTTCGATCGCTTTGATATGATTATATAATGATATAAAAGTAGAGACAAGTTGGCCTATGCACTCAGATGCGAGTCCAAATTGTAAGTATTTTAAATCTGTCGCTTCCAAATAAATGGATTCGACAACTCTAGAGGTCTAATTGAATATTATCGTTGCTTTGAAATCAATTTTTGTCGAAGATTAGTATCAGGTAGCGGAAGTTGTAGATCCACGAGCAGACTGCACGTTTTGTGCAGTCTGATCTTGATCTACACCATCCGCAATAGATGGCCAAGGCGACATTGGCAGTGAAGGAGCTATCGTTCAGTACATGTGGCACTTAGGAGGGAAATATGAACATAAAAGATCATAGTGTCGACAAATTGTTGCACTTTTTCCCCCCAAAAGCCAAATTTGGTTCCTTTCGCAGTCCGTATAGTTTCAGCTCAGAGAGAAATAAACGTGCCTTCCAGTTTATTGATAAACATTGTAAAGCATGTTTTAGAAAAAAAATGGCCAAACACAACTCTGAAACTGAAAATCCTTTTTTTTTCTGATTTCTCTGAAATGTTTAGTTTTTTAACACCCATAAGGCATACTACTCAAGAGAAGTTTCCCTTGTCGTTAGAGACAGTAAAAAAAAGAATCTAATTTTATTTAATATAATTCTCTTTTTTTTTTCTCTCATTTCAGCCGCAATTCCAAAATGTGCTGGTTGCGGGGAACCAATTTTAGACAGATTTATTCTCAAGGTCTTGGACAGGTGCTGGCATTCGCGATGCCTAAAGTGTGCCGACTGTCATGCACAGTTAACAGATAAATGTTTTTCAAAAGGAGACCATGTGTACTGTAAAGACGACTTTTTCAGGTAAGCCAATGTGCTAACGTTATTGTTGTTTCTGTCTGTGTCACACAAAAAAGGGACCATCTAGGAATTCTGTAAATCAATTTGATGAGAACAAATCAACGATGGTGCAGATCAGTTTAAGTTGATAATTCAATAAATGATTGTATAACAAGGTACAATGACCACTTTTCATACAGAAAATGTCATAAAAGCGAAAAGTGTCAACCCTGGTCAGACTGAGCAATTCGCGCAGTCTGACCAGAGTTGACACTTTTCGCAGTTTCCAGAAGGTCCCTTTTTGCGTTACGGGTCACATATGTAAAATGATTGTTTAGCATCAACTCATATCCTGCTGAATAAATTGAATGAAACTTTTAAGCAGATAGTTAGAACCAAATAATATTATTTCAAACTTATTTTTGTTTTGGAGAAAAAGATCTCCATATCGGACAGCGTAGATCTAAGATCAGAATGCACGTTCTGTGCAGTCTGATTTTGATCTACAGTGTCTGCAAAAGGCCATTGAGTCGCCCTTAGCAATTTAAGTTTTAATGTCAGATTTATCTATGTTTTCATAGAGGTTCAGTTTTTAGATTGATTGATTAATTTGTTTTCGCATTCGATTTAAAAATTTTTTTTCTATCTGAAAAAAGAAATGGAATGACTTGCACAGAGAGCAGCGTAGCTTCAAGCACCCTAAACATGATCTTTGACTGAGCACTAAGCGCAATAAGTCCACTCTAAGCCACTGGCTGCTCTTTCGTATGAGGATTGTTGACACAATCATCAACTAAGAGAGGAATATGTTTTTCTCTTCTCGAGTCAGATCTTAGATCGATGTTGAATAGGTAAAAAATATCGGTAGTTGAGATCTAAGGTCAGATTTCACATTTTCACGTTCTCAGACTTTCAGAACTTACTCTGTACTGTCCTAAAGCATCTGAGACTACCCTTAAAAGTATAAGTTCCCCACTTTCATGTTTCCACCACCGTATCTTTTTAAACCTTGCACTTTGGAAAAGGGATTTATTTCTTCTGCAAAGTGTGTCTGCCAGATCAGCTTGCGCAGTCCGCACAGACTTATCTGAGTCAAAATCTTTTGCTATTGGTCAATTTCCTGCATTTCAAAGGGCTATTTTATCTTAGCATTCAGTCTTCGGTTAGATGAAATGATTTTCATGGATCCATAATTACTAGTATTTGATGACTTGTTTGTTTTATGCATGCACCACAGAGATGTATTAAATCCTCTTTTGCCATAACACTAGGTTTTGTGCTACAGTACATTTGCGCAAAAACGAAAATTGCATAAAAACGAAAAGTATCGTTTCGGATTAGTCTGCGTGAAGTGCGCAGGCTTATCCGAACGACACTTTACGCAAATGTCCGAATGTCCCTTTTTGCGTGTTGCACGCCATATAAGATCATGTTAATGGTGCTCGGGGTTTACTCTGCTATCTGACAAAAGGTATTTGTGTTTTTTAGAGAGAAATATACGTAAATCGGTAATAAATAAGAACAAATCAATCAACAAAATACTGGTTGCTAGAAAATGTGTAAGCTTACAGTGTGCGGCGTTTTTGTCCGCCATGTAAAAATAGAATTAATTCCAATGATTCAGTCTGGGCGAAACATTATTTCTTAGCCTTGAAACGAACGATATTATCTTGGACTTTTTAAGAATAAAAGCATATGCAAACGACAAATAAATCGAAAATCAGGCAATTGGTTTGTGTGTGTGAGAGAGTAGAACACGTGGGGAGAAAATGCAGTTGACCAGCATATTATTCTTTTTGAAACTTTTTTTTCCTGAAGGTTCTTTGATATACAGTATTACCTGGTAAAGGCTTGTTAAATACAATGGTAGAAATAGCCACAAATAATAGAGATGATAATAGTAATAGTAATACTCTATTGTATTACTTGTTAAACCCCAGTTGTATACATTGGTAGAAATATTCACAAACAATAATAATTTAATATCAGTTGTTTTCATGAACATTGGTTAGTTCTGATTGGCTGAAAAAAAATCATAGCTCCATGAAAAAAAAAATCACCTTTTGGCGGAACTACTTTTGCTGAAGGTTACTTTTGAGGGTCCTATACGCTGCTTTGCTCATTTACTTTCATTCTTTTGGCTAATTTTCAGTATTGGGCATCTGAAAACTGCTTCCTTTTTATATTCTTGCGCCATACAAATATGGGTGGAAGGAACTTTAAAAACTCCAACATTAGATTTAAAACCAAAGAAAATGAATGCAGTTTGAATTATTTCTTTTGGGGGGGGGGTGTTGTCTGTAATGGTACATTATAAGGAATGAAGGTAATTTTATTTTTATCATGGAGGTATGAAAAAAAAAAACCTAATCACATTGTATGAAACCGCGAAGGTTTTTTTTTTTTCGTACCGCCATGAAAAAAATAAAATTCTCTTCATTCCTTAAATAAAGAAAATTCCTTTAAAAAAATCTATTTAAAAGAAAACAAAGTCTGCTAGATCGATACAGTTTTCCAGAAGCATGGGCGATCATTCTGACGCCATACAAAGTCATAAACCTTCGTGGAACTGGTAACCAGGCTTGCTATTTATAAAACATAAAAGGAACGCGTTGTCACGTAATACTGTTATGTTGTTTCTCGTGAATTTTATATCCCAAACATCTGTACACCATAGTTAACTTTCAACTCTTTGCCACACAAACCTCAAATTTAACGAAATGAAATAAGGCTATTGAAAACATTGCGGGAAAAGGAGAAAATGCTGGTTTCCAGCATTTCCTCCTTTTTCCACAGTGTTTTTACCATGTCAAAGACAGAAATGATCGTTTGAAATGCATCTATTTTGTCCTCTGCAAATGCTTTCACTTTAGTCGAGTCCAAACATTTGTCATTTGGTAGTTAGTTAAACTCCCAGATAAAACTTATAGCATACGATGTGCAAAGCTTCTCTGTGTAAAATGAATAATTGACAATATAACACGTAACCAAAGCATTCCGTATATCAACTTCCCTAAAAATGCATTCCTCTTTTTCAATTAATGTTTTCTACTCTGTCATTGACAAATCTCATTATCTGAGCTAAATTCCATTTTTACCTCTGTAAATACTTTCGAAATGGTCAAGAATAGACTTTTTTTTCTTTTTGGTCTGGTAAATGGTTAGGTTTTATCACAGGGATATGATTCAAGCCATCGTGGGGAAAGGAGAAATTATTAATTACGCATGGTTTCTCCATTTAATGCAATTTTTTGAAGGATGGCTTCAAGATATACAAGACATAAAAATGTGGTCTGCGGAAGTGCATGAGTTTATGCATGAACAATAAAGTCGTACCGGAAATCGATGTCTCACCTTTGGTTGTTGCAGGAAACAAAAACGTGTTACTATTTATAGTAGTCTTGTGCTCTCTCTTAGTTTCTTTGATTCTCATTAATAACCACCTCGCTTACTTACACCAAAGTACAATATTCCAGCAGTGTGATCATTTGGAAATGAGTTTTGTTCTATCTTTTGTATTGTTCTTTTCTTTAATAAAAACTTCTTGTTTTTATTACTGTATAGTACATGTCCTTGCCATATTTATGTATAATTATGTAACTGGCCAAAGGCAACTAGCTTTGCCGTAAATTTACCAATAAATATTTGAACTGATTGAACTGATTAATGTGTAATATGGATTTTAAGTCAACACTAAGAAAAAGCAAGATGCTCGACGACACTAACGAAAGCAAGGTTCCCTGGTTTTTACGACCCTGAGATAGAAGCCTTTTGAAAACATCGTGGGAAAAAGGAGAAAATGCTGGTAACCAGCATTTTCTCCTTTTCCCACAATGTTTTCTATCCTGCTGGAAACAAATTTTAATTTTTGAATTACGCTTATTTTGTTGTCTGCAAGTGCTTTCAATTTGGACCAGTCCAAAATTTTGTCATTCGGTAAAGGGTTAACGAATGCCGCATTAAATTAACTACGGTTTTTAGATCTTATACCCATTTCTTTCCTCTGTTGACTCTAACTGTTAGAGGAAATAACTTATACTTTTGAAGGTATAAATTAAGACCAGGTTACACAGAACATGCAGAACGCTGACAGAGTTAAGTCTCTGATATAGCGTATGAGATTTCAGCTTCTATTCTAAACTAACAAAATTGATCATCATGCAAGGTGTGGTTGTGTAGTCTCAGTATGGAGAGACATTTAGTCTCCTTCTTTTTATATTTCGACATCTATTGTGCATTCCGAATTTTTCTGTAGTAAACTACTGACTTTCTGGTTCGCCGGTTTAATCTGTATTGCAGCAAAATGCGTTTGATTTCTTGTGTCACATGACGGAGGACAAATTAACAAACGTTTCATTACCGTAAAGGTTTTTGGAAATCGTTCGTAACTTGTAAATCTAGAAAAAGAAGCAGTTTTTTGCAGCAATTTTCTGTCTACTTAGGGAAACTGAAACATTCCGAGTAAAAGATAATAAAAATTTCTTTCTTCCTATGACTAGCGTTTAATTCTTTATCAAACGACAAAATTTTACCAAACGACAGCATTTTTTTCTTATCCAAATTGAAAGAATTATTTTTTTTGCAGGCGACAATATAAATATGAGTCAAAAATTGAAACTTGCCTTTAGAAGAGAGAAGACATTGTGGGAAAAGGAGAAAATGCTGGTAACCAGCATTTTCTCCTTTTTCCACAATGTTTTCAAAAGCCTCTTCCTCTGGGTCACGAATACCAGGGACTGGTTGGTACAGGGTTAACTTGAAAATACTTGTATTTGATACGAAGAATCATTTAGCACGGCAGCAGGAGTCCGAGAGATGCTCAAAGTCGAGCTTTGTCGTATTTTTTTTTTTAACATGAGAGTTTAAACGTGCGCACAAAATCTGTGCAAAGATTTCGCCATTTTTTTTTCCGGCAATCCTCTCTATATCCGGATCCAACCTGTCAAAACCTCAAAAACGAATTCGGGGACAGTTATCTGTATTAGGTTTGCATATATATTATAGATTAAATTTCGATAATCTAAAAATTTGGTCTAAGAGAATATTTTGCCCAGAGGTCGCACTAATTTGATTACTTTTCCTATTTTAAGAATGTCTAGTGAAATTTTAAGAGTGTGAATACGACTATAAAAACATAAGGTAAAAAAGAAATATATTTTTTTAATCGCTGTAAGCGTCGGACCTTCCCCCGCTAATGACGTAATGTGGATTGGTAGTTATTGATCGCCTTTCAGTAATGAAATTTACATCTGTCATCCCGGAGTAGATTGGACCTTTTCCAGGTCCATCTAAGCAATCACGGCATCAATTGCGTTGCCATAGTTACTGACTTAACTTGGTACAAAAATAGTGAGAGAGAAAATATATATTCTGGAGAACCGCACTATGATGAGTATGTATACACGAAGTCTAACTCGAAAAAATTGAATACCCATTTCTTGTCTCATGATATGTCTTGTCTCTATATGTAGATCTACTTACCTTTTCGAAGTCGAAAAGGTTGTAGGCTTATCCGAATGACAGCGATTGCAGAAGACAAGTCAAATATGGCTAAACTGGTGTAATAATATGACAAAAATAATCAAATATAACATAAATAGTGAATGATCTAGGCCTGTATTCACCAACAGTTCTTAAGAATATTCTTGGTCTGATTCTCCATGACTTTCTAAATTTGTAAGTGACACAACTTCTGATAGGCTAAACCGAATGGGTTAAGCAATCAGAAGTTGTGTTACTTTCAAATATAGAAAATTCTGGAGAATTAGACGAAGACGGTTCTTAAGAATGGTTGGTGAATACGTTCCTGGGAAACATTGTAAGAAAGAAAGAAAATGCTGGCGTCGACCATTTTCCTTTTTTGCTTTTAATTTAAATTTTTTTTCCCCAAAAAATCATTCCCCCGCTTCGTACGAACAAGGCGACAAAAGATATACCTTTATGTACAAATACATGTTTCTTTAAAGCAATAGAAAGCGAACTGGCCGGATTCTAAATGGAACAAGTACAACAGAATAGAAAAAAAAATAGTTTAAACATTCATTTTATATGGATTGAGAAACAAGTTCTTACAACTTATACCAATCTCTCTCGATCCTGCTTCCTGGGAACTACAATGCAGTACTCGCGCTGAGTGTGTGGGCCAATGAAGGAATCTAAAGTTGATTTCCGTCCCCAGGTATCGAATTCGGGACCTTTATGGTTACGAGGCCGACGCTTTACCTCACAACCACGGACGCCTTAACTCTTTACCACACGGGAAAATTTTAGACTGGTCCAAATTGGAAACATTTGCAGACAACAATTCAACTCTTGCTGAAAAGATGATTTCTGTCAATGATCATGTAGAAAACATTGTGGGAAAAGGAGAAAATGCTGGTCACCAGCATTTTCTCCTTTTCCCGCAATGTTTTCAAAAGGCTATTATTCTAGACCTGAAACAACTAGGGACTGTTTGGGAAAGGGTTAAACAAAATTATTTTATTAAAAATCAAGCGCAAAGTGTACCTTTTCACCATAACATTTTATTACTTATCGTTATTATTCTTTATTACTTTTGACCTGCAAATATGTTTTTTTTTTAATCAATTTTCTGAGTATCCTTATTTCCACAGGTTAATGAGACCCGTTTACCAAACTCGACTTTCCGTACTCTGTCACAACTCATTAAATCAGAAACATGTGTTTTAGATGAATAATTATGCGATATTTATTACCTCGTGAAATTGCAAAATGGTGGAATATCGATTGAACCAGTTTACTACAACTTTTAACCCTTTGTTTTTACGACCCAGAAAAAGACGCCTTCTGGAAACATTGTGGGAAAAGGAGAAAATGTTGGTAACCAGCATTTTCTCCTTTTCCCACAAAGTTTTCTATTGTTCTAAAGTCAAGTTTCAATTTTTAAGTCACGTTCATTTTGTCGTAAAGAGTTAAACCTTTTCATGCTAGATAAGTTAAACAAAATTTTGAAATCAAGTAAAAACACAAAAAATGCTATTTCAAACATATTTTTCAAGAGAAATTATCTCTTTATCGGACAGTGTAGATATAAGATTAGACAGCACATTCTGCAGTCTGATCTTGATCTACACTGTACGCAAAAGGTCAGTGAGTCTCGCTTAGCAACACAAGGGTTAAAGCCTTTACCAAACAATTTCGAGTATTAACGACCCCGAAGAATGTCTGAAAATATTATTGGAAGAGAAAAAGAAATAATGATGACAATTAGCATTTTGTCCCTTTTCTACAATGCTTTTTCGGCGTAGCTGATAGTATTGCCTTTTGGCCTACTTTTTTGGTACTAGTAACAAATGAATAAATTGAAATCTGTCGTTCGTCGAAATTGTAGCCATGTTTATTCTGAGGGCTACTATCTATTTACTTGGAAATTTACGTCGGCCATATTTTTTGAAAGATATTTCTTGTCAACATTTTCAAATAAAAAATATAGTGTATGTGTGAAATTAAGTTGTTCCTCCGCAAATTATTTCAAATCGGATAAGTGTATTTTTTCTCTTGTAAAAAGTTGATTTTTTTTGTTCTCATTCTATAGAAAAAAACTGATTTTTTTTTCACAAAGGAGTTCCGTTTTGGCTAGACTGTGTCACAATATATCTTACATCTTAGATCAGAGATCAGACCTCACATTTTGTTATGTCTGATCTTTATCTACACCATCCGCACAACATTTGTTGATCTCCATAGCAAACAATGAGAGAAATTTTTAAACAGACCAAATTCAAAGTATTTGCAATGCAGGGCCAAATTCAGTCAAGCTGACACGTTGATTTTTATCTTTGCAATAGTGGAAAATATCGTGGGAGAAGGAGAAAATGCTGGTAACCAGCATTTTCTCATTTTCCCACAATATTTTCAAAAGTCCACTTCTTCAGTGCCATTAAAACACTGGATTATTTGGTAAATGTCTGATGTTTTCTACTTTTCCCGTTTTTCCAGAACCGTATTCATTTTGAGTGTTGTGCACTCTGCTACGCTAATAAAAAAAACCCCGCTAACTCCGCTTAATTAAAAAAAAGGCAATTCTCACGTTTAGTTGCCATAGAAATGCAACTTTAATTAGCCCACTTCTGTGTGCGCAATTTTCAAAGTATTTCCAATGCAAAAAGCTTTGAAAAGGAAGATCAATGTATACAAATGGAACAAAGTAGAAAATTTCGCTCTAAATATAGAAAATACACCTTTCAACCCTTCTGCTGCTAAGCACGATTTTCTGATATTTTGCGGACAGTGTAGATCAGGATCAGACTGCACATAACGTTCAGTCTGATCTTGGATCTACACTGTCCGAGGAGGAGATATCATTTCCCGAACTATAACTTTGAAATAGCAATGATCTTGCTTTTACTTGTATCAAATTGAATTTTTTCTTCAATTATTTAGCAGGACAATGTTTAAGCATTTTCTTCAGTTAGAGTAATAATTTCAAGCTTTTGTTCTTTAAAAAACGGCAAAATTTTAGAGCAGATCAAATTGAAAGCATTTTCCAGATTTTAGGTTTAACGAGGCAGATCAAATTAAAAGCATTTTCCAGATTTTAAGTTTAACGAGGCTTACACGATGAGGTTTCTGTGTTACATTTTACATTCAAGAAAAGAATTTTGGAAAAAGGAGAAAAAGCATCATCTTTTTACCAATTTTTTATCAAAAATCAATTTCGCCCAGGGTAGAGAACAAAATGGAGTCATTTTGAAAAGAGTTAAATTTTGATCTGCAGCATCTCTCAAAGGTACTTACGTCAAAAGAGTTACTAAACATGAAATTCAAAGTGTTGATAGACATGAAATGCAAAAGAATTACTAAAAATGAAAAACGAAAGGATAAATAACCCTGACATGCAAAAAGGCTGTTATACACAAAATGCAAGCGAATTATTAAACGTAAAATACAAAAGATATATTAGACTCGAAATGCAAAGAGTTAGACATAAAATGCAAAAGAAATAATATACACGAAATGCAAAAGAGTTACTAAACATGAAATGAAAAAGAGTAAATAAACTTGAAATGCCAAAGAGTAACTAAACATGAAATGAAAAAGCGTCATTTAACATGAGATGCAAGAGTTAATAGACATGAAATGCAAAAGAGTTTATTAACATAAAATTCAAAAGAGTAACTGAAGTTGAAATGCAAAAGAGTTGCAAAACATGAAATGCAAAGACTTAATAGAAATAAAATGTAAAAAGAGTTAAAAGGCAAGAAATTCAAAAGAGGTACCTAACATGAAATCCAAGAGTAACTGTACATGAAATGCAAAAGTAAAAGTTTAGAAAGTAAGCATTTAAATTGCAAACAATACAACTGACTTTTTCATTTTTTAATGACCCATATATGGCTTGCAACACGCAAAAAAGGGGCATTCGAACATTTGAGTAAAGAGTCGTCTCGGATCAGCCTGCACAGTTGTAGGCCAAATGTAAGAATAGATGTAAGAATGGCATTTTTTTTTCAGACAAATATACTTGAAATACAGCGATTTGAAATTATCGAGAAGGAAAATCATAAAATTGTCAACAGTAACTTAAGACAACAACGATACATGTATTTTGTGTTAGAATTGAGTACTTGTGCAAGTCACGGGGGGGGGGGGGATAATTTGAAGGAGGGCCAAAAAACTCTCATGTATGATACAGAAAACACTGTGGCAAAAGAAGAATCAATTGTTCTTTTTCTCCATAATGTCTTTTTAAAGTTCTTTGTCGCATGGGCGTGTAAAAAGTCGCATTTCTAAGGGAACAGTTTAAAACCCAAGCAATTCTGTTAGTGACATATATGATAGGCGAGTGCTACTGTAACATTCGCAGTGATAACGCAGCTCTCTAATGGCCAGTAATTTCATAAATATTTGAAGACCCTGTCATTTTCCGAGCAATTAAGCCGGGTCCCCTTGAGATAGGGGTTGAGACAGGCAGTTCTGTGACTGGCTGCCTTGTTATTGAGAGTGGTTTGTTTAAAGGAGAATCTTCCCCAATATTTTACGACATATCTGACAGTTCGGATATTTCGAAGTATTTTTTTTTTGCCGCTGACTTTAATTCTTAGGCTGCTAAGTGCAACTCAAGGAGCTTAAGCGGACAGTGTAGATCGAAATCAGACTGCACAGAGCGTGCAGTCTGATCTTGGATCTACACTTTTCGTTATGGAGGTATCTCTATCCACAAAATGTACCTTAAAAGTAGCAAAAGTTGGGGTTTTACTGTCGACTTCAAAGTGTAATTTCATCTAAGGATACATGGATATTCACATGAATGTGAACCTCTTCTCAAACATCGCTTGAGTAAAAAATAGTTTCCACAAAATTTGTGTTAATTATACTCACTAAACGTAAAATCTTTTTAGCTCAGTAACCCGAATTTTGCTGACATTTTTTTTTAAGCAGTGTATCACAAAAAATATTTTGATATGAACCGCACTTTGACACCCCCCTCCCCATGAAAACTAAGGAATTATTTTTAAAAATGTAAAAGGGAGCCTTACGATAATTGCCGTTATCATTCTTTTTCCCCGCCACCAACGTAGAATATTCTTGTATCATTTAATTTTGCTGACAGTTTATTATTTATTAATCCGCTATTTTCAAGAATTGAAGATATAATGCGACATTATTGGCCGTACAAACTTCCCGTATACGTATGTGAAAATGGGGTCCGTTCATCATCTTCGACTTACATGTACATCTACTGGATTCGAATTTCATACATACATACATACATACATACAGACATACATACTTTATTACTTCTGCATATAAATGTTATCTTGTATAAATAATAATAACAATAGTAAAAAACAAATCTTATAACCATACACTATAAACAGGTTAAGTAAGATTTTCGATACAGATGCAAGTTATGGTCCTTTTCTAACTTTATATACATTATACACGGGTAGACAATAGATCTATAGGCAAAGTTCGCACAAATTATAAACTCTTTACCAAATGCCAATTCTTTAGACTATTCAAAATCTAAAGCATTTGCAGACTACAAATTAAACGTTATTCAAAAATTGAAATTTGTTTGGGAATGGGTGGAAAACATTGTTGGAAATGGAGAAAATGCTGGTTACCAGCATTTTCACTTTTTCCCACATTGTTTTTTAAAATCCTCTTCCCCAATGTCGTAAAGGGATTGTTTGGGAAAGGAGTTATGGCTTCTTTATAACTTCGTGTGAGATTTCTAATATTTGCCTATTGAAGCTTAACTCTTTACCCTGAGAAAGAAGTCTTTTGAAAACATTGTGGGTAAAGGAGAAAATGCTGGTAACCACCATTTTCTCCTTTTCCCACAATGTTTTCAACCCTTCCCAGACCAAATTTTAAAATTTCAGTCACATTTATTTTGTCGTCTGCAAATGCTTTCAGTTTGGACCGGTCTAAAATGTTCTCGTGTGGTAAAGAGTTAAGGAAAGGGCATCTCAATTGGATTCATGTAACCTCGCCTTTCATCGCCGAAAAAACAAACGGATTCGGCTAAGACTCGCGTTGTCCGTCATCGATCGGCCGAAAGACGCTGCTTCCGTGCACCGATTACGGATTACCCGAGTATCGGTCGAATGCGAGCAATTTTGCCGATGTTACACGAATCCCATCGGTGTATCCTATCCTTAAAGTATTTTAAGATTTCACACCCGAAATTTGTAAATACTTTTTGAAACCCTTCACGATCAATAAATCGCGTCTGTTATGTCAGTTCCTGTCAAAATTGGTACGATGACGTCATAGCAGAGGAGCAAACGCAAAGCGACCAGTCCACTATAAAATGTAGCCTTTTATTACGCAATGCGGACTTTTAATGACCCTGGAATAGAGACCGTTTAAAAACATTGTAGGAAAAGGAGAAAATGCTGGTTCCCAGCATTTTCTCCGTTTCCCATGATGTTTTCTTCCGTGTCAAATAAAAATTGCTCCTTTTAAGCCACGTGCAATTGTCGTCTGCAAATACTTTCAGTTTTGATATGGCTGAAATTTTGTCGTCTGGTTAAGGGTTAAAGGCAAAATTTGTGCATGTTTACTAAATGATACCTCTAACTACGCTTGCCATGAAAAAAAAACCAAACAAGTTTTTATTAATCGCACTTGATACATGTTCATGGCATGCAAATCTACTTGTGTAAGACACATAGTGGAAGTAGATACTGGTAAAATTGAGGAAATGTACAGATACGTAAGACGTTGTCGTGATATACTCGAACTACTTTGAAAACGATTTAAAACACAACTTTGACAAACAGACAACTTGTGTAACGATTTTCGTGAGACCAGTATTGTTATCTCAAATCCAGGCAGTTTTTCATCTTCAATGAAAACGATAGCACTTTGAATTATTTGTTTTCAGGACGCCTGGGAAAACATTTTAAACGAGTTGGAAAAATTCTGTAACAGTTCCAAGTCGTTTAATATTCTCGGTTTGAACATTAATTTCTATAAATAGTCCCTGAAGTGTCAATCACGGTTTTGTCAAGCTCTAAAGACAATATTTACCTTATTTGGCGGAGATTCCAGGCAGGGGCTTCTGTGTAAACATAATCTCGATACGGGACTCGTAAACCCTCGGAACGGTCTTGATTGAGTGCGATTTTTACACCCTCTCTTGTATAAACAGTGCTGAAATATGACAGGTCGTGATCGCCCCCATTAACTATAGTGTTCTTCATCCGAATCTGAACACTTATAAATAAACAGATATGAAAAATATTTTCAGTCCGAAGTAAAAGCCAAATTTGTGTGGTTTTCGATGTTACTTTGGTGTAAACGTCCTAGTCATGTCGTACATGTATATAATCGATGAAGATCTGACTATACAAAATAGTCTGGTCTGATCTTAAAAATCCGTAAAGGAACCTTAACCCTTTGCTTTACATTCCAAAGTTTAAACGACCCACAGGAAAAAGGCCTTTTAAAAACTTTGTGGAAAAAGGAGAAAATGCTGGTAGCCAGCATTTTCTCCTTTTCCCAAAATGTTTTATACCTTTCTAAAAAAAATCAAGTTTTGAATCACGTGTATTTTGTAGTATACAAATGATTTGAATTTGGAATAGTCTAAAATTTTATCGATTAATCGGAAGAGTTAAGTTGGTGTAAACATCTCAAGGGTTTTAATTGCAGATTTTATTGCCACGAAATTTAAATATTTTGTTAACGTTATCGGAGAGAGAAAAATCAGGAAAATTCTTGATGCATTTATACATTTAACAAATTTAACTTTACTCATCTTTTTCCCCCTCTATATTCACATTGCGAACAAGAATTGTTCCCGTGACAGCCTATTTTAACATTCGTGTGTATTGCCTTTAGAAAACGTAACGTTTGTAACGTCAATAACGTTAGTTTGACGTCATTACCACTTTCTATCTACTTCAAAAGACGTCAACATACACTGTTACACTTAGAATAGATACAACTTTTTTAGAGCGGCAGATGTATGTAGCTCGAATAGTAAGATTATTATTCACTGATAGCTTATATACTTGGAATTAAATTAGCCATGTTATATAAGAATGGGGCTTAATGAATCTGCAAATGTATCATACCAGCCTTGTTAGTCCACGCGGGCTGACCTTGGTCGAAAATAAATGCCATCGATAAACGTTTTCTACATGTCAAAGGACTATTTTATCTAATAATTCAGCAAGTTTTTAACCACGACGAATTACACAAATCACGATTACCTGATGAGTTCCTTAGTGTAACACGCAATTGGAATGCATTCCCAGAACATGGCTCATTTGTATGAAAAATGATGTTGTGACGTCATATGTGGTATCATGATGGAACACCTGGGCCCGTATTCACCAACCATTCTTGGGAATATTCTTAGTCTTATTCTCCAAGATTTTCTCTATGTGTAAGTAACACTACTTCTGATTGGCTAAACCATTTGGTTTAGCCAATCAGAAGTTGTGTTACTTTCAAATGTAGAAAATTCTGGAGAATAAGACAAAGAATATTCTTAAGAAAGGTTGGTGAATACAGCCCCTGGACCGGTATTCACCAACCATTCTTGAGAATATTCTTTTTCTTATTCTCCAAGGTTTTCTAAATTCGTAAGTAACACAACTTCTGATTGGCTAAACCGAAAGGTTTAGCCAATCAGAAGTTGTGTTACTTAAAAAGGTAGAAAATTCTGGAGAATAAGACAAAGAACGTTCTTAAGACTGGTTGGTGAATACCGGTCCTGATTGCAGGATAACCATTCTGTCACATGAAATCCATAAGTGCACATTTTTATCTAGTTTGACAGTCCAGTTCCTTTACGCTTGGAGAGAGAAACATGTTTAGTAGTTCTTAAGTTTAAACTCTCTACCAAACGACAAATGTATAGAGTGGTCAAAATTGAAAGCATTTGCAGACGACAAAATAAATATGATTGAGAAATGGAAATTTGATATGGAAAGGGTGAAAAACATAGAGGGAAATGGAGAAAATGCTAGTTACCAGCATTTTCTCCTTTTTTCACAATGTTTTCAAAAGACTTCTACCACCTACCGTTAAAAGTCGTCATTATGTGGTAAAGGGTTAAACATTTATTTTATATCGGTTAAGAATCAATCTCCTACAACTTATATTAACCCCTCTCGATTCTGCTTTCTGTGAACTACACCAGCACTAGGGTCGTAACTATGGGCCAATGAAAAATCCCAAAGTTGATACCCGCTCCTGGGTATCGAACTCGGGTTAAGAGGCCGACGTTCTAACCCACATCTAAATTCAAATATTAGGAAATAGCATATCTTTATCGGAAAGCGTGGATCCAAGATCAGACTGTACGCTATGTGCAGTCTGCTCTTGATCGACATGGTATGCAAAAGGTAACTAAGTCGCGTTTAGTAGCCCAAGTTTTAAACTAGATAAAAAATAAACGAATAGAGCGACTTGTCAACTTTTTATCTAATTATAGAATTTATTTCCCTGCAAATGACTAACACTTTGAACGACTGCACAATTATTTTCACAGTGTTTTAATTTAACTTATTTTCTACTTCCATTCGTATTCAATGTATCCTGCCACTTGGTTCTAAGACCTTTTTGTTAAGAAAAAAGAACGCAACTTTTGGTTGCATATAAGAAAATTAGTTTAGTATGCAAAGCTTGCAAAAAAAAAAAAAATATAAATTGTAAATGAAATACGTAGTGGTACCGGAGAGGAAAAAGAGTATATAAAAGAAATAAGAAACGAAAGCAATTTCAGAATATTACATTTAAAGAAAACAGATTATGCGAGAGGAGACTTGGAACCTTGTTCAAGGCTGTGGTAAATCATGTCGGCCCTAGCCGAAGGCGAGGTGGCGACATAATTCACCACAGCCGTGAACAAGTTTCAAAGTCCATCTGCCTCCTGACCGTACAACGAATTTTCTATACTGCAAAGTTTTACCATTCAAGCTTTTGCTACGCGAAAATTTTACCTGTTTTTTTTTTGTTTACAAAATTGAGTAAGCCGAAGAATGAGGGGAACCCCTATGAGTGCCCCAATACAATGAAAACTGACGTCACTAAAACTTTGGTAATACATGCTAAAACGTGCAGCTTGGTGAATAACCTAGATGCTAATGTTCATCGACGCCGCCATTTCGTACGGTGTTTCGACAGTGTAGTCATGTATACGGGGCTCCCGAAAGGGAAACTGCTTTTACGTGGGTTTTGCTAGTTTAAACGATATATATGTTCGGGGCATTTTATCCAATCAGATCACGAGAAATTTCTTTGCAGTATAATAATGTCGTATGGAGTTTTTGCCTTTACCACTTCACGTTCTGACCAGTCTTATTTTGATGGAAACGTCTGCTAATACAAGGTTGTGCTTTGAGTAGAGTGTACGAGCTTAATGAATTCAGAATTATGCAATTTCCATAAAAATAGTTTCCACTCCATTAGATAAAGAAGATACGAACGTAAAATATTCATGTTGAACTATGAATAATTTGTTGATGCTGATTTACTGGGTTGTTCGTGGGTACAATTTGAACAGGTTTTACAGCACGATCATGTGTCGTTTTCTCTGCAAAAAACTCCCAGATTCTTCGTCTCACCTCTCCGTCTCTGCGTATATTTCCTTTATCTTTCCATCTTTGTGTTCGTCCCTATCCTGCGCTAGTCTTGTGCTAATAATATTAAATTACTTTTTAGTATCGATATGAGTACAGACAAACAACAGCATTATATTTATACACCGATAAGAACAAAGCGATAGTTTGCAGATAAATCTGAAATGGCCCATAATTATATGCCTTTGTTTTAAAATTGTTTTATACCATATTAGTTAAACAAAGAAACAATAATTTGATTAAAACAGCAATATCCTTTCAGATTGATTTAAAAATACATTGTGTTTTAACTTGTATCTAATAAGATGCCATCAGATTTCTGTCAAGTGCACATTGCTACTCATACAAAGCGCGGGTATTGAAATAATAAATGTTGCCATACTCTTTAAAAAGGGGGGGGGGGCTTAAATCATTTGCAAAAGTATAGGCATGGAGCTTCATTCGCAGTCTGATCTGAGTAGAAAGTTTTGGGTATTTGTCAATTTTCTGCTTGTCAAGAAGTCGACCAAGTGATTAACTCGGTTGAAACAAAGTGGATTTTATGGATCAATGATCATGACTTTGTGATGTCTTGCTTGTTAAAACGTGCTTCGGACATGCATCAAAGCCACTTTTACCAGAGCGTGCCTCAATCATTATGTAATGGCTTGCAACACGCGAACAGGGCATTCGGACATTTGCGTAACGTGTCGTCTCGGATCGTAGTCCGCGCAGGCTGATTCGCAACGACACTTTCCGTTTTAACGTAATTTTCTGTTTTGCCAAAGTTTAATGAAGAACAAAATCTAATGCAGTCGTAATGTGCCGTCTCGGATTTGCATGCGCGGCCTGCGTAGGCTGATCCGAGAAGACACTTTACGCAAATGTCCAAATGCCCCTTTTCGCATGTTGCAAACTATTAATTTATGGCTTGATTAAGAACTCTTACCTCCTTAAATAGCAATAAAACCATTCATAATTTCTTGTACTGTTTTACAGGCATTTTGGAACAAAGTGTGCAGGCTGCGAGAAGGGGATTCCCCCGACAGAGGTGGTGCGCCGTGCCCAGGACAACGTGTATCATTTGGAATGTTTTGCGTGTTTAATGTGCAGCCGACAGTTGAACACGGGCGACGAGTTTTACTTGATGGAGGACAAAAAACTCGTCTGCAAATCCGATTATGAAAGCGCCAAAGCAAGAGGTAATTAACACTTCCGCTTCTAGATTAACCCTTTTAACTCTCTATTTGATGACAACATTGTGGATTTGTCTAATTTGAAAGCATTTTCAGACGTCAATTTTGAAGTGGCTCAAATGTCGGCATTTCTTTGAAAGGGTAGAAAAAATGGTAGGAAAACGACAAAAAGCTTTTTTGTTTTCCCAGCATGTTTTCAAAAATACCACCTCTTGAAAGTCGTTAAAAAGGGAATTGTTTTTTGCAATGGTTTTAGATCTAAGCACCTAAGACACATATTTGAGGCAAAATAGCGATTTCAAGTCTTTATTTTTCTGTAGAGCCTCAACAAAACTGAAAGAATGGATTTGAGATCAGGTCGCACACTTCGAACTGTTCAATCTGAATCCACACTGTTAAAAGTAAGCCTAACTATAGTTGTAAATGGCACTTAGCGTTAAGTATGTTAGCGTTTTTCGGTATCTAAAAATAGAATTCAACATTAAAGAGGGAGTTTTTGGTCATAGTAGGCCTATACCTAGACTTACCCCTGTGATATTGATTAATAAATTCAAATGTCAGTAAAAGCCGTCATTAACAGTCAAAAATTGCTTGATCTGTTTCAACGTTCTTTTCCCGTGCAAATCACGTGAATAATATTTTTGACATCTTTGGGAATAAAAATCGGCATACCTTCGCTGTTATCTATATATAACCTGCATGAGGGTACCAAGTCACTTTGAGAAGCAAAGCAGCCTTGATTTAAGTAGGGGTATGCGTGGATTCAAGTTCGTATAATCTTAACCCCGATCTACGTGGCCATCCGTAAAGACAACCAATTTTATCGGCTGAGATGAAAGGGTTAGAGTAATTAATTAATTGGATTTCTGGTGGAGGAGAAACCATTTTGAGGCCATTGTTGTGTTGTATTGGATCCAGTCATTCAAGTTCTATTAGAATGATGACAAAAATCTGCTTGTCCCTTAAACCCTCATCCTGTCAAGTTTTAATGCTTTATTTGTATGTTTACGTAGTGTTTATCGTTTTGTCAACATAATATGAGCTATATCGCTTCGGCCAATCTATTAAGTCATGCTGTCCTGAGGTCATTTGCACGACACATCAGCTGCTTTCAGGGACGTGGCTAGCTTCAAGTAAAGTTAATGCAAAAGTACCGAAGGTTTTACCTGAGACCCGAATTACTGAGAGAGGGGAGTGGGATTTCCCGGGATGGTCTGGGGGTCTCCTTCTCCCAGAAATAGTTTTGAATCTTGGAAGCTGTTGATGGCTTCCGGTGCCTTTTTTTTTTGTTTGGCATGTTTTGTTTTTGTTTTGTGGTTAAGCAAAGAGTGTGCTTGATCATGGTTTACATCGATAATAAAATAAATCGATGGTTGCCTATGATTTTGAAATTAAAATAAATTTTAACAACGATTAAATTGCAGGTTAGAAAGTGTTTTCTTAAAACAAGTAGTGCTCAACTGTATCTCTTCCAAATTTGCTGGGTTTTTTTTTGTCGAGAATGGTGATATTTTTCTCGACTCTAACCGAGTGACCTCAGTGAAAGCGCGACTTTTGTTTTTTATCACGCCTTAGATAGAACTTCCAAACAAAAGTGTCAAGGTTTGGCTAAGTACTATTTTTTCAGATGGCGTTTATGTTTGTCGTAAAATGATACTTGGTGTTGTGTGCATTTTAAGTACAAGGTCAACTACTATATCCCTGCAACATGTAAAAAGGGGCATTCGAACTTTCTCGTAAAGCGTCATCCCGGATAGACCTACGCAGTTTTTAGGTTATTTTCTGTTTTGCGTAAGTCTACTGTAGCACGAAATCCATTGTAATCGTGATGTACCGTCTCGGATTAAGCTGATCCGAGAAGACACTTTACTCAAATGTCCAAATGCCCCTTTTCGCGTGTTGCAGGCCATTTATTATCGTGTGAAACAAGCTCTTAACATTTTATTTTTTCATCCTCGATGAACGCCTCCTAGAAACCTACAGAGGGACTGTTTTCACAAATCATTTTAAATTCCATTCTTAGTCTAGCTCTAGATTTAGGAAGTGACAGAATTTCTGATTAGCTTAACCCTTTCCCAAACGACAAACTTTTGGACTAGACCAAATTGAAAGCACTTGCAGACGAAAATTCAGCTCTTGCTGAAAAGATGATTTTTGTCTATGATAGGGTAGAAAACATTGTGGGAAAAGGAGAAAATGCTGGTTACCAGCAATTTCTCCTTTTCCCACAATGTTTTCAAACGGCTACTATTCCAGACCCGTAAAAACCAGGGATTGTTTGGGAAAGGGTTAATCGTTTTTTTGCCAGGCTTTTGTAAATTGGAATTAAATACTTCTCTGTGACGCATTATACCAAGCTTGTCATGGCATATTTAATGAATATTAAATCCATTTTGTGAGAAAGAATTGTCGTTTGACGGGTAGAAAATTGTCCAGTATCAAAAAGTTTCGACTTGTGTCAACTTAAGGTAGTAAACCCGTAATACCGTTACTACAAGTGCAACATGGAATAAAATTTCTTCATATTTGACAAATATAGATTTATGCATATAATTATAATACTTTTGCACATTTTTAACCGACCAGAAATTCCTTTAATGTCTAGCTTGAAATTATTTGTTGATACTTTTGTGTTAGTTTCTAGAAAAGCCTTTTCGGGCTTAAACCTTTACCACACAATTCCGACTTTTAACACCCCTGTCAAAGAAGCCTTTCGGAAACATTGTGGGAAAAGGAGAAAGTGCTGGTAACCAGCATTTTCTGCTTTCGCCACATTGTTTTCTTCCCTATCAAAGACAACCTCAACAATTTTGGTCACATTTAATTTAGCCTCTGTGTATGCTTTTGGTTAGGATAAGTCTAAACTTCTGTTTATGGTAAAGGATTAAGGAGCTAAACCAAGTAACTGAGGAATTGTCACTTCAACCACACAAGATAGACTCGAACCATAAAAGGTGATGTCCAAAGGTTATCACCACGTATAACCTGATCTTGGAAAACATTATCATATGATGGAAGAAATGCTGGTCCAGACAGCCATTTTCAATATCGAGAGCTATCTATGCAATTTATGTGGCTGTCAAGGAGTTAATGTTCAATATGCAATTTCTATTTCTAGAGAATTTCGGGGACTACAGCCTAGATGACGCCAGTAAAAGGCCCCGGACAACCATAACTGCCAAACAACTCGAGGCCCTGAAGCGAGCTTATAACGAAAGTCCAAAACCGGCCAGACATGTACGGGAACAACTAAGTGCTGAGACGGGCCTCGATATGCGGGTCGTACAAGTTTGGTTTCAGAACAGGTAAACTTACACACGCACACAGAAAAAGTAAATTAATATGTTTGACTGAGATTTGAACTATTTTCTCTTAAAAGTCGGCATAATGCATCCGAAAAAAGTATCGACTCAGCTCAGCCTGCGCGGTCCATTCAGGCTGATCTGAATCAAAACTTTACGCTATTTATAAATTTTACCCGCTTGACCAATGTTTTCAATGTTTGGCATATTTCACTTCCATGTACATGAACATGCATCTTTGTACACGGGTTTCAAGAGTTTTGCTGCTTATCCAAGTGACTTATGTACCTTTTAATGCATTCGTTGTAGTTTTTTACCCTAGAGGATGTAGTCATTAACTTTCCAACTCTCTTGTCTTATCCTGAATTACTCAGACTAACCCTCTGAGTGAGTGAAATTGAAGATCTTTTAATGATGGTATCTCACCAGCTTTTGAATTTATACGGAAATACAAAATAAGTTTACGTAAAATATAGTTTCAAACAGCCTTAATCCTTTCTGTGCCAAAGCCTTTTGCAAATAGTAAGACCAAGGTCAGACTGTAGAGAACGTGCAAGTCTATTTGATAAATATCTTTCTGAGTTTCCGTGAATCTAATTTTCAACCATCGAAAGAGGACGACTTTCTATTTTTAGCGCTGAAAGAATTCAATCAGTTCTGTATTATTTTTGGGCCCGCCAAAGCTCAGTGATAAAATGTAGGACACATAAGCTGGACGTCCGGAACATTATTAGCTGCTCGGTCAGGTTGCAGGGACTTTAAAACTTGTTCACGGCTCTGGTGAATCATGTTTCCCCGAGCCAAAGGCGAGGTGACGACATGATTCACCACAGCCGTGAAGATTTTTCAAAGTCCCCTGCAACTTGACCGTATAACGGATTTATTATACTGCAAAATTTTAGCACTCCAAAGTTTGTTAAGTGAAATTCACTTGTTTTTTTTTTAATTGAGTACGCTGACGAAGTAGAATTTCCCTTCTGAGTGCCCCAATTCAATGAACATTGACACATTGACGTCAGTTGGAACTGACGTCACTGAAACCTTGGTAATATGTGCTGAAACGTGCAGCTTGGCGCATAATTTTGGTGTTAATCCTGACCGACGCCGCCATTTTGGGTGGTGTGTTGATAGTGTACTCATGTATACGAGGCTGCCGAAAGGGAAACTGCTTTTACATAGGTTTTACCAGTGTACATGATATATATATGTTCGGGATATATTATCCAATCAGATACCAAGATATTTCTTTGCAGTATAATAATATCATCAGTCGAAGCACTGGGCTTTCCGTATGTTTGTCCCGGGGCAAGACATTTCAGGGGCTTAACCCTTATCCTGCTAAATAGTTAAAATGAAATTTTCATTTCGTTAGTAAAAATATATATTGCCTCTTCAAAGTAATGTTTCGGGAAGTATACTTCGTTATCGAACAGTGTAGATCCAAGATCAGACTGCACGTTTTGTGCAGTCTGATCTTGATCTACAGTGTCCGCAATAGGTCAGTTAAGGGTTAACCTGGTACTGCTGAAACTTAGTACATACATGATAATTCAACCTATATAAGGATCAAAGAGATATATACGTCAAAGGTTTCAGTTGACAAGCAGACGGTACAGATTACGAACAGGATGCACGTTCTGCGCAGTCTGATCTTGATCTATGCCGTCCGCAAGGCATCAGATGACACTCATTTGGCTAGAAAAAATATGTCTATACATTTTCTGTATAATTCACCCAACAGGAGAGCCAAAGAAAAACGGTTAAAGAAAGATGCCGGCCGACAGAGATGGAGCCCATACCTGCGTCAACTGAAGAAAAATGGCGACATTGACAGCTCTTTGAGTGATGATCGTTCGGAAGATGGATTAAATGATTACCACGGTATGAATGATGACGTCATCATCTATCACGTCGTTTTACTAATTAGTAATACAACATATCAGTCTCATTAGCCAGGAAGCTAGTCCCTTGTTGAATAGAAAAATCGATGATAGTTTGTGATCTGTCTTTCTGGTAGGAACATGAAACCATCAAAGTTACAAATGACTGGAACAGAAATATGGGATCTGACATGAATTTGCGTTTGAGATAAAATTTTATTAAATGAGTCTACAGAAAATAAAAAAGATGAAATGATGTAATATATATAGGACCGGACATGAGATGGCTTTTGAGATAGAATTTTATAAAACGAGTCAAAGGAATATGTTGTAAAGTGAGCCTTTGGCTAGCTTATTAACATTGTTTTTGGCAAGTTTAATGAAATTTTATCTCAAACGCCAATGAATTCTTTGTATGATATGATGACAGTTCACATTTAATAGATCAGAATATGCAAAACAATCTGTGGATACACCCACGGTATTACCTATAAAACCCGTTCACAAGGTTCTCAAAAATGACGTCACACAATTTAGGAACTTCTACTTATTTCGAGCCGTATTGGAGTTTTTTTAGGAAGCAAGACGAAAATCTTGATAACCCAAACGGAAATTACTACAACAGAATATCTCTATTGATGTATGCCTGTGTGCATTTACAGAAAAATAGTTCATTAATTGACAATTTTATCAGAAAGCAGTAAGAAATCATAATGTATTCTTATTTAGGTCAAACATTCTTTTGATGAATGGCGGATGAATATCACGACTTTACATTTCGACCAATTAAATTAAAAAGCATTCAACAAGTAGCATACTCGCGAGTTACGTCATGATGTCATAGTATGGACCGTATTGGAGACTGTTAGATGCTGATTTGTCTTGTCCGATATAATTTGTGTGCCATGCATGCTGGAAAGTTTGTACGTATAAAACAACAAGTACTATTCCGCGGAGAAAACCACATTTATTGCCGCTTCAAGTCCTGTAAGGCCAAAGCATATTGGACATTGTCAGGTAGTGCAGCAATAAGATCAGACACGTTGTGTACAGTCTCATCTTAATCTACATAGTCTGCGAATGTACTGCAAAAGTCACAGAGCTGAAGACTCCGAAAATGCCTGAATATCCTTGATGTAAATTCTATCAAAATACAACAAAATTTGGAATCTGACCAAAATGTAAGCATCTAATGACAGCAATTTAAATGCAGCTCGAATGATTTTTTTTCCTAAATAGAGTGAAAAACATTGCGGGAAAAGGAGAAAATGCTGGTTCCCAGCATTTCTTCTTTTCCCACAATGTTTTCAAAAGCCTCTTTTGAAGGAGAGTCTGGTAGTGGGTAAAAAACAAACGTGTTGGTAACGCTTTTATTTCGCTCAAAAACGTGTACGATCTAAAAAAAACCACAGTAAAGGCAAAACAGTTTTTTTTCTTTTTTAATCAGCGAGGAAGAAAAAGATGTCATTTGACGAAAAATACTTGACGTTTTTTTTACCTATAAAAAGTGATTTATTTTAACCCGAAGGCACTTTGAGAGGAGAAGCCTTTTTTTGCAAGAAAGAAATCAATAAAACAGTTTTTTTGCCTCCGTAATATCAACAATTGTCGTCAGTCTAAAATTTCTTAGAATTTAATCGAAAAAAGAGACATGTAAAAAGTGTAAAATAAAAAAAAAAAATAAAAAATAAAGAACGTCTAGATGTTAGGTTTGCACAAAAACAGTTTCTTTGCGAATCAGGAAACGTTTATAAGAATGAACGCTAAGAAATTTTATATTCAATCAGTGTTTATATAGCTTCCAAGACGTCGGTTTAACCCTTTCCCAAACGACAAAGTTTGGACTCTTCCAAACCGAAAGAGTTTGCAGGCGACAATTTTAGATTGTGAGAAAAATGGCAGAAAGTTCTCAAAAAGGGTAGAAAACACTGCGGGAAAAGGAGAAATTGCTCGTTACGAGCAATTTCTCCTTTTCCCACAGTGTTTTCAAAAGACTTTTACTGCAGACACGTAAAAACCAGGGCTTGTTTAGGAAAGGGTTAATTATCAAAAAAACCGAAACATCGAAAATAAAACGTTTGAAGCCGCGCAGGAAACCACATGTTGTTGAATTTTCTTTTTCTATCAGTATGGCGCTGCCAATATGTCGTACATACTTACCATGAAAATGAACCATGCTCTGTGATAAAGGGCTCTAATCCATTTGCAACAAGTATCAACTGATGTCATTGTGCGCACTTCGCTCCCTCTGTATTCTGTATTATCATACTTTGATGTAAATGTCTCGGTTTTTTAACCCTTTACTCCATAGATACTCATTTCTACGCATTGCTTGAAGGAGCCTTTGAAAAGGTATCATATACAGATAAAAAAAAGGCTTCACCGTTGCTGTTATTTATGGCCAATTAGAGATACCATAGAAATGCTTTATGGGGTAAAGGGTTTATTGCGTGTGTATGTACACATTTCAAACCGACGATTTCTGTAAATGGTGTATAGGCTGAAGGTGATGATGCAGGATATAAGATTCTACCTCCATCGCCAACGAATATCAGATTCTTTTTGTCACACAACGGAATTTTACAAATTATAGATCAGAAGATGCAAAACTTACTACAGATGAAACCGCGGTAATATCCATAAAACCAATTTACTTCAGTGAAACACGTACAAAATAACGTCAAAAATGACGTCATACAATTGAGATATCGTACGTGTATAAGATAAGAAAATTTATAATAAGTAATTTACACTAACAACAAGGGAGGTTATGTGATATACATACATGTTCATGTAATAGATATATACATGTAACTAAAATAATTTTGAAAACGACGTTAAACGCTGTAAAATCAAATATCAGTGACACTAAAGTAAATAGTGTTTTAATTTCTCTGTTTCAGCTGATCTTGACGACTTGGAACCCGGCTCTGTGCACAGTGGAAGACTTTCTAGTGATATATTTTCGGGATCCATGGATCATGAGCAGGCTATGGGCAACCATGGACCTCATGGCCCACCAGGCACGCCTCCCATGGATTCATGGGGCCCCTATGGGGGTATGCTGAACAATGGTGGGTTCTTGGACAGACGGTCCCCTAATAACCCAATGAACGGTCACCTCTTACCGATGGATGGAATGCCCCCAATGATGGGCGGACCCATGGTCCCTAGAATGATGCCCCCGGATTTAAGTGAGAACTCTAGAGGTTACCCTGACTACGGACCTAATACAAATCACGTGGAAGTGTACTGATGCTTCTTTTAATGTATAGTTCATCATCTCATTACCGATTGGAAAAATAAAAGATAGAGCAGGCGACCCTGAAACATCCACGATCATTATGAAAATATATTTGCCATACTTTACTGAAGGGGAACTTAAAGCATCTGTGAAAAGTATCGACCAAGGTCAAGCATGCGCAGTCCGCGCAGGCTGACCTTGGTCGAAACCTTTTTATTTTTGATATTGCTTTTTGTTAATTTTCTGCGTGTCAGGCTGACCTGAACCGTCAATTTTCTGTATGTCAAAAGTTCAGTCTACCTCATGATATCGCCGCTTGCTTAAAATGTGGCTCCATGGATCCATGGTCATATGATGACTTGCTTGGTACTAGTATTTTATATCACGGAGATGCATTGAGCCCCCCCCCCCCCCCCCCCCCCCCCGCTTTTTGCTAGAACATAGCTCATGTCCGTTTGCTTCCAAAACTTCGTAACTACAGCTTGTTTTAAGCTGTAGTTACGAGGTTTTAGAAGCAAACCGACGATGTGTAATCGACTAGAGGCCACTGTACCAGACGACTGTTTTTACCTCCTTCAAATGGAGATCATCTGCAGACGACACATTCAATATTTATATGAATATGCCAAATATCTTTGAAAAATATCGTAAAGGTTATGGTGAAAATGTTGGTTATCAGTGTTTCCTTTTCTATATGGCCTGTCACATGCGAGAATGGGCATCCGGACGTTTGCGTAAAGTGTCGTCTTAGATCAGCCTGCGAAGTCCGCGCAGGCTAATCCGACACGATACTTTCCGCTTTAACTGTAACTGTCTAATTGGTGCATGTCTAGTGCAGCACAAAATATAATGTTGTCGTAAAGTGCCGTCTTGGATTTGCCTGTGCGGACTGCGAAGACTGATCCAAGACGATACTTTACGCAAATATCCGAATGCCCGTTTTCGCGTGTTGCAAGCCACATGACTTTCAAAATCTATCTCCCAAGGGAATGTTACAACAGAAAATGGCTTTGGTGAATGGCCAATTAACATTTAATGCAAGAATTCATGTCGAAAAAAATAACCCTTACGGTGCTAAGCGCAGCTCATTGACCTTTCATGGGCAGTGTAGATCAAGATAAGGCTGCACAAAACATGTAGTCTGATTTTGTTATCTACACTGTCCGGTAACGACAAAGACATGTTTTCCCGAAAAAAGTACCTTTGAAATAGCGCAATTTAGATCTTTACTACAGGTGTAATGCAGAGAAAGGACCCTCCCCTACAAAATGGCCCATGGCTCATTTCTCTACGAAGAGGAATGACCTGGGTCATTTTTCTACGTAGAGAAATAACCCCAGGGTCATTAGTCTACGTAGAGAAATGACACCAGAGGGTTATTTCTCTATGTAGAATAATGATTGGGGTCATTTCTCCAAGTAGTGAAATGACTTCTGAGGTCATTTCTCGACGCAGAATAATGACCTGGGACCTTTTGTAGGGGAAGGTCATTTCTCTGCATTACACCGGCTTAACCCATTACCACACAATTCCTACTTATGACTTTTGAAAGAAGTCTCTAGAAAACATTGTGGTAAAAGGAGAAAATGCTGTTAACCAGCATTTTCTCTTTTTCCCCACAATGTTTTCTACCCTTCACTGAACAAATTTCAAATTTTCAGTCACTTTTTTTTTGTTGTATGTAAATGCTTTCGATTTGGACAAACTTAAAATTTTGTCGTTTGGTAATGAGTTAAAATGGCCATTTACTTATTTAGCAAGAAACGGATTATAACAAAATCATAAATTTTTCGTTAGCGAATTTCTGTTTTTCCACGCCTTTTTTTCGACGTGACTCATACAGTTGTTTAAAGGAAGTATTGAGTCATCTAGATCCTGTATTTCGGGTATCGTATCAGTGTCATTTGTAAGCTAGTCATTGTCAAATTCTAGTCAAATTTTGAGTCTAGTCGTCACAACTCGGCAGATTCTGTAACTACATCTTACCTCGTCCGCAACAAGGAAGTTTCCACGAGAAGTGTATTCAATCACATCAGCTTAAACACGGCGGCGCAAAAACTACAGTGCATTTTTTTTACATTTATGAAGCTGTCGGCGAAAACTTCTAAGAAAAGTGAATTTGAATTTACGTTAAAAAAAAAGTACAGTGCTTGGGAACAAACGTACAACGATTTTGAAAAAAAAAAAATGTGACTCGTCCATATTTTTAATCGTTCTCAGTGCAGTAAATCTTTCTATTTCCGGCGATCTGAAGGTAAATACTGCGCATAATTCAGCAGAGGGACTTGTTAAACGGAATAACCGAAGTTTGTCGAATGACTTCGGGTGTGAACGTGATGATATCAGTGCAATCATAAACATTGTGTACATTCTATTGAATATTAGTGACAGCAGCATTTTTGTCTACATTCGGAAATAAATCTTAGTGAAATTGAAATAGTGTAAGTGGATATATGTGTCATTGTTTTCTTATAAACTTGTTAGAATTGCTGTTAAACAGTCCTACGGATGAAACAGTTTAAATTGGGCAGTTGAGATCAGTTGTATTTGCTTGGCATTTTCTGCTTTTTCCTCAAAGCCTTATTTCTTTGGATGTTTTGGACACGGTATTGTTTGATAAAGGGTACCAAACGTAGTTTAATTCATACATGTATGAATGTGTAGAAGGATGGAAGCCGGACTGACTGAAAGTAAAAAAGACGGCGAGTTCTGCGTAATACATTGTCTTGCAAAATCATCGGACATTGTTACATCGACACGCAAGTGTGCTATTTTAGTAACAACTTCCGTTGATCGAGCTCACATCAAACCACAGGACTTTGTAGCTCCATTGTTCTATCACTTAACTTCGAAATTTTCATTTCTCAATCATCGGAAATCGTTACTTAAAATCTTTGCATCGCCTCCAAATCGCATAAATGGTAATTATGGTGTTATTCTACGATATAGATGCGACAGGCTAGTGTGCTATTTTTAGTAACGGTGTCCGTTCATCAAGTAATGCAAATCCTGGTGTTCTGTAATAGACCAACGGAACTTCAGCAGTCTGTGTTAAAGCAATTAGAGCTAAATTCATGTTAGTTATTGTCAACGAATGGTTATCCCCTTTTTAGATACAGAATTTTAGCGAGGTTTGAAAGAATTGTGTACCATTGAAATGGAAACTTTCAGTAACTGGTTAAACTAGGTATTATTGACAAGCTAGCATTGCCTGGGTGAGCTGCAGCCGTGATTCTGCTACAACAGTGTATACCCGTGAGAAAAAAGTATCGACGAGATTCAGTCGGCGCAGGCTAATCCGAAACGACACTTTATGCAAATATTTGACGGCCCCTTTTCGCGTGTTGCAAGCCCTCATTGGTCTATTACTGCCATTTATTTATTCATTTATCTATTTCATTTACTGACAACTTGACCCTGGCCGTTTTGAAGAGTTTCAGAATTGCTTCTGTTTCAGCAGTGCTTCAGTAATATCACGGGCAATTTCGCTAACTTACTTGTTTCCTGTACTAGGCCGAGTTCTGAAATTCCTGACCATTTTCCTCATCAACGGGTTTTTGATAGAAATGAGCTCAAACCTTTGAAGTACACGTACATGTATATCAGTTCAAAATTCGATGCAGAGTATACCACGGTTTTCTTCGGCGTAGCTGAATGTGCTGGCATTTGACATACTTTTGTTTTCTAATAACAAATGAATAAAAAGAAATTGTGATTGGTCAAATATGTCAGACATGTTTATTCTAAGGATCCCTGCCCACTTGGTTACAAATTTGCGCCGTTTATCTTCTATTTCTTTTAAAGATATTTCTTGTTTTATTTTTTCATTTGCCCAATAGTGTTATATTGTGGTGATTTTAAGCTTGTTGATATTTAAAACTGTTTATTTAATCATTTATGACATTATTTCTTCTTTTGTTTGTATCTTGTGTTATCTATTCTAGTCGTATAGTAAGGGTGGACCAGGATGTTTATACTAGATGCATGTAGTCTCTTAAGTGAAATTTATTGAAAATCAGCCATGCTTTGTGAAATTGGGGCTTGATTCCTCTGCGAAAATAGTATCAACGAGGTTCTGTCTATACAGTCTACGCAGGCTGTCCTTGACCGAAACGTTTTGCTACTGGTAATAGTTCTGTATCTAATAAAAGGACCAGTCTACCTCATGATTTGGTCAGCTTTCAGATAAAAATGGGTTTTATAGATTTATTATAATGAGAAGACAACGTATTACGGAGATACATTAAACCCCTTTTAGTCAGAGCATCGCTAAGATGTGTAAGGGGACACAACTCATGAAACACAAATCGTCGGTGTACTTCCAAAACCTCGTAACTACTTGTTACAAGCTGTAGTTACGAGGTTTTGGAAGTAGACCGACGAAATGTGACCCGTCACGCAAAATGGTACCATAAGGGAACTGCGAAAACTGTCAACCCTGGTCAGACTGCGCGAATTGCACAGGCTGACCAGGGTTGACACTTTTCGCTTTTATGATATTTTCTAAATGAAAAGTGGTCATTCTAAGTTGTTATACAATCATTTCTGAACTATCAGCTTAAATTGACATGCACTCTTCTTGATTTGTTGTCATCTAATTGATTGAGGGAATTCCCAGGTGGTCCCTTTTTGCGTGATGGGTCACAAATGTTCTAACTTGTGACAGTGTGACTTAGTGTAGTTAGTTGAGTGATTAAACATGATCGGTTGTGGAAATTAGTTAAAATGTGAAATGTTACGGTAACTTTGTCTTTAATATCGAAACAAAGTTACACCAATTTAACACATTTTATCACATAACTCCCCTTGTTTTCAATGTGATACAGCCATTACGAATGTGAGGTAAGAAAATGGTGCTGTATTTTGGTCAACACTTTGTAATTTTACGCTTCATTTCTAAAGCATTACTGACCAAGGTTCCTGGTGGAAATTAGTGGTCAAAATTCTTAGTCGTGATTCGGTTGTTAATTTAATCACTTGTACACTCAAAACAAAATCAATATATGCAAATTTCTTCGGAACTATTTTTCGTTCGTAATGTACCTGTCAAAGTAAGCACACAGGGTTCGTGTAAATTTCACTACACATTATACATGTATGCCTCTAATCAACACATTCTGGACTATAATTCTTGCTATACAGTAATGTGATAAAAAAAATCTGACTCGTTGACTTTTGAGGTAAAAAATTTTAATCGTCCAAGAAAAAATGTTATTAAGCTCGCCACAGGCTCGCTTAATAACTTTTTTGTAGACTTATTCAATATTTTTTTATCTCAAAAACTAACTCATGTCAGATCCTATATATCTCCACTTTTATTGATCCTGGGAGGAAGCATTTGAAAAATATCGTTGGAAAAAAGAGAAAATGCTTGTAACCAGCATTTTTTTCCCTTTTCCAACAACGTTTTCTATCCTTCCAAAACAAGATTTTAATCTTTGTTACATGTCCGTTTTGTCGTCTGCATATGCTTACAAAAAATGCACAGAACGTGCAGTCTGATCTTAGATCTACACTGTCTGATGAGGAGATATATTTCACCACAAAACACCTGTTTGTCGGGTTTTTACCATCGTCTTGAAAGTTTTACCTTAATGTAGTTAACTCCCGACCTTGTTTGTGTCCCATAAACAAGAGCTTGTTTGGTAAAGTTTTAATCTGTCTATTGGAATTTGGACAAATGCAAACACTATTCAGAGACAGACAGAGAAAGACAGAGGGCGCGAGCTATCGAGAGAGAGAGAGAGAGAGAGAGAGAGAGGGGTGTCTGGATTTGTTTTGCATTTACACAAGATGAACTTATCAGTTTCTACATATTTGTATGAATACTTCTAGTCTAAATATAGGTACAATGAATGTAGAACTAGCATCATACTAAGACTTCAATTAGTTCTAGGATTGTCATGTTCCTTTTCATATACCTTTGTTCTGTGAAAGATTACAAATGGTTGTTCTGAATGGATAGCGTACATAAATAAATTTATAAATATGGAAGCCAAAATTGTGTTCAGGTTGTTGTTGTTCCTTTTAGATCGAAGACCGATTAAATTTGAGGCGAAGAGACTGAAATATTCTTACAGCTTGGTTTAATTTCAATTCTGCTGTTTATGGCCGTTTTCAACATTATATCGCGGCGGCCGGTGCACCTAACCATGCTTTCCTGAATTTCTTTAATCAGTACTCTGAACAAATTTCCTTTCAAACCACTAACTGCTTTCCCACATAACCATCGTCGAAAGAATGATCAGCGGTGAGAAACGTCTTACAGCATGACTGTTACAGTGAAGCTGGTATAAATCCAAGATTCTTTTCAGTGGCTTGAAGTTGCAAACATATTCTACATTTGCAATGACAAATGTCTTGTTGGAAAGACTAATGTACATTGTAATTTAGTCATGCACTGACAATAGAGGAATAATGCTTTTTCAAACGAAACGAGATATCACATAATCAGGAATCAAAAATATCAATTTAGTTATAAAAGCTCACTGGACGGAAGTTTTAGCTCTTACACTTTCTTTTTACCTCTGCGCAACATATTACTCTGAAAGCTATATAGACCGATTCCTCGATAAATAGACATCTATACATATTAGTTGCACCCGTTCTAAATTATTTTGCATCTATTTCGTAGTGAATCTTTCAATATACATCACGTTCGTGAATATATGAACAGTGGCCTATTTGTGCACTGAATAAAGGTCATATATATATAAATGTCGTAGGCCAGATTGGAATCTAGGCAGATCCGGAATCTGCCTAGACCAAATTAGAATTCAAATTTTGTGTAGACCAAAATGCATTGTTTTCTAATATATTTTTTTAAAATATATTGATTTAATTATGTTTACAATTGAGAAGAATTTCCATTTAAAGCATTTTATATGATTTTTCCACAATCGCTCTTTTTTCCACCTTTTTTATTAGTACAAGACATTCAAAACTTATATTTACTCTGAATTTCTGACTAAAACTTCTTTTATTTTGGAGTTTACGTATAAAAGTAAGATGATTCATATGTAGACGCCCTATATTCAACGAGAAATTATCAAAATTTGGTTTAGGCAGATTGTAGAACTGCAAAGCTAAACTGGAATCCTGATTTGTTATAGACAAATTCCAGTTTGGTCTAGGCAGATTCCGGATCTGCGTGGATTCCAGTTTGGACTACGACATATATATGACATGGGTTTTTTTTTCCCCAAAATAATTTGTCGTAAATTAATTCAATCTTGGAATAAACAAATGAATTATACGGCATTTAAACCGTTACCACACAATTACGACTTTTGACGACCCTGAGAAAGAAGCCCTTTGAAAACATTGTGGGAAAAGGAGAAAATGCTGGTAACCAGCATTTTCTTCGTGTCCAACAATGATTTAAACCCTATCAATAAACAAACGGACCATTTGAACCACATTGAAATTATGATATGCAAATGCTTTCAATTTGGCCAGGGCTAAAATTTTGTTGTCTGGTAGAGGGTTAAATAATGTGTGTGTAGTAAGTTGGTGTATTTACTCAGTATAAAGGAGCTGAGGAAACGGTGTAAGCGGGGAACGTTTTTGCGGTAAAAGCAGCCCATCGCCCTCCAACAAATGATCTCAAGTGTAAACTTTCTTTTTCACCACTGGTAATGTTAAAAAGCTATGATCTTTGAACTAAAAAGGTATCCTAGCAATGTATGCCGTTCTGGTGCAAAGCATAGGTACATCGTGATCATGTTGGGCTCTAACCGAATTACGAAATTACTTGAAAATGGAACATAGTGCCACGGGGGGGGGGGGTGGGGAACTGTACAGGAAATGAGACCATGTTTATGATCGTAATACTAAAGATATTCCAGCGTATGATTGGTTTATGGCCGTAACATGTGAGGCGTTTCAAACACACAGAACATTACCAGAACTATAGATACGGTACTTGTCAGCCTGATTCTTACGTATATATTTGAGCTTCATATCCACACCCATCTCTCTATTTTATCTGGATTCATGGAAAGTAAAATCACTCCCCAATTGGCAACAGAAAAGTGACACGTTTGCATTTGGGGGGAATATCTTCGATTTACTTAAAAAAAACTCGTAACTACAGCTTCAAACAAGCTGTAATTACGAGGTTTTTGAAGTAAACCGACGATATTCTTGTACTTTTTCTTTTTCAGCGTAGCTGAATATGCTGGCTTTTGACCTAATTTTCGGTACTGATGACAAATGAATAAATAGAAATCTGTGATTGGTTAGAAAAATAGACATGTTTATTCTAAGGGCCCCTGTAATAAAAATAAATATGTACATGTTTATTCAAAAGGGTTCCTACCTATTCGCTAGCATATTTACGCCGTATATCCTTTTTATAGGTATTTTTTGTTTGTGATGGGAAGGGGAAAACAATTTGAGGCTAAAATGTCTCAGTACATGAAGATAAAATCACCTTGTCAGCTCTTCGGCATCTTGTCCCATATCATTAATCCTTTACCCCATAAGGCATTTCTATGGTATCTCTAATTGACAATGAATAACACCAAGGATGAAGCTGTTTCTTATGTGTATATGACACCTTTTGATAGCAAAGAAAACATTGTGGCAAAAGGTGAAATTACTCCTCACGACCAATTTCACCTTTTGCCACAATGTTTTCCAAAGGCTCCTACAAGCAATGCGTTGAAATGAGTATCTATGGAGTAAAGGGTTAATTCACTCTTACCTTTTTCAAAAACGTTTTTTTTAAAACCGAAATTGCGCGTCATTTTTAAGAAAGTCTTGAAGAATAAGGTTTCTCTGTAAAATACAATTACTAGCTTTAGATTTCTGCGGGTAATTTAACATCTTAAGTTTCCTTTATTTGAATTAAAAAATATAATGCTTTTATTGCCTTACTAAAATTGCAATCAAGTCAAATGTCATTTTATTACCACAGTTATCTTCGTTTCCGTTATGTATTTCAATAACATTTACATGGTTTGTCGACATTCTGTCATTGCGCAACACACATGGAAGTAATGAATACTCATCATTAAAATGTCATCTAACAAATCTTTCACATTTACCCTTTGACTACTCTGTAAATCAACCAAATATATCCTGCATACAGAACCTGGATCCTGTATAGTCAAGTTAATTGTAGCCACAGCAACTCATGAGATATTTTAAGTTAAAGATCACGACCAGATCTCCTCTGCCGTGTAGCTAGGTATTGCTTTTTATAATACCAAGCTTCATGGAACATGCAATTTGAAACAATTTGGTACACAGTACACGCCAAACGCTAAATGATACACTTACCGTAAAAAGCGTCATAAACAGTGGAAATGAAATTTGATATTTCGGCTATACTTCCCCCTTTTCGCCGTTTTTGAGAGAACAGCCATGCATTCTAAAAAGATCATATAATAGTTGCAAGACTTCGACGGCAGGAATGGCATACATAAATATTTAAATATCCACTGCAACTGTAATTAATTACGATTATGCCTACTTTTCTGCCTATTTCACAAAAAGTTTTGCTGCTTGGAATATCTACAAATGCCTACTCTTTGTGAAGTTCTTTCAGAAAGTATTTCATTACAAGTATAATACAGTTTAATGGTCGAGATAGATGGAATAAAAGTTTGGAAAACACAATAAAAACCATGTCTACCCTTTTGTAAACCGCATCTCTAACTGATTTCTTTTCACTTATTACGCGTAAACTTTTGATGAAACTTTGCATCACCTAAATGTTCTACTTTAAAAGTTACAGGCACCACATAACATTGAAACCGATTGATGATTTTTTTTTTAAATATACCCAAATTCAAACATGCACCGGGCGCAGCGGCTCAGTCGGTGACAAAGACTTACAGGACTGGTAAAACAGAGTTGTGAAACTGATGCCCTACACGACTATGCTATTGTTCAGAACTGAACATCCACATTACGACAGAAATCATTCGTCGTTACCGCATCGTCCATCTTGACAGTATTTATGTAGTAGAAGAGTAGATGGCGTTATGCACCCTATTGACCTAGGGGGAACAATTTAGCACGCATGGGGCCAGAGCATTAGCCGCGATCTTATGACTGAAGTGTCCCAGGAAACAGCTTAAAATACTATTCCAAATAAATGAATAAAAATATCCCAATTTTAGGGCTAGGAAGCCATCTTTTAGCAATGATCTATATTTTTTAAGCATGATTAATTCTAAATACATAGATATTACACCTAAATTAGTCAGAAAAACGGTTTACACTCCCGTAACCCCTGCCACAAAACGAATGACGTCAACTATTGTCGACATTTTTGATTGAAAAGAGCTATCGAAGTCCATATTTGCTTGCCGGTAGGTGAAAATCGCATGTTCGTTTCAAGATGAACGTCATAAATGATGAATTATTATGTAAACACGATATCCTTTACTTTTGTTTAAATAGTGCAGTATTGTGAAGATACATTTCAGAAACTTTTGATATCAAAGATTATTTCGGGGTGCGAAATAGGAGTCAAGATGTCACGATTTAACCCATTACCACACAATCCCTACTTTTGACGCCCCTCAGAAAGAAGCCTTTTGAAAACACTGTAGGAAAAGGAGAAAATGCTGGTAACCAGCATTTTCTCCTTTTCCCACACTGTTTTCTATCCTTTCCAGAACAAATTTCAATTTTTTAGCCACCTTTATTTTGTCGTCTGCAAATGCTTTCAATTTGGACCATTCTAAAATTTTCTCGTGTGGTAAAGAGTTAAATCATTTTCCCACCTAACTTTTATGACACCGAACTGACCAGAAGGGTAGCCACCTTAACATCTCGTCTGATCTCAAAGATGTATTGACTGGATATTCGAAACTGGTCGGTGATCACTGAAATTCTTGCGAGATTCGAAAATAGGGTTTGTTGAAATATTTGCCAAGGAAACGAAATGATAATTAATCATCGAAACAACTGGACTTAAAAGAGAGCATACAGATACTTGGACACGATTCCAAAAATATATTTTTAGCTTGCATTGAACTCTCAAAGAAACAAATGTGAACACTTTATCATTTTCCAGAGCAAATATGTATACAAATCTGCATTTGCGTATACTATTGTACTCGTTTTTGATTATCTGAATCTACCAGTTTCGAGCCCAACATCCCTTTGTGATGGCATATTACACATACCGTCTATTTTATGCAGAACGGTAGAAGAAAGAAACTTAAAAACGCTTAAAATCAAATGTTGCAGATTACTGGCACTCAAAGAGTGAAACCTTTTGTCTGCGTATGTTCTTGCATGTATAAAGCCTCGTAACGTCCAGATTTAATATAAAATCCCTTTAGGGCTTTAACGAACGCGTGCGTTATGTGGCAAGGTTCATCAGTATCTGAATACCAATCCTTTGATCTCGTTGTTAACTCTTTACCGGATGACACAATTTTATGCTTGTCCTAGTGAAAGCATTTGTAGAAAACACATTTTAATATGGCTTGTATGATGAACTTGTTCCTGATAGAGTAATTACCCATTATGGGAATAGGTGAAAATGCTGGTGAGTAGCATTTTCTCCTTTTCCCACAATGTTTTTAATAGTTTCTTTGTCTGGGTCATAAAAACAATGACCTATATTTGGTGTCTGAGTCGAATTTCGGAAATGTTGGCGTATGCGGCCCTTTTTTTTTATACTTTAAAACAAAAATGAGGTCGAGTGCTAGAAGCTTTGGTAATAAAAATTCCATGTTCAAAGGTACATTTTCTTTTCTGCTTTTCTAGTTTTGATTATTTCAATTCTTTTGTCAGTTGAAATCAGGTTTCCGCTCGTCAAAAGCGTAAACAAAGCTCTCTTTTTCCCTCAATTTAAAATTACTCTCATGCTCAATTCGAATGATATGCTGTTGCAAAGCATGTTACAGCCACGTAGGAAGGATTTCAACATTGGGGGGGCTAACTTCGAAATACTGAGATTTTTTACGTGGTTGTTTAATTGCGCTAAGAACTCGTATTTTAGTTACTATGATTTTCAAAATTATTGGGGGGCTGAGCCCCCCCTGTTCCTACGGGCCTGCGTTAAAACCACATCATACGTTTAATGAAATTGGCGTTGCAAAATTAGTTATCAATGGAATTACGGGTAGACTTCTTAGAATTCTAGTTTCTGAACCCCAGAACATACATGTAAAAGATAGCAGTCCAACAAGATGCCGTTGCATTAAAAATTTCGTTGTCTGCGCATGTCATATTCTTCGAAATTTCGAACTGTCTGCTATGACGGATCGTGTATCCTGTACAGGAGAAATATTACTACGCGATGTGTAAACTAAAACTTACCGCTTTTAGAGTTGCAATGAAGCAAATAGTTATTAACATTACATTGTAGAAAAAATTAGCCTGTTTTTTTTTCAAATTTCTTTAAAATGTAATACCTTCAAAAGGGAAAAATGTTTTTTTTTTTTAACAAATACTATTTTTTAAGGCGCATTTTAGAAAACAGTTCCTAAGTATACAATTCAGGGAAACCAGAATTTGTGCAGGGTTTTTTTTTTTTCAAAGAATTATTTTCAAGAAGTGTCTGGGCTTATAACGAAGCTTATAAACAAGCCTGTAGAGGTTGTTTTTGTAAATAATAGTAACTGGTGCATAGGTTACATGCTGGCTGACAATACCTGAATGAATCGTACCAGGAGGTGTTTTATTGAGTAAACTTTAATTTTATTTTGAAATTTGAAGTGACGGTTGTAGTTTTGAAAAGTAGTTCGGTTCTGTACCCAGAATGCCCAAATCAGATAGGTCTGTAGTTTGAAAATTGACACCTAGCGAAAGATAATGAAAAATTTCTCGATCCTGCCCAGGGACTTTTAGGACGACTTATGAACTGTCTGGTACAACTGAACATCACACGTGTTTCCAATTTCCACAGATATGTATTGTACAGCGTACTACCTTTTCCGTTTTATTTTTATAGACCAAGTCTTTGCAGAAAGATGCCGTCTTGCAGTCTACCAAATGATAAGTGTAACACTTGAGAAAAGATACTATTTCAAGAAGTAACAAACAAACGAGATTTATTTTTTTAAGCAATTTAACTCTATCACATTGTAAGCCACTGTTACAATTGACGAAAAACAAAAGTTGCTGAACTCGGCAGTCTTTCCATTTACTACAGTGTTTAACCCTTTCCCAAACAATAAAATTTTAGACTGGTTCAAATTGAGAGCACTTGTAGACAACAAAATAAATTTGACTCAGAAATTGAAATTTGTTTCTAGCAGGGTAGAAAACACTGTGGGAATAGGAGAAAATGCTGGTTACCAGCATTTTCTCCTTTTCCCACAATGTTTTCAAAAGGCTTCTATCTCAGGGTCGTAAAAACCCTCTCTTTTGACATCAAACGAGACCAAAGTTATGAACGGTGTAGTGGATTAATAAACCTTTATCCACGTGTTGCAAAAAGAATGGCATTGGCTTATTTGCATGTTGCGTTCAAAACTGCATAGACACGTGTACTTCATGAATAGCAGAATTATATTTCTACTAATGGCTGTCTTTTCCTGCACGACGTTCTGTCTATTAAAAACAATCCGGCTAAAAAAAGTACAAACTGATACATTTAATTAGAAGACCATTTCACTCTTTACCTAACGATAAAATGTTTGATTTGTTGGAAATTGAATCATTTCCTGACGACAAATTTAATGTTACTCAATTCCTTGGACCTGTCTCAAACAGGGTAGTAAACCTTGTGGAAAAAGGAGAAAATGCTGGTTACCAGCATTTTTCTCTACAAAGTTTACAAACGACACCTACATTTTGGTCGTTAAAAATAGGGATTGTGAGGTAAAGGACTTATTCTTCACTAAACGATATGGCGTTTTTACAACTCTGAGGAAGACAATTTTAGAACACTGCCTGGGAAAATAACATCATGCTGATAACCAATTCAAAGACAAACTCCGACATTTGAAAAGAAAAAATTTTTGCATGCCGTCTGTCAATCATTTTAATATGGACGAGACTAAACTTTTGTCGTCACGTAAAGAGTTGCAAGACATTTCTAGCTCGCAATCACATCCGCTACCATTCATTCGATCTATCAGCAATATCTATTGACACGGTTTCGTGGAAGTTTCAGTTTCCGCCTGGGGAGGAAGCGATTTACCGCGGAGCACAATATACCCAACAATACTGTTTTCACATGGAGCGTTCATTTCTGCCGCATTACCAACTTCCGGTTCTTGTGTCATTGAATGGAAAATGATTTCCGATAGTCCAAAGTATTTCCTTCCTATCGGAAACGCCACAATAAACAGCATATCGGGCGATCCATCTCGACAGGTCCGTTGTGATATTGGCTCCAGGGACAGCAAATTAAAACATATTTCTAAATAACGGCGCAGTAAAGGGAAGCGCGGTAATTCTCGACTAATTAAAAGTTGGCGTGCGCGACTGATATCAGTGTCAATCTACCTGCTCCGATATCTTCTGACCCTTTTCTTGACTGAAATAGATATCGAACTTGTCATGAAGTGATGAAATAGTTAAAGTAACCTAACATTTTGTTTTGATTTATGTATGTATGAAGACTAGAAAAGAATACTTTTTGGCAAGGAAGGCTGAGTGCTCTTTTCAGAAACACTCTGAAATTATATATTGGCCAATACTTCGCTGAAAATATAGCTTAACTAAGTGGCCGTTAAAAGCAAAGTGTTAATTTTCCATCGTGTTATCCGGACACATGGTCTCGTTAGAAGATGAAATAGTAAAAATGTTTTAACTCTTAGAGCACCGTATTAAACTAACAGAAATACTTTTTCTAGAAATATGATCCGACTACTTGCACTTTCATAGCTGCTGCTGCTGTTGACATTGTTTTCGCAAAGCGGACAGTGTAGACCGAATATCAGGCTACGCGTTTTGTTCAGCCTAATCTTAATCTAAAATTACCGCCATGATAATTTTAGCTGAGAAAAACACTTCAAGGGTTAATGCACATATACATACGGTTCCGTGTCAACTTTGATTTTAACTTTTCGACGTTATATTCAGATCAGTCAACATCACTTCAAAAAAATCAAACCTAAATGTGGACATTCTTTCATCTACGATGATATAAATTCATATTTCATAAGGACAAGGAATTATTGCACCTTTTGCATCTTTTATACAGGATAGATCTTATTATTTGATTCAGTGAAAGATCAAAATTTATAACATAACACCCCCTTGTTTACAGGTGTGATACAGCCACCCCCTTGTCTACACATGTAATAACGGCCATTACGAATTTTCTTATCCTACACATACTTGTGGTGAGATGGATTTCATGACGCAAATATCGTCGGTTTGCTTCCAAAACCTCGTAACTACAGCTAGTTACGAGGTTTTGGAAGCAAACCGACGATATATGCTGATACAAATTTGATATTATAACCGTCTGCATTTCTGTTTGATGCGACCAGGCTGAGTTGCATGTGAAAAGAGGTGTGTATCTGATGAAACCGAAACAAAAAAAACAACAAGCATATTTTTGTATTAATAACAAGGCGACGAAGCACCAATTTAATGGAAAATTAATGCTTCTTGGTTTCAGGGAACTATAATGTTGATGTCAGGCTAGGAACAATGATAATGTTCGTGTAAACAGCTCTAGTAGGCCAACATCGCTTTATGCTAGGATAGTCATCCATGTAATTGTATCATTAGAGGCAGCCTAATTAATTTTCTTGCACACTGAAAATGGAAATAAGTCGATGCGAAGTTTGAATTAAATGAAATACTTTTCGGTATTCTACGATCGAAACTGTTGGAACCCTCGCCTTCTACTCGGGCTTCAACAACTACGACAGGATCCGACGATTGTAGATGAAAGAAAAACTTTTATTAATGAACGAGCCTAATCAATGCCTTGACAGAAATGTGCGTTTGGGAAAGAAATATGTCGAACTTTAGAAAGCCAGCAAACAACTACTAGGTTACTACATAGATTTATATCAAATCATTCCGTTTAGCCAAACAGATGTTGTGTTAATTTCTACTCCGTGTTACTTCAACAATTATTATTTTGATCTTACAACACCTCAGACAAAAGAATCCCCTCCCTATTTATCACATAACCTCCTTTGTTTTCACTGTAATATTCCCATTACGAATTTTCTTATCTTATATAATTTATCTGATATACGTTTGCTATCACAATTGTGTGAGGTCATTTTTGACATCATTTTGTGTGTATTAACGCGAATAGGTGCATTCGGACATTTGCGTAAAGTGTCGTCTCGGATTAGCCTGCGCAGTCTGCGCAGGCTAATCCGAGACGACACTTTACGACTACATTAGATTTTGTGCTACAGTAGACTTGCGTAAAACAGAAAATCACATAAAATCGGAAAATGTCGTTTCGGATTAGCTTGTGCGGACTGCACACGCTGATCAGAGACGACATTTTACGCAAATGTCCGAATGACCCTTTTCGTGTGTTGCACTCCATTTTGTGTGTAATTCGTAGAAGTGAATGCGTTTCATGGATACTACTGCGGGGGCATTTAACTCTTTACCACACGAGAAAATTTTAGACTGGTCCAAATTTAAAGCATTTGCAGACGACAAAATAAAGGTGACTGGAAAATTTAAATTTGTTCTGGGAAGGGTAGAAAACACTGTGGGAAAAGGAGAAAATGCTGATTACCAGCATTTTCTCCTTTTCCCACAGTGTTTTCAAAAGGCTTCTTTCTCAGGGGCATCAAAAGTAGGGATTGTGTGGTAATGGGTTAAAGATGGTTTTGCATCTTCTAATCTATAATTTGTGAGATATCATTATGTGATTAAAAGAATCTCATAATCTTTGGCTTATAGATTAGAATTTTATCAAACTCGTCAAGACAAAATGTTATTAAGCTCGCTAAAGGCTCGCTTAATAACATTTTTTCTAGACACGTTTAAAAATATTTCCTCAACCCAACAAACCAAACCAATTCATGTCAGATCCTATAAATATGTCTCTGTTACCGAGACTTTTATCATAACGATGATGAAAACTAGGTTGATAACAAATATTCGGTTATTATGAATTTTTATCAAATTAAACCAAGAATTTGATTTAGCCAATCAGAAGTCATGTTACTTTCTAAATATCTAAAATAAGACTAAAAATGAAACTAGGACTGGTTTGTGAGCAGGGGCCCTGAAATTGTTTTCAGTATAGAAATTTTCCGAGACAGTTTTCCGAAAAACCAAGACCGATATAGTTTTATCAATTTCATCTCCACTAATTAGACTCTATTTATCTGTGTCATCTCCGAGAACAGACGGGCCTTGTTGATGAGAGAGTCAATGTCATCGGGTTGTGTCTGTTTGAGTCTCCGAATATCGTGTTTCTATCAAACGCTGCTTTGCGTATTTAAGGGAATTCTTTATATAAGGAAGTAGATGGTTTTAAAGGCTTACATAGGCCATGAACATGGAAAAAGATATACCCGGTAATCTTAAACAATTTACCAAAATTTTAGAATGAGCCAAGTTGGAAGCATTTGTAGACGACAAAATTAACGTGATAAAAAGAACTGAATTCTGTTCTTGGAGGGTGGAAAAAAATGTGGGAAAGGGAAAAATGCATTTTCTCCTTTTCCCCAATGTTTTCAAAAGGCTTCTGTTTAAGGTTTGTTAAAACAAGGGATAGGCTGGGAAAGGTTTAAACCCTTAATGTAACGAACGAATTATTTTATTGACAAAAACGTACATAGTTTTGTAATCATAGAAACATACACAATGTAATTATCATCGTGCCGTAGCCTCCAATAGACATGAAATAGTTTTATATAAAAGAGTTTTTGCATGGAAAGGAAAGAACAACGGACAGTTTGCAAGATGACGTAATGAGGCGAGGGTAAATAATACAAAGTCGACCGCAACACCTTTAATTCTTACTGCAGAAACAACAACAAATAGGAACATTGAAAAACTTGTTGTTTATTATCAAAAGCTATCGAACATGTGTTCATAAGTATGGATACAACTCGTGTACATAAGCATGGATAGTACCATAATCATCAAGTGGTCAAATTTACAATTGTCATCATCATTTTAGTTTTAAAGTCTTGATAAAAAGAGATGAAACAGGAATAATGGCTTTGCCCCAAGGCCGCAAGATCAAAATACAACTATAAGAGCACCAACCTGGACAATTTCACAAAAAGCAAAGCAACGCCATCATGTAGCTATACTTCGACGTCATCTTCGAAATCATCCGAACCAAAATGTCCACATTTTGGTTCGGCTGATTTCGAAGATGACGTCGAACTATTACTTTAAACATTTTTAATTTACATCAATTAAGAAACAAGGTCTAACAGCTTATACTAATCTCTCTCGATTCTGCTTCCTGGGAACTACTGGGAACTACACCAGTACTCGCACTGACTTTGTGGGCCAATGAAAAATCCCCTAGTTGACTGCCGCTTCCGGGTACCGATGTACGTCGAAGAATTGTCATTGCCCTGTTCTTGTGGCCGTCGTCGTAGTAGAAACACTTGGACATTTTATAATGTCTCTGTCATTAGTTGTTGACTATCAAAAGGAGAACCCATAGAACAAGGGCAGGAAAACATCAAAATATTTTTGACACAGTAATACCCCTTTCACTAAAATTCAATCTATTTCTAAGAGTAACTGCAACTGAGCGTTAGTATCCGCATGTGACCCTCTTGTTTGACTAAGCATCGAAACAGCTATAATACTCTATTGCTTTTTAAAGGTTGACAAAACTGCTGGAAAAATGAAGATACAACACTGTAATTGTCAGATTATTATGAACTGATATTTTTTCCTAGAATCGATGAAATAGCACTGTAAGAAACGTTATCATTTACAAATGTAGCATTTCAGTCAGTTTTTCCCCTGTGTTTATGCCCTCATTCTTTGTAAACAAATTTGTTTACCTTTCATTAATCATATACAGGGGCGTAGGAAAAAAAGTCATAAGCATTATGCCGAAGGCGGTCACGAGAGCCAGAATCGATAGTGGAGCCATTGCTGTTTACGAATAGACACAAACGGACTATGTTGTAGCAATGAATGTAAAACTTTCGCTTGATAAATCTTTGGTTATCAGTTTCCAATAATGCTTGTGTTTGGGATAAAAAGTTTAAAAATTACGTAGATTCTACTATGATGAAATAAATCATAAATCCAACTTGATGATGTTTATAATTTCCATGTCATGGCTCCTAGTTTTACACCTGTGGTCTCAAAAACAAGCAAATAATCTTCTTTCTATCGTGGTCTATTGTTTGATAAAAAAAAATAAAAACAACGATAGAATGAAGATTATTTCGATTAATATAATCAACTCTTAATGAAAGGAAAACAGGATCATAATTAGATTAAAAACGCTGATGAAGATTATTTTGCATTGCATAACTTAATTCATACCGAATGACGTCACTCTATATAGAATGGCGTAGCTATATATAGAATGACGTAGAATTTACCGTGATTTCGTTGTACTGTATTTATAGGGCCGTCTCACGTGTCATGTTAGAACCTAGTGTTCTTACCTTGATTTCGTTGTACTGTATTTATAGAGCCGAATCACGTGTCATGTTAGAACCTAGTGTTCTACAGATCATGAAAAGTAAGAATTCTGATCAGGTTTATTTTTGAATCAATTTCAAAATAATATTTGAAAAATTACAAATTAAGGTAACTTCATCCCATTTGCAAGATTTTTCATAAAGCAAGTGCGTTTGATGTGTTATGGCCTCTTCGTCCTTTATAAACCAAAAGGATGTATAATTAATATATTGTAGTAGATGAAAGTATTTCATACCCTGTTACCATAATAAATTCAAAAGATTTTTTCAGCGCACTTGGCGACAATAGGTAATGTGGAAATGGCATGGGTATTACATTTGGCAGAACGAGTAGTGTGACCTTGGTTCAAATAACCGTCCGCTCTTTTGACCAGGTTTAAAAGACTATCTAAGTCTGTTGGTTGGACGTCATTTTCATCTTTATTTTCGAAAGAGGTCGATTTCGTATATTTGACATTAAAATATTAGACTATTTACATGTGCATGGGAAATGAATCATGTTGCAATGGCAATCATCAGGCCCCTCCCTTCCCCACCCCACGGAAAAAAATGGCCAAGCCGGGGAATCAAGCCAGTGACCCTCGAATTCCAAGCCTTAAACGTTATCGACTGGGCTATTGGGTTCGACAGTAAAACGTTATGGCCGTCAAAAACTAGGATGAAGTATTATGACGACAGCAATGAAAAAGCATCAACAATGGCCAACTCAAGGCCCCCTTTTCACAATTTCATATCCATGATATACGATTTATTTCTTCGGCGGCGACAGAATAACTCCCCCGTTGCCGTTTCGCCATTTATATCCGGGGATATTACGCTTTTTATCGTTTACTCTATTAAGTTGATTGAGTAAAATTTATTCTGTAAAGAGCGCAGTAAAATTCTATTGAGCCCATCGCTTGATTTCCCTAGGCGCCTGTCATACGACGATGAGACGATCCGATGCCGAGCGAACGTCAGTAAAAACCGCCAATCTCGCCGTTACCTAGGAGATGACGAGTTCTCGCGAGAAGCTGAATAAAATGTAGTAATTCAGCGTCTGATTGGATTTATTGGAAAGGGGTGTATCTTTCTTTTCTTGAACCCGATTTTTTCTATTCTTTTAACCCTTTACCACAAAGTTACGAGTTTTAATGACCCTTAACAAGAAGCCTTTTAAAAAACATTGAGGGAAAAGGAGAAAATGCTGGTCACCAGCATTTTCTCCTTTTCCTACAATTTTTCTTCCATTCCAAAACGATTTGCATCTTTCCGGTCTCATTAAATTTGTCGTCTGCAAATATTTTCTATTTGGACTATTCCATAATTGTATTTTTTTTTTTGTAAACCCTTCACCGAAAATTTCGGACCTTTCACGATTATAGATTGGATGGTATTGTGCATCGCTTTCAACATTTTTTCAGTAATATCACTGTGACAATTCACACTATTCACGTATGCTCTTTGTTTCACCAGTGCGAGGCTAGGGCCAAAAGGCACTCAAAGACCTCTATAAGAAGTTCAAGGAATCTAACTCTCCAAAAATATTTTTTATATGTACTTTATCAAAGTCAAATCGTATCAAATAAGCCACATTTAATTTGCCGTCTACATTATTCATTTCCATGATCTAGTCGGCTATATTGTCGCTTGCCAAAGGCTTTGCGCCCGCCTGGATGGCTCAGTGGTGAGCGTGTTGGACTCGTGACCTGGTGGTTGTGAGTTCGATACCCGGTTGAGGCGAACTTTCTTTCCGGCGTATTTTCGCCTCTCACCTCTGCTGAAGCATGTGAAAAAAGTAGTTGGTGGCTTTGGAAAGAAAGTCATGCCAGTACTGATGTGAGAAAGCTCGGAAACACATGTGCGTCACCAACCGCCATGATATGACCTCAGCTGTTAAAGTGGCGTTAAACACCAATACAACCAACAGCTAAAGGCTTTGCCCATTACTGTAACGACTGGCCTGAATAAGTGTCATGGACGGTGTTACCGAAAGTCAGGGCTCGTGTACACCAACCGTTCTTAAGAACCTTCTTTGCCTCATTCTCAAGAATATCCTATATTTGAAAGTAACACAACTTCTGATTGGCTAAACCATTCGGTTTAGCCAATTAGAAGTTGTGTTACTTACAAATTTAAAAAAAATGTGGAGAATAAGACTTCGAATATTCTCAAGAATGGCTGGTGAATACGGGCTATTTTGTCGCTTGCCAAAGGCGTTGCCCATTACTTTAACGGCTGCATCATTGTCGTCTGCATCATTGCTTTCCACGGTCTAGTCGGCTATTTTGTCGCTTACCAAAGGCTTTGTACATTACTGTAATGGCTGCATCATTTTCTTCTCCCACAATATTTTCTGCCCTTTTACATCTTCAGATTTTGTCATCTGGTAGACCTTAAAGACGGCTGGAAAAGGTCCGCTCTATTGTCTAGGCGTTTACTCTTGTTTAAGGACTTGGGATCAAGAATTCAAAATAAGTCATTCAGTTTCTGTCACAATGTTTTCAAAAGTAGTACACTGCTGGACGCGAAATGTCATCAGTTCTCCTTTTTCCACAATGTCTTTTTTTCAGTGTGGCAAAGGGTTGATTCTTACAGGTTCAAATACATAAACTTGATCTATTTCTAGTTTCATTACGTAATGGGCTAACTGATACTTAATTTTATTTCAACTCCAGTTCTGTATTAGATGCTACCAGTTTTACTAGTATTGCAATTTCAACCTTTATAACTAAATCCTATTCAGTTTCCATGCTTTTCCATGCCTTTTTCTATTGTCGTAAATGTGTTTGTCACATAAGGATTTTATTTGCCTGTGGCATGATTCACGTTATATAGTTTGATGACTATGAATGTAGTATGTGATAATGACCTGTAGAGGTTAAGCCAATAGAATTCTATATTCTACTTTGTTCTGTTCTATTTCGATGACTGAAAGTACAATTCACCGAAAGTCAAAACATAGTTTTATCACATAACCTCCCTTAGTTTCAGTGTATTATACAAATTACGGATTTTCTTATCTTATACACCAGTAATATCACATGTGTGTGACGTCATTTCTGACTTTATTTTAAACGCTTTTCATAGAAGTGAACGGGTTTTACCGCGGGTGCATCTGTAGATGTTTTTGCATCTTCTGATCTATAATTTGTGAAATATGGTTATGATAAAAAGGATCTGCCATTCGGTGGCATTGAAGATGAATTTTCTTAAAAGTGTCAAGATAAAGTGTTATTAACCCATTACCACACAATCCCTACTTTTGACGCCCCTGAGAAAGAACCCCTTTGAAAACACTGTAGGAAAAGGAGAAAATGCTGGTAACCAGCATTTTCTCCTTTTCCCACAGTGTTTTCTACCCTTCCCAAAACAAATTTCAATTTTTCAGGCACCTTTATTTTGTTGTCTGCAAATGCTTTCAATATGAACCAGTCTAAAATTTTGTCGTTTGGTAATGAGTTAAGCGAGCCTAGACTCGTTTAATAAAATTTTATCTCAAAAGCCAATTCATGTCAGATCCTATATATCTTAAAGGCTTGACTAAACAAGCGGATAGTATAGACCCAAGATCAGACTGTGCAAAATATGCATTCTGATCTTGGATATATACTGTCCGAAACAGCCCTCGTTTTTGTCGTATTTTTTGCCCATGGCAATGAGTGGAAAACCTGTCAGAAACTCGAACTGTAGATGTGAAACAGAAAGTCGATTTCACATTCTTGCCTTTCCTATATTTACTGCTGTCAGTTTTTCAGGACAAACAAAAAAAAAAAACAGTCGGATTAATTCTATTGTCTAGACTTGTCTTACTTTATGCGCTTTCTAAGGTTCAAAATTAGTCGGATAGTTTTAAAAAAAAGTTGAAACAGAGGAAAGTCTAGTTCGAATTTTTGAAAGTAAGACACTTTCCAACAACGACTTTGAGTATAGCTTCGACAAATAAACAAGAAAAAATGCTTGAATTGAAATAAGAAACGGTCGAAGAACTTTCATCCTTACCTAAAACATTTATCCCATAAAACTTTATATCACAGTCTCGATTTTCAAAGCCTGTAAGATAGAAGCTTTCTGAAAATAATTTGGAAAAAGGAGAAAATGCTGGTGACCTTTACCCACATCGTTTTATTTTTTTTTTATCTTTTCCAATGTCTTACTCACATTTTGTCGTCTGCAAATGCTTTCAATTTGGATTTCTTGAAATTTTGTCGTTTGGTAAAGAGTTAAGCGGCTAAATAAAAATTTGAGGAAAAAAGAAACATTAAGATTTAACGTTTTCCCCTCAAGAAAATAAAATCTGCACAGTATTGGCCAGCCTAGGTCAAGAAAAGACATCACTTTTGGTGTGATCTGATCTTGATCAACAAAAAAATGTGGGGTCACGAATGGGAGTCCAAAAGTTAAAAAAAAAAAACCGCGCCGGCAAAAGGGGTCTAAATACATAAATACATATCAGTAATTCCCATATCAAGCAAGCCATACAAAGATCCATAAGATCGTTTTGTCTAGCAACCGAGTCGATAATTAGGTACACTGGTCCTTTGACATGACTTATAGCAAAAAGTTTCGACTCATGTCACCCTGCCCATGGGTCGAAACTATTTGCAAACTCATGTCACCCTGCCCATGGGTCGAAACTATTTGCAAACTCATGTCACCCTGCCCATGGGTCGAAACTATTTGCAAACTCATGTCACCCTGCCCATGGGTCGAAACTATTTGCAAATGTATTAACCCTTTACCAAACGACAAAATTTTTGATTGGTCCAAATTGAAAGCACTTGGAGACGACAAAAATAACGTAACTCAAAAATTGAAATTTGTATTCAGTAGGGTAGTAAACATTGTGGGAAAAAAAGGAGAAAATGCTGGTCGACAGCATTTTCTTCTTTTTCCACAATGTTTTCAAACGGCTTCTATCGAAGGGAAGTAAAAACCAGGGATTATTTTGGAAAGGGTTAAGGTCCTTTTTCATAGACCATGACTCTTGACTCAAATCTGGATGTAAAATTGTTACATAAATGAGGAATTCCAAACCATTATTCGTATGACTTTGTACAATTAGGATAAGTCATACTGTGTAAAAATGGGGCTTTTAAATGCTTCTGTGAAATGTATCGATCTAGGTCCGAGCAGGCTGATCTAGGCCGAAACTTTTCACTATTGGTCAATTTTCTTTGTCTAGGGACCAGTCTACATCATGATTGAGTAGCTGGCTTACTACCATGGATCACAGAGGTGCATTAAGCCTCAATTTTAACAAAGCATGGCTCAAATAAATTGGAAAACATCTAATTTGAATTTAACCCTTTGCCCCGTAAGGAAGAAGAAGAAGAAGAAGAAGAAGAAGAAGAAGAAGAAGAATTTATTGAATACTTATGCATTTCGCTCATACAAATACATATTTGACATCTAATAGGTCATTTAAAAAAAAAAAAACAGGCGTAACAATTCATGAAAGAGAGAAAAAAAAATAGCCTGTAAAGGCATTTCTATGGTATCTGTAATTGACCCCAAATAACAGCAAGGATGAAGCAGTTTCTTATGTGTACATGACACCTTTTGATAGCATAGAAAACATTGTGACAAAAGCTGAAATTGCTCGTCACGAGCAATTTCACCTTGTGTCACAATGTTTTCCAAAGGCTCCTTCAAGCAACGCGTAGAAATGAGTATCTATGGAGTAAAGGGTTAAGTTAAATATATGCTTATAGATTCGCAGAACTCCAATCTTTCATCATTAAAGTCTCAAAAACAGTACAATAAAATTACAAAAAAAAAAGTCAACTTGTAGTTTAAGTTGAATAAATTCGCAGAATATTTACACTTCGGATGGCTAATAGCAACATAGCAGATGTCCTTTTTTTGAAAGAAAGGCTGACTCTTCGTTTAACGGCTTTTACGACAATATTTCAATAATACATCATTTTCTGCCCTTTCAAAGACAAATTTCACTTTTCAAGCCATAATTAGATTTTCGCCATCTAATCGTTTCAAAATGAAAAATAAAAGTCTACAGTTTTGTCGTCTGGAAGGAAGTGTAAGATCGGAGTTTTTATCATAGTTTAGATTGAATGTTCCAGTACATGGGTATTTGCAACGTTTTATGATTCACGTTAATTAGAAAAAAAAAAAAGTTCTTCACGGTTTTTATAGTAAGATGTCAACCTTGCGGTTTATTTCTCAAGCACCCTCTCCTTTAAAACAATAGCGATGATAAACTGCAGGTTTAAAGCATCGGTTTAAAATTAGTTTGAGTAGACTGGATTTATATTTCTTTTAAAGGTTCAATAAAGGCCAACAATAGCAAAACATGTGAGATAGTACATTTAAATTTAAATCAAACCATCTGAAAATTTGGAAAAATTGAGGAGATGACAGTCTTTAGTTGCTGGCAGAAAAAAAAAAAACGATTTTAAAATCAGGCAAAAACTTAACAATAGGCACAGCTACCTGGCAAGTTTAAGTTTAGTTTTGAAATTTACATCTCTGTCAGCAACTAGCAATCGTACAATGACAGACTGTCATCGTCACAATAACTTCGATACATTTAAATGGCATGATATAAATTCAAATGCATTTAAACACCCGCTTTGTTTACTTCTGGTCTTTATTGTTACTTTAACTCTCATTTCATTTTAGAAAGTCTGAAAATGATAACGCCAAGTATTGAGTATCCTCATATGAAATTTGAATTTGAAATCGCTTTAATTGGAGTAGTTATATGATTTTTGTAATGGTAAACAGTCTGACAAAGGGAAGATTGCTGCAGATTATCACACTAATTTCTTTGAAATGAGAACTAAACATACAAAACTGACATTATACATGTCTGTGGTTCAATAAATATTTTAAGAATAATGTACAAAAGAGTGTAATTGTCAAAAACGCATAGAAAAGTAAAATTTCGTTGAAAAATCTTACGTCTTAAATTTTTTTTTAGTAAAACCTTGAAGTCAAAGTTGCCCGTCGTCGATAGTCGTGTATAATCGGAGTACAACATAGTAGAATCGTGAAAGACCGTACTGAATCGACCATCATCTTGACATAAATAGGAACGATCGGCTTTGCAATTGTAGAAATGTCGGTGACAATTGGTGGCAGTCAAAGTTTTGTGACGTAGTGAAGTATTTTTGGAGTAAATGTGGACATCTGTAAATAGCAATCACCATATCTTGGGTGATGGGAGCCATCCAGTCCCTCGAATGTATATGGTTGCTTTATACTCGCCTACACGGTACTTTTTTATTGCAGAAAATACGCAGGTTTACCGTGCTGAAAACTGTAAGGCTCCTCGTAAAAAAAAGTTTCAATCTTCTATTTAAATCCACAACTACATTGCAGATGACAAACAGCTCGCACATTCATTTCTTAACGTGGTTTATAAAATTGCCATTGAAGTTTTCAGCGGCAGATATGAATAACTTCATCCTGATTGTTTATGTCGTTGACTGACAGAGGCGCCGCCATGTATAAGATCATGTGATTCACCGTTCAAATGAAAACGACCGTTAGTTGGTTGTAAGGTAGAACCTCGGCCTATAGTAATCCTAAGGTCCAATGTTCTATACCCGGAAGCGGAGTAATCTTTGGAACCGTTCACTGGCCCACACATTCGGCGTGAGAATACAATGGTGTAGTTTCCAGTAAGCGAAATCAAGAGAGATAAGTCTAAGATACAAGAACTATTTTTTCTCAGTCGGTATTTAAAAAAATGGGGCCATGCTTTGACAAAAGTTAGTTATGTTTAAAATTAAAAACTTTAAAATTAAAGGGGAAGGGAATTAGACAAAAGATCACAAACATCAATGAGTCAAATTGATCCAGAAAGTCTCCTGCTCGCTGAGACAAAAGAACGAAGGTAAAGAAGAGGCTGGGTTTAGCCGATAATTTCACAGATCAGTACGGATCTCTTAACGCCTTTAACGTGTTTAATTATTCACTTTAGCGGTCCATACTTATCCATTATTCATATTCCATAGTGAAGCCCACGTTTCAACTCTTAAAGCGTCAAAAAACCAAACAAGCATTTATATCTTAAAAATAAGACCCTAATACAAGCAACTTTTAAAGTGGCTCTTATTCAAATGTCTCAGCGAGGCGGATAGTGTAGATCACAGATCAGACTGCACGTTTTGTGCAGTCTGATCTTGATCTACACTAGCTGCAATGGCAACATTTCCATAGAAAGAGGCATGAAGGGTTAACTTTGCAACTCTAGGCCCTGTCTTACACACATCTTTATTGTAACGGTGTCAGGTTTATTGGAATTATCACCGGGGATAAGTTTATGAATTCACCTTCACCCCCTTTCTACAATTTTAGACAACAATATGAGGTCCTGCATGTCTTAGTATTAAAGTGTAGACTCCTAACCTGGAGACCCCGGTTCGAGTCTCACTGAAAGCATTGGGTTCTCGTTGGAATGTCCTCAGGTAAGGCGCTTCGAAGTCCCAGCCTTGTACAGGTGAAACCTTGGATATACATTAATTAGCGAACTGTCACCGAGATATGACCGTAATAACGTTGAAAAAGATGTTAAACACTGACCAATTGACAATTGATCAATCAATCAATCAATCAATCAATCAACCAACCATCAAACGAACCAGCGAATCAACCAACCAACGCTTTGCACACAAAAATGATCAACCGTTTGTCTATGAAAATGTAAAAAAAAACATCGTTGCTTAAAGAGCAAATATTGGTTACCTGCATTTTGTCTTTTTTCCGTCAATGCTACCAAAAACTTCCTCAGTGTCGAATGATCCCAATGATATTTTGGTAAAGGGTAAACTTTGTTTTCAACTTCATATCAGTTATATCAGGGATACACATGCCCCCACATTTATCCATGCTTACTTAGAGGTTCTTTGAACATTAGTTCTTACAATACTTTTTCAGAGTACCTGACTTCTTTCCCTGATAAACATCGTTCAAAGTCCCAGATAAGCTTTCATTCGAGTTCGCTTTTCTTTTTGAAAACTCTCTTCCAAACTCTCTTGTTTTAATGCCTCTTCGGAAGAACCTTTCTGAAACGTTGTAGAAAAGGGAGATAATGACGGTACCCAACATTTTCTTCTATTCCTACGATGTTTTGTTCAAATGCAAATCCTAAGACTGGAACAGTACTTGTCATTTGCAAATTCTCTGGATTTGGGCAGGTACCAAAAAAAAAAAAAAAAATAAATAAATAAATAAAAAAAAAAAAAAAAAAAAATGCCATTTGGTAAAGAGTTAATTTACTATAATATACTTTGATTATGAATGGTCATGGAAAATTTTCACCCCTTCTAATCTGCACTGCCAACATTTTAGGGATCGAACCAGTGTTTTCTGATAATAATTTCACTGCTAACTGAACAAGGAAAAGCCCCTATTGACCGACTTATGCTGCTATGCACGGCTCAATGACCTCTTGCAGAAAGTGTATATATCAAGACCACACTGCACATAACATGTAGTCTGATCTTGGAACTTTGAAATAACACTGTTTGGGTTTCTTCTGTCGAAATGAAAATTCTATTTTAGTTTTTTTAGCAGGATAAGGGTTAATCGAGAAATTTCGGATCAAAACTGTCCGTTGAGATAGCTTTCTTAAAAAAAAACCCTTTAAGACAACACTATTTGGATTGTTACTACGGACTTGAAAGTTTCCTTTATTTATTATGAGCATAGGCACTCGGTCTCAATGACTTTCACAACTTAATATTTATTTCTGATCATCTGTATCTAATATACGAAAAGGTTTCGCAGTGGCCATGTCTTAAAGCGACGAAAGTCCTTGATCAGGTTTTCATTTATATTGTCTCCCGAAAAATCTCTAAGGCGCTGGCCAATACGGGTACCAGGATTTTTCTACGCTTAAAACAGTAGCTCTTGTTTACATTATCATGATACCCGTATTGTTCAGTGTGTTGATGAATCCGGAAGCCAGCGTAAATCGAAACCTTATTAAGGACTTTCGTTGCTTTAAAACATGGCCGCTGCGAATCATCCTAGTTATTATGATATGCAGAAATAGAAGAAATAAGGTACATAAGTAAAAGACATGGAAACCTAGTGCCTATGATTATGATAACTGTAAAAGCTATACTCAAACAGGAATAAAGTTATACTCTCTTTATACATATTCTTTGTATGATTAACCTCTTTATCACACAATTCAAACTTTTATCGACTCCAAAAGAAGAAGGCTTTAGAAAACATAGTGGGCAAAGGAGAAAATGCTGGTAACCAGCATTTTCTTTCCCCACAATGTTTTCTACCTTATTATGAACAAATTTTGTCCATTGGGTCCCCATGAATTTGTCATCTGCTAATGCTTTCAATTTGGGCATGTTACAAATTTGTTGTCTGGTAAAGAGTTAAGAAACTCTAAAAGCTGTAGAAAACTGTAGAAAAGATCAGACTCCACAAACTATGAAGTCTGATCTTGCATCTGAACTTAATCTTGGATCCAAAATATCCCATATTGTTCAATATATTCTGAATATTTGTCCATGTTTCGTCCTTTCTAGACAGAGCTATTTTCACATCATTTATTTATCACGAAATGTTATTTTGTCTCGGACTAAAACCGGATTTCACCCGGCCAGGTATTTATCGGACACGAGATCCCAAACGACAATAAAAAAAAAGCCCGCCAACAGATCGATAACGTAAACCCCGCTTGAAGACAAAGCCATAGTAAAGTTGATTAGAATGACGTTGATCCGCTTGAAAAGGATTGTGAAGCCCGTGCAGTGGTAATACGACAAGATAACAGATGTTCTACAGGAAATCTACGTCAAACATCGTGGAGCGTGCACATGTAAAACAGAGAATAGAATCTTCGTCAAACCATCGTGGAGCGTGCACATGTATAAAAGAGAGCAGAATCTACGTAAAACCATCTTGAAACGTGCACATGTATAACAGAGAATAGAATCTACGTCAAACCATCGTGGAGCGTGCACATGTATAAGAGAGAACAGATTCTACCTGAAATCATCGCTGAGTAAGTATATGTATGAAAGAAACCGAAATATACTTCAAACCATCGTGAAGAGTAGACATGCATAAAAGAAAACGAAATCCACATCAAACCATCGTGGAGAGTAGACAGGTATAAAAGAAACACAAAATCTACGTCATACCATCTTGAAACGTGCACATGTGTGAGAGACAACATAATCTACATCAAAATCTACATCATAATCTACATCAAACCACCGTGGAGCGTGCACGTGTACTTAACCCATTACCACACAATCCCTACTTTTGACGCCACCGAGAAAGAAGCCTTTAGAAAACATTGTGGGAAAAGGAGAAAATGCTGGTAACCAGGATTTTCTCCATTTCCCACATGATTTCTACCCTTCACAAAACAAATTTCAAATTTTCAGTCACTTTTATTTTGTCGTCTGCAAAAGCTTTCGATTTGGACAAACCCAAAATTTTGTCGTTTGGTAATAAGTTAAGACAACGAAGTCTATACGCCAAACCGTCGTATCGTATGTACTTACATGTAAGACGATTGCCTAAAAAAATCTGAAACGATAACACACAAAATTAATCCTTTGGCTGCTAAGCGCGACTCACTGACCTTTTGCGGACAGTGTAGATCAAGATCAGACTTTACAGAACGTGCAGTCTGATCTTGGATCTACACTGACCGATAAGGAGATGTTATACCCCGAAACATAACTTTGAAATAGCAATATTTGGGCTTTGACTATCACATTGAAAATTTCATTTTATTTACTAGTATTTAGCAGGATAAGGTTCGACACAATGCACAAGTCGACTGTATTTTATGGTATATTTTGTTACACTTTTGTTTATATTTTGCTGATCAAATGTCCAACCAAAAAATAAACATTTTCGTAACCAAAATGCAGACAAATTTAATTCATGCCATGTATTATCGGTCTGACAAGGTGTTATAGTATGGTCTTTTAAAGATCAAGTCGCTGGCAGAAAAAAGAGAAATGTTTAAAAATTACCAGTAATAATAAACCTTCTAAGGTTAAGTAAGACCTTTATCCATTGTGATAAACAATCAGCCAACCAAACTCGTTCACACACTGAAATCTAAGGCCGCAGCGATTGAAAATTGCTGTAAACTCGGGAAAAAAAAGGAGTACAGCAAAATATCATTTTGTTGGCAACAGATATCGTTCTTATGTTTTCAAGTTACATTTGCTTCAACTTAGGTTCTCTAACTAAAGACAAGTTTTTATATTTGCCCGTATTTAATGAATTTGAAGACTATATAAGTTGGCTCAAGTTACGGCATTAGTCTTTGATAACCTGAAAGCTGTGAGAAAAGAAGAAAATACTGGTTACCACCATTTTCTTGTTTTTCCGCAATGGTTTCAAAAGCTTTCTTGCCTAGGGCTTTAAAACTTGGGATTGCTTGGTACAGGGTGTAATTTACCTTTTTTAGTTTCGATTTCCATTAACGTATGGATAAACTTGTATTTCTGTATATTACAGCATTTCTTGCGTGTTTTCTTTTTTTTAATCTGAAAATCAAGGACAAGCTGTGAATTTACATAAGATGAAATTCTCAATGAAAAACAAACCAAACAATAAATAAAAACAGAGGTAAAAACAATCACGGCGGTATAAACGGCAACAGGTAATTAGTCTGCGGATCAAACTGTCTTGCGTTTAAAAGTCAACGTGCAGCCACAGTTCAACAACCCTCGGTGACAATTTTACCTCTACTTCAGCTTTAAACTAGATTTTGACAAAGAGTTTTGTTTGAAGAAGAAAGTTGATATTTTCAAGGAAAAACCATGAGGACGGAACTGTTTGTTGGGTGAGGGGTATACTACAGAAATAAAATGCTTCTCTGACCCGTAATCTTTAAAAACATAACTCTGCGACTCTGTTCTTTCTTCACCAAGCTGTATAATTTTAGATTTGATATATCTTATGTAAATAATACAGAGAAAGGTTAAAAAACACATTAAAAGAAAAACAGCTTTGGTTTGATTCAGACAGCATAAGTGTTTGCAAAAATCGATTTGAACCTTTTCTATGTCGCAACAATATTCAAAGCCCCAATTTGCGCAACCAAACTATAAAATAAGCTTAAGTATTGAATAAGGTACCGGAATTGCGTCAGGCCGCGTGCGTTTCTGTGTTCTATTAATACGAAAACAGACAGACTTGAACAGATTGATATCTTTTTGCTGAATTTCAACGTAGCCTAATGAAATTGAAACATCATGATACTTGTAATACATGACAGTATCAACTTTCAATATACCATGATGCTTGTTTTGTTTGAATTACTTTTAATTCCGATGGACAAACAAAAACTATTGACAGCACTTAAGTGCCGTTGCAGTCTAAACATAGGATCTGCGACGTATAATACATCATTTACAAAACATTAACTAAGAACATGTACACCTTCTAAACCGCTTGTAATGGTTATACTATATACTTACATACCATAACTGCACTCCCTCTGTAATACTCAAATTATATTTTATGGAGAGAAATTGTTGGTGAATTTCTACGGCATTGTCGCCTGCGTCTTTCACTTTTGATTTGACCTAATAAAAATTACATAATCTCACTTTGGAACTAAGCTGTTGCCAAATAGATCTGAAAATTAGAAATTTTCCGTCAACACTTGCTTTGAAACGACTCCCAAAGATTAACACATATACTGCTAAGCGCGACTCACTGACCTTTTGCGGACAGTGTAGATCAAGATCAGACTTCACAGAACGTGCAGTCTGATCTTGGATCTACACTGACCCATAAGGAGATATTATCCTCAAAAACCTACAAGAAATTAATCCTTTGGCTGCTAAGCGCGTCTCACTGACCTTTTGCGGACAGTGTAGATCAAGATCAGACTGCACAGAACGTGCAGTCTGATCTTGGATCTACACTGTCCGATAAGGAGATATTATCCTCAAAAACCTACCTTTGAAATAGCAAAATTTGGGTTTTTACAATCGAACAGAAAAAAATCACTGTAGTTATTTAGCTGGATAAGGGTTAACAATCTCGAGACTTCAACACACAATCCCGAGTTTTAAAGACCCTGAGGAATAAGCATTTTGCAAATATTGTGGAAAAAGGAGAAATACTTGTCTTCTGCTCATCAGCGTCTTAACATTTTTCCACAATGTTTTCTTCACATCCAAAGACAAGTTTCTGTTATTGAGTAACATTCATTTTGTTGTCCGCAAGAAAAATTCTTTTAAGTTTGGGCAAGTCTTGAATTTCGTCGTTTGGTAAAGGTATTTTTTTAATGAGTAATGCAAACTTTTTGGAAAATTTAGTTTCGGACAGACTGGTATTGGCAAAATTAAGAACTAATAATTGCAGAATTCATTTATGAAATGACCCGTTCTGTTATTACAGAAAATGTTGCGTCTTGTAGTGATAAAGAGACGGAATCCGATGAAAATGATATTACAAGACATTTTTCACAAAATTTATGTCTGTGTCTCAAATGTTTAATTAAGGATACATTCATGAAATGTTAGATGGCTTTTTGGTGATATCTATTTCTCTTTACAAAGATAACAACAAAGTAACTTTGTTACTTTTGAAAAGTCGAATAAAATTCGGCTGCCTACTGAGTATGTTTAAAAGACGCAAGAAACACATTTATGAAAAAACCATACAAAGTGGAAGTGGCACTGGAATGTGAATATTTACACTCTTAACCCTTAGCACAACAACCTTTTGCGAAGCGTGTAGATCAAGATCAGACTGCAGAGATTGTGTAGTTTGATCTTCGATCTACACTGTCCGGCAAAGAGATGTGTTTCTTCCTAAAAAAACATGTGAAATAGAATTTTTTAAATTTTTTATCATCGGCTTGAAAATTTCAAAGAACTTTTTAGTTGGTTAAGGGTTGAATTATGGATCAATATGAAGAGAAATAATTATAAGACATCAGAACAACAATTGCCTCTTTTCTTTCCATTCATTGTTTTGCATGTTGTTTATACGTGAAATTTTTAGTTAGATTCATTTTTCAAAATAATATGTTAATCAAAGTCTATCATGGTTAAATCTTATTTTTGGTCTGCAAACGCCTTCAAGTTTAGACGAATGTGTAATTTTGTTTTTTCGAAAAGAATCAAAATATTATCTCTGGTAACGAGAAAAAAATAACCATGTTGATTAGGCTACTTGAATATTATTCAATATAAAACCGTCATGTTGTTAGACGCCCGCAAATGTCACAGAGTTCGAAACAGCTCTATTGCGTCATGTATACAAGTTCAACAAGTAAGCGCTGCAAATCCTTGACAAGCATATGGTATTCAACGTTGTATAATGTTTATGATCCCCTGTAACCCGACACGTTCTTAGCGCTGTTCTTTATTACCGGGTTCCATGACGAGAAGTCAGGGACAGTCACGCGATATTCTGTGAGAAGTGCAGGTAAAAATCTACCCATACAAACACACGTTCATGAAATATTCATGGCGCTCTGTTATAGCGGTTACTGTTTATGGTGGCGTGTGTTTGGGAATACAGATTGATTCTAAGACGGGATTCTTGGGGTTAGAAAAATGATACCTCGTATCTTTAGGATGCCGGGCACTTATTTCTCTTCTTTTTTGTCTAATTACTATGTCACCATATTACTAAACATATTTTTTCGCCAAATGTTATCGTTGTCAAATGTTACTGCTGTCAAACTGTCGATATACCATATTCTTAAAAAATTATCTATCTGCTAGTCCTTACTATTGAAATCTCTTTTACCGCCAACTATTCAAACCCGAATATTTTCCTTGGTCTTAATCTTTTCTTAACCTCGAGTTTCACAAACGATGAAAAAGATGGCTTTTGAAAACATTATGAGAAAAAAAAAAAATGCCGGTAACCAGCATTTTCTCCATTTCCCATATTGTTTTCTACTCTATTTGCACTATATTATTCAGCTTGTTATCTGAAAATATTTTTTGAAGTTGGACGCACGTAAATATGGTGAAAATTTTAAGAAGGTTTTACCACACTACATTTTAATTTTAGTCAGAGCCTAGCATTAGGAAGTAGATGGCATAAATCTAAGATCAGATTACACATTCTGTGTAGTCTGATCTTGATTTACACTATCTGTAAAACTTACTTGAGTCACATTGCACCTGAGAGAATAATTACATGTAACTGTCATTCTAGCCTGTCGACTTGTTTGTGTTGGGCGAGATCTAAAAAGCTTTTTGTTTTGGTATCTATCTTTCTTGCCTATTTCAGATAGAACGTATTTTTGAAAAAGTGTTCATTTTTTCCTCCCACAATGTTTTTAACCCATTACCACTCAATCCCTACTTTTGACGACCCTAAGAAAGAAGTGTTTAGAAACATTGTGGGAAAAGGAGAAAATGCTGGTAACCAGCATTTTCTCCTTTTCCCACAATGATTTCTACTCTTCACAAAACAAATTTCAAATTTTCAGTCATTTTTATTTTGTCGTCTGCAAACGCTTTCGATTTGGACAAACACGGGATCGTTCGGTGAGGAGTTAACCCTTTACTCCATAGATTCTCATTTCCACGCATTGCTTGTAGGAGCCTTTGGAAAACATTGTGGCAAAAGGTGAAATTGCTCGTCACGAGCAATTTCACCTTTTGTCACAATGTTTTCTATGCTATCAAAAGGTGTCCTATACACATAAGAAATGGCTTCATCCTGACTGTTGTTTAGAGTCAATTAGAGATACCATAGAAATGCCTTATGGGGTAAAGGGTTAACGAACAGATGCTATAAATATCTTGAATTTGAATACAGATTATCTTAGATATCTGTCTGGCATCACTGCACGTGTAACTGTTACTTTCCATTCTGAAATGATTAATTGTAGGACAAATGTAGGATCCAGCCGCCATCATGAATTATTTATGTGCAGAAAAACTATGCAATCACTTTATTGCTGCTTCTTACAGCAGGTAATATCGTCTAATTAGGACTGTGGCTTGTTAGCAGACTGTTTTCGTCAACAGCATTTACGCGGGTTTTATTTTCGGCACATTTACAGTGGTGGAACTGTAAAAAAAAAAACCAAATCGATGAAAAAGTTTAAATATATTTTAGCCGTTTTAGGGCGGTCGAAACTACAATCCATCATAAAAATAAGAGGGCTTATCGCTGGTACGTAGCATTTTACTAAGTAAACATTTATTTCATTTTGAAATTCAAAGTAACGGTTGTTGAGACGAAAAATTAGTCCGCCGCTGTACCAACAAAACGCCCAAATTAGATAGATGTGTATTTGTAGAACGTCATCAAGCGGGAGATAATGAACCTTTCCCAGCCCAGCCTGGTTGCTTAGTGGTTAGCGTGACCGTCTCGTGACCTTGAGATTGAGGGCTCCATACCTGGTTGCGTCGAACTTTTTTTTTAGGGGATTTTTCGCCTTCAACCTCTAATGCATGTGAGAAAAGTAGTCAGTGGCTTTGGAAAGAAAAATTGTGTCAGTAGTTTCGTTTAAGTATATTTTATTTCATATAATTTGAAATGGGGTTGGACCACAACTTCTACCAACTTAGAATCGGTCCTTCCCTAGGCAGTTTCAATAATTCTCTTTAGAACAAAGACAGGTACAGTAAATTTATTTCAAATATATGTACAAACAAGAGGGCAATTGGCCCTGGAGCACTCACCTTAGACTATAGTTTTTATCAAAGTCTACGCCATCAAGTTTTAGAGAACAAGATTTTTAAAGTTTTACTTCTTTGTTCCTGTATTCGAACTTATGACCTTCGGGGCTGGGCCAGTTTTGACTCCCAAGGGCATCATATGAACAAACTTCGTAGAGATCTACTAGGAGATGCTACATACCAAATATCAAAGCTCTACGCCTTTTAGTTTTTGAGAAGAAGAATATTAAAGTTTTCATTCTTTGTTCCTATGTTTGAACTTGTAACCCCCGGGGTGGGGCCAGTTTTGAGTCCAGGGGCATCATGTGAAGAAACTTAGCAGAGGTCCATTAGGAGATGCTACAGACCAAATATCAAAGCTCTACGTCTTCAAGTTTCAGAGGAGAACTTTTTAAAGTTTTCCTTCTTTGTTCCTAAGCCCAAACTTGTGACCCCCTGGGTGGGGCCAGTTTTGACCTCAGGGGCATCATTTGAACAACCTTAGTAGATATCTACTAGATCTTACATATCAAATATCAAAGCTCTACGACTTCAATTTTTAAAGGCGAAGATTTTTAAAATTCTCCTTCTTTGTTCCTATGCTCAAACTTGTGACCCCCGGGGTGGGGCCAGTCTTGATCCCAGGGGCATCATTTGAACAATCTTGGTAGAGGTTCACTAGGAGATGCCACATGCCAATAGGGAAGATTTTCAAATATTTTGTATTTCTTTTCCTTTTTGTTTGCATGGCAACCAGAGTTATGGGCGGAATTCCATTCTTTGAACAATTTTGGTAGTGTTCATCTAAAGAACATCCATTCCAAGTTTCATCAAGATTCGCCCAGTGGTTTAGAAGAAGAAGATGTTTAAAGAAATTGTTGACGGACGCTCGACATAGGGCGATCACGATAGCTAACCTTTAGCACTTTGTGCTAAGGTGAGCTAAAAAATGGGGTAAGAAAACGAAAAGAAAGGAATAGACGGTTATTGGTAGAAAAGGAGGAACGCGATGAAGGGAAATCGTGTCAGTACAGGTGTGAGAAAGCCAGAAAACACACATGGTGCATCACTGACCTCCATGATATGACCTAAGATGTTAAAATGGTATTAAACTCTAATACAAATATAAACTTTGCAGAAAAGTATTTTTCGACCCAGCATTTTTGTATGTGTATTCAAACAGAAGTTTGATCGACACGAACCTCCAGCAATAAATGAAAATAAACCCACTTTCCGCGCGAAACACAAAGTGTGTTAATTAAATTACGGGAGGGGAAGAATTTGTTTAATCATATTAAGATGCGTTCTCAGGCTGATTGGTGCTCTTCTAGCGAACAAAATTCCATCAGTTTGATTAAATTATGTCCCGGATTTTACCGAGAAGAACTGGCGAGGAGCGAGGGTTTTTTGTTGTGCGCGAGTACGAAAGATGAGTGGAACGAAATTAAATTCAGTAAAGTGGAAAAGGCAAATCCGTTGCAACGATTGTAGAATAGGCAATAGAGGCTTCGAAGAATTTCTACAATCATAGGTTGAGGCGATTTTTTTCGTCATTTCTGGTATGATGTGGGTTTATTTTTCCCTTCCAAATAGATTGTCTAATTTTCCGATGTACCGTTTTTGCATTTTGTCAGTTTTTATACACCGTACACCGTGGCTAATTTTCGGAATTTCTTTTTAAGAACCAATGGGTGCTCACCGCAGTGTGCAATTTTGAAAGGAAAACTAGTGCAACTAACTTACTTTTAACTCTTACCGAAAACGAATTTACTTTTTTACTCGTCCAAATTAAAACCTTTGCAAGCAAAAAAATCAGTGATGGAATTTGCATTTGATAGGGTATAAAAACATAGTGGAGGCAAAGGAGAAAATGCCGTTTACCAGAATTTTCTCCTTTTCGCACAATGTTTTAAAAAAAAGTCTTTCCTATAAGAGTAATTAAAACTTGGGACTATGTGGTAAAGTGGTCCCACACAATCTTAATTTTTAACGACCTTTAGAAAGGAAGCCCTTAACAGACATTCTAGGAAAATGAGAAAATACTGGCACCCAGCATTTTATCCTTATCACACAATGTTTCCTACCCTTCCTAAATCATCTTATCGTCTCCAATTGCTTTCAATTCGTACAAATCTATGATTTTGTCGTCTGGTAAAGGATTGATTGTGGAATCACTTCTCTTTTATACAAGAAGATACAGCGTTTTCAAATATTGTTGCATGCACATACTCTAGATTCACTCTGTACCATTAATTTTTAGGGTATTACCATTTTTACGCTTCTGGTGCTAACTGGAATGAAATTTCTTATTAGTTGATAAATAACGATTTATACTGATATAATATTTTTGGACATTTCTAACCAATCAGAAAAATCCCTTGGTGTCCATCTTGAAATTATTTGTTGATATTTTTGTTAGTTTTCAGAAAAGGGAGGTAATTGTTATCTCCCTTTGTAATGAGAATAGAGTAGTCCTAGATCTATGAATGATAATTCTAAGAAGGACAAAAAGGAAAAAGTACCTCGGTCAAAGTAGTACAACAATACTCATTTTCAATAAGCTTTTAGTGGAAATAGCTGTTTTCCATCAGAAGGGTACTACCTTAAATCATGTGTTTCAAAGAGGCTGGTGAAAAGGTTTTGGAAACATTGTGGAAAATGGCTATCTGACACAATTAACCCTTTTCCTGCTAGATGACTAGAATAAAATGTTCAATTCGATATCAAAAACCCTAATATTGTGTCTTGTGGTTTAATGTCTCCTGATCTTAAATGTCGTTAAAAGTCTTTATTGTTTGGTAAAGGGTTAAGGGAGACGGCCTTTGAAAACATTGCGGGAGAGGGAAAAATAAATTTCCTTTTCCCAGATTGTTTTCTGTCCTTTCACAGACAGTTTTGATTAATTCGAACTACATTTAACACTTCACCAGACGACAAAATTTTAGACTGATCCAAATTGAAAGCGTTTGCAGACGACAAATTCAGGGTTGCTCAGATTGTACAATTTTTCTTTGACAGGGAAAAAAACATTGTGGGAAAAGGAGAAAATGCTGGTTTCCAGCATTTTCTCCTTTTCCCACAATGTTTTCAAAAGGCCTCTTACCCAGGGGTGTTAAAAGTCGGGATTGTGTGGTAAAGAGTTCATTTGTCGTCTACACGTACTCTCAGTTTAGACAAAACTACAACATTCTGTTGTGTGGTAAAGGGTTACTCCTTCACAATTTCTGCTTTGCATCCGTTCCGATCCTTTTCTACAGGATAATTTTGTCAATTTAATGTATCTATATTATTCTTGTACATGTCTATTGCATTTCTATGGAATTAAATATAATTAAATTGATTTATGCAATTGTTGTTGTTGTTGTTGTTGTTAATAAGTCTTTAACTCTTTACCACACGACAAAATTTTAGGCTGGTTCAAATTGAAAGCCTTTGCAGACGACAAAATAAAGATGACTGAAAATTTGAAATTTGATCTCGGAAGGGTAGAAAACACTGTGGGAAAAATGGCTAAAAATATCACCATTTCCTTCTATACTTGGGAGAAATAACACCATTTATTTATTTACTTCTATACTTGGCTAAAAAATAACACCATTTCCCCCTATACTTGGCTAAAAATAACACTATTTCCTTCTATATGTGGCTAAAAATAACACCATTTCCTTGTATACTTGGCTAAAAGTAACGCCATTTACTTCTAGGCTTGGCTAAAAATAACACCATTCCTTCCATACTTGGCTAAAAATAACACCATTTACTTCTTTACTTGGCTAAAAATAACACCGTTTATTTCTATACTTGATTGAAAATAACAATAAAAATCTCATGCAAATGAAACAGATGGTTAAGCCAATCAGAAGTTGTGTAACTGTCTAAAACTTGTTACTTCTATACTTGGCTAAAATTAACGATAAAGATCTTATGCAAATGAATCAGATTGTTAAGCTAATCAGAAGTTATGTAACTGTCTACAACTTTATTCTTTAGACCAGAATTCTGGATTAGTTTCACTTTTCGTCGTCTGGTAAAGAGTTATCAATGAAATATTTTCGTTTTCATTGAACATCTTCAGTCTGTGGTAAGTAGGAGTATTAGCTTGGGTCAATAAAGAACGTGTATGTCTATATCGACGAAATGGTTCTAGATGTCAACTTTGGCAGATGGGAATATGTACGTGGTTAAAGAACAACTTCTTGTTAATTTCTAATCAACATACTTTTTAATATGTCTTTTTTTGAAACATATTGATTGTATTTCCATGTAACACGTTGTTTTTGTATATTGTATGTCTAAATGACGATGTACCTAGTACAAGTCACAATAAAATTCTGTTCTATTCTAATGTGATAGCTTAAATGATAATCTTAAGTTAATCCTTAAATTTTGGCCGTAGAACGTGATACTATCGGATAATATCAACCAAGATCAGACTGCACGTCTGTGCAGTCTGATCTTGATTGATACCGTCCGCAAAAGGCAAAGAAAATTGCCCATAGTGCAACAACCCTTAACGAGGGTCCATGTTTGGTACCGTCACGCCCGGCTGCGTAAAGGATCTATCAGATGATAGCCGGGAGCCAGGTCTGAACAATTCGCGGACAGATGTGTATCGCGGGACTTGGGGATCCGTTAATGTGCTTTATGCGGTGATATATAGACATGACCGTCACCGGGCCGTGATAAATGGAGGGAAAATTAAAACATTGTTTTATCGATCCCTCCCTCGGGACAGACTTTGACTGATGGAAAATCGATTGGAACGGCGACTGCAGTGATCCTTAACGAGGAAGATGTCCAGTTTTAAAATCTCTTCCCAGACAAATTTTTTTCCCAGGCTGGTCCATCTTGAAAAAATTTTTGCAGACGCGTTATGCAAGTTTTGCTCGATAGATGGGATTTTATCTTTGATAGTTAAAAACTATTGTGGGACGATGATTAAGTCGTAGTTTTCAGCATTTAACACCACTCCCGCAATTTTTCTTTGATCTTTTCAAAAACTATCTTCATTCGAGTCTTTCGTCCAATCACAGGTGATCACGTGGTTAAGAATTAACTCTCTGCCAGACGACTAATTTCGATCAGTCCAAATCGAAATTCTTTGCAGACGACTAATAAATATGGCTCAAATCTGTGTATTTGTTGTGATAGGGGAAAGAAAACATTTTGAGAAAATGAGAAAATGCTGGTTACCAGCATTTTCTCACGATGTTTTCAAAAGCCTTTGTGTTCAGGGTCGCTAAATCTTGGAAATGTTTGTTTAACTCTTTACGAAACAATCCCTGGTTTTCATCACTGTGAAAAAAGCCTTTGAAAACATCGTGGAAAAAAGAGAAAATGTTGGTAACCAGCATATTCTACTTTTCCCACAATATTTCATACACTTCTCAAATCAAAATTCAACATTTGAGTCACTATAATTTTATCCTTTGCTAATGCTTTCAATTTGGACCAGTCCAAAATATTGTCGTTCGGTAAAGAGTTAAAGGGTAAATTAAGTATGAATGTTTGATGAACGTTCCAACTAGACAAGTAAGTCTCTTCAATTTGAAAATAACTATAAATGAACCAGTGAAATTTCTTTATTGATAAAAAATCAAATTGCAAATGCATCATCGTGGTATACAGCAATCAGAACAAATAATAATATTCTATCAGTGTGGTACAGCGGCGAAATTAACATTTTCGCCATGCCCTATGGAAAAAAAAAAAAAAGGGGGGGGGGGGCCCTCAGTGCATCAGCAAAAAGTATCGACCAGTAAGTCACGTGATGAACCATGTCACAAGCAATAATTGCTTCATCTAACACAATGTTTTAAAAGCTGTCCACTACAGTATTATGAAAAAAGAAATACATGAAAATATTGTTCTCTGTGAAGTAACCCTTAGGCAGGTAAGCGCGACTAACATTTTGCAGTCAGTGTAGATCAAGATCAAACTGCACTGAAAGTGCAGTCTGATCTTTGATCTACACTGTCCGCCCAGGACATGTTTTCTCCTCAAAAGTTACCTTTGAAATGGCAAATTCGGGATTTCGCTATCGCTTGATAGTTTCATTTGAATTATTTAGTTGAAGACGATTAACGCCAAGTTCGTTATTGGACAGGTATAAGGGAGACAACTGTGTAGCTCACCCCTATGTCTAAGCCGAATTCAAGACCGATCATTTTGTCCCTTTTTCATATAAGGACTTAATAATGAGGGAGAAGCGACTACAATTTCATTGCAATAGATAGTTTATTTTCTGTCTAACCCTTTAACAATCAATCCCTGCTTTTCACGATCCAGAGGAAGAAGCCTTTTGAAAATATAGTGGGGAAAAAGGAGAAAATGCTGGTAACAGGCATTTTCTGCCTTTCCCACGATGTTTGCTACCCTTCCCAAAAAAACATTTTTTTTAGTTCTGTTAATTTTGTTGTCTAAAACTGCTTTCCGTTTGGACAAGTTCAAAATTTCGTCGTTTCGGAAAGGATTAAGTCTTATTTAAATACGATTGTTTTTTTTTTTTTTTTTTTTAAATAAAAAACATTCAACAAATTTAAAAATACACAATTTATATTTGACCATTCTTGAAAATAAAAAAAAATATATGAAAAATGAAAAAAAAAAAAAAAAAAAAAAATACGAATAACCAATAATTAAGAATCATGAAAATACCCCCACCCCCAATTTCTTTTTCATGGTGTTCTTTTAATTAGGCTACGTTGCCTCTCATGATACTTTAGATTTCGCGCCATGAATCACTGAAGTTAAAAAAAAGAACACTGTGGGAATATTAAGTGACTATTGACGGTTAAATTCCAAAACATAACAAACATGCAATTATTTTCAATGATGTCTTTGTCGGATGCTATGTCTGAAGCTTCGTTTGCGTATTTCGAGTATGTTAATGAGGGAGTTGCTCATGTAAAAAAAGACCCTGTTTCCTATCGGTGTCGACCTGGGCCGAAGTAAAGTTTAATTTCTCTTGTTGTCGGACGTTATTCGACTTTTGGGTTTTTCTGAATGAAAATTACAAAGCACTGGGAGTATAAAGTTGATTTTATTTTGTGTTTATACACAGTTTCGTCCCAAAATCTGAATGGCCACTTTTTTTTTTTTTTTTCACATCGCTGTCATTTCCACCTTCAATTCACAAAAGGACTGCACATCTTTCTTTTTCTTCTCGCTTGGAATAATCCTAAAGGAATATTGTGAACCAAAATAATTTCTCTCTCTCTCAACATCAGCCAGCCGATTGCTTAAAACCCAAAGTTCTATAGTTCGAATATCGGCTAATCTAATTTCCCTGTCTTTTTTTTGGATTAGGTTCATAGCGACAGAATTCATTCTTTTCTCCTCATTGATCAATGTTTTCAAATTATTTTGGATTGAAAGCTGGCAAGGCTTAAAGCCAAATTAAAACAAAATCTGCGCGGTGGGTATGAAATAGCCGACTGGGGGTACAGGCTTAAGAACTTGTGCAGTCAAAGAAAGGTACAAATACCGTTTCAGGTAATGACAAGCAATTTCAAGCGGTGTAGACCTCAAAGCTAAAGGTGTAAACTCAAACAAAATGGAGAAATATTTCTCGAACTCAATGTACTATCGAAACGCGATAACTGTGGCCTTTGTTTACAAACACTGGACCAGTTCAAAACATTCAAATAGGGAACACCAGGGACGAAGCAGTTACTTATAGGTAAATTTCAACTGAGATGTGTAAGTAACGCTGTGGTGCAATGGTCAAAGGGACTCTGCTACCGCCCAAGCGGACCGAGTTCGAGTCACAGATTTTATTTTTCAATAAAGCAACTGTTTTTTTTTTCCAAGCTAAGTCAATTATTACATTATTTTTATGATATCATAGTGAGTATTTTTACTTTTACCTTGTAGTTTCATTCATTTATAATTGAAATCACACGAGATTGCACATTGATCCTTCGAAAGTTAGGAAAAATGAACCAAGACATTTCTTGTACAGGAATTGATGCTAGGAATAGCCTCGTACTTTAGACATCTAAGATAACTAAAGGCACAAATTTCTGGCCACTATTTTTCTTCCAGTTTCATGGCTTTGACAGAAAAGACATGTCTATATACTCACTACAGTTGGGAACTTACGCATCTCGGGAACTTGACTGCACAAGGATTTAAATTAAAACACCAGTGGACCGGAACCACTTGTGAACTAAAGCAACCTGAGTGGAAAAGTTACTGTAGATGTGCGGTCTTAGCAGAATAAAAAGCAGACATTGCAGTTCAAGAAACCTGTGAGCAGTGAATAATTGCGGTCAGCGACGAGGAAGCAACAAATTTTATACTGAATGTTAAGAGGCTTAGGGTACCGAAAAGGCCAGTGAAAATGAAGCAAGTTCCAATACTGCCAGTGCACGGGATGAGAGTTGCGCACTTAACCATTTTGTTGTTGTGTCAGTTATAGAGAAATGCTTTAAAACAAGAAGAATAAAATTAATAAGAATAAAATGTAATAGTAACAAAAGAATATCAATGACAAAAAAAAGATGTGCACGTCTGAAAAAGGAAGAAGCATGGATAAAGAAAAGAAACATAAAAGACAATCAAAAAAGGAAAAGTATGGAGAGAAAAAAGAGAAAAGTAAAGCGAAAACCAAAAAAAATATGCAACATGCTTCCTTCCAAAAAAAATAGGTCTGGCGGCTCGAACGAGGATCGCCGGGTTTAGAGGCAGATATGTTCTCCATTACACCACTGCTCGCTTTGAAGAATTGATAACTTGTAAAACTCTTAAGCTTTTTCAATTTACATTTTAACTAAAATTATCGGATAATTTACCTGTCCTTCCCGTATGCGAAAATAGAATGGTCTGAATTATTGTAAACAAGGGCCACGGTTATCGCTTTCCATTAATACATCTCTTCGACTAAAGGTAAACCAAACAGACTGAAGGGGGTCATGCACGGAATTTCCTTAAATTGACATTAAAAACAAATTTCTAGACCATTTTGCATTTGACAGACCAACGATAAATCTTACAGAAACACACATATATTGGACCAAAAAGTGATAATTTATATCGAATGATTTCCAGAGATCTAGGTTTATTTCAGTGACTAAGAGGAAAGCGGAATGAAGTACAGAAATAAGGAACTGGTTGATTCTCAAGCGTTGGTCGCCTCGGATCATGGACTTAGTGTTCATCTCATAAATTGAGGGTACATTCTCGGATTGGGTTACATGAGACTAAAGATGATGGTAAGGACTAAAGGGCCAATAATACGGACTAAATGTATTTTCCCGCTATGAAAGTAAAACCTGCAGACTGAGGATAAAATCTATAAGACTGAGAATATATTTTATGGAATTGATGGCAGTTATTGCGACAGAGTTTCTTCATATCTCAGTGCTGATAATCATTCCAACGAGGTCAGAAAAAGAAAGCAGCAAGTGCCAATGAGAACAATATTGTGCGAAGTACTGGTAAATGAAAGCACTGATCTCCCTCCAAATAGGTTATAACTTTTCTTTTAATTGAATCAAAGAATGCCCAGAAAATATCGATCCTCTTAAAATTAACTTCTGCAAATTCTAAACATGTGGACATCAAAATCTAGAGCAGACACATTTGGCTTTTTCCATCATTGTTCTTTACAAACAGTTACAATGTCTTCTCGTACATAAAAACCCTCAAGGAATAAATAAATACAGTCTGGAAATATATCTCCCGCGGTGAAAGTAAAAATCTACGGACTAAGGATACGATCGCTTAGATTAAGAATTTGCTCTATAGAACTGATGACGATTATTGCGACAGGGTTAAAGCTTATCTCAGCACTCATAATTCTTTCAACAAGCTATGTGAAAGGTAGCCAGTGTCAATAGGAACACTTTTGTGCAAAGTACTGGCAAAAAGTTATCCCCCTTCTAAAAGCTTTTGTTTCCTTTCCACACTTTTGGATCATTTTCCTTTACCAAAAGTTAAACTTTGTTCTTGCACATAACAACCCTTCAGAAATGAAATAAACATGTCATTATGTTGAAGTCGTCAGATCGGGTTCATAACTTTCATTTTTGTACACATAATTCCCTTTAAGTTCTGATCAATTACAAAGGAAATCTTCATCAGCACAATTTTCACCTTAGTTGCTCAGTTGATGACGAACGAGGTCTGAAACTAGGAGTTCACGGGTTCGATTCCTCGGCTGTTAGAGTTTTTTTTCACAAGGTTTGATGACAGTCAATTCGACAAGCTTCATTCATTTCACACCGCTGTCAGTTTCCACTACAATTCGTAAAAAAACTGTGCATCTTTTTTTCTTTATAAGATGTTATAATTTCGTCTCGCATGGAATACTCCTCAAAAAAAGAAGTGAAAAAAATCAAATAATCACTCTCTCTCTCTCTGAGCATCAGTCAGCCTTGAATCCACACTTTTGAATCATTTTCCTTTACAAAATGTCAAAGTTTGTTCTTGCACTTTGTTCTTTCTCTTTACAAAATGTTACAATTTCTTCTCGCATGGAATATTCCTCAAGAAATAAAGTGAAAAGAATCAAATAATCACTCTCTCTCTCTCAGCATCAGTCAGCCTTGAATCCACACTTTTGAATCATTTTTCTTTACAAAATGTCAAACTTTGTTCTTGCACAAAACAACCCTTCAGAATGAAATAAACATGTCATTATGTTGAAGTCGTCAGATCGGGCTCATAACTTTCATTTTTGTACACATAATTACCATTAAGATACGGTCAATTACAAAAGAAATCGTCATCAGCATAATTTTCACCTTAGTTGCTCAGTTGATGACGAACGAGGTCTGAAACTAGGGGTTCACGGGTTCGACTCCTCGGCTGTTAGAGTTTTTTTTTCCACAAGGTTTGATGACAGTCAATTCGACAACTTAATTCATTTCACACCGCTGTCATTTTCCACTACAATTCACAAAATAACTCCGCATCTTTTCTCTTTACAAAATGTTACAATTTCTCCTCGCATAGAATACACCTCAAGAAATAAAGTGAAAAGAATCAAATAATCATTCTCTCTCTTTCAGCATCAGTCAGCCGATTGCTTAAAATCGAAGGTTCTATAGTTCGAATCCCGGCAAATCTAATTTCCCTGTTTAGGATTAAGTTCATAGCGACAGAATTCATTCTTCTCTCCTCATTGATCAATGTTTCAAATAATCTAGGTTAGAAAGCCGGGAGGACTGAAAGCCGAATACCAAGAAAGGAAACTCCAATAACGCATAAGAAGATGCATGCAATATAACTCAAATTATGTTGAAGTCATCAGATCAGGCTCATAACTTGCATTTTCGTTGACATGGCTCTCTTCAACATCTGATGAATTGCAAGAAACTTCATCAGCATAATTCTAAACATAGTTGTTCAGCTGATGACGAACGAGGGCTGAAACTAGGGGTCCACAGGTTCGATTCCCAAGCTGTTGCAATTTTTATCCGAGGTTTGACGAGTCATTGCGACAAGATTTATCAATTTCTCCTCGCTAACAGTTTTTCCCTGAAAACAATTATGTAGGAAAGCCTACATTGGTTTGGATTAATGTGCAAGGTACTGGTAAATGAAATTCTAACACAGCTTGGATAGATGCACATGATGTCCTGATATATCTGATATCACTGAAATCTAATATGACCTAAAACGCAATAGACTAAAAGCAATAAAGCAAATGCAAATTTTACCAAAGTCTGATTAATTTTTTCTGGCCTCCACCTCCCCTTACAGCCAGCCCTTTAAATCACCATCTTTTATAAAAACATGGATATCCCATTTTATGGATCCTTCCTTCAATGCAGGTAACACTTATTAAAGCTATAGCTATAGAAATTCAGTGCATCGACGCTTGTTGCAAGGAAAAGAAGCGATTGGCCTCTATAATTTTTACCCTCTAACGTTTCCAACACATCCCTATTAAAATCTAGCACAGTATACATATTTCGCTTTTCCGTCATTAGCCTCACAAATTCAACATTTTTATCATCCACAAGACGTTCTTTCCACAATAAAGTAAAAATGTCAAAGTCAAAACCTTTCTCAAACTCAGTCCCTCCCATAGTCACTGCCACTCTGTTACTGTCTCTCGGTTTTGATATCTCAAAAAATCCAGAACCAACCTTAATAACATTCAAGTAATGTTCAAGTCGGCGTTAAAACTTCAAGAAAACAAACACATCTATCTCCACAAATAAGTCCGGTATCGGCAATACCACCATCAATACCAACTCAACCATCGAAACTATCATCACCGTTATTATAATTATCAACATTATCGTCAAAGCAATGATTAAAATGCATTAAAAACTGCATAGCTTTGTGTTAAGTTATTGCAAACTCTTACAGAGTTTAGGAAAACATCTTTCTCCATTCAAATCGATTACCTGTTTTTATTAATCTGAAAATCTTTCACAGCATTCCGAAAAACGAAACTTTTTCTTGACCTCTGACTACAGAGATACTTGAACATCAATTCGGTCAAAAGGGTACAGAACCTGAGACATGGGTTAGCTGGTTTGAATCCCCTACTCGGCCATTTCTTGTTGATTGTTTTAGCGACAGGATTAATTCTTCCCTAGTCTCTCAAAAGCACTTTTGATAAAATGTTGAAAAGGAGTCATCAGCATCTGGAAAATATCCTACAAAAGCCTGGTTACTGAAACTTCAGTGAAGTATGGGTAGGTGCACTGTCCGCCTCGATACAATTGAAATATTGTTACAATCAATCAATCAAATCAGTTCCCCTTCTTTTATTTATCTGAAATATTTCACAGCATTTTCAAATCAACATATTATCCTCACGTATAACTCCAAAGATTCTAAAGCAGGAATTCGGTCCGCATTGCCCGGAACTTGAAGCATGGGTTAGCTGGTTTGAATCCCCTGCTCGGGCATTTCTTTCCGAGAGATGATGATACTCACTGCGACAGCATTGATTTTTCTCTAACCTCTGAGCAGCAGTTTTGACAACAGTTATGTGGAAAAGCAGTCAGTGGCTTGGGAAGAATATCGTGGAAAGTATTAGTTATTGAAACTACACGAACGCATAGGAAAGTATACTTGACCCCGAAATATAACTGGAATATCAATGAAAACGGTGTTAAACACATGTAACCAATCAATCACTCACTCACTCAATCGATTGTCAAAGACTAGTTCGCTAGCTCAGTCGTTTGCAAATCTTCATTCTCAGTGCTGTTAATTGTTTCAACGATGATTGCGGAAAAGTGGCTTACGGCTAAAGCATTTATTCATATCTTTACCATCTGAACACTTTTTGACGCATGCCTTCTAAAATCTAGCACGCAACATATATTTGTCTTTTCTGTCATTAATCTCTCCAAACTTAACAAATTCTTTATCAAGAATGCAACCCTGTCACTATAAAGTAAAAGTGCCGAAATTAAAAGCGCTTTCCAACTTCCAGTTTTACAACCTCTCTCTGTCTCTCACTCGCTCTCGAACGAAACATATTTGTCTTTTCTGTCATTAATCTTTCCAAACTTAATAATTTCTTTATGCACAATGCAACCCTGCCACTATAAAGAAAAAGTGTCGAAATCAAAAGCGCTTTCCAACTTCCAATTTCACAACATGACTTTGTGTCTCTGTCTCTCTCTGGCTGTCACACTGGTCAATAATGTTTTAATGTTTATGACGTTGAGGATGTGAGACAGCAGCCAGTGGATATAGTATTCTGAGGAGCACTGGATAAAGAAAACCACAAAATTCGGGAGCCGCTAGTTTAATTTCCGGCTCGGACGATTTTTTCGGAGAATTGCTTAGTCATTTTGATAGGATTCATTCATTTCTCAACCTTTATAATTGTTTCGACGATTCTTATGTAGGAAAGCAGCCAGTGGCTTGGAAAGAATATTGTGCGTAATACTAGTAAAAATAAGTACAGGAAAAGGTAAGTTCATATGCCGCCACAATATGAACTGAAAGAATGTTGTAAACGACACTTTTCAATAAATAGTACATAATTAAAGCATTGAGAATTTTACGTTAATATGAATTAGTTTGAATAGGTAGATGCTTTTGATCACAAAATGGGAACCTATGATTTTTCAGCATTCTTTAGATAAATACCTGTGGTTGATACGGAATTCAAATTGGTTGTATGTAGAAATGCACAGGGTGATTACATAATCTTGTAATACACTCACCGTCATAAAAAAAGTAGCCACTTTTAAAATTTGTAAATTTGGAGCATATGTTTGTCCCGCAAGTTTATTTAGGCTTAAGCATGTTCAGTGGTATACAATGTATACAAGTAGGGTAAAATACGCCATATTGTATACACAGACCACTCACATGGGCTGCACGGGTAAAATGCGACAATTTGGTTTAGCTCTGGTAAAACAAACACATAGCCAAAGTTTTATTGTATTGCACAATAGCAACCCCATAATATAGGAAAAAGCCGTCTTTTGTTCGCAGTATATCGCTATTATGGGACGTTTGAATGACGTCCAACGAAACCAAGCCGTAGGTATGATTGCTGCGGGTATGTCATATCGGCAAGTGGCACAGAGAATGAACTGTACACACAGGACCATACAGAGGCTTATGGAACGGAACAATGCTACCGGTTCAGTAATGGATAGACCGCGTTCTGGACGTCCTAGAATCACGTCACGTCAACAGGACCGACAGATAGTTCTCTCACAATTGCGGAATCGGTTTCAAACAGCGGCTCAACTCGCCCGAGAGACTAGAAGTATTCACGGAAACCGTGTCAGTGAGTCAACTATACGTCGCCGATTCCGAGATCATGGTCTACGTAGCCACGTCGCATACAGAGGCAACATGCTGACACCCGAGCGTCGTAGAAATCGATTTGTTTGGTGTCAACAGCATTTACGATGGACGCAACAGCAATGGCAAAACGTTACTTTTACTGACGAGTCACGGTTTTGCCTGAATATATCCGACGGGCGTGTTAGGGTATGGCGACGTCGTGGTGAGCGTTACGCCGACTGTTGTGTACGCCAAGCACCGAGGTGGGGAGGTGGTAGCGTGATGGTGTGGGGCGGTATCTCGTGGAATGATATGACACCCCTTGTTGTCCTTGATGGGAATCTTACTGCACGCCGTTACGTTGATGAGATACTGCAACCGGTAGTGTTACCATTCCTTGCCAGACATCCCGACATCACACTGTTCCAACAAGATAATGCCAGGCCACACTCTGCAAGACTGACGTCAGACTTTCTGGTAGCTAACAACATTAATGTGCTTCCATGGCCTGCGTTTTCACCGGATCTTAGTCCGATAGAGCATCTGTGGGATCAGCTTGGACGCAGGGTCTATAACAGTGACCAACCCATCCAGAACCGTCAACAGCTGATCGACGTCCTAACCACTGAATGGATGAACATCCCACAGTACAGAATACAGCGCCTGATAAGCAGTATGCGTCGTAGATGCAATGCTTGCGTGGATGCAAGAGGTGGTCACACTCGATACTAGGACTGCGATTTTTTATTTCGGTCAGATGAATTCCAAGAGCTCTTTTTTGTGTATGTACCGGGATTTATTCTTTTATCAATTCTAAAATGCCAATGTAATTGCTTTCACTACAAATGTAAAAACACTAAAATGTGCAATTGAGCTGGAATTTGGTTCATATTTCAAAATCTAGGGGTGGCTACTTTTTTATGACGGTGAGTATATATTGCCAGGATGTCTCAAATAAGCTAGCTACACCATAACGTTTCACTCTAAAATATTAAAAGGATAATATAATTCTTTATCGGATTACGCTCAAAATTACGGACTGAGGGAGCATCCTATCAACTGAGAAACAATTAATCACGCAGACTGAGGAAGATATGAAGAAAGGAACCTAATTCATTGTAGGAAGTGCATTTGTTGGAGGACAAGGATAGATGTCATGGTCAGAGACTATAGTCTGTCAAACGTGGGAAACACAACAAGGACACGTAAGCTGTAATATCAAGTCAGTCACTGGATAAATAGATGGATAGATAGATAGATAGATAGATAGAATAAAAGGGAAAAAGGAGAATAGATTGATAGGATAGAGAGACTAGAAAAGTTTGAAGGATTAGAAAAGAAAGAAAGGCAGACAGAGAGAACGTGACAGAATAGGGAGTAATAGAAAAGTGACAGAAGATAGATGAATAGCGAAAGACAGAAACAGAGATAGATAGAGACTGTGTGAAAGTTGGCAGTGAGATACCAATAGAAATTGTAGAGAAATAAAAGAAGAGAAATAAGACGAAATGGGAAGGAATAGAAAGAGATACATAGAGCGAGAGAAAGGCAGCGAGAGAGACAAAGACAGAGAAACAGAGAGAGACTGAGCGTGGAAAACAGTGTTGAGAGAAAGATGAAATGAGGGGCAGAGTGTAAGACAAAGAGTTCGGGAGGCAGTAGATTGAGAGTGAGAGACAAGGAGAGAAAGAGAAAGAAACAGAAGAGATAAACAGACAGAGTTAAATGGAGAGAGGTGAAGAAAGATTGAAATTGCGAAATGAGAGATAGAAATAGATACAGAAAAGGAGAAGACAAAGAGAGTGTTAGATGGCAGAATTGAGGGCGAATACATTATTTCAGACCGTTCAGACCAGGGGTTAAGATCATGAAGAAGAGGTTGAGGCCAAAGAGTAATCGGTGAAACAACAGAGGCATAGGTTCGTCATCGGAAGGTATAGTCAATTTAGTTAGGTTCAAATTTGAATTTAGCAGAATAAACAAGCTAATTGGCAGGAGCTAAATTAGGAGTGAAGGCGTAGTTGTAAATACTGAGGGTATATCTGTCGAAATGAGAGAATATATTAGGATTTGAAGGAACATCAAACTGGGAATGTATTTCACCGTCTGAGAGAAAGTACAGGGAACTAGGAGAACATCTTTCCGACTAGCGTTGTATGCTAACAGGTAGGGAGTAAAATCTCTGGAAGGACACAGGTTTATAGCTTAATGATACATCTCACTCACCAAGGCTACCATTTCAATTCCTAAAATAACATAACGCAAGCTGTTGCAGTAACCAATGATAGAGGATACTTCTTCGAATTGTTGGTACATCAATAAGGCAAGGGATACAGTCTAATTGAAAATGGATAAATTTTAAGCAGAACACAGCTTTACGGCTTTATGGTGTATTCAAGGGACTCATAGACTGAGGGTTTTCAATTGCTAACATGGGTTTGAATGCTAAGACTAATGGCTTAAGACTGGAAGAAAAGTTAAATTTGAGATACTTTATGCAATTACTCTTACAGATTTAAAGTACATGTCAGGCAAACGGTGTATAGACAAACTGTGCAAAAGGTACCATATGAGTGAGGCAGTGGTTCAGGGCATGGGTGTACATTGAACTGAGTACAGGAACAATTTCAAAGTCTTCGAGGATATGAAGTAAATTGGGGAAACACTCCATGAACTGAGGATACATTCTCAAGGACCCAATATGCTTGTAACGGCCTGATGGTTAGTTTTAGGCGCTGTGGGTATGAAATCGCCGACTGGGGATACAGGGAAAACAACGTGTGCAGTCAAAGAAAGGTACAAATACAGTTTCAGGACCTACTGACAAGCAATTTCAAGTGGTGTAGACCTCGAAGCTAAAGGTGTAGACTCAAACAAAATGGAGAAATAATAAGGGCCAATAATACGGACTAAATGTATTTTCCCGCTATGAAAGTAAAACCTGCAGACTGAGGATAAAATCTATAAGACTGAGAATATATTTTATGGAATTAATTGCAGTTATTGCGACAGAGTTTCTTCTTATCTCAGTGCTGATAATTATTCCAACGAGGTCAGAAAAAGAAAGCAGCAAGTGCCAATGAGAACAATATTGTGCGAAGTACTGGTAAATGAAAGCACTGATCTCCCTCCAAATAGGTTATAACTTTTCTTTTAATTTAATCAAAGAATGCCCAGAAAATATCGATCCTCTTAAAATTAACTTTTTCCATCATTGTTCTTTACAAACAGTTACAATGTCTTCTCGTACATAAAAAACCCTCCAGGAATAAATAAATACAGTCTGGAAATATATCACCCGAGGTGAAAGTAAAATCCACGGACTAAGGATACGATCGCTTAGATTAAGAATTTGCTCTATAGAACTGATGACGATTATTGCAACAGGGTTAAAGCTTATCTCAGTACTCATAATTCTTTCAACAAATTATGTGAGAAAGGTAGCCAGGGTTAATAGGAACAATTTTGTGCAAAGTACTGGCAAAAAGTTATCCCGTTTCTAAAAGCTTTTGTTTCCTTGAATCCACACTTTTGGATCATTTTCCTTTACCAAAAGTTAAACTTTCTTCTTGCACATAACAACCCTTCAGAAATGAAATAAACATGTCATTATGTTGAAGTCGTCAGATCGGGCTCATAACTTTCATTTTTGTACAAATAATTACCTTTAAGATACGGTCAATTACAAAAGAAATCTTCATCAGCACAATTTTCACCTTAGTTGCTCAGTTGCTGACTAACGAGGTCTGAAACTAGGAGTTCACGGGTTCAATTCCTCGGCTGTTAGAGTTTTTTTTTTTTTCACAAGGTTTGATGACAGTCAATTCGACAAGCTTCATTCATTTCACACCGCTGTCAGTTTCCACTACAATTCGTAAAAAAACTACGCATCTTTTTTTCTTTACAAGATGTTACAATTTCTTCTCGCATGGAATACTCCTAAAAAAAGGTGAAAAGAATCAAATAATCACTCTCTCTCTCTCAGCATCAGTCATCAGCACAATTTTCACCTGTTGCTCAGTTAATGACGAACGAGGTCTGAAACTAGGGGTTCACGGGTTCGACTCCTCGGCTGTTAGAGTTTTTTTTCACAAGGTCAATTCGACAAACTTAATTCATTGCACACCGCTGTCATTTTCCACTACAATTCACAAAATAACTCCGCATCTTTTTCTCTTTATAAAATGTTACAATTTTTTCTCGCATAGAATACTTCTCAAGAAATAAAGTGAAAAGAATCAAATAATCACTCTCTCTCTCTCTCTCTCTCTCTCAGCATCAGTCAGCCTTGAATCCACACTTTTGAATCATTTTCCTTTACAAAATGTCAGTGCATCGACGCTAGTTGCTAGGAAAAGAAGCGATTGGCCTCTATAATATTTACCCTCTAACGTTTCCAACACATCCCTATTAAAATCTAGCACAGTATACATATTTCGCTTTTCCGTCATTAGCCTCACAAATTCAACATTTTTATCATCCACAATAAAGTAAAAATGTCAAAGTCAAAACCTTTCTCAAACTCAGTCCCTCCCACACTCACTGCCACTCTGTTACTGTCTCTCGGTTTTCATATCTCTAAAAATCCAGAGCCATCATTAATAACATTCAAGTAATGTTCAAGTCGGCGTTAAAACTTCAAGAAAACAAACACATCTATCTCCACAAATAAGTCCGGTATCGGCAATACCACCATCAATACCAACTCAACCATCGAAAGTATCATCACCGTTATTATAATTATCAACATTATCGTCAAAGCAATGATTAAAATGCATTAAAAACTGCATAGCTTTGTGTTAAGTTATTGCAAACTCTTAGAGAGTTTAGGAAAACATCTTTCTCCATTCAAATCGATTACCTGTTTTTATTAATCTGAAAATCTTTCACAGCATTCCGGAAAACGAAACTTTTTCTTGACCTCTGACTACAGAGATACTTGAACATCAATTCGGTCAAAAGGTTACAGAACCTGAGACATGGGTTAGCTGGTTTGAATCCCCTACTCGGCCATTTCTTGTTGATTGTTTTAACGACAGGATTAATTCTTCCCTAGTCTCTCAAAAGCACTTTTGATAAAATGTTGAAAAGGAGTCATCAGCATCTGGAAAATATCGTACAAAAGCCTGGTTACTGAAACTTCAGTGAAGTATGGATAGGTGCACTGGCCGCCTCGATACAATTGAAATATTGTTACAATCAATCAATCAAATCAGTTCCCCTTCTTTTATTTATCTGAAATATTTCACAGCATTTTCAAATCAACATATTATCCTCACGTATAACTCCAAAGATTCTAAAGCAGGCATTCGGTCCGCATTGCCCGGAACTTGAAGCATGGGTTAGCTGGTTTGAATCCCCTGCTCGGCCATTTCTTTCCGAGAGTTGATGATACTCACTGCGACAGCATTGATTTTTCTCTAACCTCTGAGCAGCATTTTTGACAACAGTTATGTGGAAAAGCAGTCAGTGGCTTGGGAAGAATATCGTGGAAAGTATTAGTTATTGAAACTACACGAACACATAGGAAAGTGTACTTGACGCCGCAATGTAACTCGAATATCAATGAAAACGGTGTTAAACACATGTAATCAATCACTCACTCAATCAATCGATTGTCAAAGACTAGTTCGCTAGCTCAGTCGTTTGCAAATTTTCATTCTCAGTGCTGTTAATTGTTTCAACAATGATTGCGGAAAAGTGGCTTACGGCTAAAGCATTTATTCATATCTTTACCATCTGAACACTTTTTAACGCATGCCTTCTAAAATCGAGCACGCAACATATATTTGTCTTTTCTGTCATTAATCTCTCCAAACTTCACAAATTCTTTATCAAGAATGCAACCCTGTCACTATAAAGTAAAAGTGCCGAAATTAAAAGCGCTTTCCCACTTTCAGTTTTACAACCTCTCTCTGTCTCTCTCTCGCTCTCGAACGAAACATATATTTGTCTTTTCTGTCATTAATCTTTCCAAACTTAACAATTTCTTTATGCACAATGCAACCCTGCCACTATAAAGAAAAAGTGTCGAAATCAAAAGCGCTTTCCAACTTCCAATTTCACAATATGACTTTGTGTGTCTGTCTCTCTCTGGCTGTCACACTGGTCAATAATGTGTTAATGTTTATGACGCTGAGTATGTGAGACAGCAGCCAGTGGATATAGTATTCTGAGGAGCACTGGATAAAGAAAACCACAAAATCCGTGAATAGGGAGCCGCTAGTTTAATTTCCGGCTCGGACGATTTTTTCGGAGAATTGCTTAGTTATTTTGATAGGATTCATTCATTTCTCAACCTTTATAATTGTTTCGACGATTCTTATGTAGGAAAGCAGCCAGTGGCTTGGAAAGAATATTGTGCGTAATACTAGTAAAAATAAGTACAGGAAAAGGTAAGTTCATATGCCGCCACAATATGAACTGAAAGAATGTTGTAAACGACACTTTTCAATAAATAGTACATAATTAAAACATTGAGAATTTTACGTTAATATGAATTAGTTTGAATAGGTAGATGCTTTTGATCACAAAATGGGAACCTATGCTTTTTCAGCATTCTTTAGATAAATAGCTGAGGTTGATACGGAATTCAAATTGGTTGTATGTAGACATGCACAGGGTGATTACATAATCTTGTTAGATATTGCCAGGATGTCTCAAATAAGCTAGCTACACCATAACGTTTCATTCTAAAATATTAAAAGGATAATATAATTCTTTATCAGATTACGCTCAAAATTACGGACTGAGGGAGCAACCTATCAACTGAGAAACGATTAATCACGCAGACTGAGGAAGATATGAAGAAAGGAACCTAATTCATTGTAGGAAGTGCATTTGTTGGAGGACAAGGATAGATGTCATGGTCAGAGACTATAGTCTGTCAAACGTGGGAAACACAACAAGGACACGTAAGCTGTAATATCAAGTCAGTCACTGGATAAATAGATGGATAGATAGATAGATAGATAGATAGATAGAATAAAAGGGAAAAAGGAGAATAGATTGATAGGATAGAGAGACTAGAAAAGTTTGAAGGATTAGAAAAGAAAGAAAGGCAGACAGAGAGAACGTGACAGAATAGGGAGTGATAGAAAAGGAGACAGAAGATAGATGAATAGCGAAAGACAGAAACAGAGATAGATAGAGACTGTGTGAAAGTTGGCAGTGAGATACAGATAGAAATTGTAGAGAAATAAAAGAAGAGAAAGGAGAGAAATGGGAAGGAATAGAAAGAGATACATAGAGCGAGAGAAAGGCAGCGAGAGAGACAGAGACAGAGAAACAGAGAGAGACTGAGCGTGGAAAACAGTGTTGAGAGAAAGATGAAATGAGGGGCAGAGAGTAAGACAAAGAGTTCGGGAGGCAGTAGATTGAGAGTGAGAGACAAGGAGAGAAAGAGAAAGAAACAGAAGAGATAAACAGACAGAGTTAAATGGAGAGAGGTGAAGAAAGATTGAAATTGCGAAAAGAGAGATAGAAATAGATAAAGAAAAGGAGAAGACAAAGAGAGTGTTAGATGGCAGAATTGAGGGCGAATACATTATTTCAGACCGTTCAGACCAGGGGTTAAGATCATGAAGAAGAGGTTGAGGCCAAAGAATTATCGGTGAAACAACAGAGGCATAGGTTCGTCATCGGAAGGTATAGTCAATTAAGTTATGTTCAAATTTGAATTTAGCAGAATAATCAAGCTAATTGGCAGGAGCTAAATTAGGAGTGAAGGCGTAGTTGTAAATACTGAGGGTATATCTGTCGAAATGAGAGAATATATTAGGATTTGAAGGAACATCAAACTGGGAATGTATTTCACCGTCTGAGAGAAAGTACAGGGAACTAGGAGAACATCTTTCCGACTAGCGTTGCATGCTAACAGGTAGGGAGTAAAATCTCTGGAAGGACACAGGTTTATAGCTTAATGATACATCTCACTCACCAAGGCTACCATTTCAATTCCTAAAATAACATAACGCAAGCTGTTGCAGTAACCAATGATAGAGGATACTTCTTCGAATTGTTGGTACATCAAGAAGGCAAGGGATACAGTCTAATTGAAAATAGATAAATTTTAAGCAGAACATAGCTTTACGGCTTTATGGTGTATTCAAGGGACTCATAGACTGAGGGTTTTCAATTGCTAACATGGGTTTGAATGCTAAGACTAATGGCTTAAGACTGGAAGAAAAGTTAAATTTGAGATACTTTATGCAATTACTCTTACAGATTTAAAGTACATGTCAGGAAAACGGCGTATAGACAAACTGTGCAAAAGGTACCATATGAGTGAGGCAGTGGTTCAGGGCATGGGTGTACATTGAACTGAGTACAGGAACAATTTCAAAGTCTTCGAGGATATGAAGTAGATTGGGGAAAAACTCCACGAACTGAGGATACATTCTCAAGGACCCAATATGCTTGTAACGGCCTGATGGTTAGTTTTAGGAGCTGTGGGTATGAAATCGCCGACTGGGGATACAAGGAAAACAACGTGTGCAGTCAAAGAAAGGTACAAATACAGTTTCAGGACCTACTGACAAGCAATTTCAAGTGGTGTAGACCTCGAAGCTAAAGGTGTAGACTCAAACAAAATGGAGAAATAATAAGGGCCAATAATACGGACTAAATGTATTTTCCCGCTATGAAAGTAAAACCTGCAGACTGAGGATAAAATCTATAAGACTGAGAATATATTTTATGGAATTAATTGCAGTTATTGCGACAGAGTTTCTTCTTATCTCAGTGCTGATAATTATTCCAACGAGGTCAGAAAAAGAAAGCAGCAAGTGCCAATGAGAACAATATTGTGCGAAGTACTGGTAAATGAAAGCACTGATCTCCCTCCAAATAGGTTATAACTTTTCTTTTAATTTAATCAAAGAATGCCCAGAAAATATCGATCCTCTTAAAATTAACTTTTTTCATCATTGTTCTTTACAAACAGTTACAATGTCTTCTCGTACATAAAAAAACCCTCCAGGAATAAATAAATACAGTCTGGAAATATATCACCCGAGGTGAAAGTAAAATCCACGGACTAAGGATACGATCGCTTAGATTAAGAATTTGCTCTATAGAACTGATGACGATTATTGCGACAGGGTTAAAGCTTATCTCAGTACTCATAATTCTTTCAACAACTTATGTGAGAAAGGTAGCCAGGGTTAATAGGAACAATTTTGTGCAAATTACTGGCAAAAAGTTATCCCCTTTCTAAAAGCTTTTGTTTCCTTGAATCCACACTTTTGGATCATTTTCCTTTACGAAAAGTTAAAACTTTCTTCTCGCACATAACAACCCTTCAGAAATGAAATAAACATGTCATTATGTTGAAGTCGTCAGATCGGGCTCATAACTTCCATTTTTGTACAAATAATTACCTTTAAGATACGGTCAATTACAAAAGAAATCTTCATCAGCACAATTTTCACCTTAGTTGCTCAGTTGATGACGAACGAGGTCTGAAACTAGGAGTTCACGGGTTCAATTCCTCGGCTGTTAGAGGTTTTTTTTTACAAGGTTTGATGACAGTCAATTCGACAAGCTTCATTCATTTCACACCGCTGTCAGTTTCCACTACAATTCGTAAAAAAACTACGCATCTTTTTTTCTTTACAAGATGTTACAATTTCTTCTCGCATGGAATACTCCTAAAAAAAGATGAAAAGAATCAAATAATCACTCTCTCTCTCTCAGCATCAGTCATCAGCACAATTTTCACCTGTTGCTCAGTTGATGACGAACGAGGTCTGAAACTAGGGGTTCACGGGTTCGACTCCTCGGCTGTTAGAGTTTTTTTTCCACAAGGTCAATTCGACAAACTTAATTCATTTCACACCGCTGTCATTTTCCACTACAATTCACAAAATAACTCCGCATCTTTTTCTCTTTACAAAATGTTACAATTTTTTCTCGCATAGAATACTTCTCAAGAAATAAAGTGAAAAGAATCAAATAATCACTCTCTCTCTCTCTCTCTCTCTCTCTCTCTCAGCATCAGTCAGCCTTGAATCCACACTTTTGAATCATTTTCCTTTACAAAATGTCAAACTTTGTTCTTGCACAAAACAACCCTTCAGAATGAAATAAACATGTAATTATGTTGAAGTCGTCAGATCGGGCTCATAACTTTCATTTTTGTACAAATAATTACCTTTAAGATACGGTCAATTACAAAAGAAATCTTCATCAGCATAATTTTCACCTTAGTTGCTCAGTTGATGACGAACGAGGTCTGAAACTACGGGTTCACGGGTTCGACTCCTCGGCTGTTAGAGGTTTTTTTTTCACAAGGTTTGATGACAGTCAATTCGACAAAGTTAATTCATTTCACACTGCTGTCATTTTCCACTACAATTCACAAAATAACTCCGCATCTTTTTCTCTTTATAAAATGTTACAATTTCTTATCGCATAGAATACTCCTCAAGAAATAAAGTGAAAAGAATCAAACAATCAATCTCTCTCTTTCAGCATCAGTCAGCCGATTGCTTAAAACCCAAGGTTCTATAGTTCGAATCCCGGCAAATCTAATTTCCCTGTTTAGGATTAAGTTCATAGCGACAGAATTCATTCTCCTCTCCTCATTGATCAATGTTTCAAATAATCTAGGTTTGAAAGCCGGGAGGACTTAAAGCCGAATACCGAGAAACGAAACTCCTATAACGCATAAGAAGATACATGCAATATAACTCAAATTATGTTGAAGTCATCAGATCAGGCTCGAAACTTTCATTTTCGTTGACATGGCTCTCTTCAACATCTGATGAATTGCAAGAAACTTCATCAGCATAATTCTAAAGTTAGTTGCTCACCTGATGACGAACGAGGGCTGAAACTAGGGGTCCACAGGTTCGATTCCCAAGCTGTAGCAATTTTTATCCGAGGTTTGACGAGTCATTGCGACAAGATTTATCAATTTCTCCTCGCTAACAGTTTTTCCCTGAAAACAATTATGTAGGAAATCCTACATTGGTTTGGAATAATGTGCAAGGTACTGGGAAATGAAATTCCAATACAGCTTGGATAGATGCACATGATGTCCTGATATATCTGATACGACTGAAATCTGATATGACCTAAAACGCAATAGACTAAAAGCAATAAAGCAAATGCAAATTTTACCAAAGTCTGATTAATTTTTTCTGGCCTCCACCTCCCCTTACAGCCAGCCCTTTAAATCACCATCTTTTATTACAACATGGATATCCCATTTTATAGATCCTTCCTTTAATGCATATAACACTTATTAAAGCTATGGCTATAGAAATTCAGTGCATCGACGCTAGTTGCTAGGAAAAGAAGCGATTGGCCTCTATAATATTTACCCTCTAACGTTTCCAACACATCCCTATTAAAATCTAGCACAGTATACATATTTCGCTTTTCCGTCATTAGCCTCACAAATTCAACATTTTTATCATCCACAATAAAGTAAAAATGTCAAAGTCAAAACCTTTCTCAAACTCAGTCCCTCCCACACTCACTGCCACTCTGTTACTGTCTCTCGGTTTTCATATCTCTAAAAATCCAGAGCCATCATTAATAACATTCAAGTAATGTTCAAGTCGGCGTTAAAACTTCAAGAAAACAAACACATCTATCTCCACAAATAAATCCGGTATCGGCAATACCACCATCAATACCAACTCAACCATCGAAACTATCATCACCGTTATTATAATCATCAACATTATCGTCAAAGCAATGATTAAAATGCATTAAAAACTGCATAGCTTTGTGTTAAGTTATTGCAAACTCTTAGAGAGTTTAGGAAAACATCTTTCTCCATTCAAATCGATTACCTGTTTTTATTAATCTGAAAATTTTTCACAGCATTAAGAAAAACGAAACTTTTTCTTGACCTCTGACTACAGGGATACTTGAACATCAATTCGGTCAAAAGGTTACAGAACCTGAGACATGGGTTAGCTGGTTTGAATCCCCTACTCGGCCATTTCTTTCCAAGACGTAATGATTGTTTTAGCGATAGGATTAATTCTTCCCTAGTCTCTCAAAAGCACTTTTGATAAAATGTTGAAAAGCAGTCATCAGCATCTGGAAAATATCGTACAAAAGCCTGGTTACTGAAACTTCAGTGAAGTATGGGTAGGTGCACTGGCCGCCTCGATACAATTGAAATATTGTTACAATCAATCAATCAAATCAGTTCCCCTTCTTTTATTTATCTGAAATATTTCACAGCATTTTCAAATCAACATATTATCCTCACGTATAACTCCAAAGATTCTAAAGCAGGCATTCGGTCCGCATTGCCCGGAACTTGAAGCATGGGTTAGCTGGTTTGAATCCCCTGCTCGGCCATTTCTTTCCGAGAGTTGATGATACTCACTGCGACAGCATTGATTTTTCTCTAACCTCTGAGCAGCAGTTTTGACAACAGTTATGTGGAAAAGCAGTCAGTGGCTTGGGAAGAATATCGTGGAAAGTATTAGTTGTTGAAACTACACAAACACATAGGAAAGTGTACTTGACGCCGCAATGTAACTCGAATATCAATGAAAACGGTGTTAAACACATGTAATCAATCAATCACTCACTCAATCAATCGATTGTCAAAGACTAGTTCGCTAGCTCAGTCGTTTGCAAATCTTCATTCTCAGTGCTGTTAATTGTTTCAACAATGATTGCGGAAAAGTGGCTTACGGCTAAAGCATTTATTCATATCTTTACCATCTGAACACTTTTTAACGCATGCCTTCTAAAATCGAGCACGCAACATATATTTGTCTTTTCTGTCATTAATCTCTCCAAACTTCACAAATTCTTTATCAAGAATGCAACCCTGTCACTTTTAAGTAAAAGTGCCGAAATTAAAAGCGCTTTCCCACTTTCAGTTTTACAATTTTACAACCTCTCTCTGTCTCTCTCTCGCTCTCGAACGAAACATATATTTGTCTTTTCTGTCATTAATCTTTCCAAACTTAACAATTTCTTTATGCACAATGCAACCCTGCCACTATAAAGAAAAAGTGTCGAAATCAAAAGCGCTTTCCAACTTCCAATTTCACAATATGACTTTGTGTCTCTGTCTCTCTCTGGCTGTCACACTGGTCAATAATGTGTTAATGTTTATGACGCTGAGTATGTGAGACAGCAGCCAGTGGATATAGTATTCTGAGGAGCACTGGATAAAGAAAACCACAAAATTCGTGAATAGGGAGCCGCTAGTTTAATTTCCGGCTCGGACGATTTTTTCGGAGAATTGCTTAGTTATTTTGATAGGATTCATTCATTTCTCAACCTTTATAATTGTTTCGACGATTCTTATGTAGGAAAGCAGCCAGTGGCTTGGAAAGAATATTGTGCGTAATACTAGTAAAAATAATTACAGGAAAAGGTAAGTTCATATGCCGCCACAATATGAACTGAAAGAATGTTGTAAACGACACTCTTCAATAAATAGTACATAATTAAAACATTGAGAATTTTACGTTAATATGAATTAGTTTGAATAGGTAGATGCTTTTGATCACAAAATGGGAACCTATGCTTTTTCAGCATTCTTTAGATAAATAGCTGAGGTTGATACGGAATTCAAATTGGTTGTATGTAGACATGCACAGGGTGATTACATAATCTTGTTAGATATTGCCAGGATGTCTCAAATAAGCTAGCTACACCATAACGTTTCATTCTAAAATATTAAAAGGATAATATAATTCTTTATCAGATTACGCTCAAAATTACGGACTGAGGGAGCAACCTATCAACTGAGAAACGATTAATCACGCAGACTGAGGAAGATATGAAGAAAGGAACCTAATTCATTGTAGGAAGTGCATTTGTTGGAGGACAAGGATAGATGTCATGGTCAGAGACTATAGTCTGTCAAACGTGGGAAACACAACAAGGACACGTAAGCTGTAATATCAAGTCAGTCACTGGATAAATAGATGGATAGATAGATAGATAGATAGAATAAAAGGGAAAAAGGAGAATAGATTGATAGGATAGAGAGACTAGAAAAGTTTGAAGGATTAGAAAAGAAAGAAAGGCAGACAGAGAGAACGTGACAGAATAGGGAGTGATAGAAAAGGAGACAGAAGATAGATGAATAGCGAAAGACAGAAACAGAGATAGATAGAGACTGTGTGAAAGTTGGCAGTGAGATACAGATAGAAATTGTAGAGAAATAAAAGAAGAGAAAGGAGAGAAATGGGAAGGAATAGAAAGAGATACATAGAGCGAGAGAAAGGCAGCGAGAGAGACAGAGACAGAGAAACAGAGAGAGACTGAGCGTGGAAAACAGTGTTGAGAGAAAGATGAAATGAGGGGCAGAGAGTAAGACAAAGAGTTCGGGAGGCAGTAGATTGAGAGTGAGAGACAAGGAGAGAAAGAGAAAGAAACAGAAGAGATAAACAGACAGAGTTAAATGGAGAGAGGTGAAGAAAGATTGAAATTGCGAAAAGAGAGATAGAAATAGATAAAGAAAAGGAGAAGACAAAGAGAGTGTTAGATGGCAGAATTGAGGGCGAATACATTATTTCAGACCGTTCAGACCAGGGGTTAAGATCATGAAGAAGAGGTTGAGGCCAAAGAATTATCTGTGAAACAACAGAGGCATAGGTTCGTCATCGGAAGGTATAGTCAATTAAGTTAGGTTCAAATTTGAATTTAGCAGAATAAACAAGCTAATTGGCAGGAGCTAAATTAGGAATGAAGGCGAAGTTGTAAATACTGAGGGTATATCCGTTGAAATGAGAGAATATATCAGGATTTGAAGGAACATCAAACTGGGAATGTATTTCACCGTCTGAGAGAAAGTACAGGGAACTAGGAGAACATCTTTCCGACTAGCGTTGCATGCTAACAGGTAGGGAGTAAAATCTCTGGAAGGACACAGGTTTATAGCTTAATGATACATCTCACTCACCAAGGCTACCATTTCAATTCCTAAAATAACATAACGCAAGCTGTTGCAGTAACCAATGATAGAGGATACTTCTTCGAATTGTTGGTACATCAAGAAGGCAAGGGATACAGTCTAATTGAAAATGGATAAATTTTAAGCAGAACACAGCTTTACGGCTTTATGGTGTATTCAAGGGACTCATAGACTGAGGGTTTTCAATTGCTAACATGGGTTTGAATGCCAAGACTAATGGCTTAAGACTGGAAGAAAAGTTAAATTTGAGATACTTTATGCAATTACTCTTACAGATTTAAAGTACATGTCAGGAAAACGGCGTATAGACAAACTGTGCAAAAGGTACCATATGAGTGAGGCAGTGGTTCAGGGCATGGGTGTACTTTGAACTGAGTACAGGAACAATTTCAAAGTCTTCGAGGATATGAAGTAGATTGGGGAAACACTCCACGAACTGAGGATACATTCTCAAGGACCCAATATGCTTGTAACGGCCTGATGGTTAGTTTTAGGAGCTGTGGGTATGAAATCGCCGACTGGGGATACAGGGAAAACAACGTGTGCAGTCAAAGAAAGGTACAAATACAGTTTCAGGACCTACTGACAAGCAATTTCAAGTGGTGTAGACCTCGAAGCTAAAGGTGTAGACTCAAACAAAATGGAGAAATAATAAGGGCCAATAATACGGACTAAATGTATTTTCCCGCTATGAAAGTAAAACCTGCAGACTGAGGATAAAATCTATAAGACTGAGAATATATTTTATGGAATTAATTGCAGTTATTGCGACAGAGTTTCTTCTTATCTCAGTGCTGATAATTATTCCAACGAGGTCAGAAAAAGAAAGCAGCAAGTGCCAATGAGAACAATATTGTGCGAAGTACTGGTAAATGAAAGCACTGATCTCCCTCCAAATAGGTTATAACTTTTCTTTTAATTGAATCAAAGAATGCCCAGAAAATATCGATCCTCTTAAAATTAACTTTTTCCATCACTGTTCTTTACAAACAGTTACAATGTCTTCTCGTACATAAAAAACCCTCCAGGAATAAATAAATACAGTCTGGAAATATATCACCCGAGGTGAAAGTAAAATCCACGGACTAAGGATACGATCGCTTAGATTAAGAATTTGCTCTATAGAACTGATGACGATTATTGCAACAGGGTTAAAGCTTATCTCAGTACTCATAATTCTTTCAACAACTTATGAATGTGAGAAAGGTAGCCAGGGTTAATAGGGACAATTTTGTGCAAATTACTGGCAAAAAGTTATCCCCTTTCTAAAAGCTTTTGTTTCCTTGAATCCACACTTTTGGATCATTTTCCTTTACCAAAAGTTAAACTTTCTTCTTGCACATAACAACCCTTCAGAAATGAAATAAACATGTCATTATGTTGAAGTCGTCAGATCGGGCTCATAACTTCCATTTTTGTACAAATAATTACCTTTAAGATCCGGTCAATTACAAAAGAAATCTTCATCAGCACAATTTTCACCTTAGTTGCTCAGTTGATGACGAACGAGGTCTGAAACTAGGAGTTCACGGGTTCGATTCCTCGGCTGTTAGAGTTTTTTTTTTTTCACAAGGTTTGATGACAGTCAATTCGACAAGCTTCATTCATTTCACACCGCTGTCAGTTTCCACTACAATTCGTAAAAAAACTACGCATCTTTTTTTCTTTACAAGATGTTACAATTTCTTCTCGCATGGAATACTCCTAAAAAAAGATGAAAAGAATCAAATAATCACTCTCTCTCTCTCTCAGCATCAGTCATCAGCACAATTTTCACCTGTTGCTCAGTTGATGACGAACGAGGTCTGAAACTAGGGGTTGACGGGTTCGACTCCTCGGCTGTTAGAGTTTTTTTTTCACAAGGTCAATTCGACAAACTTAATTCATTTCACACCGCTGTCATTTTCCACTACAATTCACAAAATAACTCCGCATCTTTTTCTCTTTACAAAATGTTACAATTTTTTCTCGCATAGAATACTTCTCAAGAAATAAAGTGAAAAGAATCAAATAATCACTCTCTCTCTATCTCTCTCTCTCTCTCTCTCTCAGCATCAGTCAGCCTTGAATCCACACTTTTGAATCATTTTCCTTTACAAAATGTCAAACTTTGTTCTTGCACAAAACAACCCTTCAGAATGAAATAAACATGTCATTATGTTGAAGTCGTCAGATCGGGCTCATAACTTTCATTTTTGTACAAATAATTACCTTTAAGATACGGTCAATTACAAAAGAAATCTTCATCAGCATAATTTTCACCTTAGTTGCTCAGTTGATGACGAACGAGGTCTGAAACTACGGGTTCACGGGTTCGACTCCTCGGCTGTTAAAGGTTTTTTTTTCACAAGGTTTGATGACAGTCAATTCGACAAAGTTAATTCATTTCACACTGCTGTCATTTTCCACTACAATTCACAAAATAACTCCGCATCTTTTTCTCTTTATAAAATGTTACAATTTCTTCTCGCATAGAATACTCCTCAAGAAATAAAGTGAAAAGAATCAAACAATCAATCTCTCTCTTTCAGCATCAGTCAGCCGATTGCTTAAAACCCAAGGTTCTATAGTTCGAATCCCGGCAAATCTAATTTCCCTGTTTAGGATTAAGTTCATAGCGACAGAATTCATTCTCCTCTCCTCATTGATCAATGTTTCAAATAATCTAGGTTTGAAAGCCGGGAGGACTTAAAGCCGAATACCGAGAAACGAAACTCCAATAACGCATAAGAAGATGCATGCAATGTAACTCAAATTATGTTGAAGTCATCAGATCAGGCTCGAAACTTTCATTTTCGTTGACATGGCTCTCTTCAACATCTGATGAATTGCAAGAAACTTCATCAGCATAATTCTAAAGTTAGTTGCTCACCTGATGACGAACGAGGGCTGAAACTAGGGGTCCACAGGTTCGATTCCCAAGCTGTTGCAATTTTTATCCGAGGTTTGACGAGTCATTGCGACAAGATTTATCAATTTCTCCTCGCTAACAGTTTTTCCCTGAAAACAATTATGTAGGAAAGCCTACATTGGTTTGGAATAATGTGCAAGGTACTGGGAAATGAAATTCCAATACAGCTTGGATAGATGCACATGATGTCCTGATATATCTGATACGACTGAAATCTGATAGTACCTAAAACGCAATAGACTAAAAGCAATAAAGCAAATGCAAATTTTACCAAAGTCTGATTAATTTTTTCTGGCCTCCACCTCCCCTTACAGCCAGCCCTTTAAATCACCATCTTTTATTACAACATGGATATCCCATTTTATGGATCCTTCCTTTAATGCATATAACACTTATTAAAGCTATAGCTATAGAAATTCAGTGCATCGACGCTAGTTGCTAGGAAAAGAAGCGATTGGCCTCTATAATATTTACCCTCTAACGTTTCCAACACATCCCTATTAAAATCTAGCACAGTATACATATTTCGCTTTTCCGTCATTAGCCTCACAAATTCAATATTTTTATCATCCACAATAAAGTAAAAATGTCAAAGTCAAAACCTTTCTCAAACTCAGTCCCTCCCACACTCACTGCCACTCTGTTACTGTCTCTCGGTTTTCATATCTCTAAAAATCCAGAGCCATCATTAATAACATTCAAGTAATGTTCAAGTCGGCGTTAAAACTTCAAGAAAACAAACACATCTATCTCCACAAATAAATCCGGTATCGGCAATACCACCATCAATACCAACTCAACCATCGAAACTATCATCACCGTTATTATAATCATCAACATTATCGTCAAAGCAATGATTAAAATGCATTAAAAACTGCATAGCTTTGTGTTAAGTTATTGCAAACTCTTAGAGAGTTTAGGAAAACATCTTTCTCCATTCAAATCGATTACCTGTTTTTATTAATCTGAAAATTTTTCACAGCATTAAGAAAAACGAAACTTTTTCTTGACCTCTGACTACAGAGATACTTGAACATCAATTCGGTCAAAAGGTTACAGAACCTGAGACATGGGTTAGCTGGTTTGAATCCCCTACTCGGCCATTTCTTTCCAAGACGTAATGATTGTTTTAGCGATAGGATTAATTCTTCCCTAGTCTCTCAAAAGCACTTTTGATAAAATGTTGAAAAGCAGTCATCAGCATCTGGAAAATATCGTACAAAAGCCTGGTTACTGAAACTTCAGTGAAGTATGGGTAGGTGCACTGGCCGCCTCGATACAATTGAAATATTGTTACAATCAATCAATCAAATCAGTTCCCCTTCTTTTATTTATCTGAAATATTTCACAGCATTTTCAAATCAACACATTATCCTCACGTATAACTCCAAAGATTCTAAAGCAGGCATTCGGTCCGCATTGCCCGGAACTTGAAGCATGGGTTAGCTGGTTTGAATCCCCTGCTCGGCCATTTCTTTCCGAGAGTTGATGATACTCACTGCGACAGCATTGATTTTTCTCTAACCTCTGAGCAGCATTTTTGACAACAGTTATGTGGAAAAGCAGTCAGTGGCTTGGGAAGAATATCGTGGAAAGTATTAGTTATTGAAACTACACGAACACATAGGAAAGTGTACTTGACGCCGCAATGTAACTCGAATATCAATGAAAACGGTGTTAAACACATGTAATCAATCAATCACTCACTCAATCAATCGATTGTCAAAGACTAGTTCGCTAGCTCAGTCGTTTGCAAATCTTCATTCTCAGTGCTGTTAATTGTTTCAACAATGATTGCGGAAAAGTGGCTTACGGCTAAAGCATTTATTCATATCTTTACCATCTGAACACTTTTTAACGCATGCCTTCTAAAATCGAGCACGCAACATATATTTGTCTTTTCTGTCATTAATCTCTCCAAACTTCACAAATTCTTTATCAAGAATGCAACCCTGTCACTATAAAGTAAAAGTGCCGAAATTAAAAGCGCTTTCCCACTTTCAATTTACAACCTCTCTCTGTCTCTCTCTCGCTCTCGAACGAAACATATATTTGTCCTTTCTGTCATTAATCTTTCCAAACTTAACAATTTCTTTATGCACAATGCAACCCTGCCACTATAAAGAAAAAGTGTCGAAATCAAAAGCGCTTTCCAACTTCCAATTTCACAATATGACTTTGTGTCTCTGTCTCTCTCTGGCTGTCACACTGGTCAATAATGTGTTAATGTTTATGACGCTGAGTATGTGAGACAGCAGCCAGTGGATATAGTATTCTGAGGAGCACTGGATAAAGAAAACCACAAAATTCGTGAATAGGGAGCCGCTAGTTTAATTTCCGGCTCGGACGATTTTTTCGGAGAATTGCTTAGTTATTTTGATAGGATTCATTCATTTCTCAACCTTTATAATTGTTTCGACGATTCTTATGTAGGAAAGCAGCCAGTGGCTTGGAAAGAATATTGTGCGTAATACTGGTAAAAATAAGTACAGGAAAAGGTAAGTTCATATGCCGCCACAATATGAACTGAAAGAATGTTGTAAACGACACTCTTCAATAAATAGTACATAATTAAAACATTAAGAATTTTACGTTAATATGAATTAGTTTGAATAGGTAGATGCTTTTGATCACAAAATGGGAACCTATGCTTTTTCAGCATTCTTTAGATAAATAGCTGAGGTTGATACGGAATTCAAATTGGTTGTATGTAGACATGCACAGGGTGATTACATAATCTTGTTAGATATTGCCAGGATGTCTCAAATAAGCTAGCTACACCATAACGTTTCATTCTAAAATATTAAAAGGATAATATAATTCTTTATCAGATTACGCTCAAAATTACGGACTGAGGGAGCAACCTATCAACTGAGAAACGATTAATCACGCAGACTGAGGAAGATATGAAGAAAGGAACCTAATTCATTGTAGGAAGTGCATTTGTTGGAGGACAAGGATAGATGTCATGGTCAGAGACTATAGTCTGTCAAACGTGGGAAACACAACAAGGACACGTAAGCTGTAATATCAAGTCAGTCACTGGATAAATAGATGGATAGATAGATAGATAGATAGAATAAAAGGGAAAAAGGAGAATAGATTGATAGGATAGAGAGACTAGAAAAGTTTGAAGGATTAGAAAAGAAAGAAAGGCAGACATAGAGAACGTGACAGAATAGGGAGTGATAGAAAAGGAGACAGAAGATAGATGAATAGCGAAAGACAGAAACAGAGATAGATAGAGACTGTGTGAAAGTTGGCAGTGAGATACAGATAGAAATTGTAGAGAAATAAAAGAAGAGAAAGGAGAGAAATGGGAAGGAATAGAAAGAGATACATAGAGCGAGAGAAAGGCAGCGAGAGAGACAGAGACAGAGAAACAGAGAGAGACTGAGCGTGGAAAACAGTGTTGAGAGAAAGATGAAATGAGGGGCAGAGAGTAAGACAAAGAGTTCGGGAGGCAGTAGATTGAGAGTGAGAGACAAGGAGAGAAAGAGAAAGAAACAGAAGAGATAAACAGACAGAGTTAAATGGAGAGAGGTGAAGAAAGATTGAAATTGCGAAATGAGAGATAGAAATAGATAAAGAAAAGGAGAAGACAAAGAGAGTGTTAGATGGCAGAATTGAGGGCGAATACATTATTTCAGACCGTTCAGACCAGGGGTTAAGATCATGAAGAAGAGGTTGAGGCCAAAGAATTATCGGTGAAACAACAGAGGCATAGGTTCGTCATCGGAAGGTATAGTCAATTAAGTTAGGTTCAAATTTGAATTTAGCAGAATAAACAAGCTAATTGGCAGGAGCTAAATTAGGAGTAAGGCGTAGTTGTAAATACTGAGGGTATATCTGTCGAAATGAGAGAATATATTATGATTTGAAGGAACATCAAACTGGGAATGTATTTCACCGTCTGAGAGAAAGTACAGGGAACTAGGAGAACATCTTTCCGACTAGCGTTGCATGCTAACAGGTAGGGAGTAAAATCTCTGGAAGGACACAGGTTTATAGCTTAATGATACATCTCACTCACCAAGGCTACCATTTCAATTCCAAAAATAACATAACGCAAGCTGTTGCAGTAACCAATGATAGAGGATACTTCTTCGAATTGTTGGTACATCAAGAAGGCAAGGGATACAGTCTAATTGAAAATGGATAAATTTTAAGCAGAACACAGCTTTACGGCTTTATGGTGTATTCAAGGGACTCATAGACTGAGGGTTTTTAATTGCTAACATGGGTTTGAATGCTAAGATTAATGGCTTAAGACTGGAAGAAAAGTTAAATTTGAGATACTTTATGCAATTACTCTTACAGATTTAAAGTACATGTCAGGAAAACGGCGTATAGACAAACTGTGCAAAAAGTACCATATGAGTGAGGCAGTGGTTCAGGGCATGGGTGTACATTGAACTGAGTACAGGAACAATTTCAAAGTCTTCGAGGATATGAAGTAGATTGGGGAAACACTCCACGAACTGAGGATACATTCTCAAGGACCCAATATGCTTGTAACGGCCTGATGGTTAGTTTTAGGCGCTGTGGGTATGAAATCGCCGACTGGGGATACAGGGAAAACAACGTGTGCAGTCAAAGAAAGGTACAAATACAGTTTCAGGACCTACTGACAAGCAATTTCAAGTGGTGTAGACCTCGAAGCTAAAGGTGTAGACTCAAACAAAATGGAGAAATAATAAGGGCCAATAATACGGACTAAATGTATTTTCCCGCTATGAAAGTAAAACCTGCAGACTGAGGATAAAATCTATAAGACTGAGAATATATTTTATGGAATTAATTGCAGTTATTGCGACAGAGTTTCTTCTTATCTCAGTGCTGATAATTATTCCAACGAGGTCAGAAAAAGAAAGCAGCAAGTGCCAATGAGAACAATATTGTGCGAAGTACTGGTAAATGAAAGCACTGATCTCCCTCCAAATAGGTTATAACTTTTCTTTTAATTGAATCAAAGAATGCCCAGAAAATATCGATCCTCTTAAAATTAACTTTTTCCATCATTGTTCTTTACAAACAGTTACAATGTCTTCTCGTACATAAAAAACCCTCCAGGAATAAATAAATACAGTCTGGAAATATATCACCCGAGGTGAAAGTAAAATCCACGGACTAAGGATACGATCGCTTAGATTAAGAATTTGCTCTATAGAACTGATGACGATTATTGCGACAGGGTTAAAGCTTATCTCAGTACTCATAATTCTTTCAACAACTTATGAATGTGAGAAAGGTAGCCAGGCTTAATAGGGACAATTTTGTGCAAATTACTGGCAAAAAGTTATCCCCTTTCTAAAAGCTTTTGTTTCCTTGAATCCACACTTTTGGATCATTTTCCTTTACCAAAAGTTAAACTTTCTTCTTGCACATAACAACCCTTCAGAAATGAAATAAACATGTCATTATGTTGAAGTCGTCAGATCGGGCTCATAACTTCCATTTTTGTACAAATAATTACCTTTAAGATACGGTCAATTACAAAAGAAATCTTCATCAGCACAATTTTCACCTTAGTTGCTCAGTTGATGACGAACGAGGTCTGAAACTAGGAGTTCACGGGTTCGATTCCTCGGCTGTTAGAGTATTTTTTTTTTCACAAGGTTTGATGACAGTCAATTCGACAAGCTTCATTCATTTCACACCGCTGTCAGTTTCCACTACAATTCGTAAAAAAACTACGCATCTTTTTTTCTTTACAAGATGTTACAATTTCTTCTCGCATGGAATACTCCTAAAAAAAGATGAAAAGAATCAAATAATCACTCTCTCTCTCTCAGCATCAGTCATCAGCACAATTTTCACCTGTTGCTCAGTTGATGACGAACGAGGTCTGAAACTAGGGGTTGACGGGTTCGACTCCTCGGCTGTTAGAGTTTTTTTTCACAAGGTCAATTCGACAAACTTAATTCATTTCACACCGCTGTCAATTTCCACTACAATTCACAAAATAACTCCGCATCTTTTTCTCTTTACGAAATGTTACAATTTTTTCTCGCATAGAATACTTCTCAAGAAATAAAGTGAAAAGAATCAAATAATCACTCTCTCTCTATCTCTCTCTCTCTCTCTCTCTCTCTCAGCATCAGTCAGCCTTGAATCCACACTTTTGAATCATTTTCCTTTACAAAATGTCAAACTTTGTTCTTGCACAAAACAACCCTTCAGAATGAAATAAACATGTCATTATGTTGAAGTCGTCAGATCGGGCTCATAACTTTCATTTTTGTACAAATAATTACCTTTAAGATACGGTCAATTACAAAAGAAATCTTCATCAGCATAATTTTCACCTTAGTTGCTCAGTTGATGACGAACGAGGTCTGAAACTACGGGTTCACGGGTTCGACTCCTCGGCTGTTAAAGGTTTTTTTTTCACAAGGTTTGATGACAGTCAATTCGACAAAGTTAATTCATTTCACACTGCTGTCATTTTCCACTACAATTCACAAAATAACTCCGCATCTTTTTCTCTTTATAAAATGTTACAATTTCTTCTCGCATAGAATACTCCTCAAGAAATAAAGTGAAAAGAATCAAACAATCAATCTCTCTCTTTCAGAATCAGTCAGCCGATTGCTTAAAACCCAAGGTTCTATAGTTCGAATCCCGGCAAATCTAATTTCCCTGTTTAGGATTAAGTTCATAGCGACAGAATTCATTCTCCTCTCCTCATTGATCAATGTTTCAAATAATCTAGGTTTGAAAGCCGGGAGGACTTAAAGCCGAATACCGAGAAACGAAACTCCAATAACGCATAAGAAGATGCATGCAATATAACTCAAATTATGTTGAAGTCATCAGATCAGGCTCGAAACTTTCATTTTCGTTGACATGGCTCTCTTCAACATCTGATGAATTGCAAGAAACTTCATCAGCATAATTCTAAAGTTAGTTGCTCACCTGATGACGAACGAGGGCTGAAACTAGGGGTCCACAGGTTCGATTCCCAAGCTGTTGCAATTTTTATCCGAGGTTTGACGAGTCATTGCGACAAGATTTATCAATTTCTCCTCGCTAACAGTTTTTCCCTGAAAACAATTATGTAGGAAAGCCTACATTGGTTTGGAATAATGTGCAAGGTACTGGTAAATGAAATTCCAATACAGCTTGGATAGATGCACATGATGTCCTGATATATCTGATACGACTGAAATCTGATAGTACCTAAAACGCAATAGACTAAAAGCAATAAAGCAAATGCAAATTTTACCAAAGTCTGATTAATTTTTTCTGGCCTCCACCTCCCCTTACAGCCAGCCCTTTAAATCACCATCTTTTATTACAACATGGATATCCCATTTTATGGATCCTTCCTTTAATGCATATAACACTTATTAAAGCTATAGCTATAGAAATTCAGTGCATCGACGCTAGTTGCTAGGAAAAGAAGCGATTGGCCTCTATAATATTTACCCTCTAACGTTTCCAACACATCCCTATTAAAATCTAGCACAGTATACATATTTCGCTTTTCCGTCATTAGCCTCACAAATTCAACATTTTTATCATCCACAATAAAGTAAAAATGTCGAAGTCAAAACCTTTCTCAAACTCAGTCCCTCCCACACTCACTGCCACTCTGTTACTGTCTCTCGGTTTTCATATCTCTAAAAATCCAGAACCATCATTAATAACATTCAAGTAATGTTCAAGTCGGCGTTAAAACTTCAAGAAAAACAAACACATCTATCTCCACAAATAAATCCGGTATCGGCAATACCACCATCCATACCAACTCAACCATCGAAACTATCATCACCGTTATTATAATCATCAACATTATCGTCAAAGCAATGATTAAAATGCATTAAAAACTGCATAGCTTTGTGTTAAGTTATTGCAAACTCTTAGAGAGTTTAGGAAAACATCTTTCTCCATTCAAATCGATTACCTGTTTTTATTAATCTGAAAATTTTTCACAGCATTGAGAAAAACGAAACTTTTTCTTGACCTCTGACTACAGAGATACTTGAACATCAATTCGGTCAAAAGGTTACAGAACCTGAGACATGGGTTAGCTGGTTTGAATCCCCTACTCGGCCATTTCTTTCCAAGACGTGATGATTGTTCTAGCGATAGGATTAATTCTTCCCTAGTCTCTCAAAAGCACTTTTGATAAAATGTTGAAAAGGAGTCATCAGCATCTGGAAAATATCGTACAAAAGCCTGGTTACTGAAACTTCAGTGAAGTATGGGTAGGTGCACTGGCCGCCTCGATACAATTGAAATATTGTTACAATCAATCAATCAAATCAGTTCCCCTTCTTTTATTTATCTGAAATATTTCACAGCATTTTCAAATCAACACATTATCCTCACGTATAACTCCAAAGATTCTAAAGCAGGCATTCGGTCCGCATTGCCCGGAACTTGAAGCATGGGTTAGCTGGTTTGAATCCCCTGCTCGGCCATTTCTTTCCGAGAGTTGATGATACTCACTGCGACAGCATTAATTTTTCTCTAACCTCTGAGCAGCATTTTTGACAACAGTTATGTGGAAAAGCAGTCAGTGGCTTGGGAAGAATATCGTGGAAAGTATTAGTTATTGAAACTACACGAACACATAGGAAAGTGTACTTGACGCCGCAATGTAACTCGAATATCAATGAAAACGGTGTTAAACACATGTAATCAATCAATCACTCACTCAATCAATCGATTGTCAAAGACTAGTTCGCTAGCTCAGTCGTTTGCAAATCTTCATTCTCAGTGCTGTTAGTTGTTTCAACAATGATTGCGGAAAAGTGGCTTACGGCTAAAGCATTTATTCATATCTTTACCATCTGAACACTTTTTAACGAATGCCTTCTAAAATCGAGCACGCAACATATATTTGTCTTTTCTGTCATTAATCTCTCCAAACTTAACAAATTCTTTATCAAGAATGCAACCCTGTCACTATAAAGTAAAAGTGCCGAAATTAAAAGCGCTTTCCCACTTTCAGTTTTACAACCTCTCTCTGTCTCTCTCTCGCTCTCGAACGAAACATATATTTGTCTTTTCTGTCATTAATCTTTCCAAACTTAACAATTTCTTTATGCACGATGCAACCCTGCCACTATAAAGAAAAAGTGTCGAAATCAAAAGCGCTTTCCAACTTCCAATTTCACAATAATACTTTGTGTCTCTGTCTCTCTCTGGCTGTCACACTGGTCAATAATGTGTTAATGTTTATGACGCTGAGTATGTGAGACAGCAGCCAGTGGATATAGTATTCTGAGGAGCACTGGATAAAGAAAACCACAAAATTCGTGAATAGGGAGCCGCTAGTTTAATTTCCGGCTCGGACGATTTTTTCGGAGAATTGCTTAGTTATTTTGATAGGATTCATTCATTTCTCAACCTTTATAATTGTTTCGACGATTCTTATGTAGGAAAGCAGCCAGTGGCTTGGAAAGAATATTGTGCGTAATACTAGTAAAAATAAGTACAGGAAAAGGTAAGTTCATATGCCGCCACAATATGAACTGAAAGAATGTTGTAAACGACACTCTTCAATACATAGTACATAATTAAAACATTGAGAACTTTACGTTAATATGAATTAGTTTGAATAGGTAGATGCTTTTGATCACAAAATGGGAACCTATGCTTTTTCAGCATTCTTTAGATAAATAGCTGAGGTTGATACGGAATTCAAATTGGTTGTATGTAGACATGCACAGGGTGATTACATAATCTTGTTAGATATTGCCAGGATGTCTCAAATAAGCTAGCTACACCATAACGTTTCATTCTAAAATATTAAAAGGATAATATAATTCTTTATCAGATTACGCTCAAAATTACGGACTGAGGGAGCAACCTATCAACTGAGAAACGATTAATCACGCAGACTGAGGAAGATATGAAGAAAGGAACCCAATTCATTGTAGGAAGTGCATTTGTTGGAGGACAAGGATAGATGTCATGGTCAGAGACTATAGTCTGTCAAACGTGGGAAACACAACAAGGACACGTAAGCTGTAATATCAAGTCAGTCACTGGATGAATAGATGGATAGATAGGTAGATAGATAGATAGATAGAATAAAAGGGAAAAAGGAGAATAGATTGATAGGACAGAGAGACTAGAAAAGTTTGAAGGATTAGAAAAGAAAGAAAGGCAGACATAGAGAACGTGACAGAATAGGGAGTGATAGAAAAGGAGACAGAAGATAGATGAATAACGAAAGACAGAAACAGAGATAGATAGAGACTGTGTGAAAGTTGGCAGTGAGATACAGATAGAAATTGTAGAGAAATAAAAGAAGAGAAAGGAGAAAAATGGGAAGGAATAGAAAGAGATACATAGAGCGAGAGAAAGGCAGCGAGAGAGACACAGACAGAGAAACAGAGAGAGACTGAGCGTGAAAAACAGTGTTGAGAGAAAGATGAAATGAGGGGCAGAGAGTAAGACAAAGAGTTCGGGAGGCAGTAGATTGAGAGTGAGAGACAAGGAGAGAAAGAGAAAGAAACAGAAGAGATAAACAGACAGAGTTAAATGGAGAGAGGTGAAGAAAGATTGAAATTGCGAAATGAGAGATAGAAATAGATAAAGAAAAGGAGAAGACAGAGAGAGTGTTAGATGGCAGAATTGAGGGCGAATACATTATTTCAGACCGTTCAGACCAGGGGTTAAGATCATGAAGAAGAGGTTGAGGCCAAAGAGTTATCGGTGAAACAATAGAGGCATAGGTTCGTCATCGAAACGTATAGTCAATTAAGTTAGGTTCAAATTTGAATTTAGCAGAATAAACAAGCTAATTGGCAGGAGCTAAATTAGGAGTGAAGGCGTAGTTGTAAATACTGAGGGTATATCTGTCGAAATGAGAGAATATATTAGGATTTGAAGGAACATCAAACTGGGAATGTATTTCACCGTCTGAGAGAAAGTACAGGGAACTAGGAGAACATCTTTCCGACTAGCGTTGCATGCTAACAGGTAGGGAGTAAAATCTCTGGAAGGACACAGGTTTATAGCTTAATGATACATCTCAGTCACCAAGGCTACCATTTCAATTCCTAAAATAACATAACGCAAGCTGCTGCAGTAACCAATGATAGAGGATACTTCTTCGAATTGTTGGTACATCAAGAAGGCAAGGGATACAGTCTAATTGAAAATGGATAAATTTTAAGCAGAACACAGCTTTACGGCTTTATGGTGTATTCAAGGGACTCATAGACTGAGGGTTTTCAATTGCTAACGTGGGTTTGAATGCTAAGACTAATGGCTTAAGACTGGAAGAAAAGTTAAATTTGAGATACTTTATGCAATTACTCTTACAGATTTAAAGTACATGTCAGGCAAACGGTGTATAGACAAACTGTGCAAAAGGTACCATATGAGTGAGGCAGTGGTTCAGGGCATGGGTGTACATTGAACTGAGTACAGGAACAATTTCAAAGTCTTCGAGGATATGAAGTAGATTGGGGAAACACTCAACGAACTGAGGATACATTCTCAAGGACCCAATATGCTTGTAACGGCCTGATGGTTAGTTTTAGGCTCTGTGGGTATGAAATCGCCGACTGGGGATACAGGGAAAACAACGTGTGCAGTCAAAGAAAGGTACAAATACAGTTTCAGGACCTACTGACAAGCAATTTCAAGTGGTGTAGACCTCGAAGCTAAAGGTGTAGACTCAAACAAAATGGAGAAATAATAAGGGCCAATAATACGGACTAAATGTATTTTCCCGCTATGAAAGTAAAACCTGCAGACTGAGGATAAAATCTATAAGACTGAGATTATATTTTATGGAATTAATTGCAGTTATTGCGACAGAGTTTCTTCTTATCTCAGTGCTGATAATTATTCCAACGAGGTCAGAAAAAGAAAGCAGCAAGTGCCAATGAGAACAATATTGTGCGAAGTACTGGTAAATGAAAGCACTGATCTCCCTCCAAATAGGTTATAACTTTTCTTTTAATTGAATCAAAGAATGCCCAGAAAATATCGATCCTCTTAAAATTAACCTTTTCCATCATTGTTCTTTACAAACAGTTACAATGTCTTCTCGTACATAAAAAACCCTCCAGGAATAAATAAATACAGTCTGGAAATATATCACCCGAGGTGAAAGTAAAATCCACGGACTAAGGATACGATCGCTTAGATTAAGAATTTGCTCTATAGAACTGATGACGATTATTGCGACAGGGTTAAAGCTTATCTCAGTACTCATAATTCTTTCAACAACTTATGTGAGAAAGGTAGCCAGGGTTAATAGGAACAATTTTGTGCAAAGTACTGGCAAAAAGTTATCCCGTTTCTAAAAGCTTTTGTTTCCTTGAATCCACACTTTTGGATCATTTTCCTTTACCAAAAGTTAAACTTTCTTCTTGCACATAACAACCCTTCAGAAATGAAATAAACATGTCATTATGTTGAAGTCGTCAGATACGGTCAATTACAAAAGAAATCTTCATCAGCACAATTTTCACCTTAGTTGCTCAGTTGATGACGAACGAGGTCTGAAACTAGGAGTTCACGGGTTCGATTCCTCGCTGTTAGAGTTTTTTTTTTCACAAGGTTTGATGACAGTCAATTCGACAAGCTTCATTCATTTCACACCGCTGTCAGTTTCCACTACAATTCGTAAAAAAACTACGCATCTTTTTTTCTTTACAAGATGTTACAATTTCTTCTCGCATGGAATACTCCTAAAAAAAGATGAAAAGAATCAAATAATCACTCTCTCTCTCTCAGCATCAGTCATCAGCACAATTTTCACCTGTTGCTCAGTTGATGACGAACGAGGTCTGAAACTAGGGGTTCACGGGTTCGACTCCTCGGCTGTTAGAGTTTTTTTTCACAAGGTCAATTCGACAAACTTAATTCATTTCACACCGCTGTCATTTTCCACTACAATTCACAAAATAACTCCGCATCTTTTTCTCTTTACAAAATGTTACAATTTTTTCTCGCATAGAATACTTCTCAAGAAATAAAGTGAAAAGATTCAAATAATCACTCTCTCTCTCTCTCTCTCTCTCTCTCTCTCAGCATCAGTCAGCCTTGAATCCACACTTTTGAATCATTTTCCTTTACAAAATGTCAAACTTTGTTCTTGCACAAAACAACCCTTCAGAATGAAATAAACATGTTATTATGTTGAAGTCGTCAGATCGGGCTCATAACTTTCATTTTTGTACAAATAATTACCTTTAAGATACGGTCAATTACAAAAGAAATCTTCATCAGCATAATTTTCACCTTAGTTGCTCAGTTGATGACGAACGAGGTCTGAAACTACGGGTTCACGGGTTCGACTCCTCGGCTGTTAAAGGTTTTTTTTCACAAGGTTTGATGACAGTCAATTCGACAAAGTTAATTCATTTCACACTGCTGTCATTTTCCACTACAATTCACAAAATAACTCCGCATCTTTTTCTCTTTATAAAATGTTACAATTTCTTCTCGCATAGAATACTCCTCAAGAAATAAAGTGAAAAGAATCAAACAATCAATCTCTCTCTTTCAGAATCAGTCAGCCGATTGCTTAAAACCCAAGGTTCTATAGTTCGAATCCCGGCAAATCTAATTTCCCTGTTTAGGATTAAGTTCATAGCGACAGAATTCATTCTCCTCTCCTCATTGATCAATGTTTCAAATAATCTAGGTTTGAAAGCCGGGAGGACTTAAAGCCGAATACCGAGAAACGAAACTCCAATAACGCATAAGAAGATGCATGCAATATAACTCAAATTATGTTGAAGTCATCAGATCTGGCTCGAAACTTTCATTTTCGTTGACATGGCTCTCTTCAACATCTGATGAATTGCAAGAAACTTCATCAGCATAATTCTAAAGTTAGTTGCTCACCTGATGACGAACGAGGGCTGAAACTAGGGGTCCACAGGTTCGATTCCCAAGCTGTTGCAATTTTTATCCGAGGTTTGACGAGTCATTGCGACAAGATTTATCAATTTCTCCTCGCTAAGTTTTTCCCTGAAAACAATTATGTAGGAAAGCCTACATTGGTTTGGAATAATGTGCAGGGTAATGGTAAATGAAATTCCAATACAGCTTGGATAGATGCACATGATGTCCTGATATATCTGATACGACTGAAATCTGATATGACCTAAAACGCAATATACTAAAAGCAATAAAGCAAATGCAAATTTTACCAAAGTCTGATTAATTTTTTCTGGCCTCCACCTCCCCTTACAGCCAGCCCTTTAAATCACCATCTTTTGTAACAACATGGATATCTCATTTTATGGATCCTTCCTTCAATGCAGGTAACACTTATTAAAGCTATAGCTATAGAAATTCAGTGCATCGACGCTTGTTGCTAGGAAAAGAAGCGATTGGCTTCTATAATATTTACCCTCTAACGTTTCCAACACATCCCTATTAAAATCTAGCACAGTATACATATTTCGCTTTTCCGTCATTAGCCTTACAAATTCAACATTTTTATCATCCACAAGACGACCTTTCCACAATAAAGTAAAAATGTCAAAGTCAAAACCTTTCTCAAACTCAGTCCCTCCCACACTCACTGCCACTCTGTTACTGTCTCTCGGTTTTCATATCTCTAAAAATCCAGAGCCACCATTAATAATATTCAAGTAATGTTCAAGTCGGCGTTAAAACTTCAAGAAAACAAACACATCTATCTCCACAAATAAATCCGGTATCGGCAATACCACCATCAATACCAACTCAACCATCGAAACTATCATCACCGTTATTATAATCATCAACATTATCGTCAAAGCAATGATTAAAATGCATTAAAAACTGCATAGCTTTGTGTTAAGTTATTGCAAACTCTTAGAGAGTTTAGGAAAACATCTTTCTCCATTCAAATCGATTACCTGTTTTTATTAATCTAAAAAATCTTTCACAGCATTAAGAAAAACGAAACTTTTTCTTGACCTCTGACTACAGAGATACTTGAACATCAATTCGGCCAAAAGGTTACAGAACCTGAGACATGGGTTAGCTGGTTTGAATCCCCTACTCGGCCATTTCTTTCCAAGACTTGATGATTGTTTTAGCGATAGGATTAATTCTTCCCTAGTCTCTCAAAAGCACTTTTGATAAAATGTTGAAAAGGAGTCATCAGCATCTGGAAAATATCGTACAAAAGCCTGGTTACTGAAACTTCAGTGAAGTATGGGTAGGTGCACTGGCCGCCTCGATACAATTGAAATATTGTTACAATCAATCAATCAAATCAGTTCCCCTTCTTTTATTTATCTGAAATATTTCACAGCATTTTCAAATCAACACATTATCCTCACGTATAACTCCAAAGATTCTAAAGCAGGCATTCGGTCCGCATTGCCCGGAACTTGAAGCATGGGTTAGCTGGTTTGAATCCCCTGCTCGGCCATTTCTTTCCGAGAGTTGATGATACTCACTGCAACAGCATTGATTTTTCTCTAACCTCTGAGCAGCATTTTTGACAACAGTTATGTGGAAAAGCAGTCAGTGGCTTGGGAAGAATATCGTGGAAAGTATTAGTTATTGAAACTACACGAACGCATAGGAAAGTGTACTTGACCCCGCAATATAACTCGAATATCAATGAAAACGGTGTTAAACACATGTAATCAATCAATCACTCACTCAATCAATCGATTGTCAAAGAGTAGTTCGCTAGCTCAGTCGTTTGCAAATCTTCATTCTCAGTGCTGTTAATTGTTTCAACAATGATTGCGGAAAAGTGGCTTACGGCTAAAGCATTTATTCATATCTTTACCATCTAAACACTTTTTAACGCATGCCTTCTAAAATCTAGCACGCAACATATATTTGTCTTTTTCGTCATTAATCTCTCCAAACTTAACAAATTCTTTATCAAGAATGCAACCCTGTCACTGTAAAGTAAAAGTGCAGAAATTAAAAGCGCTTTCCCACTTTCAGTTTTACAACCTCTCTCTGTCTCTCTCTCGCTCTCGAACGAAACATATATTTGTCTTTTCCGTCATAAATCTTTCCAAACTTAACAATTTCTTTATGCACAATGCAACCCTGCCACTATAAAGAAAAAGTGTCGAAATCAAAAGCGCTTTCCAACTTCCAATTTCACAATATGACTTTGTGTCTCTGTCTCTCTCTGGCTGTCACACTGGTCAATAATGTGTTAATGTTTATGACGCTGAGTATGTGAGACAGCAGCCAGTGGATATAGTATTCTGAGGAGCACTGGATAAAGAAAACCACAAAATTCGTGAATAGGGAGCTGCTAGTTTAATTTCCGGTTCGGACGATTTTTTCGGAGAATTGCTTAGTTATTTTGATAGGATTCATTCATTTCTCAACCTTTATAATTGTTTCGACGATTCTTATGTAGGAAAGCAGCCAGTGGCTTGGAAAGAATATTGTGCGTAATACTAGTAAAAATAATTACAGGAAAAGGTAAGTTCATATGCCGCCACAATATGAACTGAAAGAATGTTGTAAACGACACTTTTCAATAAATAGTACATAATTAAAGCATTGAGAATTTTACGTTAATATGAATTAGTTTGAATAGGTAGATGCTTTTGATCACAAAATGGGAACCTATGCTTTTTCAGCATTCTTTAGATAAATAGCTGAGGTTGATACGGAATTCAAATTGGTTGTATGTAGACATGCACAGGGTGATTACATAATCTTGTTAGATATTGCCAGGATGTCTCAAATAAGCTAGCTACACCATAACGTTTCATTCTAAAATATTAAAAGGATAATATAATTCTTTATCAGATTACGCTCAAAATTACGGACTGAGGGAGCAACCTATCAACTGAGAAACGATTAATCACGCAGACTGAGGAAGATATGAAGAAAGGAACCTAATTCATTGTAGGAAGTGCATTTGTTGGAGGACAAGGATAGATGTCATGGTCAGAGACTATAGTCTGTCAAACGTGGGAAACACAACAAGGACACGCAAGCTGTAATATCAAGTCATTCACTGGATAAATCAATGGATAGATAGACAGATAGAATAAAAGGGAAAAAGGAGAATAGATTGATAGGATAGAGAGACTAGAAAAGTTTGAAGGATTAGAAAAGAAAGAAAGGCAGACATAGAGAACGTGACAGAATAGGGAGTGATAGAAAAGGAGACAGAAGATAGATGAATAGCGAAAGACAGAAACAGAGATAGATAGAGACTGTGTGAAAGTTGGCAGTTAGATACAGATAGAAATTGTAGAGAAATAAAAGAAGAGAAAGGAGAGAAATGGGAAGGAATAGAAAGAGATACATAGAGCGAGAGAAAGGCAGCGAGAGAGACAGAGAAACAGAGAGAGATTGAGCGTGGAAAACAGTGTTGAGAGCAAGATGAAATGAGGGGCAGAGAGTAAGACAAAGAGTTCGGGAGGCAGTAGATTGAGAGTGAGAGACAAGGAGAGAAAGAGAAAGAAACAGAAGAGATAAACAGACAGAGTTAAATGGAGAGAGGTGAAGAAAGACTGAAATTGAGAAATGAGAGATAGAAATAGATAAAGAAAAGGAGAAGACAAAGAGAGTGTTAGATGGCAGAATTGAGGGCGAATACATTATTTCAGACCGTTCAGACCAGGGGTTAAGATCATGAAGAAGAGGTTGAGGCCAAAGAGTTATCGGTGAAACAACAGAGGCATAGGTTCGTCATCGGAAGGTATAGTCAATTTAGTTAGGTTCAAATTTGAATTTAGCAGAGTGAACAAGCTAATTGGCAGGAGCTAAATTAGGAGTGAAGGCGTAGTTGTAAATACTGAGGGTATATCTGTCGAAATGAGAGAATATATTATGATTTGAAGGAACATCAAACTGGGAATGTATTTCACCGTCTGAGAGAAAGTACAGGGAACTAGGAGAACATCTGTCCGACTGGCGTTGCATGCTAACAGGTAGGGAGTAAAATCTCTGGAAGGACACAGGTTTATAGCTTAATGATACATCTCACTCACCAAGGCTACCATTTCAATTCCTAAAATAACATAACGCAAGCTGTTGCAGTAACCAATGATAGAGGATACTTCTTCGAATTGTTGGTACATCAAGAAGGCAAGGGATACAGTCTAATTGAAAATGGATAAATTTTAAGCAGAACACAGCTTTACGGCTTTATGGTGTATTCAAGGGACTCATAGACTGAGGGTTTTCAATTGCTAACATGGGTTTGAATGCTAAGACTAATGGCTTAAGACTGGAAGAAAAGTTAAATTTGAGATACTTTATGCAATTACTCTTACAGATTTAAAGTACATGTCAGGAAAACGGTGTATAGACAAACTGTGGAAAAGGTACCATATGAGTGAGGCAGTGGTTCAGGGCATGGGTGTACATTGAACTGAGTACAGGAACAATTTCAAAGTCTTCGAGGATATGAAGTAGATCGGGGAAACACTCCACGAACTGAGGATACATTCTCAAGGACCCAATATGCTTGTAACGGCCTGATGGTTAGTTTTAGGCGCTGTGGGTATGAAATCGCCGACTGGGGATACAGGGAAAACAACGTGTGCAGTCAAAGAAAGGTACAAATACAGTTTCAGGACCTACTGACAAGCAATTTCAAGTGGTGTAGACCTCGAAGCTAAAGGTGTAGACTCAAACAAAATGGAGAAATAATAAGGGCCAATAATACGGACTAAATGTATTTTCCCGCTATGAAAGTAAAACCTGCAGACTGAGGATAAAATCTATAAGACTGAGAATATATTTTATGGAATTAATTGCAGTTATTGCGACAGAGTTTCTTCTTATCTCAGTGCTGATAATTATTCCAACGAGGTCAGAAAAAGAAAGCAGCAAGTGCCAATGAGAACAATATTGTGCGAAGTACTGGTAAATGAAAGCACTGATCTCCCTCCAAATAGGTTATAACTTTTCTTTTAATTGAATCAAAGAATGCCCAGAAAATATCGATCCTCTTAAAATTAACTTTTTCCATCATTGTTCTTTACAAACAGTTACAATGTCTTCTCGTACATAAAAAACCCTCCAGGAATAAATAAATACAGTCTGAAAATATATCACCCGAGGTGAAAGTAAAATCCACGGACTAAGGATACGATCGCTTAGATTAAGAATTTGCTCTATAGAACTGATGACGATTATTGCGACAGGGTTAAAGCTTATCTCAGTACTCATAATTCTTTCAACAACTTATGTGAGAAAGGTAGCCAGGGTTAATGGGAACAATTTTGTGCAAAGTACTGGCAAAAAGTTATCCCGTTTCTAAAAGCTTTTGTTTCCTTGAATCCACACTTTTGGATCATTTTCCTTTACCAAAAGTTAAACTTTCTTCTTGCACATAACAACCCTTTAGAAATGAAATAAACATGTCATTATGTTGAAGTCGTCAGATCGGGCTCATAACTTTCATTTTTGTACAAATAATTACCTTTAAGATACGGTCAATTACAAAAGAAATCTTCATCAGCACAATTTTCACCTTAGTTGCTCAGTTGATGACGAACGAGGTCTGAAACTAGGAGTTCACGGGTTCGATTCCTCGGCTGTTAGAGTTTTTTTTTTTTTTTCACAAGGTTTGATGACAGTCAATTCGACAAGCTTCATTCATTTCACACCGCTGTCAGTTTCCACTACAATTCGTAAAAAAACTACGCATCTTTTTTTCTTTACAAGATGTTACAATTTCTTCTCGCATGGAATACTCCTAAAAAAAGATGAAAAGAATCAAATAATCACTCTCTCTCTCAGCATCAGTCATCAGCACAATTTTCACCTGTTGCTCAGTTGATGACGAACGAGGTCTGAAACTAGGGGTTCACGGGTTCGACTCCTCGGCTGTTAGAGTTTTTTTTCACAAGGTCAATTCGACAAACTTAATTCATTTCACACCACTGTCATTTTCCACTACAATTCACAAAATAACTCCGCATCTTTTTCTCTTTACAAAATGTTACAATTTTTTCTCGCATAGAATACTTCTCAAGAAATAAAGTGAAAAGATTCAAATAATCACTCTCTCTCTCTCTCTCTCTCTCTCTCTCAGCATCAGTCAGCCTTGAATCCACACTTTTGAATCATTTTCCTTTACAAAATGTCAAACTTTGTTCTTGCACAAAACAACCCTTCAGAATGAAATAAACATGTCATTATGTTGAAGTCGTCAGATCGGGCTCATAACTTTCATTTTTGTACAAATAATTACCTTTAAGATACGGTCAATTACAAAAGAAATCTTCATCAGCATAATTTTCACCTTAGTTGCTCAGTTGATGACGAACGAGGTCTGAAACTACGGGTTCACGGGTTCGATTCCTCGGCTGTTAAAAGTTTTTTTTTCACAAGGTTTGATGACAGTCAATTCGACAAAGTTAATTCATTTCACACTGCTGTCATTTTCCACTACAATTCACAAAATAACTCCGCATCTTTTTCTCTTTATAAAATGTTACAATTTCTTCTCGCATAGAATACTCCTCAAGAAATAAAGTGAAAAGAATCAAACAATCAATCTCTCTCTTTCAGAATCAGTCAGCCGATTGCTTAAAACCCAAGGTTCTATAGTTCGAATCCCGGCAAATCTAATTTCCCTGTTTAGGATTAAGTTCATAGCGACAGAATTCATTCTCCTCTCCTCATTGATCAATGTTTCAAATAATCTAGGTTTGAAAGCCGGGAGGACTTAAAGCCGAATACCGAGAAACGAAACTCCAATAACGCATAAGAAGATGCATGCAATATAACTCAAATTATGTTGAAGTCATCAGATCTGGCTCGAAACTTTCATTTTCGTTGACATGGCTCTCTTCAACATCTGATGAATTGCAAGAAACTTCATCAGCATAATTCTAAAGTTAGTTGCTCACCTGATGACGAACGAGGGCTGAAACTAGGGGTCCACAGGTTCGATTCCCAAGCTGTTGCAATTTTTATCCGAGGTTTGACGAGTCATTGCGACAAGATTTATCAATTTCTCCTCGCTAAGTTTTTCCCTGAAAACAATTATGTAGGAAAGCCTACATTGGTTTGGAATAATGTGCAGGGTAATGGTAAATGAAATTCCAACACAGCTTGGATAGATGCACATGATGTCCTGATATATCTGATACGACTGAAATCTGATATGACCTAAAACGCAATATACTAAAAGCAATAAAGCAAATGCAAATTTTACCAAAGTCTGATTAATTTTTTCTGGCCTCCACCTCCCCTTACAGCCAGCCCTTTAAATCACCATCTTTTGTAACAACATGGATATCTCATTTTATGGATCCTTCCTTCAATGCAGGTAACACTTATTAAAGCTATAGCTATAGAAATTCAGTGCATCGACGCTTGTTGCTAGGAAAAGAAGCGATTGGCTTCTATAATATTTACCCTCTAACGTTTCCAACACATCCCTATTAAAATCTAGCACAGTATACATATTTCGCTTTTCCGTCATTAGCCTTACAAATTCAACATTTTTATCATCCACAAGACGACCTTTCCACAATAAAGTAAAAATGTCAAAGTCAAAACCTTTCTCAAACTCAGTCCCTCCCACACTCACTGCCACTCTGTTACTGTCTCTCGGTTTTCATATCTCTAAAAATCCAGAGCCACCATTAATAATATTCAAGTAATGTTCAAGTCGGCGTTAAAACTTCAAGAAAACAAACACATCTATCTCCACAAATAAATCCGGTATCGGCAATACCACCATCAATACCAACTCAACCATCGAAACTATCATCACCGTTATTATAATCATCAACATTATCGTCAAAGCAATGATTAAAATGCATTAAAAACTGCATAGCTTTGTGTTAAGTTATTGCAAACTCTTAGAGAGTTTAGGAAAACATCTTTCTCCATTCAAATCGATTACCTGTTTTTATTAATCTAAAAAATCTTTCACAGCATTAAGAAAAACGAAACTTTTTCTTGACCTCTGACTACAGAGATACTTGAACATCAATTCGGCCAAAAGGTTACAGAACCTGAGACATGGGTTAGCTGGTTTGAATCCCCTACTCGGCCATTTCTTTCCAAGACTTGATGATTGTTTTAGCGATAGGATTAATTCTTCCCTAGTCTCTCAAAAGCACTTTTGATAAAATGTTGAAAAGGAGTCATCAGCATCTGGAAAATATCGTACAAAAGCCTGGTTACTGAAACTTCAGTGAAGTATGGGTAGGTGCACTGGCCGCCTCGATACAATTGAAATATTGTTACAATCAATCAATCAAATCAGTTCCCCTTCTTTTATTTATCTGAAATATTTCACAGCATTTTCAAATCAACACATTATCCTCACGTATAACTCCAAAGATTCTAAAGCAGGCATTCGGTCCGCATTGCCCGGAACTTGAAGCATGGGTTAGCTGGTTTGAATCCCCTGCTCGGCCATTTCTTTCCGAGAGTTGATGATACTCACTGCAACAGCATTGATTTTTCTCTAACCTCTGAGCAGCATTTTTGACAACAGTTATGTGGAAAAGCAGTCAGTGGCTTGGGAAGAATATCGTGGAAAGTATTAGTTATTGAAACTACACGAACGCATAGGAAAGTGTACTTGACCCCGCAATATAACTCGAATATCAATGAAAACGGTGTTAAACACATGTAATCAATCAATCACTCACTCAATCAATCGATTGTCAAAGAGTAGTTCGCTAGCTCAGTCGTTTGCAAATCTTCATTCTCAGTGCTGTTAATTGTTTCAACAATGATTGCGGAAAAGTGGCTTACGGCTAAAGCATTTATTCATATCTTTACCATCTAAACACTTTTTAACGCATGCCTTCTAAAATCTAGCACGCAACATATATTTGTCTTTTTCGTCATTAATCTCTCCAAACTTAACAAATTCTTTATCAAGAATGCAACCCTGTCACTGTAAAGTAAAAGTGCAGAAATTAAAAGCGCTTTCCCACTTTCAGTTTTACAACCTCTCTCTGTCTCTCTCTCGCTCTCGAACGAAACATATATTTGTCTTTTCCGTCATAAATCTTTCCAAACTTAACAATTTCTTTATGCACAATGCAACCCTGCCACTATAAAGAAAAAGTGTCGAAATCAAAAGCGCTTTCCAACTTCCAATTTCACAATATGACTTTGTGTCTCTGTCTCTCTCTGGCTGTCACACTGGTCAATAATGTGTTAATGTTTATGACGCTGAGTATGTGAGACAGCAGCCAGTGGATATAGTATTCTGAGGAGCACTGGATAAAGAAAACCACAAAATTCGTGAATAGGGAGCTGCTAGTTTAATTTCCGGTTCGGACGATTTTTTCGGAGAATTGCTTAGTTATTTTGATAGGATTCATTCATTTCTCAACCTTTATAATTGTTTCGACGATTCTTATGTAGGAAAGCAGCCAGTGGCTTGGAAAGAATATTGTGCGTAATACTGGTAAAAATAATTACAGGAAAAGGTAAGTTCATATGCCGCCACAATATGAACTGAAAGAATGTTGTAAACGACACTTTTCAATAAATAGTACATAATTAAAGCATTGAGAATTTTACGTTAATATGAATTAGTTTGAATAGGTAGATGCTTTTGATCACAAAATGGGAACCTATGCTTTTTCAGCATTCTTTAGATAAATAGCTGAGGTTGATACGGAATTCAAATTGGTTGTATGTAGACATGCACAGGGTGATTACATAATCTTGTTAGATATTGCCAGGATGTCTCAAATAAGCTAGCTACACCATAACGTTTCATTCTAAAATATTAAAAGGATAATATAATTCTTTATCAGATTACGCTCAAAATTACGGACTGAGGGAGCAACCTATCAACTGAGAAACGATTAATCACGCAGACTGAGGAAGATATGAAGAAAGGAACCTAATTCATTGTAGGAAGTGCATTTGTTGGAGGACAAGGATAGATGTCATGGTCAGAGACTATAGTCTGTCAAACGTGGGAAACACAACAAGGACACGCAAGCTGTAATATCAAGTCATTCACTGGATAAATCAATGGATAGATAGACAGATAGAATAAAAGGGAAAAAGGAGAATAGATTGATAGGATAGAGAGACTAGAAAAGTTTGAAGGATTAGAAAAGAAAGAAAGGCAGACATAGAGAACGTGACAGAATAGGGAGTGATAGAAAAGGAGACAGAAGATAGATGAATAGCGAAAGACAGAAACAGAGATAGATAGAGACTGTGTGAAAGTTGGCAGTTAGATACAGATAGAAATTGTAGAGAAATAAAAGAAGAGAAAGGAGAGAAATGGGAAGGAATAGAAAGAGATACATAGAGCGAGAGAAAGGCAGCGAGAGAGACAGAGAAACAGAGAGAGATTGAGCGTGGAAAACAGTGTTGAGAGCAAGATGAAATGAGGGGCAGAGAGTAAGACAAAGAGTTCGGGAGGCAGTAGATTGAGAGTGAGAGACAAGGAGAGAAAGAGAAAGAAACAGAAGAGATAAACAGACAGAGTTAAATGGAGAGAGGTGAAGAAAGACTGAAATTGAGAAATGAGAGATAGAAATAGATAAAGAAAAGGAGAAGACAAAGAGAGTGTTAGATGGCAGAATTGAGGGCGAATACATTATTTCAGACCGTTCAGACCAGGGGTTAAGATCATGAAGAAGAGGTTGAGGCCAAAGAGTTATCGGTGAAACAACAGAGGCATAGGTTCGTCATCGGAAGGTATAGTCAATTTAGTTAGGTTCAAATTTGAATTTAGCAGAGTGAACAAGCTAATTGGCAGGAGCTAAATTAGGAGTGAAGGCGTAGTTGTAAATACTGAGGGTATATCTGTCGAAATGAGAGAATATATTATGATTTGAAGGAACATCAAACTGGGAATGTATTTCACCGTCTGAGAGAAAGTACAGGGAACTAGGAGAACATCTGTCCGACTGGCGTTGCATGCTAACAGGTAGGGAGTAAAATCTCTGGAAGGACACAGGTTTATAGCTTAATGATACATCTCACTCACCAAGGCTACCATTTCAATTCCTAAAATAACATAACGCAAGCTGTTGCAGTAACCAATGATAGAGGATACTTCTTCGAATTGTTGGTACATCAAGAAGGCAAGGGATACAGTCTAATTGAAAATGGATAAATTTTAAGCAGAACACAGCTTTACGGCTTTATGGTGTATTCAAGGGACTCATAGACTGAGGGTTTTCAATTGCTAACATGGGTTTGAATGCTAAGACTAATGGCTTAAGACTGGAAGAAAAGTTAAATTTGAGATACTTTATGCAATTACTCTTACAGATTTAAAGTACATGTCAGGAAAACGGTGTATAGACAAACTGTGGAAAAGGTACCATATGAGTGAGGCAGTGGTTCAGGGCATGGGTGTACATTGAACTGAGTACAGGAACAATTTCAAAGTCTTCGAGGATATGAAGTAGATCGGGGAAACACTCCACGAACTGAGGATACATTCTCAAGGACCCAATATGCTTGTAACGGCCTGATGGTTAGTTTTAGGCGCTGTGGGTATGAAATCGCCGACTGGGGATACAGGGAAAACAACGTGTGCAGTCAAAGAAAGGTACAAATACAGTTTCAGGACCTACTGACAAGCAATTTCAAGTGGTGTAGACCTCGAAGCTAAAGGTGTAGACTCAAACAAAATGGAGAAATAATAAGGGCCAATAATACGGACTAAATGTATTTTCCCGCTATGAAAGTAAAACCTGCAGACTGAGGATAAAATCTATAAGACTGAGAATATATTTTATGGAATTAATTGCAGTTATTGCGACAGAGTTTCTTCTTATCTCAGTGCTGATAATTATTCCAACGAGGTCAGAAAAAGAAAGCAGCAAGTGCCAATGAGAACAATATTGTGCGAAGTACTGGTAAATGAAAGCACTGATCTCCCTCCAAATAGGTTATAACTTTTCTTTTAATTGAATCAAAGAATGCCCAGAAAATATCGATCCTCTTAAAATTAACTTTTTCCATCATTGTTCTTTACAAACAGTTACAATGTCTTCTCGTACATAAAAAACCCTCCAGGAATAAATAAATACAGTCTGAAAATATATCACCCGAGGTGAAAGTAAAATCCACGGACTAAGGATACGATCGCTTAGATTAAGAATTTGCTCTATAGAACTGATGACGATTATTGCGACAGGGTTAAAGCTTATCTCAGTACTCATAATTCTTTCAACAACTTATGTGAGAAAGGTAGCCAGGGTTAATGGGAACAATTTTGTGCAAAGTACTGGCAAAAAGTTATCCCGTTTCTAAAAGCTTTTGTTTCCTTGAATCCACACTTTTGGATCATTTTCCTTTACCAAAAGTTAAACTTTCTTCTTGCACATAACAACCCTTTAGAAATGAAATAAACATGTCATTATGTTGAAGTCGTCAGATCGGGCTCATAACTTTCATTTTTGTACAAATAATTACCTTTAAGATACGGTCAATTACAAAAGAAATCTTCATCAGCACAATTTTCACCTTAGTTGCTCAGTTGATGACGAACGAGGTCTGAAACTAGGAGTTCACGGGTTCGATTCCTCGGCTGTTAGAGTTTTTTTTTTTTTTTCACAAGGTTTGATGACAGTCAATTCGACAAGCTTCATTCATTTCACACCGCTGTCAGTTTCCACTACAATTCGTAAAAAAACTACGCATCTTTTTTTCTTTACAAGATGTTACAATTTCTTCTCGCATGGAATACTCCTAAAAAAAGATGAAAAGAATCAAATAATCACTCTCTCTCTCAGCATCAGTCATCAGCACAATTTTCACCTGTTGCTCAGTTGATGACGAACGAGGTCTGAAACTAGGGGTTCACGGGTTCGACTCCTCGGCTGTTAGAGTTTTTTTTCACAAGGTCAATTCGACAAACTTAATTCATTTCACACCACTGTCATTTTCCACTACAATTCACAAAATAACTCCGCATCTTTTTCTCTTTACAAAATGTTACAATTTTTTCTCGCATAGAATACTTCTCAAGAAATAAAGTGAAAAGATTCAAATAATCACTCTCTCTCTCTCTCTCTCTCTCTCTCTCTCAGCATCAGTCAGCCTTGAATCCACACTTTTGAATCATTTTCCTTTACAAAATGTCAAACTTTGTTCTTGCACAAAACAACCCTTCAGAATGAAATAAACATGTCATTATGTTGAAGTCGTCAGATCGGGCTCATAACTTTCATTTTTGTACAAATAATTACCTTTAAGATACGGTCAATTACAAAAGAAATCTTCATCAGCATAATTTTCACCTTAGTTGCTCAGTTGATGACGAACGAGGTCTGAAACTACGGGTTCACGGGTTCGATTCCTCGGCTGTTAAAAGTTTTTTTTTCACAAGGTTTGATGACAGTCAATTCGACAAAGTTAATTCATTTCACACTGCTGTCATTTTCCACTACAATTCACAAAATAACTCCGCATCTTTTTCTCTTTATAAAATGTTACAATTTCTTCTCGCATAGAATACTCCTCAAGAAATAAAGTGAAAAGAATCAAACAATCAATCTCTCTCTTTCAGAATCAGTCAGCCGATTGCTTAAAACCCAAGGTTCTATAGTTCGAATCCCGGCAAATCTAATTTCCCTGTTTAGGATTAAGTTCATAGCGACAGAATTCATTCTCCTCTCCTCATTGATCAATGTTTCAAATAATCTAGGTTTGAAAGCCGGGAGGACTTAAAGCCGAATACCGAGAAACGAAACTCCAATAACGCATAAGAAGATGCATGCAATATAACTCAAATTATGTTGAAGTCATCAGATCTGGCTCGAAACTTTCATTTTCGTTGACATGGCTCTCTTCAACATCTGATGAATTGCAAGAAACTTCATCAGCATAATTCTAAAGTTAGTTGCTCACCTGATGACGAACGAGGGCTGAAACTAGGGGTCCACAGGTTCGATTCCCAAGCTGTTGCAATTTTTATCCGAGGTTTGACGAGTCATTGCGACAAGATTTATCAATTTCTCCTCGCTAAGTTTTTCCCTGAAAACAATTATGTAGGAAAGCCTACATTGGTTTGGAATAATGTGCAGGGTAATGGTAAATGAAATTCCAACACAGCTTGGATAGATGCACATGATGTCCTGATATATCTGATACGACTGAAATCTGATATGACCTAAAACGCAATATACTAAAAGCAATAAAGCAAATGCAAATTTTACCAAAGTCTGATTAATTTTTTCTGGCCTCCACCTCCCCTTACAGCCAGCCCTTTAAATCACCATCTTTTGTAACAACATGGATATCTCATTTTATGGATCCTTCCTTCAATGCAGGTAACACTTATTAAAGCTATAGCTATAGAAATTCAGTGCATCGACGCTTGTTGCTAGGAAAAGAAGCGATTGGCTTCTATAATATTTACCCTCTAACGTTTCCAACACATCCCTATTAAAATCTAGCACAGTATACATATTTCGCTTTTCCGTCATTAGCCTTACAAATTCAACATTTTTATCATCCACAAGACGACCTTTCCACAATAAAGTAAAAATGTCAAAGTCAAAACCTTTCTCAAACTCAGTCCCTCCCACACTCACTGCCACTCTGTTACTGTCTCTCGGTTTTCATATCTCTAAAAATCCAGAGCCACCATTAATAATATTCAAGTAATGTTCAAGTCGGCGTTAAAACTTCAAGAAAACAAACACATCTATCTCCACAAATAAATCCGGTATCGGCAATACCACCATCAATACCAACTCAACCATCGAAACTATCATCACCGTTATTATAATCATCAACATTATCGTCAAAGCAATGATTAAAATGCATTAAAAACTGCATAGCTTTGTGTTAAGTTATTGCAAACTCTTAGAGAGTTTAGGAAAACATCTTTCTCCAGTCAAATCGATTACCTGTTTTTATTAATCTAAAAAATCTTTCACAGCATTAAGAAAAACGAAACTTTTTCTTGACCTCTGACTACAGAGATACTTGAACATCAATTCGGCCAAAAGGTTACAGAACCTGAGACATGGGTTAGCTGGTTTGAATCCCCTACTCGGCCATTTCTTTCCAAGACTTGATGATTGTTTTAGCGATAGGATTAATTCTTCCCTAGTCTCTCAAAAGCACTTTTGATAAAATGTTGAAAAGGAGTCATCAGCATCTGGAAAATATCGTACAAAAGCCTGGTTACTGAAACTTCAGTGAAGTATGGGTAGGTGCACTGGCCGCCTCGATACAATTGAAATATTGTTACAATCAATCAATCAAATCAGTTCCCCTTCTTTTATTTATCTGAAATATTTCACAGCATTTTCAAATCAACACATTATCCTCACGTATAACTCCAAAGATTCTAAAGCAGGCATTCGGTCCGCATTGCCCGGAACTTGAAGCATGGGTTAGCTGGTTTGAATCCCCTGCTCGGCCATTTCTTTCCGAGAGTTGATGATACTCACTGCAACAGCATTGATTTTTCTCTAACCTCTGAGCAGCATTTTTGACAACAGTTATGTGGAAAAGCAGTCAGTGGCTTGGGAAGAATATCGTGGAAAGTATTAGTTATTGAAACTACACGAACGCATAGGAAAGTGTACTTGACCCCGCAATATAACTCGAATATCAATGAAAACGGTGTTAAACACATGTAATCAATCAATCACTCACTCAATCAATCGATTGTCAAAGAGTAGTTCGCTAGCTCAGTCGTTTGCAAATCTTCATTCTCAGTGCTGTTAATTGTTTCAACAATGATTGCGGAAAAGTGGCTTACGGCTAAAGCATTTATTCATATCTTTACCATCTAAACACTTTTTAACGCATGCCTTCTAAAATCTAGCACGCAACATATATTTGTCTTTTTCGTCATTAATCTCTCCAAACTTAACAAATTCTTTATCAAGAATGCAACCCTGTCACTGTAAAGTAAAAGTGCAGAAATTAAAAGCGCTTTCCCACTTTCAGTTTTACAACCTCTCTCTGTCTCTCTCTCGCTCTCGAACGAAACATATATTTGTCTTTTCCGTCATAAATCTTTCCAAACTTAACAATTTCTTTATGCACAATGCAACCCTGCCACTATAAAGAAAAAGTGTCGAAATCAAAAGCGCTTTCCAACTTCCAATTTCACAATATGACTTTGTGTCTCTGTCTCTCTCTGGCTGTCACACTGGTCAATAATGTGTTAATGTTTATGACGCTGAGTATTAGGGCTCCGTATCGGTCAGTTTGATCGATACGATATTTGTATCGATACAAAATGATCGATGTTCGATATATCATATGATATTTCAATTTTCAATAAAAGAAAGAAAAAAATGCGAAAATTGTGTTTGTTCTTTTTTCAGCATACCTGAAAAACAAAATACCGCAAATTTAACACTTCTAGATTGTATTGAAATTTCATAATTATGTAGGCCTAAATTAATATGAATTCTAACTAGATCTACATTTACTACTCATTAAAAAGCTGAAAAGACAGTCTAAGAGGACTCTGATCGGTCAATGTCAAGGAGACATTTTGTTGTGTCATGGGTTTCCGTGTTTTTTTTTTCACCGAACAATTTTTCATGCATGTTAATTTCTGGATAGGTATGTTCGCATGATTCGACATAGATTTCTCAATAAGGATTAGAACTACATGTAGCATCAAAACCTGTTATTTTACTCACGATAAACAGATAATGGCCTTTTTTGTCCATGTTTTTTGTTACGTGAGGTCTCGCGTGTGATTAACATTTGTTATGCAAATTTCAAGTCTATAAAATGATTTACACAATAATTTACGCGAGTCGGAACACTGATTTCAGATAATCTAATGGAAAAAGAGATTTGATTTTCGAGCCACATTTTTCGGCAATATTAAAAGATCGACCAAATAAAATCTTAGGAAGGTTGAAAGGTCACGGCTTCAATTATTTCCATCGCTACCTCTCGATCACATCACGAGATGTTCATTACCTTTCTTTAATCAACTATATTGACCAATTATCAGCGTTAATTTGTCTGCAATCTGCTGATTGATGCATAATTTGCAGATTTCAAACAACATGACGGGGGAACGAGAATAGGGGTATTAGCTAATTGTCATCCATTGTGTAACGGGTACAGGGCAAGTAATAAAGAATGACGCATTTCGATTGGTTGTAAGTTTCCCAGGTAGCCACACCTACCTCTACGACTACTCGACTTTAGAGATTACCTAAAGTAAACTCGTAATGAATTTCACCGTTAAAAACAACTAAATTGGGTATTTATATGCTTTACTTTTATTTTCTTTTGATGATCGATATTTTGTTCGATACAGAAACGTTCGATCCGATATATCTATCGAACGTAAAATACCGGTTTTCGATATATATCGAGTACCGGTACGGAGCCCTACTGAGTATGTGAGACAGCAGCCAGTGGATATAGTATTCTGAGGAGCACTGGATAAAGAAAACCACAAAATTCGTGAATAGGGAGCTGCTAGTTTAATTTCCGGTTCGGACGATTTTTTCGGAGAATTGCTTAGTTATTTTGATAGGATTCATTCATTTCTCAACCTTTATAATTGTTTCGACGATTCTTATGTAGGAAAGCAGCCAGTGGCTTGGAAAGAATATTGTGCGTAATACTAGTAAAAATAATTACAGGAAAAGGTAAGTTCATATGCCGCCACAATATGAACTGAAAGAATGTTGTAAACGACACTTTTCAATAAATAGTACATAATTAAAGCATTGAGAATTTTACGTTAATATGAATTAGTTTGAATAGGTAGATGCTTTTGATCACAAAATGGGAACCTATGCTTTTTCAGCATTCTTTAGATAAATAGCTGAGGTTGATACGGAATTCAAATTGGTTGTATGTAGACATGCACAGGGTGATTACATAATCTTGTTAGATATTGCCAGGATGTCTCAAATAAGCTAGCTACACCATAACGTTTCATTCTAAAATATTAAAAGGATAATATAATTCTTTATCAGATTACGCTCAAAATTACGGACTGAGGGAGCAACCTATCAACTGAGAAACGATTAATCACGCAGACTGAGGAAGATATGAAGAAAGGAACCTAATTCATTGTAGGAAGTGCATTTGTTGGAGGACAAGGATAGATGTCATGGTCAGAGACTATAGTCTGTCAAACGTGGGAAACACAACAAGGACACGCAAGCTGTAATATCAAGTCATTCACTGGATAAATCAATGGATAGATAGACAGATAGAATAAAAGGGAAAAAGGAGAATAGATTGATAGGATAGAGAGACTAGAAAAGTTTGAAGGATTAGAAAAGAAAGAAAGGCAGACATAGAGAACGTGACAGAATAGGGAGTGATAGAAAAGGAGACAGAAGATAGATGAATAGCGAAAGACAGAAACAGAGATAGATAGAGACTGTGTGAAAGTTGGCAGTTAGATACAGATAGAAATTGTAGAGAAATAAAAGAAGAGAAAGGAGAGAAATGGGAAGGAATAGAAAGAGATACATAGAGCGAGAGAAAGGCAGCGAGAGAGACAGAGAAACAGAGAGAGATTGAGCGTGGAAAACAGTGTTGAGAGCAAGATGAAATGAGGGGCAGAGAGTAAGACAAAGAGTTCGGGAGGCAGTAGATTGAGAGTGAGAGACAAGGAGAGAAAGAGAAAGAAACAGAAGAGATAAACAGACAGAGTTAAATGGAGAGAGGTGAAGAAAGACTGAAATTGAGAAATGAGAGATAGAAATAGATAAAGAAAAGGAGAAGACAAAGAGAGTGTTAGATGGCAGAATTGAGGGCGAATACATTATTTCAGACCGTTCAGACCAGGGGTTAAGATCATGAAGAAGAGGTTGAGGCCAAAGAGTTATCGGTGAAACAACAGAGGCATAGGTTCGTCATCGGAAGGTATAGTCAATTTAGTTAGGTTCAAATTTGAATTTAGCAGAGTGAACAAGCTAATTGGCAGGAGCTAAATTAGGAGTGAAGGCGTAGTTGTAAATACTGAGGGTATATCTGTCGAAATGAGAGAATATATTATGATTTGAAGGAACATCAAACTGGGAATGTATTTCACCGTCTGAGAGAAAGTACAGGGAACTAGGAGAACATCTGTCCGACTGGCGTTGCATGCTAACAGGTAGGGAGTAAAATCTCTGGAAGGACACAGGTTTATAGCTTAATGATACATCTCACTCACCAAGGCTACCATTTCAATTCCTAAAATAACATAACGCAAGCTGTTGCAGTAACCAATGATAGAGGATACTTCTTCGAATTGTTGGTACATCAAGAAGGCAAGGGATACAGTCTAATTGAAAATGGATAAATTTTAAGCAGAACACAGCTTTACGGCTTTATGGTGTATTCAAGGGACTCATAGACTGAGGGTTTTCAATTGCTAACATGGGTTTGAATGCTAAGACTAATGGCTTAAGACTGGAAGAAAAGTTAAATTTGAGATACTTTATGCAATTACTCTTACAGATTTAAAGTACATGTCAGGAAAACGGTGTATAGACAAACTGTGGAAAAGGTACCATATGAGTGAGGCAGTGGTTCAGGGCATGGGTGTACATTGAACTGAGTACAGGAACAATTTCAAAGTCTTCGAGGATATGAAGTAGATCGGGGAAACACTCCACGAACTGAGGATACATTCTCAAGGACCCAATATGCTTGTAACGGCCTGATGGTTAGTTTTAGGCGCTGTGGGTATGAAATCGCCGACTGGGGATACAGGGAAAACAACGTGTGCAGTCAAAGAAAGGTACAAATACAGTTTCAGGACCTACTGACAAGCAATTTCAAGTGGTGTAGACCTCGAAGCTAAAGGTGTAGACTCAAACAAAATGGAGAAATAATAAGGGCCAATAATACGGACTAAATGTATTTTCCCGCTATGAAAGTAAAACCTGCAGACTGAGGATAAAATCTATAAGACTGAGAATATATTTTATGGAATTAATTGCAGTTATTGCGACAGAGTTTCTTCTTATCTCAGTGCTGATAATTATTCCAACGAGGTCAGAAAAAGAAAGCAGCAAGTGCCAATGAGAACAATATTGTGCGAAGTACTGGTAAATGAAAGCACTGATCTCCCTCCAAATAGGTTATAACTTTTCTTTTAATTGAATCAAAGAATGCCCAGAAAATATCGATCCTCTTAAAATTAACTTTTTCCATCATTGTTCTTTACAAACAGTTACAATGTCTTCTCGTACATAAAAAACCCTCCAGGAATAAATAAATACAGTCTGAAAATATATCACCCGAGGTGAAAGTAAAATCCACGGACTAAGGATACGATCGCTTAGATTAAGAATTTGCTCTATAGAACTGATGACGATTATTGCGACAGGGTTAAAGCTTATCTCAGTACTCATAATTCTTTCAACAACTTATGTGAGAAAGGTAGCCAGGGTTAATGGGAACAATTTTGTGCAAAGTACTGGCAAAAAGTTATCCCGTTTCTAAAAGCTTTTGTTTCCTTGAATCCACACTTTTGGATCATTTTCCTTTACCAAAAGTTAAACTTTCTTCTTGCACATAACAACCCTTTAGAAATGAAATAAACATGTCATTATGTTGAAGTCGTCAGATCGGGCTCATAACTTTCATTTTTGTACAAATAATTACCTTTAAGATACGGTCAATTACAAAAGAAATCTTCATCAGCACAATTTTCACCTTAGTTGCTCAGTTGATGACGAACGAGGTCTGAAACTAGGAGTTCACGGGTTCGATTCCTCGGCTGTTAGAGTTTTTTTTTTTTTTTTCACAAGGTTTGATGACAGTCAATTCGACAAGCTTCATTCATTTCACACCGCTGTCAGTTTCCACTACAATTCGTAAAAAAACTACGCATCTTTTTTTCTTTACAAGATGTTACAATTTCTTCTCGCATGGAATACTCCTAAAAAAAGATGAAAAGAATCAAATAATCACTCTCTCTCTCAGCATCAGTCATCAGCACAATTTTCACCTGTTGCTCAGTTGATGACGAACGAGGTCTGAAACTAGGGGTTCACGGGTTCGACTCCTCGGCTGTTAGAGTTTTTTTTCACAAGGTCAATTCGACAAACTTAATTCATTTCACACCACTGTCATTTTCCACTACAATTCACAAAATAACTCCGCATCTTTTTCTCTTTACAAAATGTTACAATTTTTTCTCGCATAGAATACTTCTCAAGAAATAAAGTGAAAAGATTCAAATAATCACTCTCTCTCTCTCTCTCTCTCTCTCTCAGCATCAGTCAGCCTTGAATCCACACTTTTGAATCATTTTCCTTTACAAAATGTCAAACTTTGTTCTTGCACAAAACAACCCTTCAGAATGAAATAAACATGTCATTATGTTGAAGTCGTCAGATCGGGCTCATAACTTTCATTTTTGTACAAATAATTACCTTTAAGATACGGTCAATTACAAAAGAAATCTTCATCAGCATAATTTTCACCTTAGTTGCTCAGTTGATGACGAACGAGGTCTGAAACTACGGGTTCACGGGTTCGATTCCTCGGCTGTTAAAAGTTTTTTTTTCACAAGGTTTGATGACAGTCAATTCGACAAAGTTAATTCATTTCACACTGCTGTCATTTTCCACTACAATTCACAAAATAACTCCGCATCTTTTTCTCTTTATAAAATGTTACAATTTCTTCTCGCATAGAATACTCCTCAAGAAATAAAGTGAAAAGAATCAAACAATCAATCTCTCTCTTTCAGAATCAGTCAGCCGATTGCTTAAAACCCAAGGTTCTATAGTTCGAATCCCGGCAAATCTAATTTCCCTGTTTAGGATTAAGTTCATAGCGACAGAATTCATTCTCCTCTCCTCATTGATCAATGTTTCAAATAATCTAGGTTTGAAAGCCGGGAGGACTTAAAGCCGAATACCGAGAAACGAAACTCCAATAACGCATAAGAAGATGCATGCAATATAACTCAAATTATGTTGAAGTCATCAGATCTGGCTCGAAACTTTCATTTTCGTTGACATGGCTCTCTTCAACATCTGATGAATTGCAAGAAACTTCATCAGCATAATTCTAAAGTTAGTTGCTCACCTGATGACGAACGAGGGCTGAAACTAGGGGTCCACAGGTTCGATTCCCAAGCTGTTGCAATTTTTATCCGAGGTTTGACGAGTCATTGCGACAAGATTTATCAATTTCTCCTCGCTAAGTTTTTCCCTGAAAACAATTATGTAGGAAAGCCTACATTGGTTTGGAATAATGTGCAGGGTAATGGTAAATGAAATTCCAACACAGCTTGGATAGATGCACATGATGTCCTGATATATCTGATACGACTGAAATCTGATATGACCTAAAACGCAATATACTAAAAGCAATAAAGCAAATGCAAATTTTACCAAAGTCTGATTAATTTTTTCTGGCCTCCACCTCCCCTTACAGCCAGCCCTTTAAATCACCATCTTTTGTAACAACATGGATATCTCATTTTATGGATCCTTCCTTCAATGCAGGTAACACTTATTAAAGCTATAGCTATAGAAATTCAGTGCATCGACGCTTGTTGCTAGGAAAAGAAGCGATTGGCTTCTATAATATTTACCCTCTAACGTTTCCAACACATCCCTATTAAAATCTAGCACAGTATACATATTTCGCTTTTCCGTCATTAGCCTTACAAATTCAACATTTTTATCATCCACAAGACGACCTTTCCACAATAAAGTAAAAATGTCAAAGTCAAAACCTTTCTCAAACTCAGTCCCTCCCACACTCACTGCCACTCTGTTACTGTCTCTCGGTTTTCATATCTCTAAAAATCCAGAGCCACCATTAATAATATTCAAGTAATGTTCAAGTCGGCGTTAAAACTTCAAGAAAACAAACACATCTATCTCCACAAATAAATCCGGTATCGGCAATACCACCATCAATACCAACTCAACCATCGAAACTATCATCACCGTTATTATAATCATCAACATTATCGTCAAAGCAATGATTAAAATGCATTAAAAACTGCATAGCTTTGTGTTAAGTTATTGCAAACTCTTAGAGAGTTTAGGAAAACATCTTTCTCCATTCAAATCGATTACCTGTTTTTATTAATCTAAAAAATCTTTCACAGCATTAAGAAAAACGAAACTTTTTCTTGACCTCTGACTACAGAGATACTTGAACATCAATTCGGCCAAAAGGTTACAGAACCTGAGACATGGGTTAGCTGGTTTGAATCCCCTACTCGGCCATTTCTTTCCAAGACTTGATGATTGTTTTAGCGATAGGATTAATTCTTCCCTAGTCTCTCAAAAGCACTTTTGATAAAATGTTGAAAAGCAGTCATCAGCATCTGGAAAATATCGTACAAAAGCCTGGTTACTGAAACTTCAGTGAAGTATGGGTAGGTGCACTGGCCGCCTCGATACAATTGAAATATTGTTACAATCAATCAATCAAATCAGTTCCCCTTCTTTTATTTATCTGAAATATTTCACAGCATTTTCAAATCAACACATTATCCTCACGTATAACTCCAAAGATTCTAAAGCAGGCATTCGGTCCGCATTGCCCGGAACTTGAAGCATGGGTTAGCTGGTTTGAATCCCCTGCTCGGCCATTTCTTTCCGAGAGTTGATGATACTCACTGCAACAGCATTGATTTTTCTCTAACCTCTGAGCAGCATTTTTGACAACAGTTATGTGGAAAAGCAGTCAGTGGCTTGGGAAGAATATCGTGGAAAGTATTAGTTATTGAAACTACACGAACGCACAGGAAAGTGTACTTGACCCCGCAATATAACTCGAATATCAATGAAAACGGTGTTAAACACATGTAATCAATCAATCACTCACTCAATCAATCGATTGTCAAAGAGTAGTTCGCTAGCTCAGTCGTTTGCAAATCTTCATTCTCAGTGCTGTTAATTGTTTCAACAATGATTGCGGAAAAGTGGCTTACGGCTAAAGCATTTATTCATATCTTTACCATCTAAACACTTTTTAACGCATGCCTTCTAAAATCTAGCACGCAACATATATTTGTCTTTTTCGTCATTAATCTCTCCAAACTTAAGGTTCATGTAAAGTGTTTATTTTGCTTAATTTCATATGTGAATAATTCTGTAATTATTAAAATTTGTCCAGGAAAACCATATATTAAATTGAAGCTCTGGATGAGTACAAGCTGTTTTACCTAATTATACCTACTGGCCTTATATAATAAAACTAAAACATTGCAGAAAAAGATGACATCGTTTAAAACCTACAAAATAATAATGACTTAACAAAATTGCTTAAGTTTTGGAGAAAACACAGGCTATGGTACATACCAGGTACTGCTACTACCAAAAATCCTATATTTTCTTTAAAAAGGCACATATTTAAGTCAGAAACTTTGACATTTTTCCCTTATTGAATTGTCAGCCATGTTTGAACTATTTTTGTTTTAGTAACAGGTATGGTGTCTCCACAGGATCAAAATGTATAAGTGGTTGTGCATAATTTCATTAGTAATTTTAGATAATAAAACAAATAAAAATGACCTGAACAAGTGAAATTTCCATGTCTACGTCCAAACCCTTCCTCAAAAACAGCAGTTACAAAAGGTGTTACCAGTCTGGTAGATAGAATTTAGAATCAATTTTTGACATAAGCATTTTTTTCATTGTTCTTTTTGTGTGTGTGATGGGGTAGTGGGGGTACTGTTTTTGAGAAAGGGTTTGGAAGTGGACATGGAAATTTCACTTGTACAGGTCATTTTTATCTAAAATTATTACTGGAATAAATTGACCTGATATTGACCTTTATGCAAAGAGTAATTAAAACGTGAATATTTAAACCATCGGGTATAATCGGACTGTACGGAAACTCTGTTATCGGTAAATGTCGGGTTTGACCCTTACTGCGCCTTAGTCAAAATAAAAAGGTTTTGCGGTTGGCATAAATTAAAATCAGGCTGCACAGAAAGTGCATCACAGATCTAAGTCGCCCACCATGTATTACCAATTTAAACCAACAATATAATGGTTATTTCAGGTATTTCAAGTATTCTTTAAAAGCACTATAAATCTAAGCATAAAGAGTTTAGAAACATGCACATAGTTCCGCATGCAGACGACATTAGCCGGAGCCAAGTTAGAACAATAAATCTAGCGTGTAATATATATGGTAATTGAGGTCATTTATTTCATGTCAATTTGTTCAGGTAATACTAATGAAAGTTTATTACACACAACCACTTGTACATTTTGATCCTGTGGAGACACCATACCTGTTACTAAAAAAAAGTAGGTCAAACATGGTTGACATTTCAATAAGGGAAAAATGTCAAACTTTCTGACTTAAATATGTGCCTTTTTAAAGAAACTATAGGATTTTTGGTAGTAGCAGTACCTGGTATGTACCATAGCCTGTGTTTTCTCCAAAACTTAAGCAATTTTGTTATGTCATTATTATTTTGTAGGTTTTAAACGATGTCATCTTTTTCTGCAATGTTTTAGTTTTGTTATGTAAGGCCAGTTGGTATAATTAGGTAAAACAGCTTGTACTCATCCAGAGCTTCAATTTAATATATGGTTTTCCTGGACAAATTTTAATAATTACAGAATTATTCACATATGAAATTAAGCAAAATAAACACTTTACATGAACCTTAACAAATTCTTTATCAAGAATGCAACCCTGTCACTGTAAAGTAAAAGTGCCGAAATTAAAAGCGCTTTCCCACTTTCAGTTTTACAACCTCTCTCTGTCTCTCTCTCGCTCTCGAACGAAACATATATTTGTCTTTTCCGTCATAAATCTTTCCAAACTTAACAATTTCTTTATGCACAATGCAAGCCTGCCACTATAAAGAAAAAGTGTCGAAATCAAAAGCGCTTTCCAACTTCCAATTTCACAATATGACTTTGTGTCTCTGTCTCTCTCTGGCTGTCACACTGGTCAATAATGTGTTAATGTTTATGACGCTGAGTATGTGAGACAGCAGCCAGTGGATATAGTATTCTGAGGAGCACAGGATAAAGAAAACCACAAAATTCGTGAATAGGGAGCCGCTAGTTTAATTTCCGGCTCGGACGATTTTTTCGGAGAATTGCTTAGTCATTTTGATAGGATTCATTCATTTCTCAACCTTTATAATTGTTTCGACGATTCTTATGTAGGAAAGCAGCCAGTGGCTTGGAAAGAATATTGTGCGTAATACTGGTAAAAATAATTACAGGAAAAGGTAAGTTCATATGCCGCCACAATATGAACTGAAAGAATGTTGTAAACGACACTTTTCAATAAATAGTACATAATTAAAGCATTGAGAATTTTACGTTAATATGAATTAGTTTGAATAGGTAGATGCTTTTGATCACAAAATGGGAACCTATGCTTTTTCAGCATTCTTTAGATAAATAGCTGAGGTTGATACGGAATTCAAATTGGTTGTATGTAGACATGCACAGGGTGATTACATAATCTTGTTAGATATTGCCAGGATGTCTCAAATAAGCTAGCTACACCATAACGTTTCATTCTAAAATATTAAAAGGATAATATAATTCTTTATCAGATTACGCTCAAAATTACGGACTGAGGGAGCAACCTATCAACTGAGAAACGATTAATCACGCAGACTGAGGAAGATATGAAGAAAGGAACCTAATTCATTGTAGGAAGTGCATTTGTTGGAGGACAAGGATAGATGTCATGGTCAGAGACTATAGTCTGTCAAACGTGGGAAACACAACAAGGACACGCAAGCTGTAATATCAAGTCATTCACTGGATAAATCAATGGATAGATAGACAGATAGAATAAAAGGGAAAAAGGAGAATAGATTGATAGGATAGAGAGACTAGAAAAGTTTGAAGGATTAGAAAAGAAAGAAAGGCAGACATAGAGAACGTGACAGAATAGGGAGTGATAGAAAAGGAGACAGAAGATAGATGAATAGCGAAAGACAGAAACAGAGATAGATAGAGACTGTGTGAAAGTTGGCAGTTAGATACAGATAGAAATTGTAGAGAAATAAAAGAAGAGAAAGGAGAGAAATGGGAAGGAATAGAAAGAGATACATAGAGCGAGAGAAAGGCAGCGAGAGAGACAGAGAAACAGAGAGAGACTGAGCGTGGAAAACAGTGTTGAGAGCAAGATGAAATGAGGGGCAGAGAGTAAGACAAAGAGTTCGGGAGGCAGTAGATTGAGAGTGAGAGACAAGGAGAGAAAGAGAAAGAAACAGAAGAGATAAACAGACAGAGTTAAATGGAGAGAGGTGAAGAAAGACTGAAATTGAGAAATGAGAGATAGAAATAGATAAAGAAAAGGAGAAGACAAAGAGAGTGTTAGATGGCAGAATTGAGGGCGAATACATTATTTCAGACCGTTCAGACCAGGGGTTAAGATCATGAAGAAGAGGTTGAGGCCAAAGAGTTATCGGTGAAACAACAGAGGCATAGGTTCGTCATCGGAAGGTATAGTCAATTTAGTTAGGTTCAAATTTGAATTTAGCAGAGTGAACAAGCTAATTGGCAGGAGCTAAATTAGGAGTGAAGGCGTAGTTGTAAATACTGAGGGTATATCTGTCGAAATGAGAGAATATATTATGATTTGAAGGAACATCAAACTGGGAATGTATTTCACCGTCTGAGAGAAAGTACAGGGAACTAGGAGAACATCTGTCCGACTGGCGTTGCATGCTAACAGGTAGGGAGTAAAATCTCTGGAAGGACACAGGTTTATAGCTTAATGATACATCTCACTCACCAAGGCTACCATTTCAATTCCTAAAATAACATAACGCAAGCTGTTGCAGTAACCAATGATAGAGGATACTTCTTCGAATTGTTGATACATCAAGAAGGCAAGGGATACAGTCTAATTGAAAATGGATAAATTTTAAGCAGAACACAGCTTTACGGCTTTATGGTGTATTCAAGGGACTCATAGACTGAGGGTTTTCAATTGCTAACATGGGTTTGAATTAGGGCTCCGTATCGGTCAGTTTGATCGATACGATATTTGTATCGATACAAAATGATCGATGTTCGATATATCATATGATATTTCAATTTTCAATAAAAGAAAGAAAAAAATGCGAAAATTGTGTTTGTTCTTTTTTCAGCATACCTGAAAAACAAAATACCGCAAATTTAACACTTCTAGATTGTATTGAAATTTCATAATTATGTAGGCCTAAATTAATATGAATTCTAACTAGATCTACATTTACTACTCATTAAAAAGCTGAAAAGACAGTCTAAGAGGACTCTGATCGGTCAATGTCAAGGAGACATTTTGTTGTGTCATGGGTTTCCGTGTTTTTTTTTTCACCGAACAATTTTTCATGCATGTTAATTTCTGGATAGGTATGTTCGCATGATTCGACATAGATTTCTCAATAAGGATTAGAACTACATGTAGCATCAAAACCTGTTATTTTACTCACGATAAACAGATAATGGCCTTTTTTGTCCATGTTTTTTGTTACGTGAGGTCTCGCGTGTGATTAACATTTGTTATGCAAATTTCAAGTCTATAAAATGATTTACACAATAATTTACGCGAGTCGGAACACTGATTTCAGATAATCTAATGGAAAAAGAGATTTGATTTTCGAGCCACATTTTTCGGCAATATTAAAAGATCGACCAAATAAAATCTTAGGAAGGTTGAAAGGTCACGGCTTCAATTATTTCCATCGCTACCTCTCGATCACATCACGAGATGTTCATTACCTTTCTTTAATCAACTATATTGACCAATTATCAGCGTTAATTTGTCTGCAATCTGCTGATTGATGCATAATTTGCAGATTTCAAACAACATGACGGGGGAACGAGAATAGGGGTATTAGCTAATTGTCATCCATTGTGTAACGGGTACAGGGCAAGTAATAAAGAATGACGCATTTCGATTGGTTGTAAGTTTCCCAGGTAGCCACACCTACCTCTACGACTACTCGACTTTAGAGATTACCTAAAGTAAACTCGTAATGAATTTCACCGTTAAAAACAACTAAATTGGGTATTTATATGCTTTACTTTTATTTTCTTTTGATGATCGATATTTTGTTCGATACAGAAACGTTCGATCCGATATATCTATCGAACGTAAAATACCGGTTTTCGATATATATCGAGTACCGGTACGGAGCCCTAGTTTGAATGCTAAGACTAATGGCTTAAGACTGGAAGAAAAGTTAAATTTGAGATACTTTATGCAATTACTCTTACAGATTTAAAGTACATGTCAGGAAAACGGTGTATAGACAAACTGTGGAAAAGGTACCATATGAGTGAGGCAGTGGTTCAGGGCATGGGTGTACATTGAACTGAGTACAGGAACAATTTCAAAGTCTTCGAGGATATGAAGTAGATCGGGGAAACACTCCACGAACTGAGGATACATTCTCAAGGACCCAATATGCTTGTAACGGCCTGATGGTTAGTTTTAGGCGCTGTGGGTATGAAATCGCCGACTGGGGATACAGGGAAAACAACGTGTGCAGTCAAAGAAAGGTACAAATACAGTTTCAGGACCTACTGACAAGCAATTTCAAGTGGTGTAGACCTCGAAGATAAAGGTGTAGACTCAAACAAAATGGAGAAATAATAAGGGCCAATAATACGGACTAAATGTATTTTCCCGCTATGAAAGTAAAACCTGCAGACTGAGGATAAAATCTATAAGACTGAGAATATATTTTATGGAATTAATTGCAGTTATTGCGACAGAGTTTCTTCTTATCTCAGTGCTGATAATTATTCCAACGAGGTCAGAAAAAGAAAGCAGCAAGTGCCAATGAGAACAATATTGTGCGAAGTACTGGTAAATGAAAGCACTGATCTCCCTCCAAATAGGTTATAACTTTTCTTTTAATTGAATCAAAGAATGCCCAGAAAATATCGATCCTCTTAAAATTAACTTTTTCCATCATTGTTCTTTACAAACAGTTACAATGTCTTCTCGTACATAAAAAACCCTCCAGGAATAAATAAATACAGTCTGAAAATATATCACCCGAGGTGAAAGTAAAATCCACGGACTAAGGATACGATCGCTTAGATTAAGAATTTGCTCTATAGAACTGATGACGATTATTGCGACAGGGTTAAAGCTTATCTCAGTACTCATAATTCTTTCAACAACTTATGTGAGAAAGGTAGCCAGGGTTAATGGGAACAATTTTGTGCAAAGTACTGGCAAAAAGTTATCCCGTTTCTAAAAGCTTTTGTTTCCTTGAATCCACACTTTTGGATCATTTTCCTTTACCAAAAGTTAAACTTTCTTCTTGCACATAACAACCCTTTAGAAATGAAATAAACATGTCATTATGTTGAAGTCGTCAGATCGGGCTCATACCTTTCATTTTTGTACACATAATTCCCTTTAAGTTTTGATCAATTACAAAAGAAATCTTCATCACCACAATTTTCACCTTAGTTGCTCAGTTGATGACGAACGAGGTGTGAAACTAGGAGTTCACGGGTTCGATTCCTCGGCTGTTAGAGTTTTTTTTTTCACAAGGTTTGATGTCAGTCAATTCGACAAGCTTTATTCATTTCACACCGCTGTCAGTTTCCACTACAATTCGTAAAAAAACTGCGCATCTTTTTTTCTTTACAAGATGTTACAATTTCTTCTCGCATGTAATACTCCTCAAATAAAAGTGAAAAGAATCAAATAATCTCTCTCTCTCTCTCTCTCTCTCTCTCAGCATCACTCAGCATTGAATCCACACTTTTGAATCATTTTCCTTTACAAAATGTCAAACTTTGTCATTTTTGTACACATAATTACCTTTAAGATACGGTCAATTACAAAAGAAATCTTCATCAGCATAATTTTCACCTTAGTTTCTCAGTTGATGACGAACGAGGTCTGAAACTAGGGGTTCACGGGTTCGACTCCTCGGCTGTTAGACTTTTTTTCACAAGGTTTGATGACAGTCAATTCGACAAACTTAATTCATTTCACAGTGCTGTCATTTTCCTCTACAATTCACAAAATAACTCCGCATCTTTTTCTCTTTACAAAATGTTACAATTTCTTCTCGCATAGAATACTTCTCAAGAAATAAAGTGAAAAGAATCAAATAATCACTCTCTCTCTCTCTCTCTCAGCATCAGTCAGCCTTGAATCCACACTTTTGAATCATTTTCCTTTACAAAATGTCAAACTTTGTTCTTGCACAAAACAACCCTTCAGAATGAAATAAACATGTCATGTTGTTGAAGTCGTCAGATCGGGCTCATAACTTTCATTTTTGTACACATAATTACCTTTAAGATACGGTCAATTACAAAAGAAATCTTCATCAGCATAATTTTCACCTTAGTTGCTCAGTTGATGACGAACGAGGTCTGAAACTAGGGGTTCACGGGTTCGACTCCTCGGCTGTTAGAGTTTTTTTTTTTATAAGGTTTGATGACAGTCAATTCGACAAACTTAATTCATTTTACACCGCTGTCATTTTCCACTACAAGTCACAAAATAACTCCGCATCTTTTTCTCTTTACAAAATGTTATAATTTCTTCTTGCATAGAATAATCCTCAAGAAATAAAGTGAAAAGAATCAAATAATCACTCTCTCTCTCTCTCTCAGCATCAGTCAGCCGATTGCTTAAAACCAAAGGTTCTATAGTTCGAATCCCGGCAAATCTAATTTCCTTTTTTAGGATTGAGTTCATAGCGACAGAATTCATTCTTCTCTCCTCATTGATCAATGTTTCAAATAATCTAGGTTTGAAAGCCGGGAGGGCTTAAAACCAAATACCGAGAAACGAAACTCCAATAACGCATAAGAAGATGCATGCAATATAACGCAAATTATGTTGAAGTCATCAGATCAGGCTCATAACTTTCATTTTCGTTGACATGGCTCTCTTCAACATCTGATGAATTGCAAGAAACTTCATCAGCATAATTCCAAACTTAGTTGCTTAGCTGATGACGAACGAGGGCTGAAACTAGGGGTCCACAGGTTCGATTCCTAAGCTGTTGCAATTTTTATCCGAGGTTTGACGAGTCACTGCGACAAGATTTATCAATTTCTCCTCGCTAACAGATTTCCCCGAAAACAATTATGTAGGAAAGCCTACATTGGTTTGCAATAATGTGCAAGGTACTGGTAAATGAAATACCAACACAGCCTGGATAGATGCACTTGATGTCCTGATATATCTGATATGACTGAAATCTGATATGACCTAAAACGCAATAGACTAAAAGCAATAAAGCAAATACAAATTTTACCAAAGTCTGATTAATTTTTTCTGGCCTCCACCTCCCCTTACAGCCAGCCCTTTAAATCACCATCTTTTATAACAACACGGATATCTCATTTTATGGATCCTTCCTTCAATGCAGGTAACACTTACTAAAGCTATAGCTATAGAAATTCAGTGCATCGACGCTTGTTGCAAGGAAAAGAAGCGATTGGCCTCTATAATATTTACCCTCTAACGTTTTCAACACATGCCTATTAAAATCTAGCACCATATAGATATTTCGCTTTTCCGCCATTAGCCTCACAAATTTAACAATTTCTTCATTCTCAATACAACCTTTCCACAATTGCCTTTCTCAAACTCACTCCCTACTACCATTATTATAATCATCAACATCTTCAAAAGCATTACAAGAGGGCCATGATGGCCCTGAAATCGATCACCTGAGTTTATTGACCAAACATGAACCATCTAGTTTCCCAGTGACCTAGTTTTTTTATCAGACAATACCCGCCATCAAACACTTTTGAGATATCAAGAAGACAAACATTCTGACCAAGTTTGAAGAGTATCAGGCATAACATGTAGCCTCTAGAGTGTACACAAGGTTTTTCTAATATTTGACCCATTGACCTAGTTTTCGACTCCACATGAACTATCTTCAGATTCATTCAAGGTATCACCAGGACAAATATTATGAACAAGTTTTAGGAGTATCAGACTGAAAATTTGTCCTCCAGAGCATACAAAAGGTGTTTATAACATTTGACCTATTGACCCAGTTTTTGACCCAATATGACCCATTTTCAAACTCATCCAAGATATTATAAAGGCAAACATTCTGACTAATCTTCAAGAGTGTTGGACTTAAAATGTGGCATCCAGGGCATATACAAGGTTTTTCTAAGATTTGACCTGGTGACCTAGTTTTTAATCCCAAATGTCCCATTTTCAAACTTGTCTAATATATATCACCAAGGCAAACATTCTGACCAACTTACAAGAGTTTTGGACTTAAAATGTGGCCTCTAGAGCGTACACAAGGTTTTTCTAAGACTTGACCTAGTGACTTAGTTTTTGACCCCACATAACCCATTTTCGATCTTGTCCGAGATATCATCCAGGCAAACATCCTGACCAATATTCATGACTATCCGACTGAAAATGTAGCCTTTAGAGCTTACACAAGGTTTTTCTAAGATTTGACGTAGTGACCTAGTATTTGACCTGGCATGACCCATTTTCAAACTCGTCCTAGATTTCATCGAGGCAAACATCCTGACCAACTTTCATGAGTATCGAACTGAAAATGTGGCCTCTACAGCATACAGAAGGTTTTTCTAAGATTTGACCTACTGACCTAGTTTTTGACCCCACATGACCCATTTTCAAACGTCCAAGTTATCATCCAGGCAAACATCCTGACCAACTTTCATGAGTATCCGACTAAAAATGTGGCCTCTAGAGCGTACACAAGGTTTTTCTAAAATCTGACTTAGTGACCTAGTTTTTGACCCCGCGACCCATTTTCGAACTCGTCCGAGATATCATCCAGACAAACTTCCTGACCAACTTTCATGAGTATCCAACTGAAAATCTGGCCTGTAGAGCATACACAAGGTTTTGCTAAGAGTTTTCGAACTTGTTCGAGATTTCATCGAGGCAAACATCCTGACTTTCATGAGTATCGGACCAAAAATGTGGCCTCTAGAGCGTACACAAGGTAAAAAGTTGACGACGGAGGACGTAAGACTGATGACGGACACAGCACGATCACAATAGCTCACCATGAGCACTTCGTGCTCAGGTGAGCTTAAAAACTCCATAGCTTTGTTTTAAGTTATAACAAACACTTTAAGAGTTCCGGAAAACATCTTTTTCCATTTGAGATCAGTTACCTTTCTTTGATAAAACTGAAAAGCCGCAATATAATTGAAATATTGTTGAAAACGGCGTTAAACACATGCGATCAATCGATCAAATCAGTTCCCTTTTTTAATTTATCGGAAATATTTCACAGCATTTTCAAATCAACACTTTATCTCAACTTTTAACTCCAAAGATTCTTAACATGAATTCGGTCCGCATTGCCCGAAACTTAAGCATTGGTTAGCTGGTTTGTATCCCATGCTCGGCCATTTCTTTCCGAGAGTTGATGATACTCACTGCGACAGCGTTGCTTTTTCTCTAACCTCTGAGCAGCAGTTTTGACAATAGTTATGTGGAAAAGCAGTCAGTGGTTTTGGAAGAATATCGTGAGAAGTACTGGTTACTGAAACTAAACGAACGCAGAGGCAAGTGTACTGGCTGCCGTAATATAACTCGAATATCATTGAAAATGGTGTTAAACACATACAGTCACTCAATCACTCAATCAATCTATTGTCAAGGACTAGTTCGGTAGTTCCGTTGTTAATCCACAGGTCTAGAGACAAGGGGGTCCCCAATCCCTATTTCAGAAGATCTGTCCCCATATTTAATGAAATTAACTGCAAATCTTGTGTCTCGGTTCTGCTCATCGTTTCAACGATAATTACGTGGAAAAGAGGATGATGGCTGAGGCATTAATTCTTATCTTTACCCTCAGAACACTGTTTAACGCATGCCTATTAAAATCTAGCACGAAACATACATTTGTCTTTTCTGTCATTAATTTTTCCGAATTTTTCCGAACTTAACAATTTCTTTATCCAAAATGCAACCCTGCCAATATAAAGTAAAAGCATCGAAATCAAAAGCACTTCCAGCTTTCAATTTCAATCTCTCTGTCTCTGTCTGTCTGACTCTCCCTCTGTCCCTCTCTCTCTGTCGCACGGGTGATTAATGGTTTAATGTTTATGACGTTGAGTATGTGAGACAGCAGCCAATGGATATAATATTCTAAGGAGCACTGGATGAAGAAAACCATAAAAGATTCGAGAACAGGGAGCCGCTAGTTTGATTCCATGCTCGGACGATTTTTTCGAAGAATTGCTTAGTCATTTTGATAGGATTCATTCATTTCTCAACCTTTATCATTATTTCGACGATTCTTATGTTGGAAAGCAGCCAGTGGCTTGGAAAGAATATTGTGCGTAATACTGGTAAAAATAATCACAGGAAAAGATAAGTTCACATGCCGCCGCAATGTGAACTGAAAGAATATTGTAAACGAAGTCTTAACAATCTGTAACTCCCGCAAAAAGAAGACAGAGCTGCGTGCATGAAAGAGAAATTAAAAAAGTCAGGTCCGGCTTCAAGTCATTTCAATAAAATAATCGGAAGTCCGACAATGCTTCCTTCCATGTAGACTGTTCAGGTGGTTTCCGATTTCGTAGTGAAGTTTCTATTGAAGCGGGGAAACAATATATCTACGCATGTGCATTGAATGTTTACTTTCATAATGCTGACGAAGAACCCGGTGATTTTCTTGTGTCAAAATACACAATCTTATTATTGGTAATGCTACAACGTTTTTTGCCCTGTTTTGGCTTCAAATCAAACAACAAATTCTGGCCAAATTCCATGAACATTAGACTGAAACAAGATGTCCATGCATATAACCTTTTACCAAACAATCCCTGGTTTTTATGACCCTAAGATAGAGGCCTTCTGAAAACATTTAGGGAAAAGTAGAAAATCCTGGTAACCTGCATTTTCTCCTTCTCCCACAATGTTTTCTATCCTGCTGGAAACAAATTTCAGTTTTTGAGTTATGTTTATTTTGTTGTCTGCTGGTGCTTTCAATTTGGACCAGTCTAAAATTTGGCTTTTTGGTAAAGGGTTAAATGAGTACTAGTATTTGACTGAAAATACAGTCTGTAATGAGCACACAGGTTTCTCTTAGATTAGCCCCACTGACCTGCATTATGCTCCCATTTAACATAATTTTGCACTTATCCAAGATAATTATCATCAAGGAAAACATCACAACAAAGCTTAATGGAATCAAACCAATTTTGCCTCTAGATATGTATACTTACTGCTAGGATTTTCTGGGATTTGTTCAGTAAACTAACTTTCTCTACAAACAATCGGAGCAGACATTCTTACACATTTAGATGAGCAAGGAATCGAAAATGTTCCCTCTGAAATGCACACAATGCTTTTCTATGACTTTTCCAGTGATTTAGTAATTGATCCAACGAAACAAGTACTCATAGTCCTTTGAAATACCATTAAGCCAAACATTCTTACCAATGTTCCAAGAGTTTATGATGAATTTTCAGTAATCTCTTGTGGGCACACAAAGTTTTTCTTAGATTTGACCAATGACCCTTTCTTTATTTGACATGATCGATTTGCCAACTTGTCCATGATGTCAATGATACAAACATTCTAACCAACTTTCAAAAGTGTTAGCCTAAAAATGTGTCCAAGATTTATTATAATAACCAACTTTTTTATCCGATGTGACCCATCTCAAAGTCAAACAAAATTCCATCTTGACAATTAGTTAAAGAAAGTTTATCGAGAATTTTGATCTGTAAATAGGGGTTTTAAGTGCATCTGCAGAAAGTATAAACCCATGTCAGTAGCCTAATCTGTTCAGGCTGACATGCGATCAAAAGTGATTGCTATCTTTAACCCTTTACCAAACGATAAATTTTGGACTCTTCCATACCGAAAGAGTTTGCAGACGACAATTTTAGGTTTTGAGAAAATAGCAAAAAGTTCTCTGAAGGGTAGAAAACACTGTGGTAAAAGGAGAAATTGCTGGTTACGAGCAATTTCTCCTTTTCCCATAGTGTTTTCAAAAGGCTTTTACTGCAGACAAAGGGTTTAATCTACTGCATGCCAAAGGACCATTTCACTTCATGATTTAGTCAGTAGTCAAACATTATGGATTTTCATGATCCATAATTAGGTGACAACTTCCTTTCTATAATGCATAAAGGAGATGCATTTATTCTCTTTTCACAGAGCATAGCTACAAGTTTTATACAATACAGTCCTATATGTTACTCGATAAACCTTTCATTAAAAATTTACATAACTGTTTGCTTTTTGGAACACACATTTCAAATCAGGAATTGTTACAAGATAACATAGATATAATCAAGTGGGGCTTATAAATTATCTAAAGAACCGTGACGAGATAAGCATAACAAGAGCTGTCGGAATGAGAGCAATGCTCCCCCCCCCAGCCCTATTTCCAGAAACTGTGACCTTAAGCCTGTTGCTGGGATCAGATGACCCTGATTATTGTAATTTCAAAATGGTCTCCAGCTGGCAACCTTGTATCCAATCCAAGGAAAAGAGATATGTTTGTAAAACATGTATGACCCCCTAATAGCATCCAATTCTAAATATAACATGTGATTATAAACTGTTAAGTTCAAAGTGTAAAAACGAACAAAGTGTAATTTTTAAAAAATTATTAATGATAAATTAACAATTCTTGGGCACTGCACTTCCCATTTATGTGAACTATCAACTTACAAGGTTTCATGATTTTACCTCACATACTTTAAGAGTTATGCTCCGGACAAAAATTAAGTATGAAAATCAACAAAGGGCAATAACTGCAAAAATTTAATTGGCAGAGTTATGGTTCTTGTGCAATGCACTTCTCCTGAATAAGATCTATTCACATATAAAGTTTTAAGATGATACCTGAAAAACATTTTTAGTTATGCTCCGGACAAAAATTAAGTACGAAAATCAACAAAGGGCAATAACGTCAAAAATATGATGGGCAGAGTTATGGTTCTTGTGCACTGCACTTCTCCTTAATAAGATTAATCCACCTATGAGGTTTTAAGGTGATAACTAAAATACTTTTCGAGTTATGCTCTGGACAAAAATTAAGTATGAAAATCAATAAAGGCCAATAATTCCAAAAATATGATGGGCAGAGTTATGGTACTTATGCACTGCACTTCTCCTTAACGAGATCTATCCACCTATGAGGTTTCAAGATGATACCTGAAATACTTTAAGTTATGCTCCGGACAAAAATTAAGTATGAAAATCAACGAAGGGCAATAACTCCATAAATATGATGGGCAGAGTTATGATTCTTGTGCACTGCACTTCTCCTTAATGAGATCTATCCACCTATGTAGTTTCAAGATGATACCTGAAATACTTTTTGAGTTATGCTCCGGACAAAAATGTGGTCTACGGACCGACCGACGGACCGACCAACAGACAAGTGCAAAGCAATATACCCCCGCTTCTTCGAAGGGGGGCATAAATATAATCAAGTGGGGCTTATAAATTATCTAAGGAACCGTGACGAGATAACAAATTTAATCAAGTGCGGCTTATAAATAATCTAAGGAACCGTGACGAGATAATCATAAATATAATCAAGTGGGGCTTATAAATTATCCAAAGAACCGTGACGAGATAAACAAATATAATCAAGTGGTTCTTATAAATGATCTCATCACAGTCCTTGATTTTAGACTTGTTATCCCAAACACAAACAAAACAATTAACTCGTTACCAAATGACAAAATTTTAGGTTTGTCCAAATCGAAAGCATTTGCAGATGACAAAGTAAAAGTGACTGAAAATTTGAAATCGTGTTTTGTGAGGAATAGAAAACATTGTGGGAAAAGGAGAAAATGCTGGTTACCAGCATTTTCTCCTTTTCCCACAGTGTTTTCTAAAGGCTTCTTTCACAGGGGCATCAAAAGTAGGGATTGTGTGGTAATGAGTTAACAGAAAATGAAACGTTTTTTGAGTGGGACCTATAGAGAATATACCAGGTTATTGTTGACATTCCAAATACAAACAAAACTGGAAACAGTACTATCACAAAATGCTTACCTTGAGCATTTTTTGTCCAGATGGATTAAGTCTTTACCAAACAATACTGGGTTTTTACAGCTCTGAGAAAAAAGCCTTCTGAAAACAATGTGGAAAAAGGTAAAAATGCTGGTAACCACCATTTTTTTCATTTTCCCACAATGTTTTCTTCCCTTCTTACTACAAACATTAGTTTTTGAGTGGCATTAATTTTCTCCAAAGGCTTTCAATTTGTACATGTCTAAAACTTTGTCATTCAGTAAAGAGTTAAGAAACCATATTCTGAACTCTAAAACAAAAAATCCCAAGGTTAAACTACCATACAGAAGGCTTTCAAAAACATTGTGGAAAATAGAGACAATGCTGGTAACCAGGATTTACTCCTTTTTCCCCCCATGCTTTTTACTGGTCCTAGTACAAATTTCATTCTTCGATTCACGCCTAATTCATTTCAATGTCTGCAAATACTCTGAAATTTGTTATTCTAGAAAGAGTTAAGAAAATTTTAGCTAAAATCCATTTCTTTCCTTTACCACAAAACAAATGTATAGCTGTTTAATACCATGCCATCATACCTCACCCTCCCCCCCTTTTTTTTTCGTAACTCTAAACTTTTACTTACTCCTAACCCTATGGCTACTAAGCAGAACTCATGGACCTATGGTGGACAGAGTAGATCAGGATCAGACTGCATGAAACATGCAGTCTGATCTTGGATCTACACATCTGACAGGAGACACCTTTTCCCAAAAGACACCTTTAAAATAGCAGCATATTAGTCTTACTATTGGCTTGAAAGTTGTTTAGCAGGATAAATGTAAACTTATAAATATCTGAGACTATTAGTGATTAAATAAAATAAATATAGTCACTCAGTTTTTCAATATTTCGGCCAGCGGCCTTTCTCAAGAAAAGAAACGTAAATTTATCAACTTTGTAGATGCATGTCGTATGCCATTGTTAACCTGAACCAATGGCATATGACATGCATCTACAAAGTTGATAAATTTACGTTTCTTTTCTTGAGAAAGGCCGCTGGCCGAAATATTGAAAAACTGAGTGACTATATTTATTTTATTTAAGTGTTGAATTCCCTACGGAATTATTTGTATTGATATTAGTGATTAGTTCAATTCTTAACCCATTCCCAAACGATAATTTTGGACCCTTCCAAACCGAAAGAGTTTGCAGACTACAATTTTGGATTTGGAGAAAATGGCAGAAAGTTCTCAAGAAGGGTAGAAAACACTGTGAGAAAAGGAGAAACTGCTCGTTACGAGCAATTTCTCCTTTTCCCACAGTGTTTTCAAAAAACCTTTACAATTTACTGCAGACACGTAAAAACCAGGGCTTGTTTGGGAAATGCTTAACCAATTGACCAAATTTAAGACATCTACAAATTCAGAGCATTTGCATTTGCAGACAACAGTTCGAATGATACATGGCTAAAAAATGGCATGTTTCACTTACCTTTCAGCACAGTCCCACTCTTTGGCCTGTTTCACTTACCTTTCAGGACTGTACCACCCTCACCCGAACTTCTTGCTGAAAATCGAACACAAACAAGGAAAACTGACCAAAAAAAACCGTCAAAATGTGAAACAAGCATGCACATGATTGAAGATACCAGAAATTAAGTGATTAAAATGCAAGCTTACATCTGCTATTTGACAATGGACATCACATGTATCTAAAGAATTGGTGCAAAGATAAACTTGTTATATAAAATACTAATATTATAAATTGTGAAGGTCTCATTTCTTTCTCCATATTTAAAAATGGGCTTTGAAACTGTCATGAACTCATGTGATGAAATTAAATCACAAGATTTCTGGTAACAAACTTCAGAGTCTTGTATTGGTAGAGAATCCTGTATTGGTAGAGAGAACAGAGTAAGGTAACATATAAGACAAGGTTAATTATGCCCTCATATTCAGATATGTCAGTTTGCTAATTTTATCATAGCCTTTAGGAAAGTAAATTGCGGGTTAGTTTAATTTTCTATTACTCGTTTAACCATACTATACAGATATTGCGCTTCATGCTGTTGTTATTTGATCTTTTTCTCCCCCATCTAACTGAAACCTTGTATCTGTCACTGCACAACAGTAGAATTTGTCCATCGCATAAGTACCATTGAATTTCTGTATGTTCTAAATTTTCCACTTTTGGGATAGAGTAGATCAAAGATCAGGCTGCATATTCTGTGCAGTCTGATCTTGATCTACATGTTTCTACATGTTACTGTCTGCAAAGCACCTCATGTGACGCTTAATGATTAAATTCCATTTTCTAGCATTCTGAACAGATCTAACATTGACTTCAAAGTTCAGTCATCACATGAGTTATGTGCAAGCAAAACATCTAACCAAACACTTTTTTTTAACTCATTACCAAACAACAGAATTTTCCGTTTGTCCAAATCGAAATCATTTGCAGATGACAAAAGAAAAGTGACTGAAAATTTGAAATTCATTTTGCGAAGGGTAGAAAACACTGTGGAAAAAGGAGAAAATGCTGGTTACCAGCATTTTCTCCTTTTCCCACAATGTTTTGTAATGGCTTCTTTCTCAGGGACATCAAAAGTAGGGATTGTGTGGTAATGGGTTAAACAAAGATACAACCCACCAAGAAGGGCATACAGCTATCTTTTATTTTGCATACTACAAACTTGTACAATGTCTCTATGCAGGACACACAATATCCAGCATAATCTTTTATTCATAGGGTTTAAGGCTCAAAGATGACACCAAGTGCTCTCGAACAAGTTATATGATCAATACCATTTTTAACTTTAAATGAGTCTATTGAAAAATATGAAAAACAAAGAAAACCTAGAACTTGTTTTTGTACAAAAATGTTACCCCCATTTTTTTGTTGTCAGAAGGATTGATATTTGACCTAGGAACTTCCTAACTAAAGAAATGGTCACTTTTCTCAATGGTTTTCAAGTTATAGAGCAGACACAAAATTGAGTATAAAATGAGTAAGGAAAATAAGGGAAAAAACTGCAGAATATACAAGCCAGAGTTATGGTTCTTGAGCATGACACATTGTCTCATGATGCATTAAAAATGTGTTAAGTTATATTATCTTCATGACGTATATGACAATTTCTTCTAATAGACAGATTTTTTAAAACTTTGCACATGTAAAGCTCATTATGCTTCTTGAAGATTATAGTAAAGATAGATGTGGGTCACCATACTCATTTATTAGAAATTTGCCTTTGAAAAAGGTATGTACAGTTCCAAAATTCAGCTTATATTGGATTTAAAGTGTATTTCATTAGTAGACCGTAAAACTGGAAAAAAAACAGGAAACCTATACAAATATACATCATTTAGGTGAAAATTCACATATTTTTGCACAAAAAAACCTATAAAAGCCTGGTTTTGAGCATAGTAAATGTACATATTATGCATGTTATATATTGTCAATTGGGTTAAACAGGGAGATAATTGTAGTTAATCTTAAACAAAATGTCTGTTTGTAAAACAGTCATGCCCCTAGTGCCACATTGATACAGGACGTAGCATAGTCCGTAAACTGATTTCAAAAGAATTGATAAGGAAATATCAACATCATCGAGCTGTGAAACGCCCATAATATCTCGCTTTTCCCAGATGTCCGAATACTGACATTGTCCGAGTTCTGACCACCTTTCATAAGTACTGGACAGAAAATGTGGTCTCTAGTGTTTACACAAGGTTTTTCCAAGATCTGATGTGGCAACTTTGTTTTCTACGCAATGTAAGCTATTTTCAATTTCGTCATACTGAATATCATGAAAAACATTATAATTTTCTTAAGTAATGGACAGAAAATCTTGAATCTATAGCTACATAAGCTATTTTAATGGTTTGACCTGGTGACCTAGTTTTGATCCAATGTGACCCACATTCAATCTCATTCCAGATATTATTAAGATGAACATTCTTACCAAGTTTCATGAGTTTTGCACTGAAAATGTGGCTGTAAGAGCGTACATTGAGTTGTTTTTTTTTTCCTCACATTTGGCCTAGTGACCTAGTTTTTGACCTCATGTGATCCATGTTCAAATTCATCCAAGATATCATCAAAATAAAACTTTTGACCAAATTTAATGAGTATTGCAACGAAAATGTGGCCTCTAGAGCATATGCAAGCTTTTTCCAAGATCTGACCAAGTTACCTAGTTTTTTGGCTCAAACTAACCCATTTTCATAGACGTACGAGATCATCAAGACAAACATTTTGACCGGCTTTCAAGAGTTCTGGACGGAAAATATGGCCTCTTGGGCATGCACAGAGTTTTTCTAAGATCTGACCTAACTTACGACCCTACTGTAGGTCACTCACTTTCACACTCATACAAGATGGCATCAAGACAATCATTCTGACCTACTGTTAACACTTTTGGATTGTAAATATGGCCTCTAGGAAGTAAGCAAGGGTTTTCTAAGATCTGACCAAGTGACCAAGGTTTTTACAGGACATAATCCATTTTCAGACTCGTCAAAGATATAATTAAAACAAATATTCTGACCAAGTTTCATAAGTATTATCGGACTGAAAATGTGGCCTGCAGAGTGTAAACAAGGTTAATCAAATATTTTGACATAGTGACCTAGTTTTGACACAATTTAACCCATTGTCACACTCATCCAAGATATTATCATTAACGCAGCCTTAACCCTTTACTCCATAGATACTCATTTCTACGCACTGCTTGTAGCAGCCTTTGGAAAACATTGTGGCATAAGGTGAAATTGCTCGTGACGAGCAATTTCACCTTTTGCCACAATGTTTTCTATGCTATCAAAAGGTGTCATATACACATAAGAAACAGCTTCATCCTTGCTGTTATTTAGGGTCAATTAGAGATACCATAGAAATACCTCATGGGGTAAAGGGTTAAAAGCATACAGAAAGTTTTTTTCTAGGATATGCCCTAATGACCAACTTCTTGACCTGACATGACCCATTTTCAAACTCGTCCGAGTTATCATCGTGACAAACATTCTGACCAACTTTCAACAGTTTTGGGCTGAAATTGTGGCCTCTACACTGTACACAAGTTTTTTCTAAGATCTGACCTTGTGACCTATTTTTTTTTACCCGTCATGACACATTTTTTCACTCATCTGATATTTTATCAATACAAAACATTATGACCAAGTTATATGAGTAATGGACTGAAAATGTGGCCTTTACAATGTACGCAAGGTAAAGTTGACGATGCACGTCACACAATGGACAACACACAATGGATACAGCGCAATTTTGTGCTCTGGTGCGCTAAAAGGTCTACATATGGACAGACTAAAAGATGGATGGATAATTAGACAGACATGATGAAACCATTAGATTGTAGAAACTCTTTGGATTGTAGGTCGGGGCAGGGTTTTCCATTACGCACAAATCCTTGCGTCAATGATGTGATTTTAACTCAAATGACCCCCAAAATAAATAACTGTGCATCACCAGTGGCGCAACTTTCTAAAATCTTAATAATCTAGGAAATTGAATAAATTGCCACAAATCAAATTCTGTTCTCGCAGCACTATCACAAAAAAAAAACTTTCTTTAGTTTGCTGAAGGGTCTGTTTTAGATACAAGTGGTTTTCCAGTAGTTTACTTATAGAATATGACTGGATTACACACTATTACCATAATGTGCAGTTGACAATTGTTGTAAATACAGGCCAAGTCAATCTCTGTTAGGTTCTCTGTAATTTAACCCTTTACCGTAGAACCTCTAGTTTTAACGACCTGGAGAAAGAAGTCTTTTGAAAACATAGTGGTAAAACAAGAAGAAAATTCTGGTAACCAGCATTTTCTCTTTTCACCACAGTGTTTTCTACCCTTCCCAAATCAATTTTCAATTATTCAGTCACATTTATTATGTCAAGTGCAAATGCTTTCACTTTTGTCCAGTCCTAAACTTTGTCGTCTGGTAAAGAGTTAAAGCTTATTTTTTTGGGAATTCAGGTAGATAAAGGTGCACATTACCAGTCTGTCCAGTTTTCGAAAATTAATGTCACAACAAAATAAACTAGCATTCTTTTTTGATGTCTGCACAATACAAGTGCCAATCAAGCTGCATTAAGCAGCCATTTGGATGAGAATGTAAAGTGTGTCAAAAATTGAAGTTGAGCTTAATGTCAGAAATTACTACAAGACTTTACTTTCTTGGACTTAAAAGGTGAAATTTATTGTAATCTGTTCATGAAGACTGAGAAATCTATTTGTTTTGACCCCATAAGTTAAAGAAATGACCCAAAACTAAATGACCCCCAAAGTTTAATGCTGAAGGAAAACTCTGGGTGGAGGTAAAATTGAATGTTTCTAATATGGTGACATATTGCTTAGAGAGGGCAAAAATATTGTTGCAAAAGGAAAAATGCTGATAACCAGCATTTCTTCCTTTATCCACAATGTTATCAAAAACTGTCTTCCTCATGGTCATTAAAACATGTGATTGTTTGATTAGGGTTTTAAAAAATTTACCGATGGAAGAATTAAGGTAAGACCTGTGTAATGGAAAACAGCTATTTCCACTAAAATGTCATCCTGCAAAATTAGCTATATTTAAAAATGAGCATTATTGAACTACTTTCACCTTCTCATTTTTTCCATTTTTTCCTTCTTTGAATTATCATTTATAAATCTAAAACCACTATATTCTCAATTCAAAAAGAGATAATAATTACCTCCCTTTTCAGAAAATTAACAAAAGTATCAAAAAATAAGTTCAAGATAGACATAAACGGAATTTCTGATCCGTTAGAAATGTGCAAAAATATTGTTTCTGCATAAATCGTTATTTATCCTTATTTATCAACAAATTAGAATTTTCACCGGAAGTGCATTACACAGGTCTTACCTTAATTAGTCCTATTTATAAGACCCTACGTACGTTATTTCACATTTTGACATTCATCGTGTACGTAGGGTGTTACGAGTCAGGCGTAACTAGAAAGAAGAAGCCAGCAACAAACAATAACAATTAACAGAATTTATTAACAAAAATATCAAATAAACAGTGACAATATTACAATAGTACAAAACAATACCTTAGACGTTAAATTCAGAAGACAAATTATTCCAGTCTTAATTCCAATCTGATCCTGATCTAAACTGAATGTAATCCAAACACACGAAGTAATCCTCACTTTAGTCTAGTCTGATCCGAATCCAAACTGAATGTAATCCAAGCACTAATTATGACACAAACACAAAATAATCCCCACTGTAGTCTGGCAATCATGTATTAACTAGTGAACACCGAGATGTAAAAAGCTTTTCCTTTTATAATAACAGGGAAACTTCCAGAAAATTCATGTTAAAATCAGTTGCATAATTTCTAGTAATCAGATTGTATAAAGGCCTGGAAACTTCCAGCACAATATTCTACAAGAGAGAGTTCAGTTCTAAAAATAGCAACAGGGGAAAACCATTCAAAAATAGATACACACATGAACAAAGCTAGGAATAACTGGGTATGTACATAACACTTCCCCCCTTGAAAAGAAAAAGAAAGGTTTATGATATAAATCTTTCTTTTTTGCAATATTATTTATATACATGTATGTGACACTTTATCTGAAGTATACATAGGAAATGACCAACTCAAATATCAATTATTTCAGACTAATGAAAATAGTCAAGGTAATGAAAGTACAATTTAAAAAAAAAAAACAGTTTAAACTTGATTTAGGGAAAAATGATTTCAAACTCTTGAAAGAGCATCTGGTATAATGTTATCTTTCCCTTTTATGTGTCTTATGTCAAGATTAAACTCTTGAAGCAATAAACTCCACCTCAGTAATCTTTGATTCTTATTCTTAAGTTTGTGTAGAAAACTTAAAGGGTTATGATCACTGAAAACAACAATTGGTGAAGTTGAAGAGGTTAAATAAACTTCAAACTGCTGGATTGCCAGAATTAAGGCAAGACACTCTTTTTCTATGGTAGAGTAATTTTTCTGATGTTTGTTAAATTTCTTAGAAAAGTAACAAACTGGGTGATCAATACCATTATTATCTTCTTGTAAAAGAACAGCACCAATACCAACATCACTTGCATCAACAGCTAATTTGAAACATTTGTCAAAATCAGGTGCCAAGAGAACTGGTGCGCTCTTTAGTATGGCTTTCAGATGATCAAATGCATCTTGACATTTGTCATTCCATTTGAACTTTGTGCTTTTCTTAAGCAAATTTGTTAGAGGTTCAGCAATACCTGAGAAATTTTTACAGAATTTCCTATAGTAGCCAGCCATACCCAGAAATCGCATCAGCTGTCTTTTACATTTAGGCACAGGAAACTCAGAGATAGCATTGACCTTAGCTTCTAAAGGTTTAACTTGACCCTGTCCCACAAGATGTCCTAGAAATGTTACAGTAGCATGACAAAATTCAGTTTTTGCAAGATTCACAGTCAGTTTCGCTTTACTGAGTCGGTCGAAGAACTTCCTGATTCTTTGAAGGTGGTCACTCCAACTGTCTGAGTAGATGATGACGTCGTCAATATATGCATCACAGCCATCTAATCCACATATAACATTGTTTATAAGCCGCTGAAACGTTGCAGGAGAATTTTTCATCCCAAACGGCATAACTTTGTATTGGTACAGACCGTTTGGAGTAGCAAAGGCTGATACTTCTTTTGCTCTATCAGTCAGTGGAACTTGCCAGAATCCTTTTAGCAGGTCAAATTTGGTGACATATTTAGAATTTCCAACTTTGTCAATACAGTCATCAATTCTTGGTATTGGAAAAGAGTCTGTTTTTGTCACAGAGTTCACCTTACGATAGTCAGTACACATTCTATAAGTTCCATTTGATTTGGGTACTAATATACATGGTGAACTGTAATTACTCTGGCTAGGTTCAATAAAGTCATTTTCCAGTAAGTATTTTACTTCATCTTGGAGGTATTTCTGTTTCAAAGGATTCATTCTATATGGATGTTGCTTTATTGGTTTAGAATCTTCCACAATGACATCATGATAGATTTTATCAGTTCTTGTGGGGATATCAGGAAATAAATGTTCATATTCATGTATCAACTGTTTCAGCTCTTCCTGCTGTGATGGTTCCAAGTGAGAAAGTTTGTTGTCGAGGTTTCTCAAAATATCAGAATTCTCAAGTTTAGATGGACCAGGATCAAATTTATCAATAAAGTCCGAATTTGCTTCAAGATCAGATACATTTGATTCTTGTGGGACAGTGTTTACAACTGTAATTGGTTTTGAAATAGAGCTATCTCTGTCAAAGTATTCCTTTAACATATTTATATGACACATTTGTTTGTTTTTACGCCTTCCTGGAGTATTAATTATATAGTTTAAATCACTTGTTTTCTTGTCAATAGTGTAGGGTCCAAAATATCTTGCCTGTAGAGGTCTGCCAGGTATTGGCAAAAGAGCAAGGACTTTGTCACCTGGTTTAAATTTTCTATCAATAACATGGTTGTCATATCTTGCTTTCATTTTGCCCTGAGACATTTCAAGATTAGACCTAGCAACCTCACATGCCCTAGACAGTCTATTTCTGAAGTCAGAAACATACTGCAGTAAATTCAAAGGTGTTTCATCATTTGAGAGAAATTTCTCCTTCAAAAGTTTTAAAGGTCCACGAACAGAATGGCCAAAAACTAATTCAAAAGGACTGAAACCAAGAGATTCTTGTACAGATTCTCTGGCTGCAAATAGTAACAAATGGATGCCCTCATCCCAATCTTTTTCAGTGTCAAAGCAATATGACCTTATCATATTTTTTAATGTCTGGTGAAATCTTTCTAAAGCACCTTGACTTTCAGGGTGATAGGCGGATGACCTATATTGCTTGATTCCTAATTCATGCATAACCTGTTGGAATATACCAGACATAAAATTTGACCCTTGATCAGACTGAACTGATTTTGGAAGACCAACAAATGTGAAAAATTTTATCAGAGCTTTGACTATTGACTTTGTTTTGATGTTCCTTAAAGGAATAGCTTCAGGAAAACGTGTAGAAGTACACATAATTGTTAAGAGATACTCATTTCCTGACTTGGTTCGAGGTAAAGGACCAACACAATCTATAAGTATCCTACTGAAAGGTTCATCAAAAGCAGGAATAGGTTGTAATTGAGCTTTGGGAATGGTTTGGTTGGGTTTACCTACCATTTGACATGTATGGCAAGTTTTACAATATTTAGAGACATCTGATTTGAGACCAGGCCAATAAAAATGAGTAATAATTTTGTGATAGGTCTTGTTTATACCTAGATGACCTGACATAGGACTTTCATGGGCTATACTTAGTATTTCATGGCGATATGACTTTGGAACCACAATTTGGTGGTAAACAGCCCATTCATCATCAGCTGGGACATCAAATGGTCGCCATTTTCTCATAAGAATCCCATTCTTTATATAGTAACACATTGGGACCTGTGAAATTTCATCTTCAGGTAAAGCCCTAAAAATTAATTTTGAAATCTCAGGATCAGTTTGCTGTTCCTGGATAAGCTGTGACTTCGACAGCGTGTCGTGACCTTGGTCAATAGACCGTGGTGGTGAATGACAAGACATTGACGTGTCTGTCTGAGTATCAGACAAACTGGGATCAAGAGACTTTTTAATCTCATTATTAAAATATTGACCGATAAAAGTATCCGTCAAGTCAATGTCAGAGTTTGAGTTTGTCAAAATGGCTTTTTTAGCCATAGCTCGGGTAACTGCACAAGAAGGATACAAGTCAGGAATTTCCTGCTCGATAGGGTCATCTGTTTGACCTATATTTGGTGTGTCAGTTACAAGTGGATTAACCACAACCTTATCTCTAGCTAAGTCATTGCCTAGCAGTAAATGGACACCTTTAAATGGTAAGGAAGGTTTAATACCAATAACCACAGGCCCAGTAACCAAATCTGATGACAAATTAACATAATGGAGAGGGATATTAACAGTTCCACACTCTACACCCTGAATAAGGACACTAGTACCGGAAGAAGTCTTCTCAGAAAAAGGCAGTATATCTGCTAAAATAAGAGATTGAGAAGCTCCTGTGTCTCTTAAAATTTTAATAGGGGTAGGTGGGCAATTATCACCTGAAAGTGATACAAAACCATTCAACATAAATGGTTCAAAAATCTCCATGGTAGAATCAGACTTGGGTTTTGTGACTATGTCAATTGTATTGGTTTTGATAGAAGACTGTGGCCTTGGCCTAAGAGTGGTAAGCCCTGTTGGTTTGGCTTCATCACGTTCTAACTTCCTTTTTAATTTCAAACATTCAGAAATAAGGTGACCAGGTTTCTTACAATAGTTACAAGTGGGTCGAGATAAGGGATATTGACTTTTGGTTTCACTAGTAGAATTGGGTTTGGGTGTATTGGATTGACTGGGCATGCCAGATGAATTACCAGACGTAAATTTATTTTGGGGATGTGAGGAAGTAGGTTTTGCTTTAGCAATAAAAGAAACTTTATGTGTAAGATAGTAATTATCAGCCAGACGAGCTGCTTCTTCTAAAGTTTCAACTTGTTTTTCGTCTAAGAATGTCTTAACATCAAATTGAATACAACGTTTGAATTCTTCAACTAACATAAGTTGTCTTAGTTTATCATAACTTTGGTCTATTTTCTTAGAACAGCACCATCTATCAAATAACTGTTCTTTGTTTCTAGCAAATTCAACATGAGTCTGGTTAGAATCTTTTTTACAATTTCTAAATTTTTGTCTATATGCTTCTGGGACCAGCTCATAACCTTTGAGAATAAGTTCTTTAACAGTCTCATAATGATGACATTGTTCAACACCTAGTTGTGTATAAATTTCACGAGCTTTGCCTATCAAAACACTTTGCAGAAGCAAAGTCCAGTGCTCTTTTGGCCAATTTAAGTTTTCTGCAACTTTTTCAAAGTGTAGGAAGTATTTATCAACTTCTTTTTCTTGAAATGGAGGAACAAGCCTAATATGTTTTGTAACATCAAAATTGTATTCAATCTTTTGCTTCGGCTGATTTGCTCTTTCTTGCATTTCTATTTCCCTCATTCTTAATTGAAATTCTCTCTCCTTCTCTCTCTCTTCCCTTTCCCTTTCTCTTTCCTTCTCTCTCTCTTCCCTTTCTCTTTCTTCTCTCTCCCTTTCTCTTTCCCTTTCTCTTTCCTTCTCTCTCTCTTCCCATTCTCTTTCTTTCTCTCTTTCCTGAATTTCTAATTGTCTGATCTGAAGTTTTAATTCAAGTTCTTTCGAACTTGAAACTGACTGAACGTCAACTATCAGGGAAAGAGCATTTTCATTAAAAATCTCCTCATCAACAAAATATTGTACCAAAATGTTCTTAATTTCATGTTTACGCATTGAAGATTTTATTTCAGACAATTTATAGTGCTTAGCAAGATTAAGCAAATCAGTCTTTTTACCCAAATTCAATAACTCCACAGATGGTTCAGCCGTAAATTTATCTAAGTCAAAAGACATGTTTGTTTGTTGCTGGATTCAAGTACAAAATTATTATATCTATGTCCTATTTTCCAATCGATGGTTAATCCCAAAAGGAAAACGAATGCGTTAGTCTATTTTCCAATCCCGGACGAGCCCCCAATTTCTGTTACGAGTCAGGCGTAACTAGAAAGAAGAAGCCAGCAACAAACAATAACAATTAACAGAATTTATTAACAAAAATATCAAATAAACAGTGACAATATTACAATAGTACAAAACAATACCTTAGACGTTAAATTCAGAAGACAAATTATTCCAGTCTTAATTCCAATCTGATCCTGATCTAAACTGAATGTAATCCAAACACACGAAGTAATCCTCACTTTAGTCTAGTCTGATCCGAATCCAAACTGAATGTAATCCAAGCACTAATTATGACACAAACACAAAATAATCCCCACTGTAGTCTGGCAATCATGTATTAACTAGTGAACACCGAGATGTAAAAAGCTTTTCCTTTTATAATAACAGGGAAACTTCCAGAAAATTCATGTTAAAATCAGTTGCATAATTTCTAGTAATCAGATTGTATAAAGGCCTGGAAACTTCCAGCACAATATTCTACAAGAGAGAGTTCAGTTCTAAAAATAGCAACAGGGGAAAACCATTCAAAAATAGATACACACATGAACAAAGCTAGGAATAACTGGGTATGTACATAACAAGGGTCTTATCGGGCCCTTCATAGGTTCCTTTAGCAAACTCCGACATCAAATCTTGTCGCTGTTTGAGCAACAAATTTGGATACTTAAAATGCAAAATGCCCAATGAAACTGGTATCGGTAACAAGATAAATCAATATTGAACCGATATTTAAGACTTGGTTGTAAAACACTTACGTTTTATGAGTTAAATCCGCTTCTTTTTCACACTACCCTACGTTTGAGGTAAAACCGGTATGTAAATGTGTAGTTATCGCGGGTTAACGGCAACTAAACGAATCTTTTTAAACGAAATTCCTTTACCTCCATTAAAGTGTTACAGAAAGGGGCAACCCTCATTCACAAATATGATTTTGCCTAGAAAGAAGTACTGAATCGTTTAATGGTCCATTACAGACGGCTATCGAGTTTTAAGAGTATTTAGAAATAAAAGAAACGTCGAGAGAATGTCCTAGTAACTCGTCCCAAATCTAGTTCGTTCCCACGTTTTCTGAATTGAATTCGCCCGATTCCCGTCCAACCCGAGTTTCTGATACTTTTTGGATGTTGTGTGTTAAATAGAGTGATAAATTTCTGTAATCATTGGTTAAGTGTTACATATCAGATTTTATGATGTTTTATGTGCATCATCGGGCCTTATGTTACGTAGATAACGACATGGACATAAATGAACGTACGACAGTAAGGCTCCAACTATTTAGGTAAACTTTAACGTTGGAAAGTATTGAAAAGCTTAATATCACGAAAGAGAAATTGGATCTATCGTCGATCGATGTGTTTTCGCGGGGCACATGTTTTTGAACCCTAAATGCATACCAGTTTTCTTAGGCACAATGAAGTGAAAGATGTCACCCTTTTTTTACGAACCCCTTATTTAAATGAAAACAATAGTTTCACTGCTGTTAATTTAGGAACTGCAACCAAAAAACAGGACCGTATGCATATTTTTAAAAGAAAGATAGGTTTTAGTAGTATTTTATGACGTTTTTCCAGACCACTCGCTCTTAATTATTACTGAGAGTTATAATTTCCAACCAGTCCTACTAAAATACGACATGGAGAACTAAATACATCATGGATACGCCATGGGAGTTTTTGCACGCCACATTGTTCCATAGCAATGAAGCCCCTTGAATAGGATACTGAATATTTTCAGGTGATTTAAGATAAAGTAGTTTTGAAGAAAAATTCCTAGTCCTTCTTCGTAGCTGCTAATAAATTGATAGAAGGAACCGAAACCGGTACTTCCGCTCACACTTGACCCCTGAGCTGTAAATCTGTGGTGAAGTTCATATTAGAGGGATGGACAATAATGATTCTAAACTACATATTTATGAGTTGCAGCAAAACAAGTCTGTAAGATCAAGATAATTATGAAAATTTTCTGTTTAAAGTATTTATAAAGCTGAAAAGACACTCTGAAGTTTCAGACCGGGCTGAGTCTAAAGGAGCATTCTGTTGTGTCATGGGTTTCTGCGTTTTTTGCACCAATCAATTTTTCATCTCTGTAAATTTATGGATACGTATTTCCACATGATTTGAGAAAGATAATGTCAATAAGGGTGTCAAGTTACTGCACAACTGTCATTTTACACGAGACAACGGAAAAAAGTGACACTTTATTTTTTTTTTTTTTTGCGTGAGGTGTTGCGTGTAGCCAAAATTTATTACATGAATTTTAATACCACAACTTGATTTTCGTACAAATTTGCTGGGGCAGAAATACTGCAAAAGTGTATATTTTTTATTTTCTGGTATTCTAGTGCTGCTGGCAAGAGAAGACCGATAGACGTTAAATTTTACACACGTCCGCCCCGTTCATCGCGCTTCAAAAACAGCTAATTCACTTAAAACAGTTCATTTATATTATGCAAACAGTTACTTCTGGTGATAGGAAGCATTTTACTTGAATTCTGGTATACGGTATTTTTTTATGAACAGTCCAATAGATATATAAAGCCACGCAATGAGGCCGGGGTTTCCCGTGTCTAAATTCAGCTTCTGGCACAAGACCGAAGGCTGAATATGTTGTTTTCGTTGAATCACAGGAATTTGACATTCTATAACCAAAATAAATGATAAAACATGAAAAAAAAACTCTCCCCTATTATAATATAAACACAAGGAACGCAACGTCTCGATTGCTGGCGCTAGCACCCGACAGCCTTTCCCAACCAAAATCACCTACGAAACAAACATTGATCATAATCTCATTTAGCCTAGCGATAGACAAGACAATAATGTACCTGCGACATCCCACGATACCTCAGTAGACACCTTTAAACCAGAGATATCCGTCATGTTTTACAGCTCTATCAGGTCATTTTGATTTATCCCGGTAGCCATTCGCTGACGTCACAGAAAGTAGCAGGTAGCGTATTTTCGTATTATTTATTACTATTATTTTTTTCGTTTTTAAGATTCCTATGGACATCACATGATACTAAAGATTTTTCTAGAATCTTAAGTATCATTTGATGTCCATAAATATCTTAAAAACGAAAAAAATAATAGTAATAAGTAATACGAAAATACGCTTCCTTGCACTTCTTGTGACGTCAGCGAATGGCTACCGGGAGAAATCAAAATGACCTGATAGAGCTGTAAAACATGACGGATATCTCTGGTTGAAAGGTGTCTACTAAGGTATCGTGGGATGTCGCAGGTACATTATTGTCTTGTCTATCGCTAGGCTAAATGAGATTATGATCAATGTTTGTTTCGTAGGTGATTTTGGTTGGGAAAGGCTGTCGGGTGCTAGCGCCAGCAATCGAGACGTTGCGTTCCTTGTGTTTATATTATATAGGGGAGATTTTTTTTTCATGTTTTATCATTTATTTTGGTTACAGAATGTCAAATTCCTGTGGTTGAATATATACATGATTCAAGTAGGGACTATGATTATACAGGCATTTCAAATTAATTTGTGTTGGGGTTTTAGAAATAATTTTGGTAAACAGAACTTCAGAAAATGGTTGCCAAGTCTAAGGTTACAATCCGTGCGAAAAGGGGGGGGGGGCGGCGCTAATCGGATTTCGTTAAAAAATCTTTCGGAAATTCGTTTTTTTATTTAACCCGAAATATGCTTGTAAACATGGCGGCTTTTGTGTTGAAAAAGTTACACGATTGAACTCAAGATGAATATATCATGAATGTGGCCCTTTTTCAGAGTCAGAAAAGTAAATTTGTATCCAGTTAAGTTATCTATCATGTTTACTTAAGTGCTTTTTCACCATTATCACGGATTTTAGGAAATCAAATTTGCTACATAGAACTAAGTAGGGCCCGTTTAGACGTAACATGCAAAAGAAAAGTAAAATGTGAAATGTCCGAAAAATAAATGTTGAACGGCAAACAAGCATGTGTACGTCTAAATATTTGGACTATACCTTAATGTGACTAAATAATTTGTCTTTGAAAGCAGCACTTTGTCCCCATCCCCCCCATGTTTTCAGAAGGCCTTTTCATTAAAGTTGTTTAAATGTTGAATCATGTGGTATAGAGTTAACCATTTACCTCATGAAAAAATTTTGGACTGGTCCAAATCAACCCATTACCAAATGACAATATTTTAGTCTGGTCCAAATTGAAAGCATTTGCAGACTACAAATAAAAGTGACTGAAAATTTGAAATTTGTTTTGTGAAGGTTACAAAACATTGTGGGAAAAGGAGAAAATGCTGGTTACCAGCATTTTCTCCTTTTCCCACAATGTTTTCCAAAGGCTTCTTTCTCAGGGGCGTCAAAAGTAGGGATTGTGCGGTAATGGGTTAAAAGCATTCTGCAGACTACAAGTTCGATTTTGTTCCCAAAACTGGTCTCTGAAAGGAAAGGAAACTTTGCTCCAGCATTTTCTGCTTTTCCTACAATGTTCTGAAAAGGCTTCTTTCTCAGGGTAGTTTAAATTCGGGACTGTGTGGTGAAGGGTTAATATTGTACCAAATGGCCAAGTGTTAGGCTTGTCCAATTTGAAAACATTTGCAGGCAATTGCAAGGAATGAATATGCATGGATCAAATGATAAGATTCATCTCTGAAAAGCTGGGGCTGGAACCATCATGGGAAAAAGGCATATTTTGTCCTTTTTACACAATGTTTTCAAATACCTTCTTCTTCGAGGTTGTTCAAACATAGGATGGTGTGATGTGGATTGATACTTTGTCAGGTGAATAAGGAAGTCAAAATAACAGGTGCATGGGATTGGCCCAACAAAACATGCTGCAGGAAGTGTCACCAAACAGATCTCAAGCTTGATTTCATCAATTTTTCTCTGACATATTTGTGTAGTGAACACTTTGAAAACATTCAGGCAACTCTTGTAATTGTTCAATATGACAATTTTTCTTTGCAAATTGTTTCCTCTCTCTGTACCAGTACAACTGACCTGTAAAATCTGAATTATAGCAGGATTCGAATGGTGATCATGGGAATCTAGAGAATCAATCAAGGAATAAAGAAACCGACTACTGTTCTCAGCCAAAAAAAAAAAGACCCCTAAAATTTCAAGACTATTTCATCTATTAACCCATTACCACACAATCCCTACTTTTAATGCCCCTGAGAAAGAAGCCTTTTGAAAACTGTAGGAAAAGGAGAAAATGCTGGTAACCAGCATTTTCTCCTTTTCCCACAGTGTTTTCAACCCTTTCCAGAACAAATTTCAATTTTTCAGTCACCTTTGTCGTCTGCAAATGCTTTCAATTTCAAAAAGTCTAAAATTTTGTTGTGTGGTAAAGAGTTAATCCAAGAAAACAGTGAAGATCTAAAACAAAACTACTCTTTGGTGTTTGTCTTATCTTCATCTACAAACTAAGAGCTAACAAATACTAGGCTCCTGGGCACATCTCAATGCTTTTTAGGGACAGTGTTGACCAAGATCAGACTGCATTTATGTGCAATTTGTGTCCATAGTCACACCAACAAGTCTTAAAAACATTCTTGGTCCTATCCTCTAAACTATTCTAAATATGAAAGTAGCATAGCTTCTTACTGGCTAACCCACATCGTGTTACTAATATCTGACCGAATGACTCGCCTTTTGACCTGAACATACCCCCATTTGAAACCTGCTAAAGACATTAGCAAGACAAACATTTTGACAAACTTTCATGATTATCAGACCAAAAATATGGCATCTAGAATGCATGAAATATTTTTCATTGTATTGCTTCGGCTATACATCAGTAAAAAACGCCCAAAAAATCAGCATGAAATCCTTCCTTGACTTTTGAAGAGCTCACAGACAAATCATGTAGACAATTGATGTCAAATCTGCCACCATTTTAAAAAGTCATGCATTCAATTTGATGGTCTTTTTCGGGCATAAAATTGGAAAAAAGTAATTACAATATTTAGAGTTTTTTATTCAAAATGGCTAATCAAAGCAGAGAATGTAGATGTGAGATCAGACTAAAAATTTTGTATGGACTGATCTTGATCTGTACTTAATGCAAAAACTATTAAGTAGTTCTAAAAGGTGCTTACAGGGGTAAACACTATCCTGATTTATTGATGTTTTACAAGCAATTTCCTTTTTTTTCCTCAACTCAAAGGCAATTTCTGCAGGATCCTGAAAAGTCGTAAGGGAAATGGTTTAAGCCCTAAATGTGTCGTCCCCATGGAACAATAAAGCAGAGTAATATACTTTCTCTTTCACCTTTATTTGCAAGTAATGCATCTCACTGGTGCATTTTTATATGCCCCAGACAAAGCATGTGTCAAGGCTGCCCAGGTGTTTCAGACTGGGGCATGATGTTGGCTAAATGCCAAATCATGTACACCTTGACTGGAAGTCAGTGTCTAATTTAGTACAGAGTTTTTCATGCAGAAAGACTGTAAACGTCCTCAATAAACACTGACATTACAACTATGGCTTCAAGAAAAATGGCTTGTTACCAACAGATTTTAAAAGGAGGGGGCGGGGGTTCTACCAATCATAAAAATGATTGACACAAGAAAGTGCTTTTGATTGTTGTTTGTTCTTTTGACCCATGTTATTTCAACTTTGTTAATCATTATAGGTAACTGATGCACCAAAGTACACACAATTAGCAAGACAAACACAAATCTGGACTGATTTCTAATGACCCTCAAAGAAAAGACTTTTTAAACTATTGTGTGAGAAGTAGAAAATACTGATAAACAGCATTTTTTCCATTTCCCACAAAGATTTTCACCTTGCAAACAACAAATGGCAATTTTCAGTCCCATTTTATATTGTCATCTGCAAATGCTTTGAGTTCAGAAAAGTCTCATTTTTCTGTTTGGTAAAGAGCTATCTTTTATAACCTCAGTAAGCATTCAGGCATGATTTGAGTACTATAGGATGATGGTATGAAATGGTGGGTTACAAAAACTACATGCAACAAAATAAAATTTTCAGCTGTTTTTCTGTCGAAAAACAAACGATGCTACACTATGCATGAAATGTTACTTAATAATTTGTTTGATTCAGAATTGTAAGTTTAACAAATTGAGTATCATGCTTTTATTTTAGGATTATAAAAAGAAATTGAACCTATTAGGCCTAATTTGACTTGGCAGAAAGCCGTCTGGTATTCATCCATAGGAAAAACTGACAAGTTGTATGTTAATTATTTTCTTCAAATATTTTTTTTATGGGTAAGGTAAGACTCGACTCAATACTAAAAGTGTAAGTCAACTTTTGAACAAGCCCAAGCGAAATCCTTCCAAAACACCATCTTGACTTAACTCTTTACCAAATTTCCGACTTGTCCAAAGCATTTGCAGATGATAGAATAAACATTACTCAAAAATTGAAATTTGGCTTTAGAAGAATAGAAAACATTGTGGCAAAAGGAGTAAATGCTGGTTACCAGCATTTTCTCCTTTTCCCACAATTGTTTTCAGAAGGCTTCTTCCTAAGGGTCGTAAAAACCAGGGATTGTCTAGTAAAGGGTTAAAACAGGTCGACTTATGACCAAAGCAATATGGTTATTTCAAACTTGAATAAAAATGTGATGAAGGCTACCATTCTGACCAAATTTCATGAGCATGAGGCTGAAAATGTAGCCTCTAGTGTGCACTATGGGTTTTTCTATGAAATAACCTGGTGATCTACATTTTGACCCGATGTTGCAGATTCAAGCCTGTTCCAGATACTCATACTATTGAGACAAAATTAAATATTCTGACCAAGTTTCATGAATATCCAACAAAAAATGTAGACCCAAGATTTTTTTTTTTTTAATAAACTGTCCATGTGACATAGTTTATCACATGACTAAATTCCAGACCTGTCTGATATATAACAATTGAGATATGTAACAAAGACTAACATTCTGACGTGTTTCGGTTTATCCCCCACTTGGTCTAAAATTAGAAGTACATTATTAATTAGTGAAAAACATCATGAAAAAATGAAATGTAAACAAAATTGGACTACTGGGCAAAGCAGGTGTAGACGAAATGGGACTGTTGTGCGAATTTGTAGAGGAAAATGGGAGTAGACAAACTGGGATGTTACCCGTGTTTCATGAGTGTGAGATTGAAAACATAGCATCTATAAATTAATGCTTACGTTTTATTCTTAGATCTTATTCTGTGACCTACATTTTGACCGACATGACCTTATTTTAACCCTTTACCAAACAATCCCTAGTTGTTACAACCCAGAGGAAGAAGCATTCTAAAAACATAATGGGAAAAGGAGAAAATGTTAATAACAAGCATTTTCTCCTTTTTCCACTATATTTTCTACTCTTCTAAAGTGAAGTTTCAATTTTTGAGTTGCTTTCATTTTGTTGACTGCAAATGCTTCCAACTTCGACCATTGTCATGCAAACATTCTGACACATTTTCATGGTATATTTCACCAAAACTGTAGCCTCTAGAGTGCACTAAAGGTTCTGATATGACCTGTTCATCTACATTTTGACTTGATGCTAGTTTCCAACCCCTCCCAGACATTAACTGGACAAATGCTCTGGCCAAATTTCATGATTATCTGACTGACAGTGTTGCCTCTGGTGTGCACATGTTATTTCTTTTAAAGAAAAGTCCCTGTGATTACTTTTTGACCCCACATAACCCAAATTTTACACTTTTCCGAGATATGAAGACTAACATTCTGACAAAGCGTCATGACTATCAACTCAAAAACCAAGCCTCTTTAATGCCTACAATGTTTTTCAAAAATTTGTCCAAATGATCTACTTTTTAGTCCAATTTAATCAAAACACTAGTTTGTCCTAGACATTATCACAACAAACGTCCTGACCCAGTTTTATGAGTATCTGACCAAAAATCTGGCCTGTAGACTTCACAAAGGGTTTCTAGAAGAAATAATTGACAACTGCACTACTTTTACCGCAATGTTTCCCTCCTTTTCATACACAACTACTTAAACATGAGGTTTTTTTCATTATTTTTCATTATTACTGGCACGTGACTAATAACGTTTAAATTCCATTACACAACAAACATGTAATAATTATATTCCATAATGTCTTCTTCGGACGGATGTTTGAAGCTTTGTCTGTGTTTTCGTGTATTTAAATGAGAGAATTGATAATCTGAAAATAGAACGTGTCTCCCGTTGGTGTCAACATGGTCCGTAATAAATCTCTAATTTCTCGTGTTATCGGATGGTTTTCGACTGCTGGGGTTTTATGACACAAATTAAAAGGCTATGGGAGTATAAGGATGATTTTTTTTTCATTTTTGTGAAATTTTCATCCCAAAATCTGAAGGGCCACCTTTAATAAATAAATCAGAGAGAGCAAAACACATATTTTTTCATCATACTCAAATTGTGTTTGCTGTCAGAAGCTGAGAATCAAGTTCGATTACACTTTCCTCTTTTTGATAACTAGAAAATAACAAGAACTGAAAATATCAAGAACTGAAAAATAACACAGGAACTGAAAAATAACACAGGAACTGAAATATAACAACACTATAGATATACCACAGACTGAACAGACAGGGCCAAATAGAAGGTAGAACAGATTGGTAGGAGTTAAGTTATCAACACATGAATAGAACCAAGTTCTATTATTTCAAATATTTCAGGGTAGAAAACAAGGGGCAAAAGACCAAATGTGTCGATTGGCACTCTAAATATCTCCAATTTTGCAACCCTTCGCTGTGGACTAGTCAGTCATTTAACTCATTACCACACGAGAAAATTTTAGACTGGTCCAAATTGAAAGCATTTGCAGACGACAAAATAAAGGTGACAAAAAAATAGAAATTTGTTCTGGGAAGGATAGAAAACACTGTGGGAAAAGGAGAAAATGCTGGTTACCAGCATTTTCTCCTTTTCCCATAGTGTTTTCAAAAGGCCTCTTTCTCAGGGGCGTCAAAAGTAGGGATTGTGTGGTAATGGGTTAATACCCAGTCACATTAAACCGTAGCTCTTCCGTGGGTGTCTTCCGTGAATAATGTGACTTAGACTTAAGCCTTCATCAAAAGATTTTGTGTTTTCAAGATCCTAGCAAAGAAGGATTCTAAAAACATTCTGGCAAAATGAAAAAAATGCTGATAACCAGCATTTTCTATTTTTCTTACGGTGTTTTCTACCCTTTCCAAAACAAATTTCAAAATTTCATTATCATTCATTTTGTCCTCTGCAAGTGCTTTGAATGTGGACCAACCTTAATCTTTCCAGACATTGTAGTTTGGTAAAATGTTTAACCCATTACCACACAATCCCTACTTTTGACGCCCCTGAGAAGGAAGCCTTCAGAAAACATTGTGGGAAAAGGAGAAAATGCTGGTAAACAGCATTTTCTCCTTTTCCCACAATGTTTTCTACCCTTCGGAGAACAAATTTCAAATTTTCAGTCACTTTTATTTTGTCGTCTGCAAATGCTTTCAGTTTGGACCAGTCTAAAATATTGTCGTTTGGTAATGGGTTAAGTAAATTTGTGACAGCATTTGTAGTATATCCTATGCAGAATTCATTCCTCTTTTGATTGTTATGATCAATCCCTATTTAATAAATTAATTTCTTCCAACCATCTGACTTAGTAATATGATGCATACATGTACATTTACTGGTGATGAGCACATTACTTAGGTAAATTGAAGGTGAGTAGAGTATTACATTTTAACCAACGGACAAGTGCACTTACTGAAGGTTACAGTTAGTGAACATATGTGCACTTACTGACGGTTACAGTTTGTGAACATATGTGCACTTACTGACGGTTACAGTTTGTGAACATATGTGCACTTACTGACGGTTACAGTTTGTGAACATATGTGCACTTACTGAAGGTTACAGTTTGTGAACATAGCCTGGATTATTTAAAAAAAAAAATTGCTGTCCTTAACCCTTTACCACATAATCCTGAGTTTTAACCACGCTAAAGAATAAGCCCTGTGAAAACATTTTAGAAAATGGAGAAAATGCTGGCAATCAGCATTTTCTCCTTTTTTCACAACAATATCTTTGTCATCAAGGACAAGTTCCATCATTTGACCTACATAACATTGTCTTGTTGTCTGCAATGCTTTTAGTTGGATAGGTCTATGTTTTGCTTAACCCTTTAAGTGCTGAATTAAAACAAGAGACATTTTAGAATAGGAAACACATCCAAATATTGCTGTTTTGGGGCCAGAATATGTAACAATATAGTTGACTGTGTAGATCATGTTCTGTGCAGTCTGATCTTGATCTACATTGTCACCAAAAATAAGACAAGTCGGTTCCAGCGCTGTAAGGGTTAATGTGGTAAAGAGTTAACTTGTCGAAATCAAAAGCATTTGCAGACAACAAAATTATTGTGTGTAAAAACTTGAAATTTGGGTTGGGTAGGGTAGAAAACATTATTGGAAAAGGAGAAAATGTTGGTTACCAGCATTTTCTCTTTTTCCCACAATGTTTTCAGAAGGTTTTTTCCTCTGGGTCATAAAAACCGGAGTTAAGGTTATTTGGTTCCAGTATGTTTAACTATTTAACCCTTTCCCAAACAATCCCTGGTTTTTACTGGTCTGAAATAGTAGCCTTTTGAAAACATTGTGGGAAAAGGAGAAATTGCTGGTTACCCGCATTTTCTGCTTTTCCCACGGTATTTTCTACCCTATAAAAGTCAGAAATCATCATATTAACAAGATCAGATTGTCATCTGCATATGCTTTGAATCTGGTCCTGTCCAAAAATTTGTCGTTTGGTAAAGAGTTAAGTGCTGAATTAAAATAAGAGACATTTTAAAATAGGAAAAACATCCGAAATATTGCTGTACCATGCTGTTTTGGGGCCAGAATATAGTGGACTGTGTAGATCTAAGATCAGACTGCACCTTCTGTGCAGTCTGATTTTGATCTACATTGTCACCAAAAATAAGAAAAGTCGGTTCCAGCGCTGTAAGAGTTAATGTGGTAAAGAGTTAACTTGTCGAAATCAAAAGCATTTGCAGACGACAAAATTATTGTGTCTAAAAACTTGATATTTGTGTTGAGTAGGTAGAAAACATTGTTGGAAAAGGAGAAAATGTTGGTTACCAGTATTTTCTCTTTTTCCCACAATGTTTTCAGAAGGCTTTTTCCTCTGGTCATAAAAACCGGAGTTAAGGTTATTTAGTTCCAGCGTATATAACTATTTGAAGGACAGTATACATCCAAGATTGGATGTTCTGTGCATTCTGTCCATTATCCATAGTCCAAAAAATCAACAGATTCCAACTCTTTAACCCTTTACCAAACAATCCCTGGTTTTTATGACCCCGAGATAGAAACCTTTTGAAAACATTGTGGTAAAAGGAGAAAATGCTGGTAACCAGCATTTTCTCCTTTTCCCACAATGTTTTCTATCCTGCTGGACACAAATTTCAATTTTTGTAGTTAAGTTTATTTTGTCATCTGTAAGTGCATTCAATTTGGACCCGTCTAAAATTTCGTCGTTTGGTAAAGAGTTAATTTTTAACAAATTTCATTTACCCAGTTACATTTTTTGTGTCATCTGCAATTGCTTTGAATTTGGACAAGTCTGTAAGTTTGTCCCTTGGTAAATAATTAATTCATCTGCACACATTTAATTTTCGTTCAAATGATGGTATATGGCTGAAATTTTTGAAACAATGTTGACTTACCAATATTTTCTCCTTTTCCAAAAATGTTTTACACATGTCTTTCTCACAGGATTATTTAAGTCTGTACTAAAGGACAAAATTTAAAAACTGTCCGAAATTGAATATACAGTATTTGAAGGGATCATATCAAATATGGCTTAGCTAATAAGGTTTGCTTTTGAAATGAAAGAACTCATTGTGGAGAAGAGGGAAAATGCTGGTATTTTATCATTTTCCAGTATAGTTTTCAAATGCCATCATCTGCAGGATTGTTCAACCAAGGGATTGATGGTATAAGGTTAGAATGCTAATTAAATGATTTCTGTACTTTCAGGAAGGTGAACACCTATATAAAAATGCTTTCAAGATCAGACTTACATTCTATGCAGCCTGATCTGTATCTACCCTGCCCATGGTTCTTTAATAAACAACTATGTATCAGACACGTCTAATTTGACAGCAGTTGCAGACAATTTAAATGTAGCTCAAATGATGATTTCTGTCTTTGATATAGCAGGAAAACCTTTAGGAAAATGGGAAAAAAATGCTGGTTACCTGCATTTCTCCTTTTCTCACAATGTTTTCAGGTGGCATTTAATCTCATGGTTGTATTATGTCAAGATAACATGAGAAAAGGTTTAGTTGTGTTAAATGCAAAGGGTTCATCAATAAACCTGAAATTACAGCCACCAAGCCATTGAGGAATGAATTCTGTATTTTAACAAGTACTGTATTTGTAACTTACTGTTTCTGCTTCTGGACTATGGGTACTTCATGCTTAGGCCAAAAAAAATCTATGCTTAGAGTTTCAATCAGAGATACTGAAGGTAGGGATTTTTTTTTTTTCAAAAAACTTTTTACACAGAACATAGTGAAACCACACTCGACAGATAATCTTTTTTTCAATCATGCTGAAAAAAGTTTAGGGTCAGCAGTATTTTCTAGGTATGCTAGGGAAACTCTAAACACAGATATTTTTTTTTAGGCCTTCTGCATTGGAGATTCTCTGGACTTCCTGCTGTTTCTGTCTCAGTGGAATTCTTGTAGATTTTGTAACATGCAGATTCCATCCAAGTTCCATGCCTGCAACTTATCCAAAAAAAAAAGTAATTAGTTCATTGCATACTATTACAAGAGTACTCGGCTTCTTTTACTGCCAGTTAACTCTTTACAACAGAATCCCAACTTTTGAAAACCCTGAAAAGGAAGAATTCTGAAAACACTGTGGGAAAAGAAGAAAATGCTGAGACCCATATCTATGTGATGACTTGCCTTGTATAAGCCCATTACCACACAATCGCTACTTTTGATATCCCTGAGAAAGAAGCCTTTAGAAAACAGTATGGGAAAAGGAGAAAATGCTGAAAACCAGCATTTTCTCCTTTTCCCACAATGTTTTCTATTCTTTCCAGAACGATCTTCAGAATTTTAGTCACATTAAATTAATGTCATCTGCAAATGCTTTCAATTTGGACTAGTCTTAAATTTTGTTATTTAGAAAAGAATTAATTGTGGATCTAGGCAAATTAGCCTTGTTCTGGCAATAAATGATTTCATGCATCTCTGTGACAAATTATCTCATTACCAAACAACAAATATTTTAGGCTCAAGTCCAAATCGAAAGCATTTGCAGACGACAAAATAAAAGTGACTGTAAATTTTAAATTTGTTTTGTGAAGGGTAGAAAACATTGTGGAACAAGAGCGGCAAATTGTCGCAAGATACGCCCGTCTTACCCCAAGTTGTAAAGGTGGGGCATGCACCGGACAAAATTCAAGTATGAAAAACAACAAAGGGCAATAACTCAAAAATAAAGCAAGCAAGAGTTGTGATTCCTGTGCACTGCACTCCCCATGGATGAGATCTATCCACCCATGAAATTTCATAACCCTAGCTACTATAGTTTTGGAGATATGCTCCGTACAAAAATCAAGTATGAAAAACGACAAAGGGCAATAACTCAAAAATTAAGCAAGCAAGAGTTATGATTCTTATGCACTGCACACACCCTCGGTAAGATCTATCCAGCCATGAAATTTCATAACCCTAGCTAGTATAGTTTTGGAGATATGCTCCGGACATAATTCAAGTATGAAAAACAACAATGGGCAATAACTCAAAAATAAGCAAGCAAGAGTTATGATTCCTGTGCACTGCACTCTCCCTCGATGAGATCTATCCACCCATGAAATTTCATAACCCTAGCTAGTATAGTTTTGGAGATATGCTCCGGACAAAATTCAAGTATGAAAAAAAACAAAGGACAATAACTCAAAAATTTAGCAAGCAAGAGTTATGATTCTTGCGCACTGCACTCCCCCTTGATGAGATCTATCCATCCATGAAATTTCATAACCCTAGCTACTATAGTTTTGGAGATATGCTCCGGACAAAATTCAAGTATGAAAAACAACAAAGGGCAATAACTCAAACATTAAGCAAGCAAGAGTTATGATTCTTGTGCACTGCACTCCCCCTTGATGAGATCTATCCACCCATGAAATTTCATAACCCTAGCTAGTATAGTTTTGGAGATATGCTCCGGACAAAATTCAAGTATGAAAAACAACAAAGGGCAATAACTCAAAAATTAAGCAAGCAAGAGTTATGATTCCTGTGCACTGCACTCCCCCTCGATGAGATGTATCCACCCATGAAATTTCATAACCCTAGCTAGTATAGTTTTGGAGATATGCTCCGGACAAAGAACTGGACGCCGCCTGGACGCCCGCCCGCCACGGGTGATCCCATAATACGTCCCGTCTTCGATGGGCGTATAAAAAGGAGAAAATGCTGGTTACCAGTATTTTCTCCTTTTCCCACACTGTTTTCTAAAGGCTTCTTTCTCAGGGATATCAAAAGTAGGGATTGTGTGGTAATGGGATTATACAAGGCAAGTCATCACACAGTTAAGGATCCATACAAACTTTGTCTAACAATGGGCTGAATCATCAGCGAGAATGGTAATTGACATCCAGAAAATTTACCAATTGCAGAAAGTTTTGAATGTCTTCAGTGCATTCCATTGTCTACTTTTACAACTAAAGGTCCTCTCAGTCTGACAGGCAATGCATCCATTGACATTTGCTGTAGGCAAACTTTTAACAACCCTGAAGGAGTAGCCATTTAAAAACATTGTTAGAAACGGAGAAAATGCTTGTAACCAACATTTTCTTCTTTTCCAACAATGTTTTCTACCCTTCCAAATCTAAATTCAAAATTTTGAGGGACATTTATCTTGTCTGCAAATTCTTTCGACTTGTCATTTGCAAGGCCGTCGGAAGCAGTCCGGCCGGTTCGGCCATGACCGGACCAAAATTTCGACCGAAAATGAAAAATGGCCAGACCTGTTTTCTAAAGAAATGCGGAATATAAACCTAAAAAAATGCGCCAGAATGCACCAGACAGCGTCTTATTTTCAAAATATTTCCGGGGGGGAGGGGGGCATACCCCTGGACCCCCCCTAGCATGGCTTAAATGCGTAATACAAACCTCAAAAAATGCTTCAGAATGCACCAGAGAGCATCTTATTTTCAAAATTTTTCTAGGGGAGCATGCCCCCCTCCCATACCCCCACTAACATGGCTTCGCGACTTTGTCGCTCGCCATACTGGCCGGACCAAATGAAATTTCCTTCCGACGGGCCTGATTTGGTGAAGAGTTAGGTAAAGATGATAGTATTTCCAGCTATAAAAATAGAGATACTGAGAGGCAGAGTGAGACGGAGAGAGAGAGAAATAGAGTGAGGAGAAATGGGCTGGAAGGCTGGTAACAAATTGTTTGCATGGCATTTCAGTCCTATCACTTTTCCATTCAATCCTGGATTTTTGTTTACAACAGCTACCCACAAGACCTATTTGAGCCAACTGCTGTTTTTTTCACATAAACATCAGGGATCCATCTGAGCTTTGCATTTGGTGCTATTTGCAAAGATTTTTAAATGTGGTGCAAGAAAATTGGTGAAAATGACTTGCACTATTATTTCTCATATTGAGATGCCGTACATTTTGGTTGTGATCCCCTTCACTGCAATGCAAGGATGCATGACCGCCATTGATTAAGTTGAAATAAATCAGACTATGGCATTGACATCATCCAAATTATTTTATGAATCAATGTCATTTACCCCAGAATATCATTCCATTGTCCTTGAAATTTTCTTTGTTGTCTTTCCTGCATCAATAGCCCACCATTTCGGAAACTTGTTTGTTTTTTAAAATTTTAACTTCTGTATCTTTCAAGAAGTAAACAGTCCCCTTGTGAAAAAGTTATTACAGATTTAAAATTTTCTCTAAATGAGCAATCACTTCTTTCATAACAATTTTTTCACACATTGACTTTGTTATTTGTTTTGTACTAATTAAACTTCTGTTTCAAAAAATCTCTCTTAAAATTTTAAAACAATGTAAACATACTTTTTTTGTTGTTAATCAATTTTTCAAATACATTCACAAAATAAACATAGATAAGTACTTAAATCTGTTTTCAATTATGCCCGACATTTTGTTTTCATTTTAGAATTGGCATCAACTGGCTCCAATTATTTCTGTCTTTCACAAACTTTTTTGTTTGGGGAAAAAAGTAAGAAAAAAAGTAGCCAGATGGAATCCTGAACCATCATCAAAATAGTGTTTAGATCAGTGAAAGGTATGAATCCTGAGACAAAATGACTTTGGCTGAGCTGGAATTGAGTCTAAAAACCCATGCAAAACTGAGGTACACTGGCATTCTTTGGCCTTAGAGTTACCAAGCTTAGGATCTGGCTGGTAACTAGTATTATGCTCAATGACAGTGCAATAAAGTGCTGTCTGACGAGACTCTAAGTTCCTATTTATTGCAAGCAAAGCATCAGAAAAACTTCAGATTCATACTGAACAAAATGGCATTCTGGAATCGTCTCATCATTTCTATTTGCAGTGTTTATTTACAAGGACCCCTCAAAGTAAAACTTTTTTCCCACACAAATTAACCCTTTACCACACATTCCCGAGTTTTAATGAACCAGTGACAAACCAAGCTTTCTGATGATGTAGTCTGCCCTACCATGGACAAATTCCATCAGTCAAGTCATGTTTATTTTGTTCCCTACAAATGACTTAATTAACCCTTTACCAAACAATCCCAGCTTTTTACGGCCCTGGGAGAGAAGCTTTTTGAAAACATTGTGGAACAAGAGCGGCAAACTGTCGCAAGATACGCCCGTCTTACCCAAGTTGTAAAGCTGGGGCATGCATCGGACAAAATTCAATTATGAAAAACAACAAAGGGCAATAACTAAAAAATTAAGCCAGCAACAGTTATGATTCGTGTGCACTGCACTCACCCTTGATGAGATCTATCCACCCATGAAATTTCATAACCCTAGCTAGTATAGTTTTGGAGATATGCTCCGGACAAAATTCAATTATGAAAAACAACAAAGGGCAATAACTAAAAAATTAAGCGAGCAAGAGTTATGATTTGTGTGCACTGCACTCCTGCTCAGTGAGAACTATCCACCCATGAAATTTCATAACCCTAGCTAGTATAGTTTTGGAGATATGCTCCGGACAAAATTCAATTATGAAAAACAACAAAGGGCAATAACTCAAAAATTAAGCGAGCAAGAGTTATGATTCGTGTGCACTGCACTCCCGCTGTATGAGATCTATCCACCAATGAAATTTCATAACCGTAGGTAGTATAATTTTGGAGATATTCACCTGACAAAATTCAAGTATGAGAACAACAAAGGGCAATAACTCAAAAATTAAGCAAGCAAGAGTTATGATTCCTGCGCACTGCACTCCCCCTCCATGAGATCTATCCACCCATGAAATTTCATAACCCTAGCTAGTATAGTTTTGGAGATATGCTCCGGACAAAATTCAAGTATGGAAAACAACAAAGGGCAATAACTCAAAAATTAAGCAAGCAAGAGTAATGATTCCTGCGCACTGCACTCCCCCTCCATGAGATCTATCCACCCATGAAATTTCATAACCCTAGCTAGTATAGTTTTGGAGATATGCCCGGGACAAAATTCAAGTATGGAAAACAACAAAGGGCAATAACTCAAAAGTTAAGCAAGCAAGAGTTATGTTTCTTGCGCACTGCACTCCCCCTCCATGAGATCTATCCACCCATAAAATTTCATAACCCTAGCTAGAATAGTTTTGGAGATATGCCCCGGACAAAGAACTGGACGCCGCCCGCCCGCCACAGGTGATCCCATAATATGTCCCGTCTTCAACGGGCGTATAAAAAGGAGAAAATGCTGGTAACCAGCATTTTCTCCTTTTCCCACAAAGTTTTCTTCCCTAATGGAAACAAATTTTGCTTTTTGAGTAACATTAATTTTGTCGTCTGCAAGCGCTTTCAATCTGGACCAGTCTAAAATTTTGTCGTCTGGGAAAGGGTTAAGATTAGACAGGTCTCAAATTTTGTCACAGGGTACAAAGTTAACTAAATGATTAACCAAATGATAAACACTTCAAATCAATTATAAGTTCCTTTCCCTAGTGAAGAGAGTCACAGTATTAACCCCTTTACCAAACAATCCCTGGTTTTTACAACCCGGAGATAATGAAGCCTTTTGAAAACATTGTGAGAAAATGTGAAAATTATGGGAAAAGGTGAAAATGCTGGTAACCAGCATTTTCACCTTTTCCCATATTTTCTACCTTGCTGGAAACAAATTTCAATTTTTGAGTTACCTATTTTGTCATCTGCGAGTGCTTTCAATTTCTAAAACTTTGTTGTTTGGTAAAGGGTTAAATGGTGTAGATTCAACATGTTCTGTGCAGTCTGATCTTGCTCTCCACTGCCCACCAGAGAGCCTGGAGTCAATGCTTAGCCAGTGCCAGCTCTTGCCCAAGTAAACTAATGGCCAAGTTTTTCTTGAAAAAAAAAAAAAGACGTAGTACGCAAAATTGGTTTAACTCTTTAACCCTTTACCAAACAGTCCCTAGTTCTTATGACTCTTTAGATTGAAGTCTATTGAAAACATTGTGGGAAAAGGAGAAAATGCTGGTGATCAGCATTTTCTCCTTTTCCCTCAATGTTTTTTACCCTGCTAGAACAAAATTTCAATTTTTGAGTCATGATTATTTTGTAGTCAGCAAGACTAGATTGCTTTCATTTTGGACCCGTCCAAATGCTTAAGTAAATGACACTTACTTGACTGATCCCGGGTTTTGACGGAAAAAACTTTTGCCAACCTAGTGTAGACTCGTCCAAACTCAAAGCATCAATTTTGCAACTTAAATGATACTCAAATCAGGAAAGCATGTTTTCGGTAGGGTAAAAAACATTGTGGGAAAGGAGAAAATACTAAATACCAGCATTTTCTCCTTTTCCCATAATGTTTTCAAAAAGCTTTTTCTGTGTATCATTAAAAGTCGGCATTGTGTAGAAACGGTTTAATTTCCTTCAAACATACCAGACATATACATTTCTTTCCAAATACTTACAAAAATATTTCAGTAAGCTTGACATATCTAATACAGTGCAGCCACTTTGTCATGCAGATTTATTCCCAAGGAGTAAGAATAAGCAAGCATTTTAAAAAAAGACTGACCCTAGACCTCCCTTGCTGTTCATCTTACAAACGTAACCAGCAAATCTGACCAGTTAAAGTGCACCATAATATGCCTGTAATCATTAAGGTTTTTTTGCACCATTAATTCCAAGAAATATTCATTTTGAAAAATTAGGGATGGCTAAAACCATGGACATTTTACGGACAAAGCCTGTCAAAAATAACAAAGATAAATTCTACAAATTTAGAGCCATTTCATAAAATCTGTATTGATTGATTGAAGTTTAACACCACTTTAACAGCTGAGGTCATATCATGGTGGTCGGTGACGCACATGTGTTTCCTGGCTTTCTCATACCCGTACTGATACAACTTTCTTTCCAAAGCCACCGACTACTTTTCTCACATGCTTCAGCAGAGGGGAGAGGCAAAAATACGCCGAAAAGAAATCTTGCCTCAACCAGGTATCGAACTCACAACTACCAGGTCATGAGTCCAACACTCTCACCACTGAGCCACCCGCGCGGGCTTCATAAAATCTGTGCAGGGGGAAAAACTGTTAAACTGTAGTTTCAACGACCCTGTGGAGGACGGCTGAGTAAACAAATTGGTAAGCCTTCTTCCACAGAGTAAAACAGCATTTCCTCTTTTCCCAAAATATTTACTGCCTTTTTAACAACAAATTCCGATGTTTGGACTACATTTAATTTTTTGTCTGTAAATGCTTACAACTTGAACAAGTCCAAACTATTGTCATGTAGTCCGGAGTCAACCAGCATAGTTTGGATGTCGGATGGTTATCAAAGTAGTACATATGAGCGATACTCTGGCAAAAGGAAGCTTAACCCTTTATCAAACAATCCCTGGTCTTTACGACCCCAATACAGAAGCCTTCCGAAAACATTGTGGGAAAAGGAGAAAATCCTGGAACCAGCATTTTCTCCTCATCCCAGAATGTTTTTTACCCTGCCGAAAACAAATTTTAATTTCTGAATTAGATTCATTTTGTCGTCTGCAATCGCTTTCAATTTGAAACCAGTCTAAAATTTTGTCGTTTGATAAAAGGTTAACTCTTTACTGAACGACAATATTAGGCTTGTTCAAACGAAAGCATTTGCCAACAACAATACAAAATTGACTGAAAATTTAAAATTTGTTTTATGAAGAGTAGAAAACATTGCGGGAAAAGGAGAAAATGCTGGTTACCAGCATTTTCTCCTTTTCCCACAATGTTTTCTGAAAGCTTCATTCTCAGGATCGTCAAAAGTATGGATTGTGTAGTGGGTTAATGTATCTCTGTGATGGATTCCAGCATTTTCTCCTTTTCCCACATTGTTTTCAAAAGGCTTCTTTCTCAAGGTCCGTTAAAAGACAGGATTATGTAGTAAAGAGTTAAATCTATAAAATGCATTTTGTCCAACAACAGACCGAATCAGGAGGGTAGGTTGGTCTTTCTGCATGTGGAAAATTAACTAAAACGAAAATATTTCGACCCATTACAGCCTACATAGACTGAGCAAACTGACATGGATTGATACTTTTTGCAGATGTAAAGCCCTCCCAAACGACAAATTTTGGACTCTTCCAAACTGTAAGAGTTTGCAGACGACAATTTTAGATTTTGAGAAAACTGCAGAAAATTCTCAAAAAGGGTAGAAAACACTGTGGGAAAAGGAGAAACTGCTCCTTTATGAACAATGTTTTCAAAAAACTTATACTGCAGACACGTAAAAACCAGGGCTTGTTTTGGAAAGGGTTAAGGGAATCTATGACTTAGCTCTTTGCCACAAAATCAAGACTTTTACAAACCTTAGAAAGAAGCCTATGGAAAACTTTGTGGGGAAAAGGAGAAAATGCTGGTAACCAGCATTTTCTCCTTTTCCCATAATGTTTTTGATCCTGCTGGCTATACAAATGGAAACAAATTTCAAATTTTACGTTCTGTGTATTCTTTTGCCTGCAAATGCTTTCAATTTGGACCAGCCTGTAAATTAGTCATTTGGTAAGAGTTAAAAAACGGAGGGTTGTCATGCACATGGTACACACTTAAACAGCCAAGAAGTTTGTACCTAGTTACAGACCAACCTGCATTCAACACAAAAAAGCTCCACAATAAGCAAGTATCATGCCAGCTTTGCACTATCCCATAGTACATTTTTGCTTTGAGCACTGATTCTTTCTAGACCACCACAGTCCTATCACATGTATTGTGCAATCAGCAGAAAAATAGGTCCTTCAACTCTTTACTTTGAAATTCCTTGCTGCCAACATTCAAGGCAAGGCAACAGCAAATTAATGCATTTAATTAAATGAATTACCAATAAATAAAGGAAAAAAAGGCAACAGACTTTATAATTTATAAGTGATTTTACATTGTTTTTTTATACAAGGACGAGACTGTAAAGTTTAAAACCATTGCCCTTTCAACTGTCTGCAGAAGGTACCCTTTGAAAATGTTATGAAAAAAGGAGGTGCATAAAATCAAAAATTCAAGGAAGATTTAACTTTGCTTTTGTGGCCTCTCAGATAAACAGGCTAGACAAAATTTAGGGTCTGATCTTTGATCTTAATCTACTTTAACAGCTTTGATGATATATTTTATAACAAAAAATCTTGAAGTGGAATTTGTTTGCTCTTTTTTCCTGACTTTCAGATGTGAAAAGACCTATTGGCTTTCAAATGTTTATACAAATAGTTAACAATACTATGTGGAAATGTGCAGTATGTAACCAATCATTATCAGAAACATTTCCTTAAAAATCATCTGTCCGATATTTTGGAAAAATAATCTTACAGACTGTCCAAATATTTAGGAAAATTAATTGCTTAACCCTTTCCCAAACGACAAAATTTTACACTGGTCCAGATTGATAGCAATTACAGATGACAAAATTAACCAAGTCAAAAATTAAAATTTGTTTCCAGCAGAGTAGAAAGCATTGTGGAAAACAGAAAATGCTGGTTACCAGCATTTTCTTCTTTGCCCACAATGTTTTCAAAATGCTCCTATTTCAGGGTCGTATAACCAGGGCTTGTTTGGTCAAGGGTTACGACAAGAAATACATTAACTTTGATAATCATTTACAGGGTCAGGCCTTTTTAGATGGCCCAATACATTTGAACGGGATTTCCGCAGGTAAAATAATGTTTTGAAAACAGATTTTTAAAAGTTAACCATATGCTTTTTTTAAACCCATTTTTCTGCGCTTCTTGCAGACGATAATGACATCAACGACTATGACATCATCAGCCTCGGTTTAGATAAATTATTGCGTTTTAGATAAATTATTGCGTGACTTATCAGAAAAATATGATGGCCCCTACTCAACATATAGCGAGACTGAGTGTCGATCAGTTTCATTCAGGACGTCTACTTTTTTTTTCGAAACAGAGGATTATTCTTTAGCACTAACAAGTGATGCTTTTCATATTCACTTTCAGAAGGAAAAATAACAATGCTTGAAAACATGGAAACGGAAATGAGATTGCAAATGAAAACATGGCCGCCTATGACTCAAAGATGAACGTTGGGTCACTGCCTTTGGATTCATTTTAACAAAAAATCTGGATCAAAAACTGTCAAATAAACCTGGTAAATTATGTATAACTCCAAAATTTCAAATAATCAATACCTGGGATAACCTTATTTAATTCCTAAAAGATGAAAAATTCACTTTTTCACAGAGAAAAACAGGTGCGCCATTTCCAAAAATGGTCATTGCAGCCGAGAAGAATCTTCTTGAGCTCTGATTGGATGATCTGGATCATGTGGTCATGTTGTTGCATGCGCTGAGCATGCTGGATATCCATATTTAGTAAAACTACATAATGATGGATCATGTGACCATTATTATTATAATTAGCCTTAGCTAGAATTACAATTGCGCATGTGTAAACATTGGACCAGGACACAGTGACCTTGCGAAGTTATAATTAGCCCTGCCATGTATTTTGACTTCCTTTTGTAAATATTCAGCACCTGTGAAATTTGTTTGTGACATTGCCCATACATTTATTTCCTATATTGATCCAAACTGAAGTACATTAAACTATTATGCAGAGAAATATACTTGCTAGTTCCACAATTCAAATTCCATTTCGAAGCTTCCGCGGCTGCAAAGAATGACTGAAACACGTGATCTATACTTCTAAATTTAGATATGCCACGTTTCTTTCAATTTTTGGGAGGGCTCCGTTGCATTTGTGTAGTGCAAGGTCAGAGTCAAAGAATTAGAGTGTTACAAATATGTCGTTGTTTTTTTTGTTATCTTTTAAACATTCATTATGCTTAACCACTTACCGCACAATCCCTTCTCTTGACGCCCCTGTGAAAGAACCCTTTAGAAAACATTGTGGGAAAAGGAGAAAATGCTAGTAACCAGCATTTTCTCCTTTTTCCACAATGTTTTCTACTCTTAACAAAAACAAAAAAAAAAATCAAATTGTCAGTCAGTTTTACTTTGTCGTCTGCAAATTATGCTTTCGATTTGGACAAACCTAAAATTTTGTCGTTTGGTAATGAGTTAAATACACCTTTCTTCAACTAGAAGTACTCCACGGGGAAAGTTTGCTTAGGAGAAATATCCACACAAATATCCCCTCCTTTTTTGTTTAATCATCCATTCCCGACTTTCAACGACAAAGAATGAGTTTCAAAGCAGATGCATAATCCTTTACCAAAGTTGCGTGTTTTTACTAGCTTCTAAGCACGACAAACGGATCTTTTAAAGATAGTTTATAAAGATCAGGTTGCACAGAATGTGATTTGAATAATTGTGTGGTGTTTTAAGCCGTACTTTGAATGATTAATTAATCTTTGAGCTGTTTTCAATATCATTTTAGTTATATCACAGCGACCAGTGAACCTATCCATTATTTCCTAGGATTTTTTCGTTGTCTGCGCATGTCATATTCTTCAACGATTCAACCTGTCTTATAGGACGTATCACTGTCCCCGATATGGGGGAGATTGTAGTATTACGCGCTATAAAGTAGTAATGGAGAAAAAGGTTTTTTATCAATACGTTTGAGGAAAAAATCGGGCCTGTTTTTGCTCTTGATTTCTCTAAACTGATGATCATAGCTGAATGAATGGCACCAGAAAGCGTTTTATTGAGTAACCTTTTAGTTTGAAATTCAAAGTAACGGTTGTTGCGTAGAAAAGTGGGTCCGGTTCTGTACCCAGGATGCCCAAATTAGATGGATGAGTATTTGTAGAATGCCATCTAGCGGGAGATAATGAGGATTTTTTCTTCAACCAGTACTCCGCAAAATATTCTTTCCAAGGCACTGGCTACTTTCCCACATTGTTATCGTACGAAACAATGATCAGCGCTCAGAGATCTTGTCGCAACGACTGTAATCAACCCGCGGAAAAAAATTGTTCAAGCCGGGGATCGAACAAGCCGTCCCCTGTTCTCACTGACTGAGTTATAAAAGAAGGCTTTTGAAAACGTTGTAGGAAAAAGACAAAATGCTGGTAACGGGCACTGTTTGTGCCAATGTTATTTCCACTTTTCAAGCCACTTGTAATTTGTCGTCTGCAATATACACGAACTCGGACATAATATAATTCTGAGATTGGTAAGAGTTAACCCTTTCCCAGACGAAAACATTAGATTCTTTCAAATTTTAAACATGTGAACTATGCTGTCCAAATGGGAACAAGTATGGCCTCTGACCGAGTAGAAAGCATTCTTGGATTCTGATCATCAGCATTTTCTCCTTTTCCCATAAAGATTTCAAAAGCCTTCTATTCCAGGGTTGTGAAAACTAGGGATTGATTGGTAAAGGGTTAAACTTAGATAAGATGAAAGATTTTCTTCTGGTAAAGGGCTAAATAAACAAGAGGACCTATATTGCTCACCTGAGTACTAAGCAGTAAAGGTCTACAATGAATGTAATTACTAAATATTGAGGTTCAAGGGCAAATGATAATGAAGCAAGAGTGCCAAATTGTCACAAGATATGCAATCCCACCACCAGTTGTCAAGGAGGTATAATAGTTGCAAAGGGCAGGTAATGCAGCAAACATGTTTACCAAGTCTAAAGTCAGTTTGACTTGAGACTTCAAAATTCCACTCTGGACAAGCAAAAACTACTGTAAAAATGAAGATCAAAGTGGGATTACTCAAAATCCATGCTAGGTAGAGTTATTGTTCTTGCCCACAGTACTCGGTAATATTGCAACAAACATGCATACGAATTTTGAAGTCGATCTGACTTGAAATGACAAAGTTATATTCCGGACAAGCACTAAATGCAGATTTGCAGAATCATGTGGGATTTTATCGATACAAACATTCTAACCAATTTTCAATTCAGCTTAGTAAGAAATGTGGTCTTTAGAGTGCTCACAAGAAGATTTTTAAAGATTGCCCTCTATATCTCTATGTGAAATCTGAGACCAACAATATAGGGCTAACTTTCACACCAGGGCCATTACTTGAAGTATTGTAGTAAAGGGCTACTAGATGATGCTACATGCCAAATATGAAAGCGCTATCCCTTACGGTTTGGGACAGGCAGATTTTTTTTAAAGATTTCCGTCTTTATCTTTTTGTGAAATCCGAGAACCCACAACATAGGGCCATTTTCAACACTAGGTCCATAATTTGAAGTATTTTGGTAAAGGTTCACTTGCTGATGCTATATGCCAAATATGAAAGCTCTGGCCATTACTGCTTGGGACAAGAAGTTTTTTAAAGATTTCCTTCGTTATCTCTATGTGAAATCCGAGACCCATAACATAGGGCTAATTCTTTTACATCAGGGCCACAATTTGAAGTATTTTGGTAGTGGGCCAATAGATGATGCTAGATGTCAAATACGAAAGCTCTGGCCATTATCGTTTGGGACCAGAAGGTTTTTAAAGATTTCCTTTTTTATCATGGCTCTATGTGAAATTCGAGACCAACAACATAGGGCTAATTTTCACGCCAGGGCCATAATTTCAGGTATTTTGATAGAGGGCTTCAAGATGATGCTGCATGCCAAATATGAAAGCTCTAGTCCTTACAGTTTGGGACAAGAAGATTTTTTTAAAAAATGTCCTTCTTTATCTCTATGTGAAATCCGAGAACCCATAACATAGGGCCATTTTCAATGCAAGGGCCATAGTTTGAAGTATTTTGGTAGAGGGCCACTAGATGATGCTACATGCCAAATATGAAAGCCGTAGACCTTACGGTTTGGGACAAGACGATTTTTAAAGTTTTTTCTTTTGGTTGCCATGGCAACCAGAGTTCTTCATGGAATACAAATCTTTGAAGCATTTTGAAAGTGCATCACCTAAGGATCATTTCAGTAAAATTTCATTGAAGTCTGATGGGCGGTTTCAGAGGAGAAGATTTTTTAGTAATTGTTTACGGACGGACAGACAGACGGACAGACGGACGACGGACATCGACCGATCACATTAGCTCACCCCGAGCACTACGTGCTCAGGTGAGCTAAAAACTGGTGGAATGGGAGAGTGTCAAGAAAAGCACCCTTAATTTCGGTTTGATAATTGTGTGAAATTGATTAATTGGTTGACTCAAGATTGATTGTATGACGCTTTCAACAAATTTCTTGTTTGTCATGGTAACAGCTCACATAATTATGTTCGTATGCCTAGAGATTCTCTAGTACCAGGTTCCCGCAGTGTTTCTTTCAAAGAGAAGTTGTTTGGTAAATTTGTTGTTTTGCAGTTGGTTAAAATGTGAACAAGTCCAACATTCTGTCACTTGGGAGAGGGTTTATGACCTCACACACACCCACTCACACGCGTGCGCGCGTATACACATGCACATACACTACCGCTCCCATGACACATTCGCGTACAGACAGACAATCGCACAAAGAATGATAGCAATCATTGATACATGCAAGCAGAGAAAAAAATCATATTGTCAGTAGAAATGTACAGTGCTCATGGAGACAACTGTAAATGTATTAATTATCTTCGAATTGTGGCGTTGGTGGCTCCTATAGGATAAGAATCATTGTTTATCGTATGCAGCTCATGAAAATTAGAAATAATATATATGGTACAAACTATAGCTCTGTACAAATCGTGAAAAGAGACCGCAATGAGGAGCTATTAAAAAAGCATGCCCCCCTCCCCCCGAACCAAGACTTAATACATCGTAGAGCTGGCTATGGTAATCTGGAGCAGTAGGTGGCTAAAGCTATGGTCATATTTACGGTCAATGCATGTGGTTGTCTGTAGTTAATTTCAAACGTAGTGTGCCGCACTGCTAAGTTAACTACGGTCAACTACGTTGGAGTACGTTCAAAGTAGGTTGAAACTTGGCGATACAGAAAGTCTAAGTCGGTTGAACTACGTGTAAGTACGGTTAACTACATTCAACTGCGTGCAAAGTGGCTGGGGCTATTAGGGTACTACTACGTTTAACTACGATTAACTACACTACGCTAAGCTACGCATAAACTACATCCTAAGTACGCACAACTACGGTAAATTAAGGTCAACTGTGTAAAGCTATGTTGGATCATATTTGTAACAAATCATATATGTAACACATTTGTTACGTACATGATCACATTCGTAACAGATAAAGTGTGTTACAAATGTGTTTGTCCGAAATGGGGGTTGACATGAGAAGCATATATGTAACAGGTTTAGTTGTCTATTTGTATTCAAACAATTAAATATTGCCGTAACAATACGGGGTTTGATCAGTGCTTAAACAGTTTTAAGCAAATGCATCGAGTTTTGTAGGTTCTACTAACACGCAGAAATGCATTACGCAACTTTGACTTCATTTTTCAGGTAAATGACGTTTGTAGGGTTCATATAGTAAATTGGTCATAACTCACAAAATAACCTGAATAATCTGTTCAAATAAAGACTAACATACTCCAGAAATATTATACATTCAAAATAACGTTGTTTATCAAATACTCACCAATTGTCCGAAGGTACATTTTCTCACGTTGTGGCCCATATATATATGTTTATATATATAAACAGAGAGCAGCCACGATACCGGACATTATATTCATGAATATCCTTTAAAGAGTTGAGGAAATATGGAGCGGACGCGAAAGAGTGACGTCGACGTCACCGCCGATGATGACGATGGACAAAGTGACACAACAAATCAGTATCAAGATATTGGCCCATCTGGTGAATAAAAACCTGCTACAAATGTGTTTCAGATGTAAATATGCATTCTTTTGTACTGTTTTTAAATCAAAATTGACCTGTGACATATGTGATTTCATGTCACATCAAAAACCGGCATCGATCATATTCGTCACAAAATATGTTACATTTATGCTTGATTTCCGAGTCATATATGTAACACATGTTACATATGTGATCATATATGTAACAGGTGTTACATATATGATTTGTTACAAATATGATCCAACAAAGCTACGGTAAAACGTAGTGTTTGTGTCGGTGAGTAAGGGTAGGCTGCAGTCATTGTACTTTTAGCTACTGTCACATCCAAACCTTGGTCAAATTACAATTATAATTCAATTGATTGTGATAAGTTAAAGCCTTTCTGATATTTTATAGTAATTGGTAATTGATGTAAAAAAGATCTACTTCGTTCTTTAATCATTTACCAAACTAACAAAATTTAGAATCTAACAAACTAAAAGTATATATGCCGACGATAGATCTAATGAAGCTCGAATGAAAATTTCTCTTTGATAAAGTTAAAAACATTGCAAGGAAAGGGGAAAATGCCGGTAACCAGCATTTTCTCCTTACCTTGCAATGTTCTCTGAGCCTTTATCATTCATGATCATTAAAGCTTAGGCTTGTGTGGTACCTAGCAGGTTACAGTTTCATACTCTGTTTATAAATATAATGCCAAATGATAAAAAAGAGAAAAAAAAATGTATTATATTCATTAGGCTACTTGTGTAGAAAGCAAGTAGTTATAATCATAGTTTGATTGAAACTTTTTTATTTTAATTGTAATTCATTCACAACTATCTATGACCAGGTTGAAATGAGGACTTTGTCTGAACGTGCTGAGATCACTCAAGAAACAGGACATAACAGCACTGTTGGATCATATTTGTAACAAATCATATATGTAACACATTTGTTACGTACATGATCACATTCGTAACAGATAAAGTGTGTTACAAATGTGTTTGTCCGAAATGGGGGTTGACATGAGAAGCATATATGTAACAGGTTTAGTTGTCTATGTGTTACATATATGATCACAAATGTAACATGTGTTACATATATGATCACATATGTAACACATATATGATCACATATGTAACACATGTGTGTAATCACACACACACACACACACACCCACCCACACACACACACACACAAACGCATGAACCTCAACGTGACAAAATGTACCTTCGGACATTCTGTCATCACTAGTAGAAAGCTGCAAAAAGAGGAAAAATCATGTAATATAAATGTTTTAAAAATATCACTGTAATTGTAATCTTTCAACTGAATGAGTTTTAAAACATATTTATTTCAATACTTGGAGTTATCTGCCCTTGTCTCAGCCCATTTTATATATTTTCCTATATCTATCGTTAAAAGGTAACCATAGCAACCACATCGCAATAAAATACACAAAATAATTTCAACATATTGCCGTAACAATACGGGGTTTGATCAGTGCTTAAACAGTTTTAAGCAAATGCATCGAGTTTTGTAGGTTCTACTAACACGCAGAAATGCATTACGCAACTTTGACTTCATTTTTCAGGTAAATGACGTTTGTAGGGTTCATATAGTAAATTGGTCATAACTCACAAAATAACCTGAATAATCTGTTCAAATAAAGACTAACATACTCCAGAAATATTATACATTCAAAATAACGTTGTTTATCAAATACTCACCAATTGTCCGAAGGTACATTTTCTCACGTTGTGGCCCATATATATATGTTTATATATATAAACAGAGAGCAGCCACGATACCGGACATTATATTCATGAATATCCTTTAAAGAGTTGAGGAAATATGGAGTGGACGCGAAAGAGTGACGTCGACGTCACCGCCGATGACGACGATGGACAAAGTGACACAACAAATCAGTATCAAGATATTGGCCCATCTGGTGAATAAAAACCTGCTACAAATGTGTTTCAGATGTAAATATGCATTCTTTTGTACTGTTTTTAAATCAAAATTGACCTGTGACATATGTGATTTCATGTCACATCAAAAACCGGCATCGATCATATTCGTCACAAAATATGTTACATTTATGCTTGATTTCCGAGTCATATATGTAACACATGTTACATATGTGATCATATATGTAACAGGTGTTACATATATGATTTGTTACAAATATGATCCAACACAGCACTGTCTCCTTTAACTCTTTACCACAAATCCGTACTTTTAACGACCCCGAGGAAGAAGCGTTTTGAAAACATTGTGGGAAAAGGAGAAAATGCTGGTTAACCAGCATTTTCTCCTTTTCCCAAAATGTTTTCTAACCTACTGGAAACACATTTAATTTTTTTAGTTACGTTTATTGTGTGTCTCCATTTTTTTTTATTTGGACATGTATAAAATTTTGTCATTTGGTAAAGATTTAAACAAAATGAATTTTGTTAAATTCCTAGACTGTTTGGTGGTTGGTAACTCTTTTTTTTTTTTTATTCTGTTCTTTTATCATATATCTGTAGACTGTTTAATTAAAGAAGTTACAAAATATTTAGAAGACGATTAAGGCAGGCTTATTTCAATGACAAAGTGGCTTAAAAAAAGGTGACAGACGGATTTTTAATCTTTACCAAACGACAAGACAAACGACAAGACAAGATTTAAAGCATCTGCAGACGAAACAAAAACGAGAGAGAGAGTTAGAGAGGGAGGTGTGTCAAATGGTTAGTTTTGTCGCTTGAAAAATGTAGTCAGCACTTCTTTTTGTACATTGATTTCAAAATTCCTTCAACTGAAACTTAGGATTGGTAGTGAAGAGGTAAGAGTGTTCCCCCGAAATAAAATTTTGACCGCTTTCAACAATATTTTAGTCATATCACGGCAACAGTTCGCTCAAAACTGTCCATCCTTGGTTTCTCCAGCACAGGGCTTGGATTTGACAGTGACTTGCCAAAAGACACTCCCACGAGTCCAATATCTTCTACGAGACATGATACCAAGATTTTCTGATTAGAAATTCAATGCTTTGCCCCTTTAAAAATGTTGTGTTCAAAACATCGTGGAAAACGGAAAAATGCTGGTAAACAGCATTTTCTCTTTTATCTACATTTTTTCTGAACCTTTTTTTTCACTCAGGCGTGTAAAAAATGGGTTGCTATATAAGATCTTAATGCTAAGAGAGCCAAGTACCGTCAGACAATTTTAGTAAAAATATACCATTCATCCATTTACAATTTCAGTATATCCCTTGTCCAGAAAGTCTCAGAAAAACATTTCATGCAGTCCGACGTTGATCTACACATGCCGGAGAGACAATTTGTTTTGATAGGCCCTTGAAGTGTTAACCCTAAGGCTGCTAAGCTCGACTCGCTGACCTTTTGCGGACAGTGTAGATCAAGATCAGACTGCACAGAACGTGCAGTCTGATCTTGGATCTACACTTTTCGATATGGAGATATTATAATATTCCACAAAAGGTAAATCTGAAAGAGCAATATTTGAAATTTTACTATCGAACTAAAATGTTCATTCTAGTTATTTGGCAGGATAAGGGTTAACAAGAGCTATAATTTTCAACTATTATAACGTCTAGCCCTCTCGATTTCGCCCTCTCACACGATGTTTGTGTAGACTTTCACAAGGGGACGCTTCCCCGAGGTGTCAATTTCTCAAGACATTCTCAGACATGTTAATTAAAGCGTCCACAGAAATATCCAATCGGATTGTCTGCGATAACGTCCCACGGTCACGTGATTAAATTCCTACTTGTTTATTGGTGCACGGTATTTCATGTAATAGAGAAAGTGGTTGAAACCTCATTATAAATAACAGAACTATATAGAAAAACGTTCCAAAGATATCAAAGTGATCAGAAATTATCGTTCAGGACCAAACATACTTAATATATAATACAATATGTCGGGTAAGTCTTGTGTCCTTTGCTGTTTAATCTGTGTGCGTCTCTCTCTCTCTCTCTCTCTCTCTCGAGAGGAAGCATTAATGTGTACTAACTTTGAATTTATTTGTTTTGTTTTGGTTCATTTCTATCCCTTTTTTCTCAATTGCTTTCAATTTACTTTTTTTTTTAAAAAATTTCAGGTCCACCAGTCTGTACAAGATGCAATAAGCCAATCTATGACGGAACCGTGTTTAAAATCAATGGTCGGTTTTGGCACAACACTTGTCTTCGGTGTGTTGTCTGCAATAACAACGTTAAACAGTACTGTCATCTGAAAGAAAACGAATTATTCTGTAGATATGACTTTACCAGGTAAGACTTTTTCCTTGGCTTCCCATTGCCTATTTCCTATTTCAGTCTTTAGAATGCTAAGAACCTCTTGCAAAGTCTAACAGATCACCTGCTATCATTTTACAACGCCTGAATAATAGTTTTTGATTTGTGAACGAATTAGTACTTTTTCTATAACGACTAGATTTTTTTTTTCATTTTGAAGCCGTCTAGTTTATAATCGACAAGGACAAGGCATTACAGGGATCTAGCCTGGTATAATTGAATCTCGGAAAGGACATGAGTAATTGATTGATTTTTTCACCTCTTCAACGCCGTAGTCGAAAATGGGCTTTTTGCAGACGCCCAGGGATTGTATATCTGTGGATATAAGATCCCTGAGACGACGCACATCTAGATCAAATAGCACAGAACGGGCTGTTTGATCTTGGATACACACCGTCCGTTCAATGCAGTGTATGGGATGAAACTCTTTTTCAGTGTCAGTTGGCTTTATTTTCAGTCGTCAAAGGAAGTCAGGTATAAAAGTATTTTTGAATCGCATCCGTTCAGCATTGAGCTACAAAGGGCTGCGTGGCGATTTTGTCGCCGTGATATTAATGGGGATATTTGTCCTTTTACGATTGAAGATCGGAATATATTTGATTGAGTGAACATCATCGGTAATATTTCCACAAGTGGCGCAACACGGCACGAGTGAAAATATTACCGATGCTGTTCACGAGAACAAAAAGAAAAAAACCAGATACTAGTATTATATTTATTTCATACTTTGAACCCTTTGGGCGGGAGGGACTTAATCAAAATCCAATGCAGTTCTTTTCGGTTATTCCCCGTAGCCTTTCCCCCTTTGCACAGCAACGCATTACAATACTAAGTCAAGTGCGAGAAATGTAAGGTAAACTGGCCACTCTTTCACAGGGCAAGGCTCGTACTTAAGCTTTATGTTTTTTTCTCTTTCTCTCATTCAGATTATTCGGTACAAAGTGTGCATCTTGTTTCGAAGTTATCCCCCCTGTCGAAGCTGGATGTGTAAGCGGTGGACAAGTTTATCATCCTGCCTGTATGAGTTGTGTGGTGTGCCACCGTGATATCAAACCTGGTGCATGTTTCTATATGAGAGAAGATTATAAGCTGATCTGTCAGACGGACTATCAACGTCTTCAGAATACTTCAGGTAGGTAGATCTTTAATTACCATTTTGTCACTTAAATTTTTTAACGTTGCTTTCAACAGTAATCTAGCTCTATTGCGGCTACAACTCTATTTCTTTATTTCTTCATAAAATGACTAGCATAACAACTTTTTTTTAATCCTTTAACATACAATCCTGAGTTGAAGCACTCAGGAAGCTTTCTTTAGACAACATTGTGGGAAAATGAATAAAGACTGGTTAACAATGAGTCGACCAATAATCGATCGATCAATCTATCAATCAATCAATCAATCAATAAATCAATCTTTTCACCCTTTAGTCTTTCGCTGCATATGTTGCCTTTAATAGCTTTTGCGGACAGTGCAGATCAAAATCAGACTGCCAAAAATAAAGCAGACTAATTCTTAATCTACACTACCTGATATTTATGCTTTGCAAAAAAAAATTGGTTCAACTGAAAAGAAAAAAGACAGTTATAGCCCCTGAGAGAAGTCTTGCAGGCCCATTTAATTGGCAGCAATGGAGTTGCCTTCACAATAACAGTTGCCTTTAGATTGGTGAAGGACAAGATAAATGACGGCAAAAAAACTTGCAGTCTAATCTTGATTCTACACTCTCTGCTTTTCTAATGTATTCTGGCCAGTCCAGCTATGAAATAGAAGTTTTTTTATAATCCACCCACCGAATCATTTCTAATTTTATTTATCGAGAGTAAAGGAATGGCATATATCAATATCGTCGCTTTATAAAACCATCGAAATTATTTTCCTTTTTTATCTAGAAAACGATCTGTTACTGATTGGTCCAGAGTTTTAATCACCCTTAGTAAAACAAAAACTTTTGAAAACATGGTGGAAAAAGTAGAAAATGCTGGTCACCAGCATTTTCTCCTTTTCCCGCCATGTTTTCTATTCTTTCAAACAAAACTCTCCTGAACTGAGATACAATAAACTTGTCGTCTGGTCACGTGTTGAAAATTTTGTCGTCTGGTATAGGTTTAATTGCCGTATAATAGTAAATCAATAAGTCCGAGCGGCCATCTTATCTACTTGAGAATGTTAATGCAGATTAAATAACAAGGAAGGTGATAGACTGTCTAATACATGGATTGTTAACCCTTAACTCTTTACCAAATGAAAAAAAATTTAGACTTGTCCAAATTGAAAGCACTTTCAGTCGACAAAATAAACGTTACCCAAAAATTGAAATTTGTTTTATGTAGGGAAGAAAACGTTGTGGGAAAAGGAGAAAATGCTGGTTACCAGCATTTTCTCCTTTTCCCACAATGTTTTCAAAAGTCTTCTATCTTGGGGTCGTAAAAACCAGGAACTGTTTGGTAAAGGGTTAAGCTGGTCAGCGCGACTCAAGGACATTTTGCAGACAGTAAATATTAAGATCAGGCTGCACAGAACGCGCAGTCTGATCTTAGACCTTCACCGTCCGATAAGAGACCCCCCCTTTCCCAAATAATTTTTGAAATAGTAATTTTTGGGTTTTATTATTTTAATTTACTCAAGGACCTATTTCAGACAGTGAAGATCAAGATCAGACTACACAGAACGTGCAGTCTGATCTTGGGTCTTCACTGTCCGATAACCTTCAATTTTTTTCTTTTACTATTGAGTTGAAAGTTTTATTGAACTTACTCAGGAACATTTGGACCTTTTGCAGAAAGTGAAGATCAAGATCAGACTGCTCTGAACGTGCAGTCTGATCTTGATCTTCATTGTCCGATAAAGAGATACCGACTCTCTCTCTTCCAAACCCCCCCCCCCAGAAACTTTGAAATAGCAATTTTAAGGTTTCAATCCATCGGTTTAGAAGTTTAACTTACATATATTTAGCAAGTTAAGGAATTACCCTGTGCCTCAAAATCACGAGTTTTGATAAACTCTCTGCAGAAAAACTTTTGAAAATATTGTGTGAAATTCCCACAATGATTTCTTATTTTCTAAAACTAATCTCATTTTTATGTGACATCTAATTTGGTTCCTCCAAAAGCTCCTTTTCCCATGAATCGAAAAAAAAAAACCAACTAAGTAAATTGAGGCTGTTCAATAAAATTAGAGTAAGTAAGTAAGTAAATTTTCTAATAAAGTGACGTATGTTATACATGAAAGTTTAACAAATACTAGTACATGATATATATAAAATTTCAACACCCGGCCCATGGGCCTATATGTATCACCTGAACGATAAACAGAACATAAATAGAAAATGAATGTTAGGTTACTGAAAAAATACTGATATTAGAATGAAGCAAATGAATGAATGAACGTATGAAGGAACTATTGATTGATCGATTGATCGATTGATTGATTGATTGATTGATTGAATGAATGAATGAATGAATGAATGAATGAATGAATGAATGAATGAATGAATGTTGGCTGGCTGTGGTCAATTTAAAAGATTATAGTTGACATTAACAGGAAGGATAAAAGTATAACGGGTTAGAATGGTATATGACAGATAAATAACTTCATCTGTCCGATACCATTTCTTGTCTAGATGGATGAAAGTTATACATAACGACAGATATCGTCAGTTTACAAGCTGTAGTTAAGAGGTTTTCAAAGTAAACCAACGATATGTCAGACTTTTTTAACAGGTTAAAAGTCAATGTTTGTACTGACCGACTGCAATAATAGCGTCTGGGAGGTCATGGTGTCTCCTTTTCATGCAGTGCTTTAAAAAGCTTTCATTCTCTTAGTCGGTTTTACCCGAAGTGTTCAGTAAAGGGATAACAGTTAATGCAGATTAAATGAGCAAGAAGCGACAGACTAACACCTCTTAAATCAATGTTTGTACTCACTAACCGCAATTATCGCGTCTGGGTGACCTTGAGAGGTCAAGATATGTCTTTTCATGCAGTGTTTTCAGAAACCCTTTTTTTCCGGTCTAAGTCGGTTAAACACGATTTGTTCGAAGGGGGGGATAACGATAAATGCAGATTAAATAACAAAAGAAGTGATAGACTGTCTAACACGTTATAAGTCAATGTTTGTACTGACTGACCGCAATTATTGCGTCTGGATGACCTTGGCAGGTCATGGTGTCAATTTCAGCTTTACAGACCAATGAAACCCTTTATCGAACAATAAAAATTTGGATTTGCTCAATTTAAAAAACACTTGTACGCGATAATTTTATGTGTCTAAAGTGGAGCTGGTGGGATTTATGTACAAAAACATTATGGGAAAAGAAGAAAATGCTACTTACCAAAGCCTTCTTCTTCAATAGCGCTTTCTGTCGTTTCCCGGGAAATATGTAAATCCGTTCTGGACAATTGTAGGAGAGAAAGTATCAGGAAAAAAAGAATCAGAATAAAAAATACCAGAAAAAAAGTATAAATCCCGAGCCGAGGGCGAGTTGGCGACATGATGCACCACAGCCGTGAACAAGTTTACAAGTCCCATGCCACCTGACCGTACATGTAATATTATCCTGCTAAATCACGAAAATAACATTTTCTAGTCTATAGCAAAAACCCAAATAGTGCTATTTCAAACTTATGTTTTTCGGGCTTCATATCTGTCCTCATCGGAAAGCGTAGATCCAAGATCAGACTGCACGTTCCGTGCAGTCTGATCTTGATCTACGCTGTCCGCAAAAGGTCAGTGAGTCGCGATTAGCAGCTTAAGATTATCGTCCACTTTAGGGTATGTTTCATCTACAAATATGCCAATAATTTGTAAAATCATGCAAGGAAAATTACCTTTCTTTCTGTTCTTCCATTTCCAGCTATTCGACAAAGTGAAAGCGAATCTGATGAATCGGGGTCGGATGAAACCTTTGAGCATCAACCTGCTTGTTTCTCTTACGACCAACTGCGAATGCTCGAAGACCTGTATACGATCAGAAAGAGGCCGTCCCGAAATGAACGATTAGAACTGCGTGGAAAGACAGGCTTGACAAGCAGACAAGTACAAATCTGGTTCAAAGTCAGACGATCTAAAGATAAACAACAAAATGCACAGATGCGCAACAATAAAGTTATGAACAGAGGAGGTTTGTATCTAAATTTTGTGGTCCTGTGATTTTAGGACGATGGAAGTATTTTGCCTGACGGGAAAGCGGCAAGGGGAGCGAAGTGAGGGAAAAGACGGAGGGAGGGAGGAAGAGGACGGAGGGAGGGAGAGGGGGGAGGAAGAGAGAAAGAGAGAGGGAGGAGGAGAGAGAGAGAGACAGACAAACAGACCAAGAACCTATATGTACAACGTCAGGGGATATTGGTTGGTGTATATGTAAAGATTGGACAGCCTCGAAAGAACGAGCCAATTTTTCTACCATGACTATTACATTTTCCTTCCAGCCCTCTGTTTTTATAAAATACATGTAATACAATCCAGTGTAATGTAGAGAAATGACCCTCCCCTACAAAATGACCCATGAGTCATTTCACTACGTAGAGGAATGACCCGGGTCATTATTCTACGTAGAAGAATGACCCTTTTTGGACATTATCTACGTAGAGGAACGACCCGGGTCATTTCTCTATGTAGTGAAATGACCCATGGGTCTTTTCGCTACGTAGTGAAATGACCCATGGGTCATTTTGTAGCGGAGGGTCATTTTTCTATACATTACACTGGCACATTCGACATCTCTTAGGGACTATATACAATCACTATTTTGAATCGAATCCTTTTATATTTGTCTTATTCTAGATAAACGCAATTCTCGACTGGCTAAACAACTTGGTTTAGTCAATCAAGAATTGTGTTTCCTTGAAATCTAGAATATTCACATAATTTACGCAAAGCATATCGTTAATTCTTAAAGTGCTTTTCACCACTATAGTTACCTTTGCGTTCAGTGTAGATCAAGATCAGACTGCACATTTTGTGGAGTCTGATCTTTAATTTACACTGTCCGTTATGCTGAAATACTAACGACAAAAGAAACTATGACATTTCATTTATTTTGGTCTTATTCTAGACTGAAATGGTACACGGAGTTAAGGATAGGATACCGTACAGGGAATCTTGTAACAACGCCTTTTTTGGGGCGATGGAAGCCGATGTTATAAGAATACCATTAGGGTGCCCATCCGTAATTTTGCGCTTTACCAAACGACAAAATTTTAGACTGGTCCAAATAGAAAGCACTTGCAAACATCATTCAAAAAATGAATTTTATTTCCAGCAGGGTAGAAAGCATTGTGGGAAAAGGAGAAAATGCTGGTTACCAGCATTTTCTCATTTTCCCACAATGTTTTCAAAAGGCTTCCATACTCAGGGTCGTAAAAACCAGGGGTTGTTTGGTAAAGGGTTAAGGGTCAAAGTAGCTGGTGAATACAGCTCCAAGTTTCAACATGGCGGTTTTATTTAGAACTGTTCATTTTCAGAGTTATATTCTAACAACTCGTGGACCACAAAAACAACTCCATCCTGTACCATGCAATCACCTGACAACAGCTTCGACCTGTACTGTCCACTGGATTTCATGGACCCACACTCGATGCCACCCAACATAGACCTTTGTCCGTCTGATATTTGTAATGGCGAAGTTTTAATTGGAAAACATAACGTCCGTAATGGTATGAAAGACCTGGGTCGTGACATCACTTCCGCTCATTACGTCACAAATGATATGACAGGCTGGCTGACCACTGTTTGAATAGAGCTGTCTTTTTCGCAAAATTGTTTCAAACACATTTGCTCTTATTTTTATTATAAATTCACTGTTTTTAACAAAAGTACATGTAAATGTGCTAATGTTTGTAAATAGAGCTACAGAGTTTATCATAAAAACATGAAAATTTGAAACAAAACTTGTCATTTTTATCATTCTTCATCCTTCACGTCTAAATTAAAGCCTGCAGATCGCTTTCGAAAACACTGTGGCAAAACGAGAAACTCGCTCTATGTGCAATGTGGAATTTTTTACTTTGCAAACCTTTTTTGTATAAAACTTTAACTATCCTCTGTAAGAAGTTTTAATGCATCTACAAGAAATATCGATCCATTTCAGCCAGTGCAGTCACTGCAGTGCGCGCAGGCTGACAAGGATAGACATTTCTTGTTATTGGTTAATTTTCTGCATATCAAAGAACCAGTCTACCTTATGATTCGATTGGTTGATTGACACGATGGATTTTATTGATCCATAATTATGTGATGACTTGCACGAGGTATAATATCCCCTTCTTTCCAGAGCGTAGACTAACTCTACACCGAAGTATTAACTCTTTACCACACAATCCCGACTTTAAACAACCCTGAGAAAGAAGCCTATAGAAAGCATTGTAGGAAAAGGACAAAATGCTAGTAACTAGCATTTTCTCCTTTTCTTACAATGTTTTCTACCCTTCCTAAGACAATTTCAATTTTTGAGCCATGAAAGTTTATCGTGTTGTCTGCAAATGCTTTGAATTTTGACTGGTCTACAATATTTTTCGCCCGCCCGGTAGGCTCAGTGGTGAGCGTGTCGGACTCATGACTTGGTGGTTGTGAGTTCGATACCCGGTTGAGGCGAACTTTCTTTCCGGCGTATTTTCGCCTCTCACCTCTGCTGAAGCATGTGAGAAAAGTAGTCGGTGGCTTTGGAAAGAAAGTAGTGTAAGTACCGGTGTGAGAAAGCCAGGAAACACATGTGCGTCACCGACCGCCATGATATGACCTTAGGTGTTAAAGTGGCGTTAAACCCCAATACAACCAACCAACCAACCAACAATATTTTTCATTAGGTAAAGAGTAAACTTCCCTTTTTTCCAGAGCATAATCCATTTATATTTAAATTCCAAAATCATCTTTATCTTGAAAAGTTGTTTACATCTACAGCAATTTGATTAAGGACAAAGTAAGTAAAACAAAAATCTCAATCACACATCAGATACTGTTTTATAGAGACAAATAATTAACACCAAGACAGGAATATAGTTCATACATGAACCATGCTCTATGGAAAAGGGGGCTTAATGCATCTCCAAAATGTTTCGTCCCATGTCAGCCTGCCAAGTTCTCAAAGGCTGACCTAGATCGAAACTTTTTACTTTTGGTAAACTTTTTGCATGTCCAAGGACCTGTCTACCTGGTGATGCATTTGATTGTGAGACAAAGTTCATTCTATGGATCTGTAACTATTTCATGAATTGATTGGTATACATTTTTAAGGAGGTTCAATAAACCCCCTTTTGTCAGAGTATGTATGCATTCTGAATACGATGTTTCTGACTTCTACACGGCGCAGTGGTAAGGTACAGGACCCGTAAAAGGGAAATTCCCGGATTGAGGATTACTGGAAGCATTCGGCTTTCCATGGTCAAGGCACGTCAAAGTCCTGATCCTTGTAGTTGTGGAACCAAGGACATTCGTGAATGCTGGAGCGCGTGGCCGTGATATAACTGAAATAATTCTGGAAGAGGGGCAAGACAGCATTTAGTCTACCTGTTTACGAGGATAAAAATTTTGCATCTCCTAAATCGAAAAACATTTGCGTTCTACCTTATGGACTCTGATTCACCTTTTAGGCTTGACGGCCCGCACATTGTGTGTGGTTTGATCTCGATCTTTGTCTCCTGTGAATGGGTCTGTTTTCGCATAAACTAATTTTCAGCCAAAATAGAAGGGCAGAGCCATAGATATGGCTGTCATAGAGGGAGGAGGTCGGTTTAGCAGCATCTACGCTAGCCATGGATGACGATCACAGCGTAGCTCTAATTTTATAATACGCCATGTCATTGATTGCAGTCTTTCTAAATGCACCAATGATGTTTTACATTTGCAGTCCATCATCAGCAAAACATGAATAAGAACAGCGATCGTGGGAGAGAATAGTCAGGGTCCGCATTCACCAACCATTCTTAAGAACATTCCTAGTCTTATTCTTCGAAATTTTGTCAATGTGAAAGTAACAGAACTTAGCCAATCATATTAGTTCTGCTACTTTCACAGTCACGAAATCTTGAAAAATGAGACAAAGAACGTTCTTATGCATGGCTGGTGAATACAGACCCAGATGTGCTTGAGATCATTACTTAAATATATCGGTGAATACTTTTGCATATCATTCAACCCTTATCCTTCTACAAAACTTAAAAAAAATGTGAAACTTTCAAGTCGGTAGCAAAAAAAAACCCCAAAAATAAAGCTATTTCAAATATATTTTTTGGAAAAAAATGTCCTTATCTGTCAGTGTAGATCACAGATCAGACTGCACATTCAGTGCAGTTTAAAGGTAAAAGGAAATTTTAGATACATTCCAGCACCAGATGATGGCCCATCAAAATACGTGGGTAGATTTTGCCCAAAGTGTTATGTTACGCGACGTTTAATTGGTTTTCAGTGATGTTATCAAGGTATAACTATCAAAATCTAATAGGCCGCGTATCACACGGATCACAAATTTCGACCCGATCAGCCACAGTCGAAGAAAGCAACACAGTAGTCATCATCCTTGGTTAGCGAAGATGGTCTAGCAGAAAACCATCTAATTCTCAGGTCTAAAAGACCAAACGAAAAACAAACGGAACCAAAAAAAAATAATATAACAAACGAAAACAAAACAAAAAAAAAAAGCTGAGGTAGAAAAATCCGCCATGATCGTGACTACATCACTCAACTGTTATACTTCTACTATTGTCCACATCCTTGTGACCCTTTCGAACTATACGGTATATATTAGCACACATAAATAACGAAGCACCAACGAACAGTCCTATCCCTCCCATGTAAAATCCTTCATTGTAGCCTCCAAACGTATCCTTGAACAGTCCTGGAATAAAACATACAAGGGGTGCGTTAGATATTAGAACACTTGTCATAAATGCATGGGCAATGCTCTGTGAAAAGGGTGTTTAGTACATCTGCAAAAAGTATGATTTTAAGCCCATTTTACCAGACTGCCACATGGCTTTGGCTTTTTCAGCGCTCTCCGAGTGTATTGTTAGAACACTAGATACTAGTCATTTCTTAAACTGTTTGCCAAGGCGAATCATGTTTATTTGATCAACAGAACCAGTGGGAAGGTTTTCTCTCACTTTCCATGAATGTTGACCTTTTGTTTGTCATTTGTAAATTGTTTAAATTGATCGTGAAACAAACCTTTCTTATTTAGTGACAAAAATAGAGAGAGAAAGAGAGCGAGAAAGAGAGAGAGAGAGAGAGAGCGCAAGCGAGCGAGCGACGGTTTTAAATTTTTCGGCATTTTTTTTCTGTCTAAATACAATCGGTTATCACCAGATCTGAAAATCAGTTGAAAGCAGGTTTTCACAAACACTCTTTCTTTAAGATACTAGTATTCAGTTTTATAAACCCGAATTGCTTGACTACGTACATGTAGATGCACGAAAAGAAATGGATCTTTTTGACAACATCAATATCTCCACTTACCACACTTATCACCTCAGTTCATAAAAATATTGATGTAAAATTGATGGAGAACAAAGTTAATGATAAGGAAATTGAAATTCTATATACTATACCTGAGAAGGTCGGGCCTATCAGCGATCCTACTCCTTGAAACAGGAGAAGCAGTCCGAATGAGGCAGCCATTTTTTCTACACCTATAACATCTACAACAATAACAGTTTTCTGTGACGTGTAACATCCCATCAACACACCATACGTAATGGCTATTGCAGTAAAGCCATGAAAACTGGAAACAATCGGCACTGTCATCGATACAATACCCAGACCATACAGCACAAAGTTGTACACAAGTAGACGATATGGCTTTACTGTACTTAAATCAAATATAAAACCTGAAAGAATTCTTGCTATCGTATCAGATAGTCCCATTATAGAAACAATCCATGATGCCCCCGCGTCAGATATACCTTTACTCTTCGCTAAAGGAGGTACAAATACTAATGTTATAAACAGCGACATGGTATACGTAAAGGTCGCCACACATAATGATAAAAACAAAAAATCTTTCAACAAAGAAAGTTCTATCAGCTTCAGTTTCTTCTTTGTGTTGTCCTTTGTCGAGAAGAATGTTTTTAACTTTGACAATCTAGAGTTCGTGGATGAACTTTGGTTTTCGGACTTGATGTCCGAAGATTTCTTTTTCTCCTGTACTCGTTCCTGCTGTACCGGGTCCCGGGGGTTGAGGAGAGAGTCTGTGACGCCAGATTTGTTATTTAAAACCGTTACTCTGTGAAATAACAATAAATGTAATGATGAACTTGTGTTTTAACTCTTTACCACACGACAAAATTTTAGACTGATTCAAATTGAAAGCATTTGCAGACGACAAAATAAAGGTGACTGAAAAATTGAAATTTGTTCTGGGAAGGGTAGAAAACACTGCGAGAAAAGGAGAAAATGCTGGTTACCAGCATTTTCTCCTTTTCCCATAGTGTTTTCAAAAGGCTTCTTTCTCAGGGGCGTCAAAAGTAGGGATTGTGTGGTAATGGGTTAAATGCAAAGATACACGTTTCGGAATCTATTGGGACCGACTTTCAATAATTTCAATGTGATTTTTTTAACAATTCAATGTGATTTTTTTTTATACAAAAGATAGAAATAGAGGGTCCACAGCCTCTATTTCTCATCTTAACAGACTGAAGCTGCCGATATTGGCCGAATAGCCTATACTAAAACGTCGATTTACTGATGACTTAGTGGGCCTACAGCCCCGTAACTGTCATATTACCAAACAGACGCGGCCGCCAATTGCCACGACGAAAACGTCGATGTTACACGATATTTACTGATGACTTAGTGAGCGTACAGCCCCGTAACTGTTATATGACAAGACAGAAGCTGCCGAGATCGGCCGATCTGCCTCGACGAAAACATCGATGTTACACGATATCTACCTATGAGTTAGGGGGCGTGATCTTTAACCCTTTATCGAACGACAAGTATTTAGACTGTTTCAAATTGAAAGAACTTGTAGACGGCAAAACAAACGTAAAACTCAAAAATTGAAATTTGTTTCTAGTATGGTAAAAAACGTTATGGGAAAAGGAGAAAATACTGGTTACCAGCATTATCTCCTTTTTCCACAATGTTTAAAAAAAACTCCTATTTCAGGGTCGTAAAAACAAGGGATTGTCTGGTAAAGGGTTAAGTAAAATTCATTTCTGGTATAACTTACACATATCTTATTCAAAGTTAAAGTTACAAGACGCCAACATTCAAATGCGATTGATCTTGTAGACTGGTTTACATTGAAAGAATTTGCAAACGACAAATTACCTCTGTTTTTACACAGCTGGCTGATTTTACAGACTTTCAAATTTCAACAGCGTTTTTCTCTCTAGCTGTGGGGACGTATCTTTAAAGATAAATAAGTACAATGTTGGTTACTTGATTACTTTTGTCTTGGTTTTATCATCAGCATCCGTTTGTGTTTTTCAATAGGTCTAAATATGGCTCCACAAATGAAAGTTTCCAGCGTCAATCCAGACAGAATAAACATGGCACCTCTGTAGTCGTACAACGTAAACAGCCACTCTGTCAAGTAAAAATTCACCCTTTTTACCCAGCAGGTTTAAAAAAAAGTGCAAAGTTCAGGTAAAAAGGCAAATGAAACGCGTCGACGCTAGTCATAATATTTATGTTAAACACTTAATCATCAAACAAATATAGAAAACGCAATACTTTCTTCGTCCTACCCACCCGAAACAAAAGAGTATGAGGTTATTTAATATGCATGGGTACGACACTATGATGTCATTTAACATTCTTGGGTACAATACTGAATTCTATTGGATGAGTACACTGCAGAACCAGTCTATATTTTGGAAGAGCCGACAACAGTGTACGAATCCAATTGAATTCAGTATTGTACCCAAGAATGTTAAATGACCTCTTTATTTCACACTTCCGTATTGGCTCTATTAATAAACGACAATGACAGGGCCATTTCAATTTGAATAATTAAAAAAAAAAAATCAAAAGAGGGTTTTGAAGTTGCTCTTTTACAACGGATTTCGGTAGAGTGCTCTTTCGGTCCAATATCGGTATTCGAGACTCTGGCCTCGTTTTGATTTTATTTCACACCTACAATTTAACGTCCAATGAAATCGCTTTGATACTACCATGAGAGTACGGAATATCTTAGCCTATATTAGAAGCTGTAGAGTCTATTATGGATTTTTTAGAATGAGGAAAGTGTTCAGTACGGTTTTCTCAGAACGAGCTTAAAGTCCATTACAGATTTTTCAAAACGAGGCTACAGTCCCGAATATCGATACCGAAGGGTGTGGACTGTTATTGGTGAAGATTTCAATTGAGGGCCCCTCATGATTGAATGGCTTTAGCAACCTCCAGTTTAACTCATTACCACACCAGACAATTTTGGACTGGTCCAAATTGAAAGCATTTGCAGACGACAAAATAAAGGTGACTGAAAAATAGAAATTTGTTCTGGAAAGGGTAGAAAACACTGTGGGAAAAGGAGAAAATGCTGGTTACCAGCATTTTCTCCTTTTCCCACAGTGTTTTCAAAAGGCTTCTTTCTCAGGGGCGTCAAAAGTAGGGATTGAGTGGTAATGGGTTAACCAAGTGATTGCTTACACTAAGGGAACAAAACATCGTATAAGGAGGTTGCTGGCAAACCGTACTTAAAGGGTCTAAACAATGATTTAAGTTTAAAAGAAAAAGAAAAGGAAATGATACAATAGCTGGGTATAGGATCAACTGTTACCAAGGAGACTTAGGAGTTACAAATCACTTGTTAAATCTTTTACTATCACGGATACAGATGTGGACAGCAGCAAATATAATCTGGTTATCAAACAAATTAAATTTTTCATCACCATATAAAATGGTTTGGAATGTTAAGTTTGTTATACACGGAGACCGCTACAGCTATTGATAATCTGGCGGGTATAATTTGAATTTTCTTATCGCCAAAATAATAAATAATACACTCGATTATTCTGAGATCATGTAAGTAAAATCGAACCTATAAATGGCGGGAAAGCCATGACACCAACCCCGCCTCCTGCCGCTGCGATTCCTGTCGCCAGTCCACGACGCTTGGTAAAATACTTTGTGAGGATAATCAGGGATGACGTGTACATGAGACATTTACCAAACCCTAAAAGTATGCAGTATGACATGTATATAACTCTTTAAGAGAAGACCATATTTTAGACTGTTCCAAATTGAAAGCATTTGCAAGTGACAAAATTAAATTGACTCAAAATTGAAAGTTATTTTGAAAATATTGTGGAAAAAGGAGAAAATGCTGGTTGCCAGCATTTTCTCCTTTTCCCACAATGTTTTCAAAAGGCTTCTTTAACAGATTCTCGGAAACCAGGGATTGTTTGATAAACAGTTAATGACAATGTTGTTAGATCCAACATAAAAATGCAGAAAACAGTACAACAACTACAATAATAATAATAATAATAATAATAATAATACTGTAATAACATATAAACAAAAAGAACTTGAGAAAGGAGGATGCAGGTTCGATCCCCGGCTCAGCCAATTTCCTTCCGTGGATTGACGTTATGTATAGCATTGCGACAGAATTTATTCCATCCCCACCGCTGACCATTGTTTCCACGATGGTTAATTGGGAAAGCAGCTGGTGGCTTGGAAAGAATATAGTACAATGAACTGGTATAAAGAAATTACATGAAAGCATGGATATGTGTACAGGCCGCCGCGATAAAACAAAAAAAAAAAAATGTCAAAACGGTGTTAAACACAATACAAAATAATACAACATGTACCGCTTCAATGGCTTATACCACTAAACGACTCGATCACTAAATATTTATAATGCACAAAATTATATATTGCTCACAAACTTAAACAATGACGTTTTACCTGTTTTTACCACCTTCAAGCCTTCAGTGTTTTATCTCTAGTCAAATAATAAATCGTGCCGTATTACATTTACGGCTCCTTGCTGACGTTGTACGTTGAAATTCTCTGCAAAAGTTATGTGCAGAATGCCCTAGAATTAACCCTATTCATTTTCAAGTCATATAAACGAACTTTAGCGAAAAAGATCAATTTAAAAGCAAAAGAATAAACGTTCCTTACCTACAACAATACTGAATGTCACATACAGAGGATAGATGGTTTGTACATATGTTGAGATGAGCATTCCAACAAAAGATAGAGCTGTCCCGAAATATACAACATATCTGCACGAATATCTCTCTGAAAGACCACTCGCTATCGGTGCTAAAATAGATGATATAAGAGGATATTTTTTTTTCGGTGAAAGATCGAAATTTATTTCATCGAGTGAACACCATCGGTAATACTTTCACTCGTGACGAGTGAAAATATTACCGATGGTGTGCATGAGATGAAATGAATCTCGATCTTTCCCCGAAAAAACCCCCAAACATTCTATATATTTCATGCTTTAACTCATCCCGAATAGCAACGCATTACAATATTACGTCAAGCGCGAGAAATGTAAGGTAAATGACGTCATATTTCCATCTGGTTGCAAGACACGCACAATTTACCTAGGCAACAAGAACATAAAAATCGGTATTTTCCCTGGTTGTACCTGTGTAATATCGAAAAATATTTTCACTGTTATTTCTCGATATCCTACCGGAAAGCATGAAATAAAATAAGATCATTCGTTATTTCAACAAGTTCTACAAGACAGAACTCTATGTTCTATTAATCATCTGAGGCATCCCGAAATGTACCTACTATTGCCTCCTGAATTGTGTGATTCATAGCAGTTTGCCAGGAAAATGCTTAACTCATTACCATACAATCCTGACTTTTGACGGCTCTGGGGAAGAGGCCTTTTGAAAACATTGATGGAAAAGGAGAAAATGCTGGTAATCAGCATTTTCTCCTTTTCCAACAATGTTTTCCACCCTTCCAAGATCAAAATTTTGAGTCACATTTATTATGTCATCTACAAATGTTTTCAATCTGAACAAGCCGAAATTTTGTCGTTTGGTAAAAACTTGTTTTTAAAAGGTGCTAAATATTAACGACAAACGGACCATAAATGTTTGTGTCTCCGATAAATGTATTGCGTTCTTCTATAAGATATGTAATCTCCATAATCCATTACCACATAATCCCTACTTTTGACGACCCTGAGAAAGAAGCCTTTTGAAAACATTGTACGAAAAGGAGAAAATGCTGGTAACTAGCATTTTGTCCTTTTCTTACAATGTTTTCCTACTCTTCACAAAACAAATTTCAAATTTTGAGTCGTTTTTTGTCGTCTGCAAATGCTTTCGATTTGGACAAGCCTAAAATATTGTCGTCTGGTAATGAGTTCATCGGATATGTCTATCGACAACGAAGGAGCCTCTCATGGTGACTCAAAACTGACATTAGAACGGTAATACATAGGTTCAGGGTCAGTATTCACTAACCACTCTTAAGAATATTCTTTGTCTAATTCTCAGGGAATTTTTAAAACTGTAAGTATAACAACTTCTGATAGGCTAAACCTGGCAGCCTGATCTTGGATCTACACTGTCAGCTTTGCACAAACACTTTGGACTAGACCAACCTCAAAATTGTGACTAATTTGGATCTTATTTTTAAAACGAAAATATATTTTGGGTTTATTTGACGCTTTAACCCTTTATCCCATAGGGCATTTCTATGGTATCTCTAATTGACCCTAAACAACAAGGATGAAGCCGTTTCTTATGTGTATATGACACCTTTTAATAGCACTGAAAACATAGTGGCAATAGGTGAAATTGCTCGAGCAATTTCACCTTTTGCCACAATGTTTTCCAAAGGCTCCTACAAGCAATGCGTAGAAATTAGTATCTATGGAGTAAAGGGTTAAGAGTTAAGAGTGGAGGTAAATACGGGACCTAGGAACAATTACCAGGTACAAGATGTACTGTGGATAACAAGGAGAACACCCAGGCTGTAGTGACTGCTTTCTCCTCAAACTTTTCCAGAAACTTGATGTACAAAACACCGCTTGACTTTAAAAATCCACCTGTAAATACAAGTGCCATAATAACGATTAAATACGTCAATAACATAACAGTAATGTCATCAACATGAGGACAACGATTACCTTCAATCGTTCACCTGAGTCAATTGAAAAAAGTTTAACTTATATTTTTTGTTTAACCTTGAGAAAATTTAAACAATTTCTGTTTCGCTGTTTGGAGCGGTTACCACAAAAACTGCTTAGTTTTAATTGAAGCTATAGCTTCTCCAAATCGGGGAGGGTTGAATGGTTTTGTAAGACGCAACAAATACATGTAGCATTAGTTGGACATTCTTTGACCACGGCGGTATGATTTGAGCACTTTTTCATGGAAAAACATTAGATAAGGTTAGACTCTAGTGTACATGAGTATTAAAATCAAAGGCCAAGTGGTTCAAGTAATATTGGTTATATAAAACCACGCCTTACATAACAATATTACCTAAAATCAAACTAACATTCCATTTGACGCTGGATATATGAAACATTTTACCTATAGGATAAAATTTGGACACTGTTGGTAGAGGTTTATCCGGAGATACTACAAGTCAGTCATTAATGTTTATGGCAAATTGGTAAAGAAAAGAAAGATTTGTTTGGTCTTCCCTTATGCTTTATTTACACATCAAAGTTCTGCGGAAAGATTCTTTTTATTCATGGTCAATCATGAGGAAACCCTGGCAAAAGGTTAAAACTTACCTGTAAAGAAAATTACAAGAAATGTTCCCACAGCCACTGCCCAGCCCCATCCCCCATCAATTTCCGGTCCCGTCGATATAGTCTCCTCTATCTGCACTGTAGGCTCTTCACAAATATCGTCCTTTGTCCCTATGATATCCTTATCCTCGCTCGTGCCATTGTGTAACTCAGCGGTATCGGCATTTATCTGACCATTGACGTTTTTCTGATGGTCATTCATTGTTCACAGCTACTTTCCCTAGCGTGTTTCATTAATTGAAAGTGTCCATCAATACCATCTCCACTAACAGTATAAATTTGGCAGGAAATATCCTGCAAAGAAGGAGTAAACTTGTTTCTAGATTGATTCATTCTTTACATATACGATTTCAGAGCATAAATCATGGTACTATGGGTTGTTATAAAAATTGATATTTATGGATCCTTAATTATGTGATGACTTGCTTGGTATCATGCATCACAGATATTCATTAAACCCTTCATATAAATCATGGCCTGCAATACGTGAACATGTGTATTCGGACATTGGCGTAAAATTTCGTCTCGGATCAGCCTGCGCAGTCCGCGCAGGCTTATCCGAAACGACACTCTCCCTTTTTATGTGATATTCAGTTTTGAACATGTCAAGGACAAAATGTAATGTAGCGGTAAAGTGTGGTCTCTGATTAGCTTATTCGAGATGACACTTTACGCAAATGTCCGAATGCCCCTTTTCGCATGTAGCAAGCCAGATTATTAGTTTTAATTCCTTATAATATTCCTACTTCTTGTCTCAGTCGAAATCTAGCATAACTCCGCAATTCAGGAATTACAGTCCTTTGATTGCATCCATGGTCCACTTGACCCCTAAGCTGCCAAGAACGATTTAACCACATTTAGAGATCAGTGTAGATCAAGATGAGACTACATAGAACGTGCGGTCTCATCTTGATCTACACTGTCTGGTAAGGATTTCTCTTTCTTAACACTAAGTTTCATATAGCATAAAATCGAGTGGATTCTACTAGATCTATCGGTTTGAAAGTTTCATTTAATTTACCTAGCAGATTTAGGCCAAGCATCGGGAGCTTAGTAGGCAGACCACAAGACTTGATAACAGGAGGTCACTGGTTTGATGCCCGGCTCGGCCAATTTCTGTCCGAGGATTGACGATAGTCATTATGACAGGATTCATTTTTCTCTCAATGATGACCAACCACTCTTTTGACGAAAGTTATGTAGGTAAATAGCCAATGGCTTGCAAAGAATGTTGTGCGGGGTACTGGTAAAAGAAGCTCGAGGAAGGCATGGGTAGGTGTACTAACCGCCGAGAAATAATGCTGAAAACTGCTGAAAACGATCAATCATCGACAGATTTGGGGTTAAATGCTTCGATTTATGATATGGCTTGCAACACGCGAATAAGGGTATTCGAACATTTGCGTAAAGTGTCGTCTTAGATCTGCATGCGCAGTTCGCACAGGCCAAGTAGGCCTACCAGATGGTACTTTTTAACTACATAAGATTTTGTTCTTCAGTGGTCTTACACAAAACAGAAAATTGCATAATAAAGGCATGTGGCGTCTCGGATTAGCCTGCACGGACTGCGCATGCTGATCCGAGACGATGGTTTACGCATATGTCCGAATGCCCCTCTTCGCGTGTTACATGCTATATATGTTCCAGTCATTGAGTATCGAAAAAGCAGTGATAAAATAGTCGCTGTGCTAAGAAAAGATGCCAGTTGCTTAGGAAATACCCCAGTGTTTTATTTACAGTATCCTGTCATTAAAAATTAGGGCATATTGTACTAAAGTGAAAGAAAAAAGCATCTTCTAACTTACCTCTGTCAGTTGATTCATTGTCATAAGTGGTCCATGTATCGCTCTATGAAATGTTGTAAATCAACTTACTATATAGTCCTACATATTTAGAAATCTCGTATTTTTACCGTTTTATAAACTAAAATTACTACTACAAACTAACCGTACTTCTCACATGGGAAACCAGTTAACATTCCATTAGTTCAATTATATAATTGCTTGTGTAAGAATACAGCTTTAAATTCACGTAACGTAACGAGATATTTTACCTTGGTGTGAATAATTATTACATGTACATATCAATGATATTAATTACTAAAATAACTATATGCATACCTCTAGTACTATGACGGGATTTTTCAGATAATACGTTCATACACATGTGGTCCTAGCATATTGTAATTTGTGTAAAGGAGTGACCTTTCCCATGCGGTCAATATTAACTCTTCACCTTTTGGCTACAATCCGCGACTTACGGACCTTTTGCGGACAGCGTAGAATAAGATCAGAATACAAAGAACGTGCAGTATGATCTTAGATCTACACTGTCCGAGAAGAAGATACATGTATATTTCCCCCAAAATACTAAGGTTTCTTAATTATCGGCTTAAAAGTTTCGTTTCACTCAGCGGGATAAGGGTTATCTTTAAACTGACTCCTGCAAAGTTGCAATAGACGGGTTTACATTATCTCCCGCTAGATGGCATTCTATAAATACTCATCTATCTGATATGGGCATCCTGGGTACAGAACTGAACCACTTTCCTACGCGACAAGCGTTACTTTGAATTCAAAACAAAAAAAAAAAGGTTTACCCAATAAAACGCTACCTCGTGCAATTCACTCAACTATGATCACCAGTTTAGAGAAATCTGTTGCTGAAGCAGGTCTCATTTCTCCTCAAACGTATTGATACGTAATTTAAGCTATTTTTAACATTGCTACTTTATAGAGCGTAATATTACAGTCAGCCCGCTTTCGGGGCTAGTAGTGATGCGTCATATAAGACAGTCGAATCTTCGAAGAATATGACATGCGCAGACAACGGACGGGTTTAAAAAATCAAAGCGTTGAGAACACTAACGTGGTTTTTATCGAAGAAACCATTGTGTGGAATAATAATTCGAAAGAAAAGGTAATTAAAATTCAAATAATGGCTTGAAAGTCAGACTGCTAAGTAAATTGATACCTTTGGGGAGTACTCATGGCAAAGTAAGGATTGTTTGTGGATTGGTGTTCTCCCGTTAATCATAAGGAGGAGTCAGTGGTAATATTCCCTCACAATAGGATGCATGATGGACAGAGAGAAACCTTGTGAATATATCGAATAAAATTATGTCTGTACCTGAAAACTAAGATTTTGAAATATCACTGGCCGTTAACATTTAATTCCTAACATTACAATCAATTTTTCGATATATAAATATTCCAATCGAATCGAGTAGCGTGCAATCATGGGATTAACAAGCCATGGGACGAGCTGGTTTTGGAACGAAAAAGCCCAGGACCAATCCGTTTTCTGCGCATGTCATATTCTTCGAAGATTCGACTGTCTTATATGACGCATCACTAGCCCCGAAAGCGGGCGGACTGTAATATTACGTTCTATAAAGTAGCATGGTAGAAAATAGTTTTATCAATACGTTTGAGGAGAAATGAGACCTGCTTTAGCTTCAGATTTCTCTAAACTGCCCATCATAGCTGAGTGAATTGCACGAGGTAGCGTTTTATTGAGTAAACGTTTATTATAGTTTAAAATTCAAAGTAACGGTTGTCGTGTAGGACAGTGGTTCTCTTCTGTACCCAGGATGCCCAAATTAGATAGATGAGTATTTATAGAATGCCATCTAGTAGGAGATAATGAGGACCAATTTTGTATAATTGCGCGAACAGAAGGCTATGAGCGAGTGAAGCTATTATTAATAAAAAAAATAGTACATGTATTTCCACGATCGATGGCCTAACCTAGTGCATTTTAAAATGCCATGTCCAATTACATGTCGAGAAATTCATTTGCCTGAGCGAAATTGCGTTTGATTGTGTTTATTTCCATCAGCTTTGCATAAATACGATGCATGGTCTTCAAAATTCAATAGTGAACTCATAGTGGTATTGTCCTCGGCATACCACAAAAAGGTACAAAAACGTCTTCTTTCCCACAAAGTTTCTATCCTAGAGTAATGTTTCCAAATTTCGACACTCTCCTGTTATCGACACTGCAGCTTTTCTCTGATTACATAGATCTACATAGCTTGCCAATATTCAGAGCTTTTGCAGACGACAAATTAAATGCAGTCTAAAGCAAGAGGTAGATTCTATGCGTTTGATAGGACAGAAAACTTTGTGCAGAAAAACGAAAACTGTCTTCTTGTCTAACAATGTTTTCAAAAACCGTCTTTTTTTCAGGTTGATCGATTAATTGCTTGGTATTTAACGCCGTTTTCAACATTATTTCAGTTATATCGCTGCGGCCTTGCTCCTTTCTTTGCTTTCGTGGAGTCTTATTTTACCAGTACTCCGCACAATATTCTTTCAAAGCCACAGACTGCTTATTCTTAAAACCATTGTCGAAGCAACCGTCAGCGGTGAAAGAGAAATGAATCCTATCGCAATGACTATCATTAATCCTTGGAAAGAAATTGGCCGAGGTGGGGATCGAACCCACGATCCCCACTGTTCTCAAGTCTTGTACGCTACCGACTGAGCTATCTGGGCTCGACAAACTGATAGAACGATGCCTCGCTACTAACAATTATACAGCATATCTGTCACAATGACCCGCATACAAGTCTAGTGCCCATTGGACCTCTCCAATAGTGGTGAGTTTAATGGGCAGACTGTCACAGAATTTGCAGTCAAAACCCATTTTTCTTGCGAAATTGTTTTGATACACAGTCTGTTTCGATATGGGTTTGAAAATAAAGCGAAATAAAAGAAGAGGTGGTTTATTTTTATATCACGAATTTCAGAAAAAAAGAATTGTTATATTAATTTGCCATGGTTACAAAATGACCTCTCAGAAAGATTTAGTTTTCATTAAGCAAATAAAACTAAGCAGAAGAAAAAATAGATAATTTCATTAAAAAAGAGAAAGAAGACCACTGGGCAAGATCATGCGATTTGAAAACGAGGGAAGAAGGTCAAATGACCGTCATGTAAAATATATAAGGTTTCTACGCGGCGACCTTTTTAGTTGTTTATTTACATATACCAAAGTACATGTATATTGAAATTAAAAGCCGAGAAACTATTTCAAAACATCGATGCCGACCTCTCCTGGCTTCTTTTGTAGAGAAGCCAACTTGTGGTTGACAATGCTCACCGTACTTGTACCATTGCGATTCGTTTCCGTCAAAATGTTACGGCAGCACTTCTGTGGCCTGCAAGGTCTCGGCGATTGATCATTTGGGAAAACAGCCAATGGCTTTGAAAGAAACTTGTTCTGAATACTGGTAAAAGAGACTCCAGGAAAGCATGGATTGGCTGCCGCGATATAACTGAAATAATGTTGGAAACGGCGTTAAACACCACACAATCAATCAATCATTACGGGACATTCTAAATTCTAGTTCTAAATTGAATTCCAGGGCCTGTTTTCAGTAACCATTCTTATAAGAGCACTGTATGTCATATTCTCCTGAATTTTCTATTTTTGAGAGTAACACAAATTCTGATTGGTTTAACCATTCGGTTTAGCCAGTCATCGGAAGCTGCATTTCTTTCAAATATGAAAAATCTTGAAGAATAAGACAAAAAATGTTCTTAAGATTGGTTGGTAAATACAGACCCTTTGGTCTAATTCTGATTGGCCTCTAGAAATTACTTAACATGGAAAAGAAAACTTTTGAAAGCTTGATTGATTGATTGATTGGTGTTGTACGTAGCTTCGAATATTATTTCAGTCATATCACGACAACAACTCGCTTATTCGTGTATGTCCTGGGTTTCATCAGTACGTACTAGGTTCTGGATCTGATGTGTCTTGCCCAAGGATACTCCAAAAATAACCAGAGCTTGCAGTGAGGCTTGAACTCAAGGCCTCCGGATAACGAGTCCGACAATTTACCAATGAGCTGAAAATTTGGAATTAAGTTGCAATTATGTACGGTTGATAAATCCGACCACTGATCCTAAAGGCACGGTAGACCTGCTTAGCTTAGCTGAGGAAGTGGCTGTAGATTTCTCAACATGGTAGCCCTGGATTCTGTCTTCACTAGAGACACCAGATTTTTTGTGGTATCCTTGGACGCGACCCTTACGGACTCTAGTCTTTAACAGGGTAACACAGAAAATAAATGATCAAGTATGATGTCCCCATGATATGACCAAAATAGTTTTGAAAGTGAAATGAAATACCTATCAATCAATTACCTCATCTTTTTGGAACATAAGCTTTTGGTCGCCGGTTACGTCAAAACGGTCCTTGGAAAAGAAAAATATAGAAGGAAAAATACAGATTTTGGTAGCATTCCTTTAGAAATAAAAATGAAGGATAAAAAAGCATAATTGTTTCATAAGATTTTTTTAGACATAATATAGTGAAAACATGATAGAAAAAAAAAAACAAGTACACCATATTGTAAGGAATTCAACGATACTGTATACAAATAGTGAAATAAATGGTAAATTGTTACACATACAAAAATACTCTTTACTTCTCGTACATCACCAGTCACAGTTAGGTACAGTTTCAATAGTCAATACCATTTGAGCCTTGCTCTGTGGAAAGGGGTCTTTATTCATTTGGGAAAAGTATCGATTCAGGTCAGCCTGCGCAATCCGTGCAGGCTGACCTGGAACGAAACCTTTCGCTATTGGTCAATTTTCTGTATGTCAAAGGACCAATGTACCTCTTGATTACGTTAGTAAGTTGCATCACGTATGCATGCATCACAGAGAAGCATTAATATCCATTTTGCCAGAGCATGGCTCATTTATATAAGATACGTAAGATACAATCATACCGTCAGGATTTGACTTGCATACATGAGTGTGCATATAGACTTGCATGTTAACTCTTTACCACACGAGAAAATTTTAGACTGGTCCAAATTGAAAGCATTTGCAGACGACAAAATAAAAGAGACTGAAAAATTGAAATTTGTTCTGGGAAGTATAGAAAACACTGTGGGAAAAGGAGAAAATGCTGGTCACCAGCATTTTCTCCTTTTCCCACAGTGTTTTCAAAAGGCTTTTTTCACAGGGGTGTCAAAAGTGGGGATTGAGTGGTAATGGGTTAAATAAATGGTTAGTATAGTTTAGGCGAATTCAGAACATCCTCTTCACTTGCAAAACTACATCGTCTAAAGACATATAATCAAACAGAGTTAAATTTCGGAAAAACAGAAGAAATAACCTGTGTTTATCAAGTTTTGGAGAATAAGACAAAGAATGCTCTTAAGAATGATTGGTAAGTACGGACTCTGAACGTTATCAAATGCACTATACTGGGTACAGTGCATATGTACATTTACCGTTGTTGCGACTTATGAGGCACAATGAATAATCCACAAGGGCGATAGCCCGAGTTGTTTATTCATTGCGTCTCATAATTCACATTGTGGTTTATTGAATTATAAAGAAGATTGTTTCTAGTCTAACATGTGCAGCACATAATGAAAAGAAAACAAGCTCATACTTACAGTACAAACTCGGATGCAAATTATATTTCATTGAATAACTTACTTATCTCAGACAGAATGACGTCGATCTATATAGAATGACTTCACTATATATCTATGGAATAACGTGGATTCTAAAATGATACGTGAATTCGGCTCCAGGTATTAATAAACACAGTGCAACGAAAGCGTAGTAAAATCTACGTTATTCTATGTAGAATGACGTCATTCCATATAGAGCGACGTCACTCCGTACAAATAGAGAATAATCAACTGGTTATTTTTGATATGAAAAATATCTCACGAGGATGCGTTGTTAGGCGTTGAAAAAACGAGTGCGCAGCACGAGTTTTTTTAACGCCTTACGACGCGTCCGAGTGAGATATTTTTCATATCAAAAATAACCAGTTGATTATTCTATTTATTATATACCTTATTAACATCATTATTTGTAATGTTGCGTTTGAAAGTCGAAAAAATTGTAGTCGAAAAAAAGGTAGTTCCCAAATGACGTCAGGAAGTGAAAGTTGATAACGTCACTAGTGATGATATCAAAATTTATTACACTGGGAAATTCCAGGATTTCACTGCTAGGTATATAATAAACTAGGTTATTCAATGGAATTCAATCTTCATCCGCGTTTTCACTCTAAATATGAATTTGTTTCCTTTGATTAAGAGTTGGTCATATTAGAATCAAAATAATTTTCTTTCTGTCCTGGTTTATCATTCAATAAACTTTGTGAGTTATGAGGCGCAATGAATAAACCAATCGGGCTATTGCCCTTGTGAATTATTTATTGTACCTCATAACTCATAACTGTAGTTTATTGAACGATATGTAAGATTATAATATACCTAAAGTTTTCAGATTCAAAAACGTGCAAAACGCTTTGAATTGGAACTGGAAAAGACCACACCTGTATCTGACAGTTATGGTCTATGTTTAAGTAATCCGTGTGCGGACTACTTTTTTCAATTAGTTTCCGATCTTATTGGGTGAAAACGTTGTAACATTCATGCCCTTTTCCTTTAATTTCACCAACTTTACAACTGTTAGTTTAAATTTCTCACCATTTTCGAATAAAATTTGCAATAATTGCAAAATTTTCTTATAAAGGGTATAGAAGGGATGTGATGAAGTAGTAAGTTTCCTTAGGGTATGCATTTCCTTCTCGCTGCGTGGGAAATGTGGATGCATAAGGCGGCCTTTTGGTCCCATACAATTACAAGTTTCAGGAACGTCGAGACGACTTAAAGTTCGTTCCTACTGGGCACATATCAATTGTTTTCATCGCATTTTTTATCGGGCTCAGTGAACATTTCGACACCACGTTGAAATTTGATAAGAGGAACAAAACAATGATGACACGGTACCATACGACAGAATTTTAGTCTCATCCAAATTCAAAACAGTTGCAAACGATAAATCACAGGTGACCGAAAGGATGAAACCTGCCTTTATTGGGTAGAAAAAATTATGGGAAAAGAAGAAAATGTTGTTAACCAGCCTTTTCTCACAATTTTTTTAAAAGCCTTTTTTTTTCTCAGGATTGTTACACCTCAGGATTGTGGAATAAAAGAATAAAATTTATACAGGGCTGAGTAGAAATCATGACATTTAAAACGTTATTGATCGGTCGTATCTTCTTCCTCTTGACTTTCCTGGCGTCTTTGACGTCGATCCCTTATAATCTTCCAGATATTTCCACACAGTAAAACGCAGCCACCGAAAAATATACCAATGCCTCCGAAATAAAATGCCTGATCGTATGTGCCGAAAATATCCCGGAATAAACCTGTAATAGACAATAAAGTGATTTGCCATAAAATTTGGGCGTTAAGGAACGCAATTTGTAGAAGTTGAAGCAGACGGTGCTATTGATACTTAGGGGAATAATGGCCATCTCGTTATTAATGTTTACGACAACAAACCTGTATTTTCAATAATAATGAAGAAAAAGGCTCCTGGAAACACTGTGGGAGAAGAAGAAAATGCTGGTAAAAAGCATTGTCTTCTTTTACAAACCCTTTCAATGACAAATACCTGTGGGAAAAGAAAATGCTGGCAACCAATAGTTTCTTCTTTTGCTGCAGTGTTTTCAACCCTTTCAAAGATAAATACTATCCTATTAGCTACATTTATTGTCGTCTGCAGACACTTTCAATATGGACCAATCGAAAATTTGACGTCCTGTTTGATAACAGTCTTGATTAAGACAGATGGTAATGATTCTTTTAATCTGGTTATGCCAAATCGTCGATTTATTTCGAGAACCTCGTAATTACAGCTTATTACCAGGTGTAGTTACGATGTTTTTTTAAGTAAACCGACGAAATGTAGTTGAATGGATACAATGATGAATGGGAACCAGTCTAAATAGTTCAATTGGTTGAGCACAGAACTTGTGCACGTCAAGTTTCGGGACACTTGACGGTGTGGGTTAGAACCCCATGACGGGTCACCTCAAATTACTTATTATCTCTCGAATGAGACATTAAACCGAAGTCCCGTGTGCGGGTAATTTTCACCGGGCACGCCAAAGAACCAGGCCTGAGTAAGAATTGGTTTCTTCCTGTATTTTTAACTATTCCCCTAAGGCAACTTCTGGGCAGGACGCACATATGGGCAACTGGTCGCCACGATAAACAAACAGAAAACTAATCAATCAATCAATCAGTAACGTAATAATTACATTTTAGCCTTTTATATAGTAAGTTCATGCTTTGAATCAAATTTAAGGTAAGGTATGATAGTATAAAGTTTTAACTACAATAATCCGGTATATTCACTACCCCGAAGAAGAAAGTTCTTGAAAATTCTGCGAGAAAAGGAGAAAAAACTCTGATTACCAGCATATTTTCCTATTCACAATGTTTCCCAAAATCTCCGTCCAAGGGGTCGTCAGAAGCCAAACTGTGTGCTACAATGTTAACCCCTAGGATGCAAGTTTTAGATGTATGTACTTCACTACTTCACTTAACTCTTTCCACGCAATCCCGACTTTTATCGACACAGAGAAAGAAGCTTTATGAAAACATTGTAGGTAAAGGAGAAAATGCTGGTAACCAGCATTTTCTCCTTTTCCCACAAAGTTTTCTTCCTTACTCTACACAAATTTCAGTTTTTGAGTAACGTTTATTTTGTCGTCTGCAAGTGCTTTCAATTTGGACTAGTCTACAATTTTGTCGTTTGGTAAAAACTGAAACCTACGTTACCCACATTACTGCACAGACTGACGAGAATATTGCTGAAAGTCGCGCGAAACTCATACAAACAACTCGAGTACAAAAAGGACAAAACACGCTGAAGTCAAAACACTTACCCGAAATTGTTGGGCCAAACAAAGACCCAAAGCCTTGAAACCCAAGCAAGAGGCCAAAAGAACTCGTCATTTTCTCCAGCCCCAACACATCGACCACCACAACTGATTTCTGGGCAACATAAGTTCCGGCTAGAAGTCCATAACACACAGACACAACAGCGAATCCGAGAAATGATTCCACGGAGGGCATGATCATGGAGACCAGACCAACACCAAACATGACGCCATTATATACCAGCAGACGATATTTCTTCACCTGCTTGAGATCAAGAATAAAACCGGAAGTAAACCTTGCAATAGAATCGCTGACTCCGATAATGGAGACAAGGTAAGACGACTGCATTTGTGTGACACCTTTACTTTTAGCGAGCGGAGGTAGAAAAACGAACGTAGACATCATAGACATGGTAAAGAACATTATGCCCAGACATAATGACAAAAATGGAAAATCCTTCAACAAACTGAACTCAAAAAATGGCTTCTTTTTCTCTCCAGGTTCTGCCTTTTTAAATGCCTGTTTTAAACGAGACACTTTCTGATTAAATATCGACTTCCTCCGAGGTTCGGGAACAATGAACGTGAACTCTGTTGTTGATGAGAATGTGTTACTTCCGTGCCAGTTATCTGCCTTGGTCAGTTCCAAATGTTTGTTACGAGGTTTTCGACCCATTAACTCATCGACGTGCTTGCGTGCGTCAATACTCCCCCGCCTGGCCATTACAACTAAACTGTTAGAAAGGGAAAAAAAAAAGTGGCAAGATATTAATTGTTAATAAACAAAGCAGAAATAAACGATACTGTACTTTAAATACACGAGTACTAGGTACATACATGTGGTATGTGCAAAATGGTACCAGCTTTCGTGGACAATAAATCAGAGGATAATAATTGGAAATATAATGCAAGGGTCTAGATTCGACCACTGCGGTCACATTGAAGCGTATTTTAGCAAGCCGAGGGCTTATAAATTCTAAGAGACACACAAGTGAGACGTCGCAATATAACTGAAATATTTTTGAAATTGTCATGTGGTTTTGTACGGAGTTTCTTGCTTAAAAATCTATGCAAAGTTATTAATTTTACAGAAAGTCAATAAATTACCAACCAAAAGTAGGCTTACCGGTATTCTGAAAGTCAACAAACCATTAGAGATACGAGGTACGATAAAAAAGATTCTTGGTCCATCATATACAGATTCAATACCAAAATTCTGGTAAGTCGGTACTTTAATCTTATAGAAGCCACCGGTTGCAGAAATAGGATTCCGACTCTGTAGATTACATCAAGGATGCCAGTGTATAGAGGAGGCGGGTGTGTCAACTGACTCGAGACGTTCTGCTTTTACAGGACTATACTCCAGCTCACAAGTCGCAGGTTGCTATGGTTGTTGCGACTGAACTCCCTCAAACACCCAATCCCCATTATTATATTCCTCCGGTTTAGCCCCTCCTGGCCTCAATTCGACCCCAAAGCTCAAAACAAACCTTCGTGATAGACAATTCGGAAGCAACGAAAGTGTCAGAGGTATAGTATATGAGTAATTTGAAGACCAGGTAAAAGACTTCTGTTTTGAAAGGATAATCAAACTACATCTAGAACAGCGAATGAAAAAGCGGATCAAGATGTAGGGAGGTTATATTGAAAAGTAATAGCCAAATTTTCCATCCTGGGTATTCCTAAGTAACAGAGACCGGAAACTTTTTATCGTACCTCGCACTTCAGATATCTTAATCCTGAATAGTAAAACAGACTTTTTGTAAAGTTAGTCGTTCTACGCGATGTTTCTAGAGATTCCAACAAGAACATAGGCCTACTTCTTTTTCAATCAGCTCTTTCAAAATGAAGGAGTAATGTCTATCAGTAGACATAACTTACTCGTTAATTCTGCGTGTTTTTGTGATCTTTTTGTGTAACTCGAGTGGTCTGAACAGGGCTGCACACACAAGGGATTCAAGACTGATCGCTGCCAACATCAGCATGGCACCTTCGTAACCGTACGTCCCAAATAGGCCCTCTATATAGGGAAATATCGTTTCTAGGTTAGAGACGAATTCCCCACCCCCTTGTTCATACAGTTCTTTCCAAAGAAGAGGGCCATCATGGGTTACGTTCCTGAAATCACTCACCTGGAGTTTAAGCACTAGATAATTACTGTCTGTGGTTTTTGGAGAATCTGTTTTTTTCTTTATTATCAATTAAGCAAATCAATTAATTAAACATGGTAACCCCTGGCCATGCCGATTCCTACCCTAACCCTAGTCCTAGCCCTAGCTGAAGGGCTATACAAAACTTATGTAAGCTCTGGAACTTCTGGTTCAAGAAATGCAGACATGTCAAACCTGATTCCAATAAAATAGTATCCAAGGGTCCATCTTATCCAATATTTAAGTCAAGCATCTATCTAAATTCATCATTCTATGGAAGTTATTGTAGCAGCATCCACTCTGGTCAAGTTACAATGATACCTTAAAACAATCTTTACTGCTCGCTAGATAGTATTCATTCAACACTTTACCAAGCAATCCTATCTTGTTAACGACCTTTTCGATAACGGCTTCAAAACTTTGTGGAAAGAGTTTTTTCCACAATGTTTTCTACAAAAATGTCATAATTTGAGTCTAAATGTCGAACTAAAAATCGATTTAAAATGCTTCAAAATTCTGTTTTCTGCTAAAAGGTCAAACTATAAATCGAGTAGTTGTTAAGTTATGAAGAGGAATTTCTTAAAGTAAGTGAAACTGGCACAGAACTTCAGATAAACGGAATAATTTTGATTACAAAAATTGAAAATATCAATTAGTCACCAGTAAACCCTATGTTATCCCTCATCGAGACGATTCTAATGAGTACCCACAACATAAGGTTTGGAAGAGAATTAATGGATTTAGAATACCATCACTCTCTATTATCTGGAGCTCGGCTGGCAATATATTGTCGAACGACCAATCACGACGAACACTGTACAATCACAAAGCATCCAGTTAACCAACACAGGTATTTTAAAATTGCGTGGGATACTTCAATAACTTGTGGTTCTACAGACATTGGTGACTGTTTAACCAAAACTATAAATTTTGTCATCTGCCATCTTCAATTGGGAAAAAAAAACAGAAACGGAAAAAAGGAAACATGAATCATATGTCAAAAAATACAGGATTCTTTATTTAGAGAAAAAAGGGCTTATGTTATAAGGCGAGCCGAACATTTTTCCGTGGTGAGTTTAATAAAATTTATCTCAAATGCACACAAATGTCAGATTCTTTTTATCACATAACGACATTTCACAAAATAAAGATCGGATGATGTAAAAACATTCACAAATGCACATGTGGTAATATCCATAAGACCCATTCACTTCTATGTAAAACGTATGTGAAATGACGTCAAAATTGACCTCACATAGATTTATGTGATATCAAACGTGTGTAAGATAACAAAATTCGTACTGGAATATTACACTGAAAACAATGGAGGTTATGTGATAAAAATAATCTATGGTCTACAATGCTGTTCTGTTGGATCGAATGCAAAATGCATCGACTCAGGTCAGCCTGCACAGTCTACATAAGCTGACGTGCGTCAACACTTTCCGATTTTTGTAAATTTTCTACAGGTCAAGAACCAGTATACCTAAGGACTCGTTGTTTGGCAAAACTGATTCATCATAAAATATAGGTGATGTTTTGCTTGGCGTTATTGTAATATCTTGATTTGTATGATGGATCAAAGAGATGCATTTTGTTCCCTTTTATCAGAGTATGGCTAAATCATACTAAATACTGCTCTTATTCTAAATGCCAAGTTTTGACAGAACACTATAGCCTATCAGACAATAACTTTTCATTATTTTTTTAATCCAGAAGTTTTTAAGATAACAAAATAACGTCGTTTTACTTCAAAAACATCGTAACTACAGCTTGATGAAAAGTATGAAGGGCTTGGAAAGACGAACAAAAATAAGTTGAGTTCAAGTTAAATGTCTTGACCTATCAATGAAAAAAATAATCAGAAAGGTTGATACGGATGAAAGGACTTCGATACATATACATATAGATTACTTTAAATATACCTAGTAATGGTGGAAAGGTAAACATCCCAAGACCAACACCGGCTGTTGCGAGACCAACAGCCAACCCGCGTCGTTTGTTGAAATAAGTTGATATAATGATAAGACTGGGTGTGTAGGTCAGGCATCGTCCAAACCCTGAAAATAGGAGAAAGGGTTTGGAGTTGGGATATTCTTTAGCCCTGTGTTTTTTTTCTTGTAATTTATTCTTTTCAAATCAGGGATCCGAACCATTTGTTTACACAATAAACATAAAGGAAGCAACCTAAAAGTAAGTTTATTCCAAATATGATTATTTCATTGCCCTTCCAGCTCTCTGTTGTCGTCAACTTCCGGTTTAGCTAAATGACACACATCCAACGATCTCTTAACGTGTACCTTTTTATATTTGAAAAACAAAAAAAACCGGAGATATTTGCAACAAAACCCAAACAGAAGATCGAGATTTTTTCCAACTTTGTATCTTTGCCACAGATGTTTAACCTATTCTACAATTCATATCTCGAAAAAGAGTGCAAATATCCATGCTTTCCTGAAGTTACTTCTACCAGTACTCCGCACAACATTCTTTCAAAGACATGTTTTTTGTTGAATGAACATCGTTAATACAATACGTATTTTTAGTGTAGAAGGAAATCAGAAAGTACATGTAGGTCGAGTATGGCGGTGGGGAAAACCTCGATCCAAAACTATATTTACTGGTGGTGAGGCTTGCCTAGCCGTCCCATTCCTTACTCAGTTGAACTCCATAATCTGACCATTATCTCGCGCTAGATAGCATTCTACAAACACGCATCTATCGAATTTGGGCTTTCTGGGTACAGAACCGGACTACTTTTCAACGCGATAACTGTTTCTTTAAATTCCAAACTAAAATAAACGTTTATTTAATAAAACGCTACCTAGGGCAATTCGTTCAGCTATGTTCAGTAGTTTAGAGAAATCTGGAGCTAAAACAGGCCTGATTTCTCATCAAACATATTGATAAACGCCATTTTCTCCATTGCTACTTTATAGCGTGTATTACTACAATCCCCCCAATTTTGGGGAGAGTAATTCATCATATAAGACAGGTCGAATCTTCGAAGAATATGATATGCGCAGACAACGTAACCTGAATTGCTGTTAAGTGCTATCACAATTATTACGGATTTAACCCGTTACCACACGAGAAAATTTTAGACTGTTCCAAATTGAAAGCATAATGCAGACGACAAAATAAAGGTAACTGAAAAATAGAAATTTGTTCTGGGAAGGGTAGAAAACACTGTGGGAAAAGGAGAAAATGCTGGTTATCAGCATTTTCTCCTTTTCCCACAGTGTTTTCAAAAGGCTTCCTTCTGAGGGATTGTGTGGTAATGGGTTAAGAACACATATGCGAAGTAGTAAAGGTTAAAATTCTAAGGAAATAGAGATTGGATTCACAAAGTGAAGTCTTTAGCTAAACAACGGTTTGAAAATTTTGGTTCTGTACACATCCAAAGAATTTGCCCACAAAAAATGAAATATAGCCCAAGAACTGGAAGTCTTCTTTTAAAAGGTAGACAACAATATGAAACAAGAGGGCCAAGATGGCCCTGGGTCGCTCACCTGAATTTTTGAGATGACCATAGTCTATTTTTTTTTTGAGGTATTGAAACATTGGAACCAAATTTATAATTTTGCCAAGCAATTTTCAAAAGGTCACCTGTAAAAGTCATTTCGAAATCTGACCATCAGTTTCAAAAAGAAGAATTTTTTAAGAATTCTTCATTTCTGTATAAGAGCAAGTAGCCCCCATCCACGAGAGCCATGTTTCTTGATGGATCAAAATTTACGAACAAGTTTTGAAAAGGGTCACCCAAGGAACATCTCTCTGAAATAATTTCAAAATCTGACCAGGGGTTTCAGAGAAAGAGAATTTTAAAGAATTTCATCATGTCCATATAGTGCAAGTGGCCCCCATTCACAAGAGCCATGTTTCTTGATGGATCAAAATTATATGTACAGCTTTTGGAAAGGGTCACCAAAAGAACATCTCTGTCAGATTATTTTAAAATCTGACCACGGGTTTCAGAGAAGAAGAATTTTCAAGAATTTCTTCATTTCCATATAGTGCAAGTAGCCCCCATTCACAAGAGTCATGTTTCTTGGCCAATCAAAATTTTGCGAACAATTTTAGAAAAAGGTCACCCAAGGAACATCTCTGTGAAATTATTTCAAAATCTGTCCAGCCATTTCAGAGAAGAAGAATTTAGGAATTTCTTCATTTCTATATAGTGCAAGTAGCCCCCATTCACCAGAGCCATGTTTCTTGACCAATCAAAATTTCGCGAACAATTTTTGAAAAGGGTAACCAAAGGAACAAGTCTGTGAAATTATTTCAAAATCTAACCAGCTGTTTCAGAGAAGAAGAATTTTTAAGAATTTCTTCATTTCTGTATAGTGCAAGAAGCCCCCATTCACCAGAGCCATGTTTCTTGACCAATCAAAATTTCGCGAACAATTTTTTAAAAGGGTCACCCAAGGAACAACTCTGTGAAATTATTTCAAAATCTGACCAGCGGTTTCAGAGAAGAAGAATTTTTAAGAATTCCTTCATTTTTGTATAGTGCAAGAAGCCCCCATTCACCAGAGCCACATTTTTTGACGGATCAAAATTTCACGAACAATTTTTGAAAAGGGTCACCCAAGGAACATATGTGTGAAATTATTTCAAAATCCGACCAGTGGTTTCAGAGGAGAAGATTTTTAAAGAATTCCTTCATTTCTGTATAGTGCAGGAAGCCCCCATTCACCAGAGCCACATTTTTTGACGAATCAAAATTTCACGAACAATTTTTGAAAAGGGTCACCCAAGGAACATATCTGTGAAATTATTTCAAAATCCGACCAGCGGTTTCAGAGGAGAAGATTTTTAAAGAATTTGCTAAAAAATTCCATTTCGTTGCCATGGCAACCAGAGTTTTTGATGGAATCAAATTCTGTGAACATTTTTTAAAGAGGACCTCCCAAGGAACATTCCTGCCAAGTTTCGTCCAAATCTGCCCAGCGGTTTAGGAGGAGTTGATGTTTAAAGAATTGTTGACGACGCACGACGGACGACTGACGACGGACGACGGACGACGCACGACGGACGACGGACGACGGACACCGGGTGATCCTAAAAGCTCCCCTTGAGCACGTTGTGCTCAGGTGAGCTAAAAAAGGAGAACCCTTTCCTGCAGTGTTTTCAAAAGGAAATCTTCCTTTACCAAACGACACTACTTTAGGCTTGTACAAATCGAAAGCATTTGCAGACGACAAAATCAAAGTGACTGGGAAAAGGAGAAAATGCTGGTTACCAGCATTTTCTCCTTTTCCCACACTGTTTTTTTCTCAGGGTCGTCAAAAGTAGGGATTGTGGGGTAATGGGTTTAGGTAGTTAAACCTCTGGATTGTCTGATAAAGAGCTACAGTATAGAAATGACATAACGAAAGAGTTGACGATAATGACTTTAAACACTTACCACCCACCACACAATAACTGAAATACAAGAACTGTAAATTAGGAGCGAAGGCGGACAACAAAATGCCGATGAAGCACAGAACGGAACCCCAAAACACTACAGTTCTACAGGTAAACCGATGGCATAATGCACTGGCTATTGGACCTGAAAGACAGATCAAGAAAACATTGACTGTTGGGTAGCAAAGGCAGAGGCGACTTTGAAGGCTAAGGATATTTATCAATTTGAAACGTATGGGCCATGTTCTGGTAAAAAGGATCTTAGTGCTTCTTCGTGACGGATGATACCAAGTAACTTAACATACATGTAAATTATGGATTCATAAAAAAAGATTGTATCTAACAATCAACTTGATCATGGTCTTTTAACATGCGTAAAATTCATTTGCAATAATGTTCGGTCCATGTCAGCCTGCGCGTACTGCACAGCTTAGCATGAATTTTATGAGAGAAACACTTAAAGGAAGCCTAATATATCTGAGGTAATGTAGAAAACGGCGTGAAACGCAGACTCATCGCGCTGCCTGACAACAAAAATAGGTTCAAAATGTGTCCTGTCACGTGATAACGGCCACACTTAACTAAATTAAATATATCGACAAGGTACCGCTTTAAACTTGTAATATAGCCAAAAAAAGCTAACACTTTTAATTTAGAAATCTGATAGACGGACAGGTGAACCAAAAGGCAGCCAAAACAATATTCCATCGCCTCTCAGCGGGGAATGTGCAAAACAAATGGGACATTCGTCGTGCTCTCAACACGTTTTTCAATCAATGATCTTTTTGCAAACAGATTGCAGACTTTTAACTTGCAAAGTCTCGGATACTTGAGTCATCTGTAGCCTAGGCCCTATATTGGGACGCATGCACTTAACCAGCGACAGATACCCTGCTGTGATCAACATTGAACAAGATTTCGTCTAAACAAAAAGCCAGCGGACGCCGTGTTTTAGCATGTTATATTGTCGTCAACCTGTAGGCTTTCGCAACCTTCAAATACTTGTGTCTGTAGTCAGATAAAAGCATGCCGTGATATCGACGACTGGTCTCGATGTATTTAACAAATTACCGAATCACTGAAGACATGAGCTTGCTCTGTAAAAAAGGGAATGTAATGCACCTGTAATAAGTATCGACCCACGTCGTGCTCTCAACACGTTTTTCAATCAATGATCTTTTTGCAAACAGATTGCAGACTTTTAACTTGCAAAGTCTCGGATACTTGAGTCATCTGTAGCCTAGGCCCTATATTGGGACGCATGCACTTAACCAGCGACAGATACCCTGCTGTGATCAACATTGAACAAGATTTCGTCTAAACAAAAAGCCAGCGGACGCCGTGTTTTAGCATGTTATATTGTCGTCAACCTGTAGGCTTTCGCAACCTTCAAATACTTGTGTCTGTAGTCAGATAAAAGCATGCCGTGATATCGACGACTGGTCTCGATGTATTTAACAAATTACCGAATCACTGAAGACATGAGCTTGCTCTGTAAAAAAGGGAATGTAATGCACCTGTAATAAGTATCGACCCACGTCAGCCTGCGCACTCTGCGCAGGCTGATATGGATCGAAACATTTTGCTATTTGTAAATTTTATGCAGTCTGACAATGGTCGAAACATTTTGCTATTTGTAAATTTTATGCAGTCTGACAATGGTCGAAACATTTTTCTATTTGTAAATTTTATGAAGTCTGACTATATAGTCGAAACATTTTGCTATTTGTAAATTCTATGCAGCGAGACAATGGTCGAAACATTTTGCTATTTGTAAATTTTATGCAGTCTGACTATATAGTCGAAACATTTTGCTATTTGTAAATTTTATGCAGTCTGACAATGGTCGAAACATTTTGCTATTTGTAAATTTAATGCAGTCTGACTATATGGTCGAAACATTTCGCTATTTGTAAATTTTATGCAGTCTGACAATGGTCGAAACATTTTGCTATTTGTAAATTTTATGCAATCTGACTATATGGTCGAAACATTTCGCTATTTGTAAATTTTATGCAGTCTGACTATATGGTCGAAACATTTCGCTATTTGTAAATTTTATGCAGTCTGACTATATGGTCGAAACATTTTGTTACTTGTAAATTTTATGCAGTCTGACTATATAGTCGAAACATTTTGCTATTTGTAAATTTTATGCAGTCTGACTATATGGTCGAAACATTTTGCTATTTGTAAATTTTATGCAGTCTGACTATGGTCGAAACATTTTACTATTTGTAAATTTTATGCAGTCTGACTATATGGTGGAAACATTTGCTATTTGTAAATTTTCTGCAGTCTGACTACGGTCGAAACATTTTACTATTTGTAAATTTTCTGCATGTCAAAGGATCAATATACCTCATGATTTTAAAAAGAATGGACTTTCTGGATCCATATTTATATGAGGACTTGTTTAGAATACTGCATCACGAAGATGTATCAAACCCCATTTGCCGGAGCACGTCTAATATCGTCGATTTAAGTCGAAAACCTTGTAACTACAGCTTGTTACAAGCTATAGTTACGAGGTTTTTGAAGTAAACCGACGATATACATGTATAACTAAGTGATCACTAGAATCAAGGAAACCACGGTTATAGGAATGAGGCGACGCTATACAAAGTATATCGACAATGGGAGCAAGGTGGAAACGACAGATGATATATCCTAATGGCTATTACTGAATGTATCAGTATGTTGATTTGATAGTACACTTGAGTTCTCTGAGAGGCGTGCTAAAACCTCCTGGTGACAACACAGTCATGGCGTGTAGATCATCAGTTAATATACTGTATTATATAACATTTCAATTTATGCTATCAATTCATAAAAATAATGTTAAAATGGTAAAAGAACCTAGTAAATGTACATTGAAAAAATCGGTCAAATATATGTAAGCCATGCTCTGGCAAAAGGGAGCTTAATGCATCTCAGTGATATATTATACCAAGCAAGACACCCTAAAATCCAATTTGTGTAATAATAACTAACAAAATCAACTGGGCTATTGCCATGAAGAAAATTGACCAATAGCGAAACGGTTTGGCCCATGTTAGCCCGCACATGTGTATTAAGCACCTTTTCACAAAGTAGTTGTCATTTATATTTTTGGAAATTTAAAAAGCGGTAAAAATCAATACATTACCCATCATGAGAAGGAATGTTGTAAACAAAGAGAACACCCATGCAGTAGCAACAGCGCTTTGATTAAACTTGTCTCTTAACTTGATGTACATTACACCACTTGACTTCATAAAACCGCCTGTAAATATATAAAATATTAACTTATTTATAACGATCCAGACTGAAATACAAAGAGGAGAGTCTGACCGAATTCCTGATAGCTGGGTCCGCGACTTTCATGATGAGCAGGGTTCAACCTTTGGACCCATCAAGGACACGTCACAGTTGGTGGTTAAAGTTACCAGGAAGCTGAGCCTAATTTTATGAAAAAAAACTTAAAGGCCCATTCAAGGCCAAAATATCAAAGCAATTATCACAATTATACCATATAAAAGTATAGAAGTCACCCAGTTTTGAAATTAATATCTCTGTCGGCGACTAATACTTGGACCGACCGTACAGTGACATATTGTCGTCTTCAATAATTTCCGTATTTTTGAATGGTATGATACAAATTTAAATGCATTTACTCACCCGCTTTGTTTACATTTTGCATTTAGTGTTACTTTAAGTCACTTTTTCTTTTACTCAAATCTACTAATGGTCCCACATTCTGACTTAAGTTGAGGTCATTATCCAAGATGCATTTCAATAACAATAACAGACTCTAGTATTTTCTGCAATCCTGAGTTGATACTATCTGTAAGACTCAACTAAGTAAAATAAATGAACATAAGTTAATTAACAGACTCAAGTCCAATATTTTGCAGAGTTGAGTTTGAAACGTTGTATGTCCTTTGAACTTGAGAATGTTCCACAAGTCTGGTAATTAACCAATTACCACACAATCTCAATTTTTGACAATATTTTCTTCACAAAGCAAATTTCAAATTTTCAGTCACTTTTATTTATCGTCTGAAAATGCTTTCGATTTGGACAAGTCAAAAATTTTGTCGTTTGGTAATGAGTTAATATTAGTGAAATGTGTCTGGAAAAACACAGAATTTAAATCGGTAATAAGCCTGTTTGTGGTTTGAAGTAAAATATGAGACTTAAGTTCTTTTCCTCGATCGATGTAAAATAAAGAGTTCTAGCTTTCACTAATTTTCATCTGTGCTAGCGAACAAAGTGCATGTTTACATGTTAGTCCTGGTTTCCTGACAATTATTAACCCTATGGCTGCTAAGCACGACTCACTGACCCTTTGCGGACAGTGTATCATACTGCACAGAATGTGAGATCTGATCTTCATCTACACCGTCACATAAAGCGATACCTATTCTCCCAGAAATACCTTTAAAAACAAAGGAAGTTTTTCTTTATTGACTTTAAAAACAAAGGAAGTTTTTCTTTATTGACTTGAAAGTTTCGTGTTAGTTATTTAGCATAATAAGGGTTGACAAACAAAGGCAAAGAACAAGCCTTTTTATTCATAACTATTATCCAATAAAAAGGCTTTTATTATTTCATACAAACAATCCCATAAAACAACTAACTGACAAATTATTGAAGAATCTGACAAAACGCATGGATGACATCAAAATCGATTTTTAAAGGCATTAACACCTCTACGATCTTACTTATTTATCAAACAAAAAAAGACCCGGTGTATCCACGACATTATCTTTATTTTTAATAATTAAAAGAACCAAGAGGGACGTTGACCCTAAAGCGCTCACCTGAGTTAAGTTTTCTAATAGATAAACCTGAAGAAACACTGTTTGTGATGATGTAAAACACGTGAGTGACATACTTTTTGATAGAATGTGACTCAATTTTAGAAATTCCGAGCTCCTAAGAAGGCAAACGCAGTGATCAGGTTTCATGAGTATCAGACTAAAAATGTGGCCTCAAGAGTGCACACAAGGTTTATCTAAGATTTACCATCCTGGCAATATTTTTAACCGGTAATGACCCATTTTCAAAGTACTCCAAGATATTATCAAGACAAACATTTTGACATGGTTTCATCGGTATCAAAGTAGAAAAGTAGCCTGTAGAATGTACATGAAGGTTTTTTCTGAGATTTGGCCAACTGACCTTCACTTAATTAAAAGGGCTCAATTTGAGACGAATCCAAGATATCAGTAAGACAAAACATTCTGACCAGGTTTCATGAGCATCAGACATAAAATATGGCCTCCAGAGTGCACACAAAAATTTTCTAAGATTCTGCTAAATCACGTACTTTTTGCCCAGAGTTGACCCGATTTAACAGTTGTTTCAGAACATCATTAAGACTAACATACTAAGTTTCATAACTATCAGGCTGATATTGTGGCGTCTAGAGTGCATACAAGGTCTGTCTAAGATTAGACCCCGTTGACCTATTTTATGACCCGAAGTGAACTATTCGAACTTATCTGAAAAAAAAAAAAAGCATTCTAATCAGGTGTCATGAATATCAGACTTAATCAGACTAAGATCTGACCCGGTGACCTACTTTTTCGCCCAAGAAAACTCAATATCGAACTTGTCTTAGACATTGTCAAGACCTGATAATCTGCTATTTCGCCCAACATAACCCAATAAACAACTTGTCCACGATATCATCAGGATAAACCTTCTGCCAAGGTTTCATGGGTATCAGACTGAAAATGTGGCCTCTAGAATGCACACAAGGTTTTTGTAAGATTTGACCTGGACCTTTTTTTCGCCGAACATAACCCAAAATCGAACTTGTCTTGCCTGGTGACCTATTTCGCCCAATATATCCCAATAACAAAATTGTCCAAGATATCACTAAGACAAATATTTTGACCAGGTTTCATTAGTACCCGATTGAAAATGTGGATTCTAGAATGCGAAAAGTGTTTTCCTATGAAATGACCTCGTGACCTACTTTTTCGTCAAACATAACCCAATATCGGACTTGTCTGAGATCGTGTAGTCTAATCGTAGATCTACAGTTTCCGTAATGGAGATATTTTTCTCCAATATATAGGTTTGAAGTACAGTAGCATTATTCGTGCTTTTACTTCCGGTTTAGAAGTTTAACTTCCGGCCTAGAAATTTAAATTATGTAGCAAGATAAGGCCTAAATCATTTTCTAACAGTCTGTACCCCGATCCTGAATCTGTTGATGATTTCATGTAATTACAGCTGCAGTGGTATCGTTTCTGATATCCAAGATTTCTATCAGGGGCAAAGTGATTTCCAGTTCTGTCTTACAGAAAAGGCTGCACTGACTCGATATCAACTTATGTTGGCACATCATAACTAGATTCTACACTACATTACAGTTCTAGTTTAAATCGAACATAAAGCCCTGGCGTTTCTTTAACAAAGAAAGTCAGGGATTTATCTTCGATTTCAAACCGGAAAATGTGGTTGTAATGTTTAGGGATAGCCTCCATAGGATGAAATTCATTTTCTATCCGACGTAATCTGAGCAACCTTGCGACTGTAAGGGGCAACATTTAGCAAGAAGATACAAGAATGATTGTAGAATTGTAGATTCACAAAATGAAAATAAAATTGGTTACAAAGCTTGATGAAAACGAGTAAAGATGTGTCTTTTTTAATAAAATTGGGTATGTCTGCCTAGCTGAATGTGTTGGATTTTGACCCACTCTTTAGTTCTAGTATTGATAACGAATAAATAAATAGAAAGTTATGATTGGTCAAAAATATAGTCACGTTTATTTTGAGGACCTCTGCAAATTCGCGCCGTCTATCTTTGTTTTAAGATATTTCTTGAGATACTTCTTGTTACTATTGGCTTGAAAGTTTCATTTCACGTATTTAGCTGGTTTAACTCTTTCACCCAAAAATAAACAAACTCCACCTTTTTCGACGGCTCTAAATACAATCAGTTTAAACTTATAAAGATTTTAATTGAACAGTCTTGACTAACAAGCAGACGGTATAGACCAAAGATCAGACTGCACGTTTTGTGCAGTCTGATCTTGATCTATGCCGTCCGAAAAAGTCACTGCTTTCACCTATGGCGCCGAAAGGATTAAGGGTAAAGAAATATATTACCTATGAAAATATGTATTATGACACCGCCTATCACTACAGCCCAGCCAAATCCACCATCAGGAAACCACTCGTCGCTCTGTGATTTCTGGAGTTGTATCATAACTTCTGACTCTGGTGTCATCACGTCCATCTCTATAGCACTGTCAATAAAGTTAGTATCGTCATCTTCTTGAGATTCATGGTGATTGCTCAGCAAACCTTCCTTGGCTTCGCTGATGTGTGTGTCTTCTTCCACCTGTTCTTGTCTACTAGTATCTAGTCTTTCCGTTCTGTCATTTATACCATTGCATTGCTCCTTGTCAGTATCGTCCAACTTCATTTCATTAGAGGCAGTCATGGTTACTTCATATGTGTCGTTAGGGTAATATAGGCTGACAGGTTTGTTCTAGAAGTTGATTAGTTTAATATCGTCGGGTGTGCTTTTCCATTATATGCACCATTGCTCGACAGAACTATTAATAGAAAATAGAAAATGTTTCATTATGACTAAATACTGTTCCAGAAGACCTCTCCTTCATGCATGGTTTCATCCAGGTATAAATACATTATCAACACCTCCGTTTGGAAGAAGTATCTGTGCCGCCGTAGTTATGGTGTTGGCCTTTCGTCCGGGAGTGCTATGTTTGAATCCTGCCCCGGTCCCTTTATTTCTGCAATGCATTTGTTCATTTATTTCTTTGTTACGGACTTTGTTCGTAAGAATACTTATAACACCTAACTTGGAAAATTTGTTTACAGCAAAACTTTATCCGCGAATCCCTGTATCGCTTACTGGCGTTAATGACAAATACCATACTAGTAATTATCTTAACGTAAAGGAAACAGTTTAAATTCATCTTAAATTTTCCGGTGAGCTATGGACTTCGGCTTAAAAGCTATTTTGTCTGTTTACCTCGAAAACCTCATAACTACAGCTTGTAACAAGCTGTGGTTACGAGGTTTTCGAATTAAACCGACGATTTACTATTACAATTAGGGTATAACCGACTTGGGAGAAATTCTCTGTGTTCTAAAAATTTGGCAAAAGCAAGAGTTAGAGCTGAATGTTTCAACAAAATGTCAAAGAAAAAACACAACAATAACAAAACAAACTTTCCAGGGCTTTTTTATTAACTATCGTTGAACCCATGGCAGTCAAAATGGCAACATTAAGGTAACATCAAAAGTATTTTTTTAACATAACTGACACTAGAATAATTAAGATCACCAAACAGCGCCTTTTCCTATGCCAATGCTTGTTTTTTCTTCATCTAAAGAAGGCTTCAATCGGCTTATATTCTGTGTAAGTTTCAGTACACCCTAGTGAGGACTTCATCAAGTAAACAAATATTGCAAGTTTTCGCTTTTCACGATCACTTTTCTCCTAGTGATTGGTGCAATTTCCTCAAAGTCTATAGATTTTAAGCTATCGATGAAAACTTCGCAAGTTTCCCGAAAATCCCATCAAAAATGCAGATTTTATCCCAAAGGCAAGAAAACGACGTTCAGACGGAAGGACGACGGGAACTAGGCCATGACTAACTATCGGAATGTGCATTCTGGTTCCATATTCAATAACTGCTCCAAAGAACATTCTTAGTTTTATTTTCATGAATTCCCTAAATTTGAAAGTAACACAATACATGTATTTGACTTCGTAAACCATTTGATTTAGCCAATCAGAAGCTGCGTCTATTTCTTAAAAACAGAATTAGACTAAGTTTGGTTTGTGATTACCGGTCCTGATTGCTCATTGGGTGACATGTTAAATCCTAGAATAACGACATTATCAAGATCTCCACAATTGGCATAAAACACATTTCTAATTTTCCGACAACGACAGCCACTAAAAACAAATAAAATCAATGACCTGGATCTATTCAAACCACAACATGACAACTATATATATATTTCTTGTATAATGGAAAGCAGTTTAAACCATGTTCTTGAAAGGCCTTTCAGAGAAACTGTAGGGATTTATCTTTGATTTTAAGCGGTAACTGTGGTTGTTATGCATATGCCTAGCCCCAATAGAATGGAATGTATTACTATCTGATATAATCTGTGCAACTTTACAACCATCAGGGGCAATAATTGGCATGAAGATTCAAGACTGAGTATAGTTCGTTAATTAAAGAAGAAAAAAAAAAAACGTTTAAAAAATGGATGAAAAGGAGTGAAGATATATGTTGAAGTGACGATAAAACACAAGTACGTCATACCATACACCCAGATGTGGTAGACAACTTGGTCTTACTTGGCTATGAACTTGACCTGAATTTGATAACGGTGACGTGACATCTTGCAATTTAACATACTTGTTACTGATAAGGCCACTTCAGTATATAAAGCAGACCTTGCAAAATATGTTTAAAAAAATGTCTCATATATTCCATTTCCATAATCGAAATTTTTCAATTAAACCGACGATTTACATTTTAACATACCACTTAAAAAATAGAAATTATTGCGAAGATGAAGAACTGTATTATAGTAAGAACAGTCCAATTGTTAGTCGCTGGCAGAAAACAACTTCAAAACTAAATAAATAGTTGCCAGGTCGCTCTATCTTTTGTTTACTTTTCAACTGGTTTCCACTTTTATTTTTCTGTAAGCGACTAACCTTTTGACTGACAATACACTAACAAATTGTTATCTTCGCAGTAATGTCCAGAATTTAAATGGTATTAGTTAAATTGAAGTGGATTTACTACACGTTATGTTCCCCCTTGGCCACTACATGGTAACTAAAGTTTGAACCAAACCAGGGAAGTAGGAAGAGCATAGAATGAAATAAGGATTTAGAAAATGCTAGGCTTACCGGGAACAAACCGCTAGTGTGATTCGTACGGTTACAAAAACTTAAACTGAAGTGTCATAAATAACATCGCCATTCGGCATACCTCGGGTGATGGGAGCCATCATATCCTTCGGCTGTAACTGGTGGATTAATATGAATGAGATTGATATATTCATTGCTCGGAAATACACCGGTTTACCGTTCTGAAAATGTTCAGGCTCCTCTTACAATAGAAAACTTGAGTTTCAATTTTCTATCAAAATCATTCTAACTATATTCCAGTTGACATATAGTTCGTACATTTATTTTTTAACGTGGTTGATCAATTCCTATTGAAGTTTTCACCGAAAAATAGACAGATGTGAATAACTTCATCGGGGTTGTTTATGTTGTTGCTAAACGACTTTCAGTGGAGCGCTTTATATAGAATTACGTGATTCTCATTTCAAAATGGAAACCTCCTTGTTACGGACGAAGTTAGATGCAGGTACGGAATCGGACGAGTTGTGACGAGTGGTAACACCGCCTTTCATCGTCAAAATAAAAACCCGTACGGATTCGGCTAAGACTCAGGTAGTCCGTAATCGATCGTCCGATAGAAGCTGGTTTCCCGCCTCGTTACTGATGACCGAGTTTTAGCCGAATCCGTACAATTTTGGCGATGAAAGGCAATGTTACACGAATCTTACATGATACCAACAGGGCGCCCTATCCTTAATGGTTTTCTTTGTAAGGCAGCCAGTGGCTTGTTAAGATCCTTGTGACAAATATTGATAGATAGGAGAGGGATACAATCTACTCTCTAACGGTTTCTAGAATTTTTTCGTAGCATTTCAAGTACTATACGTCGTTTGTTAGATTATAACCCAAAGTAGGCGAAACCTCGAATCGGGGACACTTGCCGATCACCTAATAACCTAGGGGTCATTACACAGAGTTATCTGTCTTGTTACATAGATGTCTACAACCTGATTATAGCTTGTCCTAGCCTTGGGAAAGATAACGAGTCATACAACGATCACTATAACAGTTTTGTCAACTTTTACTTTTCTCGAATAGATCACTTTTCTTCAAAAACATACATCAATAGTGCTTAACAGTGTCAAAACTCCGGATAAGGCGGAGTGATGGTATTCTCAATCCATTATTTCTCTTCGAAACCCTATGTTGTGTGTATTCATAAGAATTGTCTCAATGAGGTTTCGTGGAGAATAATTAATATTTTCAATTTTGAAATCCAAATCACTCCCTATAACTGGAGCTCTAAGTGTCAACATCAAAAGTAGTGCAGTATAGATTTTTTCTGTCCGTTGTACCTCACATAATTAAATCAATGCTAAGTAGAGTTGAAGAAAATCAAAGCTAGAGACAGACTTTTTGTAGAGTTGTTTCCGAGTGGATAGGTCAGTGACAGTACAAATATACCAAGAGTATATGATGTTTATAAGGTCGTTTTACATTAATTGTTCTATATGAAATATCAGGTCGATTCGTCAACTTTCGGCTAATTTACAAGCATTTTCCACTTGATTAGAATACATTGACCTATCAAGTAGTTGGATCAAATAAGCCTGAATGAATCACCCAGAACCAACACGCACAGATGGAAAGGTCCGTGCCCCCTGTTGTTTGTGCATGTCATATTTTCCGAAGATTCGACCCGTCCGCTTAGACATATCACCAATCCCCTATATATGTACATGGGAGAGTAGGGCTTACACCAAAGCTATAACCCAAGACTGTTGGGGGCTGTTTTAATAAATCACAGGTGCATTTTACATGCTACCAGGTAATCCTAGCTAAATGAATCGCACCAAATAGCGTTGTATTGAGTATACGTATATTTCATTTTGAAATTCAAAGTAACAGTTGTCGTTTTGAGAAGTAGTCCGGTTTTGTACCCAGAATGCCCAAATTAGGTAGACGATAATGCCCCTGCCCGTTTGTGATTAAAAATGAGACCAAGGTAAACAAAGCTACAGATTAATACCCCAAAACTACAATATTTTCTCGAAAAGCACGTAGAGATACAGTTTTTGTGGCATTTGTCGAAGACAATGCCACTATGAGATCAATAATAAATGTTCAATATTGAATTCTGAAGACCATGTATCATATTTTGTTGTGCAAAACCGAAAGAAATAAACCCAATTAAACTCATTTTTTGAAAGACAAGTGAGTTTTTCGATAGAGCTCAAATACTTGGCAATAGTGTATTGAAATAAACTGCAATAGCCTGTCCAAAACTAATTCGCCCCCTGGCTTGTTCGTTGCATGATTGCATGATTTTTGAGTCCCCTGTTTGCGTAGCAAACAGGCTCTCATTGTTATCGTCCTGATCTATGGGGTGACGTAAGCATACCTCCGGCCTTGTACTGCTTCCTGTCCCAAGTTCCGGTTTACGAGATAAAACAGTTTTCTAATAATTCGGTGAACAACCCAGTTTTTTTTCTGTTGTAAATAATTTACAATTGTGGCTTTGTGAAAATGAATATATCTATAAAGACTGAGCTGTTTAACGGTTCAAACCTTTGAAACAATCATTTCGTCCACAAGGGTACACATTAGCTTGATGTCTCTGTAAGACATTATGTCTAAAAATAGCGCATTACGTATATGTAAAAATAGCTGCCGCGAACTAAACAAGTCTGCGGACGCGCTGAGAAATCTTCAACTACAAGCATCTTTTCTGCTTCTATTTGCGGACAATTCTCAGTGAAAATTGTTTGATAATTACCTATTAGAAGTACAGTCTAACTCTTACATTCTTACAATCCTAACTGCAAGCCTAATTTCAATTCAACGCTCAACCTATGATCGGACAGAGAAAGGCGATGCCGATTCAAAATATTGCTTTTTTTCTCAACGGTAGGCTATTTTTTTTTTAACGAATTTATAACGACATGGAATGATTGCATTGCCTTCTTAGACATTCTTACACGTTGTTTCTTCCCAGCTTTTTAATCTAGACTGTAGATACTTTGCACACCGATATTCTAGGTGCACCAGAGATCGTCCATAGCGTATGCAATGTACATGGTTCTAGGCTGTACCAAGTTATCGCTTTGCAGGTGTTTTCTGGAATGTAGCTTTGCGACAAATATGGATCTTGTAATCACGTGACATATAACGGAAATCTTAATAAATTTATATATTTATGAATCAGTCGCTGAACCGGCCTTTACTTTACTTTCAGCGTACACTGACCTATGTAGAGAGAGTGCTTTGAAGTTTACTATATTTAATTGGTTTTCGTTCATAAAGACGGCCAAATTTGTTAAAGTCTGCTGTTTTTTTTTTCAATGAGCGATTAACTTAGATATAGTATATATCAAACAACAATTTATTAGTGCGGGATGTTAGAACGCAAGGTGCTTTTGTAACTGCCAAAATCTGAATTTACACTACGCAGTTCTAACAACCAGCAATCTGAGAAATTGACTTTTTACTCCGCTATAATTCAAATATAATATAGAACAGATCAGTGTTTACCCGATCGAACAACAAGTTCTTTATTGGAGTGTTTGTAATCATGCTTGTGAAGGGTTTTTGTAAAGAGTAATATAGCGAATCGCAAACATTTAATTCACACCAAAGCAATATACATGTAGACAATTTTCGATTGGTGTGGAAGCATTATAATCCCTGGGACGTCATAAAACACAGACAAAGATTAAAGGCTGATGATCATGCTGTTGGGTTATAGATTTTATTGAGTTGTAGCAGCCACATTCATAGAGTCCATTGCTGGTCAAAACCTCAACCTGGACAACAACAAAAACAAATTATTTCCAAAGGACAGGTAGATCACTGAGTCAAATATTTGTTTGTGCTCCAAAGGCTACAGTTCAGTCCAATGATCATGAAATTGCCCGGCTGTTTGTCGCAATAATTTCTTTGACAAAACTGACTATAGGTCACCTGGGGATAAAAGAAAAAGCCTAGAGGTTGTCATTAGGTCAAATCAGACGAAACCGTAATAGAGCTGTAGAATCCATTTATGCTCAATGTAATACTTATGAAACTTTGTCAGACTGCTAAGATTAGATATGAGTGAGTTGCAAAAGGGCATTTTTTATCTGAAAGTATGTCACTAGATCCTATACCAGAAGATAATCTGGTCTTTATTTGTAAAGGGTAGTTGTCTGTGAGTAAAAAACGTTGAACTTATTAAAGCTTTTCCTGGTGCCTAAATTTTAATTTCCACCACATTTTTTAAATGTAAATTTTAATACGGATATTTTGAAATTTAGGATGACAACTCAGAAATATGCTTGCATATAATACTGTCTTGTGGTTAAGTTATTTTGTATCTTGAATGCTTTTTATAGATTTCAACAAAAAAGGGTGAAAACTTCTAACCCATTACCCTACAGGCGACTCTCAGGACTATCAGTCCTTTGATTATAATAGGCTTGAGTCACCCTCTCTCTCTCTCTCTTATTCCATATCTTATCCGGTACGTTTGACCTTTTTTTTTGTCATTCTGTTCTTGATATGTCGTAAAACCTATTTTTATTTCATGAAGTCACTTTGCCCGTTATTTATCTCCTATCTATATCCCGTAAAATAATGCCTATTTCACTGACGAATGGAGAGAGCCGTAACTACGTTTTTGAACTTTTAAAGGCTCTACTCATTTGCATTTCTTCTTGTTTGTAACTATGAGCTGTATGTGTTTTTGTACATAAAATATGACATTGAAATATGTTTAAATGATCTTGTATGACCCAACCATGTGCCGTAAAATAGGGGCTCAATGCATCGGCAAAGAGTGTCGACTCTGGTCAGCCTGCGCAGTCCGCGCATACTGACCTGGACCGAAACCATTTGCTTTTCTTGAATTGTCTGCATGTTAAAGAACCAATCTAAGTTTTAGGTTTCAGTCATTTGTTAAAGAAATGTGAAGATTAGACTTTGTGTTGACTAGCATGATATCAGATATCACGGAGATGCATTTGCCAAAGTATGGCTCTTGTAGAATATTCTTTGACAGAATGATTTCAGTTGTACAATTTCAGGATTTAATCAAATAGTTCCAGGCGAGAACTTAAACCAATATCCTGTTGAATAACTAAAATGAAATTTTCAATTCGATGGTAAAAATCAAATATTGCTGCTTCAAAGTTATGTTTTGGGGAATAATATCTCCTTACCGGACAGTGTAGATCCAAGATCAGACTGCACGTTCTGTGCAGTCTGATCTTGATCTAAACTGTCCGCAAAAGGTCAGTAAGCAGCCAAAGGGTTAATAGGAAATTGCAGTATTGCCGCAGAGCTGTTAACAGTGCAAAGCTAACGTAGTTCACGAATTCAACATCCATTCGCGTCGACCTCCTCCAGCATAGCATGGTGGCTGTTGCGTGCTTATCGACAAATAGTTCAATATTTATAACGTACATTTTACAGGCTGGTGCGTTATGTCTATTCCTAGTATCAGTAACATCCATTTTGATTGGCTCACAGACAGAAGGAGAAACAATAAAACAAAGATATAAACACAGATTTGACTAAGTCAGCATGTTCATAATGCCACTACTTATGATAATTATAAAGAAAGAAGTGTGAAGATATTTAGGAATTTTTGACCGTTTATACTTGAAGACCAGAAACGAGAAATAAACGTTTAAATGAAATGGGTTACAACCAACTATTTTTCAAACAAACAAAGTAACTAAATACACTTCACTTAGGCTGGAAAGCAGGTCTCAATGACCTTTCAGCGGACAGTTCAGATCAAGATCAGACTGCTAAGAACGTTCAGTCTGATCTTAGTTCTACACTCTCCGATAAGACGAGGCATTTCTGCAGAAAAAGTTGAAATAACAACCTTTGGGTTTTTACTAGCGACTTCAAATTTTTCGTTTAAAATATTCAGCATTCGTAGGGTTAAAATAATATGGCCTACAACACGCAAAAAAGGACATTCAGACATTTGCGTAAAGTGTCGTCTCGGATCAGCCTGCGCAATCCTCGCAGGCTTATCTTAAATGACATTTTCTGTTCAATTGCGATGATCTGTTTCGTAGGACAAAATTCTAATGTAGTCGTAAAGTGTCGTTTCGGATTAGCCTGCGCGAATTGCGCAGTCTGATTAGAAACGACACTTTACAAAAATTTTGGAATACCCCATATTTTGTGTCGCATATCATGTCTAAGAATTACATGTACTCTAAACAGCTAAAAAAGAGAGATAAATCTTACCTACATAAATCAAGTAAATTTAATTTACAAAAAAACTAAATATTTCCCAAATATTTGCAAGTAATTCGAGTTGAGTAGATGGCTAATGCGAAAACCGTCTCGTCCATATTCACTGCGAGATCTCTACTGCTGTTTTTAACAGCTGATACATATTTTGAGCGATAAAAACCAAGGAGGTCAAATGTCCTCCATTTTCAACCCACTGTGGCGTAAGTCGAAAGTTTGATTATCGAATGAAAAATAGGATGTTCGTAACAATTTAAGCAGAACAACAAAGTACGCCTTGTGTGTAGATTCTTTACCAAATGGCAAAATTTTGACTCATCCAAATTGAAAGTATTTGATGGCGACAAAATGAATGTCACCAAAATAATGAAACTTGATTTTGGAAGAGCAGAAAACACTGGGGGAATAGTAGAAAATGCTGGTTACCAGCATTGTCTCCTTTTCCCACAATGTTTGCAGAAGGCATCTTCTTCAGGGTCGTTAAAACCAGGGATTGTTTGATAAAGGGTTAACAATACATCAGCCATGCTCTGTGAAAAGGGGGCTTAATGGATTTGCGAACAGTAGCGACCCAGGGGCCGAAACCTTTCGCTTCCACCAAATTTTCTGCATGTCAAAGGATCATTCTACCCATAAGATAAATGTAACTATAGATATGTGGTGACTTGCTTGGTATCGTGCGTAGCGAAAATGCAGTGAGCCCGCTTCCATAAGAGAATAGTTCAAACTTATCTATTGAAATTCGGGGATGCAATTCCCACCCTTTATATTGCAATTTCAAATGTACTTGTCAATAGAAAATAAGCTCCTTATCAGACAATGTAGATCCAAGAGCAACAAAAAACGCATTGTGTATTAATTAATATATGAGCCATTCTCTGACAAAAGGGGGCTTAATGCTTAACACATTTCTTGATGCATGATTCCAGTCAAACTATCACATTAACACAGAACCAAAAAAGCCATTTTTTTTTAAAACCACTCGACTTTATCTTGAGGAAGACTGGTCCTTAGACATGCAGAAAAACTAGCCATTAGTGAAAAGCTTCGACCCAGGTCAGCCTGCGCGGACTGCGCAGGCTGACCTGGGTCGATACTTTTCGCAGATGCTTTTAGCTTCCGTTTTACAGAGCCAGTGTGATAGCTATTGAAACTCGGGTGTGCAATTTCCACCCTTATCTGGCTGAATAAGTTAAATAAAACTTTCAAGTCGATAGATAAAATACCCCTAAATATTGCTATTTCAATTATATTTTTGGGGTGAAAAATATCTCCTAATCAGAGAGTGTACATCCAAGAAGATCAGACTGCACGTTCTGTGCAGCCTGATCTTAAGCTGCACTATCTGCTAAAGGTCAGTGAGTCAAGCTTAGTAGCCCAAGGGTTAATACATTGATTTAAACTCAGGGATGCAAAAAGTGTGTTATTATTTGACATCCTTTTTCTATTCATCATTGTTTATCTTCGCTACTGCGCCATGCATCATGCTTCAAAGGAATAAATGGGGTGTGCAACATTGCGAGTATTTTTTTCTAACCCTTTAAAGTAACAATAAAGGTAAAATGTAAACAAACAAGTGTTCAAATGCATTTAAATTGATCATACCATTTAAAAATATGGAAAATATTGTGAAGATGATTATCTGTCATTATACTGTTGGTCCAAGTGATAGTTGCTGACAGAGAAATTAATATCAAAACTAGGTTTAAAACCTGCCAGGTAGCTGTGTTTCTTTGTTTACTTTTTCGCCCGATTTCAAAATTCTTTTTTTTTTCCAGCGACTAATTTAAGGTCCAGGCTCAGGCTGACCAGGGTTAACACTTTTCGCTTTTATGATATTTTTTGTAGTGGTCATTCTACCTTAATAGACTGGCACTATCTTTGATCTGTTTTCATCTCACTGATGTACGGAATTCCAAGATTGTCCCTTTTCGTATGACAGGTCTGTAGTAATTCAAAACCCATCGGTGCGTGGGACCTTGTTAAAATATTAATAATTACTGTAGCGTGACGCTATTTGAACGACATTTTGTTATAATTACGTTTTTTTACGAAGCTGTATAATTTCATTTTTGGCCTAATTCTTTGTTCACAAATGTCTCAGATTAATAGAATGTAATTTTTTAAACAAATAAAAATTGATTATTATGAGGTCACATTATTGTGGTGAAAAATGTAGATTTGTTATTTTGCGGACATATTTGCAGGTTCATTAATGACACAAATATACAAGAATGGATACCATCGGTCGTTATCCCTCGGCACTTATTGACACCTTAGCGAGTGCATAAAGCAGGGAATGATCCTCTTCTAGTACTAATTAGTTAAATGACATTTGAGCCATGCTATGTGAAAAGGGGGGCTTAAGGCTTCTGATAAAAGTATCGACCAAGGTCAGCCTGCGCAATCTGCGCTGGCTGACCCGGGACAAAACCTTTGGTTAATTTTCTGTATGTCCCAGGCCTTTCTTACCATACGATTAAATCAGATTTTTTTCCAAAGTCGCTACTGTGGATCCATAAGTATGTGATAGCTTGCTCGGTACCATGCATCAAGCAGAAGCAGCATTAAACCCCCTTTTGTCAGATCATGGCTCATTCAAAAGATTCACTTCGTAGTCCATTACAGTATATCTACAAGTACATGTATTTTTCTGTTCACCATATTTAGTTACAAATGCTTCCTTTTCTACGATAAGTTGGGCTACCCCCTGCTGTTAATGAAATAGCTATCAACTGAGAATGTCACTTTCAAACTACATTTAAAACAACGTAGAAAAAGAAATATGATTTAAAAAAGATGGACGGCGTAAAAGCTACCAGTATATGAGTAGATCTATTAAACTCCTTTTGTGGCTAAAATTTAATATGAAGTGTATAACAATGAAAAGTAACCTCACGAGTAATTGCCTGTTTTTTCTTCGCTGTTTTTCCTTTTTTTTAGTTTGTTGAAAAATATTTTTGAGTTACTGGGTAACGTGTAGGAAAATATCAAATTTACAATAGCATAAGAAAGGAACCATTCTCTCCTACATTAGTTTGGTCTAGTATGAATCAAGAACCTAGTGTATCAATTGGCGGATGCTGGTCTATTATATCGTCGGTTTTCTTCAAAAACCTCGTAACTACAGCTTGTAACAACTTACACTCAATCCCTAGGCTGCTAAGCGCAACTCACTGACCTTTTGCGGACAGTGAAGATCAAGGCTAGACTGCACAGAACGTGAAGTCTGATCTTGGATCTACACTGTCCGATAAGGAGATATTTCCAAAACCATATCTTTCAGATATCGAAACCTAGGTTTTTAATATCGAATTAAAAATTTCATTTCAGTTATTTGGCACGATAAGGGATAAAACTGAATCACAAAAGAGTTTCAACATGCATAATTCAGCACCTCTTACGTCATTTTCCTTTTTTAACCCTTTACCAAACAATCCCTGGTTTCCACGACCCTGGGAACGTAGCCTTTTGAAAACATTGTGGGAAAAGAAGAAAATGCTAGTAACCAGCATTTTCTCCTTTTCCCACAAATTTTTTCTTCCCTTCCCAAAACAACTTTTGATTGACATTAATTCTGTTGTCTGCAAATGCTTCCGATTTGGACTAGTCTAAAATTATGTCGTTTGGTATAGGGTTAAGGACAGTTACCCTATTCGAATTCGTGTAACATCGCCATTTTTTTTTCGCCCAAATCGTGCTGACTCGGCTAAGGCTTGGGTAATTCGTAATCGATACGGGGAACCAGTGTGTATCGGCCGGTGTAATGCAGAGAAATGACCCTCCCCAACAAAATGACCCATGGGTCATTTCTCTACGTAGTTAAATGACCCATGGGTCATTTTGTTGGTGGGTCATTTCACGGCATTACACCAGCCGTTTAAGAATTACCCAAGTCTTAGTCGAATCCATACGTTTATTTTTTCTCGGACAATGAAAGGCGAAGTTAAAAAAAAATCTCATTTGGATATTCTGTCCTTAAGCTGGTACAATTTTAATGGAAAACAGCTATTTCCATTATACTATTATCCTACAATTGAAAATGAGTATTATTGTACTACTTTGACTGAGCCACTTTTTCCATTTTTGTGGTATTTGTCGAAGACAATTCCACTATGAGTTCAAGATTGAATTTTGATAACCATGTATCTTATTTTGTGCAAAGCCGAAGGAAATAAACCCAGTTAAACTCATTTTTTTCTCTGGCAAATGAGTTTTACGGTGGCACTCAGATATGTAATTTGAAATGGCATATTAAGATACATTGGGCGAGGCCATCGATCGTTGAGATATTTATTTTTTATTGAAAATAGCTTCTCTCGCTCATAGCCTTTTATTGGCGCAATGATACAAATTTGCAAACTGACTCTGTGCTTTTTCGTTCCAAAACCAGTTCGTTCCATAGCTGTTTCGTCCTATGATTGCGCGCAACTCCATTTGATTGCTCATGAATATTCATAGATCGAGGTAACTGATTGAAATGTTAGAAATTAAATGTAAAAGGCTAGAGATATTTCAAAATAATAGTTTTCAGGAACAAACTTAATATTGTTCGATATATCAACATGATTTTTCTTTCTATTCGTCTTTCATCCTACTGTCAAGGGGCGTTACTTCTGCTTCCTTCTAATGATTAAAGAGAGACCACCCACACAAAATAAATTAAACTTTGTCATGAGTACGTTTTTTTCAAACTATTAATTCCACACAATGGATTTCCTTGACAAATACCACTTCAGCGTTCTCAACGCTTTGATTTCCGCCTAAAAATTATCATATATAAATCTAGAGCCACTCTATTCTCATTACAAAAGGCGATAATAATTACCCCCTTTTCCTGAAAAATAACAAAATATCAACGAATAATTTCAAGATGGACATCAAATGAATATCTGATCGGTTAGAAAATTGCAAAAATATTATATCAGTATACGTCCTTATTGATCAACTAATAATAAATTTCATTCCATGTTGCGCTAGAAGCGTTCTCACTGTCATCGTTATCATTATTAACCTTTCTCAGGTTTACACTCGGGTAACCCCAGCCACATATTACCCCCGTGAGAGACGACGTGCACTACTGAATGTACTTTATACCGTATACCAAACGAGAAACACTTTACACAGGTCCAAATTGAAAACATTTGCATATGACAAATTGAACATGGTTGAAATAATGGTTTCTATCTTCGAAATCAGGAAATAAAATGAGAAAAGGGGAAATTGCTGATTTTCAATCATTTTGACCATTTCCTACAATGTTTTCAAAAGCCCTTGTCCTCTTAGTCGTTAGAAACCCGTGATTACTTTGTTACCAGTTAATGAGGAGTAAAACTGCATTCATTTAAACCCACTATCTCACCAGCATTTAGTAGTTTATTTGTTCACGAAGCATGTATAAATCCCCCGGTACTTGAAAAGCAAAGGCGCAGGAAGTCTCCTGTACAGGGAACCTGATCTTAACTCTTTACCAAACGACAGAATTTTAGACTAGTACGAATTGAAAGTAGTTTCAGAAGAAAAGAAAATTAATACCCTCAGCTCAAAACTTTAACCCTTTCCCAAACGACAAATTTTGGACTCTTTAAATCAAAAGAGTTTGCAGACGACAATTTTAGATATGGAGAAAATGCCAGAAAGTTCTCAAACAGGGTAGAAAACACTGTGGGAAAAGGAGAAATTGCTCGTTACGAGCAATTTCTCCTTTTCCCGCAGTGTTTTCAAAAGACTTTTACTGCAGGCACTAAAAACCAGGGCTTGTTTGGGAAAGGGTTAAATTTCTTTCGAGCAGGGTATAAAACTTTGTGGGAAAAGGAGAAAATGCTGAAAACGCTGGTTACCGGCATTTTCTCCGATTTCCATGTTTTCAAAAGCTTCAATCTCAGGGTCGTAAAAACCAGGGATTGTTTGGTAAAGCGTTAAACTAGCAAAGAGGGACATTTTTCTATATTGAGTAATTGTATTATGGTGTTTAACAATGTTTTCAACAATATTTCAGTTTTATCGCAACAACTTTTTAAAACCACTACATCAAAATCATTTTCCCCGAGATATTTCTAAAATTGTTAAATATCTTAGTATCTTAGTATCATTATTTCCAGTAACTGATGTTTAGTTTTTTTCATATCAAAAAAGTCCCCCCCCCCCAAAGCGACGTTGCTCCTAACAGTCTAACTTTTTGATGCTTATATTTTTTCTTCTCTCCCGTCCTCCCCTATTCGTAAAAGCAAAATTTTGATACTGCAAAGAATTTTCTCGTGATTTGAATAGATATTATTCCCCGAACGAAGGAAGATCGTACAAGGGCCGAGCTTGGTGGTCCAACGAAACGCATGCAACGATATTGTGAAGATCATATGTGAAAAATGTGTGTATTTATTTTAATGTTTTTAGGCCAGGGAATCCCTCTCAAGGGATTCCCTTGCCTATAGGGATCGTAAGCTGCCTTTTCCGAACTACTTTCAGACAAAATGTTGAACGGTGTGTCCACTCTGATATCGCTGAGTCCGCCAAAACAACTAGTTTCCCTCAAAGCTTTCATCTGCAAAGTGCCATGGAATTGCAAGGGTATTACGACCCTTAAATAACTGACGAGTGTCTGTTTTTTATTCCGTTTTCGTCATTAACATTGACCTAATAAAGGGGTGACCTAATAAACTTAGCTTTATCCGGCAGTTGTGTATTCCTACGCGCTATACGGTTAATATCTATAACGTTGTGTTGACATTTGAACATATGTGTCACAAAACGCGTCCCCGCTGAAATGCGATTGTAAATAAAACAAACTACATGTACATATAGAATATTGGCCCGTGTTACGTTTATCACTTTTTCTTATGTATATCGACTAAATCTAGGGTACTTTGACTGTGGTGCTTTCTACGCCGACAAAAATCAACTATTTCCCGCTAGTGTGTCCACTTCTCTGCATACAACCCGCTGTTGTGATAGCAATTTCCGACTGCTGGAGAAATCGGCCCCTGGAAAAATCGTCCCCAAACTGCTTGGAGACGATTTCTCCGGAGAAATCTGGTGAAATCGTCCCCAAATAAAATTCTAGAGAAATCGACCCCAACGTCAAATTTCATCCATATCGTTATTCAAGTTGTCTATAAAAATTATTTTTGAAACTTCGTGGTATTTAGTACGTACATGTGTATTAATTACCTTTATCCAAGAGTTATTTGGTAGTTTTGCCATTGTTTAAAACTGCCTATTTCACACCTTTTACACCTGTCACAAATAGATTACACCTGTGTGATTCTTAGAATATTTATTTGATTGACTTTGATTTGAAACCAAATAAATGCTTATACCTTTTTTCTGTGTTGTTCGCTTGTCATTTAATGTATTCTTTACATTCATATATGCCCATTATTTTGATTTATTGTATGAAGATTTTTTTTCATTCTCTGTCTCTTTCTCTCTCGTATATTTTCCTGCCCTTTCCTAATTGTACATTTTCCATCACCCAATACGAGATTCATGTCCAGCAGTCGATCGTGAAGTCACTAGTTCGATCCCATAAAGTGTGTTTTATTGAATCACATCTCTGGTTACTGTATATTGAAACCCTTTTCCACAAAAGCATTTTCTCCTTTTCCCACAATATCTCCTAGCATTTGAAAGACGAATGGTACTTTTTTTATCAACATTTGATTTGTCTTCTGCAACTGCTTTCAACTTTTTTTCCAGAAAAAAAAAATCTTTTGGTTAAGAGAGATTTTTGAGAAAAAAAAAAAAAAAAACCAAACAAACACTTATTTACAGAGATTCAAAGGACTTAGATTTCAGAGACCTGTATATTTAGTATGTAATGAGAGAGAATTGTACCCTATCACAATACCTATCATCAGTTCTCAATAGGAAATTGACCGAGCTTGTGGACTCTTAAAGTGTACTTCGCTACCAACTGAACTATATTCCACTGATAAAACCATCAATTTAGCAACACTTCAGTTGTCTGCAAGATACTTTCAATGTTGATAATTCTGAAAATCTGGGGATTGGAGACTAGTGCAAGCTACAAATATCTTTCAAACAGCCTATTTTCTCTCTCTCTCAAAATTACATTACACCAGCCAGGCTGATTTAAAAAGCGTGTTGTCCACAGAGCATCCTGATTTTGAGACAAAACCACCATGATTTTCAAGGCTCTTTCGGCTAACACCATGTTAAATTTTGCTTCTGATGAAGCACCTTAATTTATCATCAGTAAAAGTTGCTTATTAAACTCAGTTTTTAATTGTAATCATATGTTGGTCCTATAATATCTCATGAAGTGATTACTAATTTCATGTGGGTCATCAATGGAAATTAAATAGAGGTAGCTGATTTGGCAATTAAAAATAGTGATAATACATTTTTAATACATGTATACAATCTACTGTGCAACGTAATTGACAATAAAGAAACTTGTCATTTGATTAGGATAAATTTTGGGGAAAAATATGCTACTGTTAATAGACGACTCATAAATGTGAAAAATAACGTCATTCAGGACTTCACATGTTTTCAGAAAATTTATATAACCAAAGTTGGTATTGCACCGATTGAATAGTTCAATTTTGACTTGCTCAAGATTGTTTACAAGCACGACAAATTACTAAGTATTCTAAGCCATTATCAAGCACCCCAAAACTGTGAGCACATGCCTAGCTCTGGCTTAATTAGTTTCTGGCTGGTACTTTCTTGTATCAGTTCAAAACTTCCTGTTAAAACCAAGAATTCCAGGGGCTTAGTGGAATCCGTTTGTATCCCTGTCGGTCTACCTGTTTGTATTAATTAAAATTGACCTCTTGTATTGTTTCGTATCCTCAATTTCCTGGCCTTCAGTACTATCAGTACTTTGATTTTATAAATGCTGCGTAGATCGTGACCTTTGATGTGTTTCGCGAGGAGAAATGACCTCCATGAGACATGCATCCGTGTACTTTGACCAATATAAAGACGCGCAATAGGCTTGACTGATGTCAAATTGATGCATGACACCGTGTCATCGCTTAACATATTCGCGAGCCAAGGATACGATCACTACGTGGATCTTACCTTGACCTATTTCGAAATTCCAAGGATACCCTTTTGGATGGTGTTTATTATCCCCGTTTAAATCTCATTTCTGATAGCCAATAAAATATCATGATACAAACCTCTTACGAATACAATAATTCAACATGAAGCAATAACCACAAACGTACCTCGACATTCCATCGTCAGGTGCTGGAATATAGCCTAAAACCTCAGATAATTGACTGTCACACTTAAACTTGCTGTAAATATTGTTCTTCTATGCTTTTTCGGTCATGAATCGTTACAGATCGTGCATACATTCACGGAGGTTCCCATGTTTGCGTTCTATATTTATTGGAAAGGTCGGGACCTTGTTCTATTTTTATCAAAGATGAAATGCTACGAGCGATTTGATTCGTTTAATTTGAGCTGGCTGCAACCAATGAAAATGGTATCGTGGGAATGTCGAAATCAAGCTCGATCTGCTAAGGGTAGAGTAGCGTAGTGGATCGTCACCCTTAGCTTGCGAAGATGTTGCACAAGGGCGTGTACTGTGCAACACTTTTTGAAGCAGAAACAAATCGTTGCTGGTGCACCTCCAAACTCCGTATTTACCTGGCCTGTGTCCTTTGTGAAATTTTTTGTTTCCAAAGAAAAAAATCTTTCGGGTCGAAATTTACTTAACACCTCAGTTCTGCAATATTGCAGTGGATTCAAAGTATACCTACAAAAAAACTATGAAAATTCCTTCAAAGATTCGATGCAGAGACTGAAACTTTTGAGGTATATACTTTGCGCCAACAAAATTAAAATTTCAGTGAAATCTAGGAAGAATCAAGTTTGAGATGCCTAAATTCATATTCAGTACATGTACTGAAAACAATACATTCCGCTATTACGGTTGATCTTTGCTTCGACGTTGGTTACAAGGGGAAACCATATAGTGGCTTGGGGGCAAATATTGTGCGAGACACTTGTAAGAGACGTTCCAAAAAAGCATGGATATGTGCTCCAGCTGCCGTGTTACATTTATTGCTTAAAAAAAAAAGTGTTGAAAAGCGGCGTTTAGTTCAAAACAAAGAAATGCTTATCAAAAAAGTTCAGAAAATTTACAATGACAATTATGCTGAAGGTTGCGGAATGCTGTTCAGCACACGTTCAGCAATTTAGATAAGATGTCTGTCACGTGATCAATACATGTTTCCACGTCACACAGACACAAATCTAACTGTTTTATCATCAACCGAATGTCGCCTACGGGCTCTTCGTGATATCAACCCTTTATATAACAGCCTTGTGCTTTACTAGATGATGGAGATGACTTCAGAAAAGAAAGAACAAAATGGGACGAAAGAGCGTGAAGATGAGGAAATATGACAGTTTGCATGTTCTCTCTATTAAACTCGGTTTTTAACTCGTTCAAAGACAAATGAGCAATTGCTTTGAATTTTTAAAGGGCTTTTCAAAACATTTTGGGAAAAGGTAACCACTATTTCCTTCTTTTCCCACAATGTTTTCAGCTTTGTCCGGGACATCATTCAAGCAATATTTGTCTTGACAGTGCATTCAATATATCTAAAACAAGTCTTTTTTTCCCGAAATATCTTCTTTCCACAATTTTGTTCTTTCCACCAAGTATTCCACATGTAACTTTTGTTAGTTGAAACATCCTGTCCGGGGCGTGGCAAGCACAGGCGTTCGGGTTATGACGAACTTCACTACTAATAAAATGTAATATATAAGACTTTATTATCATGTAAGTCTTATATATTACATTACATAGGTAGCGAAGTTCGTTATAAAGTCTTATATATTGCATTACATAGGTAGCGAAGTTCGTTATAAAGTCTTATATATTGCATTACATAGGTAGCGAAGTTCGTCATAAACCGAACGCCTAGCTAGCCCCGGAAAAAAAATACGGGCAAGTGTTGGTAACAGCGAAGATATAACCAGCGGCACGAAGTGCCGAGAGAGGGAGGTAGGTTACCAAGAGCTTTAAAGCTCTCTCCTCTCTAGCAAATATTTTAATTGTAGACGGTATTTGTCTGCTTTTGGTGACATTTCTTTTTTCAAATTTGTTTCTTTTTTCTTTTTCAATGTGTGCATCTACAGCTACGCCCCAGGCTGTATCATAATGGGCGAAATAAGCCATCAGCTAGGATGAGTCTAATATTCTGTAGGCTTGAAAACAGCGACACAGCGAAAGTTTCTTTTCAACACTTTTGTTATTTCCTCCTAACTATCTTCTTTTTAGACGTGTTCTAGTTAGTAATCCATAATGTAACGGGCTAAAGTGTAGAGATCAAGGTAAGATCAAAGTTCAAGATTATTTTTACTCCCCTGCTCTTGTAGCTTTTTTAAGTGTCATAGTTATCGGACGGTAGCGGAAAATCCTCTTAACCCTTTACCAGACGACAAAGTTTTGACCTTGTCTAAATTAAAAGCATTTGCAGACGACAATTACAATGTGGCTCAAATGGAGCAAATTTTCTTTGATAGGGTAGAAAACATTGTGGGAGAAGGAGAAAATGCATTTTCTCCTTTTCTCATAGTTTTTTTTCAAAAGTCTGTCTTTCCGTTGGTCGTCACAACGCAGGATTCTTCGTTTAACCCTTTACCCCATAAGGCATTTCTATGGTATCTCTAATTGACCCTAAATAACAACAAGGATGAAGCCGTTTCTTATGTGTATATGCCACCTTTTGATAGCATAGAAAACATTGTGACAAACCTTTTGCCACAATTTTTTCCAAAGGCTCCTACAAGCAATGCATAGAAATGAGTATCTATAGTGTAAAGGGTTAAAGTTTTTAAAATAAAATTTGTCATTGATCTTTATCATGTATCACGATCTGTTTGAGGGTGCTGACTATTTTGGATCTACACTATCATCCATTACTGCAAAATCGTTATACAGAAAGGCCGAGAATTTAATGGCATGTAATTTTATCAAAAGTTCAGAAGTATATACATTTTAACTATATATTTAGCCCCCGCAAAGCTAGAGTGCGAGGGTTGTCCCAAATTTCTTGACAAGTAGTATCAACATGCTATTTTTAGCATCAAAATATATTTATACACATATTCGTATTTCGCCTATGAAGATGTTATTTCACCTTATAGTAAATCTCCAGTATAGCACATCAAATCGTCCAGTAATTGTTTTATTCTGTTACTAAGGGAATAGTTGGCAGTGAAGCTTAGACAATTTAGTTTAATAACCTGAAAAAAATCCTACAAGATTTTTTTAGATGTCATCCGAAGAGCAATGATGAATGCTCACCGTAGGAAACGATCAGATCTGTACAAACAGCCGGTATGTTTTGTATTATCAAGGCAACGTACCGCGTCACATGGCGCTCTCTACACAGCTTAAGATTGACTGGTTGGGATTTCAATGGTTATTTAAATCTCCGTATTCAAATAATATGACCTTTCTGGACTTTGCCTACTTTCCGCTCATTAATTAGAAGTAACGAAGTCGCAAGTTCGATGCCATAGATGAACTGATGTCCGCTACATATACGTTTAATAAAGGTCTTAAAGAAATTTGGTTTCTGACCAGTTGTGAATTTCACGGGGAATTCTTAGAAAAAGTCACTTGACACTGACGTCGTTATTGACGCTTGAAGTGCACCGCAGTGATACGTTTTGTTTTGGTATTTATGCTAGAATTTTTTTCATTGTCAATTTTTTTGTGTGTGATTTTTCATAATAAATATTTATGATTGGGTTATATGCATTGAAAACGTATCTGAAATTTGTATTTGAACCGTTTTCTTTCGTTAATGACATTCTCACAGGCATCTGAGACAACCCTCGTACATTTATAACGAGAGTTCTGACCGCTTCTATATTAGGTAACCAAGCACCTTAAAACGGCCCAAATCCAAAGACCTCAACATTTTATACATATATATCGGTTATCAGATGGAGGATGACCTATTTTTAACCCATCGCCAAACCGCCCTGTCGTTTTCACAGTCATGAGGAAGAATGTTTGTCTTTAGAAATGTCACTAAAAAGAGAGAAATAGCTGATCACCGGTATTTTTTTTCCTCTTCTCATACCTTTTCCCTCATGAAAAATAAAATAGGAGAAGTAATATAGTTAATTTGTCTTAAACTTCATGAGGATGAAAACTTTGGAAAAAGTTGTGGGAAAAGGAGAAAATGCAGGTGCCAGCGTAGAAAATGCTGGTGACCAGCATTTTCTCCTTTGCCCACAATGTTTTCTACTCTATCATCAAACAATCCTGTGTTATAACCATTCCAAGAAAGAAAGCTTTGTGAGACAAGGAGAAAATGCTGGTAACCAGCATTTTCTCCTTTTCCCGCAATGTTTTCTACTCTTTCAAACAAATTCCATTCCAAAGTTTGTGCCACACTTGAATTACTTCCTATAATTACTTTCAGTTTGGGCAAGTCTAAAATTTATAGTTTGGGAAATAGTTAAGCATGCACAAGTTTAAACCTTTTTCGTTCGGTACAGAGTGAACACTTAGCCTGCTAAGTGCGACTCACTAACTTTTTGCGGACAGTGTAGATCAAAGATCAGACTGCACAGAACGTACAGTCTGATCTTTGAACTTCATTGTGCGATGAGGACATTTTGTAGCCCAAAAATAGCTTTGAAAGAGCAAAATGTTGATTTTTACTATCAGCTCAAAATCTTTATATTTCTTACATAGCGGGATAACAGTCAATCTTTTACCAAACGACAATATTTTAGACTGGTCCAAATTGAAAGCATTTGCAGACGACTGAAAAGTGACTGAAAATTTGGGATTTGTTTTGTGAAGGGTAGAAAACATTGTGGGAAAAGGAGAAAATGCTGGTTACCAGAATTTTCTCCTTTTCCCACAATGTTTTTTAAAGGCTTTTTTCTCAGGGGTGTCAAAAGTATATAGGGATTGTGTGGTAATGGGTTAATCTTTTACCAAACAATCCCTCGTTTTTACGACTCTGATACAGAAGCATTTTTAAAAAATACCGTTGGAAAAGGAGAAAATGCTGGTAACCAGCATTTTCCCCTTTATCTACAATGTTTTCCATCCAGCTGGAAATAAATTTCAATTTTTAAGTAACATTTATTTTGTCGTCTGCAAGTGCTTTGAATATGGACTAGTCTACAATGTTTGTCGTTTGGTAAAGTGATAAATGATGACGATATCAGGTCAGGGTTTTTACCTGTCAAATTTCCAAGATCAGCTGTTCTGCTCAACACACACACACATAGTTTATCTGTCTGTCTCTCAACAGGGGTGAAGTCATTATCCAAATCTATCCGCAAACAATCGTGACAGACCGATATAATATGATATGGCCTACAACACGCGAAAAGGGAATTCGGACATTTGCGTAAAGTGTCCTCTCGTATCAGCGTGTGAAGTCCGCGCAGGCTAGTCCGACACGGCACTTTCTGATTTTATGCGATTTTCTGTTTTATGTCTACTGTAGCACAAAATCTAATGTAATCGTAAAGTGCCGTCTCGGATTAGCCTGCGCGGACTGCGCAGGCTAATCCGGGACGACATTTTACGCAAATGTCCGAATGCACCTTTTCGCGTGTTGCACTCCATATATGCTCTGGCAAAAAGGGGGCTTAATGTATCTCCGTGATATAATATGGCTCGTAACCGCGAAAAGGGGCATTCGGACATTTACGTAAAGTGTCGTTTCGGATCAGCCTGTACAGATGTATTAAGCCCCCTTTTCACATAGGTGGGCTAATATCATTATTTTTTTTTCCGGTACAGTTATTTTCTGTCGGTCAATGCATTCGCTTTTGTTTCTTCCTCATTACCAAACGATAAAATATTAGGTTTGTCCAAATCGAAAGCATTTGCAGACGACAAAATAAAAGTGACTGCAAATTTGAAATTTGTTTTCCAAAAGGTAGAAAACATTGTGGGAAAAGGAGAAAATGCTGGTTACCAGCATTTTCTCCTTTTCCCACAATGTTTTCTAAAGGCTTCTTTTTCAGGGGCGTCAAAAGTAGGGATTGTGTAGTAATGGGTTAAATCAGTAACCACCACATTATTTTTTCTATGCCACTTGCTCGTTATTTAAAACAATTATCTACACTATGAAGATACAGTCTCGTCCAAATTTAAAGCATTTAGAGCTAAATAAAGCACAATTTATTAAATATGGATCAAACGATGGACTTTTAAATGGGTAAATATAAGTGTTTGAAAAGGACAATATTTGTGTATTTTCTCCTCCCTTTTTCTACAACAGTTTCAAAAGCATTATTCATCAGGAAAAGTTATTTAAACGAGATTGTTTAGCAAAGGGTTTACTGAATAAATACGAAATGTGAGACGAGGTAATACACAGACGATGTTAGATGTAGGAACGGAATCGATCGAGTTCTGACAAGTGAATGTGCAACGGCAGATAGAGAATGATTGCATAAAATTGCACGAATGATCATTTTACTTTGAATGTCGTATTCCTTCTGAGCTCTTTACCAATTATGTACAACAAAAACAGCATCTGGTCTGCAACATGCAATAAGGGGCTATCAGACTTTGCTTAATGTTTCGTCTAGGATTTAGCCTGCGCAGACCGCGCAGGCTAATCCGAGACGACATTAATGTCAATATCAGATTTTATCCTATAGTAGATTTGCGTGAAACAGAAAATCATACACGATCGGGAGGTGTCGACTCGGATCAGCCTGGACTGCGCAGGCTGATCCTAGACGATACTTAAAGCAAATGCTCGAATGGTGGTTTCGCGTGTTGCAGACCATTATGTCCCGTGTGTGATATCTGGACTACTAGTTCTGTCCCTTGTAAACTGTTCAGTTTAGATAGCTAATTGTAATTATCTCCCTTCGTTTCAAAGCTTGAGACTGTCACTGCTTATCATAATACTGGGCTATTTCGGCTAAGCCTATAACTGCCCCCTTTATACTGTTTATTTTGAGAACTAGGCGTAGTTCTTTTGCATACATTTCCGAATGGGGGGGGGGGGCATCTGTATACAACAAATTTGAAAGTGGTGCAATCGAACAAAAGTTATTTTAGAGGATATAAACAATGTTGGAAAAGGAGAAAATGTTTGTTACCAGCATTTTCTCCTTATTACATAATGGTTTCAAAAAAGCTTGCCAAGGATCGTAAAAATCGGGGATCCAATACATCTCCTAACAATGACGGGTAAGTCATCGACGTCGAAAGGGTGGCCACATTTCAATAGAGGGGAACAAACCAAAATCGCTCGGTGCGAGATCAGGGAAGTATGGCAGATGCACGATGGTATCAATCTTTCCCTTTCTATCTGTAGGAACTACCTTTATAGCTCTTTACCAAACGACAAAATATTTGGCTTGTCCAAATCAAAAGCATTTGCATGCGGCAAAATAAAAGTGACTGAAAACTTGGAATTTGTACTGTGAAGGGTGGAGAAATGCTGGTTACTCCTTTTCCCACAATGTTTTCTAAAGACTTCTTTCACAGGGTCGTCAAAAGTAGGGATTGTGGGGTAATGGGATAGCTGATGAAATGTGTGACATTGTCGAGATAAGTAGAAGGCGCTGTCTTTTTCTGCTCTTTCCTCTTAACAGCCTCGGTCACATGTATCACGCCGCAGCACTTGAAATAAGATCATTGTTGTGTCTATTCATCTGTATACATGTAGATGCAACAACAAAGCCATGTTTATCGATCAGTGATTTCAATGATCAATTATATAATCATGTAAAGTAAAATGTCAATCAAATTATGTAGTAAAAAAGTCAAAACACCCTACCTTCGAATAATACAACCCTGCCACTCTCTTCCCGGTTGGCACTGCATGGCAGAGAATAACTCCTTTCATGTCAAAACATGACGATGAACATCAACTTCTTAGCAGAAGGTCCCACCACACCATAGCTTTTGTAGGCGTGGATGGAGAAGGGGTTTTATACGCACAACTGTCTGGCTTAGTCTCTGGGTTATAAACACTAAACCAAGTTTCATCGCATGTGATAATGGATTCCAACAATTTATTGTTATGCAAGACCACTCCTTCATGGATGTTTTAGTCCCGATTTTAATGTGGTATGGTATTGGTCTTTTAAACCTAAAAACAAAAAAACCGAGGATCTTGTTTTGCATCCTCCAGATGCGGTTTGTATTTCAGATATGGATTTGTTGCCAACTTTCATGTTCGTAAGACTGGGGCTCGTCAGGGATTGGCCATTGAGCCATTAATCCCATTCGTTGTTAAAAAAAACTGACTTCTGCATAATAAGGCTTTGAGTCATCAATAATAATTCCTTTAGGGTCGTGAGAGAGAGGGGGTGTGTTACGGGAGACCACCCCTTCAATGCATGGCTTCCTCCCGACTTTGATACAATACCTTACAACTGCTCCAGGGAGATAGTTGCTTAGTCCCGTGGTTATAGTGCTGGTCTTTTAACCCATTACCACACAATCCCTACTTTTGACGCCCCTGAGAAAGAAGCCTTTTGAAAACACTGTGGGAAAAGGAGAAAATACTGGTAACCAGCATTTTCTCCTTTTCCCACAGTGTTTTCTACCCTTCACAGAACAAATTTCCAATTTTTAGTCACTTTTATTTTGTCGTCTGCAAATGCTTTTAATTTGGACCAGTCTAAATTATTGTCGTTTGGTAATGGTTTAAGCCTCCAAAAAAGCGCAGATGGGGTTTGTATTTCAGCTATACATTTGTTTCCAACTATCATGTTCGCAAGATTGTCACCATGTACTCTTTACTGTTTCAGAAAAGCTTTACTGCCTGTGACTCGCTGTACCTTTTGATGGCTGGTCCGTAGATGCCAAAAACATACTAGAATGCTCACTGTGATTGATAAAATTGCCAATAACAATAATTTTAGTCATACTCTGTCAACCGGGGACATGATGCATCTTCGAAAAGTATCGATCCAGGCCAGCCTGCGCAGCGCAGGCTGACCTGGGTCGAAACTTTCCGTAATTGGTCAATTTTCTATATGTTCAAGGAGAGTCTATCTCATGATTAAATCGATGGATGATCAAAAGGTGGATGTTACGGATCGAAAAGTATGTAATTGCTTGCTTAGTACCATTGATCATGAAGATGCATTAAGCCTCCTTTTGTCGAGGCATTGCTCATTTATCTTGTGCAGTGAAGTCAAGGTGCTCCGCTCACGTTGACTTAACGTTATTGTGTGACAAAACATCATGAATTTCGCGTACGTTCGTTTATTTGTTTCAATTAAACTAATGGAATATGAGTGTAACTATAAAGGAAAAAAACTTAAAAAAAAATATTACACCACTTTTCCCGAAACTTTTCGAACACACTTCGAAAAAACCTCATAACAAAACAGCATTTACATAGCAAGGGAACAGCTCTTTTCTAATGTACTAGGGTGTCACAGAAAATCATAAATTGTACTAAATATAAGTTAAAAGCAAAAGGGAGATAGCTCGCTAAATATAGAAGTTAAAAGCCAAAGAGAAATAACTCGCTCAAAATATTGTTTAGAACGACAAAGTTTTATCTCTACCAAAACCACTTATACGCATTCACAAGTGCTTCAGTACTTGCAGTACTTTGGTCTTTGATACATAGAGATTGTTTATTCGCTCCTGCATGAATCTGCTTATGAGCGAAATCCTGGACACACATAAGCTAAATGTAGATCCAGGTGATAGAGGACAAGGCACTAGAAAAAGCTTATTCTAGTATTTGGATTCTATAAGGTAAAACTAGATCAATCTTTTTCGAAGTTATAGTGTTAATGTAGTAGACTCGTAACACTTCTAGTGCAACATGGGATAAAATTTCTTGATAGCTGATAAATACGACTTTTTACAGATATAATACTTTTGCATATTTTTAGCCGACCAGGAATTCCTGTTAGTTTTTAGAAAAGGGAGATAATTATTACCTCCCTTCGTAATGGGAATGTAGTGGTTTTAGATTTATAAATGACAATTCTAAGAAAGAGAAAAGGGAGGAAAAAAGTGGCTCGGTTAAAGTAGTACAATAATACTCATTTTTAATCACAGCAAATTTTGTAGGATAATATTATAGTGGAATTAGCTGTTTCCTATTACGGGTCCACTACCTTAACATAGAGGGTTCAATGACAATACAGTGATAATTGTACTGATGTAACATTCAGTCTGTGTCAACAGTGCGATGTTTACATAAATTGTAAGTTCTGTACCTGCCACGTATATTCTACTCTCTTTAACCTATATCCTGCAAAATAAAAGAATAGATAACTTGAAAACGGACCGTAAAATCCCAAATTTTGCTAGTTCAAAGGTAATTAACGGACAGTATCGGTCAAAGATCAGACTGCACGTTCTGTGCAGTCTGATCTTTAATCTACGCTGTCTGCAAAAGATCTGTGAGTTAATAGTCTAAGGGTTAAAACACGATAAAAATATAGAATTTACAATTTGAAATCATTTGCAGACAAAAATTGAAACCTGTATTAAATGAATTTTGTTTTTAGAAACAGCAGTAAACATTTTGGAAATACTAGCTCAGAGCATTTCTCCTTTTTCTACAATATTTCCAGAAGCCATTTTCGTCAGTGTCATTCAAACACCGGATCGTTTGGTAAAGGGTTAAATTTAATTTAAAAAAAAAAGTTTGAAAAAGATCGATTATTCAATTTTAAAGTTGGGCAGTCAAATACTTAAAAACTGAATAGAAACTGCAAATAACAAACCCGCTTTTCGTCAATTGAACATTTAGTTTGACAATGTAAAACAGCCACATCAGTTTTGTCCGATTTTTGGTTTCAGACAATAACGTAGAATTATGCTGAGAGCAATAATTTGACAACAGTTTTATCAGAGCCCGTTGGGATCTAAGTGCGACCCAACGCACCTTGGCTGACATTGTCTGATTAGATCTGACTGCAAAGAATATGCATTTTTGATCAAATTGAGATTTTACGGTGAAAAACCCATTTAAAGTGCACTCTTTCGGGAGTTTAACTATTTTCTGGATTATTTTCTATCTGATATATTTACCGTGTGATTGATTTGTGAAATATATATGAGCCGTGCTCTGTGAAAAGGCGATTTAGTGCAAGTCTGGTTTGTTTTAGCACAACACTCTGGTTTGTTTTTGACTCGGGCTCATGGTAAGGTTTTTTTCCCAGTATTCCTGCCTTGAAAGGGAAACGGAAGTATCTTTAGTTGAGATCTCATATGTAAATGTGCTAGATTAAGATGAAACTGAAACATCTTAACAGAAGCTGATACCATTACAATCCTAAGAATAGATGCAACGGTCGTTCTCCTATCTAACGCACAAGTATTTCACGTTTTCTTATCGATACGGAGGCTTTCTATTCCTGCAGGCGTGTCATGTTTTGGCACTTTTTGGGGTACTTTTTGGATATCTCTTTTAAACCTGTCAACTCTTTAACAAAATTTTATAAAGTTTTAACATTTACAGACAACAAAATAACTGCAACTCAAAATTTGAAATTGGTTTCCAACAGGGAAAAAACATTATGGAAAAAAGAGAAAATGCTGGTTACCATCATTTTCTTCTTTCCCCACAATCTTTTCAAAAGGGTTCCATCTCAGGGTCGTAAAAACCAGAGATTGGGTGGTAAAGGTTTAAGGGTTATTGGTATTATATTTCAGAACTCCATTGCCTGTTATTGTGACGACGATACCTACGATATAGACGGTCCAGCCAATAATTGTGACGATACTTGTTCAGGGAACACTAGTCAAATCTGTGGAGGATATTCTGCAAACAGTGTTTATGAAATTGTGTTTGAGTGCTAGCCATTTGTTGTCGATTTCCATTTTCTTCCGCCATCTGCGCATGTTATATTCTTCGAAGGTTCGATCTGTCTTATGTGAGGCATCAGTCCCCCAATATGTGGGGATTGTAGTAATACGCGCTATAAAGTAGCAATGGAGAAACTGGCTTCTCAATAAGTTTGAGGAAAAATTAGGTCTGTTTTAGCTCCACATTTCTCTAAACTACTGATCATAGCTGAATGAATCGTACCAGGTAGCGTTTTATTGAGTAAAGCTTTATTTTAGTTTGAAATTCAAAGTAACAGTTGTTGCGTAGAAAAGTAGTGCGGTTCTGTATCCAGGATGCCCAAATTAGATAGATGTGTATTTGTAGGATGCCATCTAGTAGGAGATAATGTTCTTCCGCAGATTAGCAATTTCTACCAGCTGTAGTTGAATCAAATATGCAAATCCAGTTGCATGTCGAAAAATTTATAAAATTGACTGTCTTTCCTTGTGTAAGAGACATTCGGACATTTGCAAAAAGTGTCGTCTCGGATCAGCCTCCGCACTCCGCGCAGGCTAATCCGAAACGACGCTTTCCGTTTTTATGTAATTTCCTGCTTTACACAAGTCTACTGTAGCACAAAATCTGATGATGCGGGGACTGCGCAGGCTGATCCGAGACGACTTTTTACGCAAATGTCCGAATGCCCCTTTTCGCGTGTTGCAAGCCATATCTATACTAAGTCAGTGCTTTGATATTGTTGTTAAATTAGGACTTCCGGTTCAACATTAAGCTGGTCACATTGTATTAATTGGCTATATCTGAAAGAAATTTGCTGGAAACAACTCGGTTAAGAATGGTGCTAAACGCCATTCTCAACATTATTTCAGTAATATCGCGGAGGCCAATGCAATATTCATGCTTTCTCGGAATGTCTTTTACTAGTACTCCGCACAGTACTCTTTCAAGGCCACTGGCTGCTTTCCCACATAACCATTTTCGAAACACTGATCTGCGGTGGCAGTTAAAAAAAAAGATATACTCAAATACATTTTTAACGAAACGTGATAGAAACGAGTCAAATATTATTTAACTGTTTATCAACGGAAACCTCAGTATAGTCTGTTACTTCATTTTTAACATGGTTTGCCAGTTTCGTTGGCATTTTTCACTGATAATTTGATAGATGTGATTGATAACGGGTGAAGCTCGTTTTGCGATAACGCCGTTCTATGTAGATAGAATTTTAGTAAAATTCCGAATTCGTTTTGAGTTTTATTCTAAATCTAGAAAGTGCTGACTTCCGGGTGATCGCACAGCGTCAAACGTATCACAATCGTTCGCATTTTTAGTTGATTGGTCAAAATTGGAATATATGATAAATCGATCGAATGATACATGAAACTTAAGAATCATTGTCAAATGTGTGAAGATTTTCTAATTTCCAACATACTTTCAGTCTAAAAGACTCCCAATTTTGCAACTATAGCCATATTGTTACATGCTAGGATATAAGGACATCATAAATCTGTCTTACGTTATGCCTGAGCCGTATCCCCCCTCCCACACACACACACACACACACACACAATGTGTCGAAGAAATAACAAAACCTACAACTAGAAGAAGAGAAAAAAGGAAAACTACGAGAAACTAAAGACTCAGACGGTGCCTAACATGCCAAATCTATCTGAAAGAGCAGTCACAAGCGAAAACTAAGTCTGATTTAAACTTACCTGAGAAAAAATACGCAATTATCTATGTTGTCGACCGGGGGAAATAATAATCGTAAAGAGCAGATAGAGGAAAATAGTAGAGCAGCAAAAATCATGTAAGTGATTGAAATAGGCATGAATGTCTCCTGTCATGTTAAAGACACATGTTGTAGTTATTCAGCAGTATGGCAGCGTAAAGTTCCGTTCCGAACAGGTAAAAAATACTTTAAAAATGAAGATCGAAGTGGAATTACTCGAAATCTGCGCTGAGTATAGTTATTGCTCTTGCGCACTTTACTCTGAAATATTACAACAAACATGCATACGAAGTTTCAAGTCGTTCCGACTTGAGATGGCAAAGTTATATTCTGGAGAAGCACCACCTTATTAACATTATTATTTTTAAATTTTCGTTTGAAAAAACAACAAAAACTATCTATAAGCGCTTAATGAAAAAAAAGTAGTTTCTAAATTACGGCAGGAAGTGAAAGTGAAAAGTGATATCGTCACTAGTGATGATATAAAAATTTATTACTCTAGGAAATTCCATGACTTCACTGCTAGGTATATAATAGTCCCTTTTTTTAATGCTAGCGACCAGCACATGGCCTTACCACATTACAATAGACTGTCAGCTCCACAATATTTTCCATGCTTTTTAATGGTATGATTTAAATCTAAATGTAGTATGACACCTGCTTTGATATTTTGGCTGTTACTGGGCCCCTAAGCAACTTGGCTCTTTCATGCTTCTTGTGTGTTTCTATGTTTCATTTCGAATACAGACAAAATCGACATCAGTAAAAACTCTGTGGCGAAAATGTCAACATTCATAGAAAGATGATAAAGTAAAGAAATATTATTTCAAACTGAGAAACTGCATTTTTAACCCTTTGGATGCTTATCGCGTGCCACTGACCTTTTGCGGACATTGTAGATCAAGATCAGACTGCACAGAACGTGCAGTCTGATCTTGATCTACACTGTCCAGTAATGAGATATAAGTCCCAACAACATAAACTTGAAATAACAATATGATTATAGGTTCTCACCTTCGATTTGAAGTTTTCATTTTATTTATTTAGCAGGATAAAGGTTGAGAAGCTTTTACTTTTTTTGTCATGCTTCCCAAAGCGTCCTAAAGCCCATCACTTGCATCAAAATGCATCAATCACAAGGTGCGTATGAGGTCACAGAACGTGTGATTGTATGTCTATATACTTATCTCTTGAATATATTTTTTTTTCAGACATAAAACTCTTTTTAATGTTTCCATCAGTGTGCATGCAAATATAGTGTCTAATGTTCGAGGGTATTCTGAAAAATATTAGAACAATAACCAGTCTGCATTGACTCTTTCTAGTAAACAAATCACAGACCAAGATGTGAAACAAAACGCTCTAAAAAAATTCACATACAACGATATATTTTTTGTCGCAGACTCTGTCGAACCATTTTCTTTTGATTTCTTCATCGACCATACAAAATTCATTCCGCTCTTGGTTTGGCTGGCCTGATTTCCAGTTGCTATAGTTACCGGGTCCCATCAAATAGCTGTATTCCCAGGGCGAAACCAAGTCTTTACGACGTGCATCGAGCCAGATTGTTTCGCTTGTTATGCCTTCAGTTCTTAAAAATTCCTGCAGATCGTCCGATCTTTTTTTAGAGTCTGGGTTGACGACAAAACTGCCTCTTGCATCACAAAACTTTCCAGCGTCATCCCTGTACATTCCGGTATTGTGTAAAAGGAAGCAAAATCCATTTTTCGTTTTGTTAAAACCTGCTGGACAATTCTCACCCATACACACCTTAGAGTCCATCTCGGTCCGAATTATTTGTGATACATTGGATTGACAGAACGACGGACCCTTTCCACATTCCCTCGACCTTGTGGCCATTCCAAACTGTCCCTTAGTTTTCGCTGGACACGGTGACCATTCCGACCATGCTCCACAACTATTCATGGAACAAATCTTACCAATAATGTCCATTTTAGTATTAATCATGGCTGTTCCGAGTAGACGTAGAAATGGGTTCCCAAACTGACGTCCCATCTTCAAAATTGATGTTTCGTCTATTCGACCTGACTGTACATTTGCATCCGGTAACTGAACATTTTCGCAGTCCACAACGTAAACACCTAGGAGCACCAGAAGGCAAACGATCATTTTCAACTTTTCTATTTTCCACTTGCACCTGTATGACAAATAGTTAATCCTTTACCACTCAATTCTGAGTTTTAACACCCTTTAGGAAGAAGCCTTTTGAAAACATTGTGGAAAAAGGAGAAAATGCTGGTAACCAGCATTTTCTCCTTTTCCCGCAATGTTTTCTATCCTACCTAAGACAAATTTCATCATTTGAGCCACGTTTATATTGTCGTCTGCAAATGCCTTCAGTTTGGACTAGTCTTATATTTTATCGCTTGGTAAAGAGTTATTAAAAAAAACATTTCAAAAAGCTTTTTTACGTTGATTTTCTCTGAAAAGACTTTTCTGCCGAGGCTCTATGTCGATAATGACTTATTAGTCCATGGGAATCATTAAAGAGCTTTGTTTTTTTTTCCTGTTGGCGGGTCTACTTTTCTGCTGAGAGGGAAAACACTTAAAACCCCTTACCACGAAACAAATTTTCAGACCCGTCCAAATTGAAAGCAATTGCGCACGACAATTTTGGAGTGGCTCAAAAGATGCCGTTTTCTTCGATAGAGCAGAAAACATTGTTGTAAAAGGAGACAATGCTGGCTACCAGCATTTTCTCCTTTTCAAACAATGTTTTCACACTGCTGCTTCTTCGGGGCCGTTAAAAGTCGGCATTATGTGGTAACGGATCAATTCTCTACATAATAGTTTTGTATTTTAATGGCCCTTTGGATAGCAGTCAAGTTTTGAGAACAATGTGGGGGAAAAGAGAAAATACTAGTGCCCTCCTCTTTTCCACAATATTTTTCATCATTTCACAGACAAATCTTTTCATCTGAGCTATATTTAATTTGTCGTCTGCAAATACATGTACTTTCGATTCTTTTGTTTGACCTTTTTCGTCTGATAACCAGTTCAATCTTCCGGGTCAAACCAATACTGTCATATTGTTCCATAAGGATGGGCCTGTGAATTTTCCTCAATTATCCTGCTAAATATTTGAAACTTTCAAACAACAGAAACTTTCAAATAGTAAAAAATACCGATTGATGATATTGTTTTTTCTTTTCTTTGAGAAAAATATCTCCTAATCAGACAGTGTAGATCCAAGATCGGACTGCACGTTTCTTGCAGTATGATCTTGATCCACACCGTCCGCTAAAGGTCAGTGTGTTGCACTTAGCAGCCTAAGGGTTTGTTACATTACACATCCGGAATGGCTCATCAGAAACGCAATTAATCACAACCCTGCTAAATAAATGAAACAGTCATGACAGCACGATTTAGGAAGCCTATCTGCTATAAACTGTATATGTATTTACTCACTCGTCACAACTCGGCCGATTCCGTATCTACATCTATGATATCATGGCTCCCATCACCCGCGGTATGCCGAATGTATATTTACTGTGGTTGTTTGGGAGCCTTTGGCAACAGTAACCAAGGAAGTCGCTTTATCTTATCACCACGGATCCATGTATAAAACTTTCAAGCTGTTAGTACAAGTCCAAGTTTTGCTATTGCAAAGGTATTATTTGGTGGAAATATATCAAGTTTATTTCATCACCATGTGGTTAATATGGTGAAATATTTGTCAAAAAGGGGAAAGGTATGCGAAAATAACGAGTGCCGTAAGGCACTCGTTATTTTCGCGGACCTTTCTCTTTTTGGACAAATATTTCCCAACATTAACCACAAGCTGATGAAATAAAGTATATATTATATTTCCTCTGATTAATTTGTCAACGAATGCCACTTTTAAAACTATTGATCTCAAGTCAATTAACCGATTAAGTCAATTTTTTAGCAAAGTAGAAAAAAAAAGTAGTTCCAGGAGGGAACTATTCTCTGTGACGGGAAAATAATTCCCCCTAGCTTAAATTACGACATTTCGTTACCCATAACACTTCTAAAAATAGACACATGAAATATAGTATGTCTCTTTATCGGACAGAGTAGATCAAAGATCAAACTGCAAGTTCTGTTGGTGTATTAATGTTTTTTTCAAACATTACAACAGGAAGAACGGGTTTTCCTGTTAATGTTCAAGTTCGTACAAAGCAGGCCTTTAACTCTTGTGCAGCTAAATGCGACTCAAGGACCTGTTGCAGACAATATAGATCAAGATCAAACTTCTCAGAAGGTGAATTATAAAAATCATTAAAACGATAAAGTAGAATGGGCTATCGACGAGCAGGAAACTGAACGATAACAAAATGTTTCGACCCAAGTCATCCTGCGCAGGCTGACTTGAGTCGATATATTTTTCAAAAGCATTGATTCCTGTTTTCACAGAGCGTATCATATATTATTTTACTCAACTTCATTATCGACAGTCCGAGCTCCTGTAGCTCTCTCAGTCGGCACCGTGTACGACTTGATAATAAGGGGTTTTGGGTTCAATCCCTGGTTCGAGGATTGATGATAGTCATTGCGACAGGATTCATTCGTCTCCCACAGCAGACCAATGTTTTGAAGATGGTTGTTTGGGCAAGCAGCCAATGGCTGGTTGGATAGAAAATTGTGCAGAGTACTGGTCAAAGAAACTCCAGGTAACCATGGATAGGTGCACTGGCCGCAGCGATATGATTGAAATAATGTTGAAAAAGGCGTTAACCCTTTACCCCATAAGGAGTTTCCATGGTATCTGCAATGCGTAGAAATGAGTATCTATGGAGTAAAGGGTTAAACACCATACACTATTAATCAGTAATTTAAAAGCTTAAAAAGTATTTGAAAACAAAAAATGATGTCGACCTCTCCTGGCCTCTATGGCGTAAAAATAAGGGAGTGTTTGGTAAAGGGTTAGAAAAGACCCGTCCAGCTCTTAAAGAAGCCACATGTCCTAATGAAGGTAATGTATAAAACATTTCGGAGTGTCACGATCGATTCCATATATGGTAAACGTGCATAAAGGTCATATATGTCTAGCTTGTTCGAAACCAGACCAAGATAAGCAAAAAAAAACCATGTTGAATATGCAAACCATAGAAGAACAATTGCGACCTTTATTTACGACGTATAATACGCATTTTACCTTTAAAATGACTTTGCAGATAAGAATTTCAGTGTGGCGAAAATTGTGGAATTTGTCAGGATAGTAGAAAACATTGTGGGAAAAGGAGAAAATCCTGGTTGCCAGCATTTTCTCCTTTTCCCATAATGTTTTCAAAGGGCTTCTTTGCCAGAGACAATCAACTTTCGAGTACATATACCCATCAACAAGTTTTAGTATTTTGCATGATACAAAAAAGGAATAGCACCCGACTATCTGTGTTATAATACAATAGCTGAGAAGACAAAGCATTCATAAACCATTTTTATTTCCACCACTCTAGCCCTTGAGACGAATAAAAGAACGGTTGAATAATAAGTAATTGCATTAACTCTTTTACTAAAAGACAAAATGAATGCACTTGCAGACGACATAGTAAAACGAAGCTCAAAAATTCAAACTTGACCTTAGAAGATTAGAAAGCATTGCGGGAAAAGGAGAAAATGCTGGTTACCAACATTTTCTCTTTTTTTTCTCTCCACTTTTTTTTCTGACGGCGTCTTCCTCTATGCCGTCAAAATTAGGGAGTGTTTGGTAAAGGGTTAAAAACGACCCGTCCAACTCTGTATTTCGATTTTCTGTGACCTCATACACTTAACTTGGCACCAGCAAGAATGTTGGATGGGTCGGCCAAACTTGATCGTCAATATCTGTCCGTCGTGATTTTGGCAATTTCTTATCAGTACAGGTCAATGCGTATATACGAGCCACATATTGAGTGCCTGAGTTGGACAATAAACATACAGAATTTTCTCTTCAGTTCATCTGTAAATAAAAGACCCGCAACACGATCGGAGTTTACGGTTGAAAACCGAGTAGCAGTAAGTGTTTTATTAACTGCCTTTTCTGTGAAAGACTATATAGCTTGTATCAGCTGGAAAGGGGACATTCGGACATTAAAGTATCGTCTCTGATCAGCCTGCGCATGTCGTGCAGGCTAACCCGAGGTAGCAATGTGCGTTTACGTTAGACTTTGTGATACAGTAGATTTGTGCAAAACAGAAAATTGCATCAAAACGGAAAGTGCCGTCTCGGAAAAGCCTGCGTTGACTTCACAGATTGGTCTGTACTAATGTCTTATTTCGCGTGTTACAGGCCATATTAGAATGAAAAGACACTAATTTGTTTAGGGGATGTTGTTTATTTCTCGCATAAACTCAGGTACATTTTGAAAACCGGTCTTTAAAAAGAAAAAAATATTGAACGGTTAGAAATAGTAAAGAATCCTGTCAAAACACAATCCTTGGAAGGAGTTTGAGTGAGCCAACCAATCACCTCTAGCTTTGTAAAGCCCTTTTAACATTGCGTTATTCTTGACAGAGGGTTTGATATATTTGTGCTGCTTGATATTCGGTTGCCAGAGCTCCCGCAGCTGAGCAATGGTTGCAGAATATCAGTGTTTTCATATCTTTCCACTCGTGGTGGAACCCAGACGCATAGAACCACATGTTTGCAGCAGGGTATAGGGCGGACAGAGTTCTTGTAGTTGAAATCTTCCTCTAAGATTCTATCGAAGTTTCTTCAAAAGGGGACCGTTATCCAAATTGAACATGATTATCGCTTTGGTTGTCCTACTGACGATATGGAGATAGGTGATTTCCGAAAAGAGTCACTTATTAAGAAAAATCCAAATAAGTGAGCAAAAAATAAACAAAAGCCGTCATAGACGGATTATTCTCCCGTAATAGGTCTCTTTTTAGGAAAGTGAAGGCTTTCAGTAAATGGTTGGTGACAGGAGAGGAGGGTTGGGGTGAAACAGGCTACTTGTGTTTGGTCCCGTCTGCCAAACTGTATTTGCCAATGTTAAAACAACGGGATTGTGTCGTAAATGTTTGATATTTTACTAATTTATGACTTTTTACAGATTTAACAATTCAGTCGGCTCGAGCACAATGGTAGGACTACTAGCGGTGCTTCTATTTACATTGGGTATCACAACATGGTCAGTACTTGTTATATCTTCATGATTGCATTAACCCTTTCCAAAACGACAAAATTTTAGACTGGTCCAAATTGAAAGCACTTGCAGACAGCAAAATTAATGTTACTCAAAAAGCAAAATTTGTTTCCAGCAAGGAAAAAAAAACATTGTGGGGAAAGGAGAAAATGCTGGTTACCAGCATTTTCTCCTTTTCCTACAATGTTTTCAAAAGGCTTCTCTCTCAGGGCGTAAAAACCAGGGATGGTTTGGTAAAGGGTTATGGGGAAAGGACGTTTAAAACCATTTGGAATCTATTCCATGATTCTACGACCCTAAGGAAAGTGTCTTTTAGAACTGTGAAACAAAGAGTAACTGCAACTGAGTCACACTCTGTGAAAACGGGATTTAATACATATGCACAAAGTATTGATCCTTGTCAGACTGTTGCGCGGTCCGATCTTGATCTATACCTTCCACAAAAGCCCAGGTATAAAAATGTATATGCAAGTAGACGGTGAGGATTCGAGATCGGAGCGCACGCTCTGTGGAGTCTGGACTTGATCTATACCTTCAACAAAAGCCAATGCATAAGTATGTGCAAAAGAACGATATGGATTCGGGATTGGAGTGCACATTCCGTGCAGTCTGATCTTGAACTATGCCTTCTACAAAAGTCCATTTATATGTATGTTCAACCGTACGATATGGATTCAGGATCAGACTGCACGATATGTGCGGTCTGGTCTTGGTCTACGTCCTCCGCAAAAGCCTGTGTTTAATTATGTATATGCTGTACACAAAAATATGCTATTTAATAGTTACTCTAGATATAATTATGACATTTCAGATTTTTTTTTTGTATTTTGGGCCGGTGGCCTTATATATGCTGAATAAACTATTTGAATTTGAATTGAATTGAGTTGTAAATTTCCTGCACGTCAAAAGACAACTCTGTCCTCGGATTCAGTTGATCGATAGACAAAATGGGTATTTCGGTTTTGACACTACATTTTGTAGTCATTTAACCCTTTCCCAAACGACAAACTTTTGGACTAGGCCAAAGTGAAAGCATTTGCTGAAAAGATGATTTATGCCTATGATAGGGTAGAAAACATTGTGGGAAAAGGAGAAAATGCTGGTTACCAGCATTTTCTCTTTTTCCCACAATGTTTTCAAAAGGCTACTATTCCAGATCCGTAAAAACCAGGGATTGTTTGGGAAAGGGTTAAGAATTCTTAACTGGCTAAACTGGTTCCGGATCTGCATAGGCCAAACAGGAATCCGTATATAATTGTTGCTGATTTCGACTAAAGATTCAGGGTTTGACTGCCATGCCACTAGATAATTAAGACCAACAAGGTTTTTTTTCTAACGTTTAGAGAATTCGTGTAAAACAGATGATATAATTATATGTAAATGGCATTTTAATTAATCTCGCATAATTTATCATTTGAGTTTTACGTCAATGGCCAAGAACAATAATCACTTTTCTTTAATATTCTTAAACTGTTGCTTTATGTGCTATTTTACATGTGAATTTTCAGAAACTGTCATTATTGATTGCTCCGAAATAAAAATTTAGCTCTCATGCCAGGAAAATGTTGAAAATGTCTCAAAATATTGTTATCTGCCTGCTGACAACTGTACATTCTTAGGCTGCTGAGACTTACACTTTATATGTTGATTTTATTTAAGTTGTAATTGTTTCTAAATCTTATAAATCGGGGAAATTGAGCTTTACATCATACTAACAAGTCCATGCCATGAAAACCCAATTGACCTCACAAAACTCAAATATAGTCTGAGGCCATCCATATAGGTACCCAGAGCTTATACTTTTGATAAGATGAATAAAATAGAAGTTACATGGACTTGTTAATTTAATAAAGTTTAAACAATGGAAGCTGGAGGTGATCTTTGTTGAGGCTAACAATGGCCATTTCACGATTCAAAAAATAGTTTGCTCTTTATTGATAAATAGCTTGATGCATTTACATGCAAATTGATTGCCCATGAAAGGGCGAAATAAGACTGAAAAAAAGATCACAGACAGACACGTTTTAAACTTTAAACATCAGCTGGACAGGGGCAAACACAGAGAAACATACACAAAGGAGACCAGCACAGGCGAAAAGTCAAGTGGATAGCTCTTTCTATCAGCTTTAAAAGTACCATATAATAGAAAATTATCCAGAGATGCTCAGGAGAACCCACTGTAAGCTAAATTACATACAAAGATTCCTACTTCGCCTGGTCAGAGTACAGGATTTTAGTGTAGTCACAATAGGAATCCCTATTTGACCTATGCAGACCCGCAATCGGTCTGACAAAACAGCTTAGAAATTCTTTTTTGGCTGAAAATTATTTAGTAAGATCCATAATCTGGCTTGATCAAACGATAATTCCTTTCTGATTCGGTCATATTCCTGTACCGGCTAAATTTCTATCTGGCCTACATTTATTTAGTGATGGTCAGTATGACGACAAGATACAGCAGATCCACACAGATATGGACATGAATAACGATGGTTTTGTTGACCTGACAGATCTCGAGAATTATTTTGCGGCATACACAAATTTTCTCTCAGTTGGTAAGCACTTAGAACTTTTCATACATATTTCTGACTCAAAGACATGAAGGCTGTAAGAACTGGCCTGGCAGGGCGCAGCTATGTTACAGTTTACTCACCGCGTATTAATATTTACCGTGCACAGTATAGTGATGTTTTATAGCGGACAGGTAGAATCTTCGAAGACTATGACTTGCAAACAACGATGTCGAAGAAAATACAAGCCATAGGAAACTTATTACATCACATCCCGAAACAAATATCCTCTGTATATTCCGTATAATATGTAACACTGAAACTGTGTATCACTGGAAATGATGTTTGTCAGCTATTTTGACTGATAAGGTGTTACGAGGGATTTGCTTAACCCTTTACCAACCCTTGTTTTAACGGTAAAATGGAAAAAAAGATTAGAAAACATTGTTGGAAAAGGAGAAATATATCCTACTCTCCCCATCGTATTTATATCCATCCAAAAACAACACTAATGATTAAAAAAAACCAATTCTGTCATGTTGGAAAACTGTAATATGTTATCGTTTCATGTTGTTTGTTTGCAAGTATTGTGTTTGTATTCCAGCTATATCTCAAGCCAATAAAGTTATGGAAATATTTCTGTTCACTCCATCTTTAACTGTTTTCGATGTAGATATCTTCTCGTGTATGTACAAATGTAAACCGAACTGTGAACATAGACCCGTGAGTGATATATGGCTGTAAGGTGATGATACAGTTTACTTTATTAGTTGTACTGTCAGGCGGCAGGGGACCTCGAATGTTGTTCACGGCTGTGGCGAAGCATGTCGCGCTGAGACGAAGACGAGGTTTTGATGTCAGAGGAGAAAATGCTGATAACCAGCTTCTTTTCCTTTTCCCACAAAAAAATTTATGCTTTGAAAGGCTTTCACGTTTGATTTAACCCTTTCCCACACAACAAAATTTTGGACTAAACCAAATTCAGAAGGTCAGCAGAACAAAAATTAAATGTACCACTCATGATGATTTCTGTTTTTGATAGGGTTGAAAACATGGTGGGAAAAGGAGAAAATGCTGGTTACCAGCATTTTCTCCTTTTCCCATAATGTTTTCAAAAGGCTTCTATCTCAGGGTCGTAAAAACCAGGGATTGTTTGGTAAAGGGTTAAAGTGAATTCGTCGTCTGTAAACGTTTTCAATTAGGATGAGACTAAAGTTTTGTTGTTTAGGAAAATATTAAGAAGTTGTCTATTGTAATTTTGAACAGATACACTGGACTACTTCGTGTTTAGTTTCGTCTGGAGTTTTGTCTATAATGATACCGATGACGTCATACGATACATCTTTGATAGCTGGGACCAGAGTGGAACAGACAGTATTACGAGCGATGATATTCTGTACTTGTTCAACACTATGGACACAAACATACAACCAAGTAAAAACAATTCCTTTCTGTCTGTCTGTCTGTCTGTCTGTCTATCTGTCTGTCTCCCTCTCTCTCTCTCTCTCTCTTCGTAGTCCGCACAGGCTGACCTGAGCCGAAACTGTTTTGTCATTTGTGAATGCTCAACATCTCGAAGAACTATTCCATCCCATGATGGTTCTGTCTCATGATTTAATTCTCCTTCTAGACAAAATCAACCCTGGATAGAGGAATAACCTGCGTCATTATTATACGTAGAGAAATGACCCAGAGGATTATTTCTTTACGTAGAATGAACATTTCTCTACGTAATGAAATGACCCATGGATCATTTCTCTACGTAGTGAAATGACCCATGGGTCATTTTGTAGGAGAGGGTCATTTCTCTGCATTACACCGGCATATAACAAAATACACCAAACAAACAATAGTATCTTAGTTACATCATGACGATAGCTCATTTTTTCCTAAAGCAGTACTAGTATCGGACTTTGACACCAAAAAAAAGTCCATCCCAAATGGATGTGCCTGTAGTGATCGATCCTAAACCGTTTGATTACAAAACTTGTGCCTATACTAGTTGTACGGTCAGGTAGCAGGGGACTTGCAAACTTGTTCACGGCTGTGGTTAATCGTGTCAGCCCCGAGCCGAAGGCGAGGTGGCGACATGATTCACCATAGCCGTGAACAAGTTTCCAAGTCCTCTGCCACCTGACCGCACAACAGATTTATATTACAGCAAAGTTATACCATTTCAAAGCGTATTAAGCGAAATTTTCCTTTTTTTATAGCCTCACGAATCGAGTATGCTTGCGAAATAGAAATTCCCTTCTGAGTGCCCCAATTCAATGAAAACTGACGTCACTAAACGTGCAGTTTGGTGCATAAACGTGCATTCTGGTGATCGATCTACGCCGCCATTTTGGATGATGTGTTGCAAGTGCAGTGATGTTTACGGGGCGCTCAAAAGGGAAACTGGCTTTACGTGTTTTTTGCTAGGGTACATGATATATGTTCCCAGCATGTCAACCGATCAGATTACGAGAAATTTCTTTGCAGTATAATAAAACCTTTTATTAGATGGTAAAAATTTACATTTGCAGAAATTGAAGCAGTTTGCAAGCTACAAATCATCTCTTTCTTCCTTTTTTATGATTACCCTTTTTCTTATTTTCTTTCGCTTTTTTTTTACTCTTTTTTCTTTGTATAAACGCAATGTTGTGTTGTAAAGAGTTAAATCAAGTTTCAGTTTTCATTTTTTTTTTTGGGGGGGGGGTAGGAATAGTGATTATCTTAACATTAAATTATGTACATGTAGAAATCTTTATATTTTCAGCTCCAGGTTTTCTCCAGTATGATGTTGAATTTGTTCCATACTTCCAACAGGTAAACGCTTCCTCTATACCAAACTGAAAATCTTAGACTGTTACAAATACAAGGCATCTGCAGACGACAAATCAAATATTGCACAAATGATAAATGATGGGAGTTTGTCTTGGATAGAAAACACTACTGGAAATATGAAGAAAATGCTGGTAACCAAAATTTTCCCCATTTTTCATAGTGCTTTCAAAAGCCTTTTTCCTCAAAGTCGTTGATACACAGGATTAATTGGTAAAGAGTACATGTATACTCGTTCCAAAGATCGACGATGTTAAGGTAGTAGACCTGTAACACTTCCAGAGCAAAATGGAATAAAGTTGTTGGTAGTTGATAGATACAGATTTATATAGATGTAATAGTTTTGCAAATTTTTCTAACAAAAATATCCTTTGATCACTATCTTGAAATTATTTGTTGACACTTTTGCAAGTTTCCAGAAAAGGGAGGTAATTATTATAGTGATTTAGATTTATAAATGCTAGTTCTAAGAAGGAAAGAAAAAAGTGGCTGAGTTAAAGTAATACAATAATACTCATTTTAATCATAGCAAATTTTGTAGGATAATATTGTAGTGGAAAAAGCCATTTTCTATTATGGATCTACTTCCTTAATTAAGGTTGTACCATTCTAATGGAAAACAGTTATTTCCACTATAATATTATTCTAAAAAGGTTACTATGATTGAAAATGAGTATTATTGAACTACTTTGACTAATTCCCTTTTTCCATTTTTTCCTTCTTAGAATTATCATTATAAATCTAGGGTCACTCTATTCTCATTACAAAGGGAGATAATAATTACATCCCTTTTCTGAAAACTAACAAAAATATCAGCAGATAATTTCATGATGGACATCAAAGAAAATTGAGATTGGTCAAAACTGTAAGTCTTTGCAAACAACAAACTAAAGGTGATCAAAATGACGAAATTAGTTCTTGATAAGGTTTAAAACATCATGAGAAAAGGATAAAATGTTCGTTAACTGCATTTTCTCCTTTCCCAACAATGCCTTTTCAAAAGCCAGCTTTCTCATGGTTGTTAAAGGTCGGAAATGTGTAGTAAGAGGTTAAGTCTACTTATCAGGGTATTCAAATACGGAACCTACATGTATGTTATGAAAGTTAACCGCTCTACCCCTAAACAACCGTAGCCCACACAGTACAAGCCTGTTAATTACCTTTGTCATAGATAGCACAATTTCCTCCCTTTAATATATACAAATGAGACCGGCTTTAAACGAAATGTTGGGATACTCGTGTTATTGTTATTGTCTGAGTCTTGCTATACAGTGGCAAATGGAGAAAATGAGCATTTTCTCCTTTTCCCACGGTGTCTTCTATCTGTCAAAAATACAACTCATTAGTTTAGCCACATTTTATTTGTCGTCTGCAAATGCTTTCAGTGTGATTTAGTCCAGCATACTGTCTTTTGGTAAAGAGCTATACGTTACTATTTAAATGAAAGATGTCTCAGCCTGATACCCCAGACAGGCGCCTTCACCATATTTATACAGGCGCATTCACCATATTTATTTAAACTGTCTTATCCATGTTTTTTTTTTTTTCTTTGACTTTGCTGGTTGACCATCCTTCATAGCTCACTTGGTTGAGCGTAGGACTCGTGATCAGGAGGGTGTGGGTTCGATAATCACGGCTGGCCATCTAAAATTACTAACAGTCTTTCGGATGAGATGTTAACCTGAGGTTCCGTGTGACGGTGCTATACACCGAGCACGTTAAAGAACCAGTCGACACCCAGGATGGCTTTCGTCCTGTATCTGCACTGTCCCGAGTAACAGTACTAACAGTTTTCAGGGGGCTTCGCCCATATGGGAAGCCGGTGGAAACGATAAATAAACGCAAATTCAATCAATCAACTTTGCTGGTCGTAACATCTTAGAGGCCTAATAGATCTCGAAAATTCTTTGTCAAATTGCAGACAAATTTAATTCATACATTCTAAAAGTAATGATATTGTTATGCGACTGGTAATATGTCACGATAAAATCTTTCAGTATTCCATTTGCTGGCAGAAAATTTATTGTAAAACTAGAACAAAAATTGCCAGCTTTTGTACTACTTTTACAAATACACTACTTCTGCCAGCGACTTGAAATTTGAAAAGCCATAGTGAAACATACAGTCAGACTTATAACAATAATACCCATAATGTTAAATGGAACTTTGAATAAAATTGATCTGGATTTTGACACCATCATTATTTACTTTTGGTCGGTAGTGTGCCTTTAATTATGAAAAAAATTGTTTTTTCAGCTGTTCCAGGCTGCCTACAGTTCTTCTTCTAGTTCACTGGGAAAGAGAGATGACACTTCCACGTGAATTTCTAAAACAAAACATTATTTGGGAACTTTCAAGTGATTAAATAAAAAAGAATGATTTCTTTCAAATGCTGTTGTTGCTGTTTATTATCACTAAGAAGTAGTAGTAGTGGTGGTAGTAGTAGTAGAATAGAAGTATTTGAAGAAGACGTAGTAGAGTACTATTCTCTTGCGGGTCCGTTTGTATATGAGTCACGCTATGGTAAAAGGAGTTCTATCCGACCTCCTTGATGCAATGTAGCAAGTAAGCCGTCACTCAATCATTGGTCTATTAAGTCCTTTTTGCGACTGAATCATGAGGTAATATGGTAGTTTGACATGTTGGAAAACTGTCCAACAGTGAAACATATCGACCCATGTAAGCCTGCGCGAATGGCGCAGGCTTACATGGGTCGGTACTTTTTGCAGATGCCGTTGTCACAGACTAGTGCACCTCGTTGTCTGCGCATATCATATTCTTCGAAGACACCTGTCTTATATGACGTACCACTAGCCCCGAAAGCGGGCAGACTGTAATATTACGCTCTATAAAGTAGCAGTGTAGAAAATAGCTATTATCAATAAGTTTTAGGAGAAATGAGACCTGCTTTAGCTCCAGATTTCTCTAAACTGCTAATCGTAGCTAGTGAATTGCACGAGGTAGCGTTTTATTGAGTAAACGTTTATTTTAGTTTGAAATTCAATGTAACGATTGTCGCGTAGGAAAGTGGTTCGGTTCTGTACCCAGGATGCCCAAATTGGATAGATGAGTATGTATAGAATGCCATTTAGAGGGAGATAATGCAGTGCACCTCTGCGATATGATTTGCTGGTACTGATTAAAAGCACATCAACCAGTAGTGTCAGACAGACTATCCCACTTGGTACCCAACTTACAATTTTTAGTAAGTGGTCAATTTTATATTGCCCGTCGATAAGCCATGGTCTTTCATGATATATTTTACTCATTCAGAGACTCTGAATGTTATGTTAGTAACATCATTTTCCAACAATGTATCAGTAATACAAAAATGCCACTGTAAAATCATTTGTTAGTGGAAAATTTCATATTAATTAGCCGTCTGAAGAGGCTTTCAAAATTGACGTACTTAGAATTTTGTCTGATGTCTGAGATAGTGGTTTGGTCGAGAAAAGTAATGGGAATCTTTCTTTGTATCTACCTATTGAAATAAATTACCGAGTATTGTAACTGACCAAGTGAAGAATTAATTTATCAATATATATTTTTTGCTGTTAATTTTATTAAAGATTGATTCATAATATCTGCTAACGGACGACAGATTTTCAAAACAGGCTGAGCGAAATGCTTTATTTTGTGTTTGAAAAGGTGAGAAAACATGTGGAAAAATGAGACCATGTTGGTTATCTGATTTTGCACCTTCTCCCACAATGCTTACGAAAACTTCTCCGGTGTGGTTGAAACTCGAGATCGTGTAGTACACATATCAGATAACATAGAGGAAGTCTGTACCATGAAAATGAGAGAGAGAAAAAGATGCAAATATTGCTCTATGTGAGCACTTAGTTTAGTCTCTTCAAAATCCTCTATGTATGTACATCTGCAGACGACAAATTCATAATTGCTACAAAAGGACTTTAGTTCTCTGAAATTTTTTTGGGGAAAATGAGAAACTACTGGTTATAAGCGCCCCCTCCCCTTTTTTCCAACGACATTTTCAAAAGCTGTCTCCCACAGGGTGGTATAAATTTAGCAACTCGGCACTATTTGGTAAAGGGTAAAGTGATGATCTATCAAGATTCAAAGAGCTAGTTTTCTTCTTTTAACGATACATAAAAAATCAGTCATACTCGTTTTATCATTTTCCAACAATGTTTATCTAGAGATTTCTTTTTCCTCGTAAAATCGTGCGATTAATTGGTAAAGGGTTAATCTTGCTTTTGATGAATTATAAAGTACCGGTTCAAATGCTGTGTGCACAATGGTATTTATCACACCCCATATGTGAAATTTGTGGTAACTGACACCTTTGACTCCTTTGAAAAATTGGCAAGTTCCATTAACGAACCATAAATTTCTAAAAAAGCATGTCTTCGAAACATTCAATGAATCCAGATTATGTACATCTACCTGATAATTTTATCTTTCTAAAATTTACCTTGCCCATTTACCTTACTTCTTTTTTAATTGATCGGACATCTGGTGGCAAAACTGATATTTTACAACAAATACCTTAAATTAGTACTAAATGATTGTTTGTTACTCACTTACTCATTTCACAAAAGATAAAATTAAAATCATCAAATCACCAAAATCTGAATGACATGTACATGTATAAAACTATCCCCCAAACTATCTGTAGGGTACGAGTTCTCAAGGGTACGATCAATTCTCTAGCACCCTAGAAAAGAAGTCACGGTTGCTTCCCTTGATTATTATGGCACCATTTACAAAATAGAGAAAACGAAGGAAACAGTGCAACTGTATTTCTCAATTATTGGGTATCAAAGTAAATCCCTACAGCTATTACAGCCACTAAAACCTACTGTTAACTATTAAAGACATCTCGTGTTAAAAACCCTGTTTATTGGCAGGGAAAACCATGTGAACGAAAGGTAATTCTTTATTGCAAAACTTGCCGGAAAGAACCCAAACTGCCAAAGTACCCGAAGGACCAACTTCAGTCTGAAGGTATCTGCACCGATGCTATTTTTGTCACAGGTCTTCGCACACACCTTCATGTCAGCCCTCATTAAATACATCTGGAATAAATATGATTTTACCCGCATCTTTTCAAACGGCTGTATGCGACAAAATTTCCAATGACGGCTAATAAAATGGGAATGAATCGTTTACTTATATGAATGATTAATCTTTAACATCATCCAAACTGTGCTGCAAAATACCATTTAAATCAATGGAAATTCACCTTTTTTCCCAACATAAATAAATCTAGAGTAATTTGTAAACGACTAACATGGCGACTTCGTTAAACAGGCATGCTCACTCAGCAGAATTTGAATATTGCACAGTCTGGTTTTCTTACCCTAATAATCATTTCCGCACAAGGTGCCTTTGTCAACAGCGAAATTCGCAACTAAACCATCCTGTAGCGTGTCAGAGATACTGCTATTTCTGCAGTGACATACGCATTGATGACTTCACCATGTTTTGATTTCTGGTGAAGTAGGTCAACGGTTATTTACGTTGAAAAGTACAGATTTGCACGAAGGTGAGATTTAGATATTAACAAATATCAGTCTTTTTTGTAAAGATTAATCATTTATGTAATGATCCTAGTCTCAATAATGAGACGCTCAAGTGATTTCTTTCATATTTGGACATTTACTGTACACCATACCGTCTCAAGTCTATCTTAAATTTTTTCAGTAGCAAATATAGAGCGCTATAATGACTTTCAATTTGATCGGTTTTTATCTATATTGCAGCAAAATGCAAATAACTTCTAGTCAACATGACCAAGAACAAATTGTTAAACTGTTCATGACTAAAAGAGCTTATAGAAGTCGTTTATAACATGTTTATCTCGAAAAATCACGGGCGAAATTTAGCGTGCGTGGTGGCCATTTTGTATGTTTTTGGGAACGTAAACCACTCGAGTTACTGATGAGATGCACCATGTTTTCTCAAGATCAGCGTTTAAATTGAAAATATTTGTATGTCAAACGAAGGAATATTGAATATGCAATCAACAGGTATGTTTAAATCCTAGTTTTGTGCTCTATTAGCGAAATTATGGGAGTTCAAACTTGCGCACAAAATCTGTGCGGAACTTTCAACTGATTTTGTCTGGATTGTCTCTGTACCCAGAGGCGACCAGTCAAAAAGTAACATCACCTTTGGGGACAGTTATCTGTACTAGTAATGATCCATGCCCATTTCATTAGCTGTCATATGAAATTTTGTCGCATAGAGCCGTTTGAAAAGGTGCAGGTAAAATTGTATTTATTCCAGATGTGTTTAATGAGGGCTGCTATGAAGGGGTGTGCGAAGACTAGAAACAAAAATAGGATTGGACAGACCCTTCAGTCTGAAGGTACTAAAAGACCAAAGTAGACTAATTATAAGATAGAGTTGGTTTCTTATTCGTATGTTTCTTGTACAGCCATCCTCAATTAGTGGTACACAGCAGTTTTACCCTTGTCGAAAATTCAGCTTCATCAAGAACACATGCCATATAGTACAGATAACTGTCCCCAAAGGCGATGTTACTTTTTGACTGTTTGCCTATGGGTACAGAGATGATCAAGACAAAACCAGTGGAATGTTCCGCACAGATTTTGTGTTCAAGTTTGAACTCTCAGTCTCATAATTTCGTGAATAGAGCACAAAACTAGGATTTAAACATGCCTGTTGCTTGTGTATTTTATAATCCTTCATTTAAAATACAAATATTTTCAATTGAAATTCAGAACATAAGAGAAAACTGTGCATTTCATCTGTTACTTGAATTATTTACATTCCTGAAAAACACTAAAAATGGTCGCCATGCACAATAAATTTCATCAGTGTTTTCGCCTAGATTACACCTTATAAACAACTTATACAAGCTCTAGGTAATGAAAGGTTTGATTATTATGCTCCCCTTCAACGAAGTGAGGGTATATTGCTTTGCTAATGTCGGTTGGTCCATTGGTCAGTCCGTCAGTCAGTCTGTAGAACTTCCCTTGTCTGGATGATAACTAGACACAGAATTGACCCAGGTTCATCAAATTTGGCACAGACATTTGTCTCGGAGTGTAGATGATTCCTATTGATTTTGACGTCAAAGGTCAAGGTTACAGTGACCGTCAACATTTTGATATAGACCGAACCTTTTCCAGATGATAACTAGACACAGAATTTACCTAGGTTCATCAAATTTGGCACAGATATTTGTCTTGGAGTGTAGATGATCCCTATTGATTTTGAGAATATTACACGGAGCTGATAAACAATGTCTTTTCTATTTTTCCAACAATGTTTTCAGATGCTTCTTCAAATTCTTTACCAAACGACAAAATCTTAGACCTGTCCTATATTGAAAGAATTTACAGATGACAAATTTCATGTTGCTCAAATGACTTATCTTTTCTATTAAAGATGTCAGAAATTATTGTCTAAAAAGGAACCAGCATTTTCTCCTTTTCCGACAAAGGTTTCAAAAAGGCTTCTTTCTCTTGGCAGAGTCAAACGAAATTCAGAATTCTTACTTGACCTCCTGCCTTTTCGCACTTGTCAACAGTTAAACAAAGAAGGATAATCCACTTGCCCTCATGAAATATTTACTAGTAAGGTCCAGTGGACATGTGGATTTTTTGGACCCTGCAGGGTTGTTAAAACCAGTGATTGCTGAGTAAAGGGTTTAATAATTTGTTTGAAAAATTAAGGCAGAAATTTGAAGTTCATTTCGGGCTATTTTTCAGGACTTCAACTGACTATTAGAGCAGTATAAACTATGCAAAACTGCTAAACAGTAAGTGAACAACTAGACTAAACCCATTACCAGACTGTCAAATAGCTGTGTCGATGGCAGACAACAGAGAAGATGACGAACTCAGCATACCCCGAGCATCACTGAACAAGATGATAAAAGAAATCATTCCCAATGTGAGAGTGGCCAACGATGCGAGAGAGCTCATATTGAACTGCTGTACAGAATTTATACATCTTGTATCAACAGAAGCTAATGACATCTGCAATAAACAGATGAAGAAAACAATTTCCCCAGAACACATCCTTGCAGGTATGGCCTGACACAATATTACAGAACTTTTTAAATTTTCAGTTCAGCTGTTTTCAGAGAAAATGATTATTAACTCTTTACCAAACAATCGCAGGTTTTCACTGCTCTGAGAAAGAAGCCTTGTAAAAACTTTGTGGGAAAAGGAGATAATGCTGGTAACCAGCATTTTCTCCTTTTCCCACATTGTTTTCCACCCTTCCCAGAACAAATTTCAATTTTTGAGTCACAATAATTTAGTTGTCTGCAAATGCTTTCAATTTGGACCAGTCTAAAATTTCATCACTTGGTAAAGAGTTAACTGATTACCATACAACAATATTATAAACTTGTCCAAATTGAAAGCATTTGCAGATGACAAAATAAGAGTGACTGAAAATTTGAAATTTGTTTTTTGAAGGGTAGAAAACATTGTGGGAAAAGGAGAAAATGCTGGTTGCCAGCATTTTCTCCTTTTCACACAATGTTTTCTAAAGGTTTCTTTCTCAGGGCCGTCAAAAGAAGGGATTGTGCGGTTATGGATTAAGTTATTGTCTTAGCCCTGGCGTGGTCTGTGTCATTGTTGCAAAGTAAAACTTTGACATTTTGTAATATCTATGCTATTTTTGAAGATATTTACTTCAGACTTAGATGAATTGTCATTTATCATAAGGGGAACTTACAACAGGGGCATATAAACATCAGAGTATTTGTTACACATTTAACTCTTTACCAAACGACAAAATTTTAGACTGGTCCAAATTGAAAGCACTTGCAGACACCAAAATAAACAGAGCACAGAAATTGAAATTTGTTTCTAGAAGGGTAGAAAACATTGTGGGAAAAGGAGAAAATGCTGGTTACCAGCATTTTCTCCATTTCCCACAATGTTTTCAAAAGGCTTCTATCTCAGGGTTGTAAAAACCAGGGATTGTTTGGTAAAGGGTTAAACTCCTTTTTTGATTTATTGCAGCCAAGTGTTGACACCCGCATGCAGAGCTCTTGATTTTTTCTTTGTTTTTTTATCGCTTTACCAAATAACAAAACTTTGCGCATGTCTGTATTGCAGACGTAAATTATTGGATTTTCCTTTGACAGGCTAGAAATATTGCGGGAAAAGGAGAACATGCTGGTTACCCACATTTTCTCCTTTTCACACATTTTTTTTAAAAGGCTTTTTTTCTCAGGGTCATCAAAACCTGACATTGTTTTGTACATGGATTAATTTTAACCCATTTTTACATAATCCACTCCCTAACCCTTTACCAAACAACAAAATCCTAAAACTGAAATTAAAATTCCAATTTGAAAGTATTTGCAGACAACACATTTGAGCCGGCATGAATGAACAAATTTGTCCTTGATTGGGTAGAAAGGATTGCGGGTAAAGGAGAAAATGCTGGTTACTGGTTACCAGCATTTTCTCCTTTACCTACAATTTTTTCAGAAGCTATCTTTCCCAGGGTCGTCAAAAGTCGGGAGATGATGGTACAGGGTTAAACCTTTACCACACAACCCTGGGTTTGAACCACAATATGGGAAAAAGGAGAAAATGCTGGTTATCAGCATTTTCTCCTTTTCCCAAACTTTTTTCTAAAGCTATCCTCCCTAGAGTGGTCAAAAGTTGGGAGAGCACAGAAAAGGGTTAACTCATTACCACATGAAAAAATTTTTAGACCAGTCTAAATTGAAAGCATTTGCAGTTGACAAAATAAAGGTGATTGAAAAATTAAAATTTGGTCTGGGAAGAGTAGAAAACACTGTGGGAAAAGGAGAAAATGCTGGTTACCAGCATTTGCTCCTTTTCCCATAGTGTTTTCAAAAAACTTCTTTCTCAGGGTCGTTAAAAGTAGGGATTGTGTGGTAAAGAGTTAACCCTTTACCACACAACCCAGATTTTGAGCAACAATATAGGACAAAAGAGAAAATACGGCTAATCAGCATTTCTACTTTTCCTATGGAGATTTCTACCCTTTCAAAGACAAATTTCACTGTGTGCATCATTTGCCTTCTGCGAAATGCTTTCAATTAAGAACAGTGTAAAATTTCATTGTTTGATTAAAGGTTCAACTTTATTTCAGCATTAGATAGTCTGGGTTTTGGTGCCTATAAGGAGGATGCTACAACAGTGTTACAGGAGGCTAAAGCCGTAGCAGCGAAGAAGAGGCGGGGAAGCTCCAGGCTAGAAAACTTGGGTATTCCAGAAGAAGAACTTCTACGGCAACAGCAGGAATTATTTGCTCAGGTATGTGTTCTACACTGTTTTTCATCATAAGGCAGCATCGTTTAGCCTTGAATTTGGACAAGTACAAAATTTGTCAACTGGGAAAGAGTTACCTTTAGTGTTTTCAGTTTGAAAGTATTTATAGACTACAAATTATGTGTGGCTCCACTGATTAAGTTTTGTTACAAATAGCTCTGTGACAAGTTTATCAGAAGCAGAATGTGTAGATAGAACAGAGAGTCTTATACATGAAACACTCTGGAACATGCAAAATAAGGCTTGGTCTAAAAGTTTCTGTTCATTCATGTAAAATGTTGAGTGTCCACAGTCTCTCTCTCTCTTCTCTCGCAGGGCATTCTTTTTGCCAGTCTTTTCATTCATCTCTCTCCCCTCTTTCCCTCTCTCTCTCTAAACATGCTAAACGTTTACTTAGAAGAAAAAGGCAGAGCTCCTGTGAGTCAGTTGGTGGTGTAAATGACTTGAGGAAAGGGAGTCACTGTTTTGATTATAGCCTCGGCCAATTTCTTTCTGAGGTTTGATGAAAGTCATTCCAACAGGATTTATTCCTCTGTCACACCTGGCCATTGTTTCTACAATGGCTATCAGGGAAAGCAGCCAGTGCCTTAGAAAGAATACTGAGTGGAGTAATTGCTAAAGAAAGTCCATGAAAGCATTGATTGGTGCACCTTCTGCTGCAATGTAACTGAAAAAATGTTGAAAACTGTGATTAACACCATTCAATCAATCAACAATCGGTGTACCCAGGTTCTTGTTTCTACGCTCTAACTCAAAAGTTGTTTGACCCAGAAACTTTATACAGATGTAGCTCATTACCCAAGAAGGTGCCCTGCTGTTTTCGGTTCATATTGGTCAGTTGTCAAGGTGAACATTGTGTAACTGTGCTGTCCCCCAATAGATGTTTGATCTTGGATCCTGAAACTTTATACAAATGTAACCCCTCACCCAAGAAGGGACCTACTGGGAACTGGGAAAAGTGTTAACTTTGGTCATTTTCTGAATGAAAAGTGGTCATTCTACCTTTTTATACAGTCAGTCTTGAAATAATGCCTTAAATTGACCTGCACTATCTTTGGTCTGTTTTCTTCTAATTGATGTACGGAAATCACAGATTGTCCTTTTTCACATGATGGGTCTCGAATTTTTGTCATGACCCTAGGAGGTGCGGTATTGTTTTTCGGATCACATAGGTCAAAGGTCAAGGTCACAGGTGAGCTTTGTTTCACAAAGCCATTTATGTTGTCTGATTGTGCTGCTTCAGTGACAAGGTGCTAGTGGGGGTACTTGTCCACCTTGCAGCACTTCAAGTTCTCGTGAGGCTTAACTCTTTACCACACAATCCCGACTTTTAACAAACTTGAAAAGGAAAGCTTTTGAAAACATTGTGGCAAAAGGAGAAAATGCTGGTAACCAGCATTTTCTCCTTTTCTCACAATGTTTTCTACCCTTCCAAAATCAAAATTCAATTTTTGATTCACATTTATTTTGTCGTCTGCAAATGCTTTCAGTTTGGACTAGTCCAAAATTTTGTTGTTTCGTAAAGAGTTAATTCAGTGGAAGAGCTTAACACCATTTTATTGATATTGTAGGCACGGCAGGAACAAGCACAGATAGAGCAACAACAGTGGCAGCAGATGCAGCTTGCGCTTCAGCAGCAACAACAACAACAACAACTGGACTCATCCACAAACAATGGTGAAAAACCTGATGATGACGATGATGATTATTCTTGATGAAATATATCTATTTTGCGACTCAGAGACTCCCATGTAACTCTGTTAGGTACTTAAAAAAGAGCAGTTTGAAACCTGTGGAAATCAGGTTTTTAACATAAAGTTTTTTCTTGCTTTTAGCCATTTCCCACACAATCACTACTTAACTCTTCAACCACACAATCCCGACTCTTAACCCTTTTCCACACAATCCCGACTTTCAACGACCCTAAGAAAGAAGCCTTTTAAAAACACTGTGGGAAAAGAAGAAACTGCTGCTTACCAGCAGTTTCTTCTTTTCCCTCAATGTTTTTTATCCCTCCCACAGCAAGTTTTAAGTTTTCAGTCCCATATATTTTGTTGTCTGCAAATGCTGTCAATCTGGACTAGTCTAAAATTTTGTCGTGTGGTAAAGAGTTAATAACCCCGAGAAAGAAGCCTTTTGAAAACATTGTGAGAAAAAGAGAAAATGGTGGTAACCAGCATTTTCTCCCTGTTCCACAATGTTTTCTACCCTTCTCAAATAAAATTTCTTGTTTTGAGCCATGTTTATTTAGTCGTCTGCAAATGCCTTCAATTTGGACAAGTCTAAAATTTTGCTGTTTGGTGAAGAGTTACAACAACTCTCAGGAAGAGGTCTTTTGAAAACATTGTGAAAAAGGAGAAAATGCTGGTAAGCAGCATTTTCTCCTTTTTCCGCAATGTTTTCTACCTTATCTTTGACAAATTTCACCTTTTGTGTTATCTTAATTTTGTTGTCTGCAAGTGTTTTGAACTTCGACAAGTTTAAAACTTTGTCCTGTGGTAAAGAGTGACCTCTCTTGTCAACAGTATTTGGGCATATTTGTATTGAAACAGAGTTTGGGGAAATGAAATACAGGAGATTAATTTTTAATTAGTTGAATAAATCTATTTATTTGTAATGGAGTTTAACAAATAAAGTTGTAATAACTATATATTGAACCAGCAAATACAAGGTCTCGAGTCAGACACACTAACCACTAAGCTACCATGTAGGGCTGAATAACTGTCAAGCTGCAAATCATGTTGGCATATTTAATAGACCCATTCACATCTAAGAACCAGTGCGAGTTAAAAATCAGACTGCACTGAGTATAGTTTGATCTGAGATTTACACTTTGAAATATTTTACTAGGTTCCCTTAGAAAATAAGCTGTAGAAGTATAAAAGTCTTGTTTACTTTTTACAAAAAGGATGAAACCTTTGACCAATTACCACCCAATCACCATTTTTAATGACCATGGGAAATAACACTTGAAAACATTGTAGGAAAAAGAGGAAATGCTGGTATCCAGCATTTTCTCCTTTTCCCACAATATTCTAACATACTAGAAGAAATCCAACCATTTGAACTATATCTAATTTGCATCTGAGCAAATGCTTTTAAGTTTTGTTGTCAGATTAAGAATGAATACCAAATTTTATTTCATGCTTTCCAGTAGGTTATCAAGAATTAACAATAAGATATTTTTCCATAATTCATGGTCATGACCAGTGAAAAATCCTGATTTTTATATTCCAACTTTTCAACTGAAGATGGAAACTGTGCACTAGTTACCTAGGTAAAATGCCTGTGCCTCTCAAGGAGATGGAAATATCATTTACCCTACATTTCTCGCACTTGATGTCACATTGTAATACATGTATATTGCTATGTGGAGGGGGTATGCCACAGTGGCATAACCAAGAAGAACTATACTGGATTCTACCCCTCCCCAAAAAGAGGGTAAAAAAAAAAATGAAATAAAAGAAATGAAATTTATTTGGAGTGAACATCATTGGTAATATTTCTACAAGTGGCTGCAACTCTTGAAAATATTACCAATGATGATCACTATATGAAATAAACTTTGATTTGTTCTCTATTTCTTTGCTTGACGTATAGAATTGTTTCAGCATTATCATCAATATTCAGGTTTTTAACTAACACATGCTGTTACGAAACAGGAGCGTTGGGGTAATGCACAATACATTGCTATATATATAAATGAGCCATGCTTTAGCATAAGTGGGGTTTAATGCATCTCCTGCCTATTAACTCATTACCAATCGACAATATCTTAGGCTTGTCCAAATTGAAAGCATTTGCAGACGAAAAAGTAAAAGTGACTAAAAATTTGAAATTTGTTGTATGAAGGGTAGGAAACATTGTGAGAAAAGAAGAAAATGCTGGTTACCGGCATTGTCTCCTTTTCCCACAATGTTTTCAAAAGGCTTCTTTCTCAGGGTCGTTAAAAGTCAGGATTGTGTGGTAAAGAGTTAACCCTTCCCTAAATGACACAATTTTAGACTAGCCCACATTGGACACATTTACAGACAATAGATTAAAGATGGCTCATATGACATTGATAGAGTAGAATACATTGTGGAAAAAGGAGAAAATGTTGGTTACCAGCATTTTCTCCTTTTCCCACAATGCTTTCAAAAGGCTTGTCTCTCAGGGATTTGAAAACGTGGGATCCTATAGTAAAGGGTTAAAACAGTTTTGTTTAACAACCAACTTAATCATGAGGTAGAATGGTCCTTAGACTAGCAAAAAATTGACTGAAAGCAAAAAGTCTTGGACCAGGTTAACCTGTGCAGATTGTGCAGGCTCACCTGGGTTAACGCTTTACCAAACAATCCCTCGTTTTTATGATCCTGAGATAGAAGCCTTTTGAAAACATTGTGGGAAAAGGAGAAAATGCTGGTAACCAGCATTTTCTCCTTTTTCCACAATGATTTCTACCCTGTTGGCAACAGATTTCAATTTCTGAGTTACGTTTATTTTGTCGTCTGCAAGTGCTTTCAATTTGTACCAATCTAAAATTTTGTTGTTTGGGAAATAGTTAATACTTTTTGCTCATGCATGGGCCTCCCTTTTTACATAGCATGGCTCAAATAATAGAAATCTTGTACATGTCCCATTGTTCAAAAAGGCTATACAATTAAAGTAACAGATTTGTTTCCAAAAGAAAGTCTTTAATTTTTTTATCCTTACTAAGAAAGCTTTGGAAACCATTGTACAATAAAGGACAAAATACAGATAACCAGCATTTTCCCTGTTTCCCACAATGTTTTCTGCACTTTTAACCCTTTAGCATACAACAAGCTTTTTGACTTGACTATTATGAAACAATACATAGAGGAGAAACTGGACATTTTTCAGATGCAGAAGTTTGTTTCTGAAAAGGTAGACAACATTTTTGGAAAAGAAGAAAATGTTTATAATCAGCATTTTCTCCTTTTCCAAAAATGTTTTCAAAAGCCTTCCTGATGGTTGTTAAATGTCATTCCCAAATGCTTTCAATTTGGACAGGTCTAAAATTTTGTTGCATGGTAAAGAGTTCATGAAAGCAAGTTTCTTTACACAAGTCCTATTTGGTAAACAAATTGATCACATCCTTGAAGTAAGCTACCCAGTTTTTAGCTCCACTTGCCAAAGGCCAGCGATCACATGTCATTTCCGTGTGTTCTTTATGTGTTTGTGTGTGCAATAACTTTGATTTCAACCATTTTCTCTGAAAATGCCAATCCAGTTTTGATTAACCTTTTACCAAACAATCCCTGGTATTTATGACCCTGAGATAGAAGCCTTTAGAAAACATTGTGAGAAAAGGAGAAAATGCGGGTAACCAGCATTTTCTCCTTTTCCCACAATGTTTTCTATCCTGCAGGAAACAAATTTCAATTTTTGAGTTATGTTTATTTCGTCGTCTGCAAGTGCTATCGATTTGAACCAGTCTAACATTTTGTTGTTTGGGAAAGGGTTAAGCTTCGAAGAAATGATCTTACCATAGTTGTCCTCAAAATTTCTTGAAAGAATTGGGTTATTATTTGGATATTATAACTATTTGGTTACCAGCATTTCCTCTTTTTCCTATGATGTTTTCTACCATTTCAAAGACAAATTCCATCATTTTAGACATGTTTAGTTTGTTGACTGCAAATTCTTTGAATGTTGACAAGTTTGGAATTTTGTAATTAAATAGCTCACTGATGATCATGCTTTCAAAGGTTGATCATTCTGATTTCAGCAAATAGCAATGCTGACAAAAGCAGCTATTTATTTACAGCACAACCACACATAAACATTACAACTTGAGCTGTTTTGCTGTGGTTAACTCATTACCACACGAGAAAATTTTGGACTGGTCCAAATTGAAAGCATTTGCAGACGACAAAATAAAGGTGAGTGAAAAATAGAAATTTGTTCTGGAAAGGGAAGAAAACACTGTGGGAAAAGGAGAAAATGCTGGTTACCAGCATTTTCTCCTTTTCCCACAATGTTTTCTAAAGGCTTCTTTCTCAGGGGTGTCAAAAGTAGGGATTGAGTGGTAATGGGTTAAAACAAATCCAGATTTAACATTATTTTGCAAGAAACACAGATAGTTACAGGGCTATGACACATGGCTAATGTGACACATTTCTTTCAAAAACAGCCGTGGTAAAAGACTGAGGTATAACAAAAACAGCTATGGTAATACTATGACAAATTTCTCTGAAAACAGCTAAGGTAAAAAGCTATGATAATATGAAGAAAACATCTTGGGTAATACATATTTCTTTGAAAACAGCTGAGCCTCGGCAGCTCAGTCAGTGGCATACAAGATTTGAGGACAGGGGGTCGTGGGTTCCTATCTGAGGATTGATGATAGCCATTGTGACAGGATTCATTCCTCTCTCAATGCTGCCCATTGTTTCACAATGGTTTTTGTGGGAAAGCAGCCAGTGGCTCGGAAAGAATATTGTGTGGAGTACTGGCAAAAGACAGTCCAGGAAAGCATGGATAGGTGCATTGGCTGCTGTTATAATACTGAAATAATGTTAAAAACCGAGTTAGACACTATTCAATCAATCATTGAATACAGCTGAGGTAAAATTGGACAACTGAAGATAAAATTTCACTTTCCCATAATATGGTATCATTCACAGAAACATAGTCTCTGAATTAAAAGTACTGCCCCTTTTTCTGAACACTGTACCATTGTTCATTATCACAATCATGTTCATGTATCTCTTAACCTGTTACCAGATAACATAATTTTAGATTTGTCCTTACCAAGAAGATTTAGAGATTACAATTAACTCATTACCACACAATTTCATCCTTAAACAACCCTGAGAAAGAAGCCTTATGAAAACATTGTGGGAAAAGGAGAAAATGCTGGTAACCAGCATTTTCTCCTTTTCCCACAATGTTATCTAAGCTTCCCAAACCAATTTTTAATTTTCAGTGACATTATTTTGCCATCTGCAGATGCTTTCAATACTGGACCAGTCTACAATTTTGTCATTTGTAAGAGTTAAGTGTGGCTCCAATGAAGGAATTTGTCTGTTAACCCATTACCACACAATCCCTACTTTTGATGCCCCTGAGGAAAGAGCTTTTAGAAAAAATTGTGGGAAAAGGAAAAAATGCTGGTAACCAGCATTTTCTCCTTTTCCCACAATATTTTCTACCCTTCACAAAACAAATTTCAAATTTTCAGTAACTTTTAATTTTGTCGTCTTCAAATGCTTTCATTTTGGACCAGTCTAAATTATTGTTGTTTGGTAATGGGTTAAAGGGTAGAAAACATTGACGAAGAAGGAGAAAATGCTGTCTTCTTCCCATTTTGTTTTCAAAAGCTAGCCTCAGGGTAGTAAATATATGTATGAGTCATGCTCTGTGGAAAGGGGTGTTAATGCATCTGCAAAAAGTACTGACCTACATGTACGTCAGCCTTAGCAGTCTGCACAGCCTGACCTGAGCCGAAACTTTTCTCCACAAGTAAATTTCTTGTAGGTCAAAGAATCGGTCTACCACATGATTCAATTAGTTGTTAGACAAAATAGATTTTATTGATTCATTATTACATATGCTTTGTTTAACCCATTACCAAACGACAATATTTTAGACTGGTCCAAATTCAAAGCATTTGCAGACGACAAAATAAAAGTGACTGAAAATTTGAAATTTGTTTTGTGAAGGGTAGAAAACATTGTGGGAAAAGGAGAAAATGCTGGTTACCAGCATTTTCTCCTTTTCCCACAATGTTTTCTAAAGGCTTCTTTCTGAGGGGCGTCAAAAGTAGGGATTGTGTGGTAATGGGTTAACCCTTTCCCAAACAGCAAATTATGGACCAGACCAAATTGAAAGCAGTTTGCAGATGACAAATTAACAGTTGCTAAAAAGATTATTTTTCCATATGATAGGGTAGAAAACATTGTGGGAAAAGGAGAAAATGCTGGTTACCAGCATTTTCTCTTTTTCCCACAATGTTTTCAAAATGCTTCTATTCCTGACACATAAAAAGCAGGGATTGTTTGGGAAAGGGATAGTGTATGATGGAGATGCAACTCCCTTTTGCCAGAGCATGGCTCATATTATTTTGTACTAGAAGTTTATTGTCCACACTAAAAATGGTTAAGGCTTCTTTTCTTTCTTGACTCGGCCCATCAAGTAAAACTCCTTGTTTGGTTTCAGGTTCATTGTATAGGCCATACGATTTGACAAAGCGAACAGGGAAACAACCGATCCTATATCCCAAAAGTCGTCCATGGTGAGACCCTGCTGTAATAGTTTATCAATCTTGTCCTCCGTGACTTGTTTACAATGACACAGATCTAGCGCAACATCCAGTATAGCCCTCTGACGTTCATCTATATCGGCGGACCTCCAGTTAGCAGCCAACTAAAAGTAAACAATGACTAGAACTGTCTCAGTCATTAGAGGGCTAATTTATTTCTTTACCAAACATCAAACACCTTAGACTTGCCTCAACTGAAAGAATTTACAAATGAAAAATTAAATGTTTTAAAATGTTTGGCTCTTTCCTTAACTCAGTACCAGACAAGAATATTTTAGGCTTGTCCAAAATGAAAGCATTTGCAGATGACAAAAGTGACTGAAAATTTGAAATTTGTTTTGTGAAGCGTAGAAAACATTGTGGGTGAAGGTGAAAATGCTGGTTACCAGCATTTTCTCCTTTTCCCACAATGTTTTCCAAAGGCTTTTTTCTCAGGGTCGTCAAAAGTAGGGATTGTGTGGTAAGCTGTTTACAGGTTAGAAAACAATAGTTTTAGAAAATGAGAAAATACTGATTACCAGCACTTTTGCCTTATAACATTTTCAAAAGCTGTCTTTTTCACAGCCATAAAAACATAAGATTGTGTGGTGAAGGAATAATGAAACTGATCTTTTTAATCAGGGAAAATGGCCTGAATACTGGAATTTCAAAGTTAATTGACTTACAATGTAATGGACAGTATGGACCCAAGATAAGTCTGTATATTCTGTGCAGTCTGATCATGATCTACACTGTCTTCAGAAGCCAGGTAGGTTGCACATACATGTAGCATTCTTGATAATGGATGGTAACACCACATTCTTTGCACATTTCACACAACACCTCCATAATTGCCATTTCATGGTTTCTTCTGTTAATAGTACTTGAGCAAAGTGGAGTGCAGATCAAAGATTTGACTGCACATTTTGTTTAATCTGATCTTTGATCTGCACTTGCCAAAAAAGACAGCTTTACTTGTAAAAAGCATTCTATGGGTTAATGTTTAATATGCTCTAGAGGTTTAATTGAAAAGAAAATCTAACGTGCGTTTGGTACCAATTATGTCAAAGGGCAGATAACTCCCAAACAATAATAAAACAGTCAAAAATACAGTTTCAAACTTGTCGAAAATGACACTATTTTCCGACCACATACTGACACTGCAACTCTACAAACATGTAGATAATTTTGCAGACTACAAATTCAACGTGGCTCAACTGATGGTATTTGTCTTTGATAGGTTAAAAAAAAGTGGTAAAAGGACAAAGTACTGCTTACTTGCATTTTCTCCTTTTCCCACTATGTTTTAAAGGTGGCCCTTCAGAATCTGGGACGAAAATTTTACAAATATCCAAAAAAATCATTCTTATACCCCCAAAGCCTTATAATTTTCATTCATTAAACCCCAGTAGTCGAAAACCATCCGAAAACTAGATAAATTAGAGATTTACTACAGCCCAGGTGGACAGTGAAGGGAAACACAATCTATTTTTACATGAGCAACTCGCTCATATACATACCGGAAATATACAGACGAAGCTCCAAACACAGCATCCGAAGTTCTAGACATTATGGAAAATAATTACATGTTTGTTATGTTATGGAATTTAACAGTCATTAGTCACGTGCAAGTCACCTAACATTCCCATAATGCTTTTTTTGATTTTGGCAGGAAATCTAAAAATAGCTTAAGAGGCTACGTAGCCTTTTAAGAGAATACCACCAAAAAAATTTTTTTTTTGTAAATTTATGATTCTTAATTACTAATGATTTGTATTGTTTTTTCATATAAATTTCAGTGACATATACATTTTTCAATTTGGTGTGATGTGAAAATTCTAAATACCCACCTTTAAAAGGCTTCTTTCTCAGGGTCATTAAAACTTGGAATTGGATGCTAAAGATTTGAATGTGGCTCAAGTGACTGGTTCTGCTTTGAATTGGAAGAAAACAATTGTGAGAAAGGTAGAATATACCAAATATGCATGCCTTCTTTCTGGGTCACCCAGAGCGCTAGATAAAGAAGGAGTGATGGTATTCTAAATCCGTCATTTGTCTTCCAAACCCTGTTTTGGGTACTCATTAGAATCGTCTCAATGAGACGATTCTAATGAGTACCCATAACATAGGGTTTATTGGAGAATAATTAACATTTTAACTTTGAAATCAAAATCACTCCCTCCATCTGGAGTTCTGCTCACTGAAATTCCCGATTTTGTGACACAGTCTCTATTTTTAATGACGCTGATGAACATTATGGGAAAAGAAGAAAATGCATTTTTTTTTTCACCATCATAAAGCATAATTCTAGCAACATCTAAATTGTTGTCTGCAAATGCTTTCAATTAGTACAACTCTAAATTTTTATCATTTGATAAAGAGTTTTACAAAATGAAGTTTACCTGGTCAGCAAGGACTGGACTTTTAGAATAGATCCTGTGTAATGCACCATGTGCGATAATACAATACAGACAATTGTTTTCTGAAGATGTTGCCACAATGATCATCTCTTTGTCTGCTTTTGTCAAATTACCTGTATGAATTATTAAACAATATGGGCTTTAAATGATATCACAAGTTTGATTGAATTGAATGGTGTTTTATGACATTTTCAACATTATGTCAGTCATATCACTTCGACAGCTCACATATTCATGTATTTCCTAGCTTCCACCAGAACTAGGCAGGAGCTCCGAAGTGTCTTGCCTAAGGACACCCCATAGAAAACCTTACAGAGCCTGTTTCTTTATATAATCTTACATACTTTTATCATATATATTTATTATAGAATGTCAAATTCCTGTGATTGTACAAAAGCTACTTGAGTCATCATTAGAATATAATAGTGAAAGAGTTGTCGTAATATCTGCAACTAAATGTGACTAACCTCTATCACCCATAACCACATCATAATACTGGAGAAAAGCCCGTAGTTCATCTGGTCTGTAGGACAGCGCACTGAATACATTGGGTACAAATCCTGATTTCTCAGCTACCTCTGTTATCCTTGTTCTCATGTCTGTAGGCAGGGAATCTATTGCCGGAACAGGGAACCGGGAAAACTTGTCCTCTGTTTTCAACATCTTTGTCGATGACAAACATCTGTAATACAGTAGAGCATTTGGCCTGCAAGCATTGCGTCCCAAAACCTTGAAAATCAAAAAGTCAAAAATTAAAAGAGAAGAAAGTTAATAATGTTTAATGCTGTTCACTAGGATCATACCCCTTAACTCCTTACCACACAATCCCGAGATTTGATGCCCTTGAGGAAAAAGCCTTTTGAAAACATTGTAGGAAAAGGAGAAAATGCTGGTAACCAGCATTTTCTCCTTTTCCCGCAATGTTTTCTACCCTTCCCAAAATCATTTTCATTTTTTTATACAATGTTTATTTTTTTGTCTGCAAATATTTGAATTTGGACGGGTCTGAAATTTTGTCATTTGGTAGAGTTAACCATTCCAAATTGACAATATTTATACATGTCAAAATTGAAAGAGTCTGCATATGACAATTTTGAAACTTGATTCCCATGGGTTGAAGATGTCTGATAAGATGGAAAACATTGTAAGAAAAGGACAAAATGCTGATAAACTGATAAGGTGGAAAACATTGTAGGAAAAGAACAAAATGGTGATTAACAGCATTTTGTCTGTTTTCTTAAAGCTTTCCTTGTTAACCCTTTACCACACAACTCTGAGTTTTAACAACCCCAAGAAAAGATATTTGAAGGCATCCTAGGAAAAGGAGAAAGTGTTGGTAACCACCATTTTCTCCTTTTCACACAATATTTTTAGACTCCCAAAGAGAAATATCAGGTTTTGGGCCACATCTACTTTGTTGTTGGTAAATTCTTTCAATTTAGTCTAGTATAAATTTTTTTATCAAGGTACGGTTTATGTTGTTGTAACTCTTTACCAAACAATCCCGAGTTTTCACAATTCTGTAAAAGGAAGTCTTTTGAAAACATTGCGTGAAAAGGAGAAAATGCTGGTATCCACCATTTTCTCCTTTTCCCACAATGTCCTCTACCCTTCCAAAAACAGTTTTCTACATTTGAGTCACTTTAAATTTGTCATCTGCTAATGCTTTCACATTGGAACAGTCTAAAATTTTGTTGTCTGGTAAAGAGTTAAAAACACAGGTCTGGGTAGTAATGGGTTAACCATTAGCTAAGCTTTCCTGTGGAAAAGGGCTTTTAAAAAAACATTCTAAGAAAAAGTTTTCTCCTTGTACCTCAATGTTTTCCTTAACCCATTACCACACAATCCCTACTTTTGACGCCCCTGAGAAAGAAGCCTTTTGAAAACACTGTGGGAAAAGGAGAAAATGCTGGTAACCAGCATTTTCTCCTTTTCCCACAGTGTTTTTTACCCTTCCCAGAGCAAATTTCAATTTTTCAGTCACCTTTATTTTGTCGTCTGCAAATGCTTTCAATTTGGACCAGTCTAAATTTTTCTCGTGTGGTAAAGGGTTAATTCCAAAAAAAAAAATCCATAATTCGAGCCACATTTAAATTGTCTGCAATGGTACGAACCATTTAAATCTCAGCATCAAATAAATTCATTATAGGGTCGATTTCTAATTTGTAATAACTTTTGACCCAACCCCATTTCCATGTAAATTTGAGGGAAAATAAATATGTTTAAACTAAACCAAATAAACCAGAGCTCCAGACAGAGGGAATGATTTTGTCTTTAAATTCGAAAATATGAATTATTCTCAACTAAACCCTATCTTGTGGGTACTCATTAGAATTGTCTTGTTGTACCCACAACATAGGGTTTGGAAGAGAAATAATGGATTTACAATAACATCACTTCCTCTTACCTGGAGCTCTGGTAAGCTCAACCTCTTTCGAAGCTTACAAAGATTTTGATTGTATTGACTTGACAACACAAGCAGAGGGTCAAAGATCAGACTTCACATTCTTTGCAGGCTGATCCTGGTCTATGCCATATGCAAAGTCACTGATTTTGTGCAATTGTCTGTTAAACATTTAACCCTTCCCCAAAACAAGCCCTGGTTTTTACTTATCTGCAGTAAAAGTCTTTTGAAAACACTGTGGGAAAAGGAGAAATTGCTCGTAACAAGCAATTTCTCCTTTTCCCACAGTGTTTTCTACCCTTTTTGAGAACTTCTGCCATTTTTTCCAAATCTAAAATTGTTGTCTGCAAACTCTTTTGGTTTGGAAGAGTCCAAAATTTGTCGTTTGGGAAAGGATTAACTCCTTGGTCACTAGCAGACGAGAATATACCAGATTCTTTTATATGTGATCCATCATGCAACAAGGTACAATCTGGGAATTTGATCCATATATCATTTAGATGAAAACTGATCAACAGATTGTGCAAGTCAGTTCAAGCTAATAGTTAAAAAAAATATTGTATGATAAGGCATAATGACCACATTTCATAGAGAAAATACCAGAAAAGCAAAAAGTGTTGACTCTGGTCTGCCTGCGAAATCTGTGCAGTCTGACTAGGGTGGACACTTTTTGCACTTCCCAGTTGTTCCTTATTAAGAATGTGGCTTAAACGCTGAGGGTTGTTCCTGAATTTACAAAAAAAGAAAAACAGTGTGAAAGCTGCATCCTAAATAATGACCTAGAGCTGCATTACACATTACGTTAACGTTTTACATTATATTTGTTGAGACTCGTGAAACTTTTGCATGGTCATATGGGGTTCACAGTATGGTCGGCTCCGATCTCGTAATTCTGTGTTTGACAGATCACAAAATAGTATAGATCTTCTGGTCTTGCTAGCAAACCATCCCGTCCCCCAGGCTGGAAAGTGGAATACCGTATGTTTACACGATTATCCAGCTATTCCAGTAATGACAGCTCACTAAACCAATGAAAACATTCAAGGTCTGTACGTTAATAATAAAGACACCCAAATAGACCCCGATATTCCTTTCATTACCTTCGTAAAGTCCAAAACGGTTTGCTTCAATGCCATTGTTGTTTACAGATCATAATCAGTTCGATACCCCTGATACTTTGATCCTAATGGTGATTGTTTCCAAAGTATCAAGAGTAATATGTATACACGGCGGGGAATCACGTGACACAACAACAACAACAATGACCGTTATTCGAAAAAATTCTCCAACTTCAGGTAAGAAAATCTTCAATAATTCCATTAATACTTGACCGATTAGAATTTGGTTTGAAGCAGAGAAGGCGGAAAGACTCCGGGGATTTGCTTGATGTGTTAGATTTTTTAAACAACACCTGATAAAAAAGTTATTGACGAGCAAACAAATTTTTTACTCTGGATAATTTGTTTGCTCGTCAATAACTTTTTTATCAGGTGTTGTTTAAAAAATCTAACACATCAAGCAAATCCCTGGAGTCCTCCCGCCTTCTCTGCTTCAAACCAAATTCCAATCGGTCATGTATTAACGGAATTATTGAAGATTTTCTTACCTGAAGTCGGGGAATTTTTTCAAATAACGGTCATTGTTGTTGTTGTTGTGTCACGTGATTCCCCGCCGTGATGTATACATTCCGTTGTCTGCGCATGTCATATTCTTCGAAGATTCGACCTGTCTTATATGACGCATCACTATCCCGGATATCGGGCAGACTGTAGTAATACGTACGTACGCGCGATAAAGTAGCAATGGCATTCTATAAATACTCATCTATCTAATTTGGACATCCTGGGTACAGAACCGAACCACTTTCCTTCGTTACTTTGAATTTCAAACTAAAATAAACGTTTACTCAATAAAATGCTACATCGTGCAATTTACTCAGGTATGATCAGCAGAACTTTTAGAGAAATCTGGAGCTAAAATAGGTCTCATTTTTTTCTCAAACGTATTGATAAAAGCCATTTTCTAAATACAGAAATTAGCCCTGCCTGGTGTTCGATCGTTATTTAAGTTCTGATGGGACATGGAAAGTTTCAGCTACTCTAGTAATACATGACTCAAGCTGTGGCAAATAGGGGTTTAATGCTTCGTTGTACAATGCATTATACATAATGAAATATTTATGCAGTTTTCATGCACCTGTTTTAACACCCTAATACCTAATTTTGGTTTGTTTCTCAATTTGAACGGTACATGTAGGTCCGATCGATTACCAGTTCTAAAGACCGGAAAACACCTAATGACTAGAAAACGCCGGAAAATGGCTGAGAAATAGCAAATATATGCTGAATAGGGGAGGGAATCGAATGGGCAGGACTGTATGTTTACTCGGAAAATATGTATTAACGATCTCCGGTTGGCAAGGGGTATTTGCGGTGGAAGTTATCAACTAATACTCGCCGAAAGCCACATTAATTAATTCGCCGAAAAATACCATTAATGCAACCTGATCTTTTTCCAATCTTGATATGCAGTTTTGTTGGTCTTTTCAACACCTTTGTCCACAACCTGTACTATTTCATCCCTAATTCATAAGGCTGATATTATTCTCCAGAGGTTACGTAAGATTTTGATAAATTTATATAGAAGATTGTAATTATTGCAGATTTTTAGAAAGCTGACATGCGGCCGAGGGATAATTTTTTGTCGTTGTTTACTGCACGCAGAGGATTAGTCAATTGGTAGTAGAGCCTACCTATGAGCATGTAAGCATTTTTTAATACATGTATTTTTATTCAAAGTGCCTTTTAGGCTTCGCTGCCTGTAGATTTATAGAAATATGTCTCTTTAATGAGTAGTTCTATATAGATGTGTAAAAAATTTCTCCCCTCCCCTGCATTGCGAAATGAAAAGGATCAGAAATAACGCAAAAGACACAGAGCCATAATAAACATGTATCTGTATCTTTGTTTGGTGTTAGCCTTGCGGTTAATTGGTTAACGATAGTTACGTACGTTTCGATCAAGAAAAGGTCAAACTAACAGAGTAGAGGTCTAGAATCTTTCACCAAATAAATTTCTAATTTTATCTTAAAATTATTTAGTGCCATGGAAATAAATCGTACATTTTCACCCAAACATCTCAAAGAAAATCCACCTTGACCTTCACCTCTGTTCTGCTACCATTTTGAAATTGATTAAATTGACTTCGATGGCTTGTGTCAAAAATCGTGGCAATCTGATATTTGGAAGCAGTACGCAGTCACATTATTTGAGAATATTGACACATGACTTATCAGATGATCTTGATACGTTATCATGTTTGTTTTTGTTGAAAAACTGCGTGTTTAAAAGGATTTTGGTGGGTGGGGTAAATGGTGTTAAGCGTGTAGCATTATCTCCAGCTAGATGGCATTCTACAAATACTCATCTATCTAATTTGGGCATCCTGTGTATAGAAGCGGACTACTTTTTTTCGCCTCAACCGTTACGTTGAATTTCAAACTAAAATAAACGTTTACTCATTGAAACGCTATCTGGTGCGATTCATGTGTAGCTATGATCAGCAGTTTAGAGAAATCTGGAGCTAAAACAGGCTTTTTTTCCCCCTCAAACGTATTGATAAAAGCTATTTTCTCCATTTCTACTGGTGTCAAATCACCTAGAGAAGTACTTCCGGGTCGTATGGTGCTAAAGTAGTTCTTTAAAAAAAATGAAACCTGTTTTTGATAGTGCATGCTTCATTGCATGATTGCTTTTCTCACATTATTTTCACCTGATGTTTTGAAAAAAGGGTATTTTGTGCTGAATGAGCTAAAATCCATCTTTCTTTTCAGGACTATTTCTTGTGTAGGGATGCTGGAAATTGTGAAGTAGATGTGGGTACCGGACCTGTGATGGTTAGGAAAAAGACATGGTACGCATGTTTGACCTAATTTTGTGAAAAATCCAATCGGTCATGATGGATGTATTTGTTGGAAAATCAAGGGATTAGTGAAGTTTCTGAAACATTTGGCGCATATTATTCATGAACGAATGTCGTGGAACATGTGACAACGTGTGGAATTAACGGAATTTACATTGAATTATATAGGAGTCTATTTGAGTGATTTGACACCTACTCTATAGCACGTATTACTACAATCTCCTCAATATCGAGGAGAGTGTCAGTTCATGTACGTAAGACAAGTCGAATCTTCGAAGAATATGACATGCGCAGACAACGAAGCGTGTAGGTGACGATGAACTAGTTTTCACTTTCCGTAAATTTTTCTTCCATTCTAAACTTTTATTTGGAAATTGGTGTTGGCTAAGGGAAAATATGTCTGAGTTAAGGTATTCACACTAAAAAATGGAAACCAGACATTCCGCTTGAGAGCGCAGGGTTTTATTTTGACGGAAAAATTCCAACAAAGCCGAAGCAATATATATACCGTACGTGAACCTACCTGTCGTGACTGTAGAGCCACTCTCATCATTATTTCAGAAATTGTGGAAGCATGTGCACTTATTTTATGCTTTACTGCAATACCTTTTATCAGTATTGTGCATTGATAAACTTCTTCCCAAGCCGTTGGCTGGCGGTCCCACCTAAACAAAAATCAGAGATGACAGGAGAGCGAATCTTGTCGCAATTTAACTAGATCAATCGTCAATTCTTGGGGAAAAATTTTCAGCCAGGAATTTTAACCAGGAAACCGTGTTGAGTTGGGGCTGAAATTATTCAATAATTAAAGGAGTAGATCTAGAATCTATTGCCATAAAAAGAAAAATGCTGGACAATGTCACGTAAAAATTCCGGAACTGACCAGTTACTGTATTGATTATTTCTGAATATGTTTGAGATTGATTGAATGGTATTTTACGCCCGTTTCAATATTATTTCAATCATCACGGCGACAGAGCTCTGACATAGTCATGACATTATTCTCCGCCAAAAGGTTATGTTTTAGCGCTGTTCGTCTGTCGGTTCGTCTTTCCGCCCATCCGTTGAGAGCAGTTTCTGCAAAACCCAGCACCAAAACCAATGAAACTTCATCGATAAAACAATTTCGACGGTACACATGTTCTTTTTTTTATTTGATCGATGATGGCCGAATGGTGGCCATTTTGGATTAAGAAGTCAGCCAAAAATCTATAGGGAATTCTTCTTCTGTTTGGATCTACAGTATTTCTCGGTGTATGAGCCTTTATACCTTGTTTATTCCACCTTACTTTTTCTAGGACTATCTTCAATCTAGCCTTGGTCATGCTGGATCTGACAGTTAGCTTTTGCAGACATTCAAAGCAAGATGCAAGATCACCCCGAAGGGGTAGAAATGGAAAAAAAAAGAGGAGAAAATGCAGGTTACCAGCATTTTGTTCTTTTTCCACAGCGTTTTCAAGAGATTTCTTCCTCAACACTGGGGGAGGGCTACTTCTTTTATATTTGTTGTTCTCCAATACATGTTAACAATAATAAATATAGCTTAATTTGGAAGGTGATACACGTATATATTTGGACCAATGCTTGTCCCGTGTCTGATGTTATGCATCTGGTTTTGTAATGAAAACCAATTGATGCTAGATCATGAAGAGATGGTGCCATTTCAATACATTTTATTGAGATACTACTGTAGACTGTAGTTAACTTGCAATGACGGATTTTGTTAATTTGACTTACTACTATGTGGCAATTACAAAATATCTCATAAAATTGTTTGATTTGAGGGCTAATATTTTTACAGGACATGAATTGTGGATTAAGATGTACAAAGCTGAATTTCAGAAAGAAAGGTTGCTACTACAGTGACCAGTCTTGTGTTGAACTCTCGATACCATTTTTGGATGTACGCAATGGGACTACTTTCGGTCTTTCCTAGTTGTTGTGTATGAATTAGCCTAATTTTAGATTTCATGCAAGCTGTTCCATCGCTGAATCAGTCAAATGCAGAAAGATTTATTTCTTTTTCCTATAAAGACTTGCAAAAAGAATACTCACGAATAAACCTCGACAAATTAACGAATGTTTACAAATCTTTATTGCACCCTAAACATAACAAATTACAATCTCCGAGCAGAGTTGTCGTTCGTCACCTCACATACATCTCTGCGATGGGCTAAATGACAAGAATCTTGTCAAACCGAGGAAAAGATTTTTTGTTACTGTTTAACTGTTCCATATGTAAAATTGTAAGTTTGACAAAGGAAATATGATTCTGGATACATTATAGGTGCGTTCAAACTGATGAATTTACCTGTATAAAATGGAACTATTTTTTTCGAGCCTCTTCACTTTTAAGAATCTTACGCCGATTTTAACAAAAATGGCTGCGCACATGAATGATGGACAACTGATTTGACACGCCGCTGGATCTAATTTTGTACGATTAAAAACCAAGTATCGTCCTTTAAAAATATTTAAGTTTTTCAGAAAATCCCTCTTTTGTTCATTTCCTATCACTAAGTCTGATTGGTCCCATGCTGTTTGAACAGCACACGAAACAATCGATATTGGTCTTTCTTTCACCGGCGTTTGTGTAACCATTTTGAGTTATGGTCATGTGACAAAAATATGATGTAATGAAGGACTACTTTCTGAGCCCATTACAGAGGTGAATGTAATGATCCGGAGTGCAAGAGAGTGAACAAATTATACACTAGATCTATGCCAACAGTGAATCGAGTTTCTGTATAGTCGACGTCATCAGGACATCATTCAATACGTCAGAGGTCGATTTCTTTGAAGCCATGAAGAGTTAAATTTAGTGCAGTGTGTTTACAACAGAAAATTTATTGTTGCATATAATATGAAGTTGATTTCTTGTTTCATGACGGTGTTACTGTTAGTTTGTGTATTGCAAGGATTAGATATAAAAAAACATAGTTAACAGATAACTATTGACCAGAAAAAAGTCATCGTGGATTTGATAGAAAGTGAACTGAAAGGAGTGTTGTAGAATAGTTTTAAAGGTGTGAATACACCATGTTAAGAACTTTAAAATGTTGGCTTAACAGCGACCATATTTGAAACAAGGGTATCTAGATCTAACTGGGAAACAAAAAAAACCCAACATTAACAGCTGCGACACCGTTTATTACATTCTAAGAGTGGGTCACAAAACGTTGGCGTCATTCGATAGGCCTACATAGTTTGCAAGAAAACTAAGATGAGTCAAAATCAAATATCGCCACATTTTCTGTCCGTGCACAATTTCTAAATTGCTAGTGATTACTCCAGTTTAAAGTATCTTTGGTATGAAACTTCAGGATTGGTTCTATGTATGTGGGAAATATCAAATGCCTACTAGTCCGTTAACTATGACAAATGAAGCGATTAATCGTCCAAAAGTACCTTTTTGTCATGTCCCAATTATGAAAATCAAACGTTATGTGGGATTTTTTAAAGTTTTTTTCTGTATGTATAGCTATAATTACTGTATCTTTAAATTATTCCACCTTTATACCAAACATACCACATATCAGACAATGGTTACATTTATCTTGAAATACAAATAAATCTGTTTACATTCTGTACCTAACACTCAACCCCTTTATGTAACAAAAATGCAGAATTAGATAATTCAAGCTTTTGCAGGAATCAAATCATTTTAGAGTGACTTACCCTTGGAAGCACAGCATTCAGGGAGCAACATGGCGGACAGTTACTCTTAGCCGCATTAATTTTAAATACAGATATTGAATTGACAAAAATCAAGGTAAGCCCGTATATTTTTAAAATAGTCTTTGATGTAACATTATGTATACCATTAAGCTGCATTTACAGGTTGATGCAAATCATTGAGCTGCTGTGTATATGAATGATCAAGGCGAAAATAGTCTTTCTTGAAAGGTTTATGGCATGATGGTGTCATAAATACCAATAGAGATCAAATACATCCATGATGTAACACTCAGTACTGTAACACGTTTTTATGTTACAGAATGGAATGATTTTGTTACATCAAGGAAAAACAGCTCGTTCGTGGCTTTTCATTTCTAAAACAAAAGGGAAATTGAACCTTCATATGTATGTCTTTATTACAGAAAAACTAGTTCTTAACACAGATCACATGATAAGTGCAGTGTAATGGTTTATATAGTAATTGTGTATTTCTTAAAGATTTGCTGTTACACGAAGGAGTATACAAATTAAAATCATTGAATATGTACAGGGAAAGTCCAAAAATAAATCAAAAAGCTTAGTGTTAGTATTGTTAAACCACAATATAACATCAGTTATCGTAGCCTCGTCAGCCAAAACATTGCCTTAAGTGTGTCTTCAGTTACAAATGAAATGTAATAGTTGCGTAATGGATGATCTTTGTTACATGACAGGAAACTGTTAGATTGATAAGGTTTTTCAGATTCACCCCACAAAGAAACTCTTTATATTATAAGCCCTGTTTGGTATTGGCCTCAGTATTTTCTCTTATTTCCACAATGTTTTCCATCCTTCCAACTTTATCCATTGGTTGCACGAGATAATGATTTTTTTCGAGGCAAGGAAAGAGAATATAAAGGCCTGCTGCAAAACGGAATGAGTCCACTGATTCTAAAAAGATGATAACATTGTGAAAAAAGGAGTAGCTGTTTTTTATGAGTAATGAGTCACTTTCTCTTATATCTAGCAAACAATGTTCCTATACCCCCTAGATTCAAAATCAAATTACAGTCAGTCACAAAATAAATATTTAGAGAAAGTTAAAAAAAAACCTTTGTGAAAACCCTTTGTGAAGTACAGTTCTTTGCTTTCAGGAATGCCTATGGCAAATGCTGAGAGACAGCGAAGATTTTTGCAAGAGGTCAGATGCAAGTGATGCAAGGTGACATAAATGCCTGTAGGTAAAGAAAAATATGAGAGGGGGCAATATTGAATGGAAAAGGAAAAGTATCAATTTATGATTAAAAGGGAAAAGAGACATATAAAGAAACAACAGGTTAGAAAGCAAAATCAAGAAGAAGCAAAACAGGACCCCACCATGCCAACAAAACCAGACTTACGAAAAGGAAAAAAAGAAAGCCAACAAAAGCAGCAATAGATGAAAAGATAAGTCAGTTTAAGAGCGAAATGCTACAGTGATCTGAAACTGATGGAATTTAAATAAAAAAGGCAGAGATGTATAGGAAAAAGAGAAAACTTGTTACAGAAGAATAATCATCAGATCAAAGGAAAGAAGGATGTGATACATTTTTTCAAGACCAGCACCAGCAGAGCTTGTTTTCGTGACAAATTTAGTAATCAAACAAATCAGAATGAAATATATAGAGGCCAGGCGAGAAATAAAGCAAGATTTTTTTTTTTCAATTTCTTGCATAAGGAAACGACAAATAACTCTTCCTTCTGCAGATTAAGGCCATTTTAGATTGTGTGATGGCAGAAAGTGGCAAAAAGATACCTGTCTTTGAGAATTGTATCAAAACACAGAACTTTCTTAAGGTAGACTGGTCTAGAATACTCAGAAGGAGAAATAATTAAGAATAGGGTTTACAACTCTGCACATAGAAACTTTTTGTATTGATAATGTCTTGCAATGGCAATAAATTCATAAAGGTCCCAAGTTATGAAAATAATGAAGTCACGTGGTAGCAGTTGCAAAGGAAAACAAAAAAATGGAAATTTGATTTGCAGATGAAGTTAAATGAGATTAATTGGCAAAATGATTTCTTTACTGGTTGAAGAAAAGAATAGAAAAAATGTGGAACAACCCAGAACATATTGTAGTAAAAAACAATGTGAAGTGGACAGAGAATAAGCCAAATTCATGGTTGATGGTGTCTTGGAAGTAGTATAGAAAATTAGTATCAGCTTCTATTCCAAACTGTTAATGCTATTAGCAGCAATTTTTCCTTTTCCCACAATGTTTTCAAATGGCTTCTTTCACGGGGTGTTAAAAGTCGGGATTGTGTGGTAAAGGGTTGAACATATTCATTTTAAATAATTGAAAAACAAGTTCTCTCTATTCTGCTTCCTGCGATCTACACCGTCTAGTACACTCGTGCCGAAGGTGTGGGCTAATGAAAAATCCCAAAGTTGACACCTGCTCCAACTCGGGACCTTATGGTTATGAGGCAGACGCTTTACCTTACAACCACGGACACCACACAGCTAAGAACTCATTTTTCCCAGTACAGACCACATTTGTTATGGCTGAAACAAGATGTTTGAAAACATTATTATGAAAAGGAGAAATACTCGTATCAAGGCATTTTTCTGTTCCTCCAGCGCTCAATGTTTTGTTTTCTCCATGAGAAACATTTGCTTCACTTTTAATTTCATTCTTTAAAATTTTGTCGTTTTCTCCCAATTCAGAAAAGTTTAAAATTGGGGAAAAAAAGGTACTCTGATAGTAAGTGACTTGTGTTTCAGAAACAAAGTGGGAAAGGAGCAGTTACCCTACCTTCAATTTCACTTCTTCACATGTTTTTTCAAATGATACTCATTAGTGGCCAACTAATTTGAAGATATTATACCATATCTCAAAGGGGGTCAACATGCTCATTTTGTACCTTAACTTCCAACAAAGGTGAAGATTTTCATACTATAAGGGAAATTATGGCATGGAAATTGTCACTTTTTAACATTATCAAAGTTAAGAGACAAAGCAAACATATAGCTAGCAACACGCAAAAATGGACATTCGGACATTTGGAAAAATTGTCATCTCGAATCAGCCTGCGCAGTCTGCGCAGGCTAATCCGAGACAGTGTGCAGGCTGATTCGAGACGGCACTTTCTGCAATTGTAGGAACGCCCCTTTGCTTATCTCCCAAAACAGGTTTTATGAATCAACACTGGGTGTTTTCAAAAAGCTATTTCACAAGTAGATTTGAAAAAGTGAGTGCTTTTTGAGGGAAAAAAATAATTGCTGTCACTTTTGATTGCAACTTTATTTCTTTGATGTAACAACTTTTAATCCTAACTGTAACAACTGCAATTTCCTACTTCAAAAACATATAGAAATTTCCATTTTGAATATAGTGTAAAGTGCCAAATGGTAAAAGTTTGAAATAGTTCCATCTTCAGGTATTTTAATGTTTATTGTAAATTTGGCCTCTAATTTGCTGCTTTACTTTCTGTCATGTAACAAGACCAGTCCTTCGTGTAACGAACATCTACACTAAAGAACAAATATTCAAAATTAGGGGCTGTAGTGATTCTTATATCCATTGTTTATATTCCCTTTGATATTGTATTGTAGCTGTCAAGATTCTTATATTTGTTTCCACAGTAAATAAATTCAAAACTATGGAATATATTGTTTACTTTTCTGTCCCGTAACAAAATGTATCAATTATGTAACACAAAATCCTTCATGTAACATGCTACTCAACATGAAATATTTCGATGAGCAAGACATTTTCTAACATATTAAAATATCAAAAGAAAACTTAAAATTCAGCCCCAAGTTTAGAACACATTGTAGCAAGTGCATTTATCCCCAAATGTACAAAACAGAATATTTTAAGTCAATAGAATCTTGTTTTTGGCAACGGTTGGGTACATTCCTGTTAAATGGATTTGAAGTTTAAATTTTTAATTTTAATTCTTTTCATTGAAAAGATGGAAAATGTCCCTAGCAGACAAGGGGTCCTTTTTCGCTTTCTTTCAAAAAGTTACGTATATAAAACATAAGTACAAAATGTTACATCATGGAACTTGCCATTGATACTCTTCTTAGCCAGGATATTTTATCTGATTTTAAGGGGAATTAAGGGTCAATTTGTATTGATTCAGCAATTAGAAGGTTTAAATCATATGAGAAAAGAAAAATTAGGACCATTTACTAGGTTCAAAAATTCTGATTTTGAAGATCCAAAATGTGGCAAAATTTGATTTTGACTCAGATACGTCTCGGCAACAGGGTGATACCCATCGAGAAAAGATCTGCCGACGGTGCGTACACCTATTCTTTTCAAAATATCTATAAAAGGGTCACTCGAATGAACACATCGTCGTTAGCCGTGGGTACTCGGGTACCCGATATTATTATTTCCAATTAAATTAGACATCCATAGATGTCTATCTATAATTCTCTATCTTTATGCATCCTGGCAAGCACATACCAATACATGAAAAACAACTAAACTTGGATTCAAATAGCCAAGCTTCGTCAAAAAGCCAATTTTTGCAGTTCTTTAGATTTCTGTAAGACAAGCACATGACAAAGTGTAACATTTGCAGTATTTCCACTCAAGCAAGTTGTTTCGTTAATCACGTTATGGAGTTGAAATTCACGAAAAAACCGTAAATAATCCATTATCCGCTTAACTTGTGTGAAATGACTGGATTTGAAGTTACAAGTTTGCTGTCCTTATTGATAAGTTTTTGTCAAATCGCGAGAAAAAATCTATCCAAAAATTACCACACATATGAGTAAGTGCTCGATGTAAAAAACACGGAAACCCATGACACAGCACAATGTGCATTTTGACATTGTCCGATCAGTCTCTTCAGACCGTCTTTATAGCTTTTTAGTGACTTTAAACGGTAAATTTCCACAGACATCTTAATATAACGCATGTTTGTCGTTCAAAACATAATTACTGATTACTTTACGTCTGGTTTGGAACCATTATTGTCATACCCCTTACTATGAAAACTTATCCTCAGATTTACAGCCCAGGGGCTAAGTGTACTCTTCAAGTAAAAAGCCACTGGGAACACCGATTTGCGATTTTAGAACTTAGTTACGGAGGGGGTGGTACCTCCACCAAAAAACACGAGTTTAAACACCCAATTAAGCTAAGTAGCAATCCGGCAGTAAATTCGCAGTCAGCTAAACCACGAATGGCGAAACAAAGCAAACTTGATGATAAATTAAGCACCATATTCTTATCAGTCTATGTTTTTATTCCAAATTTCTAGTCAATATATATATCCACTTAAATCTAGATATATATTTTTGAAGTTTTCCGCTTTTTAAACTTATAAAAAACATACACGTGGTGTATGTCCTTCACGTCCGTTGTCTGCCCATGTCATATTCTTGGTTGATTATTTTCCTTTATTTATCGTCGCTACCGGTTGCCCATCTAAAGACTATTAATATTTTTTTTTTAGTTGGCCAGCCGGGAACTCGAACCCACAACCTGTAGAGACCCGAAACATTGTGTTCACGAGTCCTACGCTCTACCTACTGAGCTAATAGGCCGGTTAAGTGTCATATTATTTTTTTGATTATTTTCGTTTATTTATCGTCGCTACCGGTTGCCCATCTGAGCGACGACCCCAGAAGACGGTTAGTTGTTACGGGGGATAGTGCAAGGATACAGGACGAAACTACTGAGAATTCCGCCTGGTTCTTTAACGTGCTCGGTGTGTAGTACCGTCACACGGGACCTCGGTTTAACGTCTCATCCGAAAGACTATTAGTAATTTTTAGTTGGCCAGCCGGGGATTCGAACCCACAACCTGTAGGACATTGTGTTCACAAGTCCTACGCTCTACCTACCGAACTATATCGGCTGGTGTCATATTCTTCGAAGATTCGACCTGTTTTATATGACGCATCACCCATTCCCCGATACTTTGAAAAAGTAGGACTTATACCGAAGCTAAACCCAAGCCTGTAGGGACTGTACGTTTAATAAATGGTGCATAGGTTACCTGCTAGCTGATCAAAACTGAATAAATCGCACCAGGTTGCGTTTTACTGAGTAAAAGTTTATTTTATTTTGAAATTCAAAGAAACGGTTGTCGTTTAAAAAAATTAGTCCGCTTATGTACCCAGGATGCCCATATTAGATAAATGTGCATTTATAGATTACCATCTAGCGGGAGATAATGCTTCACGTTCACAATAAATCACACAGTATGTTAGACTGGTTACCGCCCCTGACACTACTACGTGTATAGGTATATACACGGTATACAACGGTGGCCAGTTCAACAGTATGTATGTTTTAAATTACCGTCGTCTATGTCCCCCCCAAAAAACACCAGAAACGCTGAATGGACAAATACAATAACAACAATTATCCATTACTGACGAATTATGCGTTGTAGGGGAGATTAGAGGTACATCCTTATTTCAAGTTATTTCGATTATCTATTTCCGGTTTAATGTACTTGAGTGGGTATTTTTTTTTTCATTTGGACTAAAGTAAGATCAGATTATTTCATTAGAACTTCAAAAGTATCTTTACTTAATAATTTACTATTCAATCATCGGGTACCCGAATATGATTCACGGCTCTAAATTCTCTAACAAGTTGATATACTCACACAATATCGATATAAATGTAACTGAGTTTAGTGAAGATCCTATCATCATGAAAGATATGTTATTGCTCCTCGTTCCCCGCCGCCGTGTGATCTATGGCTCGTATTCACTAAGCATTCATTAGAACAGTCTCAGTCTTATTCTCTAGAACTTCTACATTTGAAAGTAACACAACTTCTGATTGGCTGGACCAAATTGTTCAGCCAATCAAAAGTTGTTATACTTTCAAATGTAGAAAATCTTATAGAATAAGACAAAAATTACTCTAAAGAATGGTTGGTGAATACAAACCCAGGCCTAGATCATTTAGACTGACTTTTATTAAGATGCGCTATAAATTACCCTTCGCTCTATTTTTATTTCTTTGGTATAGCTAAATAGGCCGACTTTTGACCTACTTCTTGGTATTGATTTACTCTTATGCATTCAAAAATAGTTATTTGTAAATATATAGGAAAGTATGGGCATTTTATTTCCCGTTTACTTCTGGTCTTTTTTCGGACTAAATTACAATACCAATATAAAAAGGTTACTACTGCAGAATAGCCCAGAACGTTTATTCACACCACAAAAAAACTTTTCCTGGCCTTGTCCTGGTGGAACCCAGTACATGACTGGGTATCATGTAATTTAATCTACAATATCCTATTTTGTGACACTTTTCTTTGACTTCGGAAATGGCGTTATTTAAAGGTGGCTATTTAGGTTTTTCACATCAAACCAAAATTAAACTGTAACGCCACTTTTTTTTTTCAAAGTTGATTTCTGCTTTTCAAAAGAATGTTTTGACCTTTTTTTTCGATCTTGTAGTAATCCATTGACAAGTAAAGACTTACACGAAAATGAGTTCAGCATTACCGTTCTTTTAGTAACATAAACAGATAATCATGACTCTACTCTGACATTTCACTGGCTCTCTTTAACCCACATAAACCTTTTTGTGCATCTACGATTGGCGACTGAACCTCTAGACGTGACTCAGTGCACTTTTGTTGACATTGTAGATCAAGATAAGACTGCAAATTTCCGAATGTCCCTTTTTCGCGTGTTGCAGGCCAAATATACTACTCAAACCTTAATAGGGATCACTTACATATTTCTGTATGGGTTTATAGTTACAACAGTTTTGCATAAAATCTTTACCATACTGTAAAACTCTAGATTTGTTCAAGTTGAAAGCATTTGCTGACCAAAAACTAAATGCAGCGTGCTCTATGGTGCCTGTAATTGGTTAGAAAACATTGTTGAAAAAAAAAGAAAATGGTGGTATCCAAGTCGGCATTGTGAGGTAAAGGCTTAAAGATCCATTTCAAACGGTCGTTTTATTGCTCAGTGTGGCAATGTAACTTATTGTAAAATCACACTTGATACATGCCACGTATATATTTGGAGTGAATCTTTTGGGGGTAATCCCTAGCAAATTTTGAGTCGTATAGTTTACAAACTATTGTGTACAACATGAGCAATGGAAAACCAATATAATAATGAGGCGGACGTTGAATGTGTGTTTCATATCAAAGATCATACTTCACATCTTTGTAATCTGTTCTAGATCAGTGCAATGCTCAAAGAATTCTAAAAGTATCTTCTTGTAGTAAAAGAGTTAAGGATATTAATTTCTAATGTCACATATCTCAGTAATTTTTTTTTCAGACAAATTCGATCGTTAGATATTATCAAGTGTTTACGGATTTTTTAATTTCGGACAAGGTTTTAAACATCCAAGGTCTTCCGGTGGAAAAAAATAAGTTTGGGTATAGAATGCACTGTGGCGGGCACACATTATTTGCATTATTGGTACCGATTCGATTTGATACCTAATTAATATATGCAGGGGTATAGGGGTGGCATCCCCAAGTACTAAAGAACTTGTCCATAAGTATATACTTGAAGGTAGCCGTTTAAAGTCGAAAATACACAGTTTTTGTTTAAACTTTTCCCAAACAATCCCTGGTTTTTACGACCCTGAGATAGAAGCCTTTTGAAAACATTGTGGGAAAAGGAGAAAATGCTGGTTACCAGCATTTGAAAACATTGTGGGAAAAGGAGAAAATGCTGGTTACCAGCATTTTCAGCATTTTCTCTTTTTCCCCACAATGTTTTTTTCCTTGCTGGAAACAATTTTCAGTTTTTACAATAGTTTTATTTTCCCTCTGCAAGTGCTTTTCAATTTGAACCAGTCTAAAATTTTGTTGTTTGGTAAAGAATTAAGCGATTTAGTCCCCATTTTCTCAGTTCCTTTCAAACTTGCACAGATCATTTATTTCGTCTTGTGACTGAACCCTATCAAAATGAAGAAACTGCAGTGTTTTCCTCCCAAGGAAAAGCAGCCATTTGATATTTAGTCTTGTTTTACTCAAAGCAATCGGTATTATTGGTCACATTTCGTTACATTTCTTTGAAACTTGCTGGGGTTGTTTTTTACCGTGAGACAAGTTCTGAAACCCTATCGAATCGGGCTGTATTCCAAAGTTGTTTGACCAGTTAACAAAAGTTGGACACGCCTTGACAAAATGTCGACAGAAATAGAGACGTCGGATCTTTCAAACCCCGGTAGTTCAGTCGATAGCGTACAGTTCTCAAGGGGTCGTGGGTTAGATCCCAGGCTCGGCCAATTTCTTTCCTAGGATTGATGATAGTCCTTGGCTCATGGCAACAGGATTCATTCCTCTCCCACCGCTGACCATTGTTTCGATGATGATTATGGGGGAAAGCAGCCAGCTGCTTGGAAAGAAAATTGTGCGAAGTACTGGTAAAAGAGACTTTACAGGAAAGCCTGGATAGGTGCACTTGCCGCCGCGATGTAACTGAAATAATGTTTAAAAGGGCGTTAAATACCATACAATCAACTGATGAATTTTATACTATGTATTTAATGGTTAGACCTCAAAAAAGAGCAAATAAAAGCGAAGGCACCTATCTAGTGATGGACTAAATTTTTTCCATAAACCAGTTTTATATAGATTATCTTCGATATAAAAAAAGTGTCCTTTTTTTTAAGCAAAGGCCTATTTTCATTACCACGTGACCCTATAAACACGCCCACATGACATATAATCGAAAGTATAATTTTTGAGGAAAGTTCATACAGAGCTCCAGATAAGAGGTAGCGATGGTATGCTAAAGTCATTATTTCTCCACTAAACCCTATGTTGTGAGTACTCATTAGAATCGTCTCGATGAGACGATTCTAATAAGTACCCATAACACAGGGTTTAGTGGGTAATAATTAATTATCTGAATTTTAAAATTAAAAATCACTTCCTCTATCTGGAGTCTGTAATCATAATTTACTATATAGATACGCCCACTTCACGAGACAAAAAAAAAACAACTCTCACGTGCATTCCTTCATGCATTAAACTTTCATTTTGTGCGTGTCTCAAAGCCAAAATGTTGCGACAGAATGTGTATCTGGCGTTGCTTTCTTCACAATGGTAGACACGAAGCCAGAGTTTTACCTTTCCTATTGGAAAATGATTCACAAGGTGTGGAGAAGGACGATATCTGTTACAATTGCCCGCTCAAGAACCCATCAAAACAAGTAAGTTGCAGTCCAGAATTGTTTTTCCTAATTATTTAATTGATTGATTAGCCCTTTACCACATAATCCCTACGAAACGACCCTAAGAAAGAAACATTTGAAAACATTGTGGGAAAAGGAGAAAATGCTGGTGGCCAGCATTCTCTCCTTTTCCCACAATGTTTTCTACCATTCCTGAACAAAATTTCAATTTTTCAGTCACATTCATTTTGTCAAAATGCATGCAATTTTGATGTCTCAAATTTTCTCCAATGTCAACATTACACCAGTGGTCATTTAACTCATTACCAAACGACAATATTTCAGGCTTGTCCAAATTGAAAGCATTTGCAGACGACAAGATAATGGTGCCTGAAAATTTGAAATGTGTTTTGTCAAGAGTAGAAAACAATGAGGAAAAGAAAAAGGAATTGTGTGGTAATGGATTAATAGGCAGACAGCCTCTTGCAAGCGGGGTTTTAAGACTTTGGAAGATTCCACAAATGCTCTTCTCTGAATGGACGAAAATTAGGGCGATCACTAATCACTGTTTTGAAAAACAAATAGATTTAATGACTGTTCGAAAAGTAACGACTCATGTCAGCCCGCGCACTCCGTGCAGGCGGACCTGGATCGAAATTTTTCGCTTCTGGTAAATTCTCTGTGTCTCTAAGGACCAGTCCACCTCCCGGCTGAGTCGGTTGTTAAAAATGAGGCCATTATGGACCTGCAATATGGCTTGCAACACGGGAAAAAGTGCATTCGGACATTTGCGTAAAGTGTCGTCTCGGATCAGCCTGCGCAGTTCGCGCAGGCTAATCCGAGACGGCACTTTACGACTACATTAGATTTTGTGCTACAGTAGACTTTTGCGAAACAGAAAATCACATTATTACGGCAATTGTCGTTTTGGATTAACCTGCGCAGACAGCCCAGGCTGATCCGAGACGACACTTTACGCAAACGTCCGAATGCCCCTTTTCCCGTGTTGCAGACCAAATCAGTTGATTGGTATCATACAACGACAGGGATGCGTTTGATTGGTACCATAAATCCAAGGGATGCATTACGCCCCCTTGCCAGAGCATGGCTCTTATCAATGTATGTCTGTTTATTTGCTGGCACCATGTGCTTCAGCTTTTTGTGGGAATGAATATATAGCCCGCAGAAATGATTGACGCGTAAGCTACAGCGTTTAAAAATATGAAAAAGGAAGAATTTTTTGAAGTAGTTATCATTCCTTTGAAGTTTATTTTAAAAAGTAAGAGATTAGTACGGTGGCACAAAAGTGACATGGAAGATATATTTTATACTACGTGCGCACGTAATAGTTATTACGTGCCCACGTAATAGTTAATACGTGCGCACGCAATAGTATTACGTGCGCACGTATTAGTTAATACGTGCGCACGTATTAGCTACTGCGTGCGCACGTAATACTATTGCGTGCGCACGTATTAGTTATTACGTGCCCACGTATTAGTTAATACGTGCGCACGCAATAGTATTACGTGCGCACGTATTAGTTATTACGTGCGCACGTAATAATCCACCAATCAGAATCATGAACGGAAGCCATTGTTTCAAGATGGAAGTAGACATTTATTGATTCGTGAATATGGTGGACAGAATAGTGAAACTATGAGAAGAAGATATAAAAGGCGCCGTACTACCTGATCCAGTTGTTGAGGACAACGATGCAAAGGATCTCGCAAGAAGGCTGAATTGTTGAGGCTTTGCGGCGAACACAAGTTGTTCAAAAAAGAGATTTATTAACAGGTAAATTAAGAGAAATATCTTGCCCACTTGCGCGACGAGCTGTGACTCTGAGCGAGTTTGAATCGCCGTCCTTATGTTTTTCAGACATCGCCCATATAGACTGATTATACACTAAACTGTTTATCATGCATCCAAAGCCTAAGTTGTGGATATTCTTTTGAAAGGGAATTCCAATGGTTACGGGTCCGTAACTTTGATGTTTTGGCCTACGATTCGGGGTTCCCCTAAGATCCATTTCCTTCTATGTGCTGGCGGTTTTTAGCTCCACTTGCCGAAGGCCAGCGAGCTATTGTCATGGCGTTGTGTCCGTCATGCGTCCGTCCGTTCGTCCGTCCGTTCGTTCGTCCGTGCGTGCGTCCGTAAACTTTTTCTTTAAAAAACTTCTCCTCAGAAACTATTGACTGGATTTTTTACCAAATTTCACAGAAATGTTCCTTAGGTGGTCCTCTTTCAAATTTCTTCAAATAACTGTGTTCCATGAATAATTCTGGTTTCCATGGCAACCAAAGTAAAAAACCTTTAAAAATCTTCTCCTCCCAAACCACTAATTGGACAGCATCACTATTTTGCAGGAATGTTCCTTAGATAGAGGTCTACAGAATTCCTTAAAAAAAAAGATCCATCAAAAAACATGGCTTTTATGGGAGACTCATTTTCCTTTTATGGTATAAAGTAAAATCTTTGAAAAATTTCTTCTCTCAAACTGTTCGTTTTGATTTCATTGTTGTATTGCAGGTTAGTTCCTATGGTGGTAAGTCTTTACCATACAATCCTGACTTTTAACGACCCTAAAGAAGAAGTCTTTGGAAAACACTCTTGGAAAAGGAGAAAATGCTGGTAATCAGCATTTTCTCCTTTTCCCTCAGTGTTTTCTACTCCATCAAAGAGAGAAATAATCATTTCATCAATGTTTAATTTGTTGTCTGCAAATGCTTTCAGTTTGGTCACATCCCAAATTTTGTCGTTTGGTAAAGAGTTAAAGATGGTTGCTTTACATAATCTATAATCCTTTTCATATAAAACAAGAGAACCTCTGCACTTTGATTAGTTCTGGTAAAGGTTTGTTGACCTACTGGTGACCTAGTACAAAGAGGGACAGGGCTTTACTGTTGTGATAAGGCATTTTGTTATCCAATCAAACTGATCCCTGACAAAGAAGACTTTAGAAAAGATTGTGGGAAAAGGAGAAAATGCTGGTAACCTTTTCCCACAATGTTATCTACCCTTCACAGAACAACTTTCAAATTTTCAGTCACTTTTATTTTTTCATCTACAAATGCTTTCCATTTGGGCAACCCTAAAATGTTGTCGTTTGGTAATGAATTAACTATAACCAGACGACAAAATCTTTATAACTGGCCATAATTGAAAGATGTTGCAGACAACATAAATCTTCAAATTAGTAAAACTTGTATCAAAAAGGTTAGAAATTATTGTGTAAAACTAAGAAAATGCAGGTTACTTTTATTTTCTTCTTTTCTCACAATGTTTTTCATAGCCTTTTTTCTTAAAATGCAGTAATGAATGGTAATTGTTAAAAACTTCTCTTCACCGTTACAGAAAAATCAGGCCTGTGGAGCGATACAGGTGCTCAAGCGCCTCTAGTTATTTTCCACAAGAATATTTTCTGTATTTGGTCTAAACCAATGTGGAAAAAGATGACTTCAGCATATGCAAACTTAAGCAATATGCACTAGATTCCCATTCAGCTGTTATTAATAAATTTAACACCTGTAAACGGCATTTATTAATGATTTATTTATTTATAAATATATCTAACTATAGGCTAGCATACTTATAACTTGAAAAGCCTATCACATAGAAGCTAGGACTAGTAACATTCTACACTTGATGTACAGAATAACTTTTAAAATATTGTGCATTGTTTGATATTTCAGGGTGAAAGATCTTCAAGAGAATGGACTTTCAAAGTTTGTTGTTGACCTGGATGGATCAGAATGTAGTCAGAATGTGTTAACTGAGGCAGACTGCGGAATCCGTAAAGATATTAATTTTCCACTTCCATTACTGAGAAACTGGACAACAAATATGGGTTCTATTCCAAGAGGTTTCAACTATGCTTGCATAGTTGACTATCTAGTTAAAAGAAAATTAATGATAGTTCATGCTGCAGACTCTGACAATGAAGACTCTGTTACAATCACAGATTTGCCTGTTGCCCAGAAACCACTGAGGAAAGGTTTTAACTTTTTTAAATCTGGTCATGTAAGTGATGTAAAATTTAATAAACTGGAAGACTACACACATGTCAGCGGAATGGTGTTGTCATCATACAAGAGCAAGACATTTCAAACAGATTTAGTTTTAAAAAACAGCACTGGTGAAGTTATGAAAGGAAAGTACAGATTTATGTGCAGCAGGACTTGGAGGAAAGTGCAATCATATAGCCATTGTACTTTTTGGCCTATTGGACTTTCAAGAATCTTTAAATGATGCACCAGAAAGCTGCACTTCCAAGGAACAGAAATAGCACCTGCCTTCAAGAAAAGCAAGGAAGCTAACCAAACCCATAAAAACAGGTATTTTTTTTTACATTGTCCAGTTGTGATAAAAAATCTATAAAATGTCTTTGATAGGGTAGAAAACAATGCGGGAAATGGAGAAAATGCTGGTTATCAGCATTTTCTCCTTTTCCCACAATGTTTTCAAAATGCTTCTTTGTTTGGGTTGTTTAAAGTCAGGATTGTGTGGTAGAGTTAAAATAGAGGTCTTGTGCATTTTCATTATACAATGTACAGTACTACAACAAACATCAGAAGCTTTCCCCATTTGTTCTGAAAATTTGTGACATTTGTGTGATGCTTTGCATCGCTTTCGAAGTGTATTTATAATGTTTGCTGTCGCTTTCGACATTTTTTTTTTCATTTTATATTTCTCATGTGACCAGAAGGTCTGTTGTTGGGACTTGAAACTTTGAACCACAATCAGTGTGACCACAATACCTCACAGGTCTGAGATTACAAGCTTTAACCACTGAGCCTCACTAACCCTGTTATGCATTTGGAAATAAACTTGGACTAAGAATGGAAACCAAAATGTTTGGTGAACAAAAGATCCATGCTAATCAAACTGTGTTCTTTTAACATTTTTACAAAAAATCTGATTCTCCCATTTCAGGTGTTCGTGTTGTCCAAAAACATGTATTTGGACGCTCTGTATGACGAAAAAGACCTCTTGAAAACTATGATGGGTACAGTGTACGAATGAAAAAGGCCATCTTAGATACCACTGCCTTAAAAGAAGACTTGAAGCAATTACTTCATGAAAAAGGCTTGCTGATGGTAAGCACTAAAATTTCAACATTGATGAAAACCATTCTTGGAGCTTCTTTGAAATAAGTAACATTTACATGCAGTGTCTTTTTCATTGTTGAAAATAATCACAGGGACAGCACTGTGCCAATCTTTCAGGTGGTTGACAAATGTATTCTTTAACATTTACGTTGACTTTTGTCAACATTTACAATGCTGAGTAAACATGATGAACTTTTTTCAAACATTGTGCAAGGTTGTTTCAACCATAACCTGTAGTAAGGTATTGGACAATATAGATCAAAGATTAGTCTGCATGCTCTGTGTAGTCTGATCTTGATCTGCACTGATGGTAAAAGCAAGTTTACTTGAATTTAGCATTGTGAAGGTTAGAATGAAAAGCAAAGGATAAAAAGGATAAAAAATAACCCAACATACATGAAAAACTATTTAATTCATTTTCTTCAGATTCTTAACTCAAGCACTGATACTGCTAGTGAAGGTGAAGAAGAGAGGATTAATACTCATCAACTTCCAGAGGAAATAGTTTGTCAAAAACTTAAGATATTTACATATAAGACTTTATCTTATAATTTTTTATCAACAACCTCAGTTTAACTCATCACAAAAGGACAATATTTTAGGCTGGTCCAAATCGATAGCAATTGCAGACAACAAAATAATAATGACTGAAAATTTGAAATATGTGTTGTGAAGGGTAGAAAACATTGTGGGAAAAGGAGAAAATGCTGGTAACCAGCATTTTCTCCTTTTCGCACAATGTTTTCTAAAGGCTTCTTTCTCAGGATCGTCGAAAGTAGGGATAGTGTGGTAATGGATTAAATTACCTCAGTAAGACAGTTAACATAAAGTTCTGTTAACTCCTTACGGAACAACAAAGTTTTAGACTTGTCCAAATTGAAAGCTTTTGCAGATGACAAAATTAATGTGACACAAAAAATGAAATTTAATTTGTGAAGGGTAGAAAACATTGTGGGAAAAGGAGAAAATGCTGGTTACCATGTTTTCAAACAACTTCTGTCTCTGGAGTCCTGAAAACCAGGGATTGTTTGGTAAAGGGTTAAAGACATCAAATCTTTAAGCAAGCAACATTTTTCATCTGCAATATTTTACATTAGGTTTAGTAAAGAAAGAAAAAGGTTGATTTTTTTCCCAGCAGGGTCAAAAACAATGTGTGAAAAGGATGAAATGCTGGTTACCAGCATTTTCTCCTTTTCCCATAGGGTTTTCTAAAAGGTTTTTTTCTCAGGGTCATTAAAAGTCGGGATTGTGTGATAAAGGGTTAACTTGAAAGCAGTCGATAAATGATAACAGCTAATTTATTGCCTTTATAGGTCACAGAGGCACGACAGAAAGAAATCAAAAAGCAAACTCATGGACAAGCAAATAACCCATTGTGGTTCAGGCACAAGAAAGGCAGGATTACAGCAAGCAAGGCGAAAAAGTTTGTCGGAAAGGGAAATATTGGAACCCTAGTTAAAGATATTATTCAGATAAGAAAACCAAAATTGACATCCATTCCAGCTGTCAAATATGGGATAGATAATGAAGTTGTTGTCGTTAAATACAAGCAGCAGAAAGCAGCACAAGGTGTAAATATAACAGTCTGTGGGTGTGGTTTGTTTGTTGATTTGGAATTTGGGCAGCTTGCTGCTAGTCCTGATGGCCTGATTACAGATCCTTCAGAGAAAGATCCACATGGATTGGTTGAAATTAAGTGCATTTATTCTTGTAGAGATATTTCTCCTAAAGAAGCCATTGAAAGAAAAAGGTCTTCTAGCCAGTTTTCACTTAAAGCATTTGGAGAAACAATCATTATGAAAGAAAGCCATTCTCAAAAAGTTGTTGGACTTCCACACAATGAACATTGTACCTACTTTGGTAGCTCAGGGGTTTTATAAAAAAAGGATAAAAATAGGTCTTGAGTGGTAGAAAACATTGTGGGAAAAAGGAGAAAATGTTTCCATTACTTTTTCCTTTTCCTACAATTTTTTCGAAAAGCCTTCTTTCTAAGGAGTGTTAAAAGATGGGATTGTATGCTATGTGTTAGAACAAAGAATTTGCATTTAACCCTCTACCAAACAATCCCTGGTTTTTACGACCCAGAGGAAGCAGCCTTCTGAAAACATCGCAGGAAAAGGAGAAAATGCTGGTAACCAGCATTTTCTCCTTTTCCCAAAATTTTTTCTACACATCTAAAGTAAAGTTTCAGTTTTTGAATCACGTTTATATTGTCGTCTGCCAAATTTGGACAAATCTAAAAATTTGTCGTTAGGTAAAACCTAGAGCACTTGTGAGAAAATAGAAACTACTGGTAACCAGCATTTCCTCCTTTTCTCACAAAGTTTTCTAGAGCTTTCTTTCTTATGATAATCAAAACTCAAGGTTGTTTGGTAATGTGTTAATTTAAGATGTCCACAATGTCTACAATTATGCATTTTTTCTTCCATTTAAGACTTTCACTGATAAACATAATATATATTATGTAAAAAAGACTAAGGAGAGTTGACACATAATTTATTTTACTAGATGACAGAATTGTAGACTTACTCACTTTGAAAGCATTAGCAGATCACAAATAAAAATGTCAATGAAATATGAAATTTGTCTCTCATCTAAAGAAAGGAAACTTGGAAAGGGAGAAAATGCTGGTTACCAGCACTTTTTCTATCTTTCCACAATGTTTTCAAAAGTTTTTTTATAGTGAAATGCTTAATTCAGGACTGTGTGGTAATAGATTGAAATTCACAACACTTACTCACCATGTTTATAAAATGTGCCATTTTAATAAAAAATTTTGAAATTTAGTAATTGTTACTTCTTCAAAACATTTGTCCTGATGAAAATGGAAATAAAATGTAAGTGAAAAATTTAGACTCTGGTTAGCCTGCAGTCAGATTTATGAAAGTGGATGCTTTTCCCTTTTCCAGAGAAACCTTTAATAGCTAACATTTGTTTTACTGACAAGTAATACGTGGGTAAAAATGGAACACATTTGCACAGAAAGATTAATTATTAACCCTGTCCCAAATGACAAATTTTAGACTCTTCTCAATTGAAAGGGCTTGCAGACGATAATTTTAAGTTTCACTCATTACAAGCAATTTCTCCTTTCCCACAGTATTTTCAAAAGATTTGTATGGCAGACAAGTAAAAACCAGAGCTTGTTTGGGAAAGGGTTAATTAAAACTTAAAAGTTTTCAAATGCATTATTTCCAAGAGGAGTTGACAGTTGGCATTGCAGGATAAAGGTTCAAATCTTTACCAGACGACAAAATTTCAGACCTTTGTCAAAATTGTATCTGCAGATGACAAGTTCACTTTGTTAAATAATGACTGCTCTGCATTCATAATTCTGTTGAAAAGTATGTGTATCATCACCATTTTGTTGGATGAGTTCAATACCATTCTAAGTGCCTATACAATGTACATGTATAGGCACTTAGAATGGTTCTGCACTCACTCATCAATTTACTCAGAGTCCTTATCTACTAATGGGGGCCAAAATAAAACCAACATTACACACAACTGGAAGATGTGATTAATGTGCTTCCAAAAAGTGATAGGCACTTTAGAAGACAAAATGACCCACTGCTTCAAGCGCCCCGTGAGCCTTTCAACATGAATTCTGACACGAGCAATAGAAACAGATTCAACAAGATTCTGTATTTGCATTTGGTCTTTATTGCTCAAGAAATGTGGCGTTACAAGTCTAATTTTATGTTTTGCAAGAGACTCCCGTCCTGTAAATCCACGGTCTGCCATGATGGCATCTCCCTCCTGAAGTTTTTCAACCAATCCACTTTCAAAAATTATCTGATTGTCAGAAATAATCCCTTCGAAAAGATCTGAAACGAATGTCGGAATTCCATTTGGACTTATACCAATGAGGTCTTTCAACGTGTTGCAACTCTTGTACGTGGAGTAAGTTGCTGCCTGTACTTCAAAGTCAGATGGTCTTTCCAGTGATATTTCTGTACAGTCAATTATACTCTGTACATCCTGGTAAATTTCCTTGAATATATTTGGACTGTTACGCCTTATTTTTCCCCTTGACATCCAAATGTCTAAACTACACAAGACACTGTGCATAAAGTTCACCCATGTAATAAATATGCGTGACACATGGATTTCACTAATACCAAACCTCTCTGCCAGATCCAAGTTGGCAGAGCCTTGCCTTAGTTTCACTAGGGTCATGAACATTTCATCCATTGGAATAAGTGTTCTCTTTCTGCCACATTTCAAACTGTCTCCATCTTTAGTGGTTGAGTTATTTGCGCCCCAGTACTGTAAACATTTTGCCTCCTGCTCCAGCATATTATGATAGAATGTCATCAAAGCCTGGTAGGAGTAAAATCCTGTCCAAAAACCTAATGTCCGAATCACTTCCCTCAAACCTTTTTAGGAAAAATCTGTCATAATGTCTTAACTCAACCACACAGTCCAACTGCTCTTCCACATTCATAAGCAATTTGGTCACAACAATCAGCAGGGCTTGTAATTCCCTTATACTGTTTGGATCGGGGTCAGAATCTTGGGAGGATAATTTGTTTAGAATATTTTGGAGCAGCTGTTGAAGTTTGTCTTTTACTATTACCGTACTACCCTTTTGGTTTTTGCAGGCTTTTTCCTGAAATACAAAATTATGATTTGGAATATAATAGTCTTAAAGGCACAAGTCTTTTTGACTTGATTTTGTTCCTTAACCCTTTACTCCATAGATACTCATTTCTACTCATTGCTTGCAGGAGCCTATGGAAAACATTGTGGCAAAAGGTGAAATTGCTCGTGACAAGCAATTTCACCTTTTGTCACAATGTTTTCTATGCTGTCAAAAGGTAACATATACACATAAGAAACGGCTTCATCCTTGTTGTTATTTAGGGTCAATTTGAGATACCACAGAAATGCCTTATGGGGTAAAGGGTTAACCAGCTGTTTTTTTAGGTATTTGTTCATCTTGCCAAAGCAAAGAATGCAGGTCTTTTATGAACCTATCAAAAACTGAGGAGTGAAAAAGGGAGAAAATGCTTGTGTTCTGTATTTCCTCCTTTTTCCATACTTCTTTCTCCTGTAGGAGAAACAAACTTCATACTTTTGATAACATTTGTAATCTGCAACCAAAACTAAAACTTTGTACGATGCTAGGGCTCTGAAATGCTATGCTACAGTCTTGCCAGTTTTTCTCAACCACAATGCAAGATAACATCATGGGTTATAAATGTTACAAAATTTATTCTAAATCTTAAAACATTGACAATTTAAAGTTAACTTTGGGAAAAGACAAAAATACTTGTACCAGTAACCACAAAGTTTTCAACCCTACAAGATGCATATTTTGTGTAACATTTTAACTGTTATTTACAGACTCTTTCATAAAAATTTCTTGCCTGGTAAAGAGTTAAGAAAAAGACAATATTATAACCTGAGCATTTGGCTGTCCGACTGTCTCTAACAACAAATGATTTTCATCTGCGATTGTAGATTCATCCAAGCTTACTGTATATGATGTTCTCTCCACATTTAAGGTACTGATATTTGCCTGAAATAGACAATACAGTATGAAAAGAAAAAATTACACCTTCATGTGGACCAAAAGATAGTGGAGGCTCCGAGTTAAAGCGTCACTGGATACACTATGTTTTTTATTGGAGTGTCCTGGGCAAGACACTTCAGGGCACCAGCCTTGTACTACAGAAACCCAGGAAATACATGAATATGTGATACCAGTTAAACAATCCTTCAATCAAGTAAACTACACCATCAAGATCAAGGGTAATATTTTAGACAAAATATTGTGAAATAGCAAGAGACAGACTGAATCCTTTCAATGTTAGGCCAGTGGACTACCCTCTTTAAACTAGTCCTAATTCAAAGCACTTGCAGATGACAAATTAAAGGTAACTAAAAAATCAAAATTGTTTTGGGAAAGGTGGAAAACCTTTTGGGAAAAGGAGAATAATTATGCCGGTAACCAGCATTCAAAATCTTTCGACAACACCCCTTCCAAGCGCGGATCCAGATATCTTTCTCAGGGGGGGTCCCACCGAAAACACACTTGTCTTATTATATGATACTTTGGTTTACGGATTTCAGTGGATGTAAGCCGTTTACAAGAAAAGTCAACGTTTCCAGTTCTAACCATGAGGAAGTCTCCACATTTAGAACCTTTCTTTTTTAAAGTTATGGCTGTATTTTACATAAATGCTGTGCAATATCAAACCAGCACCATTTCACGAATCCGGCAACCGCATTATTGCCAAAATTCCAGGGGTGTCCGGACCCCCAGTCCCCCCCTCTGGAGCCGCCCATGCCTTCGTTGGGTCGTTACAAGGTAGGATTGTGTGGTAAAGAGTTAAGCCAATACCAGCTCTTAACAACCATATGGAAGAAGCATTTTGAAAACCAGATGGGAAAAGGAGAAATGCTGTTAAACAGCATTTTCTCCTTTTCTCACAATGTTTTCTATAGGAGTGGCAACATAAATCATCATTTGGTATGATGTGTTGTCTGCAAATGCTTTGAATGTGGTCCATTTAAAAACTTTGTTGTTTGGTAAAGAACTAAGCTGATTTGCTGTTAGTTTGTTTGATTGAACTTTAATCTTAGTAAGTTGTGGGTTGTGATTTTAACCCTTGACCAAACAACAGACAATATTTGACACATCCAACTTTGCCGATGACATATTTGTCACTGACAGGTATGAAAACATTGTGGGTTAAGGAAAATTTGTTGGTTACTATAATCTTTTCAAAATGTTTCTTTCACATGGTCGTTTTAAAGTCGGGCTCGTTTGGTAAAAAAAAAAATGATTGGTTGGTTATTGTCCAAAATATGCATCCATTTGCATCTATTGATTTAAAAGAATATGGTATACCTGTGTATCAAAGTCTTTTTCTCATCCTCTTTTCTCTTGCTGTACTTCCGTCTTCACCAGTTTTCTGTCTTTTCCTGTAAGACTGAGGCTGAACCATTTTGAATGATCTGAATTTCGGTCTTGCAGGGTCAGATCTGTTGTTATACGTGTACATTACTTTCTCCCAATCTTGCGACCATGGAAAGACTGTAGGACAAGAGTCATCATATGTCTTGCGTCCATTAACAAAGTGGAGACTGCACACGCTGGTCCATTGAGACTCAGTTCGCAAGTTTTCGTTCCGAATCAGCCTTATCCAAGTCTATCTTTCACCCGTTCCTTTCTTGGGAAGCCGATAAAAAGGTAGGTTACCTTTAGATTCGGCAGTACACAAAGGAACACAATAATTTACTCGAGGCATGGTGAAAATGCAGCGCGACTGATATTTGTTTACCAGAGTGACATCATAGGGGTAGAGGTCTGATTGGTCGATTAATACGTGCGCACGTAATAGTTATTACGTGCGCACGTATTAGTTAATACGTGCGCACGTATTAGCTAATACGTGCGCACGCAATAGTATTACGTGCGCACGTATTAGTTAATACGTGCGCACCTATTAGCTACTGCGTGCGCACGTAATACTATTGCGTGCGCACGTATTAACTAATACGTGGGCACGTAATAACTAATACGTGCGCACGCAATAGTATTACGTGCGCACGCATCAGCTAATACGTGCGCACGTATTAACTAATACGTGCGCACGTAATACTATTGCGTGCGCACGTATTAACTATTACGTGGGCACGTAATAACTATTACGTGCGCACGTAGTATAAAATATATCTTCCATGTCACTTTTGTGCCACCGTAGATTAGGCTGTCACAGAGATAAATGTTTTATTGAAGGCACCTTTTAACCCCGTTATTGACAGTGTATTATGAATGATTGATTTATTGATTGATTGAATGAATAATGTTTTACTCCTCTTTCAAAATGATTTTAGTCATATCACAGCGACATCTCATACATTCATGTATTTATTAGGTTTTCCATGAGGTAGGCTGGAGCTGTGAAGTGGCTTGGTCAAGTTTGCTCCTATAGATGGCCCGGTAATAAACCGACAGGTAAATAGTGTTTCTGTGGCATCATTAAATCCCTTTGAGTGTCTCGTATGTTGACTCATGTTTGAGCTTAACCCTTATCCTGCTAAATAACTAAAATGAAATTTCCAATTCGATTGTAAAAACCAAACTGTTGCTATTTCAAAATTATGTTTCATGGAATAATATCCCCCTATCGGACAGTGTAGATCAAAGATCAGATTGCACAGAGCGTGGCTCTCCATGCAGTTTGATCTTGATCTAAACTGTCCGCAAAAGGTTCTGCCACGCCTTACTAAATACGGAATCAAGATTTCTTAACCCTTGAAGCGCCTCCCCTGGCTGTTTTCTCTGCAGCCATTGTGACTAAAGATCAGACTTGACAAAATGTGCTGCCTTATCTTTGATCTACGCTGCCAGTGTAATGCAGAGAAATGACCCCCCATTACAAAATGACCCACGGGTCATTTTACGACGTAGAGGACATGACCGTGGGTCATTTTGTAACCCATGGGTCATTTCTCGACGTAGAGAAATGACCCATGGGTCATTCCTCTACGTCGAGAAATGACCGAGAAATGACCGTGGGCATTTTGTAATGAGGGTCATTTCTCTGCATTACACCCGCTTTGCTATAATTTTCTGGACAAAAGAATCCCTGAAATTATCAATCAATCTATTTGCGTTTTGCTTTTAAGACCTAAACTATCAGCTGGGACCAAACCCCGTTAACTCAGTCGGTAGCGTGCAGGACTTGAGAACAGAACTGGGGATCAGGGGTTCGATCCCCAGTTCTCAAAAGGGAAAGGTATGCGAAAATAACAAGTGCCCTACGGCACTCATTTTCGCATACCTTTCCCTTTTTTGGCAAATATTTCCCCATATTAACCACAAGGTGATGAAATAAACTCTCTTTATACCACTTTAGTTATCATCGTCCACAGAAAATTCTTTGTTGTTTGACTTCTATTAACCCTTTCGCTAGCAAGCCCTGGTTTTTACGTGTCTGCAGTAGACATGGTTTGAAAACACTGTGGGTAAAGGAGAAATTGCTCGTAACGAGCAATTTCTCCTTTTCCCACAATGTTTTCTACTCCTCTGAAGAACTTGCTACCATTTTCATCAAATTTAAAATTGTCTGCAAACTCTTTCAGTTTGGAAGAGTCAAAAATCTGTCGTTTGGGAAAGGGTTAACCCTTTTTCTGCTAAATAACTATGATAAAATCTTCATTTCGATAGTAAAAAACTCAAATATTGCAAATTTAAAGTTTTGTTAAGGGAATAATATTTCCTTCTCGGACAGTGTAGATTCAGGGATCGGACTGCATGTTCTGTGCAGTCTGATCTTGATCTACTCTCCGAAAAATGTCAGTTTGTCATTGGGCGTGCCTGGAAAAATAATCTAAAGATTCAAATAATTTTACTACCTACCGACTCTAATTCTCAGAAATTTTCAACCAGAACCATTTTCTTTTCACCTTATCAGCAATTTTTAACCTTTTCACAATGTATTGACCTACTTGAAAGTCAGTAGATCAGGAATTTTTGATTTAAAGGTTATGTTCAACTGTCATAGGTACATGGACTCTTATTATAACAAAGAACTGTAAATTTTAAAAAAAGGATTTGGTATTCTTACGATGCTCAGAAAGCTGTTGTAGACTTTTTTTGTCAATGGGAAAAAAAAACCTCTAAAAATCTGCATTTATTGCTTACCTGAGCACGAAGTACTCAAGGTGTTCTTATGTCATCGTGCTGTGTCAGTCGTCCGTCATCCGTCGTCCGTCGTCAGCTTTTACCTTGTTTACGCTCTAGACGCCTACTTTTCAGTCCGATACTCATGCATTCTGTCAGAATGTTGGTCTTGTAATATCCCGGACGAGTTTGAAAATACGTCCTGTCAGGTCAGCCACTAGGTCACGAGGTCAAATCTTTGAAAAACCTTGTGTACATTCTAGAGGTCACATTTAAGATACATGTATGTTGCAAACGAGAACCTTAACCGTGGTCAAAAGTCAAGGTAAAATCAAGGTCAGAGATGTTTGTAAAGGTGATGTCCATAGGCATTGTTCATGTGCACAGATCACAGGAAAGGATTCTCTATTTTCGGGAGCATCAGTAACTTCTCAGTGACAGGTCTTGTTTAAAAATAAAACGTTTTATGATTATTAACGTAGCAAATACTGACTAAGTTTAACTAAGAATTCTGTCTTTTTCTTTAGCTTGTGATAGACCTTTTGCACCTGACACAATATCTATACATGATGATCATTTTTTCCTAAGTCATTTCAAAGTCAGACCATGCACCTGGAACACACACCTACCCACCCACCAGTCGTTTCTATGGTTATCAAGTTCATTATTCTATTACTCTCCCGACGATTTCCTGAAACCGTTCGAGGACAAATAAATCTATAATATCATAGGCGTTCTTGTTGAGGTAAGAACTTTACCATGGTTGTGATCTTTACATGTTGCTGTGAAAGATTTCTTGTTTCATTTATATAGCGGCGGCCAGTGCACCTATCTATGATTTTCTCTAGTTTCTTTTACCAGTACTCTGCACAATATTCAATAAGCCGAGTCTGCTTTACCACATAACCATCGTCGAAAAATGAGAGGAATGAATCCTGTCGCAATGATGAACATCACTCCTCGGAGAGAAATTGGCTGAGCCGAAGATCGAACCAGCAAACCCATGTACTTAAGTCCTGCACGCTACCAACTGAGCTTCCAGGGCTCGGCTGTCAGTGTGTTACTCATTGAAATTGATCAAAATAACCACATTATAAAACATTTCGAACAGTATCGAAATTGGGCTACGTAGATCCAAAAGGTAGGTCACTGCGAGAAGTCTTAAAGAACCTTGTTTGGGTATAGAAGCCTCATTTTTAGTCTAATACTCTTTAAAATTAGTTAGAATTAATGTCTTGATGGTGTATGTGACCAGTCTAAAATTATATCACGTGAGATCAAATGGTAGGTCATTTGGACACATTTTACGGAAGAAAAACTTGAATTTACTCTAGGGACCGTATTTTCTGTGATACTCTTGATGACGTCTAGGGCTAGTTGAAAACTTGGTCTGGTCTGGTCAAGAAGTGGGCCTCTAACTCTCAAACTTAACGTGTTTTACATCGTCTTTAAGGTAAGACCTGTGTAATGCACTTCCAGTGAACATTGGGCAAAAATTCTAATTGGTTGTTAAATAAGGATAAATAAGGATTTATGCCGAAATAATATTTTTGCACATTTCTAACGGATCAGAAATTCCGTTTATGTCTATCTTGAAACTTTTTTTTTGATACTTTTGTTTGTGTTTTCTAAAAAGGGAGGTAATTATTATCTCTTTCTCAATTGAGAATATAGCGATTTTAGATTTATAAATGATAATTCAAAGAAGGAAAAAATGGAAAAAAATGAAAAGGTGAAAGTAGTTCAATAATACTCTTTTTTGATTATAGCTAATTTTGCAGGATGATATTTTAGTGGAAATAGCTGTCTTCCATTACACAGGTCTTACCTTAATAGGATCTCTTCTATGTAACCCATTCTTGATGGCTTACATCAAGTGAGAGCTTTAAATATGATCAATGGCCAACTTGTTTGTCATTTCAGATTGATTTTTTGAGACCTTTTGAAAATAGAATTTCTGTTTGTGTGTAGTCGACCGTGCGCAATACAATGGGAAACGTTACTATGCCACCCTAAGGTAAAATAGCTTTGTATCAGTAAATTGAAGTCGGTCTACCAATATTTATTTCTCCGAAAATAGCATATAAAGGTGGTCTACGGAGTTCAAATAAGTTAAAAGGGAATTAAAAGAAAGATAGTAATTCCCAATCGAGATTATTAAGTTTTCGCAGCTAGGATTTTCTAGCAACTTTCTGCGACGTATATCACAAATATTCGTGTACATCTGACTTCGCATGTTTTCATCGTTGGTGTATTGAAACAAGTACATGTAGCACTTTCTTCAGGCAGTATGAATGAACAAAAGTAAATGAACCTGTGAACTGACGCCGTTAAAAAATTAAAATACTGTTAACCCTTTACCTCATAAGGCATTTCTATGGTATCTCTAACTGACCTTATATAACAGCAAGGATGAAGCCGTTTCTTATGTGTATATGACACCTTTTGACAGTGTAGAAAACATTGTGGCAAAAGGTGAAATTGCTCGTCACGACCAATTAAACCTTTTGCTACAATATTTTCCAGAGGCTTCTGCAAGCAATGTGTAGAAATGAGTATCTATGGAGTAAAGGGTTAACATGGGGTAACCAAAAAGCAAATGAAGGCAGGAAATTTAAAGCTTTGGAAGTAAAGCTGTTTCCAGAGGCTTCTGCAAGCAATGTGTAGAAATGAGTATCTATGGAGTAAAGGGTTAACATGGGGTAACCAAAAAGCAAATGAAGGCAGGAAATTCAAAGCTTTGGAAGTAAAGCTGTTTCTACTTTAAAAATTATTTTGAGAAAAGGAAAAAATCGGTCCTAATGAGCAATCTCTCCTTTTCCCATTAGGTTTGCTTAGCTTTTATCCTATCATCCTTTATTTTATCCTTTTCCTTAAAATGTACAGTTAGAATTATAAATACATGTACCTGTAAGTGTGAATTTTTATGCCCCCCTTTCGAAGAAATGGGGGTATATTGCTTTGCACTTGTCGGTCGGTCCGTCGGTCGGTCGGCCCGTCGGTAGGTCCGAAGACCACATTTTGTCCGGAGCATAACTCAAAAAGTATTTCAGGTATCATCTTGAAACTTCATAGGTGGATAGATCTCATTAAGGAGAAGTGCAGTGCACCAGAACCATAACTCTGCCCATCATATTTTTGGAGTTATTGCCCTTTGTTGATTTTCATACTTAATTTTTGTCCGGAGCATAACTCAAAAAGTATTTTAGGTATCACCTTGAAACTTCATAGGTGGATAGATCTCATTAAGGAGAAGTGCAGTGCACAAGAACCATAACTCTGCCCATCATATTTTTGGAGTTATTGCTCTTTGTTGATTTTCATATTTAATTTTTGTCCGGTGCATAACTCTTAAAGTATTTCAGGTATCACCTTGAAACCTCATATGTGAATAGATCTTATTAAGGAGAAGTGCAGTGCACAAGAAGAATAACTCTGCCTGTCATATTTTTGGAGTTATTGCCCTTTGTTGATTTTCATACTTAATTTTTGTCCGGAGCATAACTCAAAAAGTATTTCAGGTATCATCTTGAAACTACATAGGTGGATAGATCTCATTAAGGAAAAGTGCAGTGCACAAAAACAATAACTCTGCCCATCATATTTATGGAGTTATTGACCTTTGTTGATTTCCATACTTAATTTTTGTCCGGAGCGTAACTCAAAAAGTATTTTAGGTATCACCTTGAAACTTCATAGGTGGATAGATCTCATTAGGGAAAAGTGCAGTGCACAAGTACCATAACTCTGCCCGTCATATTTTTGGAGTTATTGCCTTTTGTTGATTTTCATATTTAATTTTTGTCCGGTGCATAACTCTAAAAGTATTTCAGGTATCACATTGAAACCTCATATGTGAATAGATCTTATTAAGGAGAAGTGCAGTGCACAAGAAGAATAACTCTGCCTGTCATATTTTTGGAGTTATTGCCCTTTGTTGATTTTCATACTTAATTTTTGTCCGGAGCATAACTCAAAAAGTATTTCAGGTATCATCTTGAAACTACAAAGGTGGATAGATCTCATTAAGGAGAAGTGCAGTGCACAAGAACAATAACTCTGCCCATCATATTTATGGAGTTATTGCCCTTTGTTGATTTTCATACGTAATTTTTATAAGGAGCATAACTTAAAGTATTTCAGGTATCATCTTAAAACCTCATAGGTGGATAGATCTCACTAAGGAGAAGTGCAGTGCACAAGTACCATAACTCTGCCCATCATATTTTTGGAGTTATTGCCTTTTGTTGATTTTCATAGTTAGATTTGTCTGGAGCATAACTCAAAAAGTATTTCAGGTATCACCTTGAAACTTCATAGGTGGATTGATCTTATTAAGGAGAAGTGCAGTGTACAAGTACCATAACTCTGCCCATTATATTTTTGGAGTTATTGCCCTTTGTTGATTTTCATACTTAATTTTTGTCCAGGGCATAACTCAAAAAGTTTTCAGGTATCATCTTGAAACTTTATATGTGGATAGATCTTATTCAGGAGAAGTGCATTGCACAAGAACCATAACTCTGCCCATTATATTTTTGCAATTACTGCCCTTTGTTGATATTCGTACTTATTTTTTTTCCGGAGCATAACTCAAAAAGTATGTGAGGTAAAATCATGAAACTTTAAAAGTTGATAGTTCACATAAATGGGAAGTGCAGTGCTCAAAAATTGTTAATTTATCATTAATAATTTTTGAGTAATTACCCTTTGTTCGTTTTTACACTTTGAACGTAAGAGTTTATAATCACATTGGATGCCATTAGGGGGGGCATACATGTTTTACAAACATCTCTTGTTTAAAGAAAAATCTGTCCGGTCGCAAGTATGTATTTTATGAAACATTAACCCTTAATTCTGCCAAATTATCTCCCATTTTAACTCAATAATCTATTATGTATTACGCATTTTCGTACGTTTTCCGTGCTGAAAACCAGCTTTTTTATATATCATTTGTACAAAACTAAATGAATTTTTATCAAAATGATGTGTATTTCATATTCTTCTGGTAATTTTTTCTATTAAATTGTTAAGTAAAAGTGTATTAAGCCCAATATAGGCTGAATTTTTAAACTTTGGATTCCTTTTTCAAAGGCAAATTTCTCGGAAACGAGCACGGTGACCAATGTCTGTTTTAGTCCCATATCGGCGAAGCCGAAGAGGACTTTAGGTTTGCACTCCGTCCAACCGTCCGTCAGTGCGGCAGTTCAGTTTTCCTGACTTTTTAGCTCATCTTAGCACAAAGTGCTAAAGGTGAGCTATTGTGATCGCCCTATGTCCGGCGTCCGTAGTCCGTCAACAATTTCTTTAAACACCATCTTCTCCGAAACCAATGGGCCAATCTTCATGAAACTTGGCAGGAATGTTCCTTGGATGAAGCTCTACCAAAATTGTTCAAAAAAATTAATTCCCCCATAACTCTGGTTGCCATGGCAACAACAACAAAAAAAATTCTTCTCTGAAACTTAAAGGCGTAGAGTTTTGATATTTGGCATGTGACATCTCCTAATGGACCTCAAATTTGTTCAAAATATGCTCCTAGAGTCAAAACTGCCCCAACCGCGGGGGATAAACAAGTTTGAGCATAGGAACAAAGGAGGAAACTTTTAAAAATCTTCTTTGAAACTTGAAGACGTAGATCTTTGATATTTGGTATGTGGCATCTTTTAGTAGACATCTACCAAGTTTGTATAAATCATGCCCCTGGGGTCAAAACTAGCCCCACCCCGGGGTAACAAGTTTGAGCATAGGAACAAAGAAGGAAAACTTTGAAAATGTTCTCCTCTGAAACTTGAAGGCGTAGAGTTTTGATATTTGGTCTGTGGCATCTCCTAGTGGACCTCTACCAAGTTTGTTCAAATTATGCCCCTGGCATCAAAACTGGACCCATCTTTAAGGTCACAAGTTTGAGCATAGGAACAAAGAAGGAAAACATTAAAAATCTCCTCCTCTGAAATTTGAAGGCATAAAGCTTTGATATTTGGTATGTGGCATTTCTTAGTGGACCTCTACCATGTTTGTTCGAATTATGCCGCCTGGGGTCAAAACTGGCCCCACCCCGGGGGTCACAAGTTTGAGGGTAGGAACAAAGGAGGAAACCTTTATGATTCTTCTCCTCTGAAATTTGAAGGCTTAGAGCTTTCATATTTGGTATGTGACATCTCCTAGTGGACCTCTACCTAGTTTGTTCAAATTATGCCCCTTGGGTCAAAAGTGGCCCCACCCCGGGAGTCACAAGTTTAAGCTTAGGAACAAAGAAGGAAAATCTTAAAAATATTTTCCTCGGTTAAACTAGAAAGCGTAGGGCTTTGATATTTGGTCTGTTGCATCTCCTAGTGGACCTCTACCTAGTTTGTTCAAATGATGCCCCTGGGGTCAAAACTGACCCCATCCCGGGGTCATTTGTTTGAGCATAGGAACAAAGAAGGAAAACCTTTAAGATTCTTCTCCTATTAAACTAGATGGTATAGAGCTTTGATATTTGGTATGTGGCATCTCCTATTGGACCTCTACCTAATTTTTCACATTATGCCCCTTGGGTCAAAACTGGCCCCATCCCGGGGGTCACTAGTTTGAGCATTGAAACAAAGAAGGAAAACATTAAGATTCTTCTCCTCTGAAACTAGATGGTGCAGAGCTTTGATATTTGGTATGTGGCATCTCCTAGTAGACCTCTACCAAGTTTGTTTAAATCATGCCCCTGGGGTCAAAACTGGCCCTGCCCCAGGGGTCACAAGTTCGGACAAAGAAAGAAAATTTTAAAATTCTTCTCTAAAACTAGAAGGCTTAGAGCTATGATATTTGGCATGTACCAAGCCCCGGGGACCACAAGTTCGAATACAGGACAAAAAAAGGAAAATTTAAAATTCTTCTTTGAAACTGGAAGGTGTAGAGCTTTGATATTTGAATACCCTATGTCCGGCGTCTGTCGTCCGTCAACAATTTCTTAAACCCTTTATTCCATAGATACTCATATCTACGCATTCCATGTAGGAGCCTTTGGAAAACATTGTGGCAAAAGGTGAAATTGCTCGTGACGAGCAATTTCACCTTTTGCCACAATGTTTTCTACACTATCAAAAGGTGTCATATACACATAAGAAACGGCTTCATCCTTGCTGTTATTTAGGGTCAATTAGAGATACCATAGAAATGCCTTATGGGGTAAAGGGTTAAACATCTCCTAACCGACTGGGCTAATCTTGATGAAACTTGGCAGGGATGTTCCTTGGGTGAAGCTTTACGAAAGTTGTTCAAAGAATTGAATTTCACTCATAAGCTATAGTCTAAGGTGAGCGTTCCAGGGCCAATGGCCCTCTTGTTTTCTAAATGCTGACAGATATTGAGCTGAATTTGGGTCTGTACTCAAAAAAAAAAAAGGATAAAAAAATGGTAAACTTTAAAAATCTTCTCCTTTAAAACTTGCAGGCGTAGAGCTTTGGTATTTGGTATGTAGCTTTTCCAAGTAAACCTCTACCAAGTTCGTTCAAAACTGGTCCCAGTCCGGGGGTCACAAGTTTGAGCATAGGAACAAAGAAGGAAAATTTTAAAAATCTTCTTCTTTGAAACTAGAAAGCGTAGAGCTTTGATATTGGTCTGTGGCATCTCCTAGTGGACCTCTATTAAGTTTGTTCAATTGATGCCCTTGGGACCAAAACTGGCCCCGCCCCAGGGGTTACAAGTTCAAACATAAAAACAAAGAAGGTAAACTTGAAAAATCTTCTCCTTTGAAAATTGAAGGCATGGAGATTTGATATTTAGTATGTAGCATCTCCTAGTGGACCTCCATTAAGTTTATTCACATGATGCCCCTTTGGTCAAAACTTGCTTCGCCCCAGGGATTACAAGTTCAAACATAGGTACAAAGAATGAAAACTTTAATATTCTTCTCAAAAACTGAAAGGCAAAGTGCTTTGATATTTGGTATGTAGCATCTCCTAGTGGACCTCTACCGAGTTTGATAATATGATGCCCTTAGGTTCAAAACTGGCCCAGCCCTGGGGGTCTTAATTTCGTACACAGGAACAAGAAAGGAAAATTTCCAAAAAATTTCTTCTCTGAAACTTGATGGTGTAGAGCTTTGATATTTGGTATATAACATCTTCTAGTAGACCTCTACCACATTTATCCATATGATGCCCCTGGGGTCAAAACTGGCCCCACCCCGGGGGTCGCAAGTTAAAACATAAAAACAAAGAAAGAAAATTTTTAAAATTCTTTTTCTCCAAAACTAGAAGGCATAGAGCTTTGATATTTTGCATGTAGCAATTCCTAGTGGACCTCCACCAAGTTTGTTCATATAATGCCCTTGGGGTCAAAACTAGCCCTGTCTCGGGGGTCAAAGGTTCGAACATAGCAGCAAAGAAGGAAAACTTTAAAAATCTTTTTCCCTGAAACTATGTGTGTGTGTGTGTTTCGTAGGCCAGATTGGAATCTAGGCAGATCCGGAATCGGCCTAGGCAGATCTGGAATCTGCCAAGGCTAAACTAGAATTCTAATTTGGTCTAGACTAAAATGGAATTCTTGTTTAGTCCAGGCAGGTTCCAGATATGCCTAAAGTTAATTAGAATTCCAGTTTGGCTAGGCTTATACAGGATCTGCCTAGACCAAATTGGAATCTTTTCTCTTTATTTTTTAGAATCTTTTCAGTAAATACCCGTTTTAACACACAAAAAAGCATTTCTTTATCACCTGAATTGTGATTTTTACACCTTTTCTGTAAATACTTTATTATGTAAACACATTTATACAAAAGGAAAAAAAAAGTAGTAAGTTATGATGAATTTATCCTCATTCTTCTGTTTATGTACTTTCCAACTTGAATCATTTTGTAGGAAGTGTAGACAAAAATCAGCATGTACATTATCGCAGTTTGGTCTTTTGTCTACATTTTATTGTCATTATTATTTTTTTGATTCAGGCATTTATTATTCAAGAACATTGCAATTAATTACAATGAATTATTTCAAAACCAAAAACGGTTTAGTAAATGTGACCAATCATGTAAAAAAAGACCATGCAGAAGCTGCAATAAGAATCAACACAGGTCAGATTGCACTGACTGCGTTGGCTGACCAAGACTAAAATTTAACTCAGGTAGATTTTCTGTAGATGATATATTTACCTATCTAATAAACAGTCACGTGTTTGAAAACAATTGACCCAGATACACTGTCTGCGGTCTCTCTTATTTCATGTAAGGGGTTGCCAGATGGTCCCTGTGTGTGTGGTTGGTCACGCATCACGCATTCATACTTTTACAGCTAATTTGGCAATTAACCCTTTACCAGACGACAAAATTTTAGCCTTGTCCAAATTAAAAGCATTTGCAGACAACGATTTCAATGTGGTTAAGATTGAGCATTTTTAGCTCACCTGAGCACAACGTGCTCAAGGGCAGCTTTCAGTATCACCCGGTGTCCGTCGTGCGTCGTCCGTCGTGCGTCGTCAACAATTCTTTAAACATCAACTCGTCCTAAACTGCTGGGCCAATTTGGACCAAACTTGGCTGGAATATTCCTTTGGAGGTCCTCTTTGAAAATTGTTCACAAAATTTGATTCCGTCAAAAACTCTGGTTGCTATGGCAACGAAATGGAATTCTTTAGGAAATTCTTTAAAAATCTTCTTCTCTGAATAATTCACAGAGATGTTCCATGGGTGACCTTTTTAAAAAATTATTCGCGAAATTTTGATCCGTCAAGAAACATGGCTCTGGTGAATGGGGGCTTCTTGCACTATACAGAAATGAAGAAATTCTTAAAAATTCTTCTTCTCTGAAACCGCTGGCCAGATTTTAAAATAATTTCAAAGAGATGTTCCTTTGGTGACCCTTTTCAAAAATTGTTAGCGAAATTTTGATCCATAGAGAAACATGGCTCTGGTGAACGGGGGCTTCTTGCACTATACAGAAATGAAGAAATTCTTAAAAAGTTTTCTTCTCTGAAACCGCTGGACAGATTTTAGAAATAATTTCACAGAGATGTTCCTTGGATGACCCTTTTCAAAATTGTTCGTGAAATTTTTATCCGTCAAGAAACATAGCTCTAGTGAATGAGGGCTTCTTGCACTATAGGGAAATGAAGGAATTCTTAAAAATTCTTCTTCTCTCGAACGGCTGGTCGGATTTTGAAATAATTTCACAGAGATGTTCCTTGGGTGACCCTTTTCAAAAATTGTTCGTGAAATTTTGATTCGTCAAGAAGCATGGCTCTGGTGAATGGGGGCTACTTGCACTATAGGGCATTGAAGAAATTCTTAAAAATTCTTCTCTGAAACGGCTGGTCAGATTTTGGAAAATTTTCACAGAGATATTCCTTGGGTGACCGTTTTCAAAAGTTGTTCGTGAAAGTTTGATTCGTCGAGAAACATTGCTCTGGTGAATGGGGGCTACTTGCACTATATGGAAATGAAGAAATTCTTGAAAATTCTTCTCTGAAACGGCTGGTCAGATTTGAAAATTGTTTCACGGAAATATTCCTTGAATGACCTTTTTCAAAATTTTTTTGCGAAATTTTGATAGGTCAAGAAACATGGCTCTGGTGAATGGGGGCTACTTGCACTGTACGGAAATTAAGAAACTCCTAAAAATTCTTCTTTACTGAAACTGCTGGTCAGATTTTGAAAGGACTTTTACAGGTGCTTTGCAAAATAATGATTTTGTTTCCAGTGTTTCAATACCTTAAAAAAAAAAAAAAAAAAAAGGCTATGGTCCTCTAAAAATATTGTTGTTGGAAAAGGAGAAAATGCTAGTTACTAGAATTTTCTTCTTTCCCTGTTTTCAAAGGGCTCCTTTCCCATGGTTATGAAGAGTCAGTATTAAGTGGTAAAGGGTTATCGGTATTTTCACAATTTCAACTTTCACTAGTCTTCACACATCATACTTTTGTAAGGTAGACAGGTTGACCCATTACATACAAATTACTATTTATTGTGGAAGGAATATAAAGAAAATCCAGTATGAACCATTCTCCTTTTTCCATCACCATTTTTACCGGATTCATTAATAATTTTTCTCATTTTTATAATATCAGTCCTACAAAAAAATAAAAAAAAAATAAAACCGGTTTACAACTACAACCCTGTGATAGAATTCTTAGTAAATTACAAAAACAAAATCTCCTTTTCCTACAATGGTTACGACTTTATTATTGGATTATTTCATGATTTCTTTCTATTAAATGAAATAGATCCACATGTTTACAACTGAGGTGTACATGTATTTCTAGTTAAAGCAATATCTTTCATCTCCCCCACACCATTTGCTCCATTTCCTACATTTTTTCCTGCTAAAGTGCAAAGCATTCAAAATTTATTCTTATTCTGAATTTCTGATTAACAACCTCTTTTATTTTTGGGTTTAAATTAAAGATTACAATTGGTCTAGGCAGATTCTGGATCTGCCTAGCCAAACTGGAATCCTAATTTGGTCTAGGCAGATCTGGAACCTGTCTAGACCAAAGTAGAATTCTAATTTGGTCTGGACCAAAATAGAATTCCAATTTGGTCTAGGCAGATTCCGGATCTGCCTAGATTCCAGTTTCGACGACATACATATATATTGACATGTCATGGAAAAAAAGAGGGTTTGATGTATATTTTCTTTATTTGTTTTCATTTAATGAAATGCCATGTTCTGGAAAGAGGAGACTCAATGCATAATCCTATTATGGACTTCTTATATATATATTCTTTATGTAATGAAATGCTGTGCCATGGAAAAGGGGGACTAATGTATAATTTCATCATGGACCAATAACAATAAGGCCACATGTACATGCAAAACACAACAATATCTCTAATATATTTGTATCAAAAAAGGCTTTTTTCCGCTGGGGATATCATTTCAACGAAATTGCTTGTTATTCTAATGGTGTTCTTGCTTTGTGTTACAGCTACCCTCTTGGAAAAGTGTTTACGTCCACATCATCAATAACAAAACTTGCTTTTTGGAAGAAATATGAAGTGCCACTCAGAGCCTGGTAGTCTTACTTTTGTGTTACGGCTACGCTCGGAAAATCAGACCATTTACATAGCCAAAAACAGGAGAAAATGTGAGTAACCACTCATATCTGGATAAATTATCGATTTATACATAAACAGGGAAAAGCTGGGACTTGTCTGCGTCATCAAAAGGAATCCAGCTTGGCTCAGTAGTTCAGAGTAGGACTCTCAGTCTTAAAGATTGGGTTGGAGCCTCAGTAGAAATACTAAATTTTTATGGGAGTGTCCTTTGACAAGACACTTTAGAGGCTAACCTAGTACTGGTGAAACCCATGCACTAATAAGCAAGCTGTCGCCGTGACCAATCGATCAATAATTCAGTCAGCCAGCCAACCAGCCAGCCAGCCAGCCAGCCAGCCAGCAAGCACGCAAGCAAGCCGATGAATCAATCGATCAATATGAGAGGGTTGCCCCAGTAACTCTTGGACCGAGCTTTTATCAGAGAAAATAATCACCATACAAATCTGAATTTCAATTTTTATCATAGACATGCATTCTGAGTGAAAACACAAACTTGCCGTGAATTATTTCTAATCGTATCTGCACACAATATAGAATGACAGGGTACACTGAACTTTGATCAATAACCTAAATATATTTCAAGGAAAAAAATGTATTATCTTATCGTATTACTCATGCATGTTCTTGGTGGAACACAATGGCTGAAGTTACTTACACAAATATATCACGAATGACCGTCAGGTAAAAATACTAGCAAAGTCCATGATTTAGTTGGGCAGCCCTCGTAGGTGTTTGAAAGTGTAGGCTATAAGAATTATTTGTGCTTTTTCTGTGCATTTTAGTTCATTCGAAAATGTGGATTAATTACATGAAACTGGAATTGCAACATGAACAGGCAACATTGGTAAGTAAAACTTACTGTTTTATTTACATTTAGGTATTTTCCTACCCGAGTTATACTCTAGCATTGACAAACTTAAACTTACCAAAAATTGATCCATAGAAAATCAAATAGTTTTCCTGATGTGTATAATAACTTTATGTCGGGAATAGGTTACTTGAAAGTTGTCTCGGCTTGTGTAATGTAACATGTACCAGTTGCTTTTGAAATGTTTAAAAAAAAGCCACCTCAAAATAATGACACTTCATATCTTTAAAGTAAGCAATTGATGGTCTAAACATATCCTTAGTTTCAAGAGGAGACAAGATTTCAAGGTTTCGATCGGGAGGATAAGAACCCCAACTTCTGTCACCTTTTTTAGCTCACCTTAGCACAAAGTGCTAAAGGTGAGCTATATATGCCCGGCGTCCGTCGTCCGTCAATAATTTATTTAAAAGTCTTCTTCTCCTAAACCCCTAGGCCAATCTTGATAAAACTTGGCAGGGATGTTCCTTGGGTAGATCTCTACCACAATTGTTCAAAAAATTGAATTCCACCCATAACTCGGCTTGCCATGGCAACAAAAAGGAAAACAATACGAAATCTTTAAAAAATCTTCTCTGAACTAGAAGGCGCAAGGCTTTGATATTTGATATGTGGCATCTCCTAGTAGACCTCTACCAACTTTGTTCAAATGATGCCCCTGGGGTCAAAACTGGCCCCAGGTCGGAAGCCACAAGATTGAGCATAGGAACAAAGAAGAAACACTTTAAAAATCTTCTCCTCTAAAACTTGAAGGCATAGAAATTTGAAATTTAGTATGTAGCATCTCTTAGTGGACCTCTATGAAGTTTGTTCAAATGATGCCCCTGAGGTCAAAACTGGCCCGGCTCGGGGGTCACAAGTTTGAGCATAGGAACAAAGAAGGATTTTTTTTTTATAAATCTTCTCTGAAACTAGAAAGCGTAGAGCTTTGATAATTGGTCTGTGGCATCTCCTAGTGGACCTCTACCTAGTTTGATCAAATGATGTCCCTGAGGTCAAAACTAGCCTCGCCCCGCGGTCACAAGTTTGAGCATAGGAACAGAGAAGGAAAACTTTAAAGAGTTTCTCCTTTGAAACTGGAAGGCATAGAGCTTTGATATTTTGTATGTAGCATCTCCTAGTGGACCTCTACCAAGTTTGTTCACATGACGCCCTGGGGTCAAAACTGGTCCGCCCCAGGGGTTACAAGTTCAAACATAGGTACAAAGAATGAAAACTTTAATATTCTTCTTCTCAAAAACTAAAAGGCATAGAGCTTTGATATCTGGTATGTAGCATCTCCTAGTAGACCTCTACCAAACTTGCTAATATGATGCCCTTGGTGTCAAAACTGGCCCAGCCCTGGGGGTCATAAGTTCGCACTCAGGCCCAAAGAAGGAAAATTTAAAAAAAAATTTCTTCTCCGAATCTTGATGGTGTAGAGCTTTGATATTTGGTATATAGCATGTTCTAGTGGACCTCTACCACATTTGTTCATATTATGCCCCTGGAGTCAAAACTGGCCCTGCCCCGGGGGTCGCAAGTTCAAACACAGAAACAAAGAAAATTTTAAAATTCTTCTTCTTTAAAACTAGAAGGCATAGAGCTTTGATATGGTGCTTGTAGCAATTCCTAGTGGACCTCTACCAAGTTTGTTCATATTAGTTCCTGGGGTCAAAACTAGCCCTGCCCCGGGGGTCACAGGTTCGAACATAGCAACATAGAAGGAAAACTTTAGAAATCTTCTTCTCTGAAACTTGAAGGTGCAGAGCTTTGATATCTGGTTTGCAGAATGAATCTTCCAGTGGACCTCTATCAAGGTTGGTCATTTGATGTCCCTTGATTTAAAACTGGCCCTGGCCCGGAGGTCACAGGTTTGGAACATAGGAACAAAGAAGGAAAACTTTAGATTTCTGTTGCTCTTAAACGGGAAGGTGTAGAACTTTGATATTTGGTATGTAGCATCTCTGAGTAGACCTCTACCAAGTTTGTTCCAAGGATGCTGCTTTGGTCAAAACCTTGGGATCACAAGTTCGAACACACATGTAGGACAAAGAAGAAAAATTTAAAAATCTTCTTAGTAACTGGAACGTGTAGAGCTTTGATATTTGATTGTCCTATGTCCGGTGTCTGTTGCCCATAATCAGTTTCTTTAAACATCTTCTCCTAACCCACTGGGCCAATCTTGATGAAATAGGGATGTTCCTTGGGTGAAGTTTGTTTTTGTGTTCATTCACCCTCCCTTAGCTCTAGACATTAAACACAAATTTCAAATTCAAAACATTAATCTGAATGTGTGAAATATTTCCTTCTGTTACACTGTTTTGGTGGTCTGATAGCCAGGTAAATGAACATGAGAAGTGGTTTGCTATAAGCTGTAAAGGGGTCAGGAACAGTAACTCTTACTGGAGAAGTGTAGTCTGCAATCAGAGTTGCAAGGGTTATTTCCCATTTCATAACACAGTATCTGTACTCGTCTACTTTGATTTATATTCATTGGCTTCTTTGTCTTACCTCAACGCATACAGCTTACCAAGCATTGGCTGGGAAGATATCCCGAACCGACATGATAATATTTCTGCTCGCGATGACATGCTTCAACCACTTAAACAGGAAAACAATGATAGGCTCTGAAATGGATTGTGATGAAGACCCAATGATATATGGCATTTTGGTACATGCAGTTAAGTGTAAATCTGGGTTTCGTATTCACTTTCTCGCTTCGGTCGTTTGTGTGACTAATTTTGTCATTCCGAAATAGAGACAATTCAATCAGGAGAGTATACATGTATTTTCCAATGTTTTTTTTCCCACCAAGTAATCAAGAAAAACAGCATTATTAGTGCCTCTTGTTGAATTCATGTTTTCACGTCTGCGTAAGTGCCATAGATCACAGGGCCTTTTTTTTCAAAATTATCACAGTTTCTACTCTACATTTAGTCATTGCGTGCTTTCTGACTGTATGTCGTTGGGGCACGAAAAGACAAAATGTAAATTCGCAACATTTTGCCCACTTTAGCCTGGCAAAGTGCAATGTAACGAGCCCTTTTTTTGGTTTTCCACTTTACCAAGCAAAATTAATTGACAACTCCTTTAAACATATCAGGCTCTCTTAAAGCAACACTGAGCAATTTTTCCCCCATCCTGCACTTAAGAAAACTCATGATTTTCTTTCTTTATTATTCATGTTCTTTTTATCTAGATCTATTAATTAGTGATTTATCTGTTTTCTGCAACATCTTTCCTGTCAAAAGATGCCATCAGTACAACCCCAAAGTATTTTTCTTGCTGTTTTAAACAACTTCATGTAGAGAAAAGGGCACTTAAAGTTTGCTTTGCTAATTTTTTTCTTGCAACAGCTGCAAGTTGCTTTTGAAATAAGTGGGGTCTCTGGTTTATTTAATTAGGCCAGGCATTATTCTTCATCATGTTTTCTTTGATCATCTCAATACATCCAAAATGTTGGTGTGAGACAAGGAAGCTGATCTGAACAATAGACGGGCCCTTCATATCGATATAAATAACTCGGGTGGGTGGGGAGTGCGGATCGATCGGTTTAGAACCTGATCTTCTGTCACCCATTTTACTCCAAGAAATGCCAGTGTCAGTGTTATTTTGGCATACATGTTGATTTTGCATGCCAGCCATTCTCAAAAGAATTACATATAAGCCTTAAAATACACTGGCAAAGTTAATTTAAAAACCAGGTTTTTACTCCCAGCAGACCGTTATACGTAATTAGGTCAATGAAAAGCAAAGTAGTTCCTAAAGAAATAACACATTCATGCTCTCATTTTCAAGATACGATCATACCAACACCAGAAACACCTTTTAAACATAGCTTTCCATTTTTGTCTGAAAGAAACCGAGTGACAAATATGCTTGATATCAAAATTTCATATGGGCATTGATCTAACTTTCAAATGGAACTACTTCTATGTTTTGGAACAAAAGGGGGGGTGCTAAATATAAGAAAGTCAATTTTCTTGGTTGAAATCAACTGCTTCTCTGGCTCATTGGATCAGATGGCAGGTCCGAAAATGCTTTTAGTCTTAGTTACTGGTGGACAGGCTTGGAATCTGAGCAACTACTACCTTTTTAATTCCCCCATTTTCCCCCGTTTGTTTTTGTGTTCATTTAACCTCCCTTAGCTCTAGACATTAAACACAAATTTCAAATTCAAAACATTAATCTGAATGTGTGAAATTTTTCCTTCTGTTACACTGTTTTGGTGGTCTGATAGCCAGGTAAATGAACATGAGAAGTGGTTTGCTATAAGCTGTAAAGGGGTCAGGAACAGTAACTCTTACTGGAGAAGTGTAGTCTGCAATCAGAGTTGCAAGGGTTATTTCCCATTTCATAACACAGTATCTCTACTTGTCTACTTTGATTTATATTTTTTGGCTTCTTTGTCTTACCCCAACGCATACGGCTTACCAAGCATTGGCTGGGAAGATATCCCGAACCGACATGATAATACTTCTGCTCGCGATGACATGCTTCAACCGCTTAAACAGGAAAACAATGATAGGCTCTGAAATGGATTGTGATGAAGACCCAATGATATATGGCATTTTGGTACATGCAGTTAAGTGTAAATCTGGGTTTCGTATTCACTTTCTCGCTTCGGTCGTTTGTGTGACTAATTTTGTCATTCCGAAATAGAGACAATTCAATCAGGAGAGTATACATGTATTTTCCAATGTTTTTTTTCCCACCAAGTAATCAAGAAAAACAGCATTATTAGTGCCTCTTGTTGAATTCATGTTTTCACGTCTGCGTAAGTGCCATAGATCACAGGGCCTTTTTTTCAAAATTATCACAGTTTCTACTCTACATTTAGTCATTGCGTGCTTTCTGACTGTATGTCGTTGGGGCACGAATAGACAAAATGTAAATTCGCAACATTTTGCCCACTTTAGCCTGGCAAAGTGCAACGTAACGAGCCCTTTTTTTGGTTTTCCACTTTACCAAGCAAAATTAATTGACAACTCCTTTAAACATATCAGGCTCTCTTAAAGCAACACTGAGCAATTTTTCCCCCATCCTGCACTTAAGAAAACTCATGATTTTCTTTCTTTATTATTCATGTTCTTTTTATCTAGATCTATTAATTAGTGATTTATCTGTTTTCTGCAACATCTTTCCTGTCAAAACATGCCATCAGTACAACCCCAAAGTATTTTTCTTGCTGTTTTAAACAACTTCATGTAGAGAAAAGGGCACTTAAAGTTTGCTTTGCTCATTTTTTTCTTGCAACAGCTGCAAGTTGCTTTTGAAATAAGTGGGGTCTCTGGTTTATTTAATTAGGCCAGGCATTATTCTTCATCATGTTTTCTTTGATCATCTCAATACATCCAAAGTGTTGGTGTGAGACAAGGAAGCTGATCTGAACAATAGACGGGCCCTTCATATCGATATAAATAAATCAGGTGGTAGAGGGGGTGTAGGTCGATCAGTTTAGAACCCAACCTTCTGTCACCCATTTTACTCAAAGAAATGCCAGTGTCATTGTTATTTTGGCATACATGTTGATTTTGCATGCCAGCCATTCTCAAAATAATTACATACAAGCCTTAAAATACACTGGCAAAATTAATTTAAAACCAGGTTTTTACTCCTAGCAGACCGTTATGCGTAATTAGGTCAATGAAAAGCAAAGTAGTTCCTAAAGAAATAACACATTCATGCTCTCATTTTCAAGATACGATCATACCAACACCAGAAACACCTTTTAAACATAGCCTTCCATTTTTGTCTGAAAGAAACAGATTGACAAATATGCTTGATATCAAAATTTCATATGGGCATTGATCTAACTTTCAAATGGAACTACTTCTATGTCTTGGAACAAAAGGGGGGGCTAAATATAAGTAGGTCAATTTTCTGGGTTGAAATCAACTGCTTCTCTGGCTCAGTGGGTCAGATGGCAGGTCCGAAAATGCTTTTAGTCTTATTTACTGCTGGACAGGCTTGGAATCTGAGCAACTACTACCTTTTTAATTCCCCCATTTTCCCCCGTTTGTTTTTGTGTTCATTTAACCTCCCTTAGCTCTAGACATTAAACACAAATTTCAAATTCAAAACATTAATCTGAATGTGTGAAAATTTTCCTTCTGTTACACTGTTTTGGTGGTCTGATAGCCAGGTAAATGAACATGAGAAGTGGTTTGGTATAAGCTGTAAAGGGGTCAGGAACAGTAACTCTTACTGGAGAAGTGTAGTCTGCAATCAGAGTTGCAAGGGTTATTTCCCATTTCATAACACAGTATCTGTACTTGTCTACTTTGATTTATATTCATTGGCTTCTTTGTCTTACCCCAACGCATACAGCTTACCAAGCATTGACTGGGAAGATATCCCAAACCGACATGATAATACTTCTGCTCGCGATGACATGCTTCATCCGCTTAAATGGGAAAACAATGATAGGCTCGGAAATGAATTGTGATGAAGACCCAATGATATATGGCATTTTGGTACATGCAGTTAAGCGTAAATCTGGGTTTCGCATTCACTTTCTCGCTTCGGTCATTCGTGTGACTAACTTTGTCATTCCGAAATAGAGACAATTCAATCAGGAGAGTATACATGTATTTTCCAATGTTTTTTTCCCACCAAGTAATCAAGAAAAACAGCATTATTAGTGCCTCTTGTTGAATTCATGTTTTCACGTCTGCGTAAGTGCCATAGATCACAGGGTCATTTTTCAAAATTATCACAGTTTCTACTCTACATTTAGTCATTGCGTGCTTTCTGACTGTATGTCGTTGGGGCACGAAAAGACAAAATGTAAATTCACAACATTTTTGCCCGCTTTAGCCTGGCAAAGTGCAACGTAACGAGCCCTTTTTTTGGTTTTCCACTTTACCAAGCAAAATTAATTGACAACTCCTTTAAACATATCAGGCTATCTTAAAGCAACACTGAGCAAATTTTCCCCCTTCCTGCACTGAAGAAAACTCATGATTTTCTTTCTTTATTATTCATGTTCTTTTTATCTAGATCTATTAATTAGTGATTTATCTGTTTTCTGCAACATCTTTCCTGTCAAAAGATGCCATCAGTACAACCCCAAAGTATTTTTCTTGCTGTTTTAAACAACTTCATGTAGAGAAAAGGGCACTTAAAGTTTGCTTTGCTCATTTTTTTCTTGCAACAGCTGCAAGTTGCTTTTGAAATAAGTGGGGTCTCTGGTTTATTTAATTAGGCTAGGCATGATTCTTCATCATGTTTTCTTTGATCATCTCAATACATCCAAAGTGTTGGTGTGAGACAAGGAAGCTGATCTGAACAATAGACAGACCTTTCATATCGATATAAATAACTCAGGTGGGTGGGGTTGCGGGTCGATCGGTTTAGAACCCGACCTTCTGTCACCCATTTTACTCAAAGAAATGCCAGTGTCAGTGTTATTTTGGCATACATGTTGATTTTGCATGCCAGCCATTCTCAAAAGACTTACATATAACCCTTAAAATACACTGGCAAAGTTAATTTAAAACCAGGTTTTTACTGCTAGCAGACCGTTATGCGTAATTAGGTCAATGAAAAGCAAAGTAGTTCCTAAAGAAATAACACATTCATGCTCTCATTTTCAAGATACGATCATACCAACACCAGAAACACCTTTTAAACATAGCCTTCCATTTTTGTCTGAAAGAAACAGAGTGACAAATATGCTTGATATCAAAATTTCATATGGGCATTGATCTAACTTTCAAATGGAACTACTTCTATGTTTTGGAACAAAAGGGGGGCCGTAATATAAGTAGGTCAATTTTCTGGGTTGAAATCAACTGCTTCTCTGGCTCAGTGGGTCAGATGGCAGGTCCGAAAATGCTTTTAGTCTTAGTTACTGGTGGACAGGCTTGGAATCTGAGCAACTACTACCTTTTTAATTCCCCCATTTTCCCCCGTTTGTTTTTGTGTTCATTTAACCTCCCTTAGCTCTAGACATTAAACACAAATTTCAAATTCAAAACATTAATCTGAATGTGTGAAAATTTTCCTTCTGTTACACTGTTTTGGTGGTCTGATAGCCAGGTAAATGAACATGAGAAGTGGTTTGCTATAAGCTGTAAAGGGGTCAGGAACAGTAACTCTTACTGGAGAAATGTAGTCTGCAATCAGAGTTGCAAGGGTTATTTCCCATTTCATAACACAGTATCTGTACTTGTCTACTTTGATTTATATTCATTGGCTTCTTTGTCTTACCCCAACGCATACGGCTTACCAAGCATTGGCTGGGAAGATATCCCGAACCGACATGATAATACTTCTGCTCGCGATGACATGCTTCAACCGCTTAAACGGGAAAACAATGATAGGCTCGGAAATGGATTGTGATGAAGACCCAATGATATATGGCATTTTGGTACATGCAGTTAAGCGTAAATCTGGGTTTCGCATTCACTTTCTCGCTTTGGTCGTTTGTGTGACTAATTTTGTCATTCCGAAATAGAGACAATTCAATCAGGAGAGTATACATGTATTTTCCAGTGTTTTTTTTCCCACCAAGTAATCAAGAAAAACAGCATTATTAGTGCCTCTTGTTGAATTCATGTTTTCACGTCTGCGTAAGTGCCATAGATCACAGGGTCATTTTTCAAAATTATCACAGTTTCTACTCTACATTTAGTCATTGCGTGCTTTCTGACTGTATGTCGTTGGGGCACGAAAAGACAAAATGTAAATTCGCAACATTTTGCCCGCTTTAGCCTGGCAAAGTGCAACGTAACGAGCCCTTTTTTTGGTTTTCCACTTTACCAAGCAAAATTAATTGACAACTCCATGAAACATATGAGGCTATCTTAAAGCAACACTGAGCAATTTTTCCCCCATCCTGCACTTAAGAAAACTCATGATTTTCTTTCTTTATTATTCATGTTCTTTTTATCTAGATCTATTAATTAGTGATTTATCTGTTTTCTGCAACATCTTTCCTGTCAAAAGATGCCATCAGTACAACCCCAAAGTATTTTTCTTGCTGTTTTAAACAACTTCATGTAGAGAAAAGGGCACTTAAAGTTTGCTTTGCTAATTTTTTTCTTGCAACAGCTGCAAGTTGCTTTTGAAATAAGTGGGGTCTCTGGTTTATTTAATTAGGCTAGGCATGATTCTTCATCATGTTTTCTTTGATCATCTCAATACATCTAAAGTGTTGGTGTGAGACAAGGACGCTGATCTGAACAATAGACAGACCCTTTATATCGATATAAATAACTCAGGTGGGTGGGGAATGCGGGTCGATCGGTTTAGAACCCGACCTTCTGTCACCCATTTTACTCAAAGAAATGCCAGTGTCAGTGTTATTTTGGCATACATGTTGATTTTGCATGCCAGCCATTCTCAAAAGAATTACATATAAGCCTTAAAATACACTGGCAAAGTTAATTTAAAACCAGGTTTTTACTCCTAGCAGACCGTTATGCGTAATTAGGTCAATGAAAAGCAAAGTAGTTCCTAAAGAAATAACACATTCATGCTCTCATTTTCAAGATACGATCATACCAACACCAGAAACACCTTTTAAACATAGCCTTCCATTTTTGTCTGAAAGAAACAGAGTGACAAATATGCTTGATATCAAAATTTCATATGGGCATTGATCTAACTTTCAAATGGAACTACTTCTATGTTTTGGAACAAAAGGGGGGGGGCTAAATATAAGTAGGTCAATTTGATATCAAAATTTCTTATATGCATTGATCTAACTTTCAAATGGAACTACTTCTATGTTTTGGAACAAAAGGGGGGGCTAAATATAAGTAGGTCAATTTTCTGGGTTGAGATCAACTGCTTCTCTGGCTCAGTGGGTCAGATGGCAGGTCCCAAAATGCTTTTAGTCTTAGTTACTGGTGGATAGGCTTGGAATCTGAGCAACTACTACCTTTTTAATTCCCCCATTTTCCCCCGTTTGTTTTTTGTGTTCATTTAACCTCCCTAAGCTCTAGACATTAAACACAAATTTCAAATTCAAAACATTAATCTGAATGTGTGAAAATTTTCCTTCTGTTACACTGTTTTGGTGGTCTGATAGCCAGGTAAATGAACATGAGAAGTGGTTTGCTATAAGCTGTAAAGGGGTCAGGAACAGTAACTCTTACTGGAGAAGTGTAGTCTGCAATCAGAGTTGCAAGGGTTATTTCCCATTTCATAACACAGTATCTGTACTTGTCTACTTTGATTTATATTCATTGGCTTCTTTGTCTTACCCCAACGCATACGGCTTACCAAGCATTGACTGGGAAGATATCCCGAACCGACATGATAATACTTCTGCTCGCGATGACATGCTTCAACCGCTTAAACGGAAAAACAATGATAGGCTCGGAAATGGATTGTGATGAAGACCCAATGATATATGGCATTTTGGTACATGCAGTTAAGCGTAAATCTGGGTTTCGCATTCACTTTCTCGCTTCAGTCGTTTGTGTGACTAATTTTGTCATTCCGAAATAGAGACAATTCAATCAGGAGAGTATACATGTATTTTCCAATGTTTTTTTTCCCACCAAGTAATCAAGGAAAACAGCATTATTAGTGCCTCTTGTTGAATTCATGTTTTCACGTCTGCGTAAGTGCCATAGATCACAGGGTCATTTTTCAAAATTATCACAGTTTCTACGCTACATTTAGTCATTGCGTGCTTTCTGAGTGTATGTCGTTGGGGCACGAAAAGACAAAATGTAAATTCGCAACATTTTGCCCGCTTTAGCCTTGCAAAGTGCAACGTAACGAGCCCTTTTTTTGGTTTTCCACTTTACCAAGCAAAATTAATTGACAACTCCTTTAAACATATGAGGCTATCTTAAAGCAACACTGAGCAATTTTTCCCCCATCCTGCACTTAAGAAAACTCATGATTTTCTTTCTTTATTATTCATGTTCTTTTTATCTAGATCTATTAATTAGTGATTTATCTATTTTCCGCAACATCTTTCCTGTCAAAAGATGCCATCAGTACAACCCCAAAGTATTTTTCTTGCTGTTTTAAACAACTTCATGTAGAGAAAAGGGCACTTAAAGTTTGCTTTGCTCATTTTTTTCTTGCAACAGCTGCAAGTTGCTTTTGAAATAAGTGGGGTCTCTGGTTTATTTAATTAGGCTAGGCATGATTCTTCATCATGTTTTCTTTGATCATCTCAATACATCCAAAGTGTTGGTGTGAGACAAGGAAGCTGATCTGAACAATAGACAGACCCTTCATATCGATATAAATAACTCAGGTGGGTGGGGGGTGCGGGTCGATCGGTTTAGAACCCGACCTTCTGTCACCCATTTTACTCAAAGAAATGCCAGTGTCAGTGTTATTTTGGCATACATGTTGATTTTGCATGCCAGCAATTCTCAAAAGAATTACATATAAGCCTTAAAATACACTGGCAAAGTTAATTTAAAACCAGGTTTTTACTCCTAGCAGACCGTTATGCGTAATTAGGTCAATGAAAAGCAAAGTAGTTCCTAAAGAAATAACACAGTCATGCTCTCATTTTCAAGATACGATCATACCAACACCAGAAACACCTTTTAAACATAGCCTTCCATTTTTGTCTGAAAGAAACAGAGTGACAAATATGCTTGATATCAAAATTTCATATGGGCATTGATCTAACTTTCAAATGGAACTACTTCTATGTTTTGGAACAAAAGGGGGGGGGGGGCTAAATATAAGTAGGTCAATTTTCTGGGTTGAAATCAACTGCTTCTCTGGCTCAGTGGGTCAGATGGCAGGTCCCAAAATGCTTTTAGTCTTAGTTACTGGTGGACAGGCTTGGAATCTGAGCAACTACTACCTTTTTAATTCCCCCATTTTTTCCCCGTTTGTTTTTGTGTTCATTTAACCTCCCTTAGCTCTAGACATTAAACACAAATTTCAAATTCAAAACATTAATCTGAATGTGTGAAAATTTTCCTTCTGTTACACTGTTTTGGTGGTCTGATAGCCAGGTAAATGAACATGAGAAGTGGTTTGGTATAAGCTGTAAAGGGGTCAGGAACAGTAACTCTTACTGGAGAAGTGTAGTCTGCAATCAGAGTTGCAAGGGTTATTTCCCATTTCATAACACAGTATCTGTACTTGTCTACTTTGATTTATATTCATTGGCTTCTTTGTCTTACCCCAACGCATACGGCTTACCAAGCATTGGCTGGGAAGATATCCCGAACCGACATGATAATACTTCTGCTCGCGATGACATGCTTCAACCGCTTAAACGGGAAAACAATGATAGGCTCGGAAATGTATTGTGATGAAGACCCAATGATATATGGCATTTTGGTACATGCAGTTAAGCGCAAATCTGGGTTTCGCATTCACTTTCTCGCTTTGGTCGTTTGTGTGACTAATTTTGTCATTCCGAAATAGAGACAATTCAATCAGGAGAGTATACATGTATTTTCCAATGTCTTTTTTCCCACCAAGTAATCAAGAAAAACAGCATTATTAGTGCCTCTTGTTGAATTCATGTTTTCACGTCTGCGTAAGTGCCATAGATCACAGGGTCATTTTTCAAAATTATCACAGTTTCTACTCTACATTTAGTCATTGCGTGCTTTCTGACTGTATGTCGTTGGGGCACGAAAAGACAAAATGTAAATTCGCAACATTTTGCCCACTTTAGCCTGGCAAAGTGCAACGTAACGAGCCCTTTTTTTGGTTTTCCACTTTACCAAGCAAAATTAATTGACAACTCCTTTAAACATATAAGGCTATCTTAAAGCAACACTGAGCAATTTTTCCCCCATCCTGCACTTAAGAAAACTCATGATTTTCTTTCTTTATTATTCATGTTCTTTTTATCTAGATCTATTAATTAGTGATTTATCTGTTTTCTGCAACATCTTTCCTGTCAAAAGATGCCATCAGTACAACCCCAAAGTATTTTTCTTGCTGTTTTAAACAACTTCATGTAGAGAAAAGGGCATTTAAAGTTTGCTTTGCTCATTTTTTTCTTGCAACAGCTGCAAGTTGCTTTTGAAATAAGTGGGGTCTCTGGTTTATTTAATTAGGCTAGGCATGATTCTTCATCATGTTTTCTTTGATCATCTCAATACATCCAAAGTGTTGGTGTGAGACAAGGAAGCTGATCTGAACAATAGACAGACCCTTCATATCGATATAAATAACTCAGGTGGGTGGGGGGTGCGGGTTGATCGGTTTAGAACCCGACCTTCTGTCACCCATTTTACTCAAAGAAATGCCAGTGTCAGTGTTATTTTGGCATACATGTTGATTTTGCATGCCAGCCATTCTCAAAAGAATTACATATAAGCCTTAAAATACACTGGCAAAGTTAATTTAAAACCAGGTTTTTACTCCTAGCAGACCGTTATGCGTAATTAGGTCAATGAAAAGCAAAGTAGTTCCTAAAGAAATAACACATTCATGCTCTCATTTTCAAGATACGATCATACCAACACCAGAAACACCTTTTAAACATAGCCTTCCATTTTTGTCTGAAAGAAACAGAGTGACAAATATGCTTGATATCAAAATTTCATATGGGCATTGATCTAACTTTCAAATGGAACTACTTCTATGTTTTGGAACAAAAGGGGGGGCTAAATATAAGTAGGTCAATTTTCTGGGTTGAGATCAACTGCTTCTCTGGCTCAGTGGGTCAGATGGCAGGTCCCAAAATGCTTTTAGTCTTAGTTACTGGTGGATAGGCTTGGAATCTGAGCAACTACTACCTTTTTAATTCCCCCATTTTCCCCCGTTTGTTTTTTGTGTTCATTTAACCTCCCTTAGCTCTAGACATTAAACACAAATTTCAAATTCAAAACATTAATCTGAATGTGTGAAAATTTTCCTTCTGTTACACTGTTTTGGTGGTCTGATAGCCAGGTAAATGAACATGAGAAGTGGTTTGCTATAAGCTGTAAAGGGGTCAGGAACAGTAACTCTTACTGGAGAAGTGTAGTCTGCAATCAGAGTTGCAAGGGTTATTTCCCATTTCATAACACAGTATCTGTACTTGTCTACTTTGATTTATATTCATTGGCTTCTTTGTCTTACCCCAACGCATACGGCTTACCAAGCATTGACTGGGAAGATATCCCGAACCGACATGATAATACTTCTGCTCGCGATGACATGCTTCAACCGCTTAAACGGAAAAACAATGATAGGCTCGGAAATGGATTGTGATGAAGACCCAATGATATATGGCATTTTGGTACATGCAGTTAAGCGTAAATCTGGGTTTCGCATTCACTTTCTCGCTTCAGTCGTTTGTGTGACTAATTTTGTCATTCCGAAATAGAGACAATTCAATCAGGAGAGTATACATGTATTTTCCAATGTTTTTTTTCCCACCAAGTAATCAAGGAAAACAGCATTATTAGTGCCTCTTGTTGAATTCATGTTTTCACGTCTGCGTAAGTGCCATAGATCACAGGGTCATTTTTCAAAATTATCACAGTTTCTACGCTACATTTAGTCATTGCGTGCTTTCTGAGTGTATGTCGTTGGGGCACGAAAAGACAAAATGTAAATTCGCAACATTTTGCCCGCTTTAGCCTTGCAAAGTGCAACGTAACGAGCCCTTTTTTTGGTTTTCCACTTTACCAAGCAAAATTAATTGACAACTCCTTTAAACATATGAGGCTATCTTAAAGCAACACTGAGCAATTTTTCCCCCATCCTGCACTTAAGAAAACTCATGATTTTCTTTCTTTATTATTCATGTTCTTTTTATCTAGATCTATTAATTAGTGATTTATCTATTTTCCGCAACATCTTTCCTGTCAAAAGATGCCATCAGTACAACCCCAAAGTATTTTTCTTGCTGTTTTAAACAACTTCATGTAGAGAAAAGGGCACTTAAAGTTTGCTTTGCTCATTTTTTTCTTGCAACAGCTGCAAGTTGCTTTTGAAATAAGTGGGGTCTCTGGTTTATTTAATTAGGCTAGGCATGATTCTTCATCATGTTTTCTTTGATCATCTCAATACATCCAAAGTGTTGGTGTGAGACAAGGAAGCTGATCTGAACAATAGACAGACCCTTCATATCGATATAAATAACTCAGGTGGGTGGGGGGTGCGGGTCGATCGGTTTAGAACCCGACCTTCTGTCACCCATTTTACTCAAAGAAATGCCAGTGTCAGTGTTATTTTGGCATACATGTTGATTTTGCATGCCAGCAATTCTCAAAAGAATTACATATAAGCCTTAAAATACACTGGCAAAGTTAATTTAAAACCAGGTTTTTACTCCTAGCAGACCGTTATGCGTAATTAGGTCAATGAAAAGCAAAGTAGTTCCTAAAGAAATAACACAGTCATGCTCTCATTTTCAAGATACGATCATACCAACACCAGAAACACCTTTTAAACATAGCCTTCCATTTTTGTCTGAAAGAAACAGAGTGACAAATATGCTTGATATCAAAATTTCATATGGGCATTGATCTAACTTTCAAATGGAACTACTTCTATGTTTTGGAACAAAAGGGGGGGGGGGCTAAATATAAGTAGGTCAATTTTCTGGGTTGAAATCAACTGCTTCTCTGGCTCAGTGGGTCAGATGGCAGGTCCCAAAATGCTTTTAGTCTTAGTTACTGGTGGACAGGCTTGGAATCTGAGCAACTACTACCTTTTTAATTCCCCCATTTTTTCCCCGTTTGTTTTTGTGTTCATTTAACCTCCCTTAGCTCTAGACATTAAACACAAATTTCAAATTCAAAACATTAATCTGAATGTGTGAAAATTTTCCTTCTGTTACACTGTTTTGGTGGTCTGATAGCCAGGTAAATGAACATGAGAAGTGGTTTGGTATAAGCTGTAAAGGGGTCAGGAACAGTAACTCTTACTGGAGAAGTGTAGTCTGCAATCAGAGTTGCAAGGGTTATTTCCCATTTCATAACACAGTATCTGTACTTGTCTACTTTGATTTATATTCATTGGCTTCTTTGTCTTACCCCAACGCATACGGCTTACCAAGCATTGGCTGGGAAGATATCCCGAACCGACATGATAATACTTCTGCTCGCGATGACATGCTTCAACCGCTTAAACGGGAAAACAATGATAGGCTCGGAAATGTATTGTGATGAAGACCCAATGATATATGGCATTTTGGTACATGCAGTTAAGCGCAAATCTGGGTTTCGCATTCACTTTCTCGCTTTGGTCGTTTGTGTGACTAATTTTGTCATTCCGAAATAGAGACAATTCAATCAGGAGAGTATACATGTATTTTCCAATGTCTTTTTTCCCACCAAGTAATCAAGAAAAACAGCATTATTAGTGCCTCTTGTTGAATTCATGTTTTCACGTCTGCGTAAGTGCCATAGATCACAGGGTCATTTTTCAAAATTATCACAGTTTCTACTCTACATTTAGTCATTGCGTGCTTTCTGACTGTATGTCGTTGGGGCACGAAAAGACAAAATGTAAATTCGCAACATTTTGCCCACTTTAGCCTGGCAAAGTGCAACGTAACGAGCCCTTTTTTTGGTTTTCCACTTTACCAAGCAAAATTAATTGACAACTCCTTTAAACATATAAGGCTATCTTAAAGCAACACTGAGCAATTTTTCCCCCATCCTGCACTTAAGAAAACTCATGATTTTCTTTCTTTATTATTCATGTTCTTTTTATCTAGATCTATTAATTAGTGATTTATCTGTTTTCTGCAACATCTTTCCTGTCAAAAGATGCCATCAGTACAACCCCAAAGTATTTTTCTTGCTGTTTTAAACAACTTCATGTAGAGAAAAGGGCATTTAAAGTTTGCTTTGCTCATTTTTTTCTTGCAACAGCTGCAAGTTGCTTTTGAAATAAGTGGGGTCTCTGGTTTATTTAATTAGGCTAGGCATGATTCTTCATCATGTTTTCTTTGATCATCTCAATACATCCAAAGTGTTGGTGTGAGACAAGGAAGCTGATCTGAACAATAGACAGACCCTTCATATCGATATAAATAACTCAGGTGGGTGGGGGGTGCGGGTTGATCGGTTTAGAACCCGACCTTCTGTCACCCATTTTACTCAAAGAAATGCCAGTGTCAGTGTTATTTTGGCATACATGTTGATTTTGCATGCCAGCCATTCTCAAAAGAATTACATATAAGCCTTAAAATACACTGGCAAAGTTAATTTAAAACCAGGTTTTTACTCCTAGCAGACCGTTATGCGTAATTAGGTCAATGAAAAGCAAAGTAGTTCCTAAAGAAATAACACATTCATGCTCTCATTTTCAAGATACGATCATACCAACACCAGAAACACCTTTTAAACATAGCCTTCCATTTTTGTCTGAAAGAAACAGAGTGACAAATATGCTTGATATCAAAATTTCATATGGGCATTGATCTAACTTTCAAATGGAACTACTTCTATGTTTTGGAACAAAAGGGGGGGCTAAATATAAGAAAGTCAATTTTCTGGGTTGAAATCAACTGCTTCTCTGGCTCAGTGGGTCAGATGGCAGGTCCGAAAATGCTTTTAGTCTTAGTTACTGGTGGACAGGCTTGGAATCTGAGCAACTACTACCTTTTTAATTCCCCCATTTTCCCCCGTTTGTTTTTGTGTTCATTTAACCTCCCTTAGCTCTAGACATTAAACACAAATTTCAAATTCAAAACATTAATTTGAATGTGTGAAAATTTTCCTTCTTTTACACTGTTTTGGTGGTCTGATAGCCAGGTAAATGAACATGAGAAGTGGTTTGCTATAAGCTGTAAAGGGGTCAGGAACAGTAACTCTTACTGGAGAAATGTAGTCTGCAATCAGAGTTGCAAGGGTTATTTCCCATTTCATAACACAGTATCTGTACTTGTCTACTTTGATTTATATTCATTGGCTTCTTTGTCTTACCCCAACGCATACGGCTTACCAAGCATTGACTGGGAAGATATCCCGAACCAACATGATAATACTTCTGCTCGCGATGACATGCTTCAACCGCTTAAACGGGAAAACAATGATAGGCTTGGAAATGTATTGTGATGAAGACCCAATGATATATGGCATTTTGGTACATGCAGTTAAGCGTAAATCTGGGTTTCGCATTCATTTTCTTGCTTCGGTTGTTTGTGTGACTAATTTTGTCATTCCGAAATAGAGACAATTCAATCAGGAGAGTATACATGTATTTTCCAATGTTTTTTTTCCCACCAAGTAATCAAGAAAAACAGCATTATTAGTGCCTCTTGTTGAATTCATGTTTTCACGTCTGCGTAAGTGCCATAGATCACAGGGTCATTTTTCAAAATTATCACAGTTTCTACTCTACATTTAGTCATTGCGTGCTTTCTGACTGTATGTCGTTGGGGCACGAAAAGACAAAATGTAAATTCGCAACATTTTGCCCGCTTTAGCCTTGCAAAGTGCAACGTAACGAGCCCTTTTTTTGGTTTTCCACTTTACCAAGCAAAATTAATTGACAACTCCTTTAAACATATGAGGCTATCTTAAAGCAACACTGAGCAATTTTTCCCCCATCCTGCACTTAAGAAAACTCATGATTTTCTTTCTTTATTATTCATGTTCTTTTTATCTAGATCTATTAATTAGTGATTTATCTGTTTTCTGCAACATCTTTCCTGTCAAAAGATGCCATCAGTACAACCCCAAAGTATTTTTCTTGCTGTTTTAAACAACTTCATGTAGAGAAAAGGGCACTTAAAGTTTGCTTTGCTCATTTTTTTCTTGCAACAGCTGCAAGTTGCTTTTGAAATAAGTGGGGTCTCTGGTTTATTTAATTAGGCTAGGCATGATTCTTCATCATGTTTTCTTTGATCATCTCAATACATCCAAAGTGTTGGTGTGAGACAAGGAAGCTGATCTGAACAATAGACAGACCCTTCATATCGATATAAATAACTCAGGTGGGTGGGGGATGCGGATCGATCGGTTTAGAACCCGACCTTCTGTCACCCATTTTACTCAAAGAAATGCCAGTGTCAGTGTTATTTTGGCATACATGTTGATTTTGCATGCCAGCCATTCTCAAAAGAATTACATATAAGCCTTAAAATACACTGGCAAAGTTAATTTAAAACCAGGTTTTTACTCCTAGCAGACCGTTATGCGTAATTAGGTCAATGAAAAGCAAAGTAGTTCCTAAAGAAATAACACATTCAAGCTCTCATTTTCAAGATACGATCATACCAACACCAGAAACACCTTTTAAACATAGCCTTCCATTTTTGTCTGAAAGAAACAGAGTGACAAATATGCTTGATATCAAATTTTCATATGGGCATTGATCTAACTTTCAAATGGAACTACTTCTATGTTTTGGAACAAAAGGGGGGGGGGGGCTAAATATAAGTAGGTCAATTTTCTGGGTTGAAATCAACTGCTTCTCTGGCTCAGTGGGTCAGATGGCAGGTCCGAAAATGCTTTTAGTCTTAGTTACTGGTGGACAGGCTTGGAATCTGAGCAACTACTACCTTTTTAATTCCCCCATTTTCCCCCGTTTGTTTTTGTGTTCATTTAACCTCCCTTAGCTCTAGACATTAAACACAAATTTCAAATTCAAAACATTAATCTGAATGTGTGAAAATTTTCCTTCTGTTACACTGTTTTGGTGGTCTGATAGCCAGGTAAATGAACATGAGAAGTGGTTTGCTATAAGCTGTAAAGGGGTCAGGAACAGTAACTCTTACTGGAGAAGTGTAGTCTGCAATCAGAGTTGCAAGGGTTATTTCCCATTTCATAACACAGTATCTCTACTTGTCTACTTTGATTTATATTCATTGGCTTCTTTGTCTTACCCCAACGCATACGGCTTACCAAGCATTGGCTGGGAAGATATCCCGAACCGACATGATAATACTTCTGCTCGCGATGACATGCTTCAACCGCTTAAACGGGAAAACAATGATAGGCTCGGAAATGGATTGTGATGAAGACCCAATGATATATGGCATTTTGGTACATGCAGTTAAGCGTAAATCTGGGTTTCGCATTCACTTTCTCGCTTCGGTCGTTTGTGTGACTAATTTTGTCATTCCGAAATAGAGACAATTCAATCAGGAGAGTATACATGTATTTTCCAGTGTTTTTTTTCCCACCAAGTAATCAAGAAAAACAGCATTATTAGTGCCTCTTGTTGAATTCATGTTTTCACGTCTGCGTAAGTGCCATAGATCACAGGGTCATTTTTCAAAATTATCACAGTTTCTACTCTACATTTAGTCATTGCGTGCTTTCTGACTGTATGTCGTTGGGGCACGAAAAGACAAAATATAAATTCGCAACATTTTGCCAGCTTTAGTCTGGCAAAGTGCAATGTAACGAGCCCTTTTTTTGGTTTTCCACTTTACCAAGCAAAATTAATTGACAACTCCTTTAAACATATGAGGCTATCTTAAAGCAACACTGAGCAATTTTTCCCCCATCCTGCACTTAAGAAAACTCATGATTTTCTTTCTTTATTATTCATGTTCTTTTTATCTAGATCTATTAATTAGTGATTTATCTGTTTTCTGCAACATCTTTCCTGTCAAAACATGCCATCAGTACAACCCGAAAGTATTTTTCTTGCTGTTTTAAACAACTTCATGTAGAGAAAAGGGCACTTAAAGTTTGCTTTGCTCATTTTTTTCTTGCAACAGCTGCAAGTTGCTTTTGAAATAAGAGGGGTCTCTGGTTTATTTAATTAGGCTAGGCATGATTCTTCATCATGTTTTCTTTGATCATCTCAATACATCCAAAGTGTTGGTGTGAGACAAGGAAGCTGATCTGAACAATAGACAGACCCTTTATATCGATATAAATAACTCAGGTGGGTGGGGGGTGCGGGTCGATCGGTTTAGAACCCGACCTTCTGTCACCCATTTTACTCAAAGAAATGCCAGTGTCAGTGTTATTTTGGCATACATGTTGATTTTGCATGCCAGCCATTCTCAAAAGAATTACATATAAGCCTTAAAATACACTGGCAAAGTTAATTTAAAACCAGGTTTTTACTCCTAGCAGACTGTTATGCGTAATTAGGTCAATGAAAAGCAAAGTAGTTCCTGAAGAGAAATAACACATTCATGCTCTCATTTTCAAGATACGATCATACCAACACCAGAAACACCTTTTAAACATAGCCTTCCATTTTTGTCTGAAAGAAACAGAGTGACAAATATGCTTGATATCAAAATTTCATATGGGCATTGATCTAACTTTCAAATGGAACTACTTCTATGTTTTGGAACAAAAGGGGGGGGGCTAAATATAAGTAGGTCAATTTTCTGGGTTGAAATCAACTGCTTCTCTGGCTCAGTGGGTCAGATGGCAGGTCCGAAAATGCTTTTAGTCTTAGTTACTGGTGGACAGGCTTGGAATCTGAGCAACTACTACCTTTTTAATTCCCCCATTTTCCCCCGTTTGTTTTTGTGTTCATTTAACCTCCCTTAGCTCTAGACATTAAACACAAATTTCAAATTCAAAACATTAATCTGAATGTGTGAAAATTTTCCTTCTGTTACACTGTTTTGGTGGTCTGATAGCCAGGTAAATGAACATGAGAAGTGGTTTGCTATAAGCTGTAAAGGGGTCAGGAACAGTAACTCTTACTGGAGAAGTGTAGTCTGCAATCAGAGTTGCAAGGGTTATTTCCCATTTCATAACACAGTATCTTTACTTGTCTACTTTGATTTATATTCATTGGCTTCTTTGTCTTACCCCAACGCATATGGCTTACCAAGCATTGGCTGGGAAGATATCCCGAACCGACATGATAATACTTCTGCTCGCGATGACATGCTTCAACCGCTTAAACGGGAAAACAATGATAGGCTCGGAAATGGATTGTGATGAAGACCCAATGATATATGGCATTTTGGTACATGCAGTTAAGCGTAAATCTGGGTTTCGCATTCACTTTCTCGCTTCGGTCATTTGTGTGACTAATTTTGTCATTCCGAAATAGAGACAATTCAATCAGGAGAGTATACATGTATTTTCCAATGTTTTTTTTCCCACCAAGTAATCAAGAAAAACAGCATTATTAGTGCCTCTTGTTGAATTCATGTTTTCACGTCTGCGTAAGTGCCTTAGATCACAGGGTCATTTTTCAAAATTATCACAGTTTCTACTCTACATTTAGTCATTGCGTGCTTTCTGACTGTATGTCGTTGGGGCACGAAAAGACAAAATGTAAATTCGCAACATTTTGCCCGCTTTAGCCTGGCAAAGTGCAACGTAACGAGCCCTTTTTTTGGTTTTCCACTTTACCAAGCAAAATTAATTGACAACTCCTTTAAACATATGAGGCTATCTTAAAGCAACACTGAGCAATTTTTCCCCCATCCTGCACTTAAGAAAACTCATGATTTTCTTTCTTTATTATTCATGTTCTTTTTATCTAGATCTATTAATTAGTGATTTATCTGTTTTCTGCAACATCTTTCCTGTCAAAACATGCCATCAGTACAACCCCAAAGTATTTTTCTTGCTGTTTTAAACAACTTGATGTAGAGAAAAGGGCACTTAAAGTTTGCTTTGCTCATTTTTTTCTTGCAACAGCTGCAAGTTGCTTTTGAAATAAGAGGGGTCTCTGGTTTTTTTAATTAGGCTAGGCATGATTCTTCATCATGTTTTCTTTGATCATCTCAATACATCCAAAGTGTTGGTGTGAGACAAGGAAGCTGATCTGAACAATAGACAGACCCTTTATATCGATATAAATAACTCAGGTGGGTGGGGGGTGGGGGTCGATCGGTTTAGAACCCGACCTTCTGTCACCCATTTTACTCAAAGAAATGCCAGTGTCAGTGTTATTTTGGCATACATGTTGATTTTGCATGCCAGCCATTCTCAAAAGAATTACATATAAGCCCTAAAATTCACTGGCAAACTTAATTTAAAACCAGGTTTTTACTCCTAGCAGACCGTTATGCGTAATTAGGTCAATGAAAAGCAAAGTAGTTCCTAAAGAAATAACACATTCATGCTCTCATTTTCAAGATACGATCATACCAACACCAGAAACACCTTTTAAACATAGCCTTCCATTTTTGTCTGAAAGAAACAGAGTGACAAATATGCTTGATATCAAAATTTCATATGGGCATTGATCTAACTTTCAAATGGAACTACTTCTATGTTTTGGAACAAAAGGGGGGGGCTAAATATAAGTAGGTCAATTTTCTGGGTTGAAATCAACTGCTTCTCTGGCTCAGTGGGTCAGATGGCAGGTCCCAAAATGCTTTTAGTCTTAGTTACTGGTGGACAGGCTTGGAATCTGAGCAACTACTACCTTTTTAATTACCCCATTTTCCTCCGTTTGTTTTTGTGTTCATTTAACCTCCCTTAGCTCTAGACATTAAACACAAATTTCAAATTCAAAACATTAATCTGAATGTGTGAAAATTTTCCTTCTGTTACACTGTTTTGGTGGTCTGATAGCCAGGTAAATGAACATGAGAAGTGGTTTGCTATAAGCTGTAAAGGGGTCAGGAACAGTAACTCTTACTGGAGAAGTGTAGTCTGCAATCAGAGTTGCAAGGGTTATTTCCCATTTCATAACACAGTATCTCTACTTGTCTACTTTGATTTATATTCATTGGCTTCTTTGTCTTACCCCAACGCATACGGCTTACCAAGCATTGGCTGGGAAGATATCCCGAACCTACATGATAATACTTCTGCTCGCGATGACATGCTTCACCTGCTTAAACGGGAAAACAATGATAGGCTCGGAAATGGATTGTGATGAAGACCCAATGATATATGGCATTTTGGTACATGCAGTTAAGCGTAAATCTGGGTTTCGCATTCACTTTCTTGCTTCGGTCGTTTGTGTGACTAATTTTGTCATTCCGAAATAGAGACAATTCAATCAGGAGAGTATACATGTATTTTCCAGTGTTTTTTTTCCCACCAAGTAATCAAGAAAAACAGCATTATTAGTGCCTCTTGTTGAATTCATGTTTTCACGTCTGCGTAAGTGCCATAGATCACAGGGTCATTTTTCAAAATTATCACAGTTTCTACTCTACATTTAGTCATTGCGTGCTTTCTGACTGTATGTCGTTGGGGCACAAAAAGACAAAATGTAAATTCGTAACATTTTGCCCGCTTTAGCCTGGCAAAGTGCAACGTAACGAGCCCTTTTTTTGGTTTTCCACTTTACCAAGCAAAATTAATTGACAACTCCTTTAAACATATGAGGCTATCTTAAAGCAACACTGAGCAATTTTTCCCCCATCCTGCACTTAAGAAAACTCATGATTTTCTTTCTTTATTATTCATGTTCTTTTTATCTAGATCTATTAATTAGTGATTTATCTGTTTTCTGCAACATCTTTCCTGTCAAAACATGCCATCGGTACAACCCGAAAGTATTTTTCTTGCTGTTTTAAACAACTTGATGTAGAGAAAAGGGCACTTAAAGTTTGCTTTGCTCATTTTTTTCTTGCAACAGCTGCAAGTTGCTTTTGAAATAAGAGGGGTCTCTGGTTTATTTAATTAGGCTAGGCATGATTCTTCATCATGTTTTCTTTGATCATCTCAATACATCCAAAGTGTTGGTGTGAGACAAGGAAGCTGATCTGAACAATAGACAGACCCTTCATATCGATATAAATAACTCAGGTGGGTGGGGGGTGCGGGTCGATCGGTTTAGAACCCGACCTTCTGTCACCCATTTTACTCATAGAAATGCCAGTGTCAGTGTTATTTTGGCATACATGTTGATTTTGCATGCCAGCCATTCTCAAAAGAATTACATATAAGCCTTAAAATACACTGGCAAAGTTAATTTAAAACCAGGTTTTTACTCCTAGCAGACCGTTATGCGTAATTAGGTCAATGAAAAGCAAAGTAGTTCCTGAAGAGAAATAACACATTCATGCTCTCATTTTCAAGATACGATCATACCAACACCAGAAACACCTTTTAAACATAGCCTTCCATTTTTGTCTGAAAGAAACAGAGTGACAAATATGCTTGATATCAAAATTTCATATGGGCATTGATCTAACTTTCAAATGGAACTACTTCTATGTTTTGGAACAAAAGGGGGGGCTAAATATAAGTAGGTCAATTTTCTGGGTTGAAATCAACTGCTTCTCTGGCTCAGTGGGTCAGATGGCAGGTCCCAAAATGCTTTTAGTCTTAGTTACTGGTGGACAGGCTTGGAATCTGAGCAACTACTACCTTTTTAATTCTCCCATTTTCCCCCGTTTGTTTTTGTGTTCATTTAACCTCCCTTAGCTCTAGACATTAAACACAAATTTCAAATTCAAAACATTAATCTGAATGTGTGAAAATTTTCCTTCTGTTACACTGGTTTGGTGGTCTGATAGCCAGGTAAATGAACATGAGAAGTGGTTTGCTATAAGCTGTAAAGGGGTCAGGAACAGTAACTCTTACTGGAGAAGTGTAGTCTGCAATCAGAGTTGCAAGGGTTATTTCCCATTTCATAACACAGTATCTCTACTTGTCTACTTTGATTTATATTCATTGGCTTCTTTGTCTTACCCCAACGCATACGGCTTACCAAGCATTGGCTGGGAAGATATCCCGAACCGACATGATAATACTTCTGCTCGCGATGACATGCTTCAACCGCTTAAACGGGAAAACAATGATAGGCTCGGAAATGGATTGTGATGAAGACCCAATGATATATGGCATTTTGGTACATGCAGTTAAGCGTAAATCTGGGTTTCGCATTCACTTTCTTGCTTCGGTCGTTTGTGTGACTAATTTTGTCATTCCGAAATAGAGACAATTCAATCAGGAGAGTATACATGTATTTTCCAGTGTTTTTTTTCCCACCAAGTAATCAAGAAAAACAGCATTATTAGTGCCTCTTGTTGAATTCATGTTTTCACGTCTGCGTAAGTGCCATAGATCACAGGGTCATTTTTCAAAATTATCACAGTTTCTACTCTACATTTAGTCATTGCGTGCTTTCTGACTGTATGTCGTTGGGGCACGAAAAGACAAAATGTAAATTCGTAACATTTTGCCCGCTTTAGCCTGGCAAAGTGCAACGTAACGAGCCCTTTTTTTGGTTTTCCACTTTACCAAGCAAAATTAATTGACAACTCCTTTAAACATATGAGGCTATCTTAAAGCAACACTGAGCAATTTTTCCCCCATCCTGCACTTAAGAAAACTCATGATTTTCTTTCTTTATTATTCATGTTCTTTTTATCTAGATCTATTAATTAGTGATTTATCTGTTTTCTGCAACATCTTTCCTGTCAAAACATGCCATCAGTACAACCCGAAATTATTTTTCTTGCTGTTTTAAACAACTTCATGTAGAGAAAAGGGCACTTAAAGTTTGCTTTGCTCATTTTTTTCTTGCAACAGCTGCAAGTTGCTTTTGAAATAAGAGGGGTCTCTGGTTTATTTAATTAGGCTAGGCATGATTCTTCATCATGTTTTCTTTGATCATCTCAATACATCCAAAGTGTTGGTGTGAGACAAGGAAGCTGATCTGAACAATAGACAGACCCTTCATATCGATATAAATAACTCAGGTGGGTGGGAGGTGCGGGTCGATCGGTTTAGAACCCGACCTTCTGTCACCCATTTTACTCAAAGAAATGCCAGTGTCAGTGTTATTTTGGCATACATGTTGATTTTGCATGCCAGCCATTCTCAAAAGAATTACATATAAGCCTTAAAATACACTGGCAAAGTTAATTTAAAACCAGGTTTTTTCTCCTAGCAGACCGTTATGCGTAATTAGGTCAATGAAAAGCAAAGTAGTTCCTGAAGAGAAATAACACATTCATGCTCTCATTTTCAAGATACGATCATACCAACACCAGAAACACCTTTTAAACATAGCCTTCCATTTTTGTCTGAAAGAAACAGAGTGACAAATATGCTTGATATCAAAATTTCATATGGGCATTGATCTAACTTTCAAATGGAACTACTTCTATGTTTTGGAACAAAAGGGGGGTGCTAAATATAAGTAGGTCAATTTTCTGGGTTGAAATCAACTGCTTCTCTGGCTCAGTGGGTCAGATGGCAGGTCCCAAAATGCTTTTAGTCTTAGTTACTGGTGGACAGGCTTGGAATCTGAGCAACTACTACCTTTTTAATTCCCCCATTTTCCCCCGTTTGTTTTCGTGTTCATTTAACCTCCCTTAGCTCTAGACATTAAACACAAATTTCAAATTCAAAACATTAATCTGAATGTGTGAAAATTTTCCTTCTGTTACACTGTTTTGGTGGTCTGATAGCCAGGTAAATGAACATGAGAAGTGGTTTGCTATAAGCTGTAAAGGGGTCAGGAACAGTAATTCTTACTGGAGAAGTGTAGTCTGCAATCAGAGTTGCAAGGGTTATTTCCCATTTCATAACACAGTATCTTTACTTGTCTACTTTGATTTATATTCATTGGCTTCTTTGTCTTACCCCAACGCATACGGCTTACCAAGCATTGGCTGGGAAGATATCCCGAACCGACATGATAATACTTCTGCTCGCGATGACATGCTTCAACCGCTTAAACGGAAAAACAATGATAGGCTCGGAAATGGATTGTGATGAAGACCCAATGATATATGGCATTTTGGTACATGCAGTTAAGCGTAAATCTGGGTTTCGCATTCACTTTCTCGCTTCGGTCATTTGTGTGACTAATTTTGTCATTCCGAAATAGAGACAATTCAATCAGGAGAGTATACATGTATTTTGCAGTGTTTTTTTTCCCACCAAGTAAGTAAACAAGAAAAACAGCATTATTAGTGCCTCTTGTTGAATTCATGTTTTCACGTCTGCGTAAGTGCCTTAGATCACAGGGTCAATTTTCAAAATTATCACAGTTTCTACTCTACATTTAGTCATTGCGTGCTTTCTGACTGTATGTCGTTGGGGCACGAAAAGACAAAATGTAAATTCGCAACATTTTGCCCGCTTTAGTCTGGCAAAGTGCAACGTAACGAGCCCTTTTTTTGGTTTTCCACTTTACCAAGCAAAATTAATTGACAACTCCTTTAAACATATGAGACTATCTTAAAGCAACACTGAGCAATTTTTCCTCCATCCTGCACTTAAGAAAACTCATGATTTTCTTTCTTTATTATTCATGTTCTTTTTATCTAGATCTATTAATTAGTGATTTATCTGTTTTCTGCAACATCTTTCCTGTCAAAACATGCCATCAGTACAACCTGAAAGTATTTTTCTTGCTGTTTTAAACAACTTCATGTAGAGAAAAGGGCACTTAAAGTTTGCTTTGCTCATTTTTTTCTTGCAACAGCTGCAAGTTGCTTTTGAAATAAGAGGGGTCTCTGGTTTATTTAATTAGGCTAGGCATGATTCTTCATCATGTTTTCTTTGATCATCTCAATACATCCAAAGTGTTGGTGTGAGACAAGGAAGCTGATCTGAACAATAGACAGACCCTTCATATCGATATAAATAACTCAGGTGGGTGGGGGATGGGGGTCGATCGGTTTAAAACCCGACCTTCTGTCACCCATTTTACTCAAAGAAATGCCAGTGTCAGTGTTATTTTGGCATACATGTTGATTTTGCATGCCAGCCATTCTCAAAAGAATTACATATAAGCCTTAAAATACACTGGCAAAGTTAATTTAAAACCAGGTTTTTACTCCTAGCAGACCGTTATACGTAATTAGGTCAATGAAAAGCAAAGTAGTTCCTAAAGAAATAACACATTCATGCTCTCATTTTCAAGATACGATCATACCAACACCAGAAACACCTTTTAAACATAGCCTTCCATTTTTGTCTGAAAGAAACAGAGTGACAAATATACTTGATATCAAAATTTCATATGGGCATTGATCTAACTTTCAAATGGAACTACTTCTATGTTTTGGAACAAAAGGGGGGGCTAAATATAAGTAGGTCAATTTTCTGGGTTGAAATCAACTGCTTCTCTGGCTCAGTGGGTCAGATGGCAGGTCCCAAAATGCTTTTAGTCTTAGTTACTGGTGGACAGGCTTGGAATCTGAGCAACTACTACCTTTTTAATTCCCCCATTTCCCCCCGTTTGTTTTTGTGTTCATTTAACCTCCATTAGCTCTAGACATTAAACACAAATTTCAAATTCAAAACATTAATCTGAATGTGTGAAAATTTTCATTCTGTTACACTGTTTTGGTGGTCTGATAGCCAGGTAAATGAACATGAGAAGTGGTTTGCTATAAGCTGTAAAGGGGTCAGGAACAGTAACTCTTACTGGAGAAGTGTAGTCTGCAATCAGAGTTGCAAGGGTTATTTCCCATTTCATAACACAGTATCTCTACTTGTCTACTTTGATTTATATTCATTGGCTTCTTTGTCTTACCCCAACGCATACGGCTTACCAAGCATTGGCCAGGAAGATATCCCGAACAGACATGATAATACTTCTGCTCGCGATGACATGCTTCAACCGCTTAAACGGGAAAACAATGATAGGCTCGGAAATGGATTGTGATGAAGACCCAATGATATATGGCATTTTGGTACATGCAGTTAAGCGTAAATCTGGGTTTCGCATTCACTTTCTCGCTTCGGTCGTTTGTGTGACTAATTTTGTCATTCCGAAATAGAGACAATTCAATCAGGAGAGTATACATGTATTTTCCAGTGTTTTTTTTCCCACCAAGTAATCAAGAAAAACAGCATTATTAGTGCCTCTTGTTGAATTCATGTTTTGACGTCTGCGTAAGTGCCATAGATCACAGGGTCATTTTTCAAAATTATCACAGTTTCTACTCTACATTTAGTCATTGCGTGCTTTCTGACTGTATGTCGTTGGGGCACGAAAAGACAAAATGTAAATTCGCAACATTTTGCCCGCTTTAGCCTGGCAAAGTGCAACGTAACGAGCCCTTTTTTTGGTTTTCCACTTTACCAAGCAAAATTAATTGACAACTCCTTTAAACATATGAGGCTATCTTAAAGCAACACTGAGCAATTTTTCCCCCATCCTGCACTTAAGAAAACTCATGATTTTCTTTCTTTATTATTCATGTTCTTTTTATCTAGATCTATTAATTAGTGATTTATCTGTTTTCTGCAACATCTTTCCTGTCAAAACATGCCATCAGTACAACCCGAAAGTATTTTTCTTGCTGTTTTAAACAACTTCATGTAGAGAAAAGGGCACTTAAAGTTTGCTTTGCTCATTTTTTTCTTGCAACAGCTGCAAGTTGCTTTTGAAATAAGAGGGGTCTCTGGTTTATTTAATTGGGCTAGGCATGATTCTTCATCATGTTTTCTTTGATCATCTCAATACATCCAAAGTGTTGGTGTGAGACAAGGAAGCTGATCTGAACAATAGACAGACCCTTCATATCGATATAAATAACTCAGGTGGGTGGGGGGTGCGGGTCAATCGGTTTAGAACCCGACCTTCTGTCACCCATTTTACTCAAAGAAATGCCAGTGTCAGTGTTATTTTGGCATACATGTTGATTTTGCATGCCAGCCATTCTCAAAAGAATTACATATAAGCCTTAAAATACACTGGCAAAGTTAATTTAAAACCAGGTTTTTACTCCTAGCAGACCGTTATGCGTAATTAGGTCAATGAAAAGCAAAGTAGTTCCTAAAGAAATAACACATTCATGCTCTCATTTTCAAGATACGATCATACCAACACCAGAAACACCTTTTAAACATAGCCTTCCATTTTTGTCTGAAAGAAACAGAGTGACAAATATGCTTGATATCAAAATTTCATATGGGCATTGATCTAACTTTCAAATGGAACTACTTCTATGTTTTGGAACAAAAGGGGGGGCTAAATATAAGTAGGTCAATTTTCTGGGTTGAAATCAACTGCTTCTCTGGCTCAGTGGGTCAGATGGCAGGTCCCAAAATGCTTTTAGTCTTAGTTACTGGTGGACAGGCTTGGAATCTGAGCAACTACTACCTTTTTAATTCCCCCATTTTCCCCCGTTTGTTTTTGTGTTCATTTAACCTCCCTTAGCTCTAGACATTAAACACAAATTTCAAATTCAAAACATTAATCTGAATGTGTGAAAATTTTCCTTCTGTTACACTGTTTTGGTGGTCTGATAGCCAGGTAAATGAACATGAGAAGTGGTTTGCTATAAGCTGTAAAGGGGTCAGGAACAGTAACTCTTACTGGAGAAGTGTAGTCTGCAATCAGAGTTGCAAGGGTTATTTCCCATTTCATAACACAGTATCTCTACTTGTCTACTTTGATTTATATTCATTGGCTTCTTTGTCTTACCCCAACGCATACGGCTTACCAAGCATTGGCTGGGAAGATATCCCGAACCGACATGATAATACTTCTGCTCGCGATGACATGCTTCAACCGCTTAAACGGGAAAACAATGATAGGCTCGGAAATGGATTGTGATGAAGACCCAATGATATATGGCATTTTGGTACATGCAGTTAAGCGTAAATCTGGGTTTCGCATTCACTTTCTTGCTTCGGTCGTTTGTGTGACTAATTTTGTCATTCCGAAATAGAGACAATTCAATCAGGAGAGTATACATGTATTTTCCAGTGTTTTTTTTCCCACCAAGTAATCAAGAAAAACAGCATTATTAGTGCCTCTTGTTGAATTCATGTTTTCACGTCTGCGTAAGTGCCATAGATCACAGGGTCATTTTTCAAAATTATCACAGTTTCTACTCTACATTTAGTCATTGCGTGCTTTCTGACTGTATGTCGTTGGGGCACGAAAAGACAAAATGTAAATTCGCAACATTTTGCCCGCTTTAGCCTGGCAAAGTGCAACGTAACGAGCCCTTTTTTTGGTTTTCCACTTTACCAAGCAAAATTAATTGACAACTCCTTTAAACATATGAGGCTATCTTAAAGCAACACTGAGCAATTTTTCCTCCATCCTGCACTTAAGAAAACTCATGATTTTCTTTCTTTATTATTCATGTTCTTTTTATCTAGATCTATTAATTAGTGATTTATCTGTTTTCTGCAACATCTTTCCTGTCAAAACATGCCATCAGTACAACCCCAAAGTATTTTTCTTGCTGTTTTAAACAACTTGATGTAGAGAAAAGGGCACTTAAAGTTTGCTTTGCTCATTTTTGTCTTGCAACAGCTGCAAGTTGCTTTTGAAATAAGAGGGGTCTCTGCTTTATTTAATTAGGCTAGGCATGATTCTTCATCATGTTTTCTTTGATCATCTCAATACATCCAAAGTGTTGGTGTGAGACAAGAAAGCTGATCTGAACAATAGACAGACCCTTCATATCGATATAAATAACTCAGGTGGGTGGGGGGTGGGGGTCGATCGGTTTAGAACCCGACCTTCTGTCACCCATTTTACTCAAAGAAATGCCAGTGTCAGTGTTATTTTGGCATACATGTTGATTTTGCATGCCAGCCATTCTCAAAAGAATTACATATAAGCCTTAAAATACACTGGCAAAGTTAATTTAAAACCAGGTTTTTACTCCTAGCAGACCGTTATGCGTAATTAGGTCAATGAAAAGCAAAGTAGTTCCTAAAGAAATAACACATTCAAGCTCTCATTTTCAAGATACGATCATACCAACACCAGAAACACCTTTTAAACATAGCCTTCCATTTTTGTCTGAAAGAAACAGAGTGACAAATATGCTTGATATCAAAATTTCATATGGGCATTGATCTAACTTTCAAATGGAACTACTTCTATGTTTTGGAACAAAAGGGGGGGGGGCTAAATATAAGTAGGTCAATTTTCTGGGTTGAAATCAACTGCTTCTCTGGCTCAGTGGGTCAGATGGCAGGTCCGAAAATGCTTTTAGTCTTAGTTACTGGTGGACAGGCTTGGAATCTGAGCAACTACTACCTTTTTAATTCTCCCATTTTCCCCCGTTTGTTTTTGTGTTCATTTAACCTCCCTTAGCTCTAGACATTAAACACAAATTTCAAATTCAAAACATTAATCTGAATGTGTGAAAATTTTCCTTCTGTTACACTGTTTTGGTGGTCTGATAGCCAGGTAAATGAACATGAGAAGTGGTTTGCTATAAGCTGTAAAGGGGTCAGGAACAGTAACTCTTACTGGAGAAGTGTAGTCTGCAATCAGAGTTGCAAGGGTTATTTCCCATTTCATAACACAGTATCTCTACTTGTCTACTTTGATTTATATTCATTGGCTTCTTTGTCTTACCCCAACGCATACGGCTTACCAAGCATTGGCTGGGAAGATATCCCGAACCGACATGATAATACTTCTGCTCGCGATGACATGCTTCAACTGCTTAAACGGGAAAACAATGATAGGCTCAGAAATGGATTGTGATGAAGACCCAATGATATATGGCATTTTGGTACATGCAGTTAAGCATAAATCTGGGTTTCGCATTCACTTTCTTGCTTCGGTCGTTTGTGTGACTAATTTTGTCATTCCGAAATAGAGACAATTCAATCAGGAGAGTATACATGTATTTTCCAGTGTTTTTTTTCCCACCAAGTAATCAAGAAAAACAGCATTATTAGTGCCTCTTGTTGAATTCATGTTTTCACGTCTGCGTAAGTGCCATAGATCACAGGGTCATTTTTCAAAATTATCACAGTTTCTACTCTACATTTAGTCATTGCGTGCTTTCTGACTGTATGTCGTTGGGGCACGAAAAGACAAAATGTAAATTTGCAACATTTTGCCCGCTTTAGCCTGGCAAAGTGCAACGTAACGAGCCCTTTTTTTGGTTTTCCACTTTACCAAGCAAAATTAATTGACAACTCCTTTAAACATATGAGGCTATCTTAAAGCAACACTGAGCAATTTTTCCCCCATCCTGCACTTAAGAAAACTCATGATTTTCTTTCTTTATTATTCATGTTCTTTTTATCTAGATCTATTAATTAGTGATTTATCTGTTTTCTGCAACATCTTTCCTGTCAAAACATGCCATCAGTACAACCCGAAAGTATTTTTCTTGCTGTTTTAAACAACTTGATGTAGAGAAAAGGGCACTTAAAGTTTGCTTTGCTCATTTTTTTCTTGCAACAGCTGCAAGTTGCTTTTGAAATAAGAGGGGTCTCTGGTTTATTTAATTAGGCTAGGCATGATTCTTCATCATGTTTTCTTTGATCATCTCAATACATCCAAAGTGTTGGTGTGAGACAAGGAAGCTGATCTGAACAATAGACAGACCCTTCATATCGATATAAATAACTCAGGTGGGTGGGGGGTGGGGGTCGATCGGTTTAGAACCCGACCTTCTGTCACCCATTTTACTCAAAGAAATGCCAGTGTCAGTGTTATTTTGGCATACATGTTGATTTTGCATGCCAGCCATTCTCAAAAGAATTACATATAAGCCTTAAAATACACTGGCAAAGTTAATTTAAAACCAGGTTTTTACTCCTAGCAGACCGTTATGCGTAATTAGGTCAATGAAAAGCAAAGTAGTTCCTAAAGAAATAACACATTCATGCTCTCATTTTCAAGATACGATCATACCAACACCAGAAACACCTTTTAAACATAGCCTTCCATTTTTGTCTGAAAGAAACAGAGTGACAAATATGCTTGATATCAAAATTTCATATGGGCATTGATCTAACTTTCAAATGGAACTACTTCTATGTTTTGGAACAAAAGGGGGGGGCTAAATATAAGTAGGTCAATTTTCTGGGTTGAAATCAACTGCTTCTCTGGCTCAGTGGGTCAGATGGCAGGTCCCAAAATGCTTTTAGTCTTAGTTACTGGTGGACAGGCTTGGAATCTGAGCAACTACTACATTTTTAATTCTCCCATTTTCCCCCGTTTGTTTTTGTGTTCATTTAACCTCCCTTAGCTCTAGACATTAAACACAAATTTCAAATTCAAAACATTAATCTGAATGTGTGAAAATTTTCCTTCTGTTACACTGTTTTGGTGGTCTGATAGCAAGGTAAATGAACATGAGAAGTGGTTTGCTATAAGCTGTAAAGGGGTCAGGAACAGTAACTCTTACTGGAGAAGTGTAGTCTGCAATCAGAGTTGCAAGGGTTATTTCCCATTTCATAACACACTATCTTTACTTGTCTACTTTGATTTATATTCATTGGCTTCTTTGTCTTACCCCAACGCATACGGCTTACCAAGCATTGGCTGGGAAGATATCCCGAACCGACATGATAATACTTCTGCTCGCGATGACATGCTTCAACCGCTTAAACGGGAAAACAATGATAGGCTCGGAAATGGATTGTGATGAAGACCCAATGATATATGGCATTTTGGTACATGCAGTTAAGCGTAAATCTGGGTTTCGCATTCACTTTCTCGCTTCGGTCATTTGTGTGACTAATTTTGTCATTCCGAAATAGAGACAATTCAATCAGGAGAGTATACATGTATTTTCCAGTGTTTTTTTTCCCACCAAGTAATCAAGAAAAACAGCATTATTAGTGCCTCTTGTTGAATTCATGTTTTCACGTCTGCGTAAGTGCCTTAGATCACAGGGTCATTTTTCAAAATTATCACAGTTTCTACTCTACATTTAGTCATTGCGTGCTTTCTGACTGTATGTCGTTGGGGCACGAAAAGACAAAATGTAAATTCGCAACATTTTGCCCGCTTTAGTCTGGCAAAGTGCAACGTAACGAGCCCTTTTTTTGGTTTTCCACTTTACCAAGCAAAATTAATTGACAACTCCTTTAAACATATGAGGCTATCTTAAAGCAACACTGAGCAATTTTTCCTCCATCCTGCACTTAAGAAAACTCATGATTTTCTTTCTTTATTATTCATGTTCTTTTTATCTAGATCTATTAATTAGTGATTTATCTGTTTTCTGCAACATCTTTCCTGTCAAAACATGCCATCAGTACAACCCGAAAGTATTTTTCTTGCTGTTTTAAACAACTTCATGTAGAGAAAAGGGCACTTAAAGTTTGCTTTGCTCATTTTTTTCTTGCAACAGCTGCAAGTTGCTTTTGAAATAAGAGGGGTCTCTGGTTTTTTTAATTAGGCTAGGCATGATTCTTCATCATGTTTTCTTTGATCATCTCAATACATCCAAAGTGTTGGTGTGAGACAAGGAAGCTGATCTGAACAATAGACAGACCCTTCATATCGATATAAATAACTCAGGTGGGTGGGGGGTGGGGGTCGATCGGTTTAGAACCCGACCTTCTGTCACCCATTTTACTCAAAGAAATGCCAGTGTCAGTGTTATTTTGGCATACATGTTGATTTTGCATGCCAGCCATTCTCAAAAGAATTACATATAAGCCTTAAAATACACTGGCAAAGTTAATTTAAAACCAGGTTTTTACTCCTAGCAGACCGTTATGCGTAATTAGGTCAATGAAAAGCAAAGTAGTTCCTAAAGAAATAACACATTCATGCTCTCATTTTCAAGATACGATCATACCAACACCAGAAACACCTTTTAAACATAGCCTTCCATTTTTGTCTGAAAGAAACAGAGTGACAAATATACTTGATATCAAAATTTCATATACGCATTGATCTAACTTTCAAATGGAACTACTTCTATGTTTTGGAACAAAAGGGGGGGGGGCTAAATATAAGTAGGTCAATTTTCTGGGTTGAAATCAACTGCTTCTCTGGCTCAGTGGGTCAGATGGCAGTTTCCAAAATGCTTTTAGTCTTAGTTACTGGTGGACAGGCTTGGAATCTGAGCAACTACTACCTTTTTAATTCCCCCATTTTCCCCCGTTTGTTTTTGTGTTCATTTAACCTCCCTTAGCTCTAGACATTAAACACAAATTTCAAATTCAAAACATTAATCTGAATGTGTGAAAATTTTCCTTCTGTTACACTGTTTTGGTGGTCTGATAGCCAGGTAAATGAACATGAGAAGTGGTTTGCTATAAGCTGTAAAGGGGTCAGGAACAGTAACTCTTACTGGAGAAGTGTAGTCTGCAATCAGAGTTGCAAGGGTTATTTCCCATTTCATAACACAGTATCTCTACTTGTCTACGTTGATTTATATTCATTGGCTTCTTTGTCTTACCCCAACGCATACGGCTTACCAAGCATTGGCCGGGAAGATATCCCGAACAGACATGATAATACTTCTGCTCGCGATGACATGTTTCAACCGCTTAAACGGGAAAACAATGATAGGCTCGGAAATGGATTGTGATGAAGACCCAATGATATATGGCATTTTGGTACATGCAGTTAAGCGTAAATCTGGGTTTTGCATTCACTTTCTTGCTTCGGTCGTTTATGTGACTAATTTTGTCATTCCGAAATAGAGACAATTCAATCAGGAGAGTATACATGTATTTTCCAGTGTTTTTTTTCCCACCAAGTAATCAAGAAAAACAGCATTATTAGTGCCTCTTGTTGAATTCATGTTTTCACGTCTGCGTAAGTGCCATAGATCACAGGGTCATTTTTCAAAATTATCACAGTTTCTACTCTACATTTAGTCATTGCGTGCTTTCTGACTGTATGTCGTTGGGGCACGAAAAGACAAAATGTAAATTCGCAACATTTTGCCCGCTTTAGTCTGGCAAAGTGCAACGTAACGAGCCCTTTTTTTGGTTTTCCACTTTACCAAGCAAAATTAATTGACAACTCCTTTAAACATATGAGGCTATCTTAAAGCAACACTGAGCAATTTTTCCCCCATCCTGCACTTAAGAAAACTCATGATTTTCTTTCTTTATTATTCATGTTCTTTTTATCTAGATCTATTAATTAGTGATTTATCTGTTTTCTGCAACATCTTTCCTGTCAAAAGATGCCATCAGTACAACCCGAAAGTATTTTTCTTGCTGTTTTAAACAACTTCATGTAGAGAAAAGGGCACTTAAAGTTTGCTTTGCTCATTTTTGTCTTGCAACAGCTGCAAGTTGCTTTTGAAATAAGAGGGGTCTCTGGTTTATTTAATTAGGCTAGGCATGATTCTTCATCATGTTTTCTTTGATCATCTCAATACATCCAAAGTGTTGGTGTGAGACAAGGAAGCTGATCTGAACAATAGACAGACCCTTCATATCGATATAAATAACTCAGGTGGGTGGGGGGTGGGGGTCGATCGGTTTAGAACCCGACCTTCTGTCACCCATTTTACTCAAAGAAATGCCAGTGTCAGTGTTATTTTGGCATACATGTTGATTTTGCATGCCAGCCATTCTCAAAAGAATTTCATATAAGCCTTAAAATACACTGGCAAAGTTAATTTAAAACCAGGTTTTTACACCTTGCAGACCGTTATGCGTAATTAGGTCAATGAAAAGCAAAGTAGTTCCTAAAGAAATAACACATTCATACTCTCATTTTCAAGATACGATCATACCAACACCAGAAACACCTTTTAAACATAGCCTTCAATTTTTGTCTGAAAGAAACAGAGTGACAAATATGCTTGATATCAAAATTTCATATGGGCATTGATCTAACTTTCAAATGGAACTACTTCTATGTTTTGGAACAAAAGGGGGGGGCTAAATATAAGTAGGTCAATTTTCTGGGTTGAAATCAACTGCTTCTCTGGCTCAGTGGGTCAGATGGCAGGTCCGAAAATGCTTTTAGTCTTAGTTACTGGTGGACAGGCTTGGAATCTGAGCAACTACTACCTTTTTAATTCCCCCATTTTCCCCCGTTTGTTTTTGTGTTAATTTAACCTCCCTTAGCTCTAGACATTAAACACAAATTTCAAATTCAAAACATTAATCTGAATGTGTGAAAATTTTCCTTCTGTTACACTGTTTTGGTGGTCTGATAGCCAGGTAAATGAACATGAGAAGTGGTTTGCTATAAGCTGTAAAGGGGTCAGGAACAGTAACTCTTACTGGAGAAGTGTAGTCTGCAATCAGAGTTGCAAGGGTTATTTCCCATTTCATAACACAGTATCTCTACTTGTCTACTTTGATTTATATTCATTGGCTTCTTTGTCTTACCCCAACGCATACAGCTTACCAAGCATTGGCTGGGAAGATATCCCGAACCGACATGATAATACTTCTGCTCGCGATGACATGCTTCAACCGCTTAAACGGGAAAACAATGATAGGCTCGGAAATGGATTGTGATGAAGACCCAATGATGTATGGCATTTTGGTACATGCAGTTAAGCGTAAATCTGGGTTTCGCATTCACTTTCTCCCTTCGGTCATTTGTGTGACTAATTTTGTCATTCCGAAATAGAAACAATTCAATCAGGAGAGTATACATGTATTTTCCAGTGTTTTTTTCCCACCAAGTAATCAAGAAAAACAGCATTATTAGTGCCTCTTGTTGAATTCATGTTTTCACGTCTGCGTAAGTGCCATAGATCACAGGGTCATTTTTCAAAATTATCACAGTTTCTACTCTACATTTAGTCATTGCGTGCTTTCTGACTGTATGTCGTTGGGGCACGAAAAGACAAAATGTAAATTCGCAACATTTTGCCCGCTTTAGCCTGGCAAAGTGCAACGTAACGAGCCCTTTTTTTGGTTTTCCACTTTACCAAGCAAAATTAATTGACAACTCCTTTAAACATATGAGGCTATCTTAAAGCAACACTGAGCAATTTTTCCCCCATCCTGCACTTAAGAAAACTCATGATTTTCTTTCTTTATTATTCATGTTCTTTTTATCTAGATCTATTAATTAGTGATTTATCTGTTTTCTGCAACATCTTTCCTGTCAAAACATGCCATCAGTACAACCCGAAAGTATTTTTCTTGCTGTTTTAAACAACTTCATGTAGAGAAAAGGGCACTTAAAGTTTGCTTTGCTCATTTTTTTCTTGCAACAGCTGCAAGTTGCTTTTGAAATAAGAGGGGTCTCTGGTTTATTTAATTAGGCTAGGCATGATTCTTCATCATGTTTTCTTTGATCATCTCAATACATCCAAAGTGTTGGTGTGAGACAAGGAAGCTGATCTGAACAATAGACAGACCCTTCATATCGATACAAATAACTCAGATGGGTGGGGGGTGCGGGTCGATCGGTTTAGAACCCGACCTTCTGTCACCCATTTTACTCAAAGAAATGCCAGTGTCAGTGTTATTTTGGCATACATGTTGATTTTGCATGCCAGCCATTCTCAAAAGAATTACATATAAGCCTTAAAATACACTGGCAAAGTTAATTTAAAACCAGGTTTTTACTCCTAGCAGACCGTTATGCGTAATTAGGTCAATGAAAAGCAAAGTAGTTCCTAAAGAAATAACACATTCATGCTCTCATTTTCAAGATACGATCATACCAACACCAGAAACACCTTTTAAACATAGCCTTCCATTTTTGTCTGAAAGAAACAGAGTGACAAATATGCTTGATATCAAAATTTCATATGGGCATTGATCTAACTTTCAAATGGAACTACTTCTATGTTTTGGAACAAAAGGGGGGGAGGGGGGCTAAATATAAGTAGGTCAATTTTCTGGGTTGAAATCAACTGCTTCTCTGGCTCAGTGGGTCAGATGGCAGGTCCGAAAATGCTTTTAGTCTTAGTTACTGGTGGACAGGCTTGGAATCTGAGCAACTACTACCTTTTTAATTCCCCCATTTTCCCCCGTTTGTTTTTGTGTTCATTTAACCTCCCTTAGCTCTAGACATTAAACACAAATTTCAAATTCAAAACATTAATCTGAATGTGTGAAAATTTTCCTTCTGTTACACTGTTTTGGTGGTCTGATAGCCAGGTAAATGAACATGAGAAGTGGTTTGCTATAAGCTGTAAAGGGGTCAGGAACAGTAACTCTTACTGGAGAAGTGTAGTCTGCAATCAGAGTTGCAAGGGTTATTTCCCATTTCATAACACAGTATCTCTACTTGTCTACTTTGATTTATATTCATTGGCTTCTTTGTCTTACCCCAACGCATACGGCTTACCAAGCATTGGCTGGGAAGATATCCCGAACCGACATGATAATACTTCTGCTCGCGATGACATGCTTCAACCACTTAAACGGGAAAACAATGATAGGCTCGGAAATGGATTGTGATGAAGACCCAATGATATATGGCATTTTGGTACATGCAGTTAAGCGTAAATCTGGGTTTCGCATTCACTTTCTCGCTTCGGTCGTTTGTGTGACTAATTTTGTCATTCCGAAATAGAGACAATTCAATCAGGAGAGTATACATGTATTTTCCAATGTTTTTTTTCCCACCAAGTAATCAAGAAAAACAGCATTATTAGTGCCTCTTGTTGAATTCATGTTTTCACGTCTGCGTAAGTGCCATAGATCACAGGGTCATTTTTCAAAATTATCACAGTTTCTACTCAACATTTAGTCATTGCGTGCTTTCTGACTGTAGGTCGTTGGGGCACGAAAAGACAAAATGTAAATTCGCAACATTTTGCCCGCTTTAGCCTGGCAAAGTGCAACGTAACGAGCCCTTTTTTTGGTTTTCCACTTTACCAAGCAAAATTAATTGACAACTCCTTTAAACATATGAGGCTATCTTAAAGCAACACTGAGCAATTTTTCCCCCATCCTGCACTTAAGAAAACTCATGATTTTCTTTCTTTATTATTCATGTTCTTTTTATCTAGATCTATTAATTAGTGATTTATCTGTTTTCTGCAACATCTTTCCTGTCAAAACATGCCATCAGTACAACCCCAAAGTATTTTTCTTGCTGTTTTAAACAACTTCATGTAGAGAAAAGGGCACTTAAAGTTTGCTTTGCTCATTTTTTTCTTGCAACAGCTGCAAGTTGCTTTTGAAATAAGAGGGGTCTCTGGTTTATTTAATTAGGCTAGGCATGATTCTTCATCATGTTTTCTTTGATCATCTCAATACATCCAAAGTGTTGGTGTGAGACAAGGAAGCTGATCTGAACAATAGACAGACCCTTCATATCGATATAAATAACTCAGGTGGGTGGGGGGTGCGGGTCGATCGGTTTAGAACCCGACCTTCTGTCACCCATTTTACTCAAAGAAATGCCAGTGTCAGTGTTATTTTGGCATACATGTTGATTTTGCATGCCAGCCATTCTCAAAAGAATTACATATAAGCCTTAAAATACACTGGCAAAGTTAATTTAAAACCAGGTTTTTACTCCTAGCAGACCGTTATGCGTAATTAGGTCAATGAAAAGCAAAGTAGTTCCTAAAGAAATAACACATTCATGCTCTCATTTTCAAGATACGATCATACCAACACCAGAAACACCTTTTAAACATAGCCTTCCATTTTTGTCTGAAAGAAACAGAGTGACAAATATGCTTGATATCAAAATTTCATATGGGCATTGATCTAACTTTCAAATGGAACTACTTCTATGTTTTGGAACAAAAGGGGGGGGGCTAAATATAAGTAGGTCAATTTTCTGGGTTGAAATCAACTGCTTCTCTGGCTCAGTGGGTCAGATGGCAGGTCCGAAAATGCTTTTAGTCTTAGTTACTGGTGGACAGGCTTGGAATCTGAGCAACTACTACCTTTTTAATTCCCCCATTTTCCCCCGTTTGTTTTTGTGTTCATTTAACCTCCCTTAGCTCTAGACATTAAACACAAATTTCAAATTCAAAACATTAATCTGAATGTGTGAAAATTTTCCTTCTGTTACACTGTTTTGGTGGTCTGATAGCCAGGTAAATGAACATGAGAAGTGGTTTGCTATAAGCTGTAAAGGGGTCAGGAACAGTAACTCTTACTGGAGAAGTGTAGTCTGCAATCAGAGTTGCAAGGGTTATTTCCCATTTCATAACACAGTATCTCTACTTGTCTACTTTGATTTATATTCATTGGCTTCTTTGTCTTACCCCAACGCATACGGCTTACCAAGTATTGGCTGGGAAGATATCCCGAACCGACATGATAATACTTCTGCTCGCGATGACATGCTTCAACCGCTTAAACGGGAAAACAATGATAGGCTCGGAAATGGATTGTAATGAAGAAACAATGATATATGGCATTTTGGTACATGCAGTTAAGCGTAAATCTGGGTTTCGCATTCACTTTCTCGCTTCGGTCGTTTGTGTGACTAATTTTGTCATTCCGAAATAGAGACAATTCAATCAGGAGAGTATACATGTATTTTCCAGTGTTTTTGTTTCCACCAAGTGATCAAGAAAAACAGCATTATTAGTGCCTCTTGTTGAATTCATGTTTTCACGTCTGCGTAAGTGCCATAGATCACAGGGTCATTTTTCAAAATTATCACAGTTTCTACTCTACATTTAGTCATTGCGTGCTTTCTGACTGTATGTCGTTGGGGCACGAAAAGACAAAATGTAAATTCGCAACATTTTGCCCGCTTTAGCCTGGCAAAGTGCAACGTAACGAGCCCTTTTTTTGGTTTTCCACTTTACCAAGCAAAATTAATTGACAACTCCTTTAAACATATGAGGCTATCTTAAAGCAACACTGAGCAATTTTTCCCCCATCCTGCACTTAAGAAAACTCATGATTTTCTTTCTTTATTATTCATGTTCTTTTTATCTAGATCTATTAATTAGTGATTTATCTGTTTTCTGCAACATCTTTCCTGTCAAAACATGCCATCAGTACAACCCCAAAGTATTTTTCTTGCTGTTTTAAACAACTTCATGTAGAGAAAAGGGCACTTAAAGTTTGCTTTGCTCATTTTTTTCTTGCAACAGCTGCAAGTTGCTTTTGAAATAAGAGGGGTCTCTGGTTTATTTAATTAGGCTAGGCATGATTCTTCATCATGTTTTCTTTGATCATCTCAATACATCCAAAGTGTTGGTGTGAGACAAGGAAGCTGATCTGAACAATAGACAGACCCTTCATATCGATATAAATAACTCAGGTGGGTGGGGGGTGCGGGTCGATCGGTTTAGAACCCGACCTTCTGTCACCCATTTTACTCAAAGAAATGCCAGTGTCAGTGTTATTTTGGCATACATGTTGATTTTGCATGCCAGCCATTCTCAAAAGAATTACATATAAGCCTTAAAATACACTGGCAAAGTTAATTTAAAACCAGGTTTTTACTCCTAGCAGACCGTTATGCGTAATTAGGTCAATGAAAAGCAAAGTAGTTCCTAAAGAAATAACACATTCATGCTCTCATTTTCAAGATACGATCATACCAACACCAGAAACACCTTTTAAACATAGCCTTCCATTTTTGTCTGAAAGAAACAGAGTGACAAATATGCTTGATATCAAAATTTCATATGGGCATTGATCTAACTTTCAAATGGAACTACTTCTATGTTTTGGAACAAAAGGGGGGGGCTAAATATAAGTAGGTCAATTTTCTGGGTTGAAATCAACTGCTTCTCTGGCTCAGTGGGTCAGATGGCAGGTCCCAAAATGCTTTTAGTCTTAGTTACTGGTGGACAGGCTTGGAATCTGAGCAACTACTACCTTTTTAATTCCCCCATTTTCCCCCGTTTGTTTTTGTGTTCATTTAACCTCCCTTAGCTCTAGACATTAAACACAAATTTCAAATTCAAAACATTAATCTGAATGTGTGAAAATTTTCCTTCTGTTACACTGTTTTGGTGGTCTGATAGCCAGGTAAATGAACATGAGAAGTGGTTTGCTATAAGCTGTAAAGGGGTCAGGAACAGTAACTCTTACTGGAGAAGTGTAGTCTGCAATCAGAGTTGCAAGGGTTATTTCCCATTTCATAACACAGTATCTCTACTTGTCTACTTTGATTTATATTCATTGGCTTCTTTGTCTTACCCCAACGCATACGGCTTACCAAGCATTGGCTGGGAAGATATCCCGAACCGACATGATAATACTTCTGCTCGCGATGACATGCTTCAACCGCTTAAACGGGAAAACAATGATAGGCTCGGAAATGGATTGTGATGAAGACCCAATGATATATGGCATTTTGGTACATGCAGTTAAGCGTAAATCTGGGTTTCGCATTCACTTTCTCGCTTCAGTCGTTTGTGTGACTAATTTTGTCATTCCGAAATAGAGACAATTCAATCAGGAGAGTATACATGTATTTTCCAGTGTTTTTGTTTCCACCAAGTGATCAAGAAAAACAGCATTATTAGTGCCTCTTGTTGAATTCATGTTTTCACGTCTGCGTAAGTGCCATAGATCACAGGGTCATTTTTCAAAATTATCACAGTTTCTACTCAACATTTAGTCATTGCGTGCTTTCTGACTGTATGTCGTTGGGGCACGAAAAGACAAAATGTAAATTCACAACATTTTGCCCGCTTTAGCCTGGCAAAGTGCAACGTAACGAGCCCTTTTTTTGGTTTTCCACTTTACCAAGCAAAATTAATTGACAACTCCTTTAAACATATGAGGCTATCTTAAAGCAACACTGAGCAATTTTTCCCCCATCCTGCACTTAAGAAAACTCATGATTTTCTTTCTTTATTATTCATGTTCTTTTTATCTAGATCTATTAATTAGTGATTTATCTGTTTTCTGCAACATCTTTCCTGTCAAAACATGCCATCAGTACAACCCCAAAGTATTTTTCTTGCTGTTTTAAACAACTTCATGTAGAGAAAAGGGCACTTAAAGTTTGCTTTGCTCATTTTTTTCTTGCAACAGCTGCAAGTTGCTTTTGAAATAAGAGGGGTCTCTGGTTTATTTAATTAGGCTAGGCATGATTCTTCATCATGTTTTCTTTGATCATCTCAATACATCCAAAGTGTTGGTGTGAGACAAGGAAGCTGATCTGAACAATAGACAGACCCTTCATATCGATATAAATAACTCAGGTGGGTGGGGGGTGCGGGTCGATCGGTTTAGAACCCGACCTTCTGTCACCCATTTTACTCAAAGAAATGCCAGTGTCAGTGTTATTTTGGCATACATGTTGATTTTGCATGCCAGCCATTCTCAAAAGAATTACATATAAGCCTTAAAATACACTGGCAAAGTTAATTTAAAACCAGGTTTTTACTCCTAGCAGACCGTTATGCGTAATTAGGTCAATGAAAAGCAAAGTAGTTCCTAAAGAAATAACACATTCATGCTCTCATTTTCAAGATACGATCATACCAACACCAGAAACACCTTTTAAACATAGCCTTCCATTTTTGTCTGAAAGAAACAGAGTGACAAATATGCTTGATATCAAAATTTCATATGGGCATTGATCTAACTTTCAAATGGAACTACTTCTATGTTTTGGAACAAAAGGGGGGGGCTAAATATAAGTAGGTCAATTTTCTGGGTTGAAATCAACTGCTTCTCTGGCTCAGTGGGTCAGATGGCAGGTCCCAAAATGCTTTTAGTCTTAGTTACTGGTGGACAGGCTTGGAATCTGAGCAACTACTACCTTTTTAATTCCCCCATTTTCCCCCGTTTGTTTTTGTGTTCATTTAACCTCCCTTAGCTCTAGACATTAAACACAAATTTCAAATTCAAAACATTAATCTGAATGTGTGAAAATTTTCCTTCTGTTACACTGTTTTGGTGGTCTGATAGCCAGGTAAATGAACATGAGAAGTGGTTTGCTATAAGCTGTAAAGGGGTCAGGAACAGTAACTCTTACTGGAGAAGTGTAGTCTGCAATCAGAGTTGCAAGGGTTATTTCCCATTTCATAACACAGTATCTCTACTTGTCTACTTTGATTTATATTCATTGGCTTCTTTGTCTTACCCCAACGCATACGGCTTACCAAGCATTGGCTGGGAAGATATCCCGAACCGACATGATAATACTTCTGCTCGCGATGACATGCTTCAACCGCTTAAACGGGAAAACAATGATAGGCTCGGAAATGGATTGTGATGAAGACCCAATGATATATGGCATTTTGGTACATGCAGTTAAGCGTAAATCTGGGTTTCGCATTCACTTTCTCGCTTCAGTCGTTTGTGTGACTAATTTTGTCATTCCGAAATAGAGACAATTCAATCAGGAGAGTATACATGTATTTTCCAGTGTTTTTGTTTCCACCAAGTGATCAAGAAAAACAGCATTATTAGTGCCTCTTGTTGAATTCATGTTTTCACGTCTGCATAAGTGCCATAGATCACAGGGTCATTTTTCAAAATTATCACAGTTTCTACTCTACATTTAGTCATTGCGTGCTTTCTGACTGTATGTCGTTGGGGCACGAAAAGACAAAATGTAAATTCGCAACATTTTGCCCGCTTTAGCCTGGCAAAGTGCAACGTAACGAGCCCTTTTTTTGGTTTTCCACTTTACCAAGCAAAATTAATTGACAACTCCTTTAAACATATGAGGCTATCTTAAAGCAACACTGAGCAATTTTTCCCCCATCCTGCACTTAAGAAAACTCATGATTTTCTTTCTTTATTATTCATGTTCTTTTTATCTAGATCTATTAATTAGTGATTTATCTGTTTTCTGCAACATCTTTCCTGTCAAAACATGCCATCAGTACAACCCCAAAGTATTTTTCTTGCTGTTTTAAACAACTTCATGTAGAGAAAAGGGCACTTAAAGTTTGCTTTGCTCATTTTTTTCTTGCAACAGCTGCAAGTTGCTTTTGAAATAAGAGGGGTCTCTGGTTTATTTAATTAGGCTAGGCATGATTCTTCATCATGTTTTCTTTGATCATCTCAATACATCCAAAGTGTTGGTGTGAGACAAGGAAGCTGATCTGAACAATAGACAGACCCTTCATATCGATATAAATAACTCAGGTGGGTGGGGGGTGCGGGTCGATCGGTTTAGAACCCGACCTTCTGTCACCCATTTTACTCAAAGAAATGCCAGTGTCAGTGTTATTTTGGCATACATGTTGATTTTGCGTGCCAGCCATTCTCAAAAGAATTACATATAAGCCTTAAAATACACTGGTAAAGTTAATTTAAAACCAGGTTTTTACTCCTAGCAGACCGTTATGCGTAATTAGGTCAATGAAAAGCAAAGTAGTTCCTAAAGAAATAACACATTCATGCTCTCATTTTCAAGATACGATCATACCAACACCAGAAACACCTTTTAAACATAGCCTTCCATTTTTGTCTGAAAGAAACAGAGTGACAAATATGCTTGATATCAAAATTTCATATGGGCATTGATCTAACTTTCAAATGGAACTACTTCTATGTTTTGGAACAAAAGGGGGGGGGGGCTAAATATAAGTAGGTCAATTTTCTGGGTTGAAATCAACTGCTTCTCTGGCTCAGTGGGTCAGATGGCAGGTCCGAAAATGCTTTTAGTCTTAGTTACTGGTGGACAGGCTTGGAATCTGAGCAACTACTACCTTTTTAATTCCCCCATTTTCCCCCGTTTGTTTTTGTGTTCATTTAACCTCCCTTAGCTCTAGACATTAAACACAAATTTCAAATTCAAAACATTAATCTGAATGTGTGAAAATTTTCCTTCTGTTACACTGTTTTGGTGGTCTGATAGCCAGGTAAATGAACATGAGAAGTGGTTTGCTATAAGCTGTAAAGGGGTCAGGAACAGTAACTCTTACTGGAGAAGTGTAGTCTGCAATCAGAGTTGCAAGGGTTATTTCCCATTTCATAACACAGTATCTCTACTTGTCTACTTTGATTTATATTCATTGGCTTCTTTGTCTTACCCCAACGCATACGGCTTACCAAGCATTGGCTGGGAAGATATCCCGAACCGACATGATAATACTTCTGCTCGCGATGACATGCTTCAACCGCTTAAACGGGAAAACAATGATAGGCTCGGAAATGTATTGTGATGAAGACCCAATGATATATGGCATTTTGGTACATGCAGTTAAGCATAAATCTGGATTTCGCATTCACTTTCTCGCTTCGGTCGTTTGTGTGACTAATTTTGTCATTCCGAAATAGAGACAATTCAATCAGGAGAGTATACATGTATTTTCCAGTGTTTTTTTTCCCACCAAGTAATCAAGAAAAACAGCATTATTAGTGCCTCTTGTTGAATTCATGTTTTCACGTCTGCGTAAGTGCCATAGATCACAGGGTCATTTTTCAAAATTATCACAGTTTCTACTCAACATTTAGTCATTGCGTGCTTTCTGACTGTATGTCGTTGGGGCACGAAAAGACAAAATGTAAATTCGCAACATTTTGCCCGCTTTAGCCTGGCAAAGTGCAACGTAACGAGCCCTTTTTTTGGTTTTCCACTTTACCAAGCAAAATTAATTGACAACTCCTTTAAACATATGAGGCTATCTTAAAGCAACACTGAGCAATTTTTCCCCCATCCTGCACTTAAGAAAACTCATGATTTTCTTTCTTTATTATTCATGTTCTTTTTATCTAGATCTATTAATTAGTGATTTATCTGTTTTCTGCAACATCTTTCCTGTCAAAACATGCCATCAGTACAACCCCAAAGTATTTTTCTTGCTGTTTTAAACAACTTCATGTAGAGAAAAGGGCACTTAAAGTTTGCTTTGCTCATTTTTTTCTTGCAACAGCTGCAAGTTGCTTTTGAAATAAGAGGGGTCTCTGGTTTATTTAATTAGGCTAGGCATGATTCTTCATCATGTTTTCTTTGATCATCTCAATACATCCAAAGTGTTGGTGTGAGACAAGGAAGCTGATCTGAACAATAGACAGACCCTTCATATCGATATAAATAACTCAGGTGGGTGGGGGGTGCGGGTCGATCGGTTTAGAACCCGACCTTCTGTCACCCATTTTACTCAAAGAAATGCCAGTGTCAGTGTTATTTTGGCATACATGTTGATTTTGCATGCCAGCCATTCTCAAAAGAATTACATATAAGCCTTAAAATACACTGGCAAAGTTAATTTAAAACCAGGTTTTTACTCCTAGCAGACCGTTATGCGTAATTAGGTCAATGAAAAGCAAAGTAGTTCCTAAAGAAATAACACATTCATGCTCTCATTTTCAAGATACGATCATACCAACACCAGAAACACCTTTTAAACATAGCCTTCCATTTTTGTCTGAAAGAAACAGAGTGACAAATATGCTTGATATCAAAATTTCATATGGGCATTGATCTAACTTTCAAATGGAACTACTTCTATGTTTTGGAACAAAAGGGGGGGGGGCTAAATATAAGTAGGTCAATTTTCTGGGTTGAAATCAACTGCTTCTCTGGCTCAGTGGGTCAGATGGCAGGTCCCAAAATGCTTTTAGTCTTAGTTACTGGTGGACAGGCTTGGAATCTGAGCAACTACTACCATTTTAATTCCCCCATTTTCCCCCGTTTGTTTTTGTGTTCATTTAACCTCCCTTAGCTCTAGACATTAAACACAAATTTCAAATTCAAAACATTAATCTGAATGTGTGAAAATTTTCCTTCTGTTACACTGTTTTGGTGGTCTGATAGCCAGGTAAATGAACATGAGAAGTGGTTTGCTATAAGCTGTAAAGGGGTCAGGAACAGTAACTCTTACTGGAGAAGTGTAGTCTGCAATCAGAGTTGCAAGGGTTATTTCCCATTTCATAACACAGTATCTCTACTTGTCTACTTTGATTTATATTCATTGGCTTCTTTGTCTTACCCCAACGCATACGGCTTACCAAGCATTGGCTGGGAAGATATCCCGAACCGACATGATAATACTTCTGCTCGCGATGACATGCTTCAACCGCTTAAACGGGAAAACAATGATAGGCTCGGAAATGGATTGTGATGAAGACTCAATGATATATGGCATTTTGGTACATGCAGTTAAGCGTAAATCTGGGTTTCGCATTCACTTTCTCGCTTCGGTCGTTTGTGTGACTAATTTTGTCATTCCGAAATAGAGACAATTCAATCAGGAGAGTATACATGTATTTTCCAGTGTTTTTTTTCCCACCAAGTAATCAAGAAAAACAGCATTATTAGTGCCTCTTGTTGAATTCATGTTTTCACGTCTGCGTAAGTGCCATAGATCACAGGGTCATTTTTCAAAATTATCACAGTTTCTACTCAACATTTAGTCATTGCGTGCTTTCTGACTGTATGTCGTTGGGGCACGAAAAGACAAAATGTAAATTCGCAACATTTTGCCCGCTTTAGCCTGGCAAAGTGCAACGTAACGAGCCCTTTTTTTGGTTTTCCACTTTACCAAGCAAAATTAATTGACAACTCCTTTAAACATATGAGGCTATCTTAAAGCAACACTGAGCAATTTTTCCCCCATCCTGCACTTAAGAAAACTCATGATTTTCTTTCTTTATTATTCATGTTCTTTTTATCTAGATCTATTAATTAGTGATTTATCTGTTTTCTGCAACATCTTTCCTGTCAAAACATGCCATCAGTACAACCCCAAAGTATTTTTCTTGCTGTTTTAAACAACTTCATGTAGAGAAAAGGGCACTTAAAGTTTGCTTTGCTCATTTTTTTCTTGCAACAGCTGCAAGTTGCTTTTGAAATAAGCGGGGTCTCTGGTTTATTTAATTAGGCTAGGCATGATTCTTCATCATGTTTTCTTTGATCATCTCAATACATCCAAAGTGTTGGTGTGAGACAAGGAAGCTGATCTGAACAATAGACAGACCCTTCATATCGATATAAATAACTCAGGTGGGTGGGGGGTGCGGGTCGATCGGTTTAGAACCCGACCTTCTGTCACCCATTTTACTCAAAGAAATGCCAGTGTCAGTGTTATTTTGGCATACATGTTGATTTTGCATGCCAGCCATTCTCAAAAGAATTACATATAAGCCTTAAAATACACTGGCAAAGTTAATTTAAAACCAGGTTTTTACTCCTAGCAGACCGTTATGCGTAATTAGGTCAATGAAAAGCAAAGTAGTTCCTAAAGAAATAACACATTCATGCTCTCATTTTCAAGATACGATCATACCAACACCAGAAACACCTTTTAAACATAGCCTTCCATTTTTGTCTGAAAGAAACAGAGTGACAAATATGCTTGATATCAAAATTTCATATGGGCATTGATCTAACTTTCAAATGGAACTACTTCTATGTTTTGGAACAAAAGGGGGGGGCTAAATATAAGTAGGTCAATTTTCTGGGTTGAAATCAACTGCTTCTCTGGCTCAGTGGGTCAGATGGCAGGTCCCAAAATGCTTTTAGTCTTAGTTACTGGTGGACAGGCTTGGAATCTGAGCAACTACTACCTTTTTAATTCCCCCATTTTCCCCCGTTTGTTTTTGTGTTCATTTAACCTCCCTTAGCTCTAGACATTAAACACAAATTTCAAATTCAAAACATTAATCTGAATGTGTGAAAATTTTCCTTCTGTTACACTGTTTTGGTGGTCTGATAGCCAGGTAAATGAACATGAGAAGTGGTTTGCTATAAGCTGTAAAGGGGTCAGGAACAGTAACTCTTACTGGAGAAGTGTAGTCTGCAATCAGAGTTGCAAGGGTTATTTCCCATTTCATAACACAGTATCTCTACTTGTCTACTTTGATTTATATTCATTGGCTTCTTTGTCTTACCCCAACGCATACGGCTTACCAAGCATTGGCTGGGAAGATATCCCGAACCGACATGATAATACTTCTGCTCGCGATGACATGCTTCAACCGCTTAAACGGGAAAACAATGATAGGCTCGGAAATGGATTGTGATGAAGACCCAATGATATATGGCATTTTGGTACATGCAGTTAAGCGTAAATCTGGGTTTCGCATTCACTTTCTCGCTTCGGTCGTTTGTGTGACTAATTTTGTCATTCCGAAATAGAGACAATTCAATCAGGAGAGTATACATGTATTTTCCAATGTTTTTTTTCCCACCAAGTAATCAAGAAAAACAGCAATATTAGTGCCTCTTGTTGAATTCATGTTTTCACGTCTGCGTAAGTGCCATAGATCACAGGGTCATTTTTCAAAATTATCACAGTTTCTACTCAACATTTAGTCATTGCGTGCTTTCTGACTGTATGTCGTTGGGGCACGAAAAGACAAAATGTAAATTCGCAACATTTTGCCCGCTTTAGCCTGGCAAAGTGCAACGTAACGAGCCCTTTTTTTGGTTTTCCACTTTACCAAGCAAAATTAATTGACAACTCCTTTAAACATATGAGGCTATCTTAAAGCAACACTGAGCAATTTTTCCCCCATCCTGCACTTAAGAAAACTCATGATTTTCTTTCTTTATTATTCATGTTCTTTTTATCTAGATCTATTAATTAGTGATTTATCTGTTTTCTGCAACATCTTTCCTGTCAAAACATGCCATCAGTACAACCCCAAAGTATTTTTCTTGCTGTTTTAAACAACTTCATGTAGAGAAAAGGGCACTTAAAGTTTGCTTTGCTCATTTTTTTCTTGCAACAGCTGCAAGTTGCTTTTGAAATAAGAGGGGTCTCTGGTTTATTTAATTAGGCTAGGCATGATTCTTCATCATGTTTTCTTTGATCATCTCAATACATCCAAAGTGTTGGTGTGAGACAAGGAAGCTGATCTGAACAATAGACAGACCCTTCATATCGATATAAATAACTCAGATGGGTGGGGGGTGCGGGTCGATCGGTTTAGAACCCGACCTTCTGTCACCCATTTTACTCAAAGAAATGCCAGTGTCAGTGTTATTTTGGCATACATGTTGATTTTGCATGCCAGCCATTCTCAAAAGAATTACATATAAGCCTTTAAATACACTGGCAAAGTTAATTTAAAACCAGGTTTTTACTCCTAGCAGACCGTTATGCGTAATTAGGTCAATGAAAAGCAAAGTAGTTCCTAAAGAAATAACACATTCATGCTCTCATTTTCAAGATACGATCATACCAACACCAGAAACACCTTTTAAACATAGCCTTCCATTTTTGTCTGAAAGAAACAGAGTGACAAATATGCTTGATATCAAAATTTCATATGGGCATTGATCTAACTTTCAAATGGAACTACTTCTATGTTTTGGAACAAAAGGGGGGGGAGGGGGGCTAAATATAAGTAGGTCAATTTTCTGGGTTGAAATCAACTGCTTCTCTGGCTCAGTGGGTCAGATGGCAGGTCCCAAAATGCTTTTAGTCTTAGTTACTGGTGGACAGGCTTGGAATCTGAGCAACTACTACCTTTTTAATTCCCCCATTTTCCCCCGTTTGTTTTTGTGTTCATTTAACCTCCCTTAGCTCTAGACATTAAACACAAATTTCAAATTCAAAACATTAATCTGAATGTGTGCAAATTTTCCTTCTGTTACACTGTTTTGGTGGTCTGATAGCCAGGTAAATGAACATGAGAAGTGGTTTGCTATAAGCTGTAAAGGGGTCAGGAACAGTAACTCTTACTGGAGAAGTGTAGTCTGCAATCAGAGTTGCAAGGGTTATTTCCCATTTCATAACACAGTATCTCTACTTGTCTACTTTGATTTATATTCATTGGCTTCTTTGTCTTACCCCAACGCATACGGCTTACCAAGCATTGGCTGGGAAGATATCCCGAACCGACATGATAATACTTCTGCTCGCGATGACATGCTTCAACCGCTTAAACGGGAAAACAATGATAGGCTCGGAAATGGATTGTGATGAAGACCCAATGATATATGGCATTTTGGTACATGCAGTTAAGCGTAAATCTGGGTTTCGCATTCACTTTCTCGCTTCGGTCGTTTGTGTGACTAATTTTGTCATTCCGAAATAGAGACAATTCAATCAGGAGAGTATACATGTATTTTCCAATGTTTTTTTTCCCACCAAGTAATCAAGAAAAACAGCATTATTAGTGCCTCTTGTTGAATTCATGTTTTCACGTCTGCGTAAGTGCCATAGATCACAGGGTCATTTTTCAAAATTATCACAGTTTCTACTCTACATTTAGTCATTGCGTGCTTTCTGACTGTATGTCGTTGGGGCACGAAAAGACAAAATGTAAATTCGCAACATTTTGCCCGCTTTAGCCTGGCAAAGTGCAACGTAACGAGCCCTTTTTTTGGTTTTCCACTTTACCAAGCAAAATTAATTGACAACTCCTTTAAACATATGAGGCTATCTTAAAGCAACACTGAGCAATTTTTCCCCCATCCTGCACTTAAGAAAACTCATGATTTTCTTTCTTTATTATTCATGTTCTTTTTATCTAGATCTATTAATTAGTGATTTATCTGTTTTCTGCAACATCTTTCCTGTCAAAACATGCCATCAGTACAACCCCAAAGTATTTTTCTTGCTGTTTTAAACAACTTCATGTAGAGAAAAGGGCACTTAAAGTTTGCTTTGCTCATTTTTTTCTTGCAACAGCTGCAAGTTGCTTTTGAAATAAGACGGGTCTCTGGTTTATTTAATTAGGCTAGGCATGATTCTTCATCATGTTTTCTTTGATCATCTCAATACATCCAAAGTGTTGGTGTGAGACAAGGAAGCTGATCTGAACAATAGACAGACCCTTCATATCGATATAAATAACTCAGGTGGGTGGGGGGTGCGGGTCGATCGGTTTAGAACCCGACCTTCTGTCACCCATTTTACTCAAAGAAATGCCAGTGTCAGTGTTATTTTGGCATACATGTTGATTTTGCATGCCAGCCATTCTCAAAAGAATTACATATAAGCCTTAAAATACACTGGCAAAGTTAATTTAAAACCAGGTTTTTACTCCTAGCAGACCGTTATGCGTAATTAGGTCAATGAAAAGCAAAGTAGTTCCTAAAGAAATAACACATTCATGCTCTCATTTTCAAGATACGATCATACCAACACCAGAAACACCTTTTAAACATAGCCTTCCATTTTTGTCTGAAAGAAACAGAGTGACAAATATGCTTGATATCAAAATTTCATATGGGCATTGATCTAACTTTCAAATGGAACTACTTCTATGTTTTGGAACAAAAGGGGGGGGCTAAATATAAGTAGGTCAATTTTCTGGGTTGAAATCAACTGCTTCTCTGGCTCAGTGGGTCAGATGGCAGGTCCCAAAATGCTTTTAGTCTTAGTTACTGGTGGACAGGCTTGGAATCTGAGCAACTACTACCTTTTTAATTCCCCCATTTTCCCCCGTTTGTTTTTGTGTTCATTTAACCTCCCTTAGCTCTAGACATTAAACACAAATTTCAAATTCAAAACATTAATCTGAATGTGTGAAAATTTTCCTTCTGTTACACTGTTTTGGTGGTCTGATAGCCAGGTAAATGAACATGAGAAGTGGTTTGCTATAAGCTGTAAAGGGGTCAGGAACAGTAACTCTTACTGGAGAAGTGTAGTCTGCAATCAGAGTTGCAAGGGTTATTTCCCATTTCATAACACAGTATCTCTACTTGTCTACTTTGATTTATATTCATTGGCTTCTTTGTCTTACCCCAACGCATACGGCTTACCAAGCATTGGCTGGGAAGATATCCCGAACCGACATGATAATACTTCTGCTCGCGATGACATGCTTCAACCGCTTAAACGGGAAAACAATGATAGGCTCGGAAATGGATTGTGATGAAGACCCAATGATATATGGCATTTTGGTACATGCAGTTAAGCGTAAATCTGGGTTTCGCATTCACTTTCTCGCTTCGGTCGTTTGTGTGACTAATTTTGTCATTCCGAAATAGAGACAATTCAATCAGGAGAGTATACATGTATTTTCCAATGTTTTTTTTCCCACCAAGTAATCAAGAAAAACAGCATTATTAGTGCCTCTTGTTGAATTCATGTTTTCACGTCTGCGTAAGTGCCATAGATCACAGGGTCATTTTTCAAAATTATCACAGTTTCTACTCAACATTTAGTCATTGCGTGCTTTCTGACTGTATGTCGTTGGGGCACGAAAAGACAAAATGTAAATTCGCAACATTTTGCCCGCTTTAGCCTGGCAAAGTGCAACGTAACGAGCCCTTTTTTTGGTTTTCCACTTTACCAAGCAAAATTAATTGACAACTCCTTTAAACATATGAGGCTATCTTAAAGCAACACTGAGCAATTTTTCCCCCATCCTGCACTTAAGAAAACTCATGATTTTCTTTCTTTATTATTCATGTTCTTTTTATCTAGATCTATTAATTAGTGATTTATCTGTTTTCTGCAACATCTTTCCTGTCAAAACATGCCATCAGTACAACCCCAAAGTATTTTTCTTGCTGTTTTAAACAACTTCATGTAGAGAAAAGGGCACTTAAAGTTTGCTTTGCTCATTTTTTTCTTGCAACAGCTGCAAGTTGCTTTTGAAATAAGAGGGGTCTCTGGTTTATTTAATTAGGCTAGGCATGATTCTTCATCATGTTTTCTTTGATCATCTCAATACATCCAAAGTGTTGGTGTGAGACAAGGAAGCTGATCTGAACAATAGACAGACCCTTCATATCGATATAAATAACTCAGATGGGTGGGGGGTGCGGGTCGATCGGTTTAGAACCCGACCTTCTGTCACCCATTTTACTCAAAGAAATGCCAGTGTCAGTGTTATTTTGGCATACATGTTGATTTTGCATGCCAGCCATTCTCAAAAGAATTACATATAAGCCTTAAAATACACTGGCAAAGTTAATTTAAAACCAGGTTTTTACTCCTAGCAGACCGTTATGCGTAATTAGGTCAATGAAAAGCAAAGTAGTTCCTAAAGAAATAACACATTCATGCTCTCATTTCCAAGATACGATCATACCAACACCAGAAACACCTTTTAAACATAGCCTTCCATTTTTGTCTGAAAGAAACAGAGTGACAAATATGCTTGATATCAAAATTTCATATGGGCATTGATCTAACTTTCAAATGGAACTACTTCTATGTTTTGGAACAAAAGGGGGGGAGGGGGGCTAAATATAAGTAGGTCAATTTTCTGGGTTGAAATCAACTGCTTCTCTGGCTCAGTGGGTCAGATGGCAGGTCCCAAAATGCTTTTAGTCTTAGTTACTGGTGGACAGGCTTGGAATCTGAGCAACTACTACCTTTTTAATTCCCCCATTTTCCCCCGTTTGTTTTTGTGTTCATTTAACCTCCCTTAGCTCTAGACATTAAACACAAATTTCAAATTCAAAACATTAATCTGAATGTGTGAAAAATTTCCTTCTGTTACACTGTTTTGGTGGTCTGATAGCCAGGTAAATGAACATGAGAAGTGGTTTGCTATAAGCTGTAAAGGGGTCAGGAACAGTAACTCTTACTGGAGAAGTGTAGTCTGCAATCAGAGTTGCAAGGGTTATTTCCCATTTCATAACACAGTATCTCTACTTGTCTACTTTGATTTATATTCATTGGCTTCTTTGTCTTACCCCAACGCATACGGCTTACCAAGCATTGGCTGGGAAGATATCCCGAACCGACATGATAATACTTCTGCTCGTGATGACATGCTTCAACCGCTTAAACGGGAAAACAATGAAAGGCTCGGAAATGGATTGTGATGAAGACCCAATGATATATGGCATTTTGGTACATGCAGTTAAGCGTAAATCTGGGTTTCGCATTCACTTTCTCGCTTCGGTCGTTTGTGTGACTAATTTTGTCATTCCGAAATAGAGACAATTCAATCAGGAGAGTATACATGTATTTTCCAGTGTTTTTTTTCCCACCAAGTGATCAAGAAAAACAGCATTATTAGTGCCTCTTGTTGAATTCATGTTTTCACGTCTGCGTAAGTGCCATAGATCACAGGGTCATTTTTCAAAATTATCACAGTTTCTACTCAACATTTAGTCATTGCGTGCTTTCTGACTGTATGTCGTTGGGGCACGAAAAGACAAAATGTAAATTCGCAACATTTTGCCCGCTTTAGCCTGGCAAAGTGCAACGTAACGAGCCCTTTTTTTGGTTTTCCACTTTACCAAGCAAAATTAATTGACAACTCCTTTAAACATATCAGGCTATCTTAAAGCAACACTGAGCAATTTTTCCCCCATCCTGCACTTAAGAAAACTCATGATTTTCTTTCTTTATTATTCATGTTCTTTTTATCTAGATCTATTAATTAGTGATTTATCTGTTTTCTGCAACATCTTTCCTGTCAAAACATGCCATCAGTACAACCCCAAAGTATTTTTCTTGCTGTTTTAAACAACTTCATGTAGAGAAAAGGGCACTTAAAGTTTGCTTTGCTCATTTTTTTCTTGCAACAGCTGCAAGTTGCTTTTGAAATAAGAGGGGTCTCTGGTTTATTTAATTAGGCTAGGCATGATTCTTCATCATGTTTTCTTTGATCATCTCAATACATCCAAAGTGTTGGTGTGAGACAAGGAAGCTGATCTGAACAATAGACAGACCCTTCATATCGATATAAATAACTCAGGTGGGTGGGGGGTGCGGGTCGATCGGTTTAGAACCCGACCTTCTGTCACCCATTTTACTCAAAGAAATGCCAGTGTCAGTGTTATTTTGGCATACATGTTGATTTTGCATGCCAGCCATTCTCAAAAGAATTACATATAAGCCTTAAAATACACTGGCAAAGTTAATTTAAAACCAGGATTTTACTCCTAGCAGACCGTTATGCGTAATTAGGTCAATGAAAAGCAAAGTAGTTCCTAAAGAAATAACACATTCATGCTCTCATTTTCAAGATACGATCATACCAACACCAGAAACACCTTTTAAACATAGCCTTCCATTTTTGTCTGAAAGAAACAGAGTGACAAATATGCTTGATATCAAAATTTCATATGGGCATTGATCTAACTTTCAAATGGAACTACTTCTATGTTTTGGAACAAAAGGGGGGGGGGGCTAAATATAAGTAGGTCAATTTTCTGGGTTGAAATCAACTGCTTCTCTGGCTCAGTGGGTCAGATGGCAGGTCCCAAAATGCTTTTAGTCTTAGTTACTGGTGGACAGGCTTGGAATCTGAGCAACTACTACCTTTTTAATTCCCCAATTTTCCCCCGTTTGTTTTTGTGTTCATTTAACCTCCCTTAGCTCTAGACATTAAACACAAATTTCAAATTCAAAACATTAATCTGAATGTGTGAAAATTTTCCTTCTGTTACACTGTTTTGGTGGTCTGATAGCCAGGTAAATGAACATGAGAAGTGGTTTGCTATAAGCTGTAAAGGGGTCAGGAACAGTAACTCTTACTGGAGAAGTGTAGTCTGCAATCAGAGTTGCAAGGGTTATTTCCCATTTCATAACACAGTATCTCTACTTGTCTACTTTGATTTATATTCATTGGCTTCTTTGTCTTACCCCAACGCATACGGCTTACCAAGCATTGGCTGGGAAGATATCCCGAACCGACATGATAATACTTCTGCTCGCGATGACATGCTTCAACCGCTTAAACGGGAAAACAATGATAGGCTCGGAAATGGATTGTGATGAAGACCCAATGATATATGGCATTTTGGTACATGCAGTTAAGCGTAAATCTGGGTTTCGCATTCACTTTCTCGCTTCGGTCGTTTGTGTGACTAATTTTGTCATTCCGAAATAGAGACAATTCAATCAGGAGAGTATACATGTATTTTCCAATGTTTTTTTTCCCACCAAGTAATCAAGAAAAACAGCATTATTAGTGCCTCTTGTTGAATTCATGTTTTCACGTCTGCGTAAGTGCCATAGATCACAGGGTCATTTTTCAAAATTATCACAGTTTCTACTCAACATTTAGTCATTGCGTGCTTTCTGACTGTATGTCGTTGGGGCACGAAAAGACAAAATGTAAATTCGCAACATTTTGCCCGCTTTAGCCTGGCAAAGTGCAACGTAACGAGCCCTTTTTTTGGTTTTCCACTTTACCAAGCAAAATTAATTGACAACTCCTTTAAACATATGAGGCTATCTTAAAGCAACACTGAGCAATTTTTCCCCCATCCTGCACTTAAGAAAACTCATGATTTTCTTTCTTTATTATTCATGTTCTTTTTATCTAGATCTATTAATTAGTGATTTATCTGTTTTCTGCAACATCTTTCCTGTCAAAACATGCCATCAGTACAACCCCAAAGTATTTTTCTTGCTGTTTTAAACAACTTCATGTAGAGAAAAGGGCACTTAAAGTTTGCTTTGCTAATTTTTTTCTTGCAACAGCTGCAAGTTGCTTTTGAAATAAGAGGGGTCTCTGGTTTATTTAATTAGGCTAGGCATGATTCTTCATCATGTTTTCTTTGATCATCTCAATACATCCAAAGTGTTGGTGTGAGACAAGGAAGCTGATCTGAACAATAGACAGACCCTTCATATCGATATAAATAACTCAGATGGGTGGGGGTGCGGGTCGATCGGTTTAGAACCCGACCTTCTGTCACCCATTTTACTCAAAGAAATGCCAGTGTCAGTGTTATTTTGGCATACATGTTGATTTTGCATGCCAGCCATTCTCAAAAGAATTACATATAAGCCTTAAAATACACTGGCAAAGTTAATTTAAAACCAGGTTTTTACTCCTAGCAGACCGTTATGCGTAATTAGGTCAATGAAAAGCAAAGTAGTTCCTAAAGAAATAACACATTCATGCTCTCATTTTCAAGATACGATCATACCAACACCAGAAACACCTTTTAAACATAGCCTTCCATTTTTGTCTGAAAGAAACAGAGTGACAAATATGCTTGATATCAAAATTTCATATGGGCATTGATCTAACTTTCAAATGGAACTACTTCTATGTTTTGGAACAAAAGGGGGGGAGGGGGGCTAAATATAAGTAGGTCAATTTTCTGGGTTGAAATCAACTGCTTCTCTGGCTCAGTGGGTCAGATGGCAGGTCCGAAAATGCTTTTAGTCTTAGTTACTGGTGGACAGGCTTGGAATCTGAGCAACTACTACCTTTTTAATTCCCCCATTTTCCCCCGTTTGTTTTTGTGTTCATTTAACCTCCCTTAGCTCTAGACATTAAACACAAATTTCAAATTCAAAACATTAATCTGAATGTGTGAAAATTTTCCTTCTGTTACACTGTTTTGGTGGTCTGATAGCCAGGTAAATGAACATGAGAAGTGGTTTGCTATAAGCTGTAAAGGGGTCAGGAACAGTAACTCTTACTGGAGAAGTGTAGTCTGCAATCAGAGTTGCAAGGGTTATTTCCCATTTCATAACACAGTATCTCTACTTGTCTACTTTGATTTATATTCATTGGCTTCTTTGTCTTACCCCAACGCATACGGCTTACCAAGCATTGGCTGGGAAGATATCCCGAACCGACATGATAATACTTCTGCTCGCGATGACATGCTTCAACCGCTTAAACGGGAAAACAATGATAGGCTCGGAAATGGATTGTGATGAAGACCCAATGATATATGGCATTTTGGTACATGCAGTTAAGCGTAAATCTGGGTTTCGCATTCACTTTCTCGCTTCGGTCGTTTGTGTGACTAATTTTGTCATTCCGAAATAGAGACAATTCAATCAGGAGAGTATACATGTATTTTCCAATGTTTTTTGTCCCACCAAGTAATCAAGAAAAACAGCATTATTAGTGCCTCTTATTGAATTCATGTTTTCACGTCTGCGTAAGTGCCATAGATCACAGGGTCATTTTTCAAAATTATCACAGTTTCTACTCTACATTTAGTCATTGCGTGCTTTCTGACTGTATGTCGTTGGGGCACGAAAAGACAAAATGTAAATTCGCAACATTTTGCCCGCTTTAGCCTGGCAAAGTGCAACGTAACGAGCCCTTTTTTTGGTTTTCCACTTTACCAAGCAAAATTAATTGACAACTCCTTTAAACATATGAGGCTATCTTAAAGCAACACTGAGCAATTTTTCCCCCATCCTGCACTTAAGAAAACTCATGATTTTCTTTCTTTATTATTCATGTTCTTTTTATCTAGATCTATTAATTAGTGATTTATCTGTTTTCTGCAACATCTTTCCTGTCAAAACATGCCATCAGTACAACCCCAAAGTATTTTTCTTGCTGTTTTAAACAACTTCATGTAGAGAAAAGGGCACTTAAAGTTTGCTTTGCTCATTTTTTTCTTGCAACAGCTGCAAGTTGCTTTTGAAATAAGAGGGGTCTCTGGTTTATTTAATTAGGCTAGGCATGATTCTTCATCATGTTTTCTTTGATCATCTCAATACATCCAAAGTGTTGGTGTGAGACAAGGAAGCTGATCTGAACAATAGACAGAGCCTTCATATCGATATAAATAACTCAGATGGGTGGGGGGTGCGGGTCGATCGGTTTAGAACCCGACCTTCTGTCACCCATTTTACTCAAAGAAATGCCAGTGTCAGTGTTATTTTGGCATACATGTTGATTTTGCATGCCAGCCATTCTCAAAAGAATTACATATAAGCCTTAAAATACACTGGCAAAGTTAATTTAAAACCAGGATTTTACTCCTAGCAGACCGTTATGCGTAATTAGGTCAATGAAAAGCAAAGTAGTTCCTAAAGAAATAACACATTCATGCTCTCATTTTCAAGATACGATCATACCAACACCAGAAACACCTTTTAAACATAGCCTTCCATTTTTGTCTGAAAGAAACAGAGTGACAAATATGCTTGATATCAAAATTTCATATGGGCATTGATCTAACTTTCAAATGGAACTACTTCTATGTGTTTGTGTGATCGTTTGTGTGACTAATTTTGTCATTCCGAAATAGAGACAATTCAATCAGGAGAGTATACATGTATTTTCCAGTGTTTTTTTTCCCACCAAGTGATCAAGAAAAACAGCATTATTAGTGCCTCTTGTTGAATTCATGTTTTCACGTCTGCGTAAGTGCCATAGATCACAGGGTCATTTTTCAAAATTATCACAGTTTCTACTCAACATTTAGTCATTGCGTGCTTTCTGACTGTATGTCGTTGGGGCACGAAAAGACAAAATGTAAATTCGCAACATTTTGCCCGCTTTAGCCTGGCAAAGTGCAACGTAACGAGCCCTTTTTTTGGTTTTCCACTTTACCAAGCAAAATTAATTGACAACTCCTTTAAACATATGAGGCTATCTTAAAGCAACACTGAGCAATTTTTCCCCCATCCTGCACTTAAGAAAACTCATGATTTTCTTTCTTTATTATTCATGTTCTTTTTATCTAGATCTATTAATTAGTGATTTATCTGTTTTCTGCAACATCTTTCCTGTCAAAACATGCCATCAGTACAACCCCAAAGTATTTTTCTTGCTGTTTTAAACAACTTCATGTAGAGAAAAGGGCACTTAAAGTTTGCTTTGCTCATTTTTTTCTTGCAACAGCTGCAAGTTGCTTTTGAAATAAGAGGGGTCTCTGGTTTATTTAATTAGGCTAGGCATGATTCTTCATCATGTTTTCTTTGATCATCTCAATACATCCAAAGTGTTGGTGTGAGACAAGGAAGCTGATCTGAACAATAGACAGACCCTTCATATCGATATAAATAACTCAGGTGGGTGGGGGGTGCGGGTCGATCGGTTTAGAACCCGACCTTCTGTCACCCATTTTACTCAAAGAAATGCCAGTGTCAGTGTTATTTTGGCATACATGTTGATTTTGCATGCCAGCCATTCTCAAAAGAATTACATATAAGCCTTAAAATACACTGGCAAAGTTAATTTAAAACCAGGATTTTACTCCTAGCAGACCGTTATGCGTAATTAGGTCAATGAAAAGCAAAGTAGTTCCTAAAGAAATAACACATTCATGCTCTCATTTTCAAGATACGATCATACCAACACCAGAAACACCTTTTAAACATAGCCTTCCATTTTTGTCTGAAAGAAACAGAGTGACAAATATGCTTGATATCAAAATTTCATATGGGCATTGATCTAACTTTCAAATGGAACTACTTCTATGTTTTGGAACAAAAGGGGGGGGGGGCTAAATATAAGTAGGTCAATTTTCTGGGTTGAAATCAACTGCTTCTCTGGCTCAGTGGGTCAGATGGCAGGTCCCAAAATGCTTTTAGTCTTAGTTACTGGTGGACAGGCTTGGAATCTGAGCAACTACTACCTTTTTAATTCCCCCATTTTCCCCCGTTTGTTTTTGTGTTCATTTAACCTCCCTTAGCTCTAGACATTAAACACAAATTTCAAATTCAAAACATTAATCTGAATGTGTGAAAATTTTCCTTCTGTTACACTGTTTTGGTGGTCTGATAGCCAGGTAAATGAACATGAGAAGTGGTTTGCTATAAGCTGTAAAGGGGTCAGGAACAGTAACTCTTACTGGAGAAGTGTAGTCTGCAATCAGAGTTGCAAGGGTTATTTCCCATTTCATAACACAGTATCTCTACTTGTCTACTTTGATTTATATTCATTGGCTTCTTTGTCTTACCCCAACGCATACGGCTTACCAAGCATTGGCTGGGAAGATATCCCGAACCGACATGATAATACTTCTGCTCGCGATGACATGCTTCAACCGCTTAAACGGGAAAACAATGATAGGCTCGGAAATGGATTGTGATGAAGACCCAATGATATATGGCATTTTGGTACATGCAGTTAAGCGTAAATCTGGGTTTCGCATTCACTTTCTCGCTTCGGTCGTTTGTGTGACTAATTTTGTCATTCCGAAATAGAGACAATTCAATCAGGAGAGTATACATGTATTTTCCAATGTTTTTTTTCCCACCAAGTAATCAAGAAAAACAGCATTATTAGTGCCTCTTGTTGAATTCATGTTTTCACGTCTGCGTAAGTGCCATAGATCACAGGGTCATTTTTCAAAATTATCACAGTTTCTACTCAACATTTAGTCATTGCGTGCTTTCTGACTGTATGTCGTTGGGGCACGAAAAGACAAAATGTAAATTCGCAACATTTTGCCCGCTTTAGCCTGGCAAAGTGCAACGTAACGAGCCCTTTTTTTGGTTTTCCACTTTACCAAGCAAAATTAATTGACAACTCCTTTAAACATATGAGGCTATCTTAAAGCAACACTGAGCAATTTTTCCCCCATCCTGCACTTAAGAAAACTCATGATTTTCTTTCTTTATTATTCATGTTCTTTTTATCTAGATCTATTAATTAGTGATTTATCTGTTTTCTGCAACATCTTTCCTGTCAAAACATGCCATCAGTACAACCCCAAAGTATTTTTCTTGCTGTTTTAAACAACTTCATGTAGAGAAAAGGGCACTTAAAGTTTGCTTTGCTCATTTTTTTCTTGCAACAGCTGCAAGTTGCTTTTGAAATAAGAGGGGTCTCTGGTTTATTTAATTAGGCTAGGCATGATTCTTCATCATGTTTTCTTTGATCATCTCAATACATCCAAAGTGTTGGTGTGAGACAAGGAAGCTGATCTGAACAATAGACAGACCCTTCATATCGATATAAATAACTCAGATGGGTGGGGGTGCGGGTCGATCGGTTTAGAACCCGACCTTCTGTCACCCATTTTACTCAAAGAAATGCCAGTGTCAGTGTTATTTTGGCATACATGTTGATTTTGCATGCCAGCCATTCTCAAAAGAATTACATATAAGCCTTAAAATACACTGGCAAAGTTAATTTAAAACCAGGTTTTTACTCCTAGCAGACCGTTATGCGTAATTAGGTCAATGAAAAGCAAAGTAGTTCCTAAAGAAATAACACATTCATGCTCTCATTTTCAAGATACGATCATACCAACACCAGAAACACCTTTTAAACATAGCCTTCCATTTTTGTCTGAAAGAAACAGAGTGACAAATATGCTTGATATCAAAATTTCATATGGGCATTGATCTAACTTTCAAATGGAACTACTTCTATGTTTTGGAACAAAAGGGGGGGAGGGGGGCTAAATATAAGTAGGTCAATTTTCTGGGTTGAAATCAACTGCTTCTCTGGCTCAGTGGGTCAGATGGCAGGTCCCAAAATGCTTTTAGTCTTAGTTACTGGTGGACAGGCTTGGAATCTGAGCAACTACTACCTTTTTAATTCCCCCATTTTCCCCCGTTTGTTTTTGTGTTCATTTAACCTCCCTTAGCTCTAGACATTAAACACAAATTTCAAATTCAAAATATTAATCTGAATGTGTGAAAATTTTCCTTCTGTTACACTGTTTTGGTGGTCTGATAGCCAGGTAAATGAACATGAGAAGTGGTTTGCTATAAGCTGTAAAGGGGTCAGGAACAGTAACTCTTACTGGAGAAGTGTAGTCTGCAATCAGAGTTGCAAGGGTTATTTCCCATTTCATAACACAGTATCTCTACTTGTCTACTTTGATTTATATTCATTGGCTTCTTTGTCTTACCCCAACGCATACGGCTTACCAAGCATTGGCTGGGAAGATATCCCGAACCGACATGATAATACTTCTGCTCGCGATGACATGCTTCAACCGCTTAAACGGGAAAACAATGATAGGCTCGGAAATGGATTGTGATGAAGACCCAATGATATATGGCATTTTGGTACATGCAGTTAAGCGTAAATCTGGGTTTCGCATTCACTTTCTCGCTTCGGTCGTTTGTGTGACTAATTTTGTCATTCCGAAATAGAGACAATTCAATCAGGAGAGTATACATGTATTTTCCAGTGTTTTTTTTCCCACCAAGTGATCAAGAAAAACAGCATTATTAGTGCCTCTTGTTGAATTCATGTTTTCACGTCTGCGTAAGTGCCATAGATCACAGGGTCATTTTTCAAAATTATCACAGTTTCTACTCTACATTTAGTCATTGCGTGCTTTCTGACTGTATGTCGTTGGGGCACGAAAAGACAAAATGTAAATTCGCAACATTTTGCCCGCTTTAGCCTGGCAAAGTGCAACGTAACGAGCCCTTTTTTTGGTTTTCCACTTTACCAAGCAAAATTAATTGACAACTCCTTTAAACATATGAGGCTATCTTAAAGCAACACTGAGCAATTTTTCCCCCATCCTGCACTTAAGAAAACTCATGATTTTCTTTCTTTATTATTCATGTTCTTTTTATCTAGATCTATTAATTAGTGATTTATCTGTTTTCTGCAACATCTTTCCTGTCAAAACATGCCATCAGTACAACCCCAAAGTATTTTTCTTGCTGTTTTAAACAACTTCATGTAGAGAAAAGGGCACTTAAAGTTTGCTTTGCTCATTTTTTTCTTGCAACAGCTGCAAGTTGCTTTTGAAATAAGAGGGGTCTCTGGTTTATTTAATTAGGCTAGGCATGATTCTTCATCATGTTTTCTTTGATCATCTCAATACATCCAAAGTGTTGGTGTGAGACAAGGAAGCTGATCTGAACAATAGACAGAGCCTTCATATCGATATAAATAACTCAGATGGGTGGGGGGTGCGGGTCGATCGGTTTAGAACCCGACCTTCTGTCACCCATTTTACTCAAAGAAATGCCAGTGTCAGTGTTATTTTGGCATACATGTTGATTTTGCATGCCAGCCATTCTCAAAAGAATTACATATAAGCCTTAAAATACACTGGCAAAGTTAATTTAAAACCAGGTTTTTACTCCTAGCAGACCGTTATGCGTAATTAGGTCAATGAAAAGCAAAGTAGTTCCTAAAGAAATAACACATTCATGCTCTCATTTTCAAGATACGATCATACCAACACCAGAAACACCTTTTAAACATAGCCTTCCATTTTTGTCTGAAAGAAACAGAGTGACAAATATGCTTGATATCAAAATTTCATATGGGCATTGATCTAACTTTCAAATGGAACTACTTCTATGTGTTTGTGTGATCGTTTGTGTGACTAATTTTGTCATTCCGAAATAGAGACAATTCAATCAGGAGAGTATACATGTATTTTCCAGTGTTTTTTTTCCCACCAAGTGATCAAGAAAAACAGCATTATTAGTGCCTCTTGTTGAATTCATGTTTTCACGTCTGCGTAAGTGCCATAGATCACAGGGTCATTTTTCAAAATTATCACAGTTTCTACTCAACATTTAGTCATTGCGTGCTTTCTGACTGTATGTCGTTGGGGCACGAAAAGACAAAATGTAAATTCGCAACATTTTGCCCGCTTTAGCCTGGCAAAGTGCAACGTAACGAGCCCTTTTTTTGGTTTTCCACTTTACCAAGCAAAATTAATTGACAACTCCTTTAAACATATGAGGCTATCTTAAAGCAACACTGAGCAATTTTTCCCCCATCCTGCACTTAAGAAAACTCATGATTTTCTTTCTTTATTATTCATGTTCTTTTTATCTAGATCTATTAATTAGTGATTTATCTGTTTTCTGCAACATCTTTCCTGTCAAAACATGCCATCAGTACAACCCCAAAGTATTTTTCTTGCTGTTTTAAACAACTTCATGTAGAGAAAAGGGCACTTAAAGTTTGCTTTGCTCATTTTTTTCTTGCAACAGCTGCAAGTTGCTTTTGAAATAAGAGGGGTCTCTGGTTTATTTAATTAGGCTAGGCATGATTCTTCATCATGTTTTCTTTGATCATCTCAATACATCCAAAGTGTTGGTGTGAGACAAGGAAGCTGATCTGAACAATAGACAGACCCTTCATATCGATATAAATAACTCAGGTGGGTGGGGGGTGCGGGTCGATCGGTTTAGAACCCGACCTTCTGTCACCCATTTTACTCAAAGAAATGCCAGTGTCAGTGTTATTTTGGCATACATGTTGATTTTGCATGCCAGCCATTCTCAAAAGAATTACATATAAGCCTTAAAATACACTGGCAAAGTTAATTTAAAACCAGGATTTTACTCCTAGCAGACCGTTATGCGTAATTAGGTCAATGAAAAGCAAAGTAGTTCCTAAAGAAATAACACATTCATGCTCTCATTTTCAAGATACGATCATACCAACACCAGAAACACCTTTTAAACATAGCCTTCCATTTTTGTCTGAAAGAAACAGAGTGACAAATATGCTTGATATCAAAATTTCATATGGGCATTGATCTAACTTTCAAATGGAACTACTTCTATGTTTTGGAACAAAAGGGGGGGGGGCTAAATATAAGTAGGTCAATTTTCTGGGTTGAAATCAACTGCTTCTCTGGCTCAGTGGGTCAGATGGCAGGTCCCAAAATGCTTTTAGTCTTAGTTACTGGTGGACAGGCTTGGAATCTGAGCAACTACTACCTTTTTAATTCCCCCATTTTCCCCCGTTTGTTTTTGTGTTCATTTAACCTCCCTTAGCTCTAGACATTAAACACAAATTTCAAATTCAAAACATTAATCTGAATGTGTGAAAATTTTCCTTCTGTTACACTGTTTTGGTGGTCTGATAGCCAGGTAAATGAACATGAGAAGTGGTTTGCTATAAGCTGTAAAGGGGTCAGGAACAGTAACTCTTACTGGAGAAGTGTAGTCTGCAATCAGAGTTGCAAGGGTTATTTCCCATTTCATAACACAGTATCTCTACTTGTCTACTTTGATTTATATTCATTGGCTTCTTTGTCTTACCCCAACGCATACGGCTTACCAAGCATTGGCTGGGAAGATATCCCGAACCGACATGATAATACTTCTGCTCGCGATGACATGCTTCAACCGCTTAAACGGGAAAACAATGATAGGCTCGGAAATGGATTGTGATGAAGACCCAATGATATATGGCATTTTGGTACATGCAGTTAAGCGTAAATCTGGGTTTCGCATTCACTTTCTCGCTTCGGTCGTTTGTGTGACTAATTTTGTCATTCCGAAATAGAGACAATTCAATCAGGAGAGTATACATGTATTTTCCAATGTTTTTTTTCCCACCAAGTAATCAAGAAAAACAGCATTATTAGTGCCTCTTGTTGAATTCATGTTTTCACGTCTGCGTAAGTGCCATAGATCACAGGGTCATTTTTCAAAATTATCACAGTTTCTACTCAACATTTAGTCATTGCGTGCTTTCTGACTGTATGTCGTTGGGGCACGAAAAGACAAAATGTAAATTCGCAACATTTTGCCCGCTTTAGCCTGGCAAAGTGCAACGTAACGAGCCCTTTTTTTGGTTTTCCACTTTACCAAGCAAAATTAATTGACAACTCCTTTAAACATATGAGGCTATCTTAAAGCAACACTGAGCAATTTTTCCCCCATCCTGCACTTAAGAAAACTCATGATTTTCTTTCTTTATTATTCATGTTCTTTTTATCTAGATCTATTAATTAGTGATTTATCTGTTTTCTGCAACATCTTTCCTGTCAAAACATGCCATCAGTACAACCCCAAAGTATTTTTCTTGCTGTTTTAAACAACTTCATGTAGAGAAAAGGGCACTTAAAGTTTGCTTTGCTCATTTTTTTCTTGCAACAGCTGCAAGTTGCTTTTGAAATAAGAGGGGTCTCTGGTTTATTTAATTAGGCTAGGCATGATTCTTCATCATGTTTTCTTTGATCATCTCAATACATCCAAAGTGTTGGTGTGAGACAAGGAAGCTGATCTGAACAATAGACAGACCCTTCATATCGATATAAATAACTCAGATGGGTGGGGGTGCGGGTCGATCGGTTTAGAACCCGACCTTCTGTCACCCATTTTACTCAAAGAAATGCCAGTGTCAGTGTTATTTTGGCATACATGTTGATTTTGCATGCCAGCCATTCTCAAAAGAATTACATATAAGCCTTAAAATACACTGGCAAAGTTAATTTAAAACCAGGTTTTTACTCCTAGCAGACCGTTATGCGTAATTAGGTCAATGAAAAGCAAAGTAGTTCCTAAAGAAATAACACATTCATGCTCTCATTTTCAAGATACGATCATACCAACACCAGAAACACCTTTTAAACATAGCCTTCCATTTTTGTCTGAAAGAAACAGAGTGACAAATATGCTTGATATCAAAATTTCATATGGGCATTGATCTAACTTTCAAATGGAACTACTTCTATGTTTTGGAACAAAAGGGGGGGAGGGGGGCTAAATATAAGTAGGTCAATTTTCTGGGTTGAAATCAACTGCTTCTCTGGCTCAGTGGGTCAGATGGCAGGTCCCAAAATGCTTTTAGTCTTAGTTACTGGTGGACAGGCTTGGAATCTGAGCAACTACTACCTTTTTAATTCCCCCATTTTCCCCCGTTTGTTTTTGTGTTCATTTAACCTCCCTTAGCTCTAGACATTAAACACAAATTTCAAATTCAAAATATTAATCTGAATGTGTGAAAATTTTCCTTCTGTTACACTGTTTTGGTGGTCTGATAGCCAGGTAAATGAACATGAGAAGTGGTTTGCTATAAGCTGTAAAGGGGTCAGGAACAGTAACTCTTACTGGAGAAGTGTAGTCTGCAATCAGAGTTGCAAGGGTTATTTCCCATTTCATAACACAGTATCTCTACTTGTCTACTTTGATTTATATTCATTGGCTTCTTTGTCTTACCCCAACGCATACGGCTTACCAAGCATTGGCTGGGAAGATATCCCGAACCGACATGATAATACTTCTGCTCGCGATGACATGCTTCAACCGCTTAAACGGGAAAACAATGATAGGCTCGGAAATGGATTGTGATGAAGACCCAATGATATATGGCATTTTGGTACATGCAGTTAAGCGTAAATCTGGGTTTCGCATTCACTTTCTCGCTTCGGTCGTTTGTGTGACTAATTTTGTCATTCCGAAATAGAGACAATTCAATCAGGAGAGTATACATGTATTTTCCAGTGTTTTTTTTCCCACCAAGTGATCAAGAAAAACAGCATTATTAGTGCCTCTTGTTGAATTCATGTTTTCACGTCTGCGTAAGTGCCATAGATCACAGGGTCATTTTTCAAAATTATCACAGTTTCTACTCTACATTTAGTCATTGCGTGCTTTCTGACTGTATGTCGTTGGGGCACGAAAAGACAAAATGTAAATTCGCAACATTTTGCCCGCTTTAGCCTGGCAAAGTGCAACGTAACGAGCCCTTTTTTTGGTTTTCCACTTTACCAAGCAAAATTAATTGACAACTCCTTTAAACATATGAGGCTATCTTAAAGCAACACTGAGCAATTTTTCCCCCATCCTGCACTTAAGAAAACTCATGATTTTCTTTCTTTATTATTCATGTTCTTTTTATCTAGATCTATTAATTAGTGATTTATCTGTTTTCTGCAACATCTTTCCTGTCAAAACATGCCATCAGTACAACCCCAAAGTATTTTTCTTGCTGTTTTAAACAACTTCATGTAGAGAAAAGGGCACTTAAAGTTTGCTTTGCTCATTTTTTTCTTGCAACAGCTGCAAGTTGCTTTTGAAATAAGAGGGGTCTCTGGTTTATTTAATTAGGCTAGGCATGATTCTTCATCATGTTTTCTTTGATCATCTCAATACATCCAAAGTGTTGGTGTGAGACAAGGAAGCTGATCTGAACAATAGACAGACCCTTCATATCGATATAAATAACTCAGATGGGTGGGGGGTGCGGGTCGATCGGTTTAGAACCCGACCTTCTGTCACCCATTTTACTCAAAGAAATGCCAGTGTCAGTGTTATTTTGGCATACATGTTGATTTTGCATGCCAGCCATTCTCAAAAGAATTACATATAAGCCTTAAAATACACTGGCAAAGTTAATTTAAAACCAGGTTTTTACTCCTAGCAGACCGTTATGCGTAATTAGGTCAATGAAAAGCAAAGTAGTTCCTAAAGAAATAACACATTCATGCTCTCATTTTCAAGATACGATCATACCAACACCAGAAACACCTTTTAAACATAGCCTTCCATTTTTGTCTGAAAGAAACAGAGTGACAAATATGCTTGATATCAAAATTTCATATGGGCATTGATCTAACTTTCAAATGGAACTACTTCTATGTTTTGGAACAAAAGGGGGGGAGGGGGGCTAAATATAAGTAGGTCAATTTTCTGGGTTGAAATCAACTGCTTCTCTGGCTCAGTGGGTCAGATGGCAGGTCCCAAAATGCTTTTAGTCTTAGTTACTGGTGGACAGGCTTGGAATCTGAGCAACTACTACCTTTTTAATTCCCCCATTTTCCCCCGTTTGTTTTTGTGTTCATTTAACCTCCCTTAGCTCTAGACATTAAACACAAATTTCAAATTCAAAACATTAATCTGAATGTGTGAAAATTTTCCTTCTGTTACACTGTTTTGGTGGTCTGATAGCCAGGTAAATGAACATGAGAAGTGGTTTGCTATAAGCTGTAAAGGGGTCAGGAACAGTAACTCTTACTGGAGAAGTGTAGTCTGCAATCAGAGTTGCAAGGGTTATTTCCCATTTCATAACACAGTATCTCTACTTGTCTACTTTGATTTATATTCATTGGCTTCTTTGTCTTACCCCAACGCATACGGCTTACCAAGCATTGGCTGGGAAGATATCCCGAACCGACATGATAATACTTCTGCTCGCGATGACATGCTTCAACCGCTTAAACGGGAAAACAATGATAGGCTCGGAAATGGATTGTGATGAAGACCCAATGATATATGGCATTTTGGTACATGCAGTTAAGCGTAAATCTGGGTTTCGCATTCACTTTCTCGCTTCGGTCGTTTGTGTGACTAATTTTGTAATTCCGAAATAGAGACAATTCAATCAGGAGAGTATACATGTATTTTCCAATGTTTTTTGTCCCACCAAGTAATCAAGAAAAACAGCATTATTAGTGCCTCTTGTTGAATTCATGTTTTCACGTCTGCGTAAGTGCCATAGATCACAGGGTCATTTTTCAAAATTATCACAGTTTCTACTCTACATTTAGTCATTGCGTGCTTTCTGACTGTATGTCGTTGGGGCACGAAAAGACAAAATGTAAATTCGCAACATTTTGCCCGCTTTAGCCTGGCAAAGTGCAACGTAACGAGCCCTTTTTTTGGTTTTCCACTTTACCAAGCAAAATTAATTGACAACTCCTTTAAACATATGAGGCTATCTTAAAGCAACACTGAGCAATTTTTCCCCCATCCTGCACTTAAGAAAACTCATGATTTTCTTTCTTTATTATTCATGTTCTTTTTATCTAGATCTATTAATTAGTGATTTATCTGTTTTCTGCAACATCTTTCCTGTCAAAACATGCCATCAGTACAACCCCAAAGTATTTTTCTTGCTGTTTTAAACAACTTCATGTAGAGAAAAGGGCACTTAAAGTTTGCTTTGCTCATTTTTTTCTTGCAACAGCTGCAAGTTGCTTTTGAAATAAGAGGGGTCTCTGGTTTATTTAATTAGGCTAGGCATGATTCTTCATCATGTTTTCTTTGATCATCTCAATACATCCAAAGTGTTGGTGTGAGACAAGGAAGCTGATCTGAACAATAGACAGAGCCTTCATATCGATATAAATAACTCAGATGGGTGGGGGGTGCGGGTCGATCGGTTTAGAACCCGACCTTCTGTCACCCATTTTACTCAAAGAAATGCCAGTGTCAGTGTTATTTTGGCATACATGTTGATTTTGCATGCCAGCCATTCTCAAAAGAATTACATATAAGCCTTAAAATACACTGGCAAAGTTAATTTAAAACCAGGTTTTTACTCCTAGCAGACCGTTATGCGTAATTAGGTCAATGAAAAGCAAAGTAGTTCCTAAAGAAATAACACATTCATGCTCTCATTTTCAAGATACGATCATACCAACACCAGAAACACCTTTTAAACATAGCCTTCCATTTTTGTCTGAAAGAAACAGAGTGACAAATATGCTTGATATCAAAATTTCATATGGGCATTGATCTAACTTTCAAATGGAACTACTTCTATGTTTTGGAACAAAAGGGGGGGAGGGGGGCTAAATATAAGTAGGTCAATTTTCTGGGTTGAAATCAACTGCTTCTCTGGCTCAGTGGGTCAGATGGCAGGTCCCAAAATGCTTTTAGTCTTAGTTACTGGTGGACAGGCTTGGAATCTGAGCAACTACTACCTTTTTAATTCCCCCATTTTCCCCCGTTTGTTTTTGTGTTCATTTAACCTCCCTTAGCTCTAGACATTAAACACAAATTTCAAATTCAAAACATTAATCTGAATGTGTGAAAATTTTCCTTCTGTTACACTGTTTTGGTGGTCTGATAGCCAGGTAAATGAACATGAGAAGTGGTTTGCTATAAGCTGTAAAGGGGTCAGGAACAGTAACTCTTACTGGAGAAGTGTAGTCTGCAATCAGAGTTGCAAGGGTTATTTCCCATTTCATAACACAGTATCTCTACTTGTCTACTTTGATTTATATTCATTGGCTTCTTTGTCTTACCCCAACGCATACGGCTTACCAAGCATTGGCTGGGAAGATATCCCGAACCGACATGATAATACTTCTGCTCGCGATGACATGCTTCAACCGCTTAAACGGGAAAACAATGATAGGCTCGGAAATGGATTGTGATGAAGACCCAATGATATATGGCATTTTGGTACATGCAGTTAAGCGTAAATCTGGGTTTCGCATTCACTTTCTCGCTTCGGTCGTTTGTGTGACTAATTTTGTCATTCCGAAATAGAGACAATTCAATCAGGAGAGTATACATGTATTTTCCAATGTTTTTTGTCCCACCAAGTAATCAAGAAAAACAGCATTATTAGTGCCTCTTGTTGAATTCATGTTTTCACGTCTGCGTAAGTGCCATAGATCACAGGGTCATTTTTCAAAATTATCACAGTTTCTACTCTACATTTAGTCATTGCGTGCTTTCTGACTGTATGTCGTTGGGGCACGAAAAGACAAAATGTAAATTCGCAACATTTTGCCCGCTTTAGCCTGGCAAAGTGCAACGTAACGAGCCCTTTTTTTGGTTTTCCACTTTACCAAGCAAAATTAATTGACAACTCCTTTAAACATATGAGGCTATCTTAAAGCAACACTGAGCAATTTTTCCCCCATCCTGCACTTAAGAAAACTCATGATTTTCTTTCTTTATTATTCATGTTCTTTTTATCTAGATCTATTAATTAGTGATTTATCTGTTTTCTGCAACATCTTTCCTGTCAAAACATGCCATCAGTACAACCCCAAAGTATTTTTCTTGCTGTTTTAAACAACTTCATGTAGAGAAAAGGGCACTTAAAGTTTGCTTTGCTCATTTTTTTCTTGCAACAGCTGCAAGTTGCTTTTGAAATAAGAGGGGTCTCTGGTTTATTTAATTAGGCTAGGCATGATTCTTCATCATGTTTTCTTTGATCATCTCAATACATCCAAAGTGTTGGTGTGAGACAAGGAAGCTGATCTGAACAATAGACAGAGCCTTCATATCGATATAAATAACTCAGATGGGTGGGGGGTGCGGGTCGATCGGTTTAGAACCCGACCTTCTGTCACCCATTTTACTCAAAGAAATGCCAGTGTCAGTGTTATTTTGGCATACATGTTGATTTTGCATGCCAGCCATTCTCAAAAGAATTACATATAAGCCTTAAAATACACTGGCAAAGTTAATTTAAAACCAGGTTTTTACTCCTAGCAGACCGTTATGCGTAATTAGGTCAATGAAAAGCAAAGTAGTTCCTAAAGAAATAACACATTCATGCTCTCATTTTCAAGATACGATCATACCAACACCAGAAACACCTTTTAAACATAGCCTTCCATTTTTGTCTGAAAGAAACAGAGTGACAAATATGCTTGATATCAAAATTTCATATGGGCATTGATCTAACTTTCAAATGGAACTACTTCTATGTTTTGGAACAAAAGGGGGGGAGGGGGGCTAAATATAAGTAGGTCAATTTTCTGGGTTGAAATCAACTGCTTCTCTGGCTCAGTGGGTCAGATGGCAGGTCCCAAAATGCTTTTAGTCTTAGTTACTGGTGGACAGGCTTGGAATCTGAGCAACTACTACCTTTTTAATTTCCCCATTTTCCCCCGTTTGTTTTTGTGTTCATTTAACCTCCCTTAGCTCTAGACATTAAACACAAATTTCAAATTCAAAACATTAATCTGAATGTGTGAAAATTTTCCTTCTGTTACACTGTTTTGGTGGTCTGATAGCCAGGTAAATGAACATGAGAAGTGGTTTGCTATAAGCTGTAAAGGGGTCAGGAACAGTAACTCTTACTGGAGAAGTGTAGTCTGCCATCAGAGTTGCAAGGGTTATTTCCCATTTCATAACACAGTATCTCTACTTGTCTACTTTGATTTATATTCATTGGCTTCTTTGTCTTACCCCAACGCATACGGCTTACCAAGCATTGGCTGGGAAGATATCCCGAACCGACATGATAATACTTCTGCTCGCGATGACATGCTTCAACCGCTTAAACGGGAAAACAATGATAGGCTCGGAAATGGATTGTGATGAAGACCCAATGATATATGGCATTTTGGTACATGCAGTTAAGCGTAAATCTGGGTTTCGCATTCACTTTCTCGCTTCGGTCGTTTGTGTGACTAATTTTGTCATTCCGAAATAGAGACAATTCAATCAGGAGAGTATACATGTATTTTCCAATGTTTTTTGTCCCACCAAGTAATCAAGAAAAACAGCATTATTAGTGCCTCTTGTTGAATTCATGTTTTCACGTCTGCGTAAGTGCCATAGATCACAGGGTCATTTTTCAAAATTATCACAGTTTCTACTCTACATTTAGTCATTGCGTGCTTTCTGACTGTATGTCGTTGGGGCACGAAAAGACAAAATGTAAATTCGCAACATTTTGCCCGCTTTAGCCTGCCAAAGTGCAACGTAACGAGCCCTTTTTTTGGTTTTCCACTTTACCAAGCAAAATTAATTGACAACTCCTTTAAACATATGAGGCTATCTTAAAGCAACACTGAGCAATTTTTCCCCCATCCTGCACTTAAGTAAACTCATGATTTTCTTTCTTTATTATTCATGTTCTTTTTATCTAGATCTATTAATTAGTGATTTATCTGTTTTCTGCAACATCTTTCCTGTCAAAACATGCCATCAGTACAACCCCAAAGTATTTTTCTTGCTGTTTTAAACAACTTCATGTAGAGAAAAGGGCACTTAAAGTTTGCTTTGCTCATTTTTTTCTTGCAACAGCTGCAAGTTGCTTTTGAAATAAGAGGGGTCTCTGGTTTATTTAATTAGGCTAGGCATGATTCTTCATCATGTTTTCTTTGATCATCTCAATACATCCAAAGTGTTGGTGTGAGACAAGGAAGCTGATCTGAACAATAGACAGAGCCTTCATATCGATATAAATAACTCAGATGGGTGGGGGGTGCGGGTCGATCGGTTTAGAACCCGACCTTCTGTCACCCATTTTACTCAAAGAAATGCCAGTGTCAGTGTTATTTTGGCATACATGTTGATTTTGCATGCCAGCCATTCTCAAAAGAATTACATATAAGCCTTAAAATACACTGGCAAAGTTAATTTAAAACCAGGTTTTTACTCCTAGCAGACCGTTATGCGTAATTAGGTCAATGAAAAGCAAAGTAGTTCCTAAAGAAATAACACATTCATGCTCTCATTTTCAAGATACGATCATACCAACACCAGAAACACCTTTTAAACATAGCCTTCCATTTTTGTCTGAAAGAAACAGAGTGACAAATATGCTTGATATCAAAATTTCATATGGGCATTGATCTAACTTTCAAATGGAACTACTTCTATGTTTTGGAACAAAAGGGGGGGGAGGGGGGCTAAATATAAGTAGGTCAATTTTCTGGGTTGAAATCAACTGCTTCTCTGGCTCAGTGGGTCAGATGGCAGGTCCCAAAATGCTTTTAGTCTTAGTTACTGGTGGACAGGCTTGGAATCTGAGCAACTACTACCTTTTTAATTCCCCCGTTTGTTTTTGTGTTCATTTAACCTCCCTTAGCTCTAGACATTAAACACAAATTTCAAATTCAAAACATTAATCTGAATGTGTAAAAAATTTTTCCTTCTGTTACACTGTTTTGGTGGTCTGATAGCCAGGTAAATGAACATGAGAAGTGGTTTGCTATAAGCTGTAAAGGGGTCAGGAACAGTAACTCTTACTGGAGAAGTGTAGTCTGCAATCAGAGTTGCAAGGGTTATTTCCCATCTCATAACACAGTATCTCTACTTGTCTACTTTGATTTATATTCATTGGCTTCTTTGTCTTACCCCAACGCATACGGCTTACCAAGCATTGGCTGGGAAGATATCCCGAACCGACATGATAATACTTCTGCTCGCGATGACATGCTTCAACCGCTTAAACGGGAAAACAATGATAGGCTCGGAAATGGATTGTGATGAAGACCCAATGATATATGGCATTTTGGTACATGCAGTTAAGCGTAAATCTGGGTTTCGCATTCACTTTCTCGCTTCGGTCGTTTGTGTGACTAATTTTGTCATTCCGAAATAGAGACAATTCAATCAGGAGAGTATACATGTATTTTCCAATGTATTTTTTCCCACCAAGTAATCAAGAAAAACAGCATTATTAGTGCCTCTTGTTGAATTCATGTTTTCACGTCTGCGTAAGTGCCATAGATCACAGGGTCATTTTTCAAAATTATCACAGTTTCTACTCAACATTTAGTCATTGCGTGCTTTCTGACTGTAGGTCGTTGGGGCACGAAAAGACAAAATGTAAATTCGCAACATTTTGCCCGCTTTAGCCTGGCAAAGTGCAACGTAACGAGCCCTTTTTTTGGTTTTCCACTTTACCAAGCAAAATTAATTGACAACTCCTTTAAACATATGAGGCTATCTTAAAGCAACACTGAGCAATTTTTCCCCCATCCTGCACTTAAGAAAACTCATGATTTTCTTTCTTTATTATTCATGTTCTTTTTATCTAGATCTATTAATTAGTGATTTATCTGTTTTCTGCAACATCTTTCCTGTCAAAACATGCCATCAGTACAACCCCAAAGTATTTTTCTTGCTGTTTTAAACAACTTCATGTAGAGAAAAGGGCACTTAAAGTTTGCTTTGCTCATTTTTTTCTTGCAACAGCTGCAAGTTGCTTTTGAAATAAGAGGGGTCTCTGGTTTATTTAATTAGGCTAGGCATGATTCTTCATCATGTTTTCTTTGATCATCTCAATACATCCAAAGTGTTGGTGTGAGACAAGGAAGCTGATCTGAACAATAGACAGACCCTTCATATCGATATAAATAACTCAGGTGGGTGGGGTGTGGTCGATCGGTTTAGAACCCGACCTTCTGTCACCCATTTTACTCAAAGAAATGCCAGTGTCAGTGTTATTTTGGCATACATGTTGATTTTGCATGCCAGCCATTCTCAAAAGAATTACATATAAGCCTTAAAATACACTGGCAAAGTTAATTTAAAACCAGGTTTTTACTCCTAGCAGACCGTTATGCGTAATTAGGTCAATGAAAAGCAAAGTAGTTCCTAAAGAAATAACACATTCATGCTCTCATTTTCAAGATACGATCATACCAACACCAGAAACACCTTTTAAACATAGCCTTCCATTTTTGTCTGAAAGAAACAGAGTGACAAATATGCTTGATATCAAAATTTCATATGGGCATTGATCTAACTTTCAAATGGAACTACTTCTATGTTTTGGAACAAAAGGGGGGGCTAAATATAAGTAGGTCAATTTTCTGGGTTGAAATCAACTGCTTCTCTGGCTCAGTGGGTCAGATGGCAGGTCCCAAAATGCTTTTAGTCTTAGTTACTGGTGGACAGGCTTGGAATCTGAGCAACTACTACCTTTTTAATTCCCCCATTTTCCCCCGTTTGTTTTTGTGTTCATTTAACCTCCCTTAGCTCTAGACATTAAACACAAATTTCAAATTCAAAACATTAATCTGAATGTGTGAAAATTTTCCTTCTGTTACACTGTTTTGGTGGTCTGATAGCCAGGTAAATGAACATGAGAAGTGGTTTGCTATAAGCTGTAAAAGGGTCAGGAACAGTAACTCTTACTGGAGAAGTGTAGTCTGCAATCAGAGTTGCAAGGGTTATTTCCCATTTCATAACACAGTATCTCTACTTGTCTACTTTGATTTATATTCATTGGCTTCTTTGTCTTACCCCAACGCATACGGCTTACCAAGCATTGGCTGGGAAGATATCCCGAACCGACATGATAATACTTCTGCTCGCGATGACATGCTTCAACCGCTTAAACGGGAAAACAATGATAGGCTCGGAAATGGATTGTGATGAAGACCCAATGATATATGGCATTTTGGTACATGCAGTTAAGCGTAAATCTGGGTTTCGCATTCACTTTCTCGCTTCGGTCGTTTGTGTGACTAATTTTGTCATTCCGAAATAGAGACAATTCAATCAGGAGAGTATACATGTATTTTCCAATGTTTTTTTTCCCACCAAGTAATCAAGAAAAACAGCATTATTAGTGCCTCTTGTTGAATTCATGTTTTCACGTCTGCGTAAGTGCCATAGATCACAGGGTCATTTTTCAAAATTATCACAGTTTCTACTCAACATTTAGTCATTGCGTGCTTTCTGACTGTATGTCGTTGGGGCACGAAAAGACAAAATGTAAATTCGCAACATTTTGCCCGCTTTAGCCTGGCAAAGTGCAACGTAACGAGCCCTTTTTTTGGTTTTCCACTTTACCAAGCAAAATTAATTGACAACTCCTTTAAACATATGAGGCTATCTTAAAGCAACACTGAGCAATTTTTCCCCCATCCTGCACTTAAGAAAACTCATGATTTTCTTTCTTTATTATTCATGTTCTTTTTATCTAGATCTATTAATTAGTGATTTATCTGTTTTCTGCAACATCTTTCCTGTCAAAACATGCCATCAGTACAACCCCAAAGTATTTTTCTTGCTGTTTTAAACAACTTCATGTAGAGAAAAGGGCACTTAAAGTTTGCTTTGCTCATTTTTTTCTTGCAACAGCTGCAAGTTGCTTTTGAAATAAGAGGGGTCTCTGGTTTATTTAATTAGGCTAGGCATGATTCTTCATCATGTTTTCTTTGATCATCTCAATACATCCAAAGTGTTGGTGTGAGACAAGGAAGCTGATCTGAACAATAGACAGACCCTTCATATCGATATAAATAACTCAGATGGGTGGGGGGTGCGGGTCGATCGGTTTAGAACCCGACCTTCTGTCACCCATTTTACTCAAAGAAATGCCAGTGTCAGTGTTATTTTGGCATACATGTTGATTTTGCATGCCAGCCATTCTCAAAAGAATTACATATAAGCCTTAAAATACACTGGCAAAGTTAATTTAAAACCAGGTTTTTACTCCTAGCAGACCGTTATGCGTAATTAGGTCAATGAAAAGCAAAGTAGTTCCTAAAGAAATAACACATTCATGCTCTCATTTTCAAGATACGATCATACCAACACCAGAAACACCTTTTAAACATAGCCTTCCATTTTTGTCTGAAAGAAACAGAGTGACAAATATGCTTGATATCAAAATTTCATATGGGCATTGATCTAACTTTCAAATGGAACTACTTCTATGTTTTGGAACAAAAGGGGGGGAGGGGGGCTAAATATAAGTAGGTCAATTTTCTGGGTTGAAATCAACTGCTTCTCTGGCTCAGTGGGTCAGATGGCAGGTCCCAAAATGCTTTTAGTCTTAGTTACTGGTGGACAGGCTTGGAATCTGAGCAACTACTACCTTTTTAATTCCCCCATTTTCCCCCGTTTGTTTTTGTGTTCATTTAACCTCCCTTAGCTCTAGACATTAAACACAAATTTCAAATTCAAAACATTAATCTGAATGTGTGAAAATTTTCCTTCTGTTACACTGTTTTGGTGGTCTGATAGCCAGGTAAATGAACATGAGAAGTGGTTTGCTATAAGCTGTAAAGGGGTCAGGAACAGTAACTCTTACTGGAGAAGTGTAGTCTGCAATCAGAGTTGCAAGGGTTATTTCCCATTTCATAACACAGTATCTCTACTTGTCTACTTTGATTTATATTCATTGGCTTCTTTGTCTTACCCCAACGCATACGGCTTACCAAGCATTGGCTGGGAAGATATCCCGAACCGACATGATAATACTTCTGCTCGCGATGACATGCTTCAACCGCTTAAACGGGAAAACAATGATAGGCTCGGAAATGGATTGTGATGAAGACCCAATGATATATGGCATTTTGGTACATGCAGTTAAGCGTAAATCTGGGTTTCGCATTCACTTTCTCGCTTCGGTCGTTTGTGTGACTAATTTTGTCATTCCGAAATAGAGACAATTCAATCAGGAGAGTATACATGTATTTTCCAATGTTTTTTGTCCCACCAAGTAATCAAGAAAAACAGCATTATTAGTGCCTCTTGTTGAATTCATGTTTTCACGTCTGCGTAAGTGCCATAGATCACAGGGTCATTTTTCAAAATTATCACAGTTTCTACTCTACATTTAGTCATTGCGTGCTTTCTGACTGTAGGTCGTTGGGGCACGAAAAGACAAAATGTAAATTCGCAACATTTTGCCCGCTTTAGCCTGGTGAAGTGCAACGTAACGAGCCCTTTTTTTGGTTTTCCACTTTACCAAGCAAAATTAATTGACAACTCCTTTAAACATATGAGGCTATCTTAAAGCAACACTGAGCAATTTTTCCCCCATCCTGCACTTAAGAAAACTCATGATTTTCTTTCTTTATTATTCATGTTCTTTTTATCTAGATCTATTAATTAGTGATTTATCTGTTTTCTGCAACATCTTTCCTGTCAAAACATGCCATCAGTACAACCCCAAAGTATTTTTCTTGCTGTTTTAAACAACTTCATGTAGAGAAAAGGGCACTTAAAGTTTGCTTTGCTCATTTTTTTCTTGCAACAGCTGCAAGTTGCTTTTGAAATAAGAGGGGTCTCTGGTTTATTTAATTAGGCTAGGCATGATTCTTCATCATGTTTTCTTTGATCATCTCAATACATCCAAAGTGTTGGTGTGAGACAAGGAAGCTGATCTGAACAATAGACAGAGCCTTCATATCGATATAAATAACTCAGATGGGTGGGGGGTGCGGGTCGATCGGTTTAGAACCCGACCTTCTGTCACCCATTTTACTCAAAGAAATGCCAGTGTCAGTGTTATTTTGGCATACATGTTGATTTTGCATGCCAGCCATTCTCAAAAGAATTACATATAAGCCTTAAAATACACTGGCAAAGTTAATTTAAAACCAGGTTTTTACTCCTAGCAGACCGTTATGCGTAATTAGGTCAATGAAAAGCAAAGTAGTTCCTAAAGAAATAACACATTCATGCTCTCATTTTCAAGATACGATCATACCAACACCAGAAACACCTTTTAAACATAGCCTTCCATTTTTGTCTGAAAGAAACAGAGTGACAAATATGCTTGATATCAAAATTTCATATGGGCATTGATCTAACTTTCAAATGGAACTACTTCTATGTTTTGGAACAAAAGGGGGGGAGGGGGGCTAAATATAAGTAGGTCAATTTTCTGGGTTGAAATCAACTGCTTCTCTGGCTCAGTGGGTCAGATGGCAGGTCCCAAAATGCTTTTAGTCTTAGTTACTGGTGGACAGGCTTGGAATCTGAGCAACTACTACCTTTTTAATTCCCCCATTTTCCCCCGTTTGTTTTTGTGTTCATTTAACCTCCCTTAGCTCTAGACATTAAACACAAATTTCAAATTCAAAACATTAATCTGAATGTGTGAAAATTTTCCTTCTGTTACACTGTTTTGGTGGTCTGATAGCCAGGTAAATGAACATGAGAAGTGGTTTGCTATAAGCTGTAAAGGGGTCAGGAACAGTAACTCTTACTGGAGAAGTGTAGTCTGCAATCAGAGTTGCAAGGGTTATTTCCCATTTCATAACACAGTATCTCTACTTGTCTACTTTGATTTATATTCATTGGCTTCTTTGTCTTACCCCAACGCATACGGCTTACCAAGCATTGGCTGGGAAGATATCCCAAACCGACATGATAATACTTCTGCTCGCGATGACATGCTTCAACCGCTTAAACGGGAAAACAATGATAGGCTCGGAAATGGATTGTGATGAAGACCCAATGATATATGGCATTTTGGTACATGCAGTTAAGCGTAAATCTGGGTTTCGCATTCACTTTCTCGCTTCGGTCGTTTGTGTGACTAATTTTGTCATTCCGAAATAGAGACAATTCAATCAGGAGAGTATACATGTATTTTCCAATGTTTTTTGTCCCACCAAGTAATCAAGAAAAACAGCATTATTAGTGCCTCTTGTTGAATTCATGTTTTCACGTCTGCGTAAGTGCCATAGATCACAGGGTCATTTTTCAAAATTATCACAGTTTCTACTCAACATTTAGTCATTGCGTGCTTTCTGACTGTAGGTCGTTGGGGCACGAAAAGACAAAATGTAAATTCGCAACATTTTGCCCGCTTTAGCCTGGCAAAGTGCAACGTAACGAGCCCTTTTTTTGGTTTTCCACTTTACCAAGCAAAATTAATTGACAACTCCTTTAAACATATGAGGCTATCTTAAAGCAACACTGAGCAATTTTTCCCCCATCCTGCACTTAAGAAAACTCATGATTTTCTTTCTTTATTATTCATGTTCTTTTTATCTAGATCTATTAATTAGTGATTTATCTGTTTTCTGCAACATCTTTCCTGTCAAAACATGCCATCAGTACAACCCGAAAGTATTTTTCTTGCTGTTTTAAACAACTTCATGTAGAGAAAAGGGCACTTAAAGTTTGCTTTGCTCATTTTTTTCTTGCAACAGCTGCAAGTTGCTTTTGAAATAAGAGGGGTCTCTGGTTTATTTAATTAGGCTAGGCATGATTCTTCATCATGTTTTCTTTGATCATCTCAATACATCCAAAGTGTTGGTGTGAGACAAGGAAGCTGATCTGAACAATAGACAGACCCTTCATATCGATATAAATAACTCAGGTGGGTGGGGTGTGGTCGATCGGTTTAGAACCCGACCTTCTGTCACCCATTTTACTCAAAGAAATGCCAGTGTCAGTGTTATTTTGGCATACATGTTGATTTTGCATGCCAGCCATTCTCAAAAGAATTACATATAAGCCTTAAAATACACTGGCAAAGTTAATTTAAAACCAGGTTTTTACTCCTAGCAGACCGTTATGCGTAATTAGGTCAATGAAAAGCAAAGTAGTTCCTAAAGAAATAACACATTCATGCTCTCATTTTCAAGATACGATCATACCAACACCAGAAACACCTTTTAAACATAGCCTTCCATTTTTGTCTGAAAGAAACAGAGTGACAAATATGCTTGATATCAAAATTTCATATGGGCATTGATCTAACTTTCAAATGGAACTACTTCTATGTTTTGGAACAAAAGGGGGGGGCTAAATATAAGTAGGTCAATTTTCTGGGTTGAAATCAACTGCTTCTCTGGCTCAGTGGGTCAGATGGCAGGTCCCAAAATGCTTTTAGTCTTAGTTACTGGTGGACAGGCTTGGAATCTGAGCAACTACTACCTTTTTAATTCCCCCATTTTCCCCCGTTTGTTTTTGTGTTCATTTAACCTCCCTTAGCTCTAGACATTAAACACAAATTTCAAATTCCAAACATTAATCTGAATGTGTGAAAATTTTCCTTCTGTTACACTGTTTTGGTGGTCTGATAGCCAGGTAAATGAACATGAGAAGTGGTTTGCTATAAGCTGTAAAGGGGTCAGGAACAGTAACTCTTACTGGAGAAGTGTAGTCTGCAATCAGAGTTGCAAGGGTTATTTCCCATTTCATAACACAGTATCTCTACTTGTCTACTTTGATTTATATTCATTGGCTTCTTTGTCTTACCCCAACGCATACGGCTTACCAAGCATTGGCTGGGAAGATATCCCGAACCGACATGATAATACTTCTGCTCGCGATGACATGCTTCAACCGCTTAAACGGGAAAACAATGATAGGCTCGGAAATGGATTGTGATGAAGACCCAATGATATATGGCATTTTGGTACATGCAGTTAAGCGTAAATCTGGGTTTCGCATTCACTTTCTCGCTTCGGTCGTTTGTGTGACTAATTTTGTCATTCCGAAATAGAGACAATTCAATCAGGAGAGTATACATGTATTTTCCAATGTTTTTTTTCCCACCAAGTAATCAAGAAAAACAGCATTATTAGTGCCTCTTGTTGAATTCATGTTTTCACGTCTGCGTAAGTGCCATAGATCACAGGGTCATTTTTCAAAATTATCACAGTTTCTACTCAACATTTAGTCATTGCGTGCTTTCTGACTGTATGTCGTTGGGGCACGAAAAGACAAAATGTAAATTCGCAACATTTTGCCTGCTTTAGTCTGGCAAAGTGCAACGTAACGAGCCCTTTTTTTGGTTTTCCACTTTACCAAGCAAAATTAATTGACAACTCCTTTAAACATATGAGGCTATCTTAAAGCAACACTGAGCAATTTTTCCCCCATCCTGCACTTAAGAAAACTCATGATTTTCTTTCTTTATTATTCATGTTCTTTTTATCTAGATCTATTAATTAGTGATTTATCTGTTTTCTGCAACATCTTTCCTGTCAAAACATGCCATCAGTACAACCCCAAAGTATTTTTCTTGCTGTTTTAAACAACTTCATGTAGAGAAAAGGGCACTTAAAGTTTGCTTTGCTCATTTTTTTCTTGCAACAGCTGCAAGTTGCTTTTGAAATAAGAGGGGTCTCTGGTTTATTTAATTAGGCTAGGCATGATTCTTCATCATGTTTTCTTTGATCATCTCAATACATCCAAAGTGTTGGTGTGAGACAAGGAAGCTGATCTGAACAATAGACAGAGCCTTCATATCGATATAAATAACTCAGATGGGTGGGGGGTGCGGGTCGATCGGTTTAGAACCCGACCTTCTGTCACCCATTTTACTCAAAGAAATGCCAGTGTCAGTGTTATTTTGGCATACATGTTGATTTTGCATGCCAGCCATTCTCAAAAGAATTACATATAAGCCTTAAAATACACTGGCAAAGTTAATTTAAAACCAGGTTTTTACTCCTAGCAGACCGTTATGCGTAATTAGGTCAATGAAAAGCAAAGTAGTTCCTAAAGAAATAACACATTCATGCTCTCATTTTCAAGATACGATCATACCAACACCAGAAACACCTTTTAAACATAGCCTTCCATTTTTGTCTGAAAGAAACAGAGTGACAAATATGCTTGATATCAAAATTTCATATGGGCATTGATCTAACTTTCAAATGGAACTACTTCTATGTTTTGGAACAAAAGGGGGGGAGGGGGGCTAAATATAAGTAGGTCAATTTTCTGGGTTGAAATCAACTGCTTCTCTGGCTCAGTGGGTCAGATGGCAGGTCCCAAAATGCTTTTAGTCTTAGTTACTGGTGGACAGGCTTGGAATCTGAGCAACTACTACCTTTTTAATTCCCCCATTTTCCCCCGTTTGTTTTTGTGTTCATTTAACCTCCCTTAGCTCTAGACATTAAACACAAATTTCAAATTCCAAACATTAATCTGAATGTGTGAAAATTTTCCTTCTGTTACACTGTTTTGGTGGTCTGATAGCCAGGTAAATGAACATGAGAAGTGGTTTGCTATAAGCTGTAAAGGGGTCAGGAACAGTAACTCTTACTGGAGAAGTGTAGTCTGCAATCAGAGTTGCAAGGGTTATTTCCCATTTCATAACACAGTATCTCTACTTGTCTACTTTGATTTATATTCATTGGCTTCTTTGTCTTACCCCAACGCATACGGCTTACCAAGCCTTGGCTGGGAAGATATCCCGAACCGACATGATAATACTTCTGCTCGCGATGACATGCTTCAACCGCTTAAACGGGAAAACAATGATAGGCTCGGAAATGGATTGTGATGAAGACCCAATGATATATGGCATTTTGGTACATGCAGTTAAGCGTAAATCTGGGTTTCGCATTCACTTTCTCGCTTCGGTCGTTTGTGTGACTAATTTTGTCATTCCGAAATAGAGACAATTCAATCAGGAGAGTATACATGTATTTTCCAATGTTTTTTTTCCCACCAAGTAATCAAGAAAAACAGCATTATTAGTGCCTCTTGTTGAATTCATGTTTTCACGTCTGCGTAAGTGCCATAGATCACAGGGTCATTTTTCAAAATTATCACAGTTTCTACTCAACATTTAGTCATTGCGTGCTTTCTGACTGTATGTCGTTGGGGCACGAAAAGACAAAATGTAAATTCGCAACATTTTGCCCGCTTTAGCCTGGCAAAGAGCAATGTAACGAGCCCTTTTTTTGGTTTTCCACTTTACCAAGCAAAATTAATTGACAACTCCTTTAAACATATGAGGCTATCTTAAAGCAACACTGAGCAATTTTTCCCCCATCCTGCACTTAAGAAAACTCATGATTTTCTTTCTTTATTATTCATGTTCTTTTTATCTAGATCTATTAATTAGTGATTTATCTGTTTTCTGCAACATCTTTCCTGTCAAAACATGCCATCAGTACAACCCCAAAGTATTTTTCTTGCTGTTTTAAACAACTTCATGTAGAGAAAAGGGCACTTAAAGTTTGCTTTGCTCATATTTTCTTGCAACAGCTGCAAGTTGCTTTTGAAATAAGAGGGGTCTCTGGTTTATTTAATTAGGCTAGGCATGATTCTTCATCATGTTTTCTTTGATCATCTCAATACATCCAAAGTGTTGGTGTGAGACAAGGAAGCTGATCTGAACAATAGACAGACCCTTCATATCGATATAAATAACTCAGATGGGTGGGGGGTGCGGGTCGATCGGTTTAGAACCCGACCTTCTGTCACCCATTTTACTCAAAGAAATGCCAGTGTCAGTGTTATTTTGGCATACATGTTGATTTTGCATGCCAGCCATTCTCAAAAGAATTACATATAAGCCTTAAAATACACTGGCAAAGTTAATTTAAAACCAGGTTTTTACTCCTAGCAGACCGTTATGCGTAATTAGGTCAATGAAAAGCAAAGTAGTTCCTAAAGAAATAACACATTCATGCTCTCATTTTCAAGATACGATCATACCAACACCAGAAACACCTTTTAAACATAGCCTTCCATTTTTGTCTGAAAGAAACAGAGTGACAAATATACTTTATATCAAAATTTCATACGGGCATTGATCTAACTTTCAAATGGAACTACTTCTATGTTTTGGAACAAAAGGGGGGGAGGGGGGCTAAATATAAGTAGGTCAATTTTCTGGGTTGATATCAACTGCTTCTCTGGCTCAGTGGGTCAGATGGCAGGTCCCAAAATGCTTTTAGTCTTAGTTACTGGTGGACAGGCTTGGAATCTGAGCAACTACTACCTTTTTAATTCCCCCATTTTCCCCCGTTTGTTTTTGTGTTCATTTAACCTCCCTTAGCTCTAGACATTAAACACAAATTTCAAATTCCAAACATTAATCTGAATGTGTGAAAATTTTCCTTCTGTTACACTGTTTTGGTGGTCTGATAGCCAGGTAAATGAACATGAGAAGTGGTTTGCTATAAGCTGTAAAGGGGTCAGGAACAGTAACTCTTACTGGAGAAGTGTAGTCTGCAATCAGAGTTGCAAGGGTTATTTCCCATTTCATAACACAGTATCTCTACTTGTCTACTTTGATTTATATTCATTGGCTTCTTTGTCTTACCCCAACGCATACGGCTTACCAAGCATTGGCTGGGAAGATATCCCGAACCGACATGATAATACTTCTGCTCGCGATGACATGCTTCAACCGCTTAAACGGGAAAACAATGATAGGCTCGGAAATGGATTGTGATGAAGACCCAATGATATATGGCATTTTGGTACATGCAGTTAAGCGTAAATCTGGGTTTCGCATTCACTTTCTCGCTTCGGTCGTTTGTGTGACTAATTTTGTCATTCCGAAATAGAGACAATTCAATCAGGAGAGTATACATGTATTTTCCAATGTTTTTTGTCCCACCAAGTAATCAAGAAAAACAGCATTATTAGTGCCTCTTGTTGAATTCATGTTTTCACGTCTGCGTAAGTGCCATAGATCACAGGGTCATTTTTCAAAATTATCACAGTTTCTACTCAACATTTAATCATTGCGTGCTTTCTGACTGTATGTCGTTGGGGCACGAAAAGACAAAATGTAAATTCGCAACATTTTGCCCGCTTTAGCCTGGCAAAGTGCAACGTAACGAGCCCTTTTTTTGGTTTTCCACTTTACCAAGCAAAATTAATTGACAACTCCTTTAAACATATGAGGCTATCTTAAAGCAACACTGAGCAATTTTTCCCCCATCCTGCACTTAAGAAAACTCATGATTTTCTTTCTTTATTATTCATGTTCTTTTTATCTAGATCTATTAATTAGTGATTTATCTGTTTTCTGCAACATCTTTCCTGTCAAAACATGCCATCAGTACAACCCCAAAGTATTTTTCTTGCTGTTTTAAACAACTTCATGTAGAGAAAAGGGCACTTAAAGTTTGCTTTGCTCATTTTTTTCTTGCAACAGCTGCAAGTTGCTTTTGAAATAAGAGGGGTCTCTGGTTTATTTAATTAGGCTAGGCATGATTCTTCATCATGTTTTCTTTGATCATCTCAATACATCCAAAGTGTTGGTGTGAGACAAGGAAGCTGATCTGAACAATAGACAGACCCTTCCTATCGATATAAATAACTCAGGTGGGTGGGGGGTGCGGGTCGATCGGTTTAGAACCCGACCTTCTGTCACCCATTTTACTCAAAGAAATGCCAGTGTCAGTGTTATTTTGGCATACATGTTGATTTTGCATGCCAGCCATTCTCAAAAGAATTACATATAAGCCTTAAAATACACTGGCAAAGTTAATTTAAAACCAGGTTTTTACTCCTAGCAGACCGTTATGCGTAATTAGGTCAATGAAAAGCAAAGTAGTTCCTAAAGAAATAACACATTCATGCTCTCATTTTCAAGATACGATCATACCAACACCAGAAACACCTTTTAAACATAGCCTTCCATTTTTGTCTGAAAGAAACAGAGTGACAAATATGCTTGATATCAAAATTTCATATGGGCATTGATCTAACTTTCAAATGGAACTACTTCTATGTTTTGGAACAAAAGGGGGGGAGGGGGGCTAAATATAAGTAGGTCAATTTTCTGGGTTGAAATCAACTGCTTCTCTGGCTCAGTGGGTCAGATGGCAGGTCCCAAAATGCTTTTAGTCTTAGTTACTGGTGGACAGGCTTGGAATCTGAGCAACTACTACCTTTTTAATTCCCCCATTTTCCCCCGTTTGTTTTTGTGTTCATTTAACCTCCCTTAGCTCTAGACATTAAACACAAATTTCAAATTCAAAACATTAATCTGAATGTGTGAAAATTTTCCTTCTGTTACACTGTTTTGGTGGTCTGATAGCCAGGTAAATGAACATGAGAAGTGGTTTGCTATAAGCTGTAAAGGGGTCAGGAACAGTAACTCTTACTGGAGAAGTGTAGTCTGCAATCAGAGTTGCAAGGGTTATTTCCCATTTCATAACACAGTATCTCTACTTGTCTACTTTGATTTATATTCATTGGCTTCTTTGTCTTACCCCAACGCATACGGCTTACCAAGCATTGGCTGGGAAGATATCCCGAACCGACATGATAATACTTCTGCTCGCGATGACATGCTTCAACCGCTTAAACGGGAAAACAATGATAGGCTCGGAAATGGATTGTGATGAAGACCCAATGATATATGGCATTTTGGTACATGCAGTTAAGCGTAAATCTGGGTTTCGCATTCACTTTCTCGCTTCGGTCGTTTGTGTGACTAATTTTGTCATTCCGAAATAGAGACAATTCAATCAGGAGAGTATACATGTATTTTCCAATGTTTTTTTTCCCACCAAGTAATCAAGAAAAACAGCATTATTAGTGCCTCTTGTTGAATTCATGTTTTCACGTCTGCGTAAGTGCCATAGATCACAGGGTCATTTTTCAAAATTATCACAGTTTCTACTCAACATTTAGTCATTGCGTGCTTTCTGACTGTATGTCGTTGGGGCACGAAAAGACAAAATGTAAATTCGCAACATTTTGCCCGCTTTAGCCTGGCAAAGTGCAACGTAACGAGCCCTTTTTTTGGTTTTCCACTTTACCAAGCAAAATTAATTGACAACTCCTTTAAACATATGAGGCTATCTTAAAGCAACACTGAGCAATTTTTCCCCCATCCTGCACTTAAGAAAACTCATGATTTTCTTTCTTTATTATTCATGTTCTTTTTATCTAGATCTATTAATTAGTGATTTATCTGTTTTCTGCAACATCTTTCCTGTCAAAACATGCCATCAGTACAACCCCAAAGTATTTTTCTTGCTGTTTTAAACAACTTCATGTAGAGAAAAGGGCACTTAAAGTTTGCTTTGCTCATTTTTTTCTTGCAACAGCTGCAAGTTGCTTTTGAAATAAGAGGGGTCTCTGGTTTATTTAATTAGGCTAGGCATGATTCTTCATCATGTTTTCTTTGATCATCTCAATACATCCAAAGTGTTGGTGTGAGACAAGGAAGCTGATCTGAACAATAGACAGACCCTTCCTATCGATATAAATAACTCAGGTGGGTGGGGGGTGCGGGTCGATCGGTTTAGAACCCGACCTTCTGTCACCCATTTTACTCAAAGAAATGCCAGTGTCAGTGTTATTTTGGCATACATGTTGATTTTGCATGCCAGCCATTCTCAAAAGAATTACATATAAGCCTTAAAATACACTGGCAAAGTTAATTTAAAACCAGGTTTTTACTCCTAGCAGACCGTTATGCGTAATTAGGTCAATGAAAAGCAAAGTAGTTCCTAAAGAAATAACACATTCATGCTCTCATTTTCAAGATACGATCATACCAACAGCAGAAACACCTTTTAAACATAGCCTTCCATTTTTGTCTGAAAGAAACAGAGTGACAAATATGCTTGATATCAAAATTTCATATGGGCATTGATCTAACTTTCAAATGGAACTACTTCTATGTTTTGGAACAAAAGGGGGGGGCTAAATATAAGTAGGTCAATTTTCTGGGTTGAAATCAACTGCTTCTCTGGCTCAGTGGGTCAGATGGCAGGTCCCAAAATGCTTTTAGTCTTAGTTACTGGTGGACAGGCTTGGAATCTGAGCAACTACTACCTTTTTAATTCCCCCATTTTCCCCCGTTTGTTTTTGTGTTCATTTAACCTCCCTTAGCTCTAGACATTAAACACAAATTTCAAATTCAAAACATTAATCTGAATGTGTGAAAATTTTCCTTCTGTTACACTGTTTTGGTGGTCTGATAGCCAGGTAAATGAACATGAGAAGTGGTTTGCTATAAGCTGTAAAGGGGTCAGGAACAGTAACTCTTACTGGAGAAGTGTAGTCTGCAATCAGAGTTGCAAGGGTTATTTCCCATTTCATAACACAGTATCTCTACTTGTCTACTTTGATTTATATTCATTGGCTTCTTTGTCTTACCCCAACGCATACGGCTTACCAAGCATTGGCTGGGAAGATATCCCGAACCGACATGATAATACTTCTGCTCGCGATGACATGCTTCAACCGCTTAAACGGGAAAACAATGATAGGCTCGGAAATGGATTGTGATGAAGACCCAATGATATATGGCATTTTGGTACATGCAGTTAAGCGTAAATCTGGGTTTCGCATTCACTTTCTCGCTTCGGTCGTTTGTGTGACTAATTTTGTCATTCCGAAATAGAGACAATTCAATCAGGAGAGTATACATGTATTTTCCAGTGTTTTTTTTCCCACCAAGTAATCAAGAAAAACAGCATTATTAGTGCCTCTTGTTGAATTCATGTTTTCACGTCTGCGTAAGTGCCTTAGATCACAGGGTCATTTTTCAAAATTATCACAGTTTCTACTCTACATTTAGTCATTGCGTGCTTTCTGACTGTATGTCGTTGGGGCACGAAAAGACAAAATGTAAATTCGCAACATTTTGCCCGCTTTAGCCTGGCAAAGTGCAACGTAACGAGCCCTTTTTTTGGTTTTCCACTTTACCGAGCAAAATTAATTGACAACTCCTTTAAACATATGAGGCTATCTTAAAGCAACACTGAGCAATTTTTCCCCCATCCTGCACTTAAGAAAACTCATGATTTTCTTTCTTTATTATTCATGTTCTTTTTATCTAGATCTATTAATTAGTGATTTATCTGTTTTCTGCAACATCTTTCCTGTCAAAACATGCCATCAGTACAACCCCAAAGTATTTTTCTTGCTGTTTTAAACAACTTCATGTAGAGAAAAGGGCACTTAAAGTTTGCTTTGCTCATTTTTTTCTTGCAACAGCTGCAAGTTGCTTTTGAAATAAGAGGGGTCTCTGGTTTATTTAATTAGGCTAGGCATGATTCTTCATCATGTTTTCTTTGATCATCTCAATACATCCAAAGTGTTGGTGTGAGACAAGGAAGCTGATCTGAACAATAGACAGACCCTTCATATCGATATAAATAACTCAGGTGGGTGGGTGGTGCGGGTCGATCGGTTTAGAACCCGACCTTCTGTCACCCATTTTACTCAAAGAAATGCCAGTGTCAGTGTTATTTTGGCATACATGTTGATTTTGCATGCCAGCCATTCTCAAAAGAATTACATATAAGCCTTAAAATACACTGGCAAAGTTAATTTAAAACCAGGTTTTTACTCCTAGCAGACCGTTATGCGTAATTAGGTCAATGAAAAGCAAAGTAGTTCCTAAAGAAATAACACATTCATGCTCTCATTTTCAAGATACGATCATACCAACACCAGAAACACCTTTTAAACATAGCCTTCCATTTTTGTCTGAAAGAAACAGAGTGACAAATATGCTTGATACCAAAATTTCATATGGGCATTGATCTAACTTTCAAATGGAACTACTTCTATGTTTTGGAACAAAAGGGGGGGGGGGAGGGGGGCTAAATATAAGTAGGTCAATTTTCTGGGTTGAAATCAACTGCTTCTCTGGCTCAGTGGGTCAGATGGCAGGTCCCAAAATGCTTTTAGTCTTAGTTACTGGTGGACAGGCTTGGAATCTGAGCAACTACTACCTTTTTAATTCCCCCATTTTCCCCCGTTTGTTTTTGTGTTCATTTAACCTCCCTTAGCTCTAGACATTAAACACAAATTTCAAATTCAAAACATTAATCTGAATGTGTGAAAATTTTCCTTCTGTTACACTGTTTTGGTGGTCTGATAGCCAGGTAAATGAACATGAGAAGTGGTTTGCTATAAGCTGTAAAGGGGTCAGGAACAGTAACTCTTACTGGAGAAGTGTAGTCTGCAATCAGAGTTGCAAGGGTTATTTCCCATTTCATAACACAGTATCTCTACTTGTCTACTTTGATTTATATTCATTGGCTTCTTTGTCTTACCCCAACGCATACGGCTTACCAAGCATTGGCTGGGAAGATATCCCGAACCGACATGATAATACTTCTGCTCGCGATGACATGCTTCAACCGCTTAAACGGGAAAACAATGATAGGCTCGGAAATGGATTGTGATGAAGACCCAATGATATATGGCATTTTGGTACATGCAGTTAAGCGTAAATCTGGGTTTCGCATTCACTTTCTCGCTTTGGTCGTTTGTGTGACTAATTTTGTCATTCCGAAATAGAGACAATTCAATCAGGAGAGTATACATGTATTTTCCAATGTTTTTTTTCCCACCAAGTAATCAAGAAAAACAGCATTATTAGTGCCTCTTGTTGAATTCATGTTTTCACGTCTGCGTAAGTGCCATAGATCACAGGGTCATTTTTCAAAATTATCACAGTTTCTACTCAACATTTAGTCATTGCGTGCTTTCTGACTGTATGTCGTTGGGGCACGAAAAGACAAAATGTAAATTTGCAACATTTTGCCCGCTTTAGCCTGGCAAAGTGCAACGTAACGAGCCCTTTTTTTGGTTTTCCACTTTACCAAGCAAAATTAATTGACAACTCCTTTAAACATATGAGGCTATCTTAAAGCAACACTGAGCAATTTTTCCCCCATCCTGCACTTAAGAAAACTCATGATTTTCTTTCTTTATTATTCATGTTCTTTTTATCTAGATCTATTAATTAGTGATTTATCTGTTTTCTGCAACATCTTTCCTGTCAAAACATGCCATCAGTACAACCCGAAAGTATTTTTCTTGCTGTTTTAAACAACTTCATGTAGAGAAAAGGGCACTTAAAGTTTGCTTTGCTCATTTTTTTCTTGCAACAGCTGCAAGTTGCTTTTGAAATAAGAGGGGTCTCTGGTTTATTTAATTAGGCTAGGCATGATTCTTCATCATGTTTTCTTTGATCATCTCAATACATCCAAAGTGTTGGTGTGAGACAAGGAAGCTGATCTGAACAATAGACAGACCCTTCATATCGATATAAATAACTCAGATGGGTGGGGGGTGCGGGTCGATCGGTTTAGAACCCGACCTTCTGTCACCCATTTTACTCAAAGAAATGCCAGTGTCAGTGTTATTTTGGCATACATGTTGATTTTGCATGCCAGCCATTCTCAAAAGAATTACATATAAGCCTTAAAATACACTGGCAAAGTTAATTTAAAACCAGGCTTTTACTCCTAGCAGACCGTTATGCGTAATTAGGTCAATGAAAAGCAAAGTAGTTCCTAAAGAAATAACTCATTCATGCTCTCATTTTCAAGATACGATCATACCAACACCAGAAACACCTTTTAAACATAGCCTTCCATTTTTGTCTGAAAGAAACAGAGTGACAAATATGCTTGATATCAAAATTTCATATGGGCATTGATCTAACTTTCAAATGGAACTACTTCTATGTTTTGGAACAAAAGGGGGGGGAGGGGGGCTAAATATAAGTAGGTCAATTTTCTGGGTTGAAATCAACTGCTTCTCTGGCTCAGTGGGTCAGATGGCAGGTCCAAAAATGCTTTTAGTCTTAGTTACTGGTGGACAGGCTTGGAATCTGAGCAACTACTACCTTTTTAATTCCCCCGTTTGTTTTTGTGTTCATTTAACCTCCCTTAGCTCTAGACATTAAACACAAATTTCAAATTCAAAACATTAATCTGAATGTGTGAAAATTTTCCTTCTGTTACACTGTTTTGGTGGTCTGATAGCCAGGTAAATGAACATGAGAAGTGGTTTGCTATAAGCTGTAAAGGGGTCAGGAACAGTAACTCTTACTGGAGAAGTGTAGTCTGCAATCAGAGTTGCAAGGGTTATTTCCCATCTCATAACACAGTATCTCTACTTGTCTACTTTGATTTATATTCATTGGCTTCTTTGTCTTACCCCAACGCATACGGCTTACCAAGCATTGGCTGGGAAGATATCCCGAACTGACATGATAATACTTCTGCTCGCGATGACATGCTTCAACCGCTTAAACGGGAAAACAATGATAGGCTCGGAAATGGATTGTGATGAAGACCCAATGATATATGGCATTTTGGTACATGCAGTTAAGCGTAAATCTGGGTTTCGCATTCACTTTCTCGCTTCGGTCGTTTGTGTGACTAATTTTGTCATTCCGAAATAGAGACAATTCAATCAGGAGAGTATACATGTATTTTCCAGTGTTTTTTTTCCCACCAAGTAATCAAGAAAAACAGCATTATTAGTGCCTCTTGTTGAATTCATGTTTTCACGTCTGCGTAAGTGCCATAGATCACAGGGTCATTTTTCAAAATTATCACAGTTTCTACTCTACATTTAGTCATTGCGTGCTTTCTGACTGTATGTCGTTGGGGCACGAAAAGACAAAATGTAAATTCGCAACATTTTGCCCGCTTTAGCCTGGCAAAGTGCAACGTAACGAGCCCTTTTTTTGGTTTTCCACTTTACCAAGCAAAATTAATTGACAACTCCTTTAAACATATGAGGCTATCTTAAAGCAACACTGAGCAATTTTTCCCCCATCCTGCACTTAAGAAAACTCATGATTTTCTTTCTTTATTATTCATGTTCTTTTTATCTAGATCTATTAATTAGTGATTTATCTGTTTTCTGCAACATCTTTCCTGTCAAAACATGCCATCAGTACAACCCGAAAGTATTTTTCTTGCTGTTTTAAACAACTTCATGTAGAGAAAAGGGCACTTAAAGTTTGCTTTGCTCATTTTTTTCTTGCAACAGCTGCAAGTTGCTTTTGAAATAAGTGGGGTCTCTGGTTTATTTAATTAGGCTAGGCATGATTCTTCATCATGTTTTCTTTGATCATCTCAATACATCCAAAGTGTTGGTGTGAGACAAGGAAGCTGATCTGAACAATAGACAGACCCTTCATATCGATATAAATAACTCAGGTGGGTGGGGGGTGCGGGTCGATCGGTTTAGAACCCGACCTTCTGTCACCCATTTTACTCAAAGAAATGCCAGTGTCAGTGTTATTTTGGCATACATGTTGATTTTGCATGCCAGCCATTCTCAAAAGAATTACATATAAGCCTTAAAATACACTGGCAAAGTTAATTTAAAACCAGGTTTTTACTCCTAGCAGACCGTTATGCGTAATTAGGTCAATGAAAAGCAAAGTAGTTCCTAAAGAAATAACACATTCATGCTCTCATTTTCAAGATACGATCATACCAACACCAGAAACACCTTTTAAACATAGCCTTCCATTTTTGTCTGAAAGAAACAGAGTGACAAATATGCTTGATATCAAAATTTCATATGGGCATTGATCTAACTTTCAAATGGAACTACTTCTATGTTTTGGAACAAAAGGGGGGGGAGGGGGGCTAAATATAAGTAGGTCAATTTTCTGGGTTGAAATCAACTGCTTCTCTGGCTCAGTGGGTCAGATGGCAGGTCCCAAAATGCTTTTAGTCTTAGTTACTGGTGGACAGGCTTGGAATCTGAGCAACTACTACCTTTTTAATTCCCCCGTTTGTTTTTGTGTTCATTTAACCTCCCTTAGCTCTAGACATTAAACACAAATTTCAAATTCAAAACATTAATCTGAATGTGTGAAAATTTTCCTTCTGTTACACTGTTTTGGTGGTCTGATAGCCAGGTAAATGAACATGAGAAGTGGTTTGCTATAAGCTGTAAAGGGGTCAGGAACAGTAACTCTTACTGGAGAAGTGTAGTCTGCAATCAGAGTTGCAAGGGTTATTTCCCATCTCATAACACCGTATCTCTACTTGTCTACTTTGATTTATATTCATTGGCTTCTTTGTCTTACCCCAACGCATACGGCTTACCAAGCATTGGCTGGGAAGATATCCTGAACTGACATGATAATACTTCTGCTCGCGATGACATGCTTCAACCGCTTAAACCGGAAAACAATGATAGGCTCGGAAATGGATTGTGATGAAGACCCAATGATATATGGCATTTTGGTACATGCAGTTAAGCGTAAATCTGGGTTTCGCATTCACTTTCTCGCTTCGGTCGTTTGTGTGACTAATTTTGTCATTCCGAAATATTACAATTCAATCAGGAGAGTATACATGTATTTTCCAGTGTTTTTTTTCCCACCAAGTAATCAAGAAAAACAGCATTATTAGTGCCTCTTGTTGAATTCATGTTTTCACGTCTGCGTAAGTGCCATAGATCACAGGGTCATTTTTCAAAATTATCACAGTTTCTACTCTACATTTAGTCATTGCGTGCTTTCTGACTGTATGTCGTTGGGGCACGAAAAGACAAAATGTAAATTCGCAACATTTTGCCCTCTTTAGCCTGGCAAAGTGCAACGTAACGAGCCCTTTTTTTGGTTTTCCACTTTACCAAGCAAAATTAATTGACAACTCCTTTAAACATATGAGGCTATCTTAAAGCAACACTGAGCAATTTTTCCCCCATCCTGCACTTAAGAAAACTCATGATTTTCTTTCTTTATTATTCATGTTCTTTTTATCTAGATCTATTAATTAGTGATTTATCTGTTTTCTGCAACATCTTTCCTGTCAAAACATGCCATCAGTACAACCCGAAAGTATTTTTCTTGCTGTTTTAAACAACTTCATGTAGAGAAAAGGGCACTTAAAGTTTGCTTTGCTCATTTTTTTCTTGCAACAGCTGCAAGTTGCTTTTGAAATAAGTGGGGTCTCTGGTTTATTTAATTAGGCTAGGCATGATTCTTCATCATGTTTTCTTTGATCATCTCAATACATCCAAAGTGTTGGTGTGAGACAAGGAAGCTGATCTGAACAATAGACAGACCCTTCATATCGATATAAATAACTCAGGTGGGTGGGGGGTGCGGGTCGATCGGTTTAGAACCCGACCTTCTGTCACCCATTTTACTCAAAGAAATGCCAGTGTCAGTGTTATTTTGGCATACATGTTGATTTTGCATGCCAGCCATTCTCAAAAGAATTACATAAAAGCCTTAAAATACACTGGCAAAGTTAATTTAAAACCAGGTTTTTACTCCTAGCAGACCGTTATGCGTAATTAGGTCAATGAAAAGCAAAGTAGTTTCTAAAGAAATAACACATTCATGCTCTCATTTTCAAGATACGATCATACCAACACCAGAAACACCTTTTAAACATAGCCTTCCATTTTTGTCTGAAAGAAACAGAGTGACAAATATGCTTGATATCAAAATTTCATATGGGCATTGATCTAACTTTCAAATGGAACTACTTCTATGTTTTGGAACAAAAGGGGGGGGAGGGGGGCTAAATATAAGTAGGTCAATTTTCTGGGTTGAAATCAACTGCTTCTCTGGCTCAGTGGGTCAGATGGCAGGTCCCAAAATGCTTTTAGTCTTAGTTACTGGTGGACAGGCTTGGAATCTGAGCAACTACTACCTTTTTAATTCCCCCATTTTCCCCCGTTTGTTTTTGTGTTCATTTAACCTCCCTTAGCTCTAGACATTAAACACAAATTTCAAATTCAAAACATTAATCTGAATGTGTGAAAATTTTCCTTCTGTTACACTGTTTTGGTGGTCTGATAGCCAGGTAAATGAACATGAGAAGTGGTTTGCTATAAGCTGTAAAGGGGTCAGGAACAGTAACTCTTACTGGAGAAGTGTAGTCTGCAATCAGAGTTGCAAGGGTTATTTCCCATTTCATAACACAGTATCTCTACTTGTCTACTTTGATTTATATTCATTGGCTTCTTTGTCTTACCCCAACGCATACGGCTTACCAAGCATTGGCTGGGAAGATATCCCGAACCGACATGATAATACTTCTGCTCGCGATGACATGCTTCAACCGCTTAAACGGGAAAACAATGATAGGCTCGGAAATGGATTGTGATGAAGACCCAATGATATATGGCATTTTGGTACATGCAGTTAAGCGTAAATCTGGGTTTCGCATTCACTTTCTCGCTTCGGTCGTTTGTGTGACTAATTTTGTCATTCCGAAATATTACAATTCAATCAGGAGAGTATACATGTATTTTCCAGTGTTTTTTTTCCCACCAAGTAATCAAGAAAAACAGCATTATTAGTGCCTCTTGTTGAATTCATGTTTTCACGTCTGCGTAAGTGCCATAGATCACAGGGTCATTTTTCAAAATTATCACAGTTTCTACTCTACATTTAGTCATTGCGTGCTTTCTGACTGTATGTCGTTGGGGCACGAAAAGACAAAATGTAAATTCGCAACATTTTGCCCTCTTTAGCCTGGCAAAGTGCAACGTAACGAGCCCTTTTTTTGGTTTTCCACTTTACCAAGCAAAATTAATTGACAACTCCTTTAAACATATGAGGCTATCTTAAAGCAACACTGAGCAATTTTTCCCCCATCCTGCACTTAAGAAAACTCATGATTTTCTTTCTTTATTATTCATGTTCTTTTTATCTAGATCTATTAATTAGTGATTTATCTGTTTTCTGCAACATCTTTCCTGTCAAAACATGCCATCAGTACAACCCGAAAGTATTTTTCTTGCTGTTTTAAACAACTTCATGTAGAGAAAAGGGCACTTAAAGTTTGCTTTGCTCATTTTTTTCTTGCAACAGCTGCAAGTTGCTTTTGAAATAAGTGGGGTCTCTGGTTTATTTAATTAGGCTAGGCATGATTCTTCATCATGTTTTCTTTGATCATCTCAATACATCCAAAGTGTTGGTGTGAGACAAGGAAGCTGATCTGAACAATAGACAGACCCTTCATATCGATATAAATAACTCAGGTGGGTGGGGGGTGCGGGTCGATCGGTTTAGAACCCGACCTTCTGTCACCCATTTTACTCAAAGAAATGCCAGTGTCAGTGTTATTTTGGCATACATGTTGATTTTGCATGCCAGCCATTCTCAAAAGAATTACATAAAAGCCTTAAAATACACTGGCAAAGTTAATTTAAAACCAGGTTTTTACTCCTAGCAGACCGTTATGCGTAATTAGGTCAATGAAAAGCAAAGTAGTTTCTAAAGAAATAACACATTCATGCTCTCATTTTCAAGATACGATCATACCAACACCAGAAACACCTTTTAAACATAGCCTTCCATTTTTGTCTGAAAGAAACAGAGTGACAAATATGCTTGATATCAAAATTTCATATGGGCATTGATCTAACTTTCAAATGGAACTACTTCTATGTTTTGGAACAAAAGGGGGGGGAGGGGGGCTAAATATAAGTAGGTCAATTTTCTGGGTTGAAATCAACTGCTTCTCTGGCTCAGTGGGTCAGATGGCAGGTCCCAAAATGCTTTTAGTCTTAGTTACTGGTGGACAGGCTTGGAATCTGAGCAACTACTACCTTTTTAATTCCCCCATTTTCCCCCGTTTGTTTTTGTGTTCATTTAACCTCCCTTAGCTCTAGACATTAAACACAAATTTCAAATTCAAAACATTAATCTGAATGTGTGAAAATTTTCCTTCTGTTACACTGTTTTGGTGGTCTGATAGCCAGGTAAATGAACATGAGAAGTGGTTTGCTATAAGCTGTAAAGGGGTCAGGAACAGTAACTCTTACTGGAGAAGTGTAGTCTGCAATCAGAGTTGCAAGGGTTATTTCCCATCTCATAACACAGTATCTCTACTTGTCTACTTTGATTTATATTCATTGGCTTCTTTGTCTTACCCCAACGCATACGGCTTACCAAGCATTGGCTGGGAAGATATCCCGAACCGACATGATAATACTTCTGCTCGCGATGACATGCTTCAACCGCTTAAACGGGAAAACAATGATAGGCTCGGAAATGGATTGTGATGAAGACCCAATGATATATGGCATTTTGGTACATGCAGTTAAGCGTAAATCTGGGTTTCGCATTCACTTTCTCGCTTCGGTCGTTTGTGTGACTAATTTTGTCATTCCGAAATAGAGACAATTCAATCAGGAGAGTATACATGTATTTTCCAGTGGTTTTTTTCCCACCAAGTAATCAAGAAAAACAGCATTATTAGTGCCTCTTGTTGAATTCATGTTTTCACGTCTGCGTAAGTGCCATAGATCACAGGGTCATTTTTCAAAATTATCACAGTTTCTACTCTACATTTAGTCATTGCGTGCTTTCTGACTGTATGTCGTTGGGGCACGAAAAGACAAAATGTAAATTCGCAACATTTTGCCCGCTTTAGCCAGGCAAAGTGCAACGTAACGAGCCCTTTTTTTGGTTTTCCACTTTACCAAGCAAAATTAATTGACAACTCCTTTAAACATATGAGGCTATCTTAAAGCAACACTGAGCAATTTTTCCCCCATCCTGCACTTAAGAAAACTCATGATTTTCTTTCTTTATTATTCATGTTCTTTTTATCTAGATCTATTAATTAGTGATTTATCTGTTTTCTGCAACATCTTTCCTATCAAAACATGCCATCAGTACAACCCCAAAGTATTTTTCTTACTGTTTTAAACAACTTCATGTAGAGAAAAGGGCACTTAAAGTTTGCTTTGCTCATTTTTTTCTTGCAACAGCTGCAAGTTGCTTTTGAAATAAGTGGGGTCTCTGGTTTATTTAATTAGGCTAGGCATGATTCTTCATCATGTTTTCTTTGATCATCTCAATACATCCAAAGTGTTGGTGTGAGACAAGGAAGCTGATCTGAACAATAGACAGACCCTTCATATCGATATAAATAACTCGGGGGGGTGGGGGGTGCGGGTCGATCGGTTTAGAACCCGACCTTCTGTCACCCATTTTACTCAAAGAAATGCCAGTGTCAGTGTTATTTTGGCATACATGTTGATTTTGCATGCCAGCCATTCTCAAAAGAATTACATATAAGCCTTAAAATACACTGGCAAAGTTAATTTAAAACCAGATTTTTACTCCTAGCAGACCGTTATGCGTAATTAGGTCAATGAAAAGCAAAGTAGTTCCTAAAGAAATAACACATTCATGCTCTCATTTTCAAGATACGATCATACCAACACCAGAAACACCTTTTAAACATAGCCTTCCATTTTTGTCTGAAAGAAACAGAGTGACAAATATGCTTGATATCAAAATTTCATATGGGCATTGATCTAACTTTCAAATGGAACTACTTCTATGTTTTGGAACAAAAGGTGGGGGAGGGGGGCTAAATATAAGTAGGTCAATTTTCTGGGTTGAAATCAACTGCTTCTCTGGCTCAGTGGGTCAGATGGCAGGTCCCAAAATGCTTTTAGTCTTAGTTACTGGTGGACAGGCTTGGAATCTGAGCAACTACTACCTTTTTAATTCCCCCGTTTGTTTTTGTGTTCATTTAACCTCCCTTAGCTCTAGACATTAAACACAAATTTCAAATTCAAAACATTAATCTGAATGTGTGAAAATTTTCCTTCTGTTACACTGTTTTGGTGGTCTGATAGCCAGGTAAATGAACATGAGAAGTGGTTTGCTATAAGCTGTAAAGGGGTCAGGAACAGTAACTCTTACTGGAGAAGTGTAGTCTGCAATCAGAGTTGCAAGGGTTATTTCCCATCTCATAACACAGTATCTCTACTTGTCTACTTTGATTTATATTCATTGGCTTCTTTGTCTTACCCCAACGCATACGGCTTACCAAGCATTGGCTGGGAAGATATCCCGAACTGACATGATAATACTTCTGCTCGCGATGACATGCTTCAACCGCTTAAACGGGAAAACAATGATAGGCTCGGAAATGGATTGTGATGAAGACCCAATGATATATGGCATTTTGGTACATGCAGTTAAGCGTAAATCTGGGTTTCGCATTCACTTTCTCGCTTCGGTCGTTTGTGTGACTAATTTTGTCATTCCGAAATAGAGACAATTCAATCAGGAGAGTATACATGTATTTTCCAGTGTTTTTTTTCCCACCAAGTAATCAAGAAAAACAGCATTATTAGTGCCTCTTGTTGAATTCATGTTTTCACATCTGTGTAAGTGCCATAGATCACAGGGTCATTTTTCAAAATTATCACAGTTTCTACTCTACATTTAGTCATTGCGTGCTTTCTGACTGTATGTCGTTAGGGCACGAAAAGACAAAATGTAAATTCGCAACATTTTGCCCGCTTTAGCCTGGCAAAGTGCAACGTAACGAGCCCTTTTTTTGGTTTTCCACTTTACCAAGCAAAATTAATTGACAACTCCTTTAAACATATGAGGCTATCTTAAAGCAACACTGAGCAATTTTTCCCCCATCCTGCACTTAAGAAAACTCATGATTTTCTTTCTTTATTATTCATGTTCTTTTTATCTAGATCTATTAATTAGTGATTTATCTGTTTTCTGCAACATCTTTCCTGTCAAAACATGCCATCAGTACAACCCGAAAGTATTTTTCTTGCTGTTTTAAACAACTTCATGTAGAGAAAAGGGCACTTAAAGTTTGCTTTGCTCATTTTTTTCTTGCAACAGTTGCAAGTTGCTTTTGAAATAAGTGGGGTCTCTGGTTTATTTAATTAGGCTAGGCATGATTCTTCATCATGTTTTCTTTGATCATCTCAATACATCCAAAGTGTTGGTGTGAGACAAGGAAGCTGATCTGAACAATAGACAGACCCTTCATATCGACATAAATAACTCAGGTGGGTGGGGGGTGCGGGTCGATCGGTTTAGAACCCGACCTTCTGTCACCCATTTTACTCAAAGAAATGCCAGTGTCAGTGTTATTTTGGCATACATGTTGATTTTGCATGCCAGCCATTCTCAAAAGAATTACATATAAGCCTTAAAATACACTGGCAAAGTTAATTTAAAACCAGGTTTTTACTCCTAGCAGACCGTTATGCGTAATTAGGTCAATGAAAAGCAAAGTAGTTCCTAAAGAAATAACACATTCATGCTCTCATTTTCAAGATACGATCATACCAACACCAGAAACACCTTTTAAACATAGCCTTCCATTTTTGTCTGAAAGAAACAGAGTGACAAATATGCTTGATATCAAAATTTCATATGGGCATTGATCTAACTTTCAAATGGAACTACTTCTATGTTTTTGATCAAAAGGTGGGGGAGGGGGGCTAAATATAAGTAGGTCAATTTTCTGGGTTGAAATCAACTGCTTCTCTGGCTCAGTGGGTCAGATGGCAGGTCCCAAAATGCTTTTAGTCTTAGTTACTGGTGGACAGGCTTGGAATCTGAGCAACTACTACCTTTTTAATTCCCCCGTTTGTTTTTGTGTTCATTTAACCTCCCTTAGCTCTAGACATTAAACACAAATTTCAAATTCAAAACATTAATCTGAATGTGTGAAAATTTTCCTTCTGTTACACTGTTTTGGTGGTCTGATAGCCAGGTAAATGAACATGAGAAGTGGTTTGCTATAAGCTGTAAAGGGGTCAGGAACAGTAACTCTTACTGGAGAAGTGTAGTCTGCAATCAGAGTTGCAAGGGTTATTTCCCATCTCATAACACAGTATCTCTACTTGTCTACTTTGATTTATATTCATTGGCTTCTTTGTCTTACCCCAACACATACGGCTTACCAAGCATTGGCTGGGAAGATATCCCGAACCGACATGATAAAACTTCTGCTCGTGATGACATGCTTCAACCGCTTAAACGGGAAAACAATGATAGGCTCGGAAATGGATTGTGATGAAGACCCAATGATATATGGCATTTTGGTACATGCAGTTAAGCGTAAATCTGGGTTTCGCATTCACTTTCTCGCTTCGGTCGTTTGTGTGACTAATTTTGTCATTCCGAAATAGAGACAATTCAATCAGGAGAGTATACATGTATTTTCCAGTGTTTTTTTTCCCACCAAGTAATCAAGAAAAACAGCATTATTAGTGCCTCTTGTTGAATTCATGTTTTCACGTCTGCGTAAGTGCCATAGATCACAGGGTCATTTTTCAAAATTATCACAGTTTCTACTCTACATTTAGTCATTGCGTGCTTTCTGACTGTATGTCGTTAGGGCACGAAAAGACAAAATGTAAATTCGCAACATTTTGCCCGCTTTAGCCTGGCAAAGTGCAACGTAACGAGCCCTTTTTTTGGTTTTCCACTTTACCAAGCAAAATTAATTGACAACTCCTTTAAACATATGAGGCTATCTTAAAGCAACACTGAGCAATTTTTCCCTCATCCTGCACTTAAGAAAACTCATGATTTTCTTTCTTTATTATTCATGTTCTTTTTATCTAGATCTATTAATTAGTGATTTATCTGTTTTCTGCAACATCTTTCCTGTCAAAACATGCCATCAGTACAACCCGAAAGTATTTTTCTTGCTGTTGTAAACAACTTCATGTAGAGAAAAGGGCACTTAAAGTTTGCTTTGCTCATTTTTTTCTTGCAACAGCTGCAAGTTGCTTTTGAAATAAGTGGGGTCTCTGGTTTATTTAATTAGGCTAGGCATGATTCTTCATCATGTTTTCTTTGATCATCTCAATACATCCAAAGTGTTGGTGTGAGACAAGGAAGCTGATCTGAACAATAGACAGACCCTTCATATCGATATAAATAACTCAGGTGGGTGGGGGGTGCGGGTCGATCGGTTTAGAACCCGACCTTCTGTCACCCATTTTACTCAAAGAAATGCCAGTGTCAGTGTTATTTTGGCATACATGTTGATTTTGCATGCCAGCCATTCTCAAAAGAATTACATATAAGCCTTAAAATACACTGGCAAAGTTAATTTAAAACCAGGTTTTTACTCCTAGCAGACCGTTATGCGTAATTAGGTCAATGAAAAGCAAAGTAGTTCCTAAAGAAATAACACATTCATGCTCTCATTTTCAAGATACGATCATACCAACACCAGAAACACCTTTTAAACATAGCCTTCCATTTTTGTCTGAAAGAAACAGAGTGACAAATATGCTTGATATCAAAATTTCATATGGGCATTGATGTAACTTTCAAATGGAACTACTTCTATGTTTTGGATCAAAAGGTGGGGGAGGGGGGCTAAATATAAGTAGGTCAATTTTCTGGGTTGAAATCAACTGCTTCTCTGGCTCAGTGGGTCAGATGGCAGGTCCCAAAATGCTTTTAGTCTTAGTTACTGGTGGACAGGCTTGGAATCTGAGCAACTACTACCTTTTTAATTCCCCCGTTTGTTTTTGTGTTCATTTAACCTCCCTTAGCTCTAGACATTAAACACAAATTTCAAATTCAAAACATTAATCTGAATGTGTGAAAATTTTCCTTCTGTTACACTGTTTTGGTGGTCTGATAGCCAGGTAAATGAACATGAGAAGTGGTTTGCTATAAGCTGTAAAGGGGTCAGGAACAGTAACTCTTACTGGAGAAGTGTAGTCTGCAATCAGAGTTGCAAGGGTTATTTCCCATCTCATAACAAAGTATCTCTACTTGTCTACTTTGATTTATATTCATTGGCTTCTTTGTCTTACCCCAACGCATACGGCTTACCAAGCATTGGCTGGGAAGATATCCCGAACCGACATGATAATACTTCTGCTCGCGATGACATGCTTCAACCGCTTAAACGGGAAAACAATGATAGGCTCGGAAATGGATTGTGATGAAGACCCAATGATATATGGCATTTTGGTACATGCAGTTAAGCGTAAATCTGGGTTTCGCATTCACTTTCTCGCTTCGGTCGTTTGTGTGACTAATTTTGTCATTCCGAAAAAGAGACAATTCAATCAGGAGAGTATACATGTATTTTCCAGTGTTTTTTTTCCCACCAAGTAATCAAGAAAAACAGCATTATTAGTGCCTCTTGTTGAATTCATGTTTTCACATCTGTGTAAGTGCCATAGATCACAGGGTCATTTTTCAAAATTATCACAGTTTCTACTCTACATTTAGTCATTGCGTGCTTTCTGACTGTATGTCGTTAGGGCACGAAAAGACAAAATGTAAATTCGCAACATTTTGCCCGCTTTAGCCTGGCAAAGTGCAACGTAACGAGCCCTTTTTTTGGTTTTCCACTTTACCAAGCAAAATTAATTGACAACTCCTTTAAACATATGAGGCTATCTTAAAGCAACACTGAGCAATTTTTCCCCCATCCTGCACTTAAGAAAACTCATGATTTTCTTTCTTTATTATTCATGTTCTTTTTATCTAGATCTATTAATTAGTGATTTATCTGTTTTCTGCAACATCTTTCCTGTCAAAACATGCCATCAGTACAACCCGAAAGTATTTTTCTTGCTGTTTTAAACAACTTCATGTAGAGAAAAGGGCACTTAAAGTTTGCTTTGCTCATTTTTTTCTTGCAACAGCTGCAAGTTGCTTTTGAAATAAGTGGGGTCTCTGGTTTATTTAATTAGGCTAGGCATGATTCTTCATCATGTTTTCTTTGATCATCTCAATACATCCAAAGTGTTGGTGTGAGACAAGGAAGCTGATCTGAACAATAGACAGACCCTTCATATCGATATAAATAACTCAGGTGGGTGGGGGGTGCGGGTCGATCGGTTTAGAACCCGACCTTCTGTCACCCATTTTACTCAAAGAAATGCCAGTGTCAGTGTTATTTTGGCATACATGTTGATTTTGCATGCCAGCCATTCTCAAAAGAATTACATATAAGCCTTAAAATACACTGGCAAAGTTAATTTAAAACCAGGTTTTTACTCCTAGCAGACCGTTATGCGTAATTAGGTCAATGAAAAGCAAAGTAGTTCCTAAAGAAATAACACATTCATGCTCTCATTTTCAAGATACGATCATACCAACACCAGAAACACCTTTTAAACATAGCCTTCCAATTTTGTCTGAAAGAAACAGAGTGACAAATATGCTTGATATCAAAATTTCATATGGGCATTGATCTAACTTTCAAATGGAACTACTTCTATGTTTTGGAACAAAAGGGGGGGGGGGAGGGGGGCTAAATATAAGTAGGTCAATTTTCTGGGTTGAAATCAACTGCTTCTCTGGCTCAGTGGGTCAGATGGCAGGTCCCAAAATGCTTTTAGTCTTAGTTACTGGTGGACAGGCTTGGAATCTGAGCAACTACTACCCTTTTAATTCCCCCGTTTGTTTTTGTGTTCATTTAACCTCCCTTAGCTCTAGACATTAAACACAAATTTCAAATTCAAAACATTAATCTGAATGTGTGAAAATTTTCCTTCTGTTACACTGTTTTGGTGGTCTGATAGCCAGGTAAATGAACATGAGAAGTGGTTTGCTATAAGCTGTAAAGGGGTCAGGAACAGTAACTCTTACTGGAGAAGTGTAGTCTGCAATCAGAGTTGCAAGGGTTATTTCCCATCTCATAACACAGTATCTCTACTTGTCTACTTTGATTTATATTCATTGGCTTCTTTGTCTTACCCCAACGCATACGGCTTACCAAGCATTGGCTGGGAAGATATCCCGAACCGACATGATAATACTTCTGCTCGCGATGACATGCTTCAACCGCTTAAACGGGAAAACAATGATAGGCTCGGAAATGGATTGTGATGAAGACCCAATGATATATGGCATTTTGGTACATGCAGTTAAGCGTAAATCTGGGTTTCACATTCACTTTCTCGCTTCGGTCGTTTGTGTGACTAATTTTGTCATTCCGAAATAGAGACAATTCAATCAGGAGAGTATACATGTATTTTCCAGTGTTTTTTTTCCCACCAAGTAATCAAGAAAAACAGCATTATTAGTGCCTCTTGTTGAATTCATGTTTTCACGTCTGCGTAAGTGCCATAGATCACAGGGTCATTTTTCAAAATTATCACAGTTTCTACTCTACATTTAGTCATTGCGTGCTTTCTGACTGTATGTCGTTGGGGCACGAAAAGACAAAATGTAAATTCGCAACATTTTGCCCGCTTTAGCCTGGCAAAGTGCAACGTAACGAGCCCTTTTTTTGGTTTTCCACTTTACCGAGCAAAATTAATTGACAACTCCTTTAAACATATCAGGCTATCTTAAAGCAACACTGAGCAATTTTTCCCCCATCCTGCACTTAAGAAAACTCATGATTTTCTTTCTTTATTATTCATGTTCTTTTTATCTAGATCTATTAATTAGTGATTTATCTGTTTTCTGCAACATCTTTCCTGTCAAAACATGCCATCAGTAAAACCCCAAAGTATTTTTCTTGCTGTTTTAAACAACTTCATGTAGAGAAAAGGGCACTTAAAGTTTGCTTTGCTCATTTTTTTCTTGCAACAGCTGCAAGTTGCTTTTGAAATAAGCATTATTAGTGCCTCTAGTTGAATTCATGTTTTCACGTCTGCGCAAGTGCCATAGATCACAGGGTCATTTTTCAAAATTATCACAGTTTCTACTCTACATTTAGTCATTGCGTGCTTTCTGACTGTATGTCGTTGGGGCACGAAAAGACAAAATGTAAATTCGCAACATTTTGCCCGCTTTAGCCTGGCAAAGTGCAACGTAACGAGCCCTTTTTTTGGTTTTCCACTTTACCAAGCAAAATTAATTGACAACTCCTTTAAACATATGAGGCTATCTTAAAGCAACACTGAGCAATTTTTCCCCCATCCTGCACTTAAGAAAACTCATGATTTTCTTTCTTTATTATTCATGTTCTTTTTATCTAGATCTATTAATTAGTGATTTATCTGTTTTCTGCAACATCTTTCCTGTCAAAACATGCCATCAGTACAACCCCAAAGTATTTTTCTTGCTGTTTTAAACAACTTCATGTAGAGAAAAGGGCACTTAAAGTTTGCTTTGCTCATTTTTTTCTTGCAACAGCTGCAAGTTGCTTTTGAAATAAGTGGGGTCTCTGGTTTATTTAATTAGGCTAGGCATGATTCTTCATCATGTTTTCTTTGATCATCTCAATACATCCAAAGTGTTGGTGTGAGACAAGGAAGCTGATCTGAACAATAGACAGACCCTTCATATCGATATAAATAACTCAGGTGGGTGGGGGGTGCGGGTCGATCGGATTAGAACCCGACCTTCTGTCACCCATTTTACTCAAAGAAATGCCAGTGTCAGTGTTATTTTGGCATACATGTTGATTTTGCATGCCAGCCATTCTCAAAAGAATTACATATAAGCCTTAAAATACACTGGCAAAGTTAATTTAAAACCAGGTTTTTACTCCTAGCAGACCGTTATGCGTAATTAGGTCAATGAAAAGCAAAGTAGTTCCTAAAGAAATAACACATTCATGCTCTCATTTTCAAGATACGATCATACCAACACCAGAAACACCTTTTAAACATAGCCTTCCATTTTTGTCTGAAAGAAACAGAGTGACAAATATGCTTGATATCAAAATTTCATATGGGCATTGATCTAACTTTCAAATGGAACTACTTTTATGTTTTGGAACAAAAGGGGGGGGGAGGGGGGCTAAATATAAGTAGGTCAATTTTCTGGGTTGAAATCAACTGCTTCTCTGGCTCAGTGGGTCAGATGGCAGGTCCCAAAATGCTTTTAGTCTTAGTTACTGGTGGACAGGCTTGGAATCTGAGCAACTACTACCTTTTTAATTCCCCCGTTTGTTTTTGTGTTCATTTAACCTCCCTTAGCTCTAGACATTAAACACAAATTTCAAATTCAAAACATTAATCTGAATGTGTGAAAATTTTCCTTCTGTTACACTGTTTTGGTGGTCTGATAGCCAGGTAAATGAACATGAGAAGTGGTTTGCTATAAGCTGTAAAGGGGTCAGGAACAGTAACTCTTACTGGAGAAGTGTAGTCTGCAATCAGAGTTGCAAGGGTTATTTCCCATCTCATAACACAGTATCTCTACTTGTCTACTTTGATTTATATTCATTGGCTTCTTTGTCTTACCCCAACGCATACGGCTTACCAAGCATTGGCTGGGAAGATATCCCGAACCGACATGATAATACTTCTGCTCGCGATGACATGCTTCAACCGCTTAAACGGGAAAACAATGATAGGCTCGGAAATGGATTGTGATGAAGACCCAATGATATATGGCATTTTGGTACATGCAGTTAAGCGTAAATCTGGGTTTCGCATTCACTTTCTCGCTTCGGTCGTTTGTGTGACTAATTTTGTCATTCCGAAATAGAGACAATTCAATCAGGAGAGTATACATGTATTTTCCAGTGTTTTTTTTCCCACCAAGTAATCAAGAAAAACAGCATTATTAGTGCCTCTTGTTGAATTCATGTTTTCACGTCTGCGCAATTGCCATAGATCACAGGGTCATTTTTCAAAATTATCACAGTTTCTACTCTACATTTAGTCATTGCGTGCTTTCTGACTGTATGTCGTTAGGGCACGAAAAGACAAAATGTAAATTCGCAACATTTTGCCCGCTTTAGCCTGGCAAAGTGCAACGTAACGAGCCCTGTTTTTGGTTTTCCACTTTACCAAGCAAAATTAATTGACAACTCCTTTAAACATATCAGGCTATCTTAAAGCAACACTGAGCAATTTTTCCCCCATCCTGCACTTAAGAAAACTCATGATTTTCTTTCTTTATTATTCATGTTCTTTTTATCTAGATCTATTAATTAGTGATTTATCTGTTTTCTGCAACATCTTTCCTGTCAAAACATGCCATCAGTACAACCCCAAAGTATTTTTCTTGCTGTTTTAAACAACTTCATGTAGAGAAAAGGGCACTTAAAGTTTGCTTTGCTCATTTTTTTCTTGCAACAGCTGCAAGTTGCTTTTGAAATAAGTGGGGTCTCTGGTTTATTTAATTAGGCTAGGCATGATTCTTCATCATGTTTTCTTTGATCATCTCAATACATCCAAAGTGTTGGTGTGAGACAAGGAAGCTGATCTGAACAATAGACAGGCCCTTCATATCGATATAAATAACTCAGGTGGGTGGGGGGTGCGGGTCGATCGGTTTAGAACCCGACCTTCTGTCACCCATTTTACTCAAAGAAATGCCAGTGTCAGTGTTAGTTTGGCATACATGTTGATTTTGCATGCCAGCCATTCTCAAAAGAATTACATATAAGCCTTAAAATACACTGGCAAAGTTAATTTAAAACCAGGTTTTTACTCCTAGCAGACCGTTATGCGTAATTAGGTCAATGAAAAGCAAAGTAGTTCCTAAAGAAATAACACATTCATGCTCTCATTTTCAAGATACGATCATACCAACACCAGAAACACCTTTTAAACGTAGCCTTCCATTTTTGTCTGAAAGAAACAGAGTGACAAATATGCTTGATATCAAAATTTCATATGGGCATTGATCTAACTTTCAAATGGAACTACTTCTATGTTTTGGAACAAAAGGGGGGGGAGGGGGGCTAAATATAAGTAGGTCAATTTTCTGGGTTGAAATCAACTGCTTCTCTGGCTCAGTGGGTCAGATGGCAGGTCCCAAAATGCTTTTAGTCTTAGTTACTGGTGGACAGGCTTGGAATCTGAGCAACTACTACCTTTTTAATTCCCCCGTTTGTTTTTGTGTTCATTTAACCTCCCTTAGCTCTAGACATTAAACACAAATTTCAAATTCAAAACATTAATCTGAATGTGTGAAAATTTTCCTTCTGTTACACTGTTTTGGTGGTCTGATAGCCAGGTAAATGAACATGAGAAGTGGTTTGCTATAAGCTGTAAAGGGGTCAGGAACAGTAACTCTTACTGGAGAAGTGTAGTCTGCAATCAGAGTTGCAAGGGTTATTTCCCATCTCATAACACAGTATCTCTACTTGTCTACTTTGATTTATATTCATTGGCTTCTTTGTCTTACCCCAACGCATACGGCTTACCAAGCATTGGCTGGGAAGATATCCCGAACCGACATGATAATACTTCTGCTCGCGATGACATGCTTCAACCGCTTAAACGGGAAAACAATGATAGGCTCGGAAATGGATTGTGATGAAGACCCAATGATATATGGCATTTTGGTACATGCAGTTAAGCGTAAATCTGGGTTTCGCATTCACTTTCTCGCTTCGGTCGTTTGTGTGACTAATTTTGTCATTCCGAAATAGAGACAATTCAATCAGGAGAGTATACATGTATTTTCCAGTGTTTTTTTTTCCCACCAAGTAATCAAGAAAAACAGCATTATTAGTGCCTCTTGTTGAATTCATGTTTTCACGTCTGCACAAGTGCCATAGATCACAGCGTCATTTTTCAAAATTATCACAGTTTCTACTCTACATTTAGTCATTGCGTGCTTTCTGACTGTATGTCGTTGGGGCACGAAAAGACAAAATGTAAATTCGCAACATTTTGCCCGCTTTAGCCTGGCAAAGTGCAACATAACGAGCCCTTTTTTTGGTTTTCCACTTTACCAAGCAAAATTAATTGACAACTCCTTTAAACATATGAGGCTATCTTAAAGCAACACTGAGCAATTTTTCCCCCATCCTACACTTAAGAAAACTCATGATTTTCTTTCTTTATTATTCATGTTCTTTTTATCTAGATCTATTAATTAGTGATTTATCTGTTTTCTGCAACATCTTTCCTGTCAAAACATGCCATCAGTACAACCCGAAAGTATTTTTCTTGCTGTTTTAAACAACTTCATGTAGAGAAAAGGGCACTTAAAGTTTGCTTTGCTCATTTTTTTCTTGCAACAGCTGCAAGTTGCTTTTGAAATAAGTGGGGTCTCTGGTTTATTTAATTAGGCTAGGCATGATTCTTCATCATGTTTTCTTTGATCATCTCAATACATCCAAAGTGTTGGTGTGAGACAAGGAAGCTGATCTGAACAATAGACAGGCCCTTCATATCGATATAAATAACTCAGGTGGGTGGGGGGTGCGGGTCGATCGGTTTAGAACCCGACCTTCTGTCACCCATTTTACTCAAAGAAATGCCAGTGTCAGTGTTATTTTGGCATACATGTTGATTTTGCATGCCAGCCATTCTCAAAAGAATTACATATAAGCCTTAAAATACACTGGCAAAGTTAATTTAAAACCAGGTTTTTACTCCTAGCAGACCGTTATGCGTAATTAGGTCAATGAAAAGCAAAGTAGTTCCTAAAGAAATAACACATTCATGCTCTCATTTTCAAGATACGATCATACCAACACCAGAAACACCTTTTAAACATAGCCTTCCATTTTTGTCTGAAAGAAACAGAGTGACAAATATGCTTGATATCAAAATTTCATATGGGCATTGATCTAACTTTCAAATGGAACTACTTCTATGTTTTGGAACAAAAGGGGGGGGAGGGGGGCTAAATATAAGTAGGTCAATTTTCTGGGTTGAAATCAACTGCTTCTCTGGCTCAGTGGGTCAGATGGCAGGTCCCAAAATGCTTTTAGTCTTAGTTACTGGTGGACAGGCTTGGAATCTGAGCAACTACTACCTTTTTAATTCCCCCGTTTGTTTTTGTGTTCATTTAACCTCCCTTAGCTCTAGACATTAAACACAAATTTCAAATTCAAAACATTAATCTGAATGTGTGAAAATTTTCCTTCTGTTACACTGTTTTGGTGGTCTGATAGCCAGGTAAATGAACATGAGAAGTGGTTTGCTATAAGCTGTAAAGGGGTCAGGAACAGTAACTCTTACTGGAGAAGTGTAGTCTGCAATCAGAGTTGCAAGGGTTATTTCCCATCTCATAACACAGTATCTCTACTTGTCTACTTTGATTTATATTCATTGGCTTCTTTGTCTTACCCCAACGCATACGGCTTACCAAGCATTGGCTGGGAAGATATCCCGAACCGACATGATAATACTTCTGCTCGCGATGACATGCTTCAACCGCTTAAACGGGAAAACAATGATAGGCTCGGAAATGGATTGTGATGAAGACCCAATGATATATGGCATTTTGGTACATGCAGTTAAGCGTAAATCTGGGTTTCGCATTCACTTTCTCGCTTCGGTCGTTTGTGTGACTAATTTTGTCATTCCGAAATAGAGACAATTCAATCAGGAGAGTATACATGTATTTTCCAGTGTTTTTTTTCCCACCAAGTAATCAAGAAAAACAGCATTATTAGTGCCTCTTGTTGAATTCATGTTTTCACGTCTGCGTAAGTGCCATAGATCACAGGGTCATTTTTCAAAATTATCACAGTTTCTACTCTACATTTAGTCATTGCGTGCTTTCTGACTGTATGTCGTTGGGGCACGAAAAGACAAAATGTAAATTCGCAACATTTTGCCCGCTTTAGCCTGGCAAAGTGCAACGTAACGAGCCCTTTTTTTGGTTTTCCACTTTACCAAGCAAAATTAATTGACAACTCCTTTAAACATATGAGGCTATCTTAAAGCAACACTGAGCAATTTTTCCCCCATCCTGCACTTAAGAAAACTCATGATTTTCTTTCTTTATTATTCATGTTCTTTTTATCTAGATCTATTAATTAGTGATTTATCTGTTTTTTTGCAACATCTTTCCTGTCAAAACATGCCATCAGTACAACCCGAAAGTATTTTTCTTGCTGTTTTAAACAACTTGATGTAGAGAAAAGGGCACTTAAAGTTTGCTTTGCTCATTTTTTTCTTGCAACAGTTGCAAGTTGCTTTTGAAATAAGTGGGGTCTCTGGTTTATTTAATTAGGCTAGGCATGATTCTTCATCATGTTTTCTTTGATCATCTCAATACATCCAAAGTGTTGGGTGTGAGACAAGGAAGCTGATCTGAACAATAGACAGACCCTTCATATCGATATAAATAACTCAGGTGGGTGGGGGGTGCGGGTCGATCGGTTTAGAACCCGACCTTCTGTCACCCATTTTACTCAAAGAAATGCCAGTGTCAGTGTTATTTTGGCATACATGTTGATTTTGCATGCCAGCCATTCTCAAAAGAATTACATATAAGCCTTAAAATACACTGGCAAAGTTAATTTAAAACCAGGTTTTTACTCCTAGCAGACCGTTATGCGTAATTAGGTCAATGAAAAGCAAAGTAGTTCCTAAAGAAATAACACATTCATGCTCTCATTTTCAAGATACGATCATACCAACACCAGAAACACCTTTTAAACATAGCCTTCCATTTTTGTCTGACAAAAACAGAGTGACAAATATGCTTGATATCAAAATTTCATATGGGCATTGATCTAACTTTCAAATGGAACTACTTCTATGTTTTGGAACAAAAGGGGGGGGGAGGGGGGCTAAATATAAGTAGGTCAATTTTCTGGGTTGAAATCAACTGCTTCTCTGGCTCAGTGGGTCAGATGGCAGGTCCCAAAATGCTTTTAGTCTTAGTTACTGGTGGACAGGCTTGGAATCTGAGCAACTACTACCTTTTTAATTCCCCCGTTTGTTTTTGTGTTCATTTAACCTCCCTTAGCTCTAGACATTAAACACAAATTTCAAATTCAAAACATTAATCTGAATGTGTGAAAATTTTCCTTCTGTTACACTGTTTTGGTGGTCTGATAGCCAGGTAAATGAACATGAGAAGTGGTTTGCTATAAGCTGTAAAGGGGTCAGGAACAGTAACTCTTACTGGAGAAGTGTAGTCTGCAATCAGAGTTGCAAGGGTTATTTCCCATCTCATAACACAATATCTCTACTTGTCTACCTTGATTTATATTCATTGGCTTCTTTGTCTTACCCCAACGCATACGGCTTACCAAGCATTGGCTGGGAAGATATCCCGAACCGACATGATAATACTTCTGCTCGCGATGACATGCTTCAACCGCTTAAACAGGAAAACAATGATAGGCTCGGAAATGGATTGTGATGAAGACCCAATGATATATGGCATTTTGGTACATGCAGTTAAGCGTAAATCTGGGTTTCGCATTCACTTTCTCGCTTCGGTCGTTTGTGTGACTAATTTTGTCATTCCGAAATAGAGACAATTCAATCAGGAGAGTATACATGTATTTTCCAGTGTTTTTTTTTCCCACCAAGTAATCAAGAAAAACAGCATTATTAGTGCCTCTTGTTGAATTCATGTTTTCACGTCTGCGTAAGTGCCATAGATCACAGGGTCATTTTTCAAAATTATCACAGTTTCTACTCTACATTTAGTCATTGCGTGCTTTCTGACTGTATGTCATTGGGGCAGGAAAAGACAAAATGTATATTCGTTCGCTACATTTTGCCCGCTTTAGCCTGGCAAAGTGCAACGTAACGAGCCCTTTTTTTGGTTTTCCACTTTACCAAGCAAAATTAATTGACAACTCCTTTAAACATATGAGGCTATCTTAAAGCAACACTGAGCAATTTTTCCCCCATCCTGCACTTAAGAAAACTCATGATTTTATTTCTTTATTATTTATGTTCTTTTTATCTAGATCTATTAATTAGTGATTTATCTGTTTTCTGCAACATCTTTCCTGTCAAAACATGCCATCAGTACAACCCCAAAGTATTTTTCTTGCTGTTTTAAACAACTTCATGTAGAGAAAAGGGCACTTAAAGTTTGCTTTGCTCATTTTTTTCTTGCAACAGCTGCAAGTTGCTTTTGAAATAAGTGGGGTCTCTGGTTTATTTAATTAGGCTAGGCATGATTCTTCATCATGTTTTCTTTGATCATCTCAATACATCCAAAGTGTTGGTGTGAGACAAGGAAGCTGATCTGAACAAAAGACAGACCCTTCATATCGATATAAATAACTCAGGTGGGTGGGGGGTGCGGGTCGATCGGTTTAGAACCCGACCTTCTGTCACCCATTTTACTCAAAGAAATGCCAGTGTCAGTGTTATTTTGGCATACATGTTGATTTTGCATGCCAGCCATTCTCAAAAGAATTACATATAAGCCTTAAAATACACTGGCAAAGTTAATTTAAAACCAGGTTTTTACTCCTAGCAGACCGTTATGCGTAATTAGGTCAATGAAAAGCAAAGTAGTTCCTAAAGAAATAACACATTCATGCTCTCATTTTCAAGATACGATCATACCAACACCAGAAACACCTTTTAAACATAGTCTTCCATTTTTGTCTGAAAGAAACAGAGTGACAAATATGCTTGATATCAAAATTTCATATGGGCATTGATCTAACTTTCAAATGGAACTACTTCTATGTTTTGGAACAAAAGGGGGGGGGGGAGGGGGGCTAAATATAAGTAGGTCAATTTTCTGGGTTGAAATCAACTGCTTCTCTGGCTCAGTGGGTCAGATGGCAGGTCCCAAAATGCTTTTAGTCTTAGTTACTGGTGGACAGGCTTGGAATCTGAGCAACTACTACCTTTTTAATTCCCCCGTTTGTTTTTGTGTTCATTTAACCTCCCTTAGCTCTAGACATTAAACACAAATTTCAAATTCAAAACATTAATCTGAATGTGTGAAAATTTTCCTTCTGTTACACTGTTTTGGTGGTCTGATAGCCAGGTAAATGAACATGAGAAGTGGTTTGCTATAAGCTGTAAAGGGGTCAGGAACAGTAACTCTTACTGGAGAAGTGTAGTCTGCAATCAGAGTTGCAAGGGTTATTTCCCATCTCATAACACAGTATCTCTACTTGTCTACTTTGATTTATATTCATTGGCTTCTTTGTCTTACCCCAACGCATACGGCTTACCAAGCATTGGCTGGGAAGATATCCCGAACCGACATGATAATACTTCTGCTCGCGATGGCATGCTTCAACCGCTTAAACGGGAAAACAATGATAGGCTCGGAAATGGATTGTGATGAAGACCCAATGATATATGGCATTTTGGTACATGCAGTTAAGCGTAAATCTGGGTTTCGCATTCACTTTCTCGCTTCGGTCGTTTGTGTGACTAATTTTGTCATTCCGAAATAGAGACAATTCAATCAGGAGAGTATACATGTATTTTCCAGTGTTTTTTTTCCCACCAAGTAATCAAGAAAAACAGCATTATTAGTGCCTCTTGTTGAATTCATGTTTTCACGTCTGCGTAAGTGCCATAGATCACAGGGTCATTTTTCAAAATTATCACAGTTTCTACTCTACATTTAGTCATTGCGTGCTTTCTGACTGTATGTCGTTGGGGCACGAAAAGACAAAATGTAAATTCGCAACAATTTGCCCGCTTTAGCCTGGCAAAGTGCAACGTAACGAGCCCTTTTTTTGGTTTTCCACTTTACCAAGCAAAATTAATTGACAACTCCTTTAAACATATGAGGCTATCTTAAAGCAACACTGAGCAATTTTTCCCCCATCCTGCACTTAAGAAAACTCATGATTTTCTTTCTTTATTATTCATGTTCTTTTTATCTAGATCTATTAATTAGTGATTTATCTGTTTTCTGCAACATCTTTCCTGTCAAAACATGCCATCAGTACAACCCCAAAGTATTTTTCTTGCTGTTTTAAACAACTTCATGTAGAGAAAAGGGCACTTAAAGTTTGCTTTGCTCATTTTTTTTTGCAACAGCTGCAAGTTGCTTTTGAAATAAGTGGGGTCTCTGGTTTATTTAATTAGGCTAGGCATGATTCTTCATCATGTTTTCTTTGATCATCTCAATACATCCAAAGTGTTGGGTGTGAGACAAGGAAGCTGATCTGAACAATAGACAGACCCTTCATATCGATATAAATAACTCAGGTGGGTGGGGGGTGCGGGTCGATCGGTTTAGAACCCGACCTTCTGTCACCCATTTTACTCAAAGAAATGCCAGTGTCAGTGTTATTTTGGCATACATGTTGATTTTGCATGCCAGCCATTCTCAAAAGAATTACATATAAGCCTTAAAATACACTGGCAAAGTTAATTTAAAACCAGGTTTTTACTCCTAGCAGACCGTTATGCGTAATTAGGTCAATGAAAAGCAAAGTAGTTCCTAAAGAAATAACACATTCATGCTCTCATTTTCAAGATACGATCATACCAACACCAGAAACACCTTTTAAACATAGCCTTCCATTTTTGTCTGAAAGAAACAGAGTGACAAATATGCTTGATATCAAAATTTCATATGGGCATTGATCTAACTTTCAAATGGAACTACTTCTATGTTTTGGAACAAAAGGGGGGGGGAGGGGGGCTAAATATAAGTAGGTCAATTTTCTGGGTTGAAATCAACTGCTTCTCTGGCTCAGTGGGTCAGATGGCAGGTCCCAAAATGCTTTTAGTCTTAGTTACTGGTGGACAGGCTTGGAATCTGAGCAACTACTACCTTTTTAATTCCCCCGTTTGTTTTTGTGTTCATTTAACCTCCCTTAGCTCTAGACATTAAACACAAATTTCAAATTCAAAACATTAATCTGAATGTGTGAAAATTTTCCTTCTGTTACACTGTTTTGGTGGTCTGATAGCCAGGTAAATGAACATGAGAAGTGGTTTGCTATAAGCTGTAAAGGGGTCAGGAACAGTAACTCTTACTGGAGAAGTGTAGTCTGCAATCAGAGTTGCAAGGGTTATTTCCCATCTCATAACACAGTATCTCTACTTGTCTACCTTGATTTATATTCATTGGCTTCTTTGTCTTACCCCAACGCATACGGCTTACCAAGCATTGGCTGGGAAGATATCCCGAACCGACATGATAATACTTCTGCTCGCGATGACATGCTTCAACCGCTTAAACGGGAAAACAATGATAGGCTCGGAAATGGATTGTGATGAAGACCCAATGATATATGGCATTTTGGTACATGCAGTTAAGCGTAAATCTGGGTTTCGCATTCACTTTCTCGCTTCGGTCGTTTGTGTGACTAATTTTGTCATTCCGAAATAGAGACAATTCAATCAGGAGAGTATACATGTATTTTCCAGTGTTTTTTTTTCCCACCAAGTAATCAAGAAAAACAGCATTATTAGTGCCTCTTGTTGAATTCATGTTTTCACGTCTGCGTAAGTGCCATAGATCACAGGGTCATTTTTCAAAATTATCACAGTTTCTACTCTACATTTAGTCATTGCGTGCTTTCTGACTGTATGTCATTGGGGCAGGAAAAGACAAAATGTATATTCGTTCGCAACATTTTGCCCGCTTTAGCCTGGCAAAGTGCAACGTAACGAGCCCTTTTTTTGGTTTTCCACTTTACCAAGCAAAATTAATTGACAACTCCTTTAAACATATGAGGCTATCTTAAAGCAACACTGAGCAATTTTTCCCCCATCCTGCACTTAAGAAAACTCATGATTTTCTTTCTTTATTATTCATGTTCTTTTTATCTAGATCTATTAATTAGTGATTTATCTGTTTTCTGCAACATCTTTCCTGTCAAAACATGCCATCAGTACAACCCGAAAGTATTTTTCTTGCTGTTTTAAACAACTTCATGTAGAGAAAAGGGCACTTAAAGTTTGCTTTGCTCATTTTTTTCTTGCAACAGCTGCAAGTTGCTTTTGAAATAAGTGGGGTCTCTGGTTTATTTAATTAGGCTTGGCATGATTCTTCATCATGTTTTCTTTGATCATCTCAATACATCCAAAGTGTTGGGTGTGAGACAAGGAAGCTGATCTGAACAATAGACAGACCCTTCATATCGATATAAATAACTCAGGTGGGTGGGGGGTGCGGGTCGATCGGTTTAGAACCCGACCTTCTGTCACCCATTTTACTCAAAGAAATGCCAGTGTCAGTGTTATTTTGGCATACATGTTGATTTTGCATGCCAGCCATTCTCAAAAGAATTACATATAAGCCTTAAAATACACTGGCAAAGTTAATTTAAAACCAGGTTTTTACTCCTAGCAGACCGTTATGCGTAATTAGGTCAATGAAAAGCAAAGTAGTTCCTAAAGAAATAACACATTCATGCTCTCATTTTCAAGATACGATCATACCAACACCAGAAACACCTTTTAAACATAGTCTTCCATTTTTGTCTGAAAGAAACAGTGACAAATATGCTTGATATCAAAATTTCATATGGGCATTGATCTAAATTTCAAATGGAACTACTTCTATGTTTTGGAACAAAAGGGGGGGGAGGGGGGCTAAATATAAGTAGGTCAATTTTCTGGGTTGAAATCAACTGCTTCTCTGGCTCAGTGGGTCAGATGGCAGGTCCCAAAATGCTTTTAGTCTTAGTTACTGGTGGACAGGCTTGGAATCTGAGCAACTACTACCTTTTTAATTCCCCCGTTTGTTTTTGTGTTCATTTAACCTCCCTTAGCTCTAGACATTAAACACAAATTTCAAATTCAAAACATTAATCTGAATGTGTGAAAATTTTCCTTCTGTTACACTGTTTTGGTGGTCTGATAGCCAGGTAAATGAACATGAGAAGTGGTTTGCTATAAGCTGTAAAGGGGTCAGGAACAGTAACTCTTACTGGAGAAGTGTAGTCTGCAATCAGAGTTGCAAGGGTTATTTCCCATCTCATAACACAGTATCTCTACTTGTCTACTTTGATTTATATTCATTGGCTTCTTTGTCTTACCCCAACGCATACGGCTTACCAAGCATTGGCTGGGAAGATATCCCGAACCGACATGATAATACTTCTGCTCGCGATGACATGCTTCAACCGCTTAAACGGGAAAACAATGATAAGCTCGGAAATGGATTGTGATGAAGACCCAATGATATATGGCATTTTGGTACATGCAGTTAAGCGTAAATCTGGGTTTCGCATTCACTTTCTCGCTTCGGTCGTTTGTGTGACTAATTTTGTCATTCCGAAATAGAGACAATTCAATCAGGAGAGTATACATGTATTTTCCAGTGTTTTTTTTTCCCACCAAATAATCAAGAAAAACAGCATTATTAGTGCCTCTTGTTGAATTCATGTTTTCACGTCTGCGTAAGTGCCATAGATCACAGGGTCATTTTTCAAAATTATCATAGTTTCTACTCTACATTTAGTCATTGCGTGCTTTCTGACTGTATGTCGTTGGGGCACGAAAAGACAAAATGTAAATTTGCAACATTTTGCCCGCTTTAGCCTGGCAAAGTGCAATGTAACGAGCCCTTTTTTTGGTTTTCCACTTTACCAAGCAAAATTAATTGACAACTCCTTTAAACATATCAGGCTATCTTAAAGCAACACTGAGCATTTTTTCCCCCATCCTGCACTTAAGAAAACTCATGATTTTCTTTCTTTATTATTCATGTTCTTTTTATCTAGATCTATTAATTAGTGATTTATCTGTTTTCTGCAACATCTTTCCTGTCAAAACATGCCATCAGTACAACCCCAAAGTATTTTTCTTGCTGTTTTAAACAACTTCATGTAGAGAAAAGGGCACTTAAAGTTTGCTTTGCTCATTTTTTTCTTGCAACAGCTGCAAGTTGCTTTTGAAATAAGTGGGGTCTCTGGTTTATTTAATTAGGCTAGGCATGATTCTTCATCATGTTTTCTTTGATCATCTCAATACATCCAAAGTGTTGGTGTGAGACAAGGAAGCTGATCTGAACAATAGACAGACCCTTCATATCGATATAAATAACTCAGGTGGGTGGGGGGTGCGGGTCGATCGGTTTAGAACCCGACCTTCTGTCACCCATTTTACTCAAAGAAATGCCAGTGTCAGTGTTATTTTGGCATACATGTTGATTTTGCATGCCAGCCATTCTCAAAAGAATTACATATAAGCCTTAAAATACACTGGCAAAGTTAATTTAAAACCAGGTTTTTACTCCTAGCAGACCGTTATGCGTAATTAGGTCAATGAAAAGCAAAGTAGTTCCTAAAGAAATAACACATTCATGCTCTCATTTTCAAGATACGATCATACCAACACCAGAAACACCTTTTAAACATAGCCTTCCATTTTTGTCTGAAAGAAACAGAGTGACAAATATGCTTGATATCAAAATTTCATATGGGCATTGATCTAACTTTCAAATGGAACTACTTCTATGTTTTGGAAAAAAAGGGGGGGGAGGGGGGGCTAAATATAAGTAGGTCAATTTTCTGGGTTGAAATCAACTGCTTCTCTGGCTCAGTGGGTCAGATGGCAGGTCCCAAAATGCTTTTAGTCTTAGTTACTGGTGGACAGGCTTGGAATCTGAGCAACTACTACCTTTTTAATTCCCCCGTTTGTTTTTGTGTTCATTTAACCTCCCTTAGGTCTAGACATTAAACACAAATTTCAAATTCAAAACATTAATCTGAATGTGTGAAAATTTTCCTTCTGTTACACTGTTTTGGTGGTCTGATAGCCAGGTAAATGAACATGAGAAGTGGTTTGCTATAAGCTGTAAAGGGGTCAGGAACAGTAACTCTTACTGGAGAAGTGTAGTCTGCAATCAGAGTTGCAAGGGTTATTTCCCATCTCATAACACAGTATCTCTACTTGTCTACCTTGATTTATATTCATTGGCTTCTTTGTCTTACCCCAACGCATACGGCTTACCAAGCATTGGCTGGGAAGATATCCCGAACCGACATGATAATACTTCTGCTCGCGATGACATGCTTCAACCGCTTAAACAGGAAAACAATGATAGGCTCGGAAATGGATTGTGATGAAGACCCAATGATATATGGCATTTTGGTACATGCAGTTAAGCGTAAATCTGGGTTTCGCATTCACTTTCTCGCTTCGGTCGTTTGTGTGACTAATTTTGTCATTCCGAAATAGAGACAATTCAATCAGGAGAGTATACATGTATTTTCCAGTGTTTTTTTTTCCCACCAAGTAATCAAGAAAAACAGCATTATTAGTGCCTCTTGTTGAATTCATGTTTTCACGTCTGCGTAAGTGCCATAGATCACAGGGTCATTTTTCAAAATTATCACAGTTTCTACTCTACATTTAGTCATTGCGTGCTTTCTGACTGTATGTCGTTGGGGCACGAAAAGACAAAATGTAAATTCGCAACATTTTGCCCGCTTTAGCCTGGCAAAGTGCAACGTAACGAGCCCTTTTTTTGGTTTTCCACTTTACCAAGCAAAATTAATTGACAACTCCTTTAAACATATGAGGCTATCTTAAAGCAACACTGAGCAATTTTTCCCCCATCCTGCACTTAAGAAAACTCATGATTTTCTTTCTTTATTATTCATGTTCTTTTTATCTAGATCTATTAATTAGTGATTTATCTGTTTTCTGCAACATCTTTCCTGTCAAAACATGCCATCAGTACAACCCGAAAGTATTTTTCTTGCTGTTTTAAACAACTTCATGTAGAGAAAAGGGCACTTAAAGTTTGCTTTGCTCATTTTTTTCTTGCAACAGCTGCAAGTTGCTTTTGAAATAAGTGGGGTCTCTGGTTTATTTAATTAGGCTAGGCATGATTCTTCATCATGTTTTCTTTGATCATCTCAATACATCCAAAGTGTTGGTGTGAGACAAGGAAGCTGATCTGAACAATAGACAGACCCTTCATATCGAAATAAATAACTCAGGTGGGTGGGGGGTGCGGGTCGATCGGTTTAGAACCAGACCTTCTGTCACCCATTTTACTCAAAGAAATGCCAGTGTCAGTGTTATTTTGGCATACATGTTGATTTTGCATGCCAGCCATTCTCAAAAGAATTACATATAAGCCTTAAAATACACTGGCAAAGTTAATTTAAAACCAGGTTTTTACTCCTAGCAGACCGTTATGCGTAATTAGGTCAATGAAAAGCAAAGTAGTTCCTAAAGAAATAACACATTCATGCTCTCATTTTCAAGATACGATCATACCAACACCAGAAACACCTTTTAAACATAGCCTTCCATTTTTGTCTGAAAGAAACAGAGTGACAAATATGCTTGATATCAAAATTTCATATGGGCATTGATCTAACTTTCAAATGGAACTACTTCTATGTTTTGGAACAAAAGGGGGGGGAGGGGGGCTAAATATAAGTAGGTCAATTTTCTGGGTTGAAATCAACTGCTTCTCTGGCTCAGTGGGTCAGATGGCAGGTCCCAAAATGCTTTTAGTCTTAGTTACTGGTGGACAGGCTTGGAATCTGACCTACCTTTTTAATTCCCCCGTTTGTTTTTGTGTTCATTTAACCTCCCTTAGCTCTAGACATTAAACACAAATTTCAAATTCAAAACATTAATCTGAATGTGTGAAAATTTTCCTTCTGTTACACTGTTTTGGTGGTCTGATAGCCAGGTAAATGAACATGAGAAGTGGTTTGCTATAAGCTGTAAAGGGGTCAGGAACAGTAACTCTTACTGGAGAAGTGTAGTCTGCAATCAGAGTTGCAAGGGTTATTTCCCATCTCATAACACAGTATCTCTACTTGTCTACTTTGATTTATATTCATTGGCTTCTTTGTCTTACCCCAACGCATACGGCTTACCAAGCATTGGCTGGGAAGATATCCTGAACCGACATGATAATACTTCTGCTCGCGATGACATGCTTCAACCGCTTAAACGGGAAAACAATGATAGGCTCGGAAATGGATTGTGATGAAGACCCAATGATATATGGCATTTTGGTACATGCAGTTAAGCGTAAATCTGGGTTTCGCATTCACTTTCTCGCTTCGGTCGTTTGTGTGACTATTTTTGTCATTCCGAAATAGAGACAATTCAATCAGGAGAGTATACATGTATTTTCCAGTGTTTTTTTTCCCACCAAGTAATCAAGAAAAACAGCATTATTAGTGCCTCTTGTTGAATTCATGTTTTCACGTCTGCGTAAGTGCCATAGATCACAGGGTCATTTTTCAAAATTATCACAGTTTCTACTCTACATTTAGTCATTGCGTGCTTTCTGACTGTATGTCGTTGGGGCACGAAAAGACAAAATGTAAATTCGCAACATTTTGCCCGCTTTAGCCTGGCAAAGTGCAACATAACGAGCCCTTTTTTTGGTTTTCCACTTTACCAAGCAAAATTAATTGACAACTCCTTTAAACATATGAGGCTATCTTAAAGCAACACTGAGCAATTTTTCCCCCATCCTGCACTTAAGAAAACTCATGATTTTCTTTCTTTATTATTCATGTTCTTTTTATCTAGATCTATTAATTAGTGATTTATCTGTTTTCTGCAACATCTTTCCTGTCAAAACATGCCATCAGTACAACCCCAAAGTATTTTTCTTGCTGTTTTAAACAACTTCATGTAGAGAAAAGGGCACTTAAAGTTTGCTTTGCTCATTTTTTTCTTGCAACAGCTGCAAGTTGCTTTTGAAATAAGTGGGGTCTCTGGTTTATTTAATTAGGCTTGGCATGATTCTTCATCATGTTTTCTTTGATCATCTCAATACATCCAAAGTGTTGGGTGTGAGACAAGGAAGCTGATCTGAACAATAGACAGACCCTTCATATCGATATAAATAACTCAGGTTGGTGGGGGGTGCGGGTCGATCGGTTTAGAACCCGACCTTCTGTCACCCATTTTACTCAAAGAAATGCCAGTGTCAGTGTTATTTTGGCATACATGTTGATTTTGCATGCCAGCCATTCTCAAAAGAATTACATATAAGCCTTAAAATACACTGGCAAAGTTAATTTAAAACCAGGTTTTTACTCCTAGCAGACCGTTATGCGTAATTAGGTCAATGAAAAGCAAAGTAGTTCCTAAAGAAATAACACATTCATGCTCTCATTTTCAAGATACGATCATACCAACACCAGAAACACCTTTTAAACATAGTCTTCCATTTTTGTCTGAAAGAAACAGAGTGACAAATATGCTTGATATCAAAATTTCATATGGGCATTGATCTAAATTTCAAATGGAACTACTTCTATGTTTTGGAACAAAAGGGGGGGAGGGGGGCTAAATATAAGTAGGTCAATTTTCTGGGTTGAAATCAACTGCTTCTCTGGCTCAGTGGGTCAGATGGCAGGTCCCAAAATGCTTTTAGTCTTAGTTACTGGTGGACAGGCTTGGAATCTGAGCAACTACTACCTTTTTAATTCCCCCGTTTGTTTTTGTGTTCATTTAACCTCCCTTAGCTCTAGACATTAAACACAAATTTCAAATTCAAAACATTAATCTGAATGTGTGAAAATTTTCCTTCTGTTACACTGTTTTGGTGGTCTGATAGCCAGGTAAATGAACATGAGAAGTGGTTTGCTATAAGCTGTAAAGGGGTCAGGAACAGTAACTCTTACTGGAGAAGTGTAGTCTGCAATCAGAGTTGAAAGGGTTATTTCCCATCTCATAACAGAGTATCTCTACTTGTCTACTTTGATTTATATTCATTGGCTTCTTTGTCTTACCCCAACGCATACGGCTTACCAAGCATTGGCTGGGAAGATATCCTGAACCGACATGATAATACTTCTGCTCGCGATGACATGCTTCAACCGCTTAAACGGGAAAACAATGATAAGCTCGGAAATGGATTGTGATGAAGACCCAATGATATATGGCATTTTGGTACAAGCAGTTAAGCGTAAATCTGGGTTTCGCATTCACTTTCTCGCTTCGGTCGTTTGTGTGACTAATTTTGTCATTCCGAAATAGAGACAATTCAATCAGGAGAGTATACATGTATTTTCCAGTGTTTTTTTTCCCACCAAGTAATCAAGAAAAACAGCATTATTAGTGCCTCTTGTTGAATTCATGTTTTCACGTCTGCGTAAGTGCCATAGATCACAGGGTCATTTTTCAAAATTATCACAGTTTCTACTCTACATTTAGTCATTGCGTGCTTTCTGACTGTATGTCGTTGGGGCACGAAAAGACAAAATGTAAATTCGCAACATTTTGCCCGCTTTAGCCTGGCAAAGTGCAACGTAACGAGCCCTTTTTTTGGTTTTCCACTTTACCAAGCAAAATTAATTGACAACTCCTTTAAACATATGAGGCTATCTTAAAGCAACACTGAGCAATTTTTCCCCCATCCTGCACTTAAGAAAACTCATGATTTTCTTTCTTTATTATTCATGTTCTTTTTATCTAGATCTATTAATTAGTGATTTATCTGTTTTCTGCAACATCTTTCCTGTCAAAACATGCCATCAGTACAACCCGAAAGTATTTTTCTTGCTGTTTTAAACAACTTCATGTAGAGAAAAGGGCACTTAAAGTTTGCTTTGCTCATTTTTTTCTTGCAACAGCTGCAAGTTGCTTTTGAAATAAGTGGGGTCTCTGGTTTATTTAATTAGGCTAGGCATGATTCTTCATCATGTTTTCTTTGATCATCTCAATACATCCAAAGTGTTGGGTGTGAGACAAGGAAGCTGATCTGAACAATAGACAGACCCTTCATATCGATATAAATAACTCAGGTGGGTGGGGGGTGCGGGTCGATCGGTTTAGAACCCGACCTTCTGTCACCCATTTTACTCAAAGAAATGCCAGTGTCACTGTTATTTTGGCATACATGTTGATTTTGCATGCCAGCCATTCTCAAAAGAATTACATATAAGCCTTAAAATACACTGGCAAAGTTAATTTAAAACCAGGTTTTTACTCCTAGCAGACCGTTATGCGTAATTAGGTCAATGAAAAGCAAAGTAGTTCCTAAAGAAATAACACATTCATGCTCTCATTTTCAAGATACGATCATACCAACACCAGAAACACCTTTTAAACATAGCCTTCCATTTTTGTCTGAAAGAAACAGAGTGACAAATATGCTTGATATCAAAATTTCATATGGGCATTGATCTAACTTTCAAATGGAACTACTTCTATGTTTTGGAACAAAAGGGGGGGGGAGGGGGGCTAAATATAAGTAGGTCAATTTTCTGGGTTGAAATCAACTGCTTCTCTGGCTCAGTGGGTCAGATGGCAGGTCCCAAAATGCTTTTAGTCTTAGTTACTGGTGGACAGGCTTGGAATCTGAGCAACTACTACCTTTTTAATTCCCCCGTTTGTTTTTGTGTTCATTTAACCTCCCTTAGCTCTAGACATTAAACACAAATTTCAAATTCAAAACATTAATCTGAATGTGTGAAAATTTTCCTTCTGTTACACTGTTTTGGTGGTCTGATAGCCAGGTAAATGAACATGAGAAGTGGTTTGCTATAAGCTGTAAAGGGGTCAGGAACAGTAACTCTTACTGGAGAAGTGTAGTCTGCAATCAGAGTTGCAAGGGTTATTTCCCATCTCATAACACAGTATCTCTACTTGTCTACCTTGATTTGTATTCATTGGCTTCTTTGTCTTACCCCAACGCATACGGCTTACCAAGCATTGGCTGGGAAGATATCCCGAACCGACATGATAATACTTCTGCTGGCGATGACATGCTTCAACCGCTTAAACAGGAAAACAATGATAGGCTCGGAAATGGATTGTGATGAAGACCCAATGATATATGGCATTTTGGTACATGCAGTTAAGCGTAAATCTGGATTTCGCATTCACTTTCTCGCTTCGGTCGTTTGTGTGACTAATTTTGTCATTCCGAAATAGAGACAATTCAATCAGGAGAGTATACATGTATTTTCCAGTGGTTTTTTTTCCCACCAAGTAATCAAGAAAAACAGCATTATTAGTGCCTCTTGTTGAATTCATGTTTTCACGTCTGCGTAAGTGCCATAGATCACAGGGTCATTTTTCAAAATTATCACAGTTTCTACTCTACATTTAGTCATTGCGTGCTTTCTGACTGTATGTCGTTGGGGCACGAAAAGACAAAATGTAAATTCGCAACATTTTGCCCGCTTTAGCCTGGAAAGTGCAACGTAACGAGCCCTTTTTTTGGTTTTCCACTTTACCAAGCAAAATTAATTGACAACTCCTTTAAACATATGAGGCTATCTTAAAGCAACACTGAGCAATTTTTCCCCCATCCTGCACTTAAGAAAACTCATGATTTTCTTTCTTTATTATTCATGTTCTTTTTATCTAGATCTATTAATTAGTGATTTATCTGTTTTCTGCAACATCTTTCCTGTCAAAACATGCCATCAGTACAACCCCAAAGTATTTTTCTTGCTGTTTTAAACAACTTCATGTAGAGAAAAGGGCACTTAAAGTTTGCTTTGCTCATTTTTTTCTTGCAACAGCTGCAAGTTGCTTTTGAAATAAGTGGGGTCTCTGGTTTATTTAATTAGGCTAGGCATGATTCTTCATCATGTTTTCTTTGATCATCTCAATACATCCAAAGTGTTGGTGTGAGACAAGGAAGCTGATCTGAACAATAGACAGACCCTTCATATCGATATAAATAACTCAGGTGGGTGGGGGGTGCGGGTCGATCGGTTTAGAACCCGACCTTCTGTCACCCATTTTACTCAAAGAAATGCCAGTGTCAGTGTTATTTTGGCATACATGTTGATTTTGCATGCCAGCCATTCTCAAAAGAATTACATATAAGCCTTAAAATACACTGGCAAAGTTAATTTAAAACCAGGTTTTTACTCCTAGCAGACCGTTATGCGTAATTAGGTCAATGAAAAGCAAAGTAGTTCCTAAAGAAATAACACATTCATGCTCTCATTTTCAAGATACGATCATACCAACACCAGAAACACCTTTTAAACATAGCCTTCCATTTTTGTCTGAAAGAAACAGAGTGACAAATATGCTTGATATCAAAATTTCATATGGGCATTGATCTAACTTTCAAATGGAACTACTTCTATGTTTTGGAACAAAAGGGGGGGGGGAGGGGGGCTAAATATAAGTAGGTCAATTTTCTGGGTTGAAATCAACTGCTTCTCTGGCTCAGTGGGTCAGATGGCAGGTCCCAAAATGCTTTTAGTCTTAGTTACTGGTGGACAGGCTTGGAATCTGAGCAACTACTACCTTTTTAATTCCCCCGTTTGTTTTTGTGTTCATTTAACCTCCCTTAGGTCTAGACATTAAACACAAATTTCAAATTCAAAACATTAATCTGAATGTGTGAAAATTTTCCTTCTGTTACACTGTTTTGGTGGTCTGATAGCCAGGTAAATGAACATGAGAAGTGGTTTGCTATAAGCTGTAAAGGGGTCAGGAACAGTAACTCTTACTGGAGAAGTGTAGTCTGCAATCAGAGTTGCAAGGGTTATTTCCCATCTCATAACACAGTATCTCTACTTGTCTACCTTGATTTATATTCATTGGCTTCTTTGTCTTACCCCAACGCATACGGCTTACCAAGCATTGGCTGGGAAGATATCCCGAACCGACATGATAATACTTCTGCTCGCGATGACATGCTTCAACCGCTTAAACAGGAAAACAATGATAGGCTCGGAAATGGATTGTGATGAAGACCCAATGATATATGGCATTTTGGTACATGCAGTTAAGCGTAAATCTGGGTTTCGCATTCACTTTCTCGCTTCGGTCGTTTGTGTGACTAATTTTGTCATTCCGAAATAGAGACAATTCAATCAGGAGAGTATACATGTATTTTCCAGTGTTTTTTTTTCCCACCAAGTAATCAAGAAAAACAGCATTATTAGTGCCTCTTGTTGAATTCATGTTTTCACGTCTGCGTAAGTGCCATAGATCACAGGGTCATTTTTCAAAATTATCACAGTTTCTACTCTACATTTAGTCATTGCGTGCTTTCTGACTGTATGTCGTTGGGGCACGAAAAGACAAAATGTAAATTCGCAACATTTTGCCCGCTTTAGCCTGGCAAAGTGCAACGTAACGAGCCCTTTTTTTGGTTTTCCACTTTACCAAGCAAAATTAATTGACAACTCCTTTAAACATATGAGGCTATCTTAAAGCAACACTGAGCAATTTTTCCCCCATCCTGCACTTAAGAAAACTCATGATTTTCTTTCTTTATTATTCATGTTCTTTTTATCTAGATCTATTAATTAGTGATTTATCTGTTTTCTGCAACATCTTTCCTGTCAAAACATGCCATCAGTACAACCCGAAAGTATTTTTCTTGCTGTTTTAAACAACTTCATGTAGAGAAAAGGGCACTTAAAGTTTGCTTTGCTCATTTTTTTCTTGCAACAGCTGCAAGTTGCTTTTGAAATAAGTGGGGTCTCTGGTTTATTTAATTAGGCTAGGCATGATTCTTCATCATGTTTTCTTTGATCATCTCAATACATCCAAAGTGTTGGGTGTGAGACAAGGAAGCTGATCTGAACAATAGACAGACCCTTCATATCGATATAAATAACTCAGGTGGGTGGGGGGTGCGGGTCGATCGGTTTAGAACCCGACCTTCTGTCACCCATTTTACTCAAAGAAATGCCAGTGTCAGTGTTATTTTGGCATACATGTTGATTTTGCATGCCAGCCATTCTCAAAAGAATTACATATAAGCCTTAAAATACACTGGCAAAGTTAATTTAAAACCAGGTTTTTACTCCTAGCAGACCGTTATGCGTAATTAGGTCAATGAAAAGCAAAGTAGTTCCTAAAGAAATAACACATTCATGCTCTCATTTTCAAGATACGATCATACCAACACCAGAAACACCTTTTAAACATAGCCTTCCATTTTTGTCTGAAAGAAACAGAGTGACAAATATGCTTGATATCAAAATTTCATATGGGCATTGATCTAACTTTCAAATGGAACTACTTCTATGTTTTGGAACAAAAGGGGGGGGGAGGGGGGCTAAATATAAGTAGGTCAATTTTCTGGGTTGAAATCAACTGCTTCTCTGGCTCAGTGGGTCAGATGGCAGGTCCCAAAATGCTTTTAGTCTTAGTTACTGGTGGACAGGCTTGGAATCTGAGCAACTACTACCTTTTTAATTCCCCCGTTTGTTTTTGTGTTCATTTAACCTCCCTTAGCTCTAGACATTAAACACAAATTTCAAATTCAAAACATTAATCTGAATGTGTGAAAATTTTCCTTCTGTTACACTGTTTTGGTGGTCTGATAGCCAGGTAAATGAACATGAGAAGTGGTTTGCTATAAGCTGTAAAGGGGTCAGGAACAGTAACTCTTACTGGAGAAGTGTAGTCTGCAATCAGAGTTGCAAGGGTTATTTCCCATCTCATAACACAGTATCTCTACTTGTCTACCTTGATTTATATTCATTGGCTTCTTTGTCTTACCCCAACGCATACGGCTTACCAAGCATTGGCTGGGAAGATATCCCGAACCGACATGATAATACTTCTGCTGGCGATGACATGCTTCAACCGCTTAAACAGGAAAACAATGATAGGCTCGGAAATGGATTGTGATGAAGACCCAATGATATATGGCATTTTGGTACATGCAGTTAAGCGTAAATCTGGATTTCGCATTCACTTTCTCGCTTCGGTCGTTTGTGTGACTAATTTTGTCATTCCGAAATAGAGACAATTCAATCAGGAGAGTATACATGTATTTTCCAGTGTTTTTTTTTCCCACCAAGTAATCAAGAAAAACAGCATTATTAGTGCCTCTTGTTGAATTCATGTTTTCACGTCTGCATAAGTGCCATAGATCACAGGGTCATTTTTCAAAATTATCACAGTTTCTACTCTACATTTAGTCATTGCGTGCTTTCTGACTGTATGTCGTTGGGGCACGAAAAGACAAAATGTAAATTCGCAACATTTTGCCCGCTTTAGCCTGGCAAAGTGCAACGTAACGAGCCCTTTTTTTGGTTTTCCACTTTACCAAGCAAAATTAATTGACAACTCCTTTAAACATATGAGGCTATCTTAAAGCAACACTGAGCAATTTTTCCCCCATCCTGCACTTAAGAAAACTCATGATTTTCTTTCTTTATTATTCATGTTCTTTTTATCTAGATCTATTAATTAGTGATTTATCTGTTTTCTGCAACATCTTTCCTGTCAAAACATGCCATCAGTACAACCCCAAAGTATTTTTCTTGCTGTTTTAAACAACTTCATGTAGAGAAAAGGGCACTTAAAGTTTGCTTTGCTCATTTTTTTCTTGCAACAGCTGCAAGTTGCTTTTGAAATAAGTGGGGTCTCTGGTTTATTTAATTAGGCTAGGCATGATTCTTCATCATGTTTTCTTTGATCATCTCAATACATCCAAAGTGTTGGGTGTGAGACAAGGAAGCTGATCTGAACAATAGACAGACCCTTCATATCGATATAAATAACTCAGGTGGGTGGGGGGTGCGGGTCGATCGGTTTAGAACCCGACCTTCTGTCACCCATTTTACTCAAAGAAATGCCAGTGTCAGTGTTATTTTGGCATACATGTTGATTTTGCATGCCAGCCATTCTCAAAAGAATTACATATAAGCCTTAAAATACACTGGCAAAGTTAATTTAAAACCAGGTTTTTACTCCTAGCAGACCGTTATGCGTAATTAGGTCAATGAAAAGCAAAGTAGTTCCTAAAGAAAAAACACATTCATGCTCTCATTTTCAAGATACGATCATACCAACACCAGAAACACCTTTTAAACATAGCCTTCCATTTTTGTCTGATAGAAACAGAGTGACAAATATGCTTGATATCAAAATTTCATATGGGCATTGATCTAACTTTCAAATGGAACTACTTCTATGTTTTGGAACAAAAGGGGGGGGGAGGGGGGCTAAATATAAGTAGGTCAATTTTCTGGGTTGAAATCAACTGCTTCTCTGGCTCAGTGGGTCAGATGGCAGGTCCCAAAATGCTTTTAGTCTTAGTTACTGGTGGACAGGCTTGGAATCTGAGCAACTACTACCTTTTTAATTCCCCCGTTTGTTTTTGTGTTCATTTAACCTCCCTTAGGTCTAGACATTAAACACAAATTTCAAATTCAAAACATTAATCTGAATGTGTGAAAATTTTCCTTCTGTTACACTGTTTTGGTGGTCTGATAGCCAGGTAAATGAACATGAGAAGTGGTTTGCTATAAGCTGTAAAGGGGTCAGGAACAGTAACTCTTACTGGAGAAGTGTAGTCTGCAATCAGAGTTGCAAGGGTTATTTCCCATCTCATAACACAGTATCTCTACTTGTCTACCTTGATTTATATTCATTGGCTTCTTTGTCTTACCCCAACGCATACGGCTTACCAAGCATTGGCTGGGAAGATATCCCGAACCGACATGATAATACTTCTGCTCGCGATGACATGCTTCAACCGCTTAAACAGGAAAACAATGATAGGCTCGGAAATGGATTGTGATGAAGACCCAATGATATATGGCATTTTGGTACATGCAGTTAAGCGTAAATCTGGGTTTCGCATTCACTTTCTCGCTTCGGTCGTTTGTGTGACTAATTTTGTCATTCCGAAATAGAGACAATTCAATCAGGAGAGTATACATGTATTTTCCAGTGTTTTTTTTTCCCACCAAGTAATCAAGAAAAACAGCATTATTAGTGCCTCTTGTTGAATTCATGTTTTCACGTCTGCGTAAGTGCCATAGATCACAGGGTCATTTTTCAAAATTATCACAGTTTCTACTCTACATTTAGTCATTGCGTGCTTTCTGACTGTATGTCGTTGGGGCACGAAAAGACAAAATGTAAATTCGCAACATTTTGCCCGCTTTAGCCTGGCAAAGTGCAACGTAACGAGCCCTTTTTTTGGTTTTCCACTTTACCAAGCAAAATTAATTGACAACTCCTTTAAACATATGAGGCTATCTTAAAGCAACACTGAGCAATTTTTCCCCCATCCTGCACTTAAGAAAACTCATGATTTTCTTTCTTTATTATTCATGTTCTTTTTATCTAGATCTATTAATTAGTGATTTATCTGTTTTCTGCAACATCTTTCCTGTCAAAACATGCCATCAGTACAACCCGAAAGTATTTTTCTTGCTGTTTTAAACAACTTCATGTAGAGAAAAGGGCACTTAAAGTTTGCTTTGCTCATTTTTTTCTTGCAACAGCTGCAAGTTGCTTTTGAAATAAGTGGGGTCTCTGGTTTATTTAATTAGGCTAGGCATGATTCTTCATCATGTTTTCTTTGATCATCTCAATACATCCAAAGTGTTGGTGTGAGACAAGGAAGCTGATCTGAACAATAGACAGACCCTTCATATCGATATAAATAACTCAGGTGGGTGGGGGGTGCGGGTCGATCGGTTTAGAACCCGACCTTCTGTCACCCATTTTACTCAAAGAAATGCCAGTGTCAGTGTTATTTTGGCATACATGTTGATTTTGCATGCCAGCCATTCTCAAAAGAATTACATATAAGCCTTAAAATACACTGGCAAAGTTAATTTAAAACCAGGTTTTTACTCCTAGCAGACCGTTATGCGTAATTAGGTCAATGAAAAGCAAAGTAGTTCCTAAAGAAATAACACATTCATGCTCTCATTTTCAAGATACGATCATACCAACACCAGAAACACCTTTTAAACATAGCCTTCCATTTTTGTCTGAAAGAAACAGAGTGACAAATATGCTTGATATCAAAATTTCATATGGGCATTGATCTAACTTTCAAATGGAACTACTTCTATGTTTTGGAACAAAAGGGGGGGGAGGGGGGCTAAATATAAGTAGGTCAATTTTCTGGGTTGAAATCAACTGCTTCTCTGGCTCAGTGGGTCAGATGGCAGGTCCCAAAATGCTTTTAGTCTTAGTTACTGGTGGACAGGCTTGGAATCTGAGCAACTACTACCTTTTTAATTCCCCCGTTTGTTTTTGTGTTCATTTAACCTCCCTTAGCTCTAGACATTAAACACAAATTTCAAATTCAAAACATTAATCTGAATGTGTGAAAATTTTCCTTCTGTTACACTGTTTTGGTGGTCTGATAGCCAGGTAAATGAACATGAGAAGTGGTTTGCTATAAGCTGTAAAGGGGTCAGGAACAGTAACTCTTACTGGAGAAGTGTAGTCTGCAATCAGAGTTGCAAGGGTTATTTCCCATCTCATAACACAGTATCTCTACTTGTCTACCTTGATTTATATTCATTGGCTTCTTTGTCTTACCCCAACGCATACGGCTTACCAAGCATTGGCTGGGAAGATATCCCGAACCGACATGATAATACTTCTGCTCGCGATGACATGCTTCAACCGCTTAAACAGGAAAACAATGATAGGCTCGGAAATGGATTGTGATGAAGACCCAATGATATATGGCATTTTGGTACATGCAGTTAAGCGTAAATCTGGGTTTCGCATTCACTTTCTCGCTTCGGTCGTTTGTGTGACTAATTTTGTCATTCCGAAATAGAGACAATTCAATCAGGAGAGTATACATGTATTTTCCAGTGTTTTTTTTTCCCACCAAGTAATCAAGAAAAACAGCATTATTAGTGCCTCTTGTTGAATTCATGTTTTCACGTCTGCGTAAGTGCCATAGATCACAGGGTCATTTTTCAAAATTATCACAGTTTCTACTCTACATTTAGTCATTGCGTGCTTTCTGACTGTATGTCGTTTGGGCACGAAAAGACAAAATGTAAATTCGCAACATTATGCCCGCTTTAGCCTGGCAAAGTGCAACGTAACGAGCCCTTTTTTTGGTTTTCCACTTTACCAAGCAAAATTAATTGACAACTCCTTTAAACAAATGAGGCTATCTTAAAGCAACACTGAGCAATTTTTCCCCCATCCTGCACTTAAGAAAACTCATGATTTTCTTTCTTTATTATTCATGTTCTTTTTATCTAGATCTATTAATTAGTGATTTATCTGTTTTCTGCAACATCTTTCCTGTCAAAACATGCCATCAGTACAACCCCAAAGTATTTTTCTTGCTGTTTTAAACAACTTCATGTAGAGAAAAGGGCACTTAAAGTTTGCTTTGCTCATTTTTTTCTTGCAACAGCTGCAAGTTGCTTTTGAAATAAGTGGGGTCTCTGGTTTATTTAATTAGGCTAGGCATGATTCTTCATCATGTTTTCTATGATCATCTCAATACATCCAAAGTGTTGGTGTGAGACAAGGAAGCTGATCTGAACAATAGACAGACCCTTCATATCGATATAAATAACTCAGGTGGGTGGGGGGTGCGGGTCGATCGGTTTAGAACCCGACCTTCTGTCACCCATTTTACTCAAAGAAATGCCAGTGTCAGTGTTATTTTGGCATACATGTTGATTTTGCATGCCAGCCATTCTCAAAAGAATTACATATAAGCCTTAAAATACACTGGCAAAGTTAATTTAAAACCAGGTTTTTACTCCTAGCAGACCGTTATGCGTAATTAGGTCAATGAAAAGCAAAGTAGTTCCTAAAGAAAAAACACATTCATGCTCTCATTTTCAAGATACGATCATACCAACACCAGAAACACCTTTTAAACATAGCCTTCCATTTTTGTCTGAAAGAAACAGAGTGACAAATATGCTTGATATCAAAATTTCATATGGGCATTGATCTAACTTTCAAATGGAACTACTTCTATGTTTTGGAACAAAAGGGGGGGGAGGGGGGCTAAATATAAGTAGGTCAATTTTCTGGGTTGAAATCAACTGCTTCTCTGGCTCAGTGGGTCAGATGGCAGGTCCCAAAATGCTTTTAGTCTTAGTTACTGGTGGACAGGCTTGGAATCTGAGCAACTACTACCTTTTTAATTCCCCCGTTTGTTTTTGTGTTCATTTAACCTCCCTTAGCTCTAGACATTAAACACAAATTTCAAATTCAAAACATTAATCTGAATGTGTGAAAATTTTCCTTCTGTTACACTGTTTTGGTGGTCTGATAGCCAGGTAAATGAACATGAGAAGTGGTTTGCTATAAGCTGTAAAGGGGTCAGGAACAGTAACTCTTACTGGAGAAGTGTAGTCTGCAATCAGAGTTGCAAGGGTTATTTCCCATCTCATAACACAGTATCTCTACTTGTCTACTTTGATTTATATTCATTGGCTTCTTTGTCTTACCCCAACGCATACGGCTTACCAAGCATTGGCTGGGAAGATATCCCGAACCGACATGATAATACTTCTGCTCGCGATGACATGCTTCAACCGCTTAAACAGGAAAACAATGATAGGCTCGGAAATGGATTGTGATGAAGACCCAATGATATATGGCATTTTGGTACATGCAGTTAAGCGTAAATCTGGGTTTCGCATTCACTTTCTCGCTTCGGTCGTTTGTGTGACTAATTTTGTCATTCCGAAATAGAGACAATTCAATCAGGAGAGTATACATGTATTTTCCAGTGTTTTTTTTCCCACCAAGTAATCAAGAAAAACAGCATTATTAGTGCCTCTTGTTGAATTCATGTTTTCACGTCTGCGTAAGTGCCATAGATCACAGGGTCATTTTTCAAAATTATCACAGTTTCTACTCTACATTTAGTCATTGCGTGCTTTCTGACTGTATGTCGTTGGGGCACGAAAAGACAAAATGTAAATTCGCAACATTTTGCCCGCTTTAGCCTGGCAAAGTGCAACATAACGAGCCCTTTTTTTGGTTTTCCACTTTACCAAGCAAAATTAATTGACAACTCCTTTAAACATATGAGGCTATCTTAAAGCAACACTGAGCAATTTTTCCCCCATCCTGCACTTAAGAAAACTCATGATTTTCTTTCTTTATTATTCATGTTCTTTTTATCTAGATCTATTAATTAGTGATTTATCTGTTTTCTGCAACATCTTTCCTGTCAAAACATGCCATCAGTACAACCCGAAAGTATTTTTCTTGCTGTTTTAAACAACTTCATGTAGAGAAAAGGGCACTTAAAGTTTGCTTTGCTCATTTTTTTCTTGCAACAGCTGCAAGTTGCTTTTGAAATAAGTGGGGTCTCTGGTTTATTTAATTAGGCTAGGCATGATTCTTCATCATGTTTTCTTTGATCATCTCAATACATCCAAAGTGTTGGGTGTGAGACAAGGAAGCTGATCTGAACAATAGACAGACCCTTCATATCGATATAAATAACTCAGGTGGGTGGGGGGTGCGGGTCGATCGGTTTAGAACCCGACCTTCTGTCACCCATTTTACTCAAAGAAATGCCAGTGTCAGTGTTATTTTGGCATACATGTTGATTTTGCATGCCAGCCATTCTCAAAAGAATTACATATAAGCCTTAAAATACACTGGCAAAGTTAATTTAAGACCAGGTTTTTACTCCTAGCAGACCGTTATGCGTAATTAGGTCAATGAAAAGCAAAGTAGTTCCTAAAGAAATAACACATTCATGCTCTCATTTTCAAGATACGATCATACCAACACCAGAAACACCTTTTAAACATAGCCTTCCATTTTTGTCTGAAAGAAACAGAGTGACAAATATGCTTGATATCAAAATTTCATATGGGCATTGATCTAACTTTCAAATGGAACTACTTCTATGTTTTGGAACAAAAGGGGGGGGAGGGGGGCTAAATATAAGTAGGTCAATTTTCTGGGTTGAAATCAACTGCTTCTCTGGCTCAGTGGGTCAGATGGCAGGTCCCAAAATGCTTTTAGTCTTAGTTACTGGTGGACAGGCTTGGAATCTGAGCAACTACTACCTTTTTAATTCCCCCGTTTGTTTTTGTGTTCATTTAACCTCCCTTAGCTCTAGACATTAAACACAAATTTCAAATTCAAAACATTAATCTGAATGTGTGAAAATTTTCCTTCTGTTACACTGTTTTGGTGGTCTGATAGCCAGGTAAATGAACATGAGAAGTGGTTTGCTATAAGCTGTAAAGGGGTCAGGAACAGTAACTCTTACTGGAGAAGTGTAGTCTGCAATCAGAGTTGCAAGGGTTATTTCCCATCTCATAACACAGTATCTCTACTTGTCTACTTTGATTTATATTCATTGGCTTCTTTGTCTTACCCCAACGCATACGGCTTACCAAGCATTGGCTGGGAAGATATCCCGAACCGACATGATAATACTTCTGCTCGCGATGACATGCTTCAACGGCTTAAACGGGAAAACAATGATAGGCTCGGAAATGGATTGTGATGAAGACCCAATGATATATGGCATTTTGGTACATGCAGTTAAGCGTAAATCTGGGTTTCGCATTCACTTTCTCGCTTCGGTCGTTTGTGTGACTAATTTTGTCATTCCGAAATAGAGACAATTCAATCAGGAGAGTATACATGTATTTTCCAGTGTTTTTTTTCCCACCAAGTAATCAAGAAAAACAGCATTATTAGTGCCTCTTGTTGAATTCATGTTTTCACGTCTGCGTAAGTGCCATAGATCACAGGGTCATTTTTCAAAATTATCACAGTTTCTACTCTACATTTAGTCATTGCGTGCTTTCTGACTGTATGTCGTTGGGGCACGAAAAGACAAAATGTAAATTCGCAACATTATGCCCGCTTTAGCCTGGCAAAGTGCAGCGTAACGAGCCCTTTTTTTGGTTTTCCACTTTACCAAGCAAAATTAATTGACAACTCCTTTAAACATATGAGGCTATCTTAAAGCAACACTGAGCAATTTTTCCCCCATCCTGCACTTAAGAAAACTCATGATTTTCTTTCTTTATTATTCATGTTCTTTTTATCTAGATCTATTAATTAGTGATTTATCTGTTTTCTGCAACATCTTTCCTGTCAAAACATGCCATCAGTACAACCCCAAAGTATTTTTCTTGCTGTTTTAAACAACTTCATGTAGAGAAAAGGGCACTTAAAGTTTGCTTTGCTCATTTTTTTCTTGCAACAGCTGCAAGTTGCTTTTGAAATAAGTGGGGTCTCTGGTTTATTTAATTAGGCTAGGCATGATTCTTCATCATGTTTTCTTTGATCATCTCAATACATCCAAAGTGTTGGGTGTGAGACAAGGAAGCTGATCTGAACAATAGACAGACCCTTCATTTCGATATAAATAACTCAGGTGGGTGGGGGGTGCGGGTCGATCGGTTTAGAACCCGACCTTCTGTCACCCATTTTACTCAAAGAAATGCCAGTGTCAGTGTTATTTTGGCATACATGTTGATTTTGCATGCCAGCCATTCTCAAAAGAATTACATATAAGCCTTAAAATACACTGGCAAAGTTAATTTAAAACCAGGTTTTTACTCCTAGCAGACCGTTATGCGTAATTAGGTCAATGAAAAGCAAAGTAGTTCCTAAAGAAATAACACATTCATGCTCTCATTTTCAAGATACGATCATACCAACACCAGAAACACCTTTTAAACATAGCCTTCCATTTTTGTCTGAAAGAAACAGAGTGACAAATATGCTTGATATCAAAATTTCATATGGGCATTGATCTAACTTTCAAATGGAACTACTTCTATGTTTTGGAACAAAAGGGGGGGGAGGGGGGCTAAATATAAGTAGGTCAATTTTCTGGGTTGAAATCAACTGCTTCTCTGGCTCAGTGGGTCAGATGGCAGGTCCCAAAATGCTTTTAGTCTTAGTTACTGGTGGACAGGCTTGGAATCTGAGCAACTACTACCTTTTTAATTCCCCCGTTTGTTTTTGTGTTCATTTAACCTCCCTTAGCTCTAGACATTAAACACAAATTTCAAATTCAAAACATTAATCTGAATGTGTGAAAATTTTCCTTCTGTTACACTGTTTTGGTGGTCTGATAGCCAGGTAAATGAACATGAGAAGTGGTTTGCTATAAGCTGTAAAGGGGTCAGGAACAGTAACTCTTACTGGAGAAGTGTAGTCTGCAATCAGAGTTGCAAGGGTTATTTCCCATCTCATAACACAGTATCTCTACTTGTCTACCTTGATTTATATTCATTGGCTTCTTTGTCTTACCCCAACGCATACGGCTTACCAAGCATTGGCTGGGAAGATATCCCGAACCGACATGATAATACTTCTGCTCGCGATGACATGCTTCAACCGCTTAAACAGGAAAACAATGATAGGCTCGGAAATGGATTGTGATGAAGACCCAATGATATATGGCATTTTGGTACATGCAGTTAAGCGTAAATCTGGGTTTCGCATTCACTTTCTCGCTTCGGTCGTTTGTGTGACTAATTTTGTCATTCCGAAATAGAGACAATTCAATCAGGAGAGTATACATGTATTTTCCAGTGTTTTTTTTTCCCACCAAGTAATCAAGAAAAACAGCATTATTAGTGCCTCTTGTTGAATTCATGTTTTCACGTCTGCGTAAGTGCCATAGATCACAGGGTCATTTTTCAAAATTATCACAGTTTCTACTCTACATTTAGTCATTGCGTGCTTTCTGACTGTATGTCGTTGGGGCACGAAAAGACAAAATGTAAATTCGCAACATTATGCCCGCTTTAGCCTGGCAAAGTGCAACGTAACGAGCCCTTTTTTTGGTTTTCCACTTTACCAAGCAAAATTAATTGACAACTCCTTTAAACATATCAGGCTATCTTAAAGCAACACTGAGCAATTTTTCCCCCATCCTGCACTTAAGAAAACTCATGATTTTCTTTCTTTATTATTCATGTTCTTTTTATCTAGATCTATTAATTAGTGATTTATCTGTTTTCTGCAACATCTTTCCTGTCAAAACATGCCATCAGTACAACCCCAAAGTATTTTTCTTGCTGTTTTAAACAACTTCATGTAGAGAAAAGGGCACTTAAAGTTTGCATTGCTCATTTTTTTCTTGCAACAGCTGCAAGTTGCTTTTGAAATAAGTGGGGTCTCTGGTTTATTTAATTAGGCTAGGCATGATTCTTCATCATGTTTTCTTTGATCATCTCAATACATCCAAAGTGTTGGTGTGAGACAAGGAAGCTGATCTGAACAATAGACAGACCCTTCATATCGATATAAATAACTCAGGTGGGTGGGGGGTGCGGGTCGATCGGTTTAGAACCCGACCTTCTGTCACCCATTTTACTCAAAGAAATGCCAGTGTCAGTGTTATTTTGGCATACATGTTGATTTTGCATGCCAGCCATTCTCAAAAGAATTACATATAAGCCTTAAAATACACTGGCAAAGTTAATTTAAAACCAGGTTTTTACTCCTAGCAGACCGTTATGCGTAATTAGGTCAATGAAAAGCAAAGTAGTTCCTAAAGAAAAAACACATTCATGCTCTCATTTTCAAGATACGATCATACCAACACCAGAAACACCTTTTAAACATAGCCTTCCATTTTTGTCTGAAAGAAACAGAGTGACAAATATGCTTGATATCAAAATTTCATATGGGCATTGATCTAACTTTCAAATGGAACTACTTCTATGTTTTGGAACAAAAGGGGGGGGGAGGGGGGCTAAATATAAGTAGGTCAATTTTCTGGGTTGAAATCAACTGCTTCTCTGGCTCAGTGGGTCAGATGGCAGGTCCCAAAATGCTTTTAGTCTTAGTTACTGGTGGACAGGCTTGGAATCTGAGCAACTACTACCTTTTTAATTCCCCCGTTTGTTTTTGTGTTCATTTAACCTCCCTTAGCTCTAGACATTAAACACAAATTTCAAATTCAAAACATTAATCTGAATGTGTGAAAATTTTCCTTCTGTTACACTGTTTTGGTGGTCTGATAGCCAGGTAAATGAACATGAGAAGTGGTTTGCTATAAGCTGTAAAGGGGTCAGGAACAGTAACTCTTACTGGAGAAGTGTAGTCTGCAATCAGAGTTGCAAGGGTTATTTCCCATCTCATAACACAGTATCTCTACTTGTCTACCTTGATTTATATTTATTGGCTTCTTTGTCTTACCCCAACGCATACGGCTTACCAAGCATTGGCTGGGAAGATATCCCGAACCGACATGATAATACTTCTGCTCGCGATGACATGCTTCAACCGCTTAAACAGGAAAACAATGATAGGCTCGGAAATGGATTGTGATGAAGACCCAATGATATATGGCATTTTGGTACATGCAGTTAAGCGTAAATCTGGGTTTCGCATTCACTTTCTCGCTTCGGTCGTTTGTGTGACTAATTTTGTCATTCCGAAATAGAGACAATTCAATCAGGAGAGTATACATGTATTTTCCAGTGTTTTTTTTTCCCACCAAGTAATCAAGAAAAACAGCATTATTAGTGCCTCTTGTTGAATTCATGTTTTCACGTCTGCGTAAGTGCCATAGATCACAGGGTCATTTTTCAAAATTATCACAGTTTCTACTCTACATTTAGTCATTGCGTGCTTTCTGACTGTATGTCGTTGGGGCACGAAAAGACAAAATGTAAATTCGCAACATTATGCCCGCTTTAGCCTGGCAAAGTGCAACGTAACGAGCCCCTTTTTTGGTTTTCCACTTTACCAAGCAAAATTAATTGACAACTCCTTTAAACATATCAGGCTATCTTAAAGCAACACTGAGCAATTTTTCCCCCATCCTGCACTTAAGAAAACTCATGATTTTCTTTCTTTATTATTCATGTTCTTTTAATCTAGATCTATTAATTAGTGATTTATCTGTTTTCTGCAACATATTTCCTGTCAAAACATGCCATCAGTACAACCCCAAAGTATTTTTCTTGCTGTTTTAAACAACTTCATGTAGAGAAAAGGGCACTTAAAGTTTGCTTTGCTCATTTTTTTCTTGCAACAGCTGCAAGTTGCTTTTGAAATAAGTGGGGTCTCTGGTTTATTTAATTAGGCTAGGCATGATTCTTCATCATGTTTTCTTTGATCATCTCAATACATCCAAAGTGTTGGGTGTGAGACAAGGAAGCTGATCTGAACAATAGACAGACCCTTCATATCGATATAAATAACTCAGGTGGGTGGGGGGTGCGGGTCGATCGGTTTAGAACCCGACCTTCTGTCACCCATTTTACTCAAAGAAATGCCAGTGTCAGTGTTATTTTGGCATACATGTTGATTTTGCATGCCAGCCATTCTCAAAAGAATTACATATAAGCCTTAAAATACACTGGCAAAGTTAATTTAAAACCAGGTTTTTACTCCTAGCAGACCGTTATGCGTAATTAGGTCAATGAAAAGCAAAGTAGTTCCTAAAGAAATAACACATTCATGCTCTCATTTTCAAGATACGATCATACCAACACCAGAAACACCTTTTAAACATAGCCTTCCATTTTTGTCTGAAAGAAACAGAGTGACAAATATGCTTGATATCAAAATTTCATATGGGCATTGATCTAACTTTCAAATGGAACTACTTCTATGTTTTGGAACAAAAGGGGGGGGAGGGGGGCTAAATATAAGTAGGTCAATTTTCTGGGTTGAAATCAACTGCTTCTCTGGCTCAGTGGGTCAGATGGCAGGTCCCAAAATGCTTTTAGTCTTAGTTACTGGTGGACAGGCTTGGAATCTGAGCAACTACTACCTTTTTAATTCCCCCGTTTGTTTTTGTGTTCATTTAACCTCCCTTAGCTCTAGACATTAAACACAAATTTCAAATTCAAAACATTAATCTGAATGTGTGAAAATTTTCCTTCTGTTACACTGTTTTGGTGGTCTGATAGCCAGGTAAATGAACATGAGAAGTGGTTTGCTATAAGCTGTAAAGGGGTCAGGAACAGTAACTCTTACTGGAGAAGTGTAGTCTGCAATCAGAGTTGCAAGGGTTATTTCCCATCTCATAACACAGTATCTCTACTTGTCTACCTTGATTTATATTCATTGGCTTCTTTGTCTTACCCCAACGCATACGGCTTACCAAGCATTGGCTGGGAAGATATCCCGAACCGACATGATAATACTTCTGCTCGCGATGACATGCTTCAACCGCTTAAACAGGAAAACAATGATAGGCTCGGAAATGGATTGTGATGAAGACCCAATGATATATGGCATTTTGGTACATGCAGTTAAGCGTAAATCTGGGTTTCGCATTCACTTTCTCGCTTCGGTCGTTTGTGTGACTAATTTTGTCATTCCGAAATAGAGACAATTCAATCAGGAGAGTATACATGTATTTTCCAGTGTTTTTTTTTCCCACCAAGTAATCAAGAAAAACAGCATTATTAGTGCCTCTTGTTGAATTCATGTTTTCACGTCTGCGTAAGTGCCATAGATCACAGGGTCATTTTTCAAAATTATCACAGTTTCTACTCTACATTTAGTCATTGCGTGCTTTCTGACTGTATGTCGTTGGGGCACGAAAAGACAAAATGTAAATTCGCAACATTATGCCCGCTTTAGCCTGGCAAAGTGCAACGTAACGAGCCCTTTTTTTGGTTTTCCACTTTACCAAGCAAAATTAATTGACAACTCCTTTAAACATATGAGGCTATCTTAAAGCAACACTGAGCAATTTTTCCCCCATCCTGCACTTAAGAAAACTCATGATTTTCTTTCTTTATTATTCATGTTCTTTTTATCTAGATCTATTAATTAGGGATTTATCTGTTTTCTGCAACATCTTTCCTGTCAAAACATGCCATCAGTACAACCCCAAAGTATTTTTCTTGCTGTTTTAAACAACTTCATGTAGAGAAAAGGGCACTTAAAGTTTGCTTTGCTCATTTTTTTCTTGCAACAGCTGCAAGTTGCTTTTGAAATAAGTGGGGTCTCTGGTTTATTTAATTAGGCTAGGCATGATTCTTCATCATGTTTTCTTTGATCATCTCAATACATCCAAAGTGTTGGTGTGAGACAAGGAAGCTGATCTGAACAATAGACAGACCCTTCATATCGATATAAATAACTCAGGTGGGTGGGGGGTGCGGGTCGATCGGTTTAGAACCCGACCTTCTGTCACCCATTTTACTCAAAGAAATGCCAGTGTCAGTGTTATTTTGGCATACATGTTGATTTTGCATGCCAGCCATTCTCAAAAGAATTACATATAAGCCTTAAAATACACTGGCAAAGTTAATTTAAAACCAGGTTTTTACTCCTAGCAGACCGTTATGCGTAATTAGGTCAATGAAAAGCAAAGTAGTTCCTAAAGAAAAAACACATTCATGCTCTCATTTTCAAGATACGATCATACCAACACCAGAAACACCTTTTAAACATAGCCTTCCATTTTTGTCTGAAAGAAACAGAGTGACAAATATGCTTGATATCAAAATTTCATATGGGCATTGATCTAACTTTCAAATGGAACTACTTCTATGTTTTGGAACAAAAGGGGGGGGGAGGGGGGCTAAATATAAGTAGGTCAATTTTCTGGGTTGAAATCAACTGCTTCTCTGGCTCAGTGGGTCAGATGGCAGGTCCCAAAATGCTTTTAGTCTTAGTTACTGGTGGACAGGCTTGGAATCTGAGCAACTACTACCTTTTTAATTCCCCCGTTTGTTTTTGTGTTCATTTAACCTCCCTTAGGTCTAGACATTAAACACAAATTTCAAATTAAAAACATTAATCTGAATGTGTGAAAATTTTCCTTCTGTTACACTGTTTTGGTGGTCTGATAGCCAGGTAAATGAACATGAGAAGTGGTTTGCTATAAGCTGTAAAGGGGTCAGGAACAGTAACTCTTACTGGAGAAGTGTAGTCTGCAATCAGAGTTGCAAGGGTTATTTCCCATCTCATAACACAGTATCTCTACTTGTCTACTTTGATTTATATTCATTGGCTTCTTTGTCTTACCCCAACGCATACGGCTTACCAAGCATTGGCTGGGAAGATATCCCGAACCGACATGATAATACTTCTGCTCGCGATGACATGCTTCAACCGCTTAAACGGGAAAACAATGATAGGCTCGGAAATGGATTGTGATGAAGACCCAATGATATATGGCATTTTGGTACATGCAGTTAAGCGTAAATCTGGGTTTCGCATTCACTTTCTCGCTTCGGTCGTTTGTGTGACTAATTTTGTCATTCCGAAATAGAGACAATTCAATCAGGAGAGTATACATGTATTTTCCAGTGTTTTTTTTTCCCACCAAGTAATCAAGAAAAACAGCATTATTAGTGCCTCTTGTTGAATTCATGTTTTCACGTCTGCGTAAGTGCCATAGATCACAGGGTCATTTTTCAAAATTATCACAGTTTCTACTCTACATTTAGTCATTGCGTGCTTTCTGACTGTATGTCGTTGGGGCACGAAAAGACAAAATGTAAATTCGCAACATTTTGCCCGCTTTAGCCTGGCAAAGTGCAACGTAACGAGCCCTTTTTTTGGTTTTCCACTTTACCAAGCAAAATTAATTGACAACTCCTTTAAACATATGAGGCTATCTTAAAGCAACACTGAGCAATTTTTCCCCCATCCTGCACTTAAGAAAACTCATGATTTTCTTTCTTTATTATTCATGTTCTTTTTATCTAGATCTATTAATTAGTGATTTATCTGTTTTCTGCAACATCTTTCCTGTCAAAACATGCCATCAGTACAACCCCAAAGTATTTTTCTTGCTGTTTTAAACAACTTCATGTAGAGAAAAGGGCACTTAAAGTTTGCTTTGCTCATTTTTTTCTTGCAACAGCTGCAAGTTGCTTTTGAAATAAGTGGGGTCTCTGGTTTATTTAATTAGGCTAGGCATGATTCTTCATCATGTTTTCTTTGATCATCTCAATACATCCAAAGTGTTGGGTGTGAGACAAGGAAGCTGATCTGAACAATAGACAGACCCTTCATATCGATATAAATAACTCAGGTGGGTGGGGGGTGCGGGTCGATCGGTTTAGAACCCGACCTTCTGTCACCCATTTTACTCAAAGAAATGCCAGTGTCAGTGTTATTTTGGCAAACATGTTGATTTTGCATGCCAGCCATTCTCAAAAGAATTACATATAAGCCTTAAAATACACTGGCAAAGTTAATTTAAAACCAGGTTTTTACTCCTAGCAGACCGTTATGCGTAATTAGGTCAATGAAAAGCAAAGTAGTTCCTAAAGAAATAACACATTCATGCTCTCATTTTCAAGATACGATCATACCAACACCAGAAACACCTTTTAAACATAGCCTTCCATTTTTGTCTGAAAGAAACAGAGTGACAAATATGCTTGATATCAAAATTTCATATGGGCATTGATCTAACTTTCAAATGGAACTACTTCTATGTTTTGGAACAAAAGGGGGGGGAGGGGGGCTAAATATAAGTAGGTCAATTTTCTGGGTTGAAATCAACTGCTTCTCTGGCTCAGTGGGTCAGATGGCAGGTCCCAAAATGCTTTTAGTCTTAGTTACTGGTGGACAGGCTTGGAATCTGAGCAACTACTACCTTTTTAATTCCCCCGTTTGTTTTTGTGTTCATTTAACCTCCCTTAGCTCTAGACATTAAACACAAATTTCAAATTCAAAACATTAATCTGAATGTGTGAAAATTTTCCTTCTGTTACACTGTTTTGGTGGTCTGATAGCCAGGTAAATGAACATGAGAAGTGGTTTGCTATAAGCTGTAAAGGGGTCAGGAACAGTAACTCTTACTGGAGAAGTGTAGTCTGCAATCAGAGTTGCAAGGGTTATTTCCCATCTCATAACACAGTATCTCTACTTGTCTACCTTGATTTATATTCATTGGCTTCTTTGTCTTACCCCAACGCATACGGCTTACCAAGCATTGGCTGGGAAGATATCCCGAACCGACATGATAATACTTCTGCTCGCGATGACATGCTTCAACCGCTTAAACAGGAAAACAATGATAGGCTCGGAAATGGATTGTGATGAAGACCCAATGATATATGGCATTTTGGTACATGCAGTTAAGCGTAAATCTGGGTTTCGCATTCACTTTCTCGCTTCGGTCGTTTGTGTGACTAATTTTGTCATTCCGAAATAGAGACAATTCAATCAGGAGAGTATACATGTATTTTCCAGTGTTTTTTTTTCCCACCAAGTAATCAAGAAAAACAGCATTATTAGTGCCTCTTGTTGAATTCATGTTTTCACGTCTGCGTAAGTGCCATAGATCACAGGGTCATTTTTCAAAATTATCACAGTTTCTACTCTACATTTAGTCATTGCGTGCTTTCTGACTGTATGTCGTTGGGGCACGAAAAGACAAAATGTAAATTCGCAACATTTTGCCCGCTTTAGCCTGGCAAAGTGCAACGTAACGAGCCCTTTTTTTGGTTTTCCACTTTACCAAGCAAAATTAATTGACAACTCCTTTAAACATATGAGGCTATCTTAAAGCAACACTGAGCAATTTTTCCCCCATCCTGCACTTAAGAAAACTCATGATTTTCTTTCTTTATTATTCATGTTCTTTTTATCTAGATCTATTAATTAGTGATTTATCTGTTTTCTGCAACATCTTTCCTGTCAAAACATGCCATCAGTACAACCCCAAAGTATTTTTCTTGCTGTTTTAAACAACTTCATGTAGAGAAAAGGGCACTTAAAGTTTGCTTTGCTCATTTTTTTCTTGCAACAGCTGCAAGTTGCTTTTGAAATAAGTGGGGTCTCTGGTTTATTTAATTAGGCTAGGCATGATTCTTCATCATGTTTTCTTTGATCATCTCAATACATCCAAAGTGTTGGGTGTGAGACAAGGAAGCTGATCTGAACAATAGACAGACCCTTCATATCGATATAAATAACTCAGGTGGGTGGGGGGTGCGGGTCGATCGGTTTAGAACCCGACCTTCTGTCACCCATTTTACTCAAAGAAATGCCAGTGTCAGTGTTATTTTGGCATACATGTTGATTTTGCATGCCAGCCATTCTCAAAAGAATTACATATAAGCCTTAAAATACACTGGCAAAGTTAATTTAAAACCAGGTTTTTACTCCTAGCAGACCGTTATGCGTAATTAGGTCAATGAAAAGCAAAGTAGTTCCTAAAGAAATAACACATTCATGCTCTCATTTTCAAGATACGATCATACCAACACCAGAAACACCTTTTAAACATAGCCTTCCATTTTTGTCTGAAAGAAACAGAGTGACAAATATGCTTGATATCAAAATTTCATATGGGCATTGATCTAACTTTCAAATGGAACTACTTCTATGTTTTGGAACAAAAGGGGGGGGGAGGGGGGCTAAATATAAGTAGGTCAATTTTCTGGGTTGAAATCAACTGCTTCTCTGGCTCAGTGGGTCAGATGGCAGGTCCCAAAATGCTTTTAGTCTTAGTTACTGGTGGACAGGCTTGGAATCTGAGCAACTACTACCTTTTTAATTCCCCCGTTTGTTTTTGTGTTCATTTAACCTCCCTTAGCTCTAGACATTAAACACAAATTTCAAATTCAAAACATTAATCTGAATGTGTGAAAATTTTCCTTCTGTTACACTGTTTTGGTGGTCTGATAGCCAGGTAAATGAACATGAGAAGTGGTTTGCTATAAGCTGTAAAGGGGTCAGGAACAGTAACTCTTACTGGAGAAGTGTAGTCTGCAATCAGAGTTGCAAGGGTTATTTCCCATCTCATAACACAGTATCTCTACTTGTCTACTTTGATTTATATTCATTGGCTTCTTTGTCTTACCCCAACGCATACGGCTTACCAAGCATTGGCTGGGAAGATATCCCGAACCGACATGATAATACTTCTGCTCGCGATGACATGCTTCAACCGCTTAAACAGGAAAACAATGATAGGCTCGGAAATGGATTGTGATGAAGACCCAATGATATATGGCATTTTGGTACATGCAGTTAAGCGTAAATCTGGGTTTCGCATTCACTTTCTCGCTTCGGTCGTTTGTGTGACTAATTTTGTCATTCCGAAATAGAGACAATTCAATCAGGAGAGTATACATGTATTTTCCAGTGTTTTTTTTTCCCACCAAGTAATCAAGAAAAACAGCATTATTAGTGCCTCTTGTTGAATTCATGTTTTCACGTCTGCGTAAGTGCCATAGATCACAGGGCCATTTTTCAAAATTATCACAGTTTCTACTCTACATTTAGTCATTGTGTGCTTTCTGACTGTATGTCGTTGGGGCACGAAAAGACAAAATGTAAATTCGCAACATTTCGCCCGCTTTAGCCTGGCAAAGTGCAACGTAACGAGCCCTTTTTTTGGTTTTCCACTTTACCAAGCAAAATTAATTGACAACTCCTTTAAACATATCAGGCTATCTTAAAGCAACACTGAGCAATTTTTCCCCCATCCTGCACTTAAGAAAACTCATGATTTTCTTTCTTTATTATTCATGTTCTTTTTATCTAGATCTATTAATTAGTGATTTATCTGTTTTCTGCAACATCTTTCCTGTCAAAACATGCCATCAGTACAACCCCAAAGTATTTTTCTTGCTGTTTTAAACAACTTCATGTAGAGAAAAGGGCACTTAAAGTTTGCTTTGCTCATTTTTTTCTTGCAACAGCTGCAAGTTGCTTTTGAAATAAGTGGGGTCTCTGGTTTATTTAATTAGGCTAGGCATGATTCTTCATCATGTTTTCTTTGATCATCTCAATACATCCAAAGTGTTGGGTGTGAGACAAGGAAGCTGATCTGAACAATAGACAGACCCTTCATATCGATATAAATAACTCAGGTGGGTGGGGGGTGCGGGTCGATCGGTTTAGAACCCGACCTTCTGTCACCCATTTTACTCAAAGAAATGCCAGTGTCAGTGTTATTTTGGCATACATGTTGATTTTGCATGCCAGCCATTCTCAAAAGAATTACATATAAGCCTTAAAATACACTGGCAAAGTTAATTTAAAACCAGGTTTTTACTCCTAGCAGACCGTTATGCGTAATTAGGTCAATGAAAAGCAAAGTAGTTCCTAAAGAAATAACACATTCATGCTCTCATTTTCAAGATACGATCATACCAACACCAGAAACACCTTTTAAACATAGCCTTCCATTTTTGTCTGAAAGAAACAGAGTGACAAATATGCTTGATATCAAAATTTCATATGGGCATTGATCTAACTTTCAAATGGAACTACTTCTATGTTTTGGAACAAAAGGGGGGGAGGGGGGCTAAATATAAGTAGGTCAATTTTCTGGGTTGAAATCAACTGCTTCTCTGGCTCAGTGGGTCAGATGGCAGGTCCCAAAATGCTTTTAGTCTTAGTTACTGGTGGACAGGCTTGGAATCTGAGCAACTACTACCTTTTTAATTCCCCCGTTTGTTTTTGTGTTCATTTAACCTCCCTTAGCTCTAGACATTAAACACAAATTTCAAATTCAAAACATTAATCTGAATGTGTGAAAATTTTCCTTCTGTTACACTGTTTTGGTGGTCTGATAGCCAGGTAAATGAACATGAGAAGTGGTTTGCTATAAGCTGTAAAGGGGTCAGGAACAGTAACTCATACTGGAGAAGTGTAGTCTGCAATCAGAGTTGCACGGGTTATTTCCCATCTCATAACACAGTATCTCTACTTGTCTACTTTGATTTATATTCATTGGCTTCTTTGTCTTACCCCAACGCATACGGCTTACCAAGCATTGGCTGGGAAGATATCCCGAACCGACATGATAATACTTCTGCTCGCGATGACATGCTTCAACCGCTTAAACGGGAAAACAATGATAGGCTCGGAAATGGATTGTGATGAAGACCCAATGATATATGGCATTTTGGTACATGCAGTTAAGCGTAAATCTGGGTTTCGCATTCACTTTCTCGCTTCGGTCGTTTGTGTGACTAATTTTGTCATTCCGAAATAGAGACAATTCAATCAGGAGAGTATACATGTATTTTCCAGTGTTTTTTTTCCCACCAAGTAATCAAGAAAAACAGCATTATTAGTGCCTCTTGTTGAATTCATGTTTTCACGTCTGCGTAAGTGCCATAGATCACAGGGTCATTTTTCAAAATTATCACAGTTTCTACTCTACATTTAGTCATTGCGTGCTTTCTGACTGTATGTCGTTGGGGCACGAAAAGACAAAATGTAAATTCGCAACATTTTGCCCGCTTTAGCCTGGCAAAGTGCAACGTAACGAGCCCTTTTTTTGGTTTTCCACTTTACCAAGCAAAATTAATTGACAACTCCTTTAAACATATGAGGCTATCTTAAAGCAACACTGAGCAATTTTTCCCCCATCCTGCACTTAAGAAAACTCATGATTTTCTTTCTTTATTATTCATGTTCTTTTTATCTAGATCTATTAATTAGTGATTTATCTGTTTTCTGCAACATCTTTCCTGTCAAAACATGCCATCAGTACAACCCCAAAGTATTTTTCTTGCTGTTTTAAACAACTTCATGTAGAGAAAAGGGCACTTAAAGTTTGCTTTGCTCATTTTTTTTCTTGCAACAGCTGCAAGTTGCTTTTGAAATAAGTGGGGTCTCTGGTTTATTTAATTAGGCTAGGCATGATTCTTCATCATGTTTTCTTTGATCATCTCAATACATCCAAAGTGTTGGGTGTGAGACAAGGAAGCTGATCTGAACAATAGACAGACCCTTCATATCGATATAAATAACTCAGGTGGGTGGGGGGTGCGGGTCGATCGGTTTAGAACCCGACCTTCTGTCACCCATTTTACTCAAAGAAATGCCAGTGTCAGTGTTATTTTGGCATACATGTTGATTTTGCATGCCAGCCATTCTCAAAAGAATTACATATAAGCCTTAAAATACACTGGCAAAGTTAATTTAAAACCAGGTTTTTACTCCTAGCAGACCGTTATGCGTAATTAGGTCAATGAAAAGCAAAGTAGTTCCTAAAGAAATAACACATTCATGCTCTCATTTTCAAGATACGATCATACCAACACCAGAAACACCTTTTAAACATAGCCTTCCATTTTTGTCTGAAAGAAACAGAGTGACAAATATGCTTGATATCAAAATTTCATATGGGCATTGATCTAACTTTCAAATGGAACTACTTCTATGTTTTGGAACAAAAGGGGGGGGGGAGGGGGCTAAATATAAGTAGGTCAATTTTCTGGGTTGAAATCAACTGCTTCTCTGGCTCAGTGGGTCAGATGGCAGGTCCCAAAATGCTTTTAGTCTTAGTTACTGGTGGACAGGCTTGGAATCTGAGCAACTACTACCTTTTTAATTCCCCCGTTTGTTTTTGTGTTCATTTAACCTCCCTTAGCTCTAGACATTAAACACAAATTTCAAATTCAAAACATTAATCTGAATGTGTGAAAATTTTCCTTCTGTTACACTGTTTTGGTGGTCTGATAGCCAGGTAAATGAACATGAGAAGTGGTTTGCTATAAGCTGTAAAGGGGTCAGGAACAGTAACTCTTACTGGAGAAGTGTAGTCTGCAATCAGAGTTGCAAGGGTTATTTCCCATCTCATAACACAGTATCTCTACTTGTCTACCTTGATTTATATTCATTGGCTTCTTTGTCTTACCCCAACGCATACGGCTTACCAAGCATTGGCTGGGAAGATATCCCGAACCGACATGATAATACTTCTGCTCGCGATGACATGCTTCAACCGCTTAAACAGGAAAACAATGATAGGCTCGGAAATGGATTGTGATGAAGACCCAATGATATATGGCATTTTGGTACATGCAGTTAAGCGTAAATCTGGGTTTCGCATTCACTTTCTCGCTTCGGTCGTTTGTGTGACTAATTTTGTCATTCCGAAATAGAGACAATTCAATCAGGAGAGTATACATGTATTTTCCAGTGTTTTTTTTTCCCACCAAGTAATCAAGAAAAACAGCATTATTAGTGCCTCTTGTTGAATTCATGTTTTCACGTCTGCGTAAGTGCCATAGATCACAGGGTCATTTTTCAAAATTATCACAGTTTCTACTCTACATTTAGTCATTGCGTGCTTTCTGACTGTATGTCGTTGGGGCACGAAAAGACAAAATGTAAATTCGCAACATTTTGCCCGCTTTAGCCTGGCAAAGTGCAACGTAACGAGCCCTTTTTTTGGTTTTCCACTTTACCAAGCAAAATTAATTGACAACTCCTTTAAACATATGAGGCTATCTTAAAGCAACACTGAGCAATTTTTCCCCCATCCTGCACTTAAGAAAACTCATGATTTTCTTTCTTTATTATTCATGTTCTTTTTATCTAGATCTATTAATTAGTGATTTATCTGTTTTCTGCAACATCTTTCCTGTCAAAACATGCCATCAGTACAACCCCAAAGTATTTTTCTTGCTGTTTTAAACAACTTCATGTAGAGAAAAGGGCACTTAAAGTTTGCTTTGCTCATTTTTTTCTTGCAACAGCTGCAAGTTGCTTTTGAAATAAGTGGGGTCTCTGGTTTATTTAATTAGGCTAGGCATGATTCTTCATCATGTTTTCTTTGATCATCTCAATACATCCAAAGTGTTGGGTGTGAGACAAGGAAGCTGATCTGAACAATAGACAGACCCTTCATATCGATATAAATAACTCAGGTGGGTGGGGGGTGCGGGTCGATCGGTTTAGAACCCGACCTTCTGTCACCCATTTTACTCAAAGAAATGCCAGTGTCAGTGTTATTTTGGCATACATGTTGATTTTGCATGCCAGCCATTCTCAAAAGAATTACATATAAGCCTTAAAATACACTGGCAAAGTTAATTTAAAACCAGGTTTTTACTCCTAGCAGACCGTTATGCGTAATTAGGTCAATGAAAAGCAAAGTAGTTCCTAAAGAAATAACACATTCATGCTCTCATTTTCAAGATACGATCATACCAACACCAGAAACACCTTTTAAACATAGCCTTCCATTTTTGTCTGAAAGAAACAGAGTGACAAATATGCTTGATATCAAAATTTCATATGGGCATTGATCTAACTTTCAAATGGAACTACTTCTATGTTTTGGAACAAAAGGGGGGGAGGGGGGCTAAATATAAGTAGGTCAATTTTCTGGGTTGAAATCAACTGCTTCTCTGGCTCAGTGGGTCAGATGGCAGGTCCCAAAATGCTTTTAGTCTTAGTTACTGGTGGACAGGCTTGGAATCTGAGCAACTACTACCTTTTTAATTCCCCCGTTTGTTTTTGTGTTCATTTAACCTCCCTTAGCTCTAGACATTAAACACAAATTTCAAATTAAAAACATTAATCTGAATGTGTGAAAATTTTCCTTCTGTTACACTGTTTTGGTGGTCTGATAGCCAGGTAAATGAACATGAGAAGTGGTTTGCTATAAGCTGTAAAGGGGTCAGGAACAGTAACTCATACTGGAGAAGTGTAGTCTGCAATCAGAGTTGCAAGGGTTATTTCCCATCTCATAACACAGTATCTCTACTTGTCTACTTTGATTTATATTCATTGGCTTCTTTGTCTTACCCCAACGCATACGGCTTACCAAGCATTGGCTGGGAAGATATCCCGAACCGACATGATAATACTTCTGCTCGCGATGACATGCTTCAACCGCTTAAACGGGAAAACAATGATAGGCTCGGAAATGGATTGTGATGAAGACCCAATGATATATGGCATTTTGGTACATGCAGTTAAGCGTAAATCTGGGTTTCGCATTCACTTTCTCGCTTCGGTCGTTTGTGTGACTAATTTTGTCATTCCGAAATAGAGACAATTCAATCAGGAGAGTATACATGTATTTTCCAGTGTTTTTTTTCCCACCAAGTAATCAAGAAAAACAGCATTATTAGTGCCTCTTGTTGAATTCATGTTTTCACGTCTGCGTAAGTGCCATAGATCACAGGGTCATTTTTCAAAATTATCACAGTTTCTACTCTACATTTAGTCATTGCGTGCTTTCTGACTGTATGTCGTTGGGGCACGAAAAGACAAAATGTAAATTCGCAACATTTTGCCCGCTTTAGCCTGGCAAAGTGCAACGTAACGAGCCCTTTTTTTGGTTTTCCACTTTACCAAGCAAAATTAATTGACAACTCCTTTAAACATATGAGGCTATCTTAAAGCAACACTGAGCAATTTTTCCCCCATCCTGCACTTAAGAAAACTCATGATTTTCTTTCTTTATTATTCATGTTCTTTTTATCTAGATCTATTAATTAGTGATTTATCTGTTTTCTGCAACATCTTTCCTGTCAAAACATGCCATCAGTACAACCCCAAAGTATTTTTCTTGCTGTTTTAAACAACTTCATGTAGAGAAAAGGGCACTTAAAGTTTGCTTTGCTCATTTTTTTCTTGCAACAGCTGCAAGTTGCTTTTGAAATAAGTGGGGTCTCTGGTTTATTTAATTAGGCTAGGCATGATTCTTCATCATGTTTTCTTTGATCATCTCAATACATCCAAAGTGTTGGGTGTGAGACAAGGAAGCTGATCTGAACAATAGACAGACCCTTCATATCGATATAAATAACTCAGGTGGGTGGGGGGTGCGGGTCGATCGGTTTAGAACCCGACCTTCTGTCACCCATTTTACTCAAAGAAATGCCAGTGTCAGTGTTATTTTGGCATACATGTTGATTTTGCATGCCAGCCATTCTCAAAAGAATTACATATAAGCCTTAAAATACACTGGCAAAGTTAATTTAAAACCAGGTTTTTACTCCTAGCAGACCGTTATGCGTAATTAGGTCAATGAAAAGCAAAGTAGTTCCTAAAGAAATAACACATTCATGCTCTCATTTTCAAGATACGATCATACCAACACCAGAAACACCTTTTAAACATAGCCTTCCATTTTTGTCTGAAAGAAACAGAGTGACAAATATGCTTGATATCAAAATTTCATATGGGCATTGATCTAACTTTCAAATGGAACTACTTCTATGTTTTGGAACAAAAGGGGGGGAGGGGGGCTAAATATAAGTAGGTCAATTTTCTGGGTTGAAATCAACTGCTTCTCTGGCTCAGTGGGTCAGATGGCAGGTCCCAAAATGCTTTTAGTCTTAGTTACTGGTGGACAGGCTTGGAATCTGAGCAACTACTACCTTTTTAATTCCCCCGTTTGTTTTTGTGTTCATTTAACCTCCCTTAGCTCTAGACATTAAACACAAATTTCAAATTAAAAACATTAATCTGAATGTGTGAAAATTTTCCTTCTGTTACACTGTTTTGGTGGTCTGATAGCCAGGTAAATGAACATGAGAAGTGGTTTGCTATAAGCTGTAAAGGGGTCAGGAACAGTAACTCATACTGGAGAAGTGTAGTCTGCAATCAGAGTTGCAAGGGTTATTTCCCATCTCATAACACAGTATCTCTACTTGTCTACCTTGATTTATATTCATTGGCTTCTTTGTCTTACCCCAACGCATACGGCTTACCAAGCATTGGCTGGGAAGATATCCCGAACCGACATGATAATACTTCTGCTCGCGATGACATGCTTCAACCGCTTAAACGGGAAAACAATGATAGGCTCGGAAATGGATTGTGATGAAGACCCAATGATATATGGCATTTTGGTACATGCAGTTAAGCGTAAATCTGGGTTTCGCATTCACTTTCTCGCTTCGGTCGTTTGTGTGACTAATTTTGTCATTCCGAAATAGAGACAATTCAATCAGGAGAGTATACATGTATTTTCCAGTGTTTTTTTTCCCACCAAGTAATCAAGAAAAACAGCATTATTAGTGCCTCTTGTTGAATTCATGTTTTCACGTCTGCGTAAGTGCCATAGATCACAGGGTCATTTTTCAAAATTATCACAGTTTCTACTCTACATTTAGTCATTGCGTGCTTTCTGACTGTATGTCGTTGGGGCACGAAAAGACAAAATGTAAATTCGCAACATTTTGCCCGCTTTAGCCTGGCAAAGTGCAACGTAACGAGCCCTTTTTTTGGTTTTCCACTTTACCAAGCAAAATTAATTGACAACTCCTTTAAACATATGAGGCTATCTTAAAGCAACACTGAGCAATTTTTCCCCCATCCTGCACTTAAGAAAACTCATGATTTTCTTTCTTTATTATTCATGTTCTTTTTATCTAGATCTATTAATTAGGGATTTATCTGTTTTCTGCAACATCTTTCCTGTCAAAACATGCCATCAGTACAACCCCAAAGTATTTTTCTTGCTGTTTTAAACAACTTCATGTAGAGAAAAGGGCACTTAAAGTTTGCTTTGCTCATTTTTTTCTTGCAACAGCTGCAAGTTGCTTTTGAAATAAGTGGGGTCTCTGGTTTATTTAATTAGGCTAGGCATGATTCTTCATCATGTTTTCTTTGATCATCTCAATACATCCAAAGTGTTGGGTGTGAGACAAGGAAGCTGATCTGAACAATAGACAGACCCTTCATATCGATATAAATAACTCAGGTGGGTGGGGGGTGCGGGTCGATCGGTTTAGAACCCGACCTTCTGTCACCCATTTTACTCAAAGAAATGCCAGTGTCAGTGTTATTTTGGCATACATGTTGATTTTGCATGCCAGCCATTCTCAAAAGAATTACATATAAGCCTTAAAATACACTGGCAAAGTTAATTTAAAACCAGGTTTTTACTCCTAGCAGACCGTTATGCGTAATTAGGTCAATGAAAAGCAAAGTAGTTCCTAAAGAAATAACACATTCATGCTCTCATTTTCAAGATACGATCATACCAACACCAGAAAGACCTTTTAAACATAGCCTTCCATTTTTGTCTGAAAGAAACAGAGTGACAAATATGCTTGATATCAAAATTTCATATGGGCATTGATCTAACTTTCAAATGGAACTACTTCTATGTTTTGGAACAAAAGGGGGGGGAGGGGGCTAAATATAAGTAGGTCAATTTTCTGGGTTGAAATCAACTGCTTCTCTGGCTCAGTGGGTCAGATGGCAGGTCCCAAAATGCTTTTAGTCTTAGTTACTGGTGGACAGGCTTGGAATCTGAGCAACTACTACCTTTTTAATTCCCCCGTTTGTTTTTGTGTTCATTTAACCTCCCTTAGCTCTAGACATTAAACACAAATTTCAAATTAAAAACATTAATCTGAATGTGTGAAAATTTTCCTTCTGTTACACTGTTTTGGTGGTCTGATAGCCAGGTAAATGAACATGAGAAGTGGTTTGCTATAAGCTGTAAAGGGGTCAGGAACAGTAACTCTTACTGGAGAAGTGTAGTCTGCAATCAGAGTTGCAAGGGTTATTTCCCATCTCATAACACAGTATCTCTACTTGTCTACCTTGATTTATATTCATTGGCTTCTTTGTCTTACCCCAACGCATACGGCTTACCAAGCATTGGCTGGGAAGATATCCCGAACCGACATGATAATACTTCTGCTCGCGATGACATGCTTCAACCGCTTAAACAGGAAAACAATGATAGGCTCGGAAATGGATTGTGATGAAGACCCAATGATATATGGCATTTTGGTACATGCAGTTAAGCGTAAATCTGGGTTTCGCATTCACTTTCTCGCTTCGGTCGTTTGTGTGACTAATTTTGTCATTCCGAAATAGAGACAATTCAATCAGGAGAGTATACATGTATTTTCCAGTGTTTTTTTTTCCCACCAAGTAATCAAGAAAAACAGCATTATTAGTGCCTCTTGTTGAATTCATGTTTTCACGTCTGCGTAAGTGCCATAGATCACAGGGTCATTTTTCAAAATTATCACAGTTTCTACTCTACATTTAGTCATTGCGTGCTTTCTGACTGTATGTCGTTGGGGCACGAAAAGACAAAATGTAAATTCGCAACATTTTGCCCGCTTTAGCCTGGCAAAGTGCAACGTAACGAGCCCTTTTTTTGGTTTTCCACTTTACCAAGCAAAATTAATTGACAACTCCTTTAAACATATGAGGCTATCTTAAAGCAACACTGAGCAATTTTTCCCCCATCCTGCACTTAAGAAAACTCATGATTTTCTTTCTTTATTATTCATGTTCTTTTTATCTAGATCTATTAATTAGTGATTTATCTGTTTTCTGCAACATCTTTCCTGTCAAAACATGCCATCAGTACAACCCCAAAGTATTTTTCTTGCTGTTTTAAACAACTTCATGTAGAGAAAAGGGCACTTAAAGTTTGCTTTGCTCATTTTTTTCTTGCAACAGCTGCAAGTTGCTTTTGAAATAAGTGGGGTCTCTGGTTTATTTAATTAGGCTAGGCATGATTCTTCATCATGTTTTCTTTGATCATCTCAATACATCCAAAGTGTTGGGTGTGAGACAAGGAAGCTGATCTGAACAATAGACAGACCCTTCATATCGATATAAATAACTCAGGTGGGTGGGGGGTGCGGGTCGATCGGTTTAGAACCCGACCTTCTGTCACCCATTTTACTCAAAGAAATGCCAGTGTCAGTGTTATTTTGGCATACATGTTGATTTTGCATGCCAGCCATTCTCAAAAGAATTACATATAAGCCTTAAAATACACTGGCAAAGTTAATTTAAAACCAGGTTTTTACTCCTAGCAGACCGTTATGCGTAATTAGGTCAATGAAAAGCAAAGTAGTTCCTAAAGAAATAACACATTCATGCTCTCATTTTCAAGATACGATCATACCAACACCAGAAACACCTTTTAAACATAGCCTTCCATTTTTGTCTGAAAGAAACAGAGTGACAAATATGCTTGATATCAAAATTTCATATGGGCATTGATCTAACTTTCAAATGGAACTACTTCTATGTTTTGGAACAAAAGGGGGGGGAGGGGGCTAAATATAAGTAGGTCAATTTTCTGGGTTGAAATCAACTGCTTCTCTGGCTCAGTGGGTCAGATGGCAGGTCCCAAAATGCTTTTAGTCTTAGTTACTGGTGGACAGGCTTGGAATCTGAGCAACTACTACCTTTTTAATTCCCCCGTTTGTTTTTGTGTTCATTTAACCTCCCTTAGCTCTAGACATTAAACACAAATTTCAAATTAAAAACATTAATCTGAATGTGTGAAAATTTTCCTTCTGTTACACTGTTTTGGTGGTCTGATAGCCAGGTAAATGAACATGAGAAGTGGTTTGCTATAAGCTGTAAAGGGGTCAGGAACAGTAACTCTTACTGGAGAAGTGTAGTCTGCAATCAGAGTTGCAAGGGTTATTTCCCATCTCATAACACAGTATCTCTACTTGTCTACCTTGATTTATATTCATTGGCTTCTTTGTCTTACCCCAACGCATACGGCTTACCAAGCATTGGCTGGGAAGATATCGCGAACCGACATGATAATACTTCTGCTCGCGATGACATGCTTCAACCGCTTAAACAGGAAAACAATGATAGGCTCGGAAATGGATTGTGATGAAGACCCAATGATATATGGCATTTTGGTACATGCAGTTAAGCGTAAATCTGGGTTTCGCATTCACTTTCTCGCTTCGGTCGTTTGTGTGACTAATTTTGTCATTCCGAAATAGAGACAATTCAATCAGGAGAGTATACATGTATTTTCCAGTGTTTTTTTTTCCCACCAAGTAATCAAGAAAAACAGCATTATTAGTGCCTCTTGTTGAATTCATGTTTTCACGTCTGCGTAAGTGCCATAGATCACAGGGTCATTTTTCAAAATTATCACAGTTTCTACTCTACATTTAGTCATTGCGTGCTTTCTGACTGTATGTCGTTGGGGCACGAAAAGACAAAATGTAAATTCGCAACATTTTGCCCGCTTTAGCCTGGCAAAGTGCAACGTAACGAGCCCTTTTTTTGGTTTTCCACTTTACCAAGCAAAATTAATTGACAACTCCTTTAAACATATGAGGCTATCTTAAAGCAACACTGAGCAATTTTTCCCCCATCCTGCACTTAAGAAAACTCATGATTTTCTTTCTTTATTATTCATGTTCTTTTTATCTAGATCTATTAATTAGTGATTTATCTGTTTTCTGCAACATCTTTCCTGTCAAAACATGCCATCAGTACAACCCCAAAGTATTTTTCTTGCTGTTTTAAACAACCTCATGTAGAGAAAAGGGCACTTAAAGTTTGCTTTGCTCATTTATTTTCTTGCAACAGCTGCAAGTTGCTTTTGAAATAAGTGGGGTCTCTGGTTTATTTAATTAGGCTAGGCATGATTCTTCATCATGTTTTCTTTGATCATCTCAATACATCCAAAGTGTTGGGTGTGAGACAAGGAAGCTGATCTGAACAATAGACAGACCCTTCATATCGATATAAATAACTCAGGTGGGTGGGGGGTGCGGGTCGATCGGTTTAGAACCCGACCTTCTGTCACCCATTTTACTCAAAGAAATGCCAGTGTCAGTGTTATTTTGGCATACATGTTGATTTTGCATGCCAGCCATTCTCAAAAGAATTACATATAAGCCTTAAAATACACTGGCAAAGTTAATTTAAAACCAGGTTTTTACTCCTAGCAGACCGTTATGCGTAATTAGGACAATGAAAAGCAAAGTAGTTCCTAAAGAAATAACACATTCATGCTCTCATTTTCAAGATACGATCATACCAACACCAGAAACACCTTTTAAACATAGCCTTCCATTTTTGTCTGAAAGAAACAGAGTGACAAATATGCTTGATATCAAAATTTCATATGGGCATTGATCTAACTTTCAAATGGAACTACTTCTATGTTTTGGAACAAAAGGGGGGGGAGGGGGGCTAAATATAAGTAGGTCAATTTTCTGGGTTGAAATCAACTGCTTCTCTGGCTCAGTGGGTCAGATGGCAGGTCCCAAAATGCTTTTAGTCTTAGTTACTGGTGGACAGGCTTGGAATCTGAGCAACTACTACCTTTTTAATTCCCCCGTTTGTTTTTGTGTTCATTTAACCTCCCTTAGCTCTAGACATTAAACACAAATTTCAAATTAAAAACATTAATCTGAATGTGTGAAAATTTTCCTTCTGTTACACTGTTTTGGTGGTCTGATAGCCAGGTAAATGAACATGAGAAGTGGTTTGCTATAAGCTGTAAAGGGGTCAGGAACAGTAACTCTTACTGGAGAAGTGTAGTCTGCAATCAGAGTTGCAAGGGTTATTTCCCATCTCATAACACAGTATCTCTACTTGTCTACCTTGATTTATATTCATTGGCTTCTTTGTCTTACCCCAACGCATACGGCTTACCAAGCATTGGCTGGGAAGATATCCCGAACCGACATGATAATACTTCTGCTCGCGATGACATGCTTCAACCGCTTAAACAGGAAAACAATGATAGGCTCGGAAATGGATTGTGATGAAGACCCAATGATATATGGCATTTTGGTACATGCAGTTAAGCGTAAATCTGGGTTTCGCATTCACTTTCTCGCTTCGGTCGTTTGTGTGACTAATTTTGTCATTCCGAAATAGAGACAATTCAATCAGGAGAGTATACATGTATTTTCCAGTGTTTTTTTTTCCCACCAAGTAATCAAGAAAAACAGCATTATTAGTGCCTCTTGTTGAATTCATGTTTTCACGTCTGCGTAAGTGCCATAGATCACAGGGTCATTTTTCAAAATTATCACAGTTTCTACTCTACATTTAGTCATTGCGTGCTTTCTGACTGTATGTCGTTGGGGCACGAAAAGACAAAATGTAAATTCGCAACATTTTGCCCGCTTTAGCCTGGCAAAGTGCAACGTAACGAGCCCTTTTTTTGGTTTTCCACTTTACCAAGCAAAATTAATTGACAACTCCTTTAAACATATGAGGCTATCTTAAAGCAACACTGAGCAATTTTTCCCCCATCCTGCACTTAAGAAAACTCATGATTTTCTTTCTTTATTATTCATGTTCTTTTTATCTAGATCTATTAATTAGTGATTTATCTGTTTTCTGCAACATCTTTCCTGTCAAAACATGCCATCAGTACAACCCCAAAGTATTTTTCTTGCTGTTTTAAACAACTTCATGTAGAGAAAAGGGCACTTAAAGTTTGCTTTGCTCATTTTTTTCTTGCAACAGCTGCAAGTTACTTTTGAAATAAGTGGGGTCTCTGGTTTATTTAATTAGGCTAGGCATGATTCTTCATCATGTTTTCTTTGATCATCTCAATACATCCAAAGTGTTGGGTGTGAGACAAGGAAGCTGATCTGAACAATAGACAGACCCTTCATATCGATATAAATAACTCAGGTGGGTGGGGGGTGCGGGTCGATCGGTTTAGAACCCGACCTTCTGTCACCCATTTTACTCAAAGAAATGCCAGTGTCAGTGTTATTTTGGCATACATGTTGATTTTGCATGCCAGCCATTCTCAAAAGAATTACATATAAGCCTTAAAATACACTGGCAAAGTTAATTTAAAACCAGGTTTTTACTCCTAGCAGACCGTTATGCGTAATTAGGTCAATGAAAAGCAAAGTAGTTCCTAAAGAAATAACACATTCATGCTCTCATTTTCAAGATACGATCATACCAACACCAGAAAGACCTTTTAAACATAGCCTTCCATTTTTGTCTGAAAGAAACAGAGTGACAAATATGCTTGATATCAAAATTTCATATGGGCATTGATCTAACTTTCAAATGGAACTACTTCTATGTTTTGGAACAAAAGGGGGGGGAGGGGGCTAAATATAAGTAGGTCAATTTTCTGGGTTGAAATCAACTGCTTCTCTGGCTCAGTGGGTCAGATGGCAGGTCCCAAAATGCTTTTAGTCTTAGTTACTGGTGGACAGGCTTGGAATCTGAGCAACTACTACCTTTTTAATTCCCCCGTTTGTTTTTGTGTTCATTTAACCTCCCTTAGCTCTAGACATTAAACACAAATTTCAAATTAAAAACATTAATCTGAATGTGTGAAAATTTTCCTTCTGTTACACTGTTTTGGTGGTCTGATAGCCAGGTAAATGAACATGAGAAGTGGTTTGCTATAAGCTGTAAAGGGGTCAGGAACAGTAACTCTTACTGGAGAAGTGTAGTCTGCAATCAGAGTTGCAAGGGTTATTTCCCATCTCATAACACAGTATCTCTACTTGTCTACCTTGATTTATATTCATTGGCTTCTTTGTCTTACCCCAACGCATACGGCTTACCAAGCATTGGCTGGGAAGATATCCCGAACCGACATGATAATACTTCTGCTCGCGATGACATGCTTCAACCGCTTAAACAGGAAAACAATGATAGGCTCGGAAATGGATTGTGATGAAGACCCAATGATATATGGCATTTTGGTACATGCAGTTAAGCGTAAATCTGGGTTTCGCATTCACTTTCTCGCTTCGGTCGTTTGTGTGACTAATTTTGTCATTCCGAAATAGAGACAATTCAATCAGGAGAGTATACATGTATTTTCCAGTGTTTTTTTTTCCCACCAAGTAATCAAGAAAAACAGCATTATTAGTGCCTCTTGTTGAATTCATGTTTTCACGTCTGCGTAAGTGCCATAGATCACAGGGTCATTTTTCAAAATTATCACAGTTTCTACTCTACATTTAGTCATTGCGTGCTTTCTGACTGTATGTCGTTGGGGCACGAAAAGACAAAATGTAAATTCGCAACATTTTGCCCGCTTTAGCCTGGCAAAGTGCAACGTAACGAGCCCTTTTTTTGGTTTTCCACTTTACCAAGCAAAATTAATTGACAACTCCTTTAAACATATGAGGCTATCTTAAAGCAACACTGAGCAATTTTTCCCCCATCCTGCACTTAAGAAAACTCATGATTTTCTTTCTTTATTATTCATGTTCTTTTTATCTAGATCTATTAATTAGTGATTTATCTGTTTTCTGCAACATCTTTCCTGTCAAAACATGCCATCAGTACAACCCCAAAGTATTTTTCTTGCTGTTTTAAACAACCTCATGTAGAGAAAAGGGCACTTAAAGTTTGCTTTGCTCATTTTTTTTCTTGCAACAGCTGCAAGTTGCTTTTGAAATAAGTGGGGTCTCTGGTTTATTTAATTAGGCTAGGCATGATTCTTCATCATGTTTTCTTTGATCATCTCAATACATCCAAAGTGTTGGGTGTGAGACAAGGAAGCTGATCTGAACAATAGACAGACCCTTCATATCGATATAAATAACTCAGGTGGGTGGGGGGTGCGGGTCGATCGGTTTAGAACCCGACCTTCTGTCACCCATTTTACTCAAAGAAATGCCAGTGTCAGTGTTATTTTGGCATACATGTTGATTTTGCATGCCAGCCATTCTCAAAAGAATTACATATAAGCCTTAAAATACACTGGCAAAGTTAATTTAAAACCAGGTTTTTACTCCTAGCAGACCGTTATGCGTAATTAGGACAATGAAAAGCAAAGTAGTTCCTAAAGAAATAACACATTCATGCTCTCATTTTCAAGATACGATCATACCAACACCAGAAACACCTTTTAAACATAGCCTTCCATTTTTGTCTGAAAGAAACAGAGTGACAAATATGCTTGATATCAAAATTTCATATGGGCATTGATCTAACTTTCAAATGGAACTACTTCTATGTTTTGGAACAAAAGGGGGGGGGGGAGGGGGGCTAAATATAAGTAGGTCAATTTTCTGGGTTGAAATCAACTGCTTCTCTGGCTCAGTGGGTCAGATGGCAGGTCCCAAAATGCTTTTAGTCTTAGTTACTGGTGGACAGGCTTGGAATCTGAGCAACTACTACCTTTTTAATTCCCCCGTTTGTTTTTGTGTTCATTTAACCTCCCTTAGCTCTAGACATTAAACACAAATTTCAAATTAAAAACATTAATCTGAATGTGTGAAAATTTTCCTTCTGTTACACTGTTTTGGTGGTCTGATAGCCAGGTAAATGAACATGAGAAGTGGTTTGCTATAAGCTGTAAAGGGGTCAGGAACAGTAACTCTTACTGGAGAAGTGTAGTCTGCAATCAGAGTTGCAAGGGTTATTTCCCATCTCATAACACAGTATCTCTACTTGTCTACCTTGATTTATATTCATTGGCTTCTTTGTCTTACCCCAACGCATACGGCTTACCAAGCATTGGCTGGGAAGATATCCCGAACCGACATGATAATACTTCTGCTCGCGATGACATGCTTCAACCGCTTAAACAGGAAAACAATGATAGGCTCGGAAATGGATTTTGATGAAGACCCAATGATATATGGCATTTTGGTACATGCAGTTAAGCGCAAATCTGGGTTTCGCATTCACTTTCTCGCTTTGGTCGTTTGTGTGACTAATTTTGTCATTCCGAAATAGAGACAATTCAATCAGGAGAGTATACATGTATTTTCCAGTGTTTTTTTTTCCCACCAAGTAATCAAGAAAAACAGCATTATTAGTGCCTCTTGTTGAATTCATGTTTTCACGTCTGCGTAAGTGCCATAGATCACAGGGTCATTTTTCAAAATTATCACAGTTTCTACTCTACATTTAGTCATTGCGTGCTTTCTGACTGTATGTCGTTGGGGCACGAAAAGACAAAATGTAAATTCGCAACATTTTGCCCGCTTTAGCCTGGCAAAGTGCAACGTAACGAGCCCTTTTTTTGGTTTTCCACTTTACCAAGCAAAATTAATTGACAACTCCTTTAAACATATGAGGCTATCTTAAAGCAACACTGAGCAATTTTTCCCCCATCCTGCACTTAAGAAAACTCATGATTTTCTTTCTTTATTATTCATGTTCTTTTTATCTAGATCTATTAATTAGTGATTTATCTGTTTTCTGCAACATCTTTCCTGTCAAAACATGCCATCAGTACAACCCCAAAGTATTTTTCTTGCTGTTTTAAACAACTTCATGTAGAGAAAAGGGCACTTAAAGTTTGCTTTGCTCATTTTTTTCTTGCAACAGCTGCAAGTTGCTTTTGAAATAAGTGGGGTCTCTGGTTTATTTAATTAGGCTAGGCATGATTCTTCATCATGTTTTCTTTGATCATCTCAATACATCCAAAGTGTTGGGTGTGAGACAAGGAAGCTGATCTGAACAATAGACAGACCCTTCATATCGATATAAATAACTCAGGTGGGTGGGGGGTGCGGGTCGATCGGTTTAGAACCCGACCTTCTGTCACCCATTTTACTCAAAGAAATGCCAGTGTCAGTGTTATTTTGGCATACATGTTGATTTTGCATGCCAGCCATTCTCAAAAGAATTACATATAAGCCTTAAAATACACTGGCAAAGTTAATTTAAAACCAGGTTTTTACTCCTAGCAGACCGTTATGCGTAATTAGGTCAATGAAAAGCAAAGTAGTTCCTAAAGAAATAACACATTCATGCTCTCATTTTCAAGATACGATCATACCAACACCAGAAACACCTTTTAAACATAGCCTTCCATTTTTGTCTGAAAGAAACAGAGTGACAAATATGCTTGATATCAAAATTTCATATGGGCATTGATCTAACTTTCAAATGGAACTACTTCTATGTTTTGGAACAAAAGGGGGGGAGGGGGCTAAATATAAGTAGGTCAATTTTCTGGGTTGAAATCAACTGCTTCTCTGGCTCAGTGGGTCAGATGGCAGGTCCCAAAATGCTTTTAGTCTTAGTTACTGGTGGACAGGCTTGGAATCTGAGCAACTACTACCTTTTTAATTCCCCCGTTTGTTTTTGTGTTCATTTAACCTCCCTTAGCTCTAGACATTAAACACAAATTTCAAATTAAAAACATTAATCTGAATGTGTGAAAATTTTCCTTCTGTTACACTGTTTTGGTGGTCTGATAGCCAGGTAAATGAACATGAGAAGTGGTTTGCTATAAGCTGTAAAGGGGTCAGGAACAGTAACTCTTACTGGAGAAGTGTAGTCTGCAATCAGAGTTGCAAGGGTTATTTCCCATCTCATAAAACAGTATCTCTACTTGTCTACCTTGATTTATATTCATTGGCTTCTTTGTCTTACCCCAACGCATACGGCTTACCAAGCATTGGCTGGGAAGATATCCCGAACCGACATGATAATACTTCTGCTCGCGATGACATGCTTCAACCGCTTAAACAGGAAAACAATGATAGGCTCGGAAATGGATTGTGATGAAGACCCAATGATATATGGCATTTTGGTACATGCAGTTAAGCGTAAATCTGGGTTTCGCATTCACTTTCTCGCTTCGGTCGTTTGTGTGACTAATTTTGTCATTCCGAAATAGAGACAATTCAATCAGGAGAGTATACATGTATTTTCCAGTGTTTTTTTTTCCCACCAAGTAATCAAGAAAAACAGCATTATTAGTGCCTCTTGTTGAATTCATGTTTTCACGTCTGCGTAAGTGCCATAGATCACAGGGCCATTTTTCAAAATTATCACAGTTTCTACTCTACATTTAGTCATTGCGTGCTTTCTGACTGTATGTCGTTGGGGCACGAAAAGACAAAATGTAAATTCGCAACATTTTGCCCGCTTTAGCCTGGCAAAGTGCAACGTAACGAGCCCTTTTTTTGGTTTTCCACTTTACCAAGCAAAATTAATTGACAACTCCTTTAAACATATGAGGCTATCTTAAAGCAACACTGAGCAATTTTTCCCCCATCCTGCACTTAAGAAAACTCATGATTTTCTTTCTTTATTATTCATGTTCTTTTTATCTAGATCTATTAATTAGTGATTTATCTGTTTTCTGCAACATCTTTCCTGTCAAAACATGCCATCAGTACAACCCCAAAGTATTTTTCTTGCTGTTTTAAACAACTTCATGTAGAGAAAAGGGCACTTAAAGTTTGCTTTGCTCATTTTTTTTCTTGCAACAGCTGCAAGTTGCTTTTGAAATAAGTGGGGTCTCTGGTTTATTTAATTAGGCTAGGCATGATTCTTCATCATGTTTTCTTTGATCATCTCAATACATCCAAAGTGTTGGGTGTGAGACAAGGAAGCTGATCTGAACAATAGACAGACCCTTCATATCGATATAAATAACTCAGGTGGGTGGGGGGTGCGGGTCGATCGGTTTAGAACCCGACCTTCTGTCACCCATTTTACTCAAAGAAATGCCAGTGTCAGTGTTATTTTGGCATACATGTTGATTTTGCATGCCAGCCATTCTCAAAAGAATTACATATAAGCCTTAAAATACACTGGCAAAGTTAATTTAAAACCAGGTTTTTACTCCTAGCAGACCGTTATGCGTAATTAGGACAATGAAAAGCAAAGTAGTTCCTAAAGAAATAACACATTCATGCTCTCATTTTCAAGATACGATCATACCAACACCAGAAACACCTTTTAAACATAGCCTTCCATTTTTGTCTGAAAGAAACAGAGTGACAAATATGCTTGATATCAAAATTTCATATGGGCATTGATCTAACTTTCAAATGGAACTACTTCTATGTTTTGGAACAAAAGGGGGGGGGAGGGGGGCTAAATATAAGTAGGTCAATTTTCTGGGTTGAAATCAACTGCTTCTCTGGCTCAGTGGGTCAGATGGCAGGTCCCAAAATGCTTTTAGTCTTAGTTACTGGTGGACAGGCTTGGAATCTGAGCAACTACTACCTTTTTAATTCCCCCGTTTGTTTTTGTGTTCATTTAACCTCCCTTAGCTCTAGACATTAAACACAAATTTCAAATTAAAAACATTAATCTGAATGTGTGAAAATTTTCCTTCTGTTACACTGTTTTGGTGGTCTGATAGCCAGGTAAATGAACATGAGAAGTGGTTTGCTATAAGCTGTAAAGGGGTCAGGAACAGTAACTCTTACTGGAGAAGTGTAGTCTGCAATCAGAGTTGCAAGGGTTATTTCCCATCTCATAACACAGTATCTCTACTTGTCTACCTTGATTTATATTCATTGGCTTCTTTGTCTTACCCCAACGCATACGGCTTACCAAGCATTGGCTGGGAAGATATCCCGAACCGACATGATAATACTTCTGCTCGCGATGACATGCTTCAACCGCTTAAACAGGAAAACAATGATAGGCTCGGAAATGGATTGTGATGAAGACCCAATGATATATGGCATTTTGGTACATGCAGTTAAGCGCAAATCTGGGTTTCGCATTCACTTTCTCGCTTTGGTCGTTTGTGTGACTAATTTTGTCATTCCGAAATAGAGACAATTCAATCAGGAGAGTATACATGTATTTTCCAGTGTTTTTTTTTCCCACCAAGTAATCAAGAAAAACAGCATTATTAGTGCCTCTTGTTGAATTCATGTTTTCACGTCTGCGTAAGTGCCATAGATCACAGGGTCATTTTTCAAAATTATCACAGTTTCTACTCTACATTTAGTCATTGCGTGCTTTCTGACTGTATGTCGTTGGGGCACGAAAAGACAAAATGTAAATTCGCAACATTTTGCCCGCTTTAGCCTGGCAAAGTGCAACGTAACGAGCCCTTTTTTTGGTTTTCCACTTTACCAAGCAAAATTAATTGACAACTCCTTTAAACATATGAGGCTATCTTAAAGCAACACTGAGCAATTTTTCCCCCATCCTGCACTTAAGAAAACTCATGATTTTCTTTCTTTATTATTCATGTTCTTTTTATCTAGATCTATTAATTAGTGATTTATCTGTTTTCTGCAACATCTTTCCTGTCAAAACATGCCATCAGTACAACCCCAAAGTATTTTTCTTGCTGTTTTAAACAACTTCATGTAGAGAAAAGGGCGCTTAAAGTTTGCTTTGCTCATTTTTTTCTTGCAACAGCTGCAAGTTGCTTTTGAAATAAGTGGGGTCTCTGGTTTATTTAATTAGGCTAGGCATGATTCTTCATCATGTTTTCTTTGATCATCTCAATACATCCAAAGTGTTGGGTGTGAGACAAGGAAGCTGATCTGAACAATAGACAGACCCTTCATATCGATATAAATAACTCAGGTGGGTGGGGGGTGCGGGTCGATCGGTTTAGAACCCGACCTTCTGTCACCCATTTTACTCAAAGAAATGCCAGTGTCAGTGTTATTTTGGCATACATGTTGATTTTGCATGCCAGCCATTCTCAAAAGAATTACATATAAGCCTTAAAATACACTGGCAAAGTTAATTTAAAACCAGGTTTTTACTCCTAGCAGACCGTTATGCGTAATTAGGTCAATGAAAAGCAAAGTAGTTCCTAAAGAAATAACACATTCATGCTCTCATTTTCAAGATACGATCATACCAACACCAGAAACACCTTTTAAACATAGCCTTCCATTTTTGTCTGAAAGAAACAGAGTGACAAATATGCTTGATATCAAAATTTCATATGGGCATTGATCTAACTTTCAAATGGAACTACTTCTATGTTTTGGAACAAAAGGGGGGGAGGGGGGCTAAATATAAGTAGGTCAATTTTCTGGGTTGAAATCAACTGCTTCTCTGGCTCAGTGGGTCAGATGGCAGGTCCCAAAATGCTTTTAGTCTTAGTTACTGGTGGACAGGCTTGGAATCTGAGCAACTACTACCTTTTTAATTCCCCCGTTTGTTTTTGTGTTCATTTAACCTCCCTTAGCTCTAGACATTAAACACAAATTTCAAATTAAAAACATTAATCTGAATGTGTGAAAATTTTCCTTCTGTTACACTGTTTTGGTGGTCTGATAGCCAGGTAAATGAACATGAGAAGTGGTTTGCTATAAGCTGTAAAGGGGTCAGGAACAGTAACTCTTACTGGAGAAGTGTAGTCTGCAATCAGAGTTGCAAGGGTTATTTCCCATCTCATAACACAGTATCTCTACTTGTCTACTTTGATTTATATTCATTGGCTTCTTTGTCTTACCCCAACGCATACGGCTTACCAAGCATTGGCTGGGAAGATATCCCGAACCGACATGATAGTACTTCTGCTCGCGATGACATGCTTCAACCGCTTAAACGGGAAAACAATTATAGGCTCGGAAATGGATTGTGATGAAGACCCAATGATATATGGCATTTTGGTACATGCAGTTAAGCGTAAATCTGGGTTTCGCATTCACTTTCTCGCTTCGGTCGTTTGTGTGACTAATTTTGTCATTCCGAAATAGAGACAATTCAATCAGGAGAGTATACATGTATTTTCCAGTGTTTTTTTTCCCACCAAGTAATCAAGAAAAACAGCATTATTAGTGCCTCTTGTTGAATTCATGTTTTCACATCTGCGTAAGTGCCATAGATCACAGGGTCATTTTTCAAAATTATCACAGTTTCTACTCTACATTTAGTCATTGCGTGCTTTCTGACTGTATGTCGTTGGGGCACGAAAAGACAAAATGTAAATTCGCAACATTTTGCCCGCTTTAGCCTGGCAAAGTGCAACGTAACGAGCCCTTTTTTTGGTTTTCCACTTTACCAAGCAAAATTAATTGACAACTCCTTTAAACATATGAGGCTATCTTAAAGCAACACTGAGCAATTTTTCCCCCATCCTGCACTTAAGAAAACTCATGATTTTCTTTCTTTATTATTCATGTTCTTTTTATCTAGATCTATTAATTAGTGATTTATCTGTTTTCTGCAACATCTTTCCTGTCAAAACATGCCATCAGTACAACCCCAAAGTATTTTTCTTGCTGTTTTAAACAACTTCATGTAGAGAAAAGGGCACTTAAAGTTTGCTTTGCTCATTTTTTTTCTTGCAACAGCTGCAAGTTGCTTTTGAAATAAGTGGGGTCTCTGGTTTATTTAATTAGGCTAGGCATGATTCTTCATCATGTTTTCTTTGATCATCTCAATACATCCAAAGTGTTGGGTGTGAGTCAAGGAAGCTGATCTGAACAATAGACAGACCCTTCATATCGATATAAATAACTCAGGTGGGTGGGGGGTGCGGGTCGATCGGTTTAGAACCCGACCTTCTGTCACCCATTTTACTCAAAGAAATGCCAGTGTCAGTGTTATTTTGGCATACATGTTGATTTTGCATGCCAGCCATTCTCAAAAGAATTACATATAAGCCTTAAAATACACTGGCAAAGTTAATTTAAAACCAGGTTTTTACTCCTAGCAGACCGTTATGCGTAATTAGGTCAATGAAAAGCAAAGTAGTTCCTAAAGAAATAACACATTCATGCTCTCATTTTCAAGATACGATCATACCAACACCAGAAACACCTTTTAAACATAGCCTTCCATTTTTGTCTGAAAGAAACAGAGTGACAAATATGCTTGATATCAAAATTTCATATGGGCATTGATCTAACTTTCAAATGGAACTACTTCTATGTTTTGGAACAAAAGGGGGGGGAGGGGGCTAAATATAAGTAGGTCAATTTTCTGGGTTGAAATCAACTGCTTCTCTGGCTCAGTGGGTCAGATGGCAGGTCCCAAAATGCTTTTAGTCTTAGTTACTGGTGGACAGGCTTGGAATCTGAGCAACTACTACCTTTTTAATTCCCCCGTTTGTTTTTGTGTTCATTTAACCTCCCTTAGCTCTAGACATTAAACACAAATTTCAAATTAAAAACATTAATCTGAATGTGTGAAAATTTTCCTTCTGTTACACTGTTTTGGTGGTCTGATAGCCAGGTAAATGAACATGAGAAGTGGTTTGCTATAAGCTGTAAAGGGGTCAGGAACAGTAACTCTTACTGGAGAAGTGTAGTCTGCAATCAGAGTTGCAAGGGTTATTTCCCATCTCATAACACAGTATCTCTACTTGTCTACCTTGATTTATATTCATTGGCTTCTTTGTCTTACCCCAACGCATACGGCTTACCAAGCATTGGCTGGGAAGATATCCCGAACCGACATGATAATACTTCTGCTCGCGATGACATGCTTCAACCGCTTAAACAGGAAAACAATGATAGGCTCGGAAATGGATTGTGATGAAGACCCAATGATATATGGCATTTTGGTACATGCAGTTAAGCGTAAATCTGGGTTTCGCATTCACTTTCTCGCTTCGGTCGTTTGTGTGACTAATTTTGTCATTCCGAAATAGAGACAATTCAATCAGGAGAGTATACATGTATTTTCCAGTGTTTTTTTTTCCCACCAAGTAATCAAGAAAAACAGCATTATTAGTGCCTCTTGTTGAATTCATGTTTTCACGTCTGCGTAAGTGCCATAGATCACAGGGCCATTTTTCAAAATTATCACAGTTTCTACTCTACATTTAGTCATTGCGTGCTTTCTGACTGTATGTCGTTGGGGCACGAAAAGACAAAATGTAAATTCGCAACATTTTGCCCGCTTTAGCCTGGCAAAGTGCAACGTAACGAGCCCTTTTTTTGGTTTTCCACTTTACCAAGCAAAATTAATTGACAACTCCTTTAAACATATCAGGCTATCTTAAAGCAACACTGAGCAATTTTTCCCCCATCCTGCACTTAAGAAAACTCATGATTTTCTTTCTTTATTATTCATGTTCTTTTTATCTAGATCTATTAATTAGTGATTTATCTGTTTTCTGCAACATCTTTCCTGTCAAAACATGCCATCAGTACAACCCCAAAGTATTTTTCTTGCTGTTTTAAACAACTTCATGTAGAGAAAAGGGCACTTAAAGTTTGTTTTGCTCATTTTTTTTCTTGCAACAGCTGCAAGTTGCTTTTGAAATAAGTGGGGTCTCTGGTTTATTTAATTAGGCTAGGCATGATTCTTCATCATGTTTTCTTTGATCATCTCAATACATCCAAAGTGTTGGGTGTGAGACAAGGAAGCTGATCTGAACAATAGACAGACCCTTCATATCGATATTAATAACTCAGGTGGGTGGGGGGTGCGGGTCGATCGGTTTAGAACCCGACCTTCTGTCACCCATTTTACTCAAAGAAATGCCAGTGTCAGTGTTATTTTGGCATACATGTTGATTTTGCATGCCAGCCATTCTCAAAAGAATTACATATAAGCCTTAAAATACACTGGCAAAGTTAATTTAAAACCAGGTTTTTACTCCTAGCAGACCGTTATGCGTAATTAGGACAATGAAAAGCAAAGTAGTTCCTAAAGAAATAACACATTCATGCTCTCATTTTCAAGATACGATCATACCAACACCAGAAACACCTTTTAAACATAGCCTTCCATTTTTGTCTGAAAGAAACAGAGTGACAAATATGCTTGATATCAAAATTTCATATGGGCATTGATCTAACTTTCAAATGGAACTACTTCTATGTTTTGGAACAAAAGGGGGGGGGGGAGGGGGGCTAAATATAAGTAGGTCAATTTTCTGGGTTGAAATCAACTGCTTCTCTGGCTCAGTGGGTCAGATGGCAGGTCCCAAAATGCTTTTAGTCTTAGTTACTGGTGGACAGGCTTGGAATCTGAGCAACTACTACCTTTTTAATTCCCCCGTTTGTTTTTGTGTTCATTTAACCTCCCTTAGCTCTAGACATTAAACACAAATTTCAAATTCAAAACATTAATCTGAATGTGTGAAAATTTTCCTTCTGTTACACTGTTTTGGTGGTCTGATAGCCAGGTAAATGAACATGAGAAGTGGTTTGCTATAAGCTGTAAAGGGGTCAGGAACAGTAACTCTTACTGGAGAAGTGTAGTCTGCAATCAGAGTTGCAAGGGTTATTTCCCATCTCATAACACAGTATCTCTACTTGTCTACCTTGATTTATATTCATTGGCTTCTTTGTCTTACCCCAACGCATACGGCTTACCAAGCATTGGCTGGGAAGATATCCCGAACCGACATGATAATACTTCTGCTCGCGATGACATGCTTCAACCGCTTAAACAGGAAAACAATGATAGGCTCGGAAATGGATTGTGATGAAGACCCAATGATATATGGCATTTTGGTACATGCAGTTAAGCGCAAATCTGGGTTTCGCATTCACTTTCTCGCTTTGGTCGTTTGTGTGACTAATTTTGTCATTCCGAAATAGAGACAATTCAATCAGGAGAGTATACATGTATTTTCCAGTGTTTTTTTTTCCCACCAAGTAATCAAGAAAAACAGCATTATTAGTGCCTCTTGTTGAATTCATGTTTTCACGTCTGCGTAAGTGCCATAGATCACAGGGTCATTTTTCAAAATTATCACAGTTTCTACTCTACATTTAGTCATTGCGTGCTTTCTGACTGTATGTCGTTGGGGCACGAAAAGACAAAATGTAAATTCGCAACATTTTGCCCGCTTTAGCCTGGCAAAGTGCAACGTAACGAGCCCTTTTTTTGGTTTTCCACTTTACCAAGCAAAATTAATTGACAACTCCTTTAAACATATGAGGCTATCTTAAAGCAACACTGAGCAATTTTTCCCCCATCCTGCACTTAAGAAAACTCATGATTTTCTTTCTTTATTATTCATGTTCTTTTTATCTAGATCTATTAATTAGTGATTTATCTGTTTTCTGCAACATCTTTCCTGTCAAAACATGCCATCAGTACAACCCCAAAGTATTTTTCTTGCTGTTTTAAACAACTTCATGTAGAGAAAAGGGCGCTTAAAGTTTGCTTTGCTCATTTTTTTCTTGCAACAGCTGCAAGTTGCTTTTGAAATAAGTGGGGTCTCTGGTTTATTTAATTAGGCTAGGCATGATTCTTCATCATGTTTTCTTTGATCATCTCAATACATCCAAAGTGTTGGGTGTGAGACAAGGAAGCTGATCTGAACAATAGACAGACCCTTCATATCGATATAAATAACTCAGGTGGGTGGGGGGTGCGGGTCGATCGGTTTAGAACCCGACCTTCTGTCACCCATTTTACTCAAAGAAATGCCAGTGTCAGTGTTATTTTGGCATACATGTTGATTTTGCATGCCAGCCATTCTCAAAAGAATTACATATAAGCCTTAAAATACACTGGCAAAGTTAATTTAAAACCAGGTTTTTACTCCTAGCAGACCGTTATGCGTAATTAGGTCAATGAAAAGCAAAGTAGTTCCTAAAGAAATAACACATTCATGCTCTCATTTTCAAGATACGATCATACCAACACCAGAAACACCTTTTAAACATAGCCTTCCATTTTTGTCTGAAAGAAACAGAGTGACAAATATGCTTGATATCAAAATTTCATATGGGCATTGATCTAACTTTCAAATGGAACTACTTCTATGTTTTGGAACAAAAGGGGGGGGAGGGGGGCTAAATATAAGTAGGTCAATTTTCTGGGTTGAAATCAACTGCTTCTCTGGCTCAGTGGGTCAGATGGCAGGTCCCAAAATGCTTTTAGTCTTAGTTACTGGTGGACAGGCTTGGAATCTGAGCAACTACTACCTTTTTAATTCCCCCGTTTGTTTTTGTGTTCATTTAACCTCCCTTAGCTCTAGACATTAAACACAAATTTCAAATTCAAAACATTAATCTGAATGTGTGAAAATTTTCCTTCTGTTACACTGTTTTGGTGGTCTGATAGCCAGGTAAATGAACATGAGAAGTGGTTTGCTATAAGCTGTAAAGGGGTCAGGAACAGTAACTCTTACTGGAGAAGTGTAGTCTGCAATCAGAGTTGCAAGGGTTATTTCCCATCTCATAACACAGTATCTCTACTTGTCTACTTTGATTTATATTCATTGGCTTCTTTGTCTTACCCCAACGCATACGGCTTACCAAGCATTGGCTGGGAAGATATCCCGAACCGACATGATAATACTTCTGCTCGCGATGACATGCTTCAACCGCTTAAACGGGAAAACAATTATAGGCTCGGAAATGGATTGTGATGAAGACCCAATGATATATGGCATTTTGGTACATGCAGTTAAGCGTAAATCTGGGTTTCGCATTCACTTTCTCGCTTCGGTCGTTTGTGTGACTAATTTTGTCATTCCGAAATAGAGACAATTCAATCAGGAGAGTATACATGTATTTTCCAGTGTTTTTTTTCCCACCAAGTAATCAAGAAAAACAGCATTATTAGTGCCTCTTGTTGAATTCATGTTTTCACGTCTGCGTAAGTGCCATAGATCACAGGGTCATTTTTCAAAATTATCACAGTTTCTACTCTACATTTAGTCATTGCGTGCTTTCTGACTGTATGTCGTTGGGGCACGAAAAGACAAAATGTAAATTCGCAACATTTTGCCCGCTTTAGCCTGGCAAAGTGCAACGTAACGAGCCCTTTTTTTGGTTTTCCACTTTACCAAGCAAAATTAATTGACAACTCCTTTAAACATATGAGGCTATCTTAAAGCAACACTGAGCAATTTTTCCCCCATCCTGCACTTAAGAAAACTCATGATTTTCTTTCTTTATTATTCATGTTCTTTTTATCTAGATCTATTAATTAGTGATTTATCTGTTTTCTGCAACATCTTTCCTGTCAAAACATGCCATCAGTACAACCCCAAAGTATTTTTCTTGCTGTTTTAAACAACTTCATGTAGAGAAAAGGGCACTTAAAGTTTGCTTTGCTCATTTTTTTCTTGCAACAGCTGCAAGTTGCTTTTGAAATAAGTGGGGTCTCTGGTTTATTTAATTAGGCTAGGCATGATTCTTCATCATGTTTTCTTTGATCATCTCAATACATCCAAAGTGTTGGGTGTGAGACAAGGAAGCTGATCTGAACAATAGACAGACCCTTCATATCGATATAAATAACTCAGGTGGGTGGGGGGTGCGGGTCGATCGGTTTAGAACCCGACCTTCTGTCACCCATTTTACTCAAAGAAATGCCAGTGTCAGTGTTATTTTGGCATACATGTTGATTTTGCATGCCAGCCATTCTCAAAAGAATTACATATAAGCCTTAAAATACACTGGCAAAGTTAATTTAAAACCAGGTTTTTACTCCTAGCAGACCGTTATGCGTAATTAGGTCAATGAAAAGCAAAGTAGTTCCTAAAGAAATAACACATTCATGCTCTCATTTTCAAGATACGATCATACCAACACCAGAAACACCTTTTAAACATAGCCTTCCATTTTTGTCTGAAAGAAACAGAGTGACAAATATGCTTGATATCAAAATTTCATATGGGCATTGATCTAACTTTCAAATGGAACTACTTCTATGTTTTGGAACAAAAGGGGGGGGAGGGGGGCTAAATATAAGTAGGTCAATTTTCTGGGTTGAAATCAACTGCTTCTCTGGCTCAGTGGGTCAGATGGCAGGTCCCAAAATGCTTTTAGTCTTAGTTACTGGTGGACAGGCTTGGAATCTGAGCAACTACTACCTTTTTAATTCCCCCGTTTGTTTTTGTGTTCATTTAACCTCCCTTAGCTCTAGACATTAAACACAAATTTCAAATTAAAAACATTAATCTGAATGTGTGAAAATTTTCCTTCTGTTACACTGTTTTGGTGGTCTGATAGCCAGGTAAATGAACATGAGAAGTGGTTTGCTATAAGCTGTAAAGGGGTCAGGAACAGTAACTCTTACTGGAGAAGTGTAGTCTGCAATCAGAGTTGCAAGGGTTATTTCCCATCTCATAACACAGTATCTCTACTTGTCTACCTTGATTTATATTCATTGGCTTCTTTGTCTTACCCCAACGCATACGGCTTACCAAGCATTGGCTGGGAAGATATCCCGAACCGACATGATAATACTTCTGCTCGCGATGACATGCTTCAACCGCTTAAACAGGAAAACAATGATAGGCTCGGAAATGGATTGTGATGAAGACCCAATGATATATGGCATTTTGGTACATGCAGTTAAGCGTAAATCTGGGTTTCGCATTCACTTTCTCGCTTCGGTCGTTTGTGTGACTAATTTTGTCATTCCGAAATAGAGACAATTCAATCAGGAGAGTATACATGTATTTTCCAGTGTTTTTTTTTCCCACCAAGTAATCAAGAAAAACAGCATTATTAGTGCCTCTTGTTGAATTCATGTTTTCACGTCTGCGTAAGTGCCATAGATCACAGGGTCATTTTTCAAAATTATCACAGTTTCTACTCTACATTTAATCATTGCGTGCTTTCTGACTGTATGTCGTTGGGGCACGAAAAGACAAAATGTAAATTCGCAACATTTTGCCCGCTTTAGCCTGGCAAAGTGCAACGTAACGAGCCCTTTTTTTGGTTTTCCACTTTACCAAGCAAAATTAATTGACAACTCCTTTAAACATATGAGGCTATCTTAAAGCAACACTGAGCAATTTTTCCCCCATCCTGCACTTAAGAAAACTCATGATTTTCTTTCTTTATTATTCATGTTCTTTTTATCTAGATCTATTAATTAGTGATTTATCTGTTTTCTGCAACATCTTTCCTGTCAAAACATGCCATCAGTACAACCCCAAAGTATTTTTCTTGCTGTTTTAAACAACTTCATGTAGAGAAAAGGGCACTTAAAGTTTGCTTTGCTCATTTTTTTCTTGCAACAGCTGCAAGTTGCTTTTGAAATAAGTGGGGTCTCTGGTTTATTTAATTAGGCTAGGCATGATTCTTCATCATGTTTTCTTTGATCATCTCAATACATCCAAAGTGTTGGGTGTGAGACAAGGAAGCTGATCTGAACAATAGACAGACCCTTCATATCGATATAAATAACTCAGGTGGGTGGGGGGTGCGGGTCGATCGGTTTAGAACCCGACCTTCTGTCACCCATTTTACTCAAAGAAATGCCAGTGTCAGTGTTATTTTGGCATACATGTTGATTTTGCATGCCAGCCATTCTCAAAAGAATTACATATAAGCCTTAAAATACACTGGCAAAGTTAATTTAAAACCAGGTTTTTACTCCTAGCAGACCGTTATGCGTAATTAGGTCAATGAAAAGCAAAGTAGTTCCTAAAGAAATAACACATTCATGCTCTCATTTTCAAGATACGATCATACCAACACCAGAAACACCTTTTAAACATAGCCTTCCATTTTTGTCTGAAAGAAACAGAGTGACAAATATGCTTGATATCAAAATTTCATATGGGCATTGATCTAACTTTCAAATGGAACTACTTCTATGTTTTGGAACAAAAGGGGGGGGGGAGGGGGGCTAAATATAAGTAGGTCAATTTTCTGGGTTGAAATCAACTGCTTCTCTGGCTCAGTGGGTCAGATGGCAGGTCCCAAAATGCTTTTAGTCTTAGTTACTGGTGGACAGGCTTGGAATCTGAGCAACTACTACCTTTTTAATTCCCCCGTTTGTTTTTGTGTTCATTTAACCTCCCTTAGCTCTAGACATTAAACACAAATTTCAAATTAAAAACATTAATCTGAATGTGTAAAAAATTTTTCCTTCTGTTACACTGTTTTGGTGGTCTGATAGCCAGGTAAATGAACATGAGAAGTGGTTTGCTATAAGCCGTAAAGGGGTCAGGAACAGTAACTCTTACTGGAGAAGTGTAGTCTGCAATCAGAGTTGCAAGGGTTATTTCCCATCTCATAACACAGTATCTCTACTTGTCTACTTTGATTTATATTCATTGGCTTCTTTGTCTTACCCCAACGCATACGGCTTACCAAGCATTGGCTGGGAAGATATCCCGAACCGACATGATAATACTTCTGCTCGCGATGACATGCTTCAACCGCTTAAACGGGAAAACAATGATAGGCTCGGAAATGGATTGTGATGAAGACCCAATGATATATGGCATTTTGGTACATGCAGTTAAGCGTAAATCTGGGTTTCGCATTCACTTTCTCGCTTCGGTCGTTTGTGTGACTAATTTTGTCATTCCGAAATAGAGACAATTCAATCAGGAGAGTATACATGTATTTTCCAGTGTTTTTTTTCCCACCAAGTAATCAAGAAAAACAGCATTATCAGTGCCTCTTGTTGAATTCATGTTTTCACGTCTGCGTAAGTGCCATAGATCACAGGGTCATTTTTCAAAATTATCACAGTTTCTACTCTACATTTAGTCATTGCGTGCTTTCTGACTGTATGTCGTTGGGGCACGAAAAGACAAAATGTAAATTCGCAACATTTTGCCCGCTTTAGCCTGGCAAAGTGCAACGTAACGAGCCCTTTTTTTGGTTTTCCACTTTACCAAGCAAAATTAATTGACAACTCCTTTAAACATATGAGGCTATCTTAAAGCAACACTGAGCAATTTTTCCCCCATCCTGCACTTAAGAAAACTCATGATTTTCTTTCTTTATTATTCATGTTCTTTTTATCTAGATCTATTAATTAGTGATTTATCTGTTTTCTGCAACATCTTTCCTGTCAAAACATGCCATCAGTACAACCCCAAAGTATTTTTCTTGCTGTTTTAAACAACTTCATGTAGAGAAAAGGGCACTTAAAGTTTGCTTTGCTCATTTTTTTCTTGCAACAGCTGCAAGTTGCTTTTGAAATAAGTGGGGTCTCTGGTTTATTTAATTAGGCTAGGCATGATTCTTCATCATGTTTTCTTTGATCATCTCAATACATCCAAAGTGTTGGGTGTGAGACAAGGAAGCTGATCTGAACAATAGACAGACCCTTCATATCGATATAAATAACTCAGGTGGGTGGGGGGTGCGGGTCGATCGGTTTAGAACCCGACCTTCTGTCACCCATTTTACTCAAAGAAATGCCAGTGTCAGTGTTATTTTGGCATACATGTTGATTTTGCATGCCAGCCATTCTCAAAAGAATTACATATAAGCCTTAAAATACACTGGCAAAGTTAATTTAAAACCAGGTTTTTACTCCTAGCAGACCGTTATGCGTAATTAGGTCAATGAAAAGCAAAGTAGTTCCTAAAGAAATAACACATTCATGCTCTCATTTTCAAGATACGATCATACCAACACCAGAAACACCTTTTAAACATAGCCTTCCATTTTTGTCTGAAAGAAACAGAGTGATAAATATGCTTGATATCAAAATTTCATATGGGCATTGATCTAACTTTCAAATGGAACTACTTCTATGTTTTGGAACAAAAGGGGGGGAGGGGGACTAAATATAAGTAGGTCAATTTTCTGGGTTGAAATCAACTGCTTCTCTGGCTCAGTGGGTCAGATGGCAGGTCCCAAAATGCTTTTAGTCTTAGTTACTGGTGGACAGGCTTGGAATCTGAGCAACTACTACCTTTTTAATTCCCCCGTTTGTTTTTGTGTTCATTTAACCTCCCTTAGCTCTAGACATTAAACACAAATTTCAAATTAAAAACATTAATCTGAATGTGTAAAAAATTTTTCCTTCTGTTACACTGTTTTGGTGGTCTGATAGCCAGGTAAATGAACATGAGAAGTGGTTTGCTATAAGCTGTAAAGGGGTCAGGAACAGTAACTCTTACTGGAGAAGTGTAGTCTGCAATCAGAGTTGCAAGGGTTATTTCCCATCTCATAACACAGTATCTCTACTTGTCTACTTTGATTTATATTCATTGGCTTCTTTGTCTTACCCCAACACATACGGCTTACCAAGCATTGGCTGGGAAGATATCCCGAACCGACATGATAATACTTCTGCTCGCGATGACATGCTTCAACCGCTTAAATGGGAAAACAATGATAGGCTCGGAAATGGATTGTGATGAAGACCCAATGATATATGGCATTTTGGTACATGCAGTTAAGCGTAAATCTGGGTTTCGCATTCACTTTCTCGCTTCGGTCGTTTGTGTGACTAATTTTGTCATTCCGAAATAGAGACAATTCAATCAGGAGAGTATACATGTATTTTCCAGTGTTTTTTTTCCCACCAAGTAATCAAGAAAAACAGCATTATTAGTGCCTCTTGTTGAATTCATGTTTTCACGTCTGCGTAAGTGCCATAGATCACAGGGTCATTTTTCAAAATTATCACAGTTTCTACTCTACATTTAGTCATTGCGTGCTTTCTGACTGTATGTCGTTGGGGCACGAAAAGACAAAATGTAAATTCGCAACATTTTGCCCGCTTTAGCCTGGCAAAGTGCAACGTAACGAGCCCTTTTTTTGGTTTTCCACTTTACCAAGCAAAATTAATTGACAACTCCTTTAAACATATGAGGCTATCTTAAAGCAACACTGAGCAATTTTTCCCCCATCCTGCACTTAAGAAAACTCATGATTTTCTTTCTTTATTATTCATGTTCTTTTTATCTAGATCTATTAATTAGTGATTTATCTGTTTTCTGCAACATCTTTCCTGTCAAAACATGCCATCAGTACAACCCCAAAGTATTTTTCTTGCTGTTTTAAACAACTTCATGTAGAGAAAAGGGCACTTAAAGTTTGCTTTGCTCATTTTTTTTCTTGCAACAGCTGCAAGTTGCTTTTGAAATAAGTGGGGTCTCTGGTTTATTTAATTAGGCTAGGCATGATTCTTCATCATGTTTTCTTTGATCATCTCAATACATCCAAAGTGTTGGGTGTGAGACAAGGAAGCTGATCTGAACAATAGACAGACCCTTCATATCGATATAAATAACTCAGGTGGGTGGGGGGTGCGGGTCGATCGGTTTAGAACCCGACCTTCTGTCACCCATTTTACTCAAAGAAATGCCAGTGTCAGTGTTATTTTGGCATACATGTTGATTTTGCATGCCAGCCATTCTCAAAAGAATTACATATAAGCCTTAAAATACACTGGCAAAGTTAATTTAAAACCAGGTTTTTACTCCTAGCAGACCGTTATGCGTAATTAGGTCAATGAAAAGCAAAGTAGTTCCTAAAGAAATAACACATTCATGCTCTCATTTTCAAGATACGATCATACCAACACCAGAAACACCTTTTAAACATAGCCTTCCATTTTTGTCTGAAAGAAACAGAGTGACAAATATGCTTGATATCAAAATTTCATATGGGCATTGATCTAACTTTCAAATGGAACTACTTCTATGTTTTGGAACAAAAGGGGGGGGAGGGGGCTAAATATAAGTAGGTCAATTTTCTGGGTTGAAATCAACTGCTTCTCTGGCTCAGTGGGTCAGATGGCAGGTCCCAAAATGCTTTTAGTCTTAGTTACTGGTGGACAGGCTTGGAATCTGAGCAACTACTACCTTTTTAATTCCCCCGTTTGTTTTTGTGTTCATTTAACCTCCCTTAGCTCTAGACATTAAACACAAATTTCAAATTAAAAACATTAATCTGAATGTGTGAAAATTTTCCTTCTGTTACACTGTTTTGGTGGTCTGATAGCCAGGTAAATGAACATGAGAAGTGGTTTGCTATAAGCTGTAAAGGGGTCAGGAACAGTAACTCTTACTGGAGAAGTGTAGTCTGCAATCAGAGTTGCAAGGGTTATTTCCCATCTCATAACACAGTATCTCTACTTGTCTACCTTGATTTATATTCATTGGCTTCTTTGTCTTACCCCAACGCATACGGCTTACCAAGCATTGGCTGGGAAGATATCCCGAACCGACATGATAATACTTCTGCTCGCGATGACATGCTTCAACCGCTTAAACAGGAAAACAATGATAGGCTCGGAAATGGATTGTGATGAAGACCCAATGATATATGGCATTTTGGTACATGCAGTTAAGCGCAAATCTGGGTTTCGCATTCACTTTCTCGCTTCGGTCGTTTGTGTGACTAATTTTGTCATTCCGAAATAGAGACAATTCAATCAGGAGAGTATACATGTATTTTCCAGTGTTTTTTTTTCCCACCAAGTAATCAAGAAAAACAGCATTATTAGTGCCTCTTGTTGAATTCATGTTTTCACGTCTGCGTAAGTGCCATAGATCACAGGGCCATTTTTCAAAATTATCACAGTTTCTACTCTACATTTAGTCATTGCGTGCTTTCTGACTGTATGTCGTTGGGGCACGAAAAGACAAAATGTAAATTCGCAACATTTTGCCCGCTTTAGCCTGGCAAAGTGCAACGTAACGAGCCCTTTTTTTGGTTTTCCACTTTACCAAGCAAAATTAATTGACAACTCCTTTAAACATATCAGGCTATCTTAAAGCAACACTGAGCAATTTTTCCCCCATCCTGCACTTAAGAAAACTCATGATTTTCTTTCTTTATTATTCATGTTCTTTTTATCTAGATCTATTAATTAGTGATTTATCTGTTTTCTGCAACATCTTTCCTGTCAAAACATGCCATCAGTACAACCCCAAAGTATTTTTCTTGCTGTTTTAAACAACTTCATGTAGAGAAAAGGGCACTTAAAGTTTGTTTTGCTCATTTTTTTTCTTGCAACAGCTGCAAGTTGCTTTTGAAATAAGTGGGGTCTCTGGTTTATTTAATTAGGCTAGGCATGATTCTTCATCATGTTTTCTTTCATCATCTTAATACATCCAAAGTGTTGGGTGTGAGACAAGGAAGCTGATCTGAACAATAGACAGACCCTTCATATCGATATAAATAACTCAGGTGGGTGGGGGGTGCGGGTCGATCGGTTTAGAACCCGACCTTCTGTCACCCATTTTACTCAAAGAAATGCCAGTGTCAGTGTTATTTTGGCATACATGTTGATTTTGCATGCCAGCCATTCTCAAAAGAATTACATATAAGCCTTAAAATACACTGGCAAAGTTAATTTAAAACCAGGTTTTTACTCCTAGCAGACCGTTATGCGTAATTAGGACAATGAAAAGCAAAGTAGTTCCTAAAGAAATAACACATTCATGCTCTCATTTTCAAGATACGATCATACCAACACCAGAAACACCTTTTAAACATAGCCTTCCATTTTTGTCTGAAAGAAACAGAGTGACAAATATGCTTGATATCAAAATTTCATATGGGCATTGATCTAACTTTCAAATGGAACTACTTCTATGTTTTGGAACAAAAGGGGGGGGGGAGGGGGGCTAAATATAAGTAGGTCAATTTTCTGGGTTGAAATCAACTGCTTCTCTGGCTCAGTGGGTCAGATGGCAGGTCCCAAAATGCTTTTAGTCTTAGTTACTGGTGGACAGGCTTGGAATCTGAGCAACTACTACCTTTTTAATTCCCCCGTTTGTTTTTGTGTTCATTTAACCTCCCTTAGCTCTAGACATTAAACACAAATTTCAAATTCAAAACATTAATCTGAATGTGTGAAAATTTTCCTTCTGTTACACTGTTTTGGTGGTCTGATAGCCAGGTAAATGAACATGAGAAGTGGTTTGCTATAAGCTGTAAAGGGGTCAGGAACAGTAACTCTTACTGGAGAAGTGTAGTCTGCAATCAGAGTTGCAAGGGTTATTTCCCATCTCATAACACAGTATCTCTACTTGTCTACCTTGATTTATATTCATTGGCTTCTTTGTCTTACCCCAACGCATACGGCTTACCAAGCATTGGCTGGGAAGATATCCCGAACCGACATGATAATACTTCTGCTCGCGATGACATGCTTCAACCGCTTAAACAGGAAAACAATGATAGGCTCGGAAATGGATTGTGATGAAGACCCAATGATATATGGCATTTTGGTACATGCAGTTAAGCGCAAATCTGGGTTTCGCATTCACTTTCTCGCTTTGGTCGTTTGTGTGACTAATTTTGTCATTCCGAAATAGAGACAATTCAATCAGGAGAGTATACATGTATTTTCCAGTGTTTTTTTTTCCCACCAAGTAATCAAGAAAAACAGCATTATTAGTGCCTCTTGTTGAATTCATGTTTTCACGTCTGCGTAAGTGCCATAGATCACAGGGTCATTTTTCAAAATTATCACAGTTTCTACTCTACATTTAGTCATTGCGTGCTTTCTGACTGTATGTCGTTGGGGCACGAAAAGACAAAATGTAAATTCGCAACATTTTGCCCGCTTTAGCCTGGCAAAGTGCAACGTAACGAGCCCTTTTTTTGGTTTTCCACTTTACCAAGCAAAATTAATTGACAACTCCTTTAAACATATGAGGCTATCTTAAAGCAACACTGAGCAATTTTTCCCCCATCCTGCACTTAAGAAAACTCATGATTTTCTTTCTTTATTATTCATGTTCTTTTTATCTAGATCTATTAATTAGTGATTTATCTGTTTTCTGCAACATCTTTCCTGTCAAAACATGCCATCAGTACAACCCCAAAGTATTTTTCTTGCTGTTTTAAACAACTTCATGTAGAGAAAAGGGCGCTTAAAGTTTGCTTTGCTCATTTTTTTCTTGCAACAGCTGCAAGTTGCTTTTGAAATAAGTGGGGTCTCTGGTTTATTTAATTAGGCTAGGCATGATTCTTCATCATGTTTTCTTTGATCATCTCAATACATCCAAAGTGTTGGGTGTGAGACAAGGAAGCTGATCTGAACAATAGACAGACCCTTCATATCGATATAAATAACTCAGGTGGGTGGGGGGTGCGGGTCGATCGGTTTAGAACCCGACCTTCTGTCACCCATTTTACTCAAAGAAATGCCAGTGTCAGTGTTATTTTGGCATACATGTTGATTTTGCATGCCAGCCATTCTCAAAAGAATTACATATAAGCCTTAAAATACACTGGCAAAGTTAATTTAAAACCAGGTTTTTACTCCTAGCAGACCGTTATGCGTAATTAGGTCAATGAAAAGCAAAGTAGTTCCTAAAGAAATAACACATTCATGCTCTCATTTTCAAGATACGATCATACCAACACCAGAAACACCTTTTAAACATAGCCTTCCATTTTTGTCTGAAAGAAACAGAGTGACAAATATGCTTGATATCAAAATTTCATATGGGCATTGATCTAACTTTCAAATGGAACTACTTCTATGTTTTGGAACAAAAGGGGGGGGAGGGGGGCTAAATATAAGTAGGTCAATTTTCTGGGTTGAAATCAACTGCTTCTCTGGCTCAGTGGGTCAGATGGCAGGTCCCAAAATGCTTTTAGTCTTAGTTACTGGTGGACAGGCTTGGAATCTGAGCAACTACTACCTTTTTAATTCCCCCGTTTGTTTTTGTGTTCATTTAACCTCCCTTAGCTCTAGACATTAAACACAAATTTCAAATTCAAAACATTAATCTGAATGTGTGAAAATTTTCCTTCTGTTACACTGTTTTGGTGGTCTGATAGCCAGGTAAATGAACATGAGAAGTGGTTTGCTATAAGCTGTAAAGGGGTCAGGAACAGTAACTCTTACTGGAGAAGTGTAGTCTGCAATCAGAGTTGCAAGGGTTATTTCCCATCTCATAACACAGTATCTCTACTTGTCTACTTTGATTTATATTCATTGGCTTCTTTGTCTTACCCCAACGCATACGGCTTACCAAGCATTGGCTGGGAAGATATCCCGAACCGACATGATAATACTTCTGCTCGCGATGACATGCTTCAACCGCTTAAACGGGAAAACAATTATAGGCTCGGAAATGGATTGTGATGAAGACCCAATGATATATGGCATTTTGGTACATGCAGTTAAGCGTAAATCTGGGTTTCGCATTCACTTTCTCGCTTCGGTCGTTTGTGTGACTAATTTTGTCATTCCGAAATAGAGACAATTCAATCAGGAGAGTATACATGTATTTTCCAGTGTTTTTTTTCCCACCAAGTAATCAAGAAAAACAGCATTATTAGTGCCTCTTGTTGAATTCATGTTTTCACGTCTGCGTAAGTGCCATAGATCACAGGGTCATTTTTCAAAATTATCACAGTTTCTACTCTACATTTAGTCATTGCGTGCTTTCTGACTGTATGTCGTTGGGGCACGAAAAGACAAAATGTAAATTCGCAACATTTTGCCCGCTTTAGCCTGGCAAAGTGCAACGTAACGAGCCCTTTTTTTGGTTTTCCACTTTACCAAGCAAAATTAATTGACAACTCCTTTAAACATATGAGGCTATCTTAAAGCAACACTGAGCAATTTTTCCCCCATCCTGCACTTAAGAAAACTCATGATTTTCTTTCTTTATTATTCATGTTCTTTTTATCTAGATCTATTAATTAGTGATTTATCTGTTTTCTGCAACATCTTTCCTGTCAAAACATGCCATCAGTACAACCCCAAAGTATTTTTCTTGCTGTTTTAAACAACTTCATGTAGAGAAAAGGGCACTTAAAGTTTGCTTTGCTCATTTTTTTCTTGCAACAGCTGCAAGTTGCTTTTGAAATAAGTGGGGTCTCTGGTTTATTTAATTAGGCTAGGCATGATTCTTCATCATGTTTTCTTTGATCATCTCAATACATCCAAAGTGTTGGGTGTGAGACAAGGAAGCTGATCTGAACAATAGACAGACCCTTCATATCGATATAAATAACTCAGGTGGGTGGGGGGTGCGGGTCGATCGGTTTAGAACCCGACCTTCTGTCACCCATTTTACTCAAAGAAATGCCAGTGTCAGTGTTATTTTGGCATACATGTTGATTTTGCATGCCAGCCATTCTCAAAAGAATTACATATAAGCCTTAAAATACACTGGCAAAGTTAATTTAAAACCAGGTTTTTACTCCTAGCAGACCGTTATGCGTAATTAGGTCAATGAAAAGCAAAGTAGTTCCTAAAGAAATAACACATTCATGCTCTCATTTTCAAGATACGATCATACCAACACCAGAAACACCTTTTAAACATAGCCTTCCATTTTTGTCTGAAAGAAACAGAGTGACAAATATGCTTGATATCAAAATTTCATATGGGCATTGATCTAACTTTCAAATGGAACTACTTCTATGTTTTGGAACAAAAGGGGGGGGAGGGGGGCTAAATATAAGTAGGTCAATTTTCTGGGTTGAAATCAACTGCTTCTCTGGCTCAGTGGGTCAGATGGCAGGTCCCAAAATGCTTTTAGTCTTAGTTACTGGTGGACAGGCTTGGAATCTGAGCAACTACTACCTTTTTAATTCCCCCGTTTGTTTTTGTGTTCATTTAACCTCCCTTAGCTCTAGACATTAAACACAAATTTCAAATTCAAAACATTAATCTGAATGTGTGAAAATTTTCCTTCTGTTACACTGTTTTGGTGGTCTGATAGCCAGGTAAATGAACATGAGAAGTGGTTTGCTATAAGCTGTAAAGGGGTCAGGAACAGTAACTCTTACTGGAGAAGTGTAGTCTGCAATCAGAGTTGCAAGGGTTATTTCCCATCTCATAACACAGTATCTCTACTTGTCTACCTTGATTTATATTCATTGGCTTCTTTGTCTTACCCCAACGCATACGGCTTACCAAGCATTGGCTGGGAAGATATCCCGAACCGACATGATAATACTTCTGCTCGCGATGACATGCTTCAACCGCTTAAACAGGAAAACAATGATAGGCTCGGAAATGGATTGTGATGAAGACCCAATGATATATGGCATTTTGGTACATGCAGTTAAGCGTAAATCTGGGTTTCGCATTCACTTTCTCGCTTTGGTCGTTTGTGTGACTAATTTTGTCATTCCGAAATAGAGACAATTCAATCAGGAGAGTATACATGTATTTTCCAGTGTTTTTTTTTCCCACCAAGTAATCAAGAAAAACAGCATTATTAGTGCCTCTTGTTGAATTCATGTTTTCACGTCTGCGTAAGTGCCATAGATCACAGGGTCATTTTTCAAAATTATCACAGTTTCTACTCTACATTTAGTCATTGCGTGCTTTCTGACTGTATGTCGTTGGGGCACGAAAAGACAAAATGTAAATTCGCAACATTTTGCCCGCTTTAGCCTGGCAAAGTGCAACGTAACGAGCCCTTTTTTTGGTTTTCCACTTTACCAAGCAAAATTAATTGACAACTCCTTTAAACATATGAGGCTATCTTAAAGCAACACTGAGCAATTTTTCCCCCATCCTGCACTTAAGAAAACTCATGATTTTCTTTCTTTATTATTCATGTTCTTTTTATCTAGATCTATTAATTAGTGATTTATCTGTTTTCTGCAACATCTTTCCTGTCAAAACATGCCATCAGTACAACCCCAAAGTATTTTTCTTGCTGTTTTAAACAACTTCATGTAGAGAAAAGGGCACTTAAAGTTTGCTTTGCTCATTTTTTTCTTGCAACAGCTGCAAGTTGCTTTTGAAATAAGTGGGGTCTCTGGTTTATTTAATTAGGCTAGGCATGATTCTTCATCATGTTTTCTTTGATCATCTCAATACATCCAAAGTGTTGGGTGTGAGACAAGGAAGCTGATCTGAACAATAGACAGACCCTTCATATCGATATAAATAACTCAGGTGGGTGGGGGGTGCGGGTCGATCGGTTTAGAACCCGACCTTCTGTCACCCATTTTACTCAAAGAAATGCCAGTGTCAGTGTTATTTTGGCATACATGTTGATTTTGCATGCCAGCCATTCTCAAAAGAATTACATATAAGCCTTAAAATACACTGGCAAAGTTAATTTAAAACCAGGTTTTTACTCCTAGCAGACCGTTATGCGTAATTAGGTCAATGAAAAGCAAAGTAGTTCCTAAAGAAATAACACATTCATGCTCTCATTTTCAAGATACGATCATACCAACACCAGAAACACCTTTTAAACATAGCCTTCCATTTTTGTCTGAAAGAAACAGAGTGACAAATATGCTTGATATCAAAATTTCATATGGGCATTGATCTAACTTTCAAATGGAACTACTTCTATGTTTTGGAACAAAAGGGGGGGGAGGGGGGCTAAATATAAGTAGGTCAATTTTCTGGGTTGAAATCAACTGCTTCTCTGGCTCAGTGGGTCAGATGGCAGGTCCCAAAATGCTTTTAGTCTTAGTTACTGGTGGACAGGCTTGGAATCTGAGCAACTACTACCTTTTTAATTCCCCCGTTTGTTTTTGTGTTCATTTAACCTCCCTTAGCTCTAGACATTAAACACAAATTTCAAATTAAAAACATTAATCTGAATGTGTGAAAATTTTCCTTCTGTTACACTGTTTTGGTGGTCTGATAGCCAGGTAAATGAACATGAGAAGTGGTTTGCTATAAGCTGTAAAGGGGTCAGGAACAGTAACTCTTACTGGAGAAGTGTAGTCTGCAATCAGAGTTGCAAGGGTTATTTCCCATCTCATAACACAGTATCTCTACTTGTTACCTTGATTTATATTCATTGGCTTCTTTGTCTTACCCCAACGCATACGGCTTACCAAGCATTGGCTGGGAAGATATCCCGAACCGACATGATAATACTTCTGCTCGCGATGACATGCTTCAACCGCTTAAACAGGAAAACAATGATAGGCTCGGAAATGGATTGTGATGAAGACCCAATGATATATGGCATTTTGGTACATGCAGTTAAGCGTAAATCTGGGTTTCGCATTCACTTTCTCGCTTCGGTCGTTTGTGTGACTAATTTTGTCATTCCGAAATAGAGACAATTCAATCAGGAGAGTATACATGTATTTTCCAGTGTTTTTTTTTCCCACCAAGTAATCAAGAAAAACAGCATTATTAGTGCCTCTTGTTGAATTCATGTTTTCACGTCTGCGTAAGTGCCATAGATCACAGGGTCATTTTTCAAAATTATCACAGTTTCTACTCTACATTTAGTCATTGCGTGCTTTCTGACTGTATGTCGTTGGGGCACGAAAAGACAAAATGTAAATTCGCAACATTTTGCCCGCTTTAGCCTGGCAAAGTGCAACGTAACGAGCCCTTTTTTTGGTTTTCCACTTTACCAAGCAAAATTAATTGACAACTCCTTTAAACATATCAGGCTATCTTAAAGCAACACTGAGCAATTTTTCCCCCATCCTGCACTTAAGAAAACTCATGATTTTCTTTCTTTATTATTCATGTTCTTTTTATCTAGATCTATTAATTAGTGATTTATCTGTTTTCTGCAACATCTTTCCTGTCAAAACATGCCATCAGTACAACCCCAAAGTATTTTTCTTGCTGTTTTAAACAACTTCATGTAGAGAAAAGGGCACTTAAAGTTTGCTTTGCTCATTTTTTTCTTGCAACAGCTGCAAGTTGCTTTTGAAATAAGTGGGGTCTCTGGTTTATTTAATTAGGCTAGGCATGATTCTTCATCATGTTTTCTTTGATCATCTCAATACATCCAAAGTGTTGGGTGTGAGACAAGGAAGCTGATCTGAACAATAGACAGACCCTTCATATCGATATAAATAACTCAGGTGGGTGGGGGGTGCGGGTCGATCGGTTTAGAACCCGACCTTCTGTCACCCATTTTACTCAAAGAAATGCCAGTGTCAGTGTTATTTTGGCATACATGTTGATTTTGCATGCCAGCCATTCTCAAAAGAATTACATATAAGCCTTAAAATACACTGGCAAAGTTAATTTAAAACCAGGTTTTTACTCCTAGCAGACCGTTATGCGTAATTAGGTCAATGAAAAGCAAAGTAGTTCCTAAAGAAATAACACATTCATGCTCTCATTTTCAAGATACGATCATACCAACACCAGAAACACCTTTTAAACATAGCCTTCCATTTTTGTCTGAAAGAAACAGAGTGACAAATATGCTTGATATCAAAATTTCATATGGGCATTGATCTAACTTTCAAATGGAACTACTTCTATGTTTTGGAACAAAAGGGGGGGGAGGGGGCTAAATATAAGTAGGTCAATTTTCTGGGTTGAAATCAACTGCTTCTCTGGCTCAGTGGGTCAGATGGCAGGTCCCAAAATGCTTTTAGTCTTAGTTACTGGTGGACAGGCTTGGAATCTGAGCAACTACTACCTTTTTAATTCCCCCGTTTGTTTTTGTGTTCATTTAACCTCCCTTAGCTCTAGACATTAAACACAAATTTCAAATTAAAAACATTAATCTGAATGTGTGAAAATTTTCCTTCTGTTACACTGTTTTGGTGGTCTGATAGCCAGGTAAATGAACATGAGAAGTGGTTTGCTATAAGCTGTAAAGGGGTCAGGAACAGTAACTCTTACTGGAGAAGTGTAGTCTGCAATCAGAGTTGCAAGGGTTATTTCCCATCTCATAACACAGTATCTCTACTTGTCTACCTTGATTTATATTCATTGGCTTCTTTGTCTTACCCCAACGCATACGGCTTACCAAGCATTGGCTGGGAAGATATCCCGAACCGACATGATAATACTTATGCTCGCGATGACATGCTTCAACCGCTTAAACAGGAAAACAATGATAGGCTCGGAAATGGATTGTGATGAAGACCCAATGATATATGGCATTTTGGTACATGCAGTTAAGCGTAAATCTGGGTTTCGCATTCACTTTCTCGCTTCGGTCGTTTGTGTGACTAATTTTGTCATTCCGAAATAGAGACAATTCAATCAGGAGAGTATACATGTATTTTCCAGTGTTTTTTTTTCCCACCAAGTAATCAAGAAAAACAGCATTATTAGTGCCTCTTGTTGAATTCATGTTTTCACGTCTGCGTAAGTGCCATAGATCACAGGGTCATTTTTCAAAATTATCACAGTTTCTACTCTACATTTAGTCATTGCGTGCTTTCTGACTGTATGTCGTTGGGGCACGAAAAGACAAAATGTAAATTCGCAACATTTTGCCCGCTTTAGCCTGGCAAAGTGCAACGTAACGAGCCCTTTTTTTGGTTTTCCACTTTACCAAGCAAAATTAATTGACAACTCCTTTAAACATATCAGGCTATCTTAAAGCAACACTGAGCAATTTTTCCCCCATCCTGCACTTAAGAAAACTCATGATTTTCTTTCTTTATTATTCATGTTCTTTTTATCTAGATCTATTAATTAGTGATTTATCTGTTTTCTGCAACATCTTTCCTGTCAAAACATGCCATCAGTACAACCCCAAAGTATTTTTCTTGCTGTTTTAAACAACTTCATGTAGAGAAAAGGGCACTTAAAGTTTGCTTTGCTCATTTTTTTCTTGCAACAGCTGCAAGTTGCTTTTGAAATAAGTGGGGTCTCTGGTTTATTTAATTAGGCTAGGCATGATTCTTCATCATGTTTTCTTTGATCATCTCAATACATCCAAAGTGTTGGGTGTGAGACAAGGAAGCTGATCTGAACAATAGACAGACCCTTCATATCGATATAAATAACTCAGGTGGGTGGGGGGTGCGGGTCGATCGGTTTAGAACCCGACCTTCTGTCACCCATTTTACTCAAAGAAATGCCAGTGTCAGTGTTATTTTGGCATACATGTTGATTTTGCATGCCAGCCATTCTCAAAAGAATTACATATAAGCCTTAAAATACACTGGCAAAGTTAATTTAAAACCAGGTTTTTACTCCTAGCAGACCGTTATGCGTAATTAGGTCAATGAAAAGCAAAGTAGTTCCTAAAGAAATAACACATTCATGCTCTCATTTTCAAGATACGATCATACCAACACCAGAAACACCTTTTAAACATAGCCTTCCATTTTTGTCTGAAAGAAACAGAGTGACAAATATGCTTGATATCAAAATTTCATATGGGCATTGATCTAACTTTCAAATGGAACTACTTCTATGTTTTGGAACAAAAGGGGGGGGGAGGGGGGCTAAATATAAGTAGGTCAATTTTCTGGGTTGAAATCAACTGCTTCTCTGGCTCAGTGGGTCAGATGGCAGGTCCCAAAATGCTTTTAGTCTTAGTTACTGGTGGACAGGCTTGGAATCTGAGCAACTACTACCTTTTTAATTCCCCCGTTTGTTTTTGTGTTCATTTAACCTCCCTTAGCTCTAGACATTAAACACAAATTTCAAATTAAAAACATTAATCTGAATGTGTGAAAATTTTCCTTCTGTTACACTGTTTTGGTGGTCTGATAGCCAGGTAAATGAACATGAGAAGTGGTTTGCTATAAGCTGTAAAGGGGTCAGGAACAGTAACTCTTACTGGAGAAGTGTAGTCTGCAATCAGAGTTGCAAGGGTTATTTCCCATCTCATAACACAGTATCTCTACTTGTCTACCTTGATTTATATTCATTGGCTTCTTTGTCTTACCCCAACGCATACGGCTTACCAAGCATTGGCTGGGAAGATATCCCGAACCGACATGATAATACTTCTGCTCGCGATGACATGCTTCAACCGCTTAAACAGGAAAACAATGATAGGCTCGGAAATGGATTGTGATGAAGACCCAATGATATATGGCATTTTGGTACATGCAGTTAAGCGTAAATCTGGGTTTCGCATTCACTTTCTCGCTTCGGTCGTTTGTGTGACTAATTTTGTCATTCCGAAATAGAGACAATTCAATCAGGAGAGTATACATGTATTTTCCAGTGTTTTTTTTTCCCACCAAGTAATCAAGAAAAACAGCATTATTAGTGCCTCTTGTTGAATTCATGTTTTCACGTCTGCGTAAGTGCCATAGATCACAGGGTCATTTTTCAAAATTATCACAGTTTCTACTCTACATTTAATCATTGCGTGCTTTCTGACTGTATGTCGTTGGGGCACGAAAAGACAAAATGTAAATTCGCAACATTTTGCCCGCTTTAGCCTGGCAAAGTGCAACGTAACGAGCCCTTTTTTTGGTTTTCCACTTTACCAAGCAAAATTAATTGACAACTCCTTTAAACATATGAGGCTATCTTAAAGCAACACTGAGCAATTTTTCCCCCATCCTGCACTTAAGAAAACTCATGATTTTCTTTCTTTATTATTCATGTTCTTTTTATCTAGATCTATTAATTAGTGATTTATCTGTTTTCTGCAACATCTTTCCTGTCAAAACATGCCATCAGTACAACCCCAAAGTATTTTTCTTGCTGTTTTAAACAACTTCATGTAGAGAAAAGGGCACTTAAAGTTTGCTTTGCTCATTTTTTTCTTGCAACAGCTGCAAGTTGCTTTTGAAATAAGTGGGGTCTCTGGTTTATTTAATTAGGCTAGGCATGATTCTTCATCATGTTTTCTTTGATCATCTCAATACATCCAAAGTGTTGGGTGTGAGACAAGGAAGCTGATCTGAACAATAGACAGACCCTTCATATCGATATAAATAACTCAGGTGGGTGGGGGGTGCGGGTCGATCGGTTTAGAACCCGACCTTCTGTCACCCATTTTACTCAAAGAAATGCCAGTGTCAGTGTTATTTTGGCATACATGTTGATTTTGCATGCCAGCCATTCTCAAAAGAATTACATATAAGCCTTAAAATACACTGGCAAAGTTAATTTAAAACCAGGTTTTTACTCCTAGCAGACCGTTATGCGTAATTAGGTCAATGAAAAGCAAAGTAGTTCCTAAAGAAATAACACATTCATGCTCTCATTTTCAAGATACGATCATACCAACACCAGAAACACCTTTTAAACATAGCCTTCCATTTTTGTCTGAAAGAAACAGAGTGACAAATATGCTTGATATCAAAATTTCATATGGGCATTGATCTAACTTTCAAATGGAACTACTTCTATGTTTTGGAACAAAAGGGGGGGGAGGGGGGCTAAATATAAGTAGGTCAATTTTCTGGGTTGAAATCAACTACTTCTCTGGCTCAGTGGGTCAGATGGCAGGTCCCAAAATGCTTTTAGTCTTAGTTACTGGTGGACAGGCTTGGAATCTGAGCAACTACTACCTTTTTAATTCCCCCGTTTGTTTTTGTGTTCATTTAACCTCCCTTAGCTCTAGACATTAAACACAAATTTCAAATTAAAAACATTAATCTGAATGTGTAAAAAATTTTTCCTTCTGTTACACTGTTTTGGTGGTCTGATAGCCAGGTAAATGAACATGAGAAGTGGTTTGCTATAAGCTGTAAAGGGGTCAGGAACAGTAACTCTTACTGGAGAAGTGTAGTCTGCAATCAGAGTTGCAAGGGTTATTTCCCATCTCATAACACAGTATCTCTACTTGTCTACTTTGATTTATATTCATTGGCTTCTTTGTCTTACCCCAACGCATACGGCTTACCAAGCATTGGCTAGGAAGATATCCCGAACCGACATGATAATACTTCTGCTCGCGATGACATGCTTCAACCGCTTAAACGGGAAAACAATGATAGGCTCGGAAATGGATTGTGATGAAGACCCAATGATATATGGCATTTTGGTACATGCAGTTAAGCGTAAATCTGGGTTTCGCATTCACTTTCTCGCTTCGGTCGTTTGTGTGACTAATTTTGTCATTCCGAAATAGAGACAATTCAATCAGGAGAGTATACATGTATTTTCCAGTGTTTTTTTTCCCACCAAGTAATCAAGAAAAACAGCATTATTAGTGCCTCTTGTTGAATTCATGTTTTCACGTCTGCGTAAGTGCCATAGATCACAGGGTCATTTTTCAAAATTATCACAGTTTCTACTCTACATTTAGTCATTGCGTGCTTTCTGACTGTATGTCGTTGGGGCACGAAAAGACAAAATGTAAATTCGCAACATTTTGCCCGCTTTAGCCTGGCAAAGTGCAACGTAACGAGCCCTTTTTTTGGTTTTCCACTTTACCAAGCAAAATTAATTGACAACTCCTTTAAACATATGAGGCTATCTTAAAGCAACACTGAGCAATTTTTCCCCCATCCTGCACTTAAGAAAACTCATGATTTTCTTTCTTTATTATTCATGTTCTTTTTATCTAGATCTATTAATTAGTGATTTATCTGTTTTCTGCAACATCTTTCCTGTCAAAACATGCCATCAGTACAACCCCAAAGTATTTTTCTTGCTGTTTTAAACAACTTCATGTAGAGAAAAGGGCACTTAAAGTTTGCTTTGCTCATTTTTTTTCTTGCAACAGCTGCAAGTTGCTTTTGAAATAAGTGGGGTCTCTGGTTTATTTAATTAGGCTAGGCATGATTCTTCATCATGTTTTCTTTGATCATCTCAATACATCCAAAGTGTTGGGTGTGAGACAAGGAAGCTGATCTGAACAATAGACAGACCCTTCATATCGATATAAATAACTCAGGTGGGTGGGGGGTGCGGGTCGATCGGTTTAGAACCCGACCTTCTGTCACCCATTTTACTCAAAGAAATGCCAGTGTCAGTGTTATTTTGGCATACATGTTGATTTTGCATGCCAGCCATTCTCAAAAGAATTACATATAAGCCTTAAAATACACTGGCAAAGTTAATTTAAAACCAGGTTTTTACTCCTAGCAGACCGTTATGCGTAATTAGGTCAATGAAAAGCAAAGTAGTTCCTAAAGAAATAACACATTCATGCTCTCATTTTCAAGATACGATCATACCAACACCAGAAACACCTTTTAAACATAGCCTTCCATTTTTGTCTGAAAGAAACAGAGTGATAAATATGCTTGATATCAAAATTTCATATGGGCATTGATCTAACTTTCAAATGGAACTACTTCTATGTTTTGGAACAAAAGGGGGGGGAGGGGGGCTAAATATAAGTAGGTCAATTTTCTGGGTTGAAATCAACTGCTTCTCTGGCTCAGTGGGTCAGATGGCAGGTCCCAAAATGCTTTTAGTCTTAGTTACTGGTGGACAGGCTTGGAATCTGAGCAACTACTACCTTTTTAATTCCCCCGTTTGTTTTTGTGTTCATTTAACCTCCCTTAGCTCTAGACATTAAACACAAATTTCAAATTAAAAACATTAATCTGAATGTGTAAAAAAATTTTCCTTCTGTTACACTGTTTTGGTGGTCTGATAGCCAGGTAAATGAACATGAGAAGTGGTTTGCTATAAGCTGTAAAGGGGTCAGGAACAGTAACTCTTACTGGAGAAGTGTAGTCTGCAATCAGAGTTGCAAGGGTTATTTCCCATCTCATAACACAGTATCTCTACTTGTCTACTTTGATTTATATTCATTGGCTTCTTTGTCTTACCCCAACGCATACGGCTTACCAAGCATTGGCTGGGAAGATATCCCGAACCGACATGATAATACTTCTGCTCACGATGACATGCTTCAACCGCTTAAATGGGAAAACAATGATAGGCTCGGAAATGGATTGTGATGAAGACCCAATGATATATGGCATTTTGGTACATGCAGTTAAGCGTAAATCTGGGTTTCGCATTCACTTTCTCGCTTCGGTCGTTTGTGTGACTAATTTTGTCATTCCGAAATAGAGACAATTCAATCAGGAGAGTATACATGTATTTTCCAGTGTTTTTTTTCCCACCAAGTAATCAAGAAAAACAGCATTATTAGTGCCTCTTGTTGAATTCATGTTTTCACGTCTGCGTAAGTGCCATAGATCACAGGGTCATTTTTCAAAATTATCACAGTTTCTACTCTACATTTAGTCATTGCGTGCTTTCTGACTGTATGTCGTTGGGGCACGAAAAGACAAAATGTAAATTCGCAACATTTTGCCCGCTTTAGCCTGGCAAAGTGCAACGTAACGAGCCCTTTTTTTGGTTTTCCACTTTACCAAGCAAAATTAATTGACAACTCCTTTAAACATATGAGGCTATCTTAAAGCAACACTGAGCAATTTTTCCCCCATCCTGCACTTAAGAAAACTCATGATTTTCTTTCTTTATTATTCATGTTCTTTTTATCTAGATCTATTAATTAGTGATTTATCTGTTTTCTGCAACATCTTTCCTGTCAAAACATGCCATCAGTACAACCCCAAAGTATTTTTCTTGCTGTTTTAAACAACTTCATGTAGAGAAAAGGGCACTTAAAGTTTGCTTTGCTCATTTTTTTCTTGCAACAGCTGCAAGTTGCTTTTGAAATAAGTGGGGTCTCTGGTTTATTTAATTAGGCTAGGCATGATTCTTCATCATGTTTTCTTTGATCATCTCAATACATCCAAAGTGTTGGGTGTGAGACAAGGAAGCTGATCTGAACAATAGACAGACCCTTCATATCGATATAAATAACTCAGGTGGGTGGGGGGTGCGGGTCGATCGGTTTAGAACCCGACCTTCTGTCACCCATTTTACTCAAAGAAATGCCAGTGTCAGTGTTATTTTGGCATACATGTTGATTTTGCATGCCAGCCATTCTCAAAAGAATTACATATAAGCCTTAAAATACACTGGCAAAGTTAATTTAAAACCAGGTTTTTACTCCTAGCAGACCGTTATGCGTAATTAGGTCAATGAAAAGCAAAGTAGTTCCTAAAGAAATAACACATTCATGCTCTCATTTTCAAGATACGATCAGGCCCCAGCTGGGCGGGGGGATAGAAATAGCTCAGCTGTCGCACTATAGCAGGGGTAAGACCCCCCCACTGTGCCTGCCTGTTTGCCGTAGGCTGCAACTCGTGTCGTTCGATGACGGGATCCTGGCGGTTGAGTGGATTCAGAGTATGGCCCTTTGATAGCTCTGTTTTTACAACACACCGCTTTGGCCTTGAACTGAACTAAACGAGGGGTCAGGAAGGCCCGTCCTGATCAATCGGCTGGTCATGCCGAGCCCTAGGGTGTTTTTCTGTTTTCTTTTATACATACATACACAGATATATCATTTCAGTTCTCTGTCATCAGTTAATGTATGTCAATACCCTAGAAGGCGATGGCTCATGGGCTAATCGGGTGAAGGTCTGGTGTTTGATTGACACTTGTGGATACCCAAAGATAGTCTATGCTTGGTATGACATTCTGCGGGCCTACATTTGTCCGGTCTAGCCCTTTCACTTCGAGTATATCACTGATGTATCCTTGTCATGATCTGAGTTGGATTTCCCCAGATCATGTCCCCTTGTTGGGCTCCGAGGCGGGTGGGGAGCATCGGTGATGAATATTCAACAACAACTATGGCTTCTCAAAAAAAGGCCAAGCGTGTACTATCTGACTCCGATTCAGAATCGGAATATTCAAGACCCTCTACAACATTTGCTCGGTTTTTAGTTATTCAGTCTATTAACTCTTCTAAACCTGTAACAAAACTCTCTCCCTTCATCATTGAAAAATCCATTTCTGCAATCCTAGGTACACCAAAATCTGTTAAGAAACTTAAAGATGAAACATTACTTGTTGAGTGCTTTTCACAACAACAGGTTAGAAACCTTCTAGGACACAAGAAACTTTTCAATCTTGATGTCAAAATCTTTCCTCACAAGACTTTGAATACCTCCAAGGGAGTCATTAGATGCAAAGAACTGAGCTTCTGTGACTCTATGGAGGAAATCAAAACAAACCTTAAAAGCCAGGCTGTGTCTGATGTAAAGAGAATTTCAGTTCTCAGAAATGGTATTCGTAGAGATACCCATACCTACATCCTTACATTCTCTACGCCAACTTTACCTACTTCAGTTAAAATTGGATTTCAATCTGTCAAGGTCGACGTTTATGTGCCCAATCCGTTGCGCTGTTATAGATGCCAACGGTACGGCCATCATGAAAGTAACTGCAGAAGCACACCTGTTTGTCCCAGATGTGCTTTTGAGGGGGAAGACCATGACCAAAAGACTTGCAATAACCCCCCTCTCTGTGTCAATTGCAAGTCCTCTCATCCTACCTTTTCCAAAGATTGTTCTGTTTGGAAAGATGAGAAAGAAATCCTGTCAGTCAAGTTTAAGGAGAACGTTACCTTTTTGGAAGCCAGGAAAACAGTTGAAAAACGCAGGTCTGATCAGGCTTTGTTGAGCAAAAGCACAACCTATGCAAATGTTGCTTCTCCTTTGCCTGCAAATGGACATTGTCCAACCTGCGAACTGTTGGCAAAAAAACTTCTCCAAAAGTTTCCTGAAATGACTGATGAACTGAAAGCTCTCATTCCCAATATCCAAGTTGCAAAACCTTCTACTCAGACTCAGCCTGCTTCTGAAACAAACAAAACCTCTTCTGCACTCTCAAAACCCACAAACTCTCAAAGTATTCCTTCAGAAAAAGCTTCAAAACCATCTACCTCCTTACAAAATAGCTCTTCCAAAAAAGGTTCAAAACCATCTCCCCCTTCAGAAAAACCTCCAAAGAAACCACAACCTCCATCTTCACAATCTACCACGAAATCTAATGTTTCATCTAAAGAGAGCAAATCTAGTCATACACCCCGATCTCCTAAAAGGTCTTCTTCAAGATCTAAACAACAACCAAGAGATACCCAAGGGTCTTGTGAAATTACAGTCAAAGTAAATGATCCTGTCCCTACCTCCAACAGATTTTCGGAGCTAGAGGACATGGATGCAGATACTGAAAATCTGGAAGGTGAGGCTTCAGATTCAGAAGCCTCTATCTGGTCCACTTCCAAAGATCTTTGGAACAAGGATTTTGACGCTTGGCAATCATCCAAAGCCGAAACATCTGTAATTAAATCTTAATCAGTCTATTTTAAAATGCATTGGTTTACTGCCTCATTTTTTACTCTAGTCTTTATACTTTCCTCATGCACTATGGATACCATAATCCAATGGAATTGTCGAGGTCTGAAGTCAAACTTTGACGAACTTTCACTTTTAATCAATGATAACAAACCAGTTGCTGTTTGTTTGCAAGAAACCTTCCTTAAACGGGAAGATGATATCACTATAAAATATCATTCTATTTACAACAAGATCTTTACCGAAGGCGAAAAAGCCAGAGGTGGTGTTTCTATTGTTGTTAACAACAACATTCCTCACAAAGTTATCTCTTTAAATACAAACTTGCAAGCTGTTGCCGTCAGGTTATCTTTACACAGTGCTGTTACACTGTGTTCTTTATACCTCCCCCCAAGCACACCTATCAATGAGACCAATCTGAATGATCTCATTTCCCAATTGCCATCCCCCTATATTCTAGCTGGGGACTTTAATGGTCACAATGTTATGTGGGGTTGCAATGACACCAACCAGAGAGGTCTCCAGTTGGAGAACTTCATTTCGAACAACTCTCTGTCTTTCATGAATGATAACAAATCCAAAACCTACTTGCATCCAGCAACTGGATCTTACTCTTCCATTGATTTAACATTATGCAGCCCAGTCTTACTTCCCAATTTTACTTGGAAAGTGACTGAGGATTTGTGTGGAAGTGATCACTTCCCCATTATCTTTTCATCTACACAACCGTCCAGTAGTGTACGACCACAGAAATGGAAGCTTTCCAAAGCCAATTGGAATAAATTTGAAACCCTATGTGAACAGACCATTACACATGATAAATTTGGAAATTGCGATGATCCTGCAAAACTTTTCACTTCCCTATTAATTGATGCAGCTGAACAGTCCGTCCCTCAGACCTCGACAAACCCAAAACGTCCTGACAAGCCTTGGTACAATGATGATTGTAAACAGGCTGTCAGAGACAGAAAACAGGCCCTTAGAAAATTTAATCTCAGGCCTACCAAAGACAATCTTAACTTATTCCGTATTTCCAGGGCAAAAGCCCGTCGTACCATTAAAGAAAGTAAGCGCAAGGCCTGGAGACAATATGTCTCTAAGTTGAATAGTAGAACTACTACTAAAAAAACCTGGGATATGATCAGAAAGATCAATGGCAAAGGCCAGACCCCTGTTACTCACCTTGAGGTTAACAATACTTCGTTAGAATCTCCCCAGGATATAGCTGATGCTCTTGCTAACACTTTTTGCAAAAAGTCTTCCTCTGCAAACTATTCAGAAAAGTTTCAGAGGAATAAAGCTAGAGAAGAAAAGAAAAAGCTTAATTTCAAGTCTTCGAATTCAGAGCATTATAATAAACTCTTCACTTTTAAAGAATTAAAATCTGCTCTGAATAAAGCTCATGATTCTTCTCCTGGCCCAGATAAAGTTCATTACCAGTTTTTAAAACACTTACCTTTTACTTCCCTCTCAGTTTTACTTGATATTTTTAATGATATCTGGCAGTCAGGTGATTTTCCTGCATCCTGGCGGGAGGCACTTGTCATTCCTATCCCAAAACCTGGCAAAGATGCTAGTGACCCGGCTAACTATCGGCCAATAGCTCTTACTAGTTGTCTCTGCAAGACCCTAGAACGTATGGTCAACGACAGGCTTGTCTGGTTTTTAGGGAAGAACAACCTCATCGTTGATGTACAGAGTGGATTTCGTCGCCAGCGCGGCACCATAGATCATCTTGTCCGCTTTGAAACCTTTGTCAGAGAAGCCTTTATTAATAGACAGCATGTAGTATCTGTCTTTTTTGACCTTGAAAGCGCTTACGATACAACTTGGAAATACGGAATTCTGAAAGACTTGCATGACTTTGGTCTTCGAGGCCGTCTTCCTCTTTTTATTTCAGCCTTCTTGGATGAACGTCTTTTCCGCGTCCGAGTTGGTAATACTGTCTCGGGAGCCCGTGAACAGGAGATGGGTGTACCCCAAGGATGTATTCTCTCTGTTACACTTTTCAGTGTGAAAATAAACAGTATAGTCAAAGCTATCTGTCCTGGTGTAGACTGTTCCCTCTATGTTGATGACTTCGTTATATGCTTCAGATCTCGAAATATGAATATTATTGAGAGACAACTTCAACAGTGTCTCAACAAACTGCAAACATGGTCTGATGAAAATGGCTTCAAATTTTCAAAGTCCAAAACTAAATGCATGCACCTCTGTAATCTACGAGGTGTTCATCCAGATCCTGAACTTTATCTGGACAAAACTAAAATTGAAGTCGTTTCTGAGTTTAAATTTCTTGGAGTCATCTTTGACAGAAAGCTTTCTTTCCTTCCTCACATCACTGCACTTAAAAAGAAGTGCAAGAAGGCTCTTAATCTTCTTAAGGTTGTGGCCCATTCTGAATGGGGAGCAGACCGTAAAGTCCTCTTGCGGCTTTATCGGTCTTTAGTTCGCTCCAAGTTGGACTATGGATCTGTTGTATACGGATCGGCCCGTAAATCCTATCTGAAAATTCTTGATTCTATACATCACGAAGGTCTACGTCTTGTACTTGGAGCTTTCAGAACTTCTCCCGTCAATAGTCTTTATGTTGAGGCTAATGAACCTTCCCTTTCTTACAGAAGAGAAAAACTCTCACTTCAATATATTTTAAAACTGAAGTCGAATAGTTTTAATCCAACTCATAACGTCGTTTTTAAACCTCAATATAAACGTCTTTTTGAAAGGAAACCAAATGTTATTCCTACATTTGGTATCCGCATGGAGCCCATTGTAGATAACCTTGGCATAGACACTGAGTCTATTGCCGACTATAAAATCTCTGAAATACCTCCATGGACACTAAACAGTGCAGAATTCAGATTTGACCTTGCATCTGACAAAAAGTCTGTCACGGATAGAACTGTATTTCATGCTAGATACAACGAGATAAAGGAGCATTATTTTTCCTTCAAACCCATCTATACGGATGGATCTAAAGAAGGCAATTCTGTAGCAGCTGCCGCTGTTTATGGACAAAGGAGCTTAAAATGCCGCCTTCCAAACAACTCCTCTATCTTCTCTGCTGAAATTAAAGCAGTAGATCTGGCCCTTAATCTAGTTGAAAGTTCTAATTCCAACCGTTTTATTATCTTTTCAGACTCTTTGTCAACATTACAGGCCCTTTCAAATCAACGACTTGAGAATCCTTTAATCTGCAGTTTACTTGAAAGGATCTCACAAATCTCTTATAAGAATAGATTGGTGTTCTGCTGGCTTCCAAGTCATGTAGGCATCAAAGGCAATGAAAATGCCGATAGGTCTGCCAAATCTGCACTTAACCTTCCCATTTCAGATTTTAAAGTTCCACACACTGATTTTAAATCCACCGTTTTATCACATATCCAATCTTCTTGGCAATCCCAGTGGGATGCTGATATTTTCAATAAATTGCATTCAATTAAACCATCCCTTGGTGAATGGTATCCCGTTTACAGATCCGTTCGTCGAGAAGAAGTGATAATTGCACGACTTCGAATTGGCCATTCACGCATCACACATTCCTGGCTCTTGACAAGAGATGATGCCCCTGAATGTATACCATGCAATGCAACCTTTTCTGTAAAACATATCCTACTAGATTGCATTGACTTTCAGCCAGTTCGTTCAAAATATTTCAACGTAGATAGTTTGAAAAATCTTTTTGATTCTGTCAGCGTTGAATCTATTATCGCTTTCATAAAGGAGATTGACATTTACAATAAACTGTGATATTTACTCTTGAGTTTCTTACCCATCCTTTTACAACATTTTTTACTTCATAAATATTCAGTTTGCATCTCCTTAATGGGAGGATTGGCTCTCTTGGAGACATCTTATCCCATTGGAGACAGGACCTCTTTAATGGGAGTATCTTATCCCATTGGAGGCTCCAATCTTTATCAATTTTAACCTCATTTCCAAGGAAAAACAATATTATCAGTCTTGCCTTTTAATCTAAAACTGTTGAGTAGGCAGGGAATGCCCAGCCACTCAATATCATATTTTATGCACATTATAAATGACACATATTTCTTTTTCATTTAAAAAAAAACTTCTTTTTATCAAACCAGCATTGAGTTTAAACCTTTTTATCACATTCTTAAATCTTATCATTTAAAACTTTTGAGTATATACGGATTGCCCTGTAACTCGATAATGCCCTTTATGCATTCTTCTTAATTCAGTTCTTATCATTTAAAACATTTGACTATATAGGGATTGCCCTGTAACTCGATGAAGCCCTTTATGCATTAAATTTTCTTAATTTAATTCTTTTATTGTAATTCAAACTTTATTCAGTTTAAACAACTCCACGTTTATTATCTTTTAACATAGATATGCGCGCTAAATGACCAAAGTTGTCGACGCGCCATAAAACAACATTCATTCATTCATTCATTCATTCAAGATACGATCATACCAACACCAGAAACACCTTTTAAACATAGCCTTCCATTTTTGTCTGAAAGAAACAGAGTGACAAATATGCTTGATATCAAAATTTCATATGGGCATTGATCTAACTTTCAAATGGAACTACTTCTATGTTTTGGAACAAAAGGGGGGGGAGGGGGGCTAAATATAAGTAGGTCAATTTTCTGGGTTGAAATCAACTGCTTCTCTGGCTCAGTGGGTCAGATGGCAGGTCCCAAAATGCTTTTAGTCTTAGTTACTGGTGGACAGGCTTGGAATCTGAGCAACTACTACCTTTTTAATTCCCCCGTTTGTTTTTGTGTTCATTTAACCTCCCTTAGCTCTAGACATTAAACACAAATTTCAAATTAAAAACATTAATCTGAATGTGTGAAAATTTTCCTTCTGTTACACTGTTTTGGTGGTCTGATAGCCAGGTAAATGAACATGAGAAGTGGTTTGCTATAAGCTGTAAAGGGGTCAGGAACAGTAACTCTTACTGGAGAAGTGTAGTCTGCAATCAGAGTTGCAAGGGTTATTTCCCATCTCATAACACAGTATCTCTACTTGTCTACTTTGATTTATATTCATTGGCTTCTTTGTCTTACCCCAACGCATACGGCTTACCAAGCATTGGCTGGGAAGATATCCCGAACCGACATGATAATACTTCTGCTCGCGATAACATGCTTCAACCGCTTAAACAGGAAAACAATGATAGGCTCGGAAATGGATTGTGATGAAGACCCAATGATATATGGCATTTTGGTACATGCAGTTAAGCGTAAATCTGGGTTTCGCATTCACTTTCTCGCTTCGGTCGTTTGTGTGACTAATTTTGTCATTCCGAAATAGAGACAATTCAATCAGGAGAGTATACATGTATTTTCCAGTGTTTTTTTTTCCCACCAAGTAATCAAGAAAAACAGCATTATTAGTGCCTCTTGTTGAATTCATGTTTTCACGTCTGCGTAAGTGCCATAGATCACAGGGTCATTTTTCAAAATTATCACAGTTTCTACTCTACATTTAGTCATTGCGTGCTTTCTGACTGTATGTCGTTGGGGCACGAAAAGACAAAATGTAAATTCGCAACATTTTGCCCGCTTTAGCCTGGCAAAGTGCAACGTAACGAGCCCTTTTTTTGGTTTTCCACTTTACCAAGCAAAATTAATTGACAACTCCTTTAAACATATCAGGCTATCTTAAAGCAACACTGAGCAATTTTTCCCCCATCCTGCACTTAAGAAAACTCATGATTTTCTTTCTTTATTATTCATGTTCTTTTTATCTAGATCTATTAATTAGTGATTTATCTGTTTTCTGCAACATCTTTCCTGTCAAAACATGCCATCAGTACAACCCCAAAGTATTTTTCTTGCTGTTTTAAACAACTTCATGTAGAGAAAAGGGCACTTAAAGTTTGCTTTGCTCATTTTTTTCTTGCAACAGCTGCAAGTTGCTTTTGAAATAAGTGGGGTCTCTGGTTTATTTAATTAGGCTAGGCATGATTCTTCATCATGTTTTCTTTGATCATCTCAATACATCCAAAGTGTTGGGTGTGAGACAAGGAAGCTGATCTGAACAATAGACAGACCCTTCATATCGATATAAATAACTCAGGTGGGTGGGGGGTGCGGGTCGATCGGTTTAGAACCCGACCTTCTGTCACCCATTTTACTCAAAGAAATGCCAGTGTCAGTGTTATTTTGGCATACATGTTGATTTTGCATGCCAGCCATTCTCAAAAGAATTACATATAAGCCTTAAAATACACTGGCAAAGTTAATTTAAAACCAGGTTTTTACTCCTAGCAGACCGTTATGCGTAATTAGGTCAATGAAAAGCAAAGTAGTTCCTAAAGAAATAACACATTCATGCTCTCATTTTCAAGATACGATCATACCAACACCAGAAACACCTTTTAAACATAGCCTTCCATTTTTGTCTGAAAGAAACAGAGTGACAAATATGCTTGATATCAAAATTTCATATGGGCATTGATCTAACTTTCAAATGGAACTACTTCTATGTTTTGGAACAAAAGGGGGGGGAGGGGGGCTAAATATAAGTAGGTCAATTTTCTGGGTTGAAATCAACTGCTTCTCTGGCTCAGTGGGTCAGATGGCAGGTCCCAAAATGCTTTTAGTCTTAGTTACTGGTGGACAGGCTTGGAATCTGAGCAACTACTACCTTTTTAATTCCCCCGTTTGTTTTTGTGTTCATTTAACCTCCCTTAGCTCTAGACATTAAACACAAATTTCAAATTAAAAACATTAATCTGAATGTGTGAAAATTTTCCTTCTGTTACACTGTTTTGGTGGTCTGATAGCCAGGTAAATGAACATGAGAAGTGGTTTGCTATAAGCTGTAAAGGGGTCAGGAACAGTAACTCTTACTGGAGAAGTGTAGTCTGCAATCAGAGTTGCAAGGGTTATTTCCCATCTCATAACACAGTATCTCTACTTGTCTACCTTGATTTATATTCATTGGCTTCTTTGTCTTACCCCAACGCATACGGCTTACCAAGCATTGGCTGGGAAGATATCCCGAACCGACATGATAATACTTCTGCTCGCGATGACATGCTTCAACCGCTTAAACAGGAAAACAATGATAGGCTCGGAAATGGATTGTGATGAAGACCCAATGATATATGGCATTTTGGTACATGCAGTTAAGCGTAAATCTGGGTTTCGCATTCACTTTCTCGCTTCGGTCGTTTGTGTGACTAATTTTGTCATTCCGAAATAGAGACAATTCAATCAGGAGAGTATACATGTATTTTCCAGTGTTTTTTTTTCCCACCAAGTAATCAAGAAAAACAGCATTATTAGTGCCTCTTGTTGAATTCATGTTTTCACGTCTGCGTAAGTGCCATAGATCACAGGGTCATTTTTCAAAATTATCACAGTTTCTACTCTACATTTAGTCATTGCGTGCTTTCTGACTGTATGTCGTTGGGGCACGAAAAGACAAAATGTAAATTCGCAACATTTTGCCCGCTTTAGCCTGGCAAAGTGCAACGTAACGAGCCCTTTTTTTGGTTTTCCACTTTACCAAGCAAAATTAATTGACAACTCCTTTAAACATATGAGGCTATCTTAAAGCAACACTGAGCAATTTTTCCCCCATCCTGCACTTAAGAAAACTCATGATTTTCTTTCTTTATTATTCATGTTCTTTTTATCTAGATCTATTAATTAGTGATTTATCTGTTTTCTGCAACATCTTTCCTGTCAAAACATGCCATCAGTACAACCCCAAAGTATTTTTCTTGCTGTTTTAAACAACTTCATGTAGAGAAAAGGGCACTTAAAGTTTGCTTTGCTCATTTTTTTCTTGCAACAGCTGCAAGTTGCTTTTGAAATAAGTGGGGTCTCTGGTTTATTTAATTAGGCTAGGCATGATTCTTCATCATGTTTTCTTTGATCATCTCAATACATCCAAAGTGTTGGGTGTGAGACAAGGAAGCTGATCTGAACAATAGACAGACCCTTCATATCGATATAAATAACTCAGGTGGGTGGGGGGTGCGGGTCGATCGGTTTAGAACCCGACCTTCTGTCACCCATTTTACTCAAAGAAATGCCAGTGTCAGTGTTATTTTGGCATACATGTTGATTTTGCATGCCAGCCATTCTCAAAAGAATTACATATAAGCCTTAAAATACACTGGCAAAGTTAATTTAAAACCAGGTTTTTACTCCTAGCAGACCGTTATGCGTAATTAGGTCAATGAAAAGCAAAGTAGTTCCTAAAGAAATAACACATTCATGCTCTCATTTTCAAGATACGATCATACCAACACCAGAAACACCTTTTAAACATAGCCTTCCATTTTTGTCTGAAAGAAACAGAGTGACAAATATGCTTGATATCAAAATTTCATATGGGCATTGATCTAACTTTCAAATGGAACTACTTCTATGTTTTGGAACAAAAGGGGGGGGGGAGGGGGGCTAAATATAAGTAGGTCAATTTTCTGGGTTGAAATCAACTGCTTCTCTGGCTCAGTGGGTCAGATGGCAGGTCCCAAAATGCTTTTAGTCTTAGTTACTGGTGGACAGGCTTGGAATCTGAGCAATTACTACCTTTTTAATTCCCCCGTTTGTTTTTGTGTTCATTTAACCTCCCTTAGCTCTAGACATTAAACACAAATTTCAAATTAAAAACATTAATCTGAATGTGTGAAAATTTTCCTTCTGTTACACTGTTTTGGTGGTCTGATAGCCAGGTAAATGAACATGAGAAGTGGTTTGCTATAAGCTGTAAAGGGGTCAGGAACAGTAACTCTTACTGGAGAAGTGTAGTCTGCAATCAGAGTTGCAAGGGTTATTTCCCATCTCATAACACAGTATCTCTACTTGTCTACCTTGATTTATATTCATTGGCTTCTTTGTCTTACCCCAACGCATACGGCTTACCAAGCATTGGCTGGGAAGATATCCCGAACCGACATGATAATACTTCTGCTCGCGATGACATGCTTCAACCGCTTAAACAGGAAAACAATGATAGGCTCGGAAATGGATTGTGATGAAGACCCAATGATATATGGCATTTTGGTACATGCAGTTAAGCGTAAATCTGGGTTTCGCATTCACTTTCTCGCTTCGGTCGTTTGTGACTAATTTTGTCATTCCGAAATAGAGACAATTCAATCAGGAGAGTATACATGTATTTTCCAGTGTTTTTTTTTCCCACCAAGTAATCAAGAAAAACAGCATTATTAGTGCCTCTTGTTGAATTCATGTTTTCACGTCTGCGTAAGTGCCATAGATCACAGGGTCATTTTTCAAAATTATCACAGTTTCTACTCTACATTTAGTCATTGCGTGCTTTCTGACTGTATGTCGTTGGGGCACGAAAAGACAAAATGTAAATTCGCAACATTTTGCCCGCTTTAGCCTGGCAAAGTGCAACGTAACGAGCCCTTTTTTTGGTTTTCCACTTTACCAAGCAAAATTAATTGACAACTCCTTTAAACATATCAGGCTATCTTAAAGCAACACTGAGCAATTTTTCCCCCATCCTGCACTTAAGAAAACTCATGATTTTCTTTCTTTATTATTCATGTTCTTTTTATCTAGATCTATTAATTAGTGATTTATCTGTTTTCTGCAACATCTTTCCTGTCAAAACATGCCATCAGTACAACCCCAAAGTATTTTTCTTGCTGTTTTAAACAACTTCATGTAGAGAAAAGGGCACTTAAAGTTTGCTTTGCTCATTTTTTTCTTGCAACAGCTGCAAGTTGCTTTTGAAATAAGTGGGGTCTCTGGTTTATTTAATTAGGCTAGGCATGATTCTTCATCATGTTTTCTTTGATCATCTCAATACATCCAAAGTGTTGGGTGTGAGACAAGGAAGCTGATCTGAACAATAGACAGACCCTTCATATCGATATAAATAACTCAGGTGGGTGGGGGGTGCGGGTCGATCGGTTTAGAACCCGACCTTCTGTCACCCATTTTACTCAAAGAAATGCCAGTGTCAGTGTTATTTTGGCATACATGTTGATTTTGCATGCCAGCCATTCTCAAAAGAATTACATATAAGCCTTAAAATACACTGGCAAAGTTAATTTAAAACCAGGTTTTTACTCCTAGCAGACCGTTATGCGTAATTAGGTCAATGAAAAGCAAAGTAGTTCCTAAAGAAATAACACATTCATGCTCTCATTTTCAAGATACGATCATACCAACACCAGAAACACCTTTTAAACATAGCCTTCCATTTTTGTCTGAAAGAAACAGAGTGACAAATATGCTTGATATCAAAATTTCATATGGGCATTGATCTAACTTTCAAATGGAACTACTTCTATGTTTTGGAACAAAAGGGGGGGGAGGGGGGCTAAATATAAGTAGGTCAATTTTCTGGGTTGAAATCAACTGCTTCTCTGGCTCAGTGGGTCAGATGGCAGGTCCCAAAATGCTTTTAGTCTTAGTTACTGGTGGACAGGCTTGGAATCTGAGCAACTACTACCTTTTTAATTCCCCCGTTTGTTTTTGTGTTCATTTAACCTCCTTTAGCTCTAGACATTAAACACAAATTTCAAATTAAAAACATTAATCTGAATGTGTGAAAATTTTCCTTCTGTTACACTGTTTTGGTGGTCTGATAGCCAGGTAAATGAACATGAGAAGTGGTTTGCTATAAGCTGTAAAGGGGTCAGGAACAGTAACTCTTACTGGAGAAGTGTAGTCTGCAATCAGAGTTGCAAGGGTTATTTCCCATCTCATAACACAGTATCTCTACTTGTCTACTTTGATTTATATTCATTGGCTTCTTTGTCTTACCCCAACGCATACGGCTTACCAAGCATTGGCTGGGAAGATATCCCGAACCGACATGATAATACTTCTACTCGCGATGACATGCTTCAACCGCTTAAACGGGAAAACAATGATAGGCTCGGAAATGGATTGTGATGAAGACCCAATGATATATGGCATTTTGGTACATGCAGTTAAGCGTAAATCTGGGTTTCGCATTCACTTTCTCGCTTCGGTCGTTTGTGTGACTAATTTTGTCATTCCGAAATAGAGACAATTCAATCAGGAGAGTATACATGTATTTTCCAGTGTTTTTTTTCCCACCAAGTAATCAAGAAAAACAGCATTATTAGTGCCTCTTGTTGAATTCATGTTTTCACGTCTGCGTAAGTGCCATAGATCACAGGGTCATTTTTCAAAATTATCACAGTTTCTACTCTACATTTAGTCATTGCGTGCTTTCTGACTGTATGTCGTTGGGGCACGAAAAGACAAAATGTAAATTCGCAACATTTTGCCCGCTTTAGCCTGGCAAAGTGCAACGTAACGAGCCCTTTTTTTGGTTTTCCACTTTACCAAGCAAAATTAATTGACAACTCCTTTAAACATATGAGGCTATCTTAAAGCAACACTGAGCAATTTTTCCCCCATCCTGCACTTAAGAAAACTCATGATTTTCTTTCTTTATTATTCATGTTCTTTTTATCTAGATCTATTAATTAGTGATTTATCTGTTTTCTGCAACATCTTTCCTGTCAAAACATGCCATCAGTACAACCCCAAAGTATTTTTCTTGCTGTTTTAAACAACTTCATGTAGAGAAAAGGGCACTTAAAGTTTGCTTTGCTCATTTTTTTCTTGCAACAGCTGCAAGTTGCTTTTGAAATAAGTGGGGTCTCTGGTTTATTTAATTAGGCTAGGCATGATTCTTCATCATGTTTTCTTTGATCATCTCAATACATCCAAAGTGTTGGGTGTGAGACAAGGAAGCTGATCTGAACAATAGACAGACCCTTCATATCGATATAAATAACTCAGGTGGGTGGGGGGTGCGGGTCGATCGGTTTAGAACCCGACCTTCTGTCACCCATTTTACTCAAAGAAATGCCAGTGTCAGTGTTATTTTGGCATACATGTTGATTTTGCATGCCAGCCATTCTCAAAAGAATTACATATAAGCCTTAAAATACACTGGCAAAGTTAATTTAAAACCAGGTTTTTACTCCTAGCAGACCGTTATGCGTAATTAGGTCAATGAAAAGCAAAGTAGTTCCTAAAGAAATAACACATTCATGCTCTCATTTTCAAGATACGATCATACCAACACCAGAAACACCTTTTAAACATAGCCTTCCATTTTTGTCTGAAAGAAACAGAGTGACAAATATGCTTGATATCAAAATTTCATATGGGCATTGATCTAACTTTCAAATGGAACTACTTCTATGTTTTGGAACAAAAGGGGGGGGGAGGGGGGCTAAATATAAGTAGGTCAATTTTCTGGGTTGAAATCAACTGCTTCTCTGGCTCAGTGGGTCAGATGGCAGGTCCCAAAATGCTTTTAGTCTTAGTTACTGGTGGACAGGCTTGGAATCTGAGCAACTACTACCTTTTAATTCCCCCGTTTGTTTTTGTGTTCATTTAACCTCCCTTAGCTCTAGACATTAAACACAAATTTCAAATTAAAAACATTAATCTGAATGTGTAAAAAATTTTTCCTTCTGTTACACTGTTTTGGTGGTCTGATAGCCAGGTAAATGAACATGAGAAGTGGTTTGCTATAAGCTGTAAAGGGGTCAGGAACAGTAACTCTTACTGGAGAAGTGTAGTCTGCAATCAGAGTTGCAAGGGTTATTTCCCATCTCATAACACAGTATCTCTACTTGTCTACTTTGATTTATATTCATTGGCTTCTTTGTCTTACCCCAACGCATACGGCTTACCAAGCATTGGCTGGGAAGATATCCCGAACCGACATGATAATACTTCTGCTCGCGATGACATGCTTCAACCGCTTAAACGGGAAAACAATGATAGGCTCGGAAATGGATTGTGATGAAGACCCAATGATATATGGCATTTTGGTACATGCAGTTAAGCGTAAATCTGGGTTTCGCATTCACTTTCTCGCTTCGGTCGTTTGTGTGACTAATTTTGTCATTCCGAAATAGAGACAATTCAATCAGGAGAGTATACATGTATTTTCCAGTGTTTTTTTTCCCACCAAGTAATCAAGAAAAACAGCATTATTAGTGCCTCTTGTTGAATTCATGTTTTCACGTCTGCGTAAGTGCCATAGATCACAGGGTCATTTTTCAAAATTATCACAGTTTCTACTCTACATTTAGTCATTGCGTGCTTTCTGACTGTATGTCGTTGGGGCACGAAAAGACAAAATGTAAATTCGCAACATTTTGCCCGCTTTAGCCTGGCAAAGTGCAACGTAACGAGCCCTTTTTTTGGTTTTCCACTTTACCAAGCAAAATTAATTGACAACTCCTTTAAACATATGAGGCTATCTTAAAGCAACACTGAGCAATTTTTCCCCCATCCTGCACTTAAGAAAACTCATGATTTTCTTTCTTTATTATTCATGTTCTTTTTATCTAGATCTATTAATTAGTGATTTATCTGTTTTCTGCAACATCTTTCCTGTCAAAACATGCCATCAGTACAACCCCAAAGTATTTTTCTTGCTGTTTTAAACAACTTCATGTAGAGAAAAGGGCACTTAAAGTTTGCTTTGCTCATTTTTTTCTTGCAACAGCTGCAAGTTGCTTTTGAAATAAGTGGGGTCTCTGGTTTATTTAATTAGGCTAGGCATGATTCTTCATCATGTTTTCTTTGATCATCTCAATACATCCAAAGTGTTGGGTGTGAGACAAGGAAGCTGATCTGAACAATAGACAGACCCTTCATATCGATATAAATAACTCAGGTGGGTGGGGGGTGCGGGTCGATCGGTTTAGAACCCGACCTTCTGTCACCCATTTTACTCAAAGAAATGCCAGTGTCAGTGTTATTTTGGCATACATGTTGATTTTGCATGCCAGCCATTCTCAAAAGAATTACATATAAGCCTTAAAATACACTGGCAAAGTTAATTTAAAACCAGGTTTTTACTCCTAGCAGACCGTTATGCGTAATTAGGTCAATGAAAAGCAAAGTAGTTCCTAAAGAAATAACACATTCATGCTCTCATTTTCAAGATACGATCATACCAACACCAGAAACACCTTTTAAACATAGCCTTCCATTTTTGTCTGAAAGAAACAGAGTGACAAATATGCTTGATATCAAAATTTCATATGGGCATTGATCTAACTTTCAAATGGAACTACTTCTATGTTTTGGAACAAAAGGGGGGGGGGAGGGGGGCTAAATATAAGTAGGTCAATTTTCTGGGTTGAAATCAACTGCTTCTCTGGCTCAGTGGGTCAGATGGCAGGTCCCAAAATGCTTTTAGTCTTAGTTACTGGTGGACAGGCTTGGAATCTGAGCAACTACTACCTTTTTAATTCCCCCGTTTGTTTTTGTGTTCATTTAACCTCCCTTAGCTCTAGACATTAAACACAAATTTCAAATTAAAAACATTAATCTGAATGTGTAAAAAATTTTTCCTTCTGTTACACTGTTTTGGTGGTCTGATAGCCAGGTAAATGAACATGAGAAGTGGTTTGCTATAAGCTGTAAAGGGGTCAGGAACAGTAACTCTTACTGGAGAAGTGTAGTCTGCAATCAGAGTTGCAAGGGTTATTTCCCATCTCATAACACAGTATCTCTACTTGTCTACTTTGATTTATATTCATTGGCTTCTTTGTCTTACCCCAACGCATACGGCTTACCAAGCATTGGCTGGGAAGATATCCCGAACCGACATGATAATACTTCTGCTCGCGATGACATGCTTCAACCGCTTAAACGGGAAAACAATGATAGGCTCGGAAATGGATTGTGATGAAGACCCAATGATATATGGCATTTTGGTACATGCAGTTAAGCGTAAATCTGGGTTTCGCATTCACTTTCTCGCTTCGGTCGTTTGTGTGACTAATTTTGTCATTCCGAAATAGAGACAATTCAATCAGGAGAGTATACATGTATTTTCCAGTGTTTTTTTTCCCACCAAGTAATCAAGAAAAACAGCATTATTAGTGCCTCTTGTTGAATTCATGTTTTCACGTCTGCGTAAGTGCCATAGATCACAGGGTCATTTTTCAAAATTATCACAGTTTCTACTCTACATTTAGTCATTGCGTGCTTTCTGACTGTATGTCGTTGGGGCACGAAAAGACAAAATGTAAATTCGCAACATTTTGCCCGCTTTAGCCTGGCAAAGTGCAACGTAACGAGCCCTTTTTTTGGTTTTCCACTTTAACAAGCAAAATTAATTGACAACTCCTTTAAACATATGAGGCTATCTTAAAGCAACACTGAGCAATTTTTCCCCCATCCTGCACTTAAGAAAACTCATGATTTTCTTTCTTTATTATTCATGTTCTTTTTATCTAGATCTATTAATTAGTGATTTATCTGTTTTCTGCAACATCTTTCCTGTCAAAACATGCCATCAGTACAACCCCAAAGTATTTTTCTTGCTGTTTTAAACAACTTCATGTAGAGAAAAGGGCACTTAAAGTTTGCTTTGCTCATTTTTTTCTTGCAACAGCTGCAAGTTGCTTTTGAAATAAGTGGGGTCTCTGGTTTATTTAATTAGGCTAGGCATGATTCTTCATCATGTTTTCTTTGATCATCTCAATACATCCAAAGTGTTGGGTGTGAGACAAGGAAGCTGATCTGAACAATAGACAGACCCTTCATATCGATATAAATAACTCAGGTGGGTGGGGGGTGCGGGTCGATCGGTTTAGAACCCGACCTTCTGTCACCCATTTTACTCAAAGAAATGCCAGTGTCAGTGTTATTTTGGCATACATGTTGATTTTGCATGCCAGCCATTCTCAAAAGAATTACATATAAGCCTTAAAATACACTGGCAAAGTTAATTTAAAACCAGGTTTTTACTCCTAGCAGACCGTTATGCGTAATTAGGTCAATGAAAAGCAAAGTAGTTCCTAAAGAAATAACACATTCATGCTCTCATTTTCAAGATACGATCATACCAACACCAGAAACACCTTTTAAACATAGCCTTCCATTTTTGTCTGAAAGAAACAGAGTGATAAATATGCTTGATATCAAAATTTCATATGGGCATTGATCTAACTTTCAAATGGAACTACTTCTATGTTTTGGAACAAAAGGGGGGGGAGGGGGGCTAAATATAAGTAGGTCAATTTTCTGGGTTGAAATCAACTGCTTCTCTGGCTCAGTGGGTCAGATGGCAGGTCCCAAAATGCTTTTAGTCTTAGTTACTGGTGGACAGGCTTGGAATCTGAGCAACTACTACCTTTTTAATTCCCCCGTTTGTTTTTGTGTTCATTTAACCTCCCTTAGCTCTAGACATTAAACACAAATTTCAAATTAAAAACATTAATCTGAATGTGTAAAAAATTTTTCCTTCTGTTACACTGTTTTGGTGGTCTGAAAGCCAGGTAAATGAACATGAGAAGTGGTTTGCTATAAGCTGTAAAGGGGTCAGGAACAGTAACTCTTACTGGAGAAGTGTAGTCTGCAATCAGAGTTGCAAGGGTTATTTCCCATCTCATAACACAGTATCTCTACTTGTCTACCTTGATTTATATTCATTGGCTTCTTTGTCTTACCCCAACGCATACGGCTTACCAAGCATTGGCTGGGAAGATATCCCGAACCGACATGATAATACTTCTGCTCGCGATGACATGCTTCAACCGCTTAAACAGGAAAACAATGATAGGCTCGGAAATGGATTGTGATGAAGACCCAATGATATATGGCATTTTGGTACATGCAGTTAAGCGTAAATCTGGGTTTCGCATTCACTTTCTCGCTTCGGTCGTTTGTGTGACTAATTTTGTCATTCCGAAATAGAGACAATTCAATCAGGAGAGTATACATGTATTTTCCAGTGTTTTTTTTTCCCACCAAGTAATCAAGAAAAACAGCATTATTAGTGCCTCTTGTTGAATTCATGTTTTCACGTCTGCGTAAGTGCCATAGATCACAGGGTCATTTTTCAAAATTATCACAGTTTCTACTCTACATTTAGTCATTGCGTGCTTTCTGACTGTATGTCGTTGGGGCACGAAAAGACAAAATGTAAATTCGCAACATTTTGCCCGCTTTAGCCTGGCAAAGTGCAACGTAACGAGCCCTTTTTTTGGTTTTCCACTTTACCAAGCAAAATTAATTGACAACTCCTTTAAACATATGAGGCTATCTTAAAGCAACACTGAGCAATTTTTCCCCCATCCTGCACTTAAGAAAACTCATGATTTTCTTTCTTTATTATTCATGTTCTTTTTATCTAGATCTATTAATTAGTGATTTATCTGTTTTCTGCAACATCTTTCCTGTCAAAACATGCCATCAGTACAACCCCAAAGTATTTTTCTTGCTGTTTTAAACAACTTCATGTAGAGAAAAGGGCACTTAAAGTTTGCTTTGCTCATTTTTTTCTTGCAACAGCTGCAAGTTGCTTTTGAAATAAGTGGGGTCTCTGGTTTATTTAATTAGGCTAGGCATGATTCTTCATCATGTTTTCTTTGATCATCTCAATACATCCAAAGTGTTGGGTGTGAGACAAGGAAGCTGATCTGAACAATAGACAGACCCTTCATATCGATATAAATAACTCAGGTGGGTGGGGGGTGCGGGTCGATCGGTTTAGAACCCGACCTTCTGTCACCCATTTTACTCAAAGAAATGCCAGTGTCAGTGTTATTTTGGCATACATGTTGATTTTGCATGCCAGCCATTCTCAAAAGAATTACATATAAGCCTTAAAATACACTGGCAAAGTTAATTTAAAACCAGGTTTTTACTCCTAGCAGACCGTTATGCGTAATTAGGTCAATGAAAAGCAAAGTAGTTCCTAAAGAAATAACACATTCATGCTCTCATTTTCAAGATACGATCAGGCCCCAGCTGGGCGGGGGGATAGAAATAGCTCAGCTGTCGCACTATAGCAGGGGTAAGACCCCCCCACTGTGCCTGCCTGTTTGCCGTAGGCTGCAACTCGTGTCGTTCGATGACGGGATCCTGGCGGTTGAGTGGATTCAGAGTATGGCCCTTTGATAGCTCTGTTTTTACAACACACCGCTTTGGCCTTGAACTGAACTAAACGAGGGGTCAGGAAGGCCCGTCCTGATCAATCGGCTGGTCATGCCGAGCCCTAGGGTGTTTTTCTGTTTTCTTTTATACATACATACACAGATATATCATTTCAGTTCTCTGTCATCAGTTAATGTATGTCAATACCCTAGAAGGCGATGGCTCATGGGCTAATCGGGTGAAGGTCTGGTGTTTGATTGACACTTGTGGATACCCAAAGATAGTCTATGCTTGGTATGACATTCTGCGGACCTACATTTGTCCGGTCTAGCCCTTTCACTTCGAGTATATCACTGATGTATCCTTGTCATGATCTGAGTTGGATTTCCCCAGATCATGTCCCCTTGTTGGGCTCCGAGGCGGGTGGGGAGCATCGGTGATGAATATTCAACAACAACTATGGCTTCTCAAAAAAAGGCCAAGCGTGTACTATCTGACTCCGATTCAGAATCGGAATATTCAAGACCCTCTACAACATTTGCTCGGTTTTTAGTTATTCAGTCTATTAACTCTTCTAAACCTGTAACAAAACTCTCTCCCTTCATCATTGAAAAATCCATTTCTGCAATCCTAGGTACACCAAAATCTGTTAAGAAACTTAAAGATGAAACATTACTTGTTGAGTGCTTTTCACAACAACAGGTTAGAAACCTTCTAGGACACAAGAAACTTTTCAATCTTGATGTCAAAATCTTTCCTCACAAGACTTTGAATACCTCCAAGGGAGTCATTAGATGCAAAGAACTGAGCTTCTGTGACTCTATGGAGGAAATCAAAACAAACCTTAAAAGCCAGGCTGTGTCTGATGTAAAGAGAATTTCAGTTCTCAGAAATGGTATTCGTAGAGATACCCATACCTACATCCTTACATTCTCTACGCCAACTTTACCTACTTCAGTTAAAATTGGATTTCAATCTGTCAAGGTCGACGTTTATGTGCCCAATCCGTTGCGCTGTTATAGATGCCAACGGTACGGCCATCATGAAAGTAACTGCAGAAGCACACCTGTTTGTCCCAGATGTGCTTTTGAGGGGGAAGACCATGACCAAAAGACTTGCAATAACCCCCCTCTCTGTGTCAATTGCAAGTCCTCTCATCCTACCTTTTCCAAAGATTGTTCTGTTTGGAAAGATGAGAAAGAAATCCTGTCAGTCAAGTTTAAGGAGAACGTTACCTTTTTGGAAGCCAGGAAAACAGTTGAAAAACGCAGGTCTGATCAGGCTTTGTTGAGCAAAAGCACAACCTATGCAAATGTTGCTTCTCCTTTGCCTGCAAATGGACATTGTCCAACCTGCGAACTGTTGGCAAAAAAACTTCTCCAAAAGTTTCCTGAAATGACTGATGAACTGAAAGCTCTCATTCCCAATATCCAAGTTGCAAAACCTTCTACTCAGACTCAGCCTGCTTCTGAAACAAACAAAACCTCTTCTGCACTCTCAAAACCCACAAACTCTCAAAGTATTCCTTCAGAAAAAGCTTCAAAACCATCTACCTCCTTACAAAATAGCTCTTCCAAAAAAGGTTCAAAACCATCTCCCCCTTCAGAAAAACCTCCAAAGAAACCACAACCTCCATCTTCACAATCTACCACGAAATCTAATGTTTCATCTAAAGAGAGCAAATCTAGTCATACACCCCGATCTCCTAAAAGGTCTTCTTCAAGATCTAAACAACAACCAAGAGATACCCAAGGGTCTTGTGAAATTACAGTCAAAGTAAATGATCCTGTCCCTACCTCCAACAGATTTTCGGAGCTAGAGGACATGGATGCAGATACTGAAAATCTGGAAGGTGAGGCTTCAGATTCAGAAGCCTCTATCTGGTCCACTTCCAAAGATCTTTGGAACAAGGATTTTGACGCTTGGCAATCATCCAAAGCCGAAACATCTGTAATTAAATCTTAATCAGTCTATTTTAAAATGCATTGGTTTACTGCCTCATTTTTTACTCTAGTCTTTATACTTTCCTCATGCACTATGGATACCATAATCCAATGGAATTGTCGAGGTCTGAAGTCAAACTTTGACGAACTTTCACTTTTAATCAATGATAACAAACCAGTTGCTGTTTGTTTGCAAGAAACCTTCCTTAAACGGGAAGATGATATCACTATAAAATATCATTCTATTTACAACAAGATCTTTACCGAAGGCGAAAAAGCCAGAGGTGGTGTTTCTATTGTTGTTAACAACAACATTCCTCACAAAGTTATCTCTTTAAATACAAACTTGCAAGCTGTTGCCGTCAGGTTATCTTTACACAGTGCTGTTACACTGTGTTCTTTATACCTCCCCCCAAGCACACCTATCAATGAGACCAATCTGAATGATCTCATTTCCCAATTGCCATCCCCCTATATTCTAGCTGGGGACTTTAATGGTCACAATGTTATGTGGGGTTGCAATGACACCAACCAGAGAGGTCTCCAGTTGGAGAACTTCATTTCGAACAACTCTCTGTCTTTCATGAATGATAACAAATCCAAAACCTACTTGCATCCAGCAACTGGATCTTACTCTTCCATTGATTTAACATTATGCAGCCCAGTCTTACTTCCCAATTTTACTTGGAAAGTGACTGAGGATTTGTGTGGAAGTGATCACTTCCCCATTATCTTTTCATCTACACAACCGTCCAGTAGTGTACGACCACAGAAATGGAAGCTTTCCAAAGCCAATTGGAATAAATTTGAAACCCTATGTGAACAGACCATTACACATGATAAATTTGGAAATTGCGATGATCCTGCAAAACTTTTCACTTCCCTATTAATTGATGCAGCTGAACAGTCCGTCCCTCAGACCTCGACAAACCCAAAACGTCCTGACAAGCCTTGGTACAATGATGATTGTAAACAGGCTGTCAGAGACAGAAAACAGGCCCTTAGAAAATTTAATCTCAGGCCTACCAAAGACAATCTTAACTTATTCCGTATTTCCAGGGCAAAAGCCCGTCGTACCATTAAAGAAAGTAAGCGCAAGGCCTGGAGACAATATGTCTCTAAGTTGAATAGTAGAACTACTACTAAAAAAACCTGGGATATGATCAGAAAGATCAATGGCAAAGGCCAGACCCCTGTTACTCACCTTGAGGTTAACAATACTTCGTTAGAATCTCCCCAGGATATAGCTGATGCTCTTGCTAACACTTTTTGCAAAAAGTCTTCCTCTGCAAACTATTCAGAAAAGTTTCAGAGGAATAAAGCTAGAGAAGAAAAGAAAAAGCTTAATTTCAAGTCTTCGAATTCAGAGCATTATAATAAACTCTTCACTTTTAAAGAATTAAAATCTGCTCTGAATAAAGCTCATGATTCTTCTCCTGGCCCAGATAAAGTTCATTACCAGTTTTTAAAACACTTACCTTTTACTTCCCTCTCAGTTTTACTTGATATTTTTAATGATATCTGGCAGTCAGGTGATTTTCCTGCATCCTGGCGGGAGGCACTTGTCATTCCTATCCCAAAACCTGGCAAAGATGCTAGTGACCCGGCTAACTATCGGCCAATAGCTCTTACTAGTTGTCTCTGCAAGACCCTAGAACGTATGGTCAACGACAGGCTTGTCTGGTTTTTAGGGAAGAACAACCTCATCGTTGATGTACAGAGTGGATTTCGTCGCCAGCGCGGCACCATAGATCATCTTGTCCGCTTTGAAACCTTTGTCAGAGAAGCCTTTATTAATAGACAGCATGTAGTATCTGTCTTTTTTGACCTTGAAAGCGCTTACGATACAACTTGGAAATACGGAATTCTGAAAGACTTGCATGACTTTGGTCTTCGAGGCCGTCTTCCTCTTTTTATTTCAGCCTTCTTGGATGAACGTCTTTTCCGCGTCCGAGTTGGTAATACTGTCTCGGGAGCCCGTGAACAGGAGATGGGTGTACCCCAAGGATGTATTCTCTCTGTTACACTTTTCAGTGTGAAAATAAACAGTATAGTCAAAGCTATCTGTCCTGGTGTAGACTGTTCCCTCTATGTTGATGACTTCGTTATATGCTTCAGATCTCGAAATATGAATATTATTGAGAGACAACTTCAACAGTGTCTCAACAAACTGCAAACATGGTCTGATGAAAATGGCTTCAAATTTTCAAAGTCCAAAACTAAATGCATGCACCTCTGTAATCTACGAGGTGTTCATCCAGATCCTGAACTTTATCTGGACAAAACTAAAATTGAAGTCGTTTCTGAGTTTAAATTTCTTGGAGTCATCTTTGACAGAAAGCTTTCTTTCCTTCCTCACATCACTGCACTTAAAAAGAAGTGCAAGAAGGCTCTTAATCTTCTTAAGGTTGTGGCCCATTCTGAATGGGGAGCAGACCGTAAAGTCCTCTTGCGGCTTTATCGGTCTTTAGTTCGCTCCAAGTTGGACTATGGATCTGTTGTATACGGATCGGCCCGTAAATCCTATCTGAAAATTCTTGATTCTATACATCACGAAGGTCTACGTCTTGTACTTGGAGCTTTCAGAACTTCTCCCGTCAATAGTCTTTATGTTGAGGCTAATGAACCTTCCCTTTCTTACAGAAGAGAAAAACTCTCACTTCAATATATTTTAAAACTGAAGTCGAATAGTTTTAATCCAACTCATAACGTCGTTTTTAAACCTCAATATAAACGTCTTTTTGAAAGGAAACCAAATGTTATTCCTACATTTGGTATCCGCATGGAGCCCATTGTAGATAACCTTGGCATAGACACTGAGTCTATTGCCGACTATAAAATCTCTGAAATACCTCCATGGACACTAAACAGTGCAGAATTCAGATTTGACCTTGCATCTGACAAAAAGTCTGTCACGGATAGAACTGTATTTCATGCTAGATACAACGAGATAAAGGAGCATTATTTTTCCTTCAAACCCATCTATACGGATGGATCTAAAGAAGGCAATTCTGTAGCAGCTGCCGCTGTTTATGGACAAAGGAGCTTAAAATGCCGCCTTCCAAACAACTCCTCTATCTTCTCTGCTGAAATTAAAGCAGTAGATCTGGCCCTTAATCTAGTTGAAAGTTCTAATTCCAACCGTTTTATTATCTTTTCAGACTCTTTGTCAACATTACAGGCCCTTTCAAATCAACGACTTGAGAATCCTTTAATCTGCAGTTTACTTGAAAGGATCTCACAAATCTCTTATAAGAATAGATTGGTGTTCTGCTGGCTTCCAAGTCATGTAGGCATCAAAGGCAATGAAAATGCCGATAGGTCTGCCAAATCTGCACTTAACCTTCCCATTTCAGATTTTAAAGTTCCACACACTGATTTTAAATCCACCGTTTTATCACATATCCAATCTTCTTGGCAATCCCAGTGGGATGCTGATATTTTCAATAAATTGCATTCAATTAAACCATCCCTTGGTGAATGGTATCCCGTTTACAGATCCGTTCGTCGAGAAGAAGTGATAATTGCACGACTTCGAATTGGCCATTCACGCATCACACATTCCTGGCTCTTGACAAGAGATGATGCCCCTGAATGTATACCATGCAATGCAACCTTTTCTGTAAAACATATCCTACTAGATTGCATTGACTTTCAGCCAGTTCGTTCAAAATATTTCAACGTAGATAGTTTGAAAAATCTTTTTGATTCTGTCAGCGTTGAATCTATTATCGCTTTCATAAAGGAGATTGACATTTACAATAAACTGTGATATTTACTCTTGAGTTTCTTACCCATCCTTTTACAACATTTTTTACTTCATAAATATTCAGTTTGCATCTCCTTAATGGGAGGATTGGCTCTCTTGGAGACATCTTATCCCATTGGAGACAGGACCTCTTTAATGGGAGTATCTTATCCCATTGGAGGCTCCAATCTTTATCAATTTTAACCTCATTTCCAAGGAAAAACAATATTATCAGTCTTGCCTTTTAATCTAAAACTGTTGAGTAGGCAGGGAATGCCCAGCCACTCAATATCATATTTTATGCACATTATAAATGACACATATTTCTTTTTCATTTAAAAAAAAACTTCTTTTTATCAAACCAGCATTGAGTTTAAACCTTTTTATCACATTCTTAAATCTTATCATTTAAAACTTTTGAGTATATACGGATTGCCCTGTAACTCGATAATGCCCTTTATGCATTCTTCTTAATTCAGTTCTTATCATTTAAAACATTTGACTATATAGGGATTGCCCTGTAACTCGATGAAGCCCTTTATGCATTAAATTTTCTTAATTTAATTCTTTTATTGTAATTCAAACTTTATTCAGTTTAAACAACTCCACGTTTATTATCTTTTAACATAGATATGCGCGCTAAATGACCAAAGTTGTCGACGCGCCATAAAACAACATTCATTCATTCATTCATTCATTCAAGATACGATCATACCAACACCAGAAACACCTTTTAAACATAGCCTTCCATTTTTGTCTGAAAGAAACAGAGTGACAAATATGCTTGATATCAAAATTTCATATGGGCATTGATCTAACTTTCAAATGGAACTACTTCTATGTTTTGGAACAAAAGGGGGGGGAGGGGGGCTAAATATAAGTAGGTCAATTTTCTGGGTTGAAATCAACTGCTTCTCTGGCTCAGTGGGTCAGATGGCAGGTCCCAAAATGCTTTTAGTCTTAGTTACTGGTGGACAGGCTTGGAATCTGAGCAACTACTACCTTTTTAATTCCCCCGTTTGTTTTTGTGTTCATTTAACCTCCCTTAGCTCTAGACATTAAACACAAATTTCAAATTCAAAACATTAATCTGAATGTGTGAAAATTTTCCTTCTGTTACACTGTTTTGGTGGTCTGATAGCCAGGTAAATGAACATGAGAAGTGGTTTGCTATAAGCTGTAAAGGGGTCAGGAACAGTAACTCTTACTGGAGAAGTGTAGTCTGCAATCAGAGTTGCAAGGGTTATTTCCCATCTCATAACACAGTATCTCTACTTGTCTACTTTGATTTATATTCATTGGCTTCTTTGTCTTACCCCAACGCATACGGCTAACCAAGCATTGGCTGGGAAGATATCCCGAACCGACATGATAATACTTCTGCTCGCGATGACATGCTTCAACCGCTTAAACGGGAAAACAATGATAGGCTCGGAAATGGATTGTGATGAAGACCCAATGATATATGGCATTTTGGTACATGCAGTTAAGCGTAAATCTGGGTTTCGCATTCACTTTCTCGCTTCGGTCGTTTGTGTGACTAATTTTGTCATTCCGAAATAGAGACAATTCAATCAGGAGAGTATACATGTATTTTCCAGTGTTTTTTTTTCCCACCAAGTAATCAAGAAAAACAGCATTATTAGTGCCTCTTGTTGAATTCATGTTTTCACGTCTGCGTAAGTGCCATAGATCACAGGGTCATTTTTCAAAATTATCACAGTTTCTACTCTACATTTAGTCATTGCGTGCTTTCTGACTGTATGTCGTTGGGGCACGAAAAGACAAAATGTAAATTCGCAACATTTTGCCCGCTTTAGCCTGGCAAAGTGCAACGTAACGAGCCCTTTTTTTGGTTTTCCACTTTACCAAGCAAAATTAATTGACAACTCCTTTAAACATATGAGGCTATCTTAAAGCAACACTGAGCAATTTTTCCCCCATCCTGCACTTAAGAAAACTCATGATTTTCTTTCTTTATTATTCATGTTCTTTTTATCTAGATCTATTAATTAGTGATTTATCTGTTTTCTGCAACATCTTTCCTGTCAAAACATGCCATCAGTACAACCCCAAAGTATTTTTCTTGCTGTTTTAAACAACTTCATGTAGAGAAAAGGGCACTTAAAGTTTGCTTTGCTCATTTTTTTCTTGCAACAGCTGCAAGTTGCTTTTGAAATAAGTGGGGTCTCTGGTTTATTTAATTAGGCTAGGCATGATTCTTCATCATGTTTTCTTTGATCATCTCAATACATCCAAAGTGTTGGGTGTGAGACAAGGAAGCTGATCTGAACAATAGACAGACCCTTCATATCGATATAAATAACTCAGGTGGGTGGGGGGTGCGGGTCGATCGGTTTAGAACCCGACCTTCTGTCACCCATTTTACTCAAAGAAATGCCAGTGTCAGTGTTATTTTGGCATACATGTTGATTTTGCATGCCAGCCATTCTCAAAAGAATTACATATAAGCCTTAAAATACACTGGCAAAGTTAATTTAAAACCAGGTTTTTACTCCTAGCAGACCGTTATGCGTAATTAGGTCAATGAAAAGCAAAGTAGTTCCTAAAGAAATAACACATTCATGCTCTCATTTTCAAGATACGATCATACCAACACCAGAAACACCTTTTAAACATAGCCTTCCATTTTTGTCTGAAAGAAACAGAGTGACAAATATGCTTGATATCAAAATTTCATATGGGCATTGATCTAACTTTCAAATGGAACTACTTCTATGTTTTGGAACAAAAGGGGGGGGAGGGGGGCTAAATATAAGTAGGTCAATTTTCTGGGTTGAAATCAACTGCTTCTCTGGCTCAGTGGGTCAGATGGCAGGTCCCAAAATGCTTTTAGTCTTAGTTACTGGTGGACAGGCTTGGAATCTGAGCAACTACTACCTTTTTAATTCCCCCGTTTGTTTTTGTGTTCATTTAACCTCCCTTAGCTCTAGACATTAAACACAAATTTCAAATTAAAAACATTAATCTGAATGTGTGAAAATTTTCCTTCTGTTACACTGTTTTGGTGGTCTGATAGCCAGGTAAATGAACATGAGAAGTGGTTTGCTATAAGCTGTAAAGGGGTCAGGAACAGTAACTCTTACTGGAGAAGTGTAGTCTGCAATCAGAGTTGCAAGGGTTATTTCCCATCTCATAACACAGTATCTCTACTTGTCTACCTTGATTTATATTCATTGGCTTCTTTGTCTTACCCCAACGCATACGGCTTACCAAGCATTGGCTGGGAAGATATCCCGAACCGACATGATAATACTTCTGCTCGCGATGACATGCTTCAACCGCTTAAACAGGAAAACAATGATAGGCTCGGAAATGGATTGTGATGAAGACCCAATGATATATGGCATTTTGGTACATGCAGTTAAGCGTAAATCTGGGTTTCGCATTCACTTTCTCGCTTCGGTCGTTTGTGTGACTAATTTTGTCATTCCGAAATAGAGACAATTCAATCAGGAGAGTATACATGTATTTTCCAGTGTTTTTTTTTCCCACCAAGTAATCAAGAAAAACAGCATTATTAGTGCCTCTTGTTGAATTCATGTTTTCACGTCTGCGTAAGTGCCATAGATCACAGGGTCATTTTTCAAAATTATCACAGTTTCTACTCTACATTTAGTCATTGCGTGCTTTCTGACTGTATGTCGTTGGGGCACGAAAAGACAAAATGTAAATTCGCAACATTTTGCCCGCTTTAGCCTGGCAAAGTGCAACGTAACGAGCCCTTTTTTTGGTTTTCCACTTTACCAAGCAAAATTAATTGACAACTCCTTTAAACATATCAGGCTATCTTAAAGCAACACTGAGCAATTTTTCCCCCATCCTGCACTTAAGAAAACTCATGATTTTCTTTCTTTATTATTCATGTTCTTTTTATCTAGATCTATTAATTAGTGATTTATCTGTTTTCTGCAACATCTTTCCTGTCAAAACATGCCATCAGTACAACCCCAAAGTATTTTTCTTGCTGTTTTAAACAACTTCATGTAGAGAAAAGGGCACTTAAAGTTTGCTTTGCTCATTTTTTTCTTGCAACAGCTGCAAGTTGCTTTTGAAATAAGTGGGGTCTCTGGTTTATTTAATTAGGCTAGGCATGATTCTTCATCATGTTTTCTTTGATCATCTCAATACATCCAAAGTGTTGGGTGTGAGACAAGGAAGCTGATCTGAACAATAGACAGACCCTTCATATCGATATAAATAACTCAGGTGGGTGGGGGGTGCGGGTCGATCGGTTTAGAACCCGACCTTCTGTCACCCATTTTACTCAAAGAAATGCCAGTGTCAGTGTTATTTTGGCATACATGTTGATTTTGCATGCCAGCCATTCTCAAAAGAATTACATATAAGCCTTAAAATACACTGGCAAAGTTAATTTAAAACCAGGTTTTTACTCCTAGCAGACCGTTATGCGTAATTAGGTCAATGAAAAGCAAAGTAGTTCCTAAAGAAATAACACATTCATGCTCTCATTTTCAAGATACGATCATACCAACACCAGAAACACCTTTTAAACATAGCCTTCCATTTTTGTCTGAAAGAAACAGAGTGACAAATATGCTTGATATCAAAATTTCATATGGGCATTGATCTAACTTTCAAATGGAACTACTTCTATGTTTTGGAACAAAAGGGGGGGGGGGAGGGGGGCTAAATATAAGTAGGTCAATTTTCTGGGTTGAAATCAACTGCTTCTCTGGCTCAGTGGGTCAGATGGCAGGTCCCAAAATGCTTTTAGTCTTAGTTACTGGTGGACAGGCTTGGAATCTGAGCAACTACTACCTTTTTAATTCCCCCGTTTGTTTTTGTGTTCATTTAACCTCCCTTAGCTCTAGACATTAAACACAAATTTCAAATTAAAAACATTAATCTGAATGTGTGAAAATTTTCCTTCTGTTACACTGTTTTGGTGGTCTGATAGCCAGGTAAATGAACATGAGAAGTGGTTTGCTATAAGCTGTAAAGGGGTCAGGAACAGTAACTCTTACTGGAGAAGTGTAGTCTGCAATCAGAGTTGCAAGGGTTATTTCCCATCTCATAACACAGTATCTCTACTTGTCTACTTTGATTTATATTCATTGGCTTCTTTGTCTTACCCCAACGCATACGGCTTACCAAGCATTGGCTGGGAAGATATCCCGAACCGACATGATAATACTTCTGCTCGCGATGACATGCTTCAACCGCTTAAACAGGAAAACAATGATAGGCTCGGAAATGGATTGTGATGAAGACCCAATGATATATGGCATTTTGGTACATGCAGTTAAGCGTAAATCTGGGTTTCGCATTCACTTTCTCGCTTCGGTCGTTTGTGTGACTAATTTTGTCATTCCGAAATAGAGACAATTCAATCAGGAGAGTATACATGTATTTTCCAGTGTTTTTTTTTCCCACCAAGTAATCAAGAAAAACAGCATTATTAGTGCCTCTTGTTGAATTCATGTTTTCACGTCTGCGTAAGTGCCATAGATCACAGGGTCATTTTTCAAAATTATCACAGTTTCTACTCTACATTTAGTCATTGCGTGCTTTCTGACTGTATGTCGTTGGGGCACGAAAAGACAAAATGTAAATTCGCAACATTTTGCCCACTTTAGCCTGGCAAAGTGCAACGTAACGAGCCCTTTTTTTGGTTTTCCACTTTACCAAGCAAAATTAATTGACAACTCCTTTAAACATATCAGGCTATCTTAAAGCAACACTGAGCAATTTTTCCCCCATCCTGCACTTAAGAAAACTCATGATTTTCTTTCTTTATTATTCATGTTCTTTTTATCTAGATCTATTAATTAGTGATTTATCTGTTTTCTGCAACATCTTTCCTGTCAAAACATGCCATCAGTACAACCCCAAAGTATTTTTCTTGCTGTTTTAAACAACTTCATGTAGAGAAAAGGGCACTTAAAGTTTGCTTTGCTCATTTTTTTCTTGCAACAGCTGCAAGTTGCTTTTGAAATAAGTGGGGTCTCTGGTTTATTTAATTAGGCTAGGCATGATTCTTCATCATGTTTTCTTTGATCATCTCAATACATCCAAAGTGTTGGGTGTGAGACAAGGAAGCTGATCTGAACAATAGACAGACCCTTCATATCGATATAAATAACTCAGGTGGGTGGGGGGTGCGGGTCGATCGGTTTAGAACCCGACCTTCTGTCACCCATTTTACTCAAAGAAATGCCAGTGTCAGTGTTATTTTGGCATACATGTTGATTTTGCATGCCAGCCATTCTCAAAAGAATTACATATAAGCCTTAAAATACACTGGCAAAGTTAATTTAAAACCAGGTTTTTACTCCTAGCAGACCGTTATGCGTAATTAGGTCAATGAAAAGCAAAGTAGTTCCTAAAGAAATAACACATTCATGCTCTCATTTTCAAGATACGATCATACCAACACCAGAAACACCTTTTAAACATAGCCTTCCATTTTTGTCTGAAAGAAACAGAGTGACAAATATGCTTGATATCAAAATTTCATATGGGCATTGATCTAACTTTCAAATGGAACTACTTCTATGTTTTGGAACAAAAGGGGGGGGAGGGGGGCTAAATATAAGTAGGTCAATTTTCTGGGTTGAAATCAACTGCTTCTCTGGCTCAGTGGGTCAGATGGCAGGTCCCAAAATGCTTTTAGTCTTAGTTACTGGTGGACAGGCTTGGAATCTGAGCAACTACTACCTTTTTAATTCCCCCGTTTGTTTTTGTGTTCATTTAACCTCCTTTAGCTCTAGACATTAAACACAAATTTCAAATTAAAAACATTAATCTGAATGTGTGAAAATTTTCCTTCTGTTACACTGTTTTGGTGGTCTGATAGCCAGGTAAATGAACATGAGAAGTGGTTTGCTATAAGCTGTAAAGGGGTCAGGAACAGTAACTCTTACTGGAGAAGTGTAGTCTGCAATCAGAGTTGCAAGGGTTATTTCCCATCTCATAACACAGTATCTCTACTTGTCTACTTTGATTTATATTCATTGGCTTCTTTGTCTTACCCCAACGCATACGGCTTACCAAGCATTGGCTGGGAAGATATCCCGAACCGACATGATAATACTTCTACTCGCGATGACATGCTTCAACCGCTTAAACGGGAAAACAATGATAGGCTCGGAAATGGATTGTGATGAAGACCCAATGATATATGGCATTTTGGTACATGCAGTTAAGCGTAAATCTGGGTTTCGCATTCACTTTCTCGCTTCGGTCGTTTGTGTGACTAATTTTGTCATTCCGAAATAGAGACAATTCAATCAGGAGAGTATACATGTATTTTCCAGTGTTTTTTTTCCCACCAAGTAATCAAGAAAAACAGCATTATTAGTGCCTCTTGTTGAATTCATGTTTTCACGTCTGCGTAAGTGCCATAGATCACAGGGTCATTTTTCAAAATTATCACAGTTTCTACTCTACATTTAGTCATTGCGTGCTTTCTGACTGTATGTCGTTGGGGCACGAAAAGACAAAATGTAAATTCGCAACATTTTGCCCGCTTTAGCCTGGCAAAGTGCAACGTAACGAGCCCTTTTTTTGGTTTTCCACTTTACCAAGCAAAATTAATTGACAACTCCTTTAAACATATGAGGCTATCTTAAAGCAACACTGAGCAATTTTTCCCCCATCCTGCACTTAAGAAAACTCATGATTTTCTTTCTTTATTATTCATGTTCTTTTTATCTAGATCTATTAATTAGTGATTTATCTGTTTTCTGCAACATCTTTCCTGTCAAAACATGCCATCAGTACAACCCCAAAGTATTTTTCTTGCTGTTTTAAACAACTTCATGTAGAGAAAAGGGCACTTAAAGTTTGCTTTGCTCATTTTTTTCTTGCAACAGCTGCAAGTTGCTTTTGAAATAAGTGGGGTCTCTGGTTTATTTAATTAGGCTAGGCATGATTCTTCATCATGTTTTCTTTGATCATCTCAATACATCCAAAGTGTTGGGTGTGAGACAAGGAAGCTGATCTGAACAATAGACAGACCCTTCATATCGATATAAATAACTCAGGTGGGTGGGGGGTGCGGGTCGATCGGTTTAGAACCCGACCTTCTGTCACCCATTTTACTCAAAGAAATGCCAGTGTCAGTGTTATTTTGGCATACATGTTGATTTTGCATGCCAGCCATTCTCAAAAGAATTACATATAAGCCTTAAAATACACTGGCAAAGTTAATTTAAAACCAGGTTTTTACTCCTAGCAGACCGTTATGCGTAATTAGGTCAATGAAAAGCAAAGTAGTTCCTAAAGAAATAACACATTCATGCTCTCATTTTCAAGATACGATCATACCAACACCAGAAACACCTTTTAAACATAGCCTTCCATTTTTGTCTGAAAGAAACAGAGTGACAAATATGCTTGATATCAAAATTTCATATGGGCATTGATCTAACTTTCAAATGGAACTACTTCTATGTTTTGGAACAAAAGGGGGGGAGGGGGGCTAAATATAAGTAGGTCAATTTTCTGGGTTGAAATCAACTGCTTCTCTGGCTCAGTGGGTCAGATGGCAGGTCCCAAAATGCTTTTAGTCTTAGTTACTGGTGGACAGGCTTGGAATCTGAGCAACTACTACCTTTTTAATTCCCCCGTTTGTTTTTGTGTTCATTTAACCTCCCTTAGCTCTAGACATTAAACACAAATTTCAAATTCAAAACATTAATCTGAATGTGTGAAAATTTTCCTTCTGTTACACTGTTTTGGTGGTCTGATAGCCAGGTAAATGAACATGAGAAGTGGTTTGCTATAAGCTGTAAAGGGGTCAGGAACAGTAACTCTTACTGGAGAAGTGTAGTCTGCAATCAGAGTTGCAAGGGTTATTTCCCATCTCATAACACAGTATCTCTACTTGTCTACCTTGATTTATATTCATTGGCTTCTTTGTCTTACCCCAACACATACGGCTTACCAAGCATTGGCTGGGAAGATATCCCGAACCGACATGATAATACTTCTGCTCGCGATGACATGCTTCAACCGCTTAAACAGGAAAACAATGATAGGCTCGGAAATGGATTGTGATGAAGACCCAATGATATATGGCATTTTGGTACATGCAGTTAAGCGTAAATCTGGGTTTCGCATTCACTTTCTCGCTTCGGTCGTTTGTGTGACTAATTTTGTCATTCCGAAATAGAGACAATTCAATCAGGAGAGTATACATGTATTTTCCAGTGTTTTTTTTTCCCACCAAGTAATCAAGAAAAACAGCATTATTAGTGCCTCTTGTTGAATTCATGTTTTCACGTCTGCGTAAGTGCCATAGATCACAGGGTCATTTTTCAAAATTATCACAGTTTCTACTCTACATTTAGTCATTGCGTGCTTTCTGACTGTATGTCGTTGGGGCACGAAAAGACAAAATGTAAATTCGCAACATTTTGCCCGCTTTAGCCTGGCAAAGTGCAACGTAACGAGCCCTTTTTTTGGTTTTCCACTTTACCAAGCAAAATTAATTGACAACTCCTTTAAACATATGAGGCTATCTTAAAGCAACACTGAGCAATTTTTCCCCCATCCTGCACTTAAGAAAACTCATGATTTTCTTTCTTTATTATTCATGTTCTTTTTATCTAGATCTATTAATTAGTGATTTATCTGTTTTCTGCAACATCTTTCCTGTCAAAACATGCCATCAGTACAACCCCAAAGTATTTTTCTTGCTGTTTTAAACAACTTCATGTAGAGAAAAGGGCACTTAAAGTTTGCTTTGCTCATTTTTTTCTTGCAACAGCTGCAAGTTGCTTTTGAAATAAGTGGGGTCTCTGGTTTATTTAATTAGGCTAGGCATGATTCTTCATCATGTTTTCTTTGATCATCTCAATACATCCAAAGTGTTGGGTGTGAGACAAGGAAGCTGATCTGAACAATAGACAGACCCTTCATATCGATATAAATAACTCAGGTGGGTGGGGGGTGCGGGTCGATCGGTTTAGAACCCGACCTTCTGTCACCCATTTTACTCAAAGAAATGCCAGTGTCAGTGTTATTTTGGCATACATGTTGATTTTGCATGCCAGCCATTCTCAAAAGAATTACATATAAGCCTTAAAATACACTGGCAAAGTTAATTTAAAACCAGGTTTTTACTCCTAGCAGACCGTTATGCGTAATTAGGTCAATGAAAAGCAAAGTAGTTCCTAAAGAAATAACACATTCATGCTCTCATTTTCAAGATACGATCATACCAACACCAGAAACACCTTTTAAACATAGCCTTCCATTTTTGTCTGAAAGAAACAGAGTGACAAATATGCTTGATATCAAAATTTCATATGGGCATTGATCTAACTTTCAAATGGAACTACTTCTATGTTTTGGAACAAAAGGGGGGGGGAGGGGGGCTAAATATAAGTAGGTCAATTTTCTGGGTTGAAATCAACTGCTTCTCTGGCTCAGTGGGTCAGATGGCAGGTCCCAAAATGCTTTTAGTCTTAGTTACTGGTGGACAGGCTTGGAATCTGAGCAACTACTACCTTTTTAATTCCCCCGTTTGTTTTTGTGTTCATTTAACCTCCCTTAGCTCTAGACATTAAACACAAATTTCAAATTAAAAACATTAATCTGAATGTGTAAAAAATTTTTCCTTCTGTTACACTGTTTTGGTGGTCTGATAGCCAGGTAAATGAACATGAGAAGTGGTTTGCTATAAGCTGTAAAGGGGTCAGGAACAGTAACTCTTACTGGAGAAGTGTAGTCTGCAATCAGAGTTGCAAGGGTTATTTCCCATCTCATAACACAGTATCTCTACTTGTCTACTTTGATTTATATTCATTGGCTTCTTTGTCTTACCCCAACGCATACGGCTTACCAAGCATTGGCTGGGAAGATATCCCGAACCGACATGATAATACTTCTGCTCGCGATGACATGCTTCAACCGCTTAAACGGGAAAACAATGATAGGCTCGGAAATGGATTGTGATGAAGACCCAATGATATATGGCATTTTGGTACATGCAGTTAAGCGTAAATCTGGGTTTCGCATTCACTTTCTCGCTTCGGTCGTTTGTGTGACTAATTTTGTCATTCCGAAATAGAGACAATTCAATCAGGAGAGTATACATGTATTTTCCAGTGTTTTTTTTCCCACCAAGTAATCAAGAAAAACAGCATTATTAGTGCCTCTTGTTGAATTCATGTTTTCACGTCTGCGTAAGTGCCATAGATCACAGGGTCATTTTTCAAAATTATCACAGTTTCTACTCTACATTTAGTCATTGCGTGCTTTCTGACTGTATGTCGTTGGGGCACGAAAAGACAAAATGTAAATTCGCAACATTTTGCCCGCTTTAGCCTGGCAAAGTGCAACGTAACGAGCCCTTTTTTTGGTTTTCCACTTTACCAAGCAAAATTAATTGACAACTCCTTTAAACATATGAGGCTATCTTAAAGCAACACTGAGCAATTTTTCCCCCATCCTGCACTTAAGAAAACTCATGATTTTCTTTCTTTATTATTCATGTTCTTTTTATCTAGATCTATTAATTAGTGATTTATCTGTTTTCTGCAACATCTTTCCTGTCAAAACATGCCATCAGTACAACCCCAAAGTATTTTTCTTGCTGTTTTAAACAACTTCATGTAGAGAAAAGGGCACTTAAAGTTTGCTTTGCTCATTTTTTTCTTGCAACAGCTGCAAGTTGCTTTTGAAATAAGTGGGGTCTCTGGTTTATTTAATTAGGCTAGGCATGATTCTTCATCATGTTTTCTTTGATCATCTCAATACATCCAAAGTGTTGGGTGTGAGACAAGGAAGCTGATCTGAACAATAGACAGACCCTTCATATCGATATAAATAACTCAGGTGGGTGGGGGGTGCGGGTCGATCGGTTTAGAACCCGACCTTCTGTCACCCATTTTACTCAAAGAAATGCCAGTGTCAGTGTTATTTTGGCATACATGTTGATTTTGCATGCCAGCCATTCTCAAAAGAATTACATATAAGCCTTAAAATACACTGGCAAAGTTAATTTAAAACCAGGTTTTTACTCCTAGCAGACCGTTATGCGTAATTAGGTCAATGAAAAGCAAAGTAGTTCCTAAAGAAATAACACATTCATGCTCTCATTTTCAAGATACGATCATACCAACACCAGAAACACCTTTTAAACATAGCCTTCCATTTTTGTCTGAAAGAAACAGAGTGATAAATATGCTTGATATCAAAATTTCATATGGGCATTGATCTAACTTTCAAATGGAACTACTTCTATGTTTTGGAACAAAAGGGGGGGGAGGGGGGCTAAATATAAGTAGGTCAATTTTCTGGGTTGAAATCAACTGCTTCTCTGGCTCAGTGGGTCAGATGGCAGGTCCCAAAATGCTTTTAGTCTTAGTTACTGGTGGACAGGCTTGGAATCTGAGCAACTACTACCTTTTTAATTCCCCCGTTTGTTTTTGTGTTCATTTAACCTCCCTTAGCTCTAGACATTAAACACAAATTTCAAATTAAAAACATTAATCTGAATGTGTAAAAAATTTTTCCTTCTGTTACACTGTTTTGGTGGTCTGAAAGCCAGGTAAATGAACATGAGAAGTGGTTTGCTATAAGCTGTAAAGGGGTCAGGAACAGTAACTCTTACTGGAGAAGTGTAGTCTGCAATCAGAGTTGCAAGGGTTATTTCCCATCTCATAACACAGTATCTCTACTTGTCTACCTTGATTTATATTCATTGGCTTCTTTGTCTTACCCCAACGCATACGGCTTACCAAGCATTGGCTGGGAAGATATCCCGAACCGACATGATAATACTTCTGCTCGCGATGACATGCTTCAACCGCTTAAACAGGAAAACAATGATAGGCTCGGAAATGGATTGTGATGAAGACCCAATGATATATGGCATTTTGGTACATGCAGTTAAGCGTAAATCTGGGTTTCGCATTCACTTTCTCGCTTCGGTCGTTTGTGTGACTAATTTTGTCATTCCGAAATAGAGACAATTCAATCAGGAGAGTATACATGTATTTTCCAGTGTTTTTTTTTCCCACCAAGTAATCAAGAAAAACAGCATTATTAGTGCCTCTTGTTGAATTCATGTTTTCACGTCTGCGTAAGTGCCATAGATCACAGGGTCATTTTTCAAAATTATCACAGTTTCTACTCTACATTTAGTCATTGCGTGCTTTCTGACTGTATGTCGTTGGGGCACGAAAAGACAAAATGTAAATTCGCAACATTTTGCCCGCTTTAGCCTGGCAAAGTGCAACGTAACGAGCCCTTTTTTTGGTTTTCCACTTTACCAAGCAAAATTAATTGACAACTCCTTTAAACATATGAGGCTATCTTAAAGCAACACTGAGCAATTTTTCCCCCATCCTGCACTTAAGAAAACTCATGATTTTCTTTCTTTATTATTCATGTTCTTTTTATCTAGATCTATTAATTAGTGATTTATCTGTTTTCTGCAACATCTTTCCTGTCAAAACATGCCATCAGTACAACCCCAAAGTATTTTTCTTGCTGTTTTAAACAACTTCATGTAGAGAAAAGGGCACTTAAAGTTTGCTTTGCTCATTTTTTTCTTGCAACAGCTGCAAGTTGCTTTTGAAATAAGTGGGGTCTCTGGTTTATTTAATTAGGCTAGGCATGATTCTTCATCATGTTTTCTTTGATCATCTCAATACATCCAAAGTGTTGGGTGTGAGACAAGGAAGCTGATCTGAACAATAGACAGACCCTTCATATCGATATAAATAACTCAGGTGGGTGGGGGGTGCGGGTCGATCGGTTTAGAACCCGACCTTCTGTCACCCATTTTACTCAAAGAAATGCCAGTGTCAGTGTTATTTTGGCATACATGTTGATTTTGCATGCCAGCCATTCTCAAAAGAATTACATATAAGCCTTAAAATACACTGGCAAAGTTAATTTAAAACCAGGTTTTTACTCCTAGCAGACCGTTATGCGTAATTAGGTCAATGAAAAGCAAAGTAGTTCCTAAAGAAATAACACATTCATGCTCTCATTTTCAAGATACGATCAGGCCCCAGCTGGGCGGGGGGATAGAAATAGCTCAGCTGTCGCACTATAGCAGGGGTAAGACCCCCCCACTGTGCCTGCCTGTTTGCCGTAGGCTGCAACTCGTGTCGTTCGATGACGGGATCCTGGCGGTTGAGTGGATTCAGAGTATGGCCCTTTGATAGCTCTGTTTTTACAACACACCGCTTTGGCCTTGAACTGAACTAAACGAGGGGTCAGGAAGGCCCGTCCTGATCAATCGGCTGGTCATGCCGAGCCCTAGGGTGTTTTTCTGTTTTCTTTTATACATACATACACAGATATATCATTTCAGTTCTCTGTCATCAGTTAATGTATGTCAATACCCTAGAAGGCGATGGCTCATGGGCTAATCGGGTGAAGGTCTGGTGTTTGATTGACACTTGTGGATACCCAAAGATAGTCTATGCTTGGTATGACATTCTGCGGGCCTACATTTGTCCGGTCTAGCCCTTTCACTTCGAGTATATCACTGATGTATCCTTGTCATGATCTGAGTTGGATTTCCCCAGATCATGTCCCCTTGTTGGGCTCCGAGGCGGGTGGGGAGCATCGGTGATGAATATTCAACAACAACTATGGCTTCTCAAAAAAAGGCCAAGCGTGTACTATCTGACTCCGATTCAGAATCGGAATATTCAAGACCCTCTACAACATTTGCTCGGTTTTTAGTTATTCAGTCTATTAACTCTTCTAAACCTGTAACAAAACTCTCTCCCTTCATCATTGAAAAATCCATTTCTGCAATCCTAGGTACACCAAAATCTGTTAAGAAACTTAAAGATGAAACATTACTTGTTGAGTGCTTTTCACAACAACAGGTTAGAAACCTTCTAGGACACAAGAAACTTTTCAATCTTGATGTCAAAATCTTTCCTCACAAGACTTTGAATACCTCCAAGGGAGTCATTAGATGCAAAGAACTGAGCTTCTGTGACTCTATGGAGGAAATCAAAACAAACCTTAAAAGCCAGGCTGTGTCTGATGTAAAGAGAATTTCAGTTCTCAGAAATGGTATTCGTAGAGATACCCATACCTACATCCTTACATTCTCTACGCCAACTTTACCTACTTCAGTTAAAATTGGATTTCAATCTGTCAAGGTCGACGTTTATGTGCCCAATCCGTTGCGCTGTTATAGATGCCAACGGTACGGCCATCATGAAAGTAACTGCAGAAGCACACCTGTTTGTCCCAGATGTGCTTTTGAGGGGGAAGACCATGACCAAAAGACTTGCAATAACCCCCCTCTCTGTGTCAATTGCAAGTCCTCTCATCCTACCTTTTCCAAAGATTGTTCTGTTTGGAAAGATGAGAAAGAAATCCTGTCAGTCAAGTTTAAGGAGAACGTTACCTTTTTGGAAGCCAGGAAAACAGTTGAAAAACGCAGGTCTGATCAGGCTTTGTTGAGCAAAAGCACAACCTATGCAAATGTTGCTTCTCCTTTGCCTGCAAATGGACATTGTCCAACCTGCGAACTGTTGGCAAAAAAACTTCTCCAAAAGTTTCCTGAAATGACTGATGAACTGAAAGCTCTCATTCCCAATATCCAAGTTGCAAAACCTTCTACTCAGACTCAGCCTGCTTCTGAAACAAACAAAACCTCTTCTGCACTCTCAAAACCCACAAACTCTCAAAGTATTCCTTCAGAAAAAGCTTCAAAACCATCTACCTCCTTACAAAATAGCTCTTCCAAAAAAGGTTCAAAACCATCTCCCCCTTCAGAAAAACCTCCAAAGAAACCACAACCTCCATCTTCACAATCTACCACGAAATCTAATGTTTCATCTAAAGAGAGCAAATCTAGTCATACACCCCGATCTCCTAAAAGGTCTTCTTCAAGATCTAAACAACAACCAAGAGATACCCAAGGGTCTTGTGAAATTACAGTCAAAGTAAATGATCCTGTCCCTACCTCCAACAGATTTTCGGAGCTAGAGGACATGGATGCAGATACTGAAAATCTGGAAGGTGAGGCTTCAGATTCAGAAGCCTCTATCTGGTCCACTTCCAAAGATCTTTGGAACAAGGATTTTGACGCTTGGCAATCATCCAAAGCCGAAACATCTGTAATTAAATCTTAATCAGTCTATTTTAAAATGCATTGGTTTACTGCCTCATTTTTTACTCTAGTCTTTATACTTTCCTCATGCACTATGGATACCATAATCCAATGGAATTGTCGAGGTCTGAAGTCAAACTTTGACGAACTTTCACTTTTAATCAATGATAACAAACCAGTTGCTGTTTGTTTGCAAGAAACCTTCCTTAAACGGGAAGATGATATCACTATAAAATATCATTCTATTTACAACAAGATCTTTACCGAAGGCGAAAAAGCCAGAGGTGGTGTTTCTATTGTTGTTAACAACAACATTCCTCACAAAGTTATCTCTTTAAATACAAACTTGCAAGCTGTTGCCGTCAGGTTATCTTTACACAGTGCTGTTACACTGTGTTCTTTATACCTCCCCCCAAGCACACCTATCAATGAGACCAATCTGAATGATCTCATTTCCCAATTGCCATCCCCCTATATTCTAGCTGGGGACTTTAATGGTCACAATGTTATGTGGGGTTGCAATGACACCAACCAGAGAGGTCTCCAGTTGGAGAACTTCATTTCGAACAACTCTCTGTCTTTCATGAATGATAACAAATCCAAAACCTACTTGCATCCAGCAACTGGATCTTACTCTTCCATTGATTTAACATTATGCAGCCCAGTCTTACTTCCCAATTTTACTTGGAAAGTGACTGAGGATTTGTGTGGAAGTGATCACTTCCCCATTATCTTTTCATCTACACAACCGTCCAGTAGTGTACGACCACAGAAATGGAAGCTTTCCAAAGCCAATTGGAATAAATTTGAAACCCTATGTGAACAGACCATTACACATGATAAATTTGGAAATTGCGATGATCCTGCAAAACTTTTCACTTCCCTATTAATTGATGCAGCTGAACAGTCCGTCCCTCAGACCTCGACAAACCCAAAACGTCCTGACAAGCCTTGGTACAATGATGATTGTAAACAGGCTGTCAGAGACAGAAAACAGGCCCTTAGAAAATTTAATCTCAGGCCTACCAAAGACAATCTTAACTTATTCCGTATTTCCAGGGCAAAAGCCCGTCGTACCATTAAAGAAAGTAAGCGCAAGGCCTGGAGACAATATGTCTCTAAGTTGAATAGTAGAACTACTACTAAAAAAACCTGGGATATGATCAGAAAGATCAATGGCAAAGGCCAGACCCCTGTTACTCACCTTGAGGTTAACAATACTTCGTTAGAATCTCCCCAGGATATAGCTGATGCTCTTGCTAACACTTTTTGCAAAAAGTCTTCCTCTGCAAACTATTCAGAAAAGTTTCAGAGGAATAAAGCTAGAGAAGAAAAGAAAAAGCTTAATTTCAAGTCTTCGAATTCAGAGCATTATAATAAACTCTTCACTTTTAAAGAATTAAAATCTGCTCTGAATAAAGCTCATGATTCTTCTCCTGGCCCAGATAAAGTTCATTACCAGTTTTTAAAACACTTACCTTTTACTTCCCTCTCAGTTTTACTTGATATTTTTAATGATATCTGGCAGTCAGGTGATTTTCCTGCATCCTGGCGGGAGGCACTTGTCATTCCTATCCCAAAACCTGGCAAAGATGCTAGTGACCCGGCTAACTATCGGCCAATAGCTCTTACTAGTTGTCTCTGCAAGACCCTAGAACGTATGGTCAACGACAGGCTTGTCTGGTTTTTAGGGAAGAACAACCTCATCGTTGATGTACAGAGTGGATTTCGTCGCCAGCGCGGCACCATAGATCATCTTGTCCGCTTTGAAACCTTTGTCAGAGAAGCCTTTATTAATAGACAGCATGTAGTATCTGTCTTTTTTGACCTTGAAAGCGCTTACGATACAACTTGGAAATACGGAATTCTGAAAGACTTGCATGACTTTGGTCTTCGAGGCCGTCTTCCTCTTTTTATTTCAGCCTTCTTGGATGAACGTCTTTTCCGCGTCCGAGTTGGTAATACTGTCTCGGGAGCCCGTGAACAGGAGATGGGTGTACCCCAAGGATGTATTCTCTCTGTTACACTTTTCAGTGTGAAAATAAACAGTATAGTCAAAGCTATCTGTCCTGGTGTAGACTGTTCCCTCTATGTTGATGACTTCGTTATATGCTTCAGATCTCGAAATATGAATATTATTGAGAGACAACTTCAACAGTGTCTCAACAAACTGCAAACATGGTCTGATGAAAATGGCTTCAAATTTTCAAAGTCCAAAACTAAATGCATGCACCTCTGTAATCTACGAGGTGTTCATCCAGATCCTGAACTTTATCTGGACAAAACTAAAATTGAAGTCGTTTCTGAGTTTAAATTTCTTGGAGTCATCTTTGACAGAAAGCTTTCTTTCCTTCCTCACATCACTGCACTTAAAAAGAAGTGCAAGAAGGCTCTTAATCTTCTTAAGGTTGTGGCCCATTCTGAATGGGGAGCAGACCGTAAAGTCCTCTTGCGGCTTTATCGGTCTTTAGTTCGCTCCAAGTTGGACTATGGATCTGTTGTATACGGATCGGCCCGTAAATCCTATCTGAAAATTCTTGATTCTATACATCACGAAGGTCTACGTCTTGTACTTGGAGCTTTCAGAACTTCTCCCGTCAATAGTCTTTATGTTGAGGCTAATGAACCTTCCCTTTCTTACAGAAGAGAAAAACTCTCACTTCAATATATTTTAAAACTGAAGTCGAATAGTTTTAATCCAACTCATAACGTCGTTTTTAAACCTCAATATAAACGTCTTTTTGAAAGGAAACCAAATGTTATTCCTACATTTGGTATCCGCATGGAGCCCATTGTAGATAACCTTGGCATAGACACTGAGTCTATTGCCGACTATAAAATCTCTGAAATACCTCCATGGACACTAAACAGTGCAGAATTCAGATTTGACCTTGCATCTGACAAAAAGTCTGTCACGGATAGAACTGTATTTCATGCTAGATACAACGAGATAAAGGAGCATTATTTTTCCTTCAAACCCATCTATACGGATGGATCTAAAGAAGGCAATTCTGTAGCAGCTGCCGCTGTTTATGGACAAAGGAGCTTAAAATGCCGCCTTCCAAACAACTCCTCTATCTTCTCTGCTGAAATTAAAGCAGTAGATCTGGCCCTTAATCTAGTTGAAAGTTCTAATTCCAACCGTTTTATTATCTTTTCAGACTCTTTGTCAACATTACAGGCCCTTTCAAATCAACGACTTGAGAATCCTTTAATCTGCAGTTTACTTGAAAGGATCTCACAAATCTCTTATAAGAATAGATTGGTGTTCTGCTGGCTTCCAAGTCATGTAGGCATCAAAGGCAATGAAAATGCCGATAGGTCTGCCAAATCTGCACTTAACCTTCCCATTTCAGATTTTAAAGTTCCACACACTGATTTTAAATCCACCGTTTTATCACATATCCAATCTTCTTGGCAATCCCAGTGGGATGCTGATATTTTCAATAAATTGCATTCAATTAAACCATCCCTTGGTGAATGGTATCCCGTTTACAGATCCGTTCGTCGAGAAGAAGTGATAATTGCACGACTTCGAATTGGCCATTCACGCATCACACATTCCTGGCTCTTGACAAGAGATGATGCCCCTGAATGTATACCATGCAATGCAACCTTTTCTGTAAAACATATCCTACTAGATTGCATTGACTTTCAGCCAGTTCGTTCAAAATATTTCAACGTAGATAGTTTGAAAAATCTTTTTGATTCTGTCAGCGTTGAATCTATTATCGCTTTCATAAAGGAGATTGACATTTACAATAAACTGTGATATTTACTCTTGAGTTTCTTACCCATCCTTTTACAACATTTTTTACTTCATAAATATTCAGTTTGCATCTCCTTAATGGGAGGATTGGCTCTCTTGGAGACATCTTATCCCATTGGAGACAGGACCTCTTTAATGGGAGTATCTTATCCCATTGGAGGCTCCAATCTTTATCAATTTTAACCTCATTTCCAAGGAAAAACAATATTATCAGTCTTGCCTTTTAATCTAAAACTGTTGAGTAGGCAGGGAATGCCCAGCCACTCAATATCATATTTTATGCACATTATAAATGACACATATTTCTTTTTCATTTAAAAAAAAACTTCTTTTTATCAAACCAGCATTGAGTTTAAACCTTTTTATCACATTCTTAAATCTTATCATTTAAAACTTTTGAGTATATACGGATTGCCCTGTAACTCGATAATGCCCTTTATGCATTCTTCTTAATTCAGTTCTTATCATTTAAAACATTTGACTATATAGGGATTGCCCTGTAACTCGATGAAGCCCTTTATGCATTAAATTTTCTTAATTTAATTCTTTTATTGTAATTCAAACTTTATTCAGTTTAAACAACTCCACGTTTATTATCTTTTAACATAGATATGCGCGCTAAATGACCAAAGTTGTCGACGCGCCATAAAACAACATTCATTCATTCATTCATTCATTCAAGATACGATCATACCAACACCAGAAACACCTTTTAAACATAGCCTTCCATTTTTGTCTGAAAGAAACAGAGTGACAAATATGCTTGATATCAAAATTTCATATGGGCATTGATCTAACTTTCAAATGGAACTACTTCTATGTTTTGGAACAAAAGGGGGGGGAGGGGGGCTAAATATAAGTAGGTCAATTTTCTGGGTTGAAATCAACTGCTTCTCTGGCTCAGTGGGTCAGATGGCAGGTCCCAAAATGCTTTTAGTCTTAGTTACTGGTGGACAGGCTTGGAATCTGAGCAACTACTACCTTTTTAATTCCCCCGTTTGTTTTTGTGTTCATTTAACCTCCCTTAGCTCTAGACATTAAACACAAATTTCAAATTCAAAACATTAATCTGAATGTGTGAAAATTTTCCTTCTGTTACACTGTTTTGGTGGTCTGATAGCCAGGTAAATGAACATGAGAAGTGGTTTGCTATAAGCTGTAAAGGGGTCAGGAACAGTAACTCTTACTGGAGAAGTGTAGTCTGCAATCAGAGTTGCAAGGGTTATTTCCCATCTCATAACACAGTATCTCTACTTGTCTACTTTGATTTATATTCATTGGCTTCTTTGTCTTACCCCAACGCATACGGCTAACCAAGCATTGGCTGGGAAGATATCCCGAACCGACATGATAATACTTCTGCTCGCGATGACATGCTTCAACCGCTTAAACGGGAAAACAATGATAGGCTCGGAAATGGATTGTGATGAAGACCCAATGATATATGGCATTTTGGTACATGCAGTTAAGCGTAAATCTGGGTTTCGCATTCACTTTCTCGCTTCGGTCGTTTGTGTGACTAATTTTGTCATTCCGAAATAGAGACAATTCAATCAGGAGAGTATACATGTATTTTCCAGTGTTTTTTTTTCCCACCAAGTAATCAAGAAAAACAGCATTATTAGTGCCTCTTGTTGAATTCATGTTTTCACGTCTGCGTAAGTGCCATAGATCACAGGGTCATTTTTCAAAATTATCACAGTTTCTACTCTACATTTAGTCATTGCGTGCTTTCTGACTGTATGTCGTTGGGGCACGAAAAGACAAAATGTAAATTCGCAACATTTTGCCCGCTTTAGCCTGGCAAAGTGCAACGTAACGAGCCCTTTTTTTGGTTTTCCACTTTACCAAGCAAAATTAATTGACAACTCCTTTAAACATATCAGGCTATCTTAAAGCAACACTGAGCAATTTTTCCCCCATCCTGCACTTAAGAAAACTCATGATTTTCTTTCTTTATTATTCATGTTCTTTTTATCTAGATCTATTAATTAGTGATTTATCTGTTTTCTGCAACATCTTTCCTGTCAAAACATGCCATCAGTACAACCCCAAAGTATTTTTCTTGCTGTTTTAAACAACTTCATGTAGAGAAAAGGGCACTTAAAGTTTGCTTTGCTCATATTTTTCTTGCAACAGCTGCAAGTTGCTTTTGAAATAAGTGGGGTCTCTGGTTTATTTAATTAGGCTAGGCATGATTCTTCATCATGTTTTCTTTGATCATCTCAATACATCCAAAGTGTTGGGTGTGAGACAAGGAAGCTGATCTGAACAATAGACAGACCCTTCATATCGATATAAATAACTCAGGTGGGTGGGGGGTGCGGGTCGATCGGTTTAGAACCCGACCTTCTGTCACCCATTTTACTCAAAGAAATGCCAGTGTCAGTGTTATTTTGGCATACATGTTGATTTTGCATGCCAGCCATTCTCAAAAGAATTACATATAAGCCTTAAAATACACTGGCAAAGTTAATTTAAAACCAGGTTTTTACTCCTAGCAGACCGTTATGCGTAATTAGGTCAATGAAAAGCAAAGTAGTTCCTAAAGAAATAACACATTCATGCTCTCATTTTCAAGATACGATCATACCAACACCAGAAACACCTTTTAAACATAGCCTTCCATTTTTGTCTGAAAGAAACAGAGTGACAAATATGCTTGATATCAAAATTTCATATGGGCATTGATCTAACTTTCAAATGGAACTACTTCTATGTTTTGGAACAAAAGGGGGGGAGGGGGGCTAAATATAAGTAGGTCAATTTTCTGGGTTGAAATCAACTGCTTCTCTGGCTCAGTGGGTCAGATGGCAGGTCCCAAAATGCTTTTAGTCTTAGTTACTGGTGGACAGGCTTGGAATCTGAGCAACTACTACCTTTTTAATTCCCCCGTTTGTTTTTGTGTTCATTTAACCTCCCTTAGCTCTAGACATTAAACACAAATTTCAAATTAAAAACATTAATCTGAATGTGTGAAAATTTTCCTTCTGTTACACTGTTTTGGTGGTCTGATAGCCAGGTAAATGAACATGAGAAGTGGTTTGCTATAAGCTGTAAAGGGGTCAGGAACAGTAACTCTTACTGGAGAAGTGTAGTCTGCAATCAGAGTTGCAAGGGTTATTTCCCATCTCATAACACAGTATCTCTACTTGTCTACTTTGATTTATATTCATTGGCTTCTTTGTCTTACCCCAACGCATACGGCTTACCAAGCATTGGCTGGGAAGATATCCCGAACCGACATGATAATACTTCTGCTCGCGATAACATGCTTCAACCGCTTAAACAGGAAAACAATGATAGGCTCGGAAATGGATTGTGATGAAGACCCAATGATATATGGCATTTTGGTACATGCAGTTAAGCGTAAATCTGGGTTTCGCATTCACTTTCTCGCTTCGGTCGTTTGTGTGACTAATTTTGTCATTCCGAAATAGAGACAATTCAATCAGGAGAGTATACATGTATTTTCCAGTGTTTTTTTTTCCCACCAAGTAATCAAGAAAAACAGCATTATTAGTGCCTCTTGTTGAATTCATGTTTTCACGTCTGCGTAAGTGCCATAGATCACAGGGTCATTTTTCAAAATTATCACAGTTTCTACTCTACATTTAGTCATTGCGTGCTTTCTGACTGTATGTCGTTGGGGCACGAAAAGACAAAATGTAAATTCGCAACATTTTGCCCGCTTTAGCCTGGCAAAGTGCAACGTAACGAGCCCTTTTTTTGGTTTTCCACTTTACCAAGCAAAATTAATTGACAACTCCTTTAAACATATGAGGCTATCTTAAAGCAACACTGAGCAATTTTTCCCCCATCCTGCACTTAAGAAAACTCATGATTTTCTTTCTTTATTATTCATGTTCTTTTTATCTAGATCTATTAATTAGTGATTTATCTGTTTTCTGCAACATCTTTCCTGTCAAAACATGCCATCAGTACAACCCCAAAGTATTTTTCTTGCTGTTTTAAACAACTTCATGTAGAGAAAAGGGCACTTAAAGTTTGCTTTGCTCATTTTTTTCTTGCAACAGCTGCAAGTTGCTTTTGAAATAAGTGGGGTCTCTGGTTTATTTAATTAGGCTAGGCATGATTCTTCATCATGTTTTCTTTGATCATCTCAATACATCCAAAGTGTTGGGTGTGAGACAAGGAAGCTGATCTGAACAATAGACAGACCCTTCATATCGATATAAATAACTCAGGTGGGTGGGGGGTGCGGGTCGATCGGTTTAGAACCCGACCTTCTGTCACCCATTTTACTCAAAGAAATGCCAGTGTCAGTGTTATTTTGGCATACATGTTGATTTTGCATGCCAGCCATTCTCAAAAGAATTACATATAAGCCTTAAAATACACTGGCAAAGTTAATTTAAAACCAGGTTTTTACTCCTAGCAGACCGTTATGCGTAATTAGGTCAATGAAAAGCAAAGTAGTTCCTAAAGAAATAACACATTCATGCTCTCATTTTCAAGATACGATCATACCAACACCAGAAACACCTTTTAAACATAGCCTTCCATTTTTGTCTGAAAGAAACAGAGTGACAAATATGCTTGATATCAAAATTTCATATGGGCATTGATCTAACTTTCAAATGGAACTACTTCTATGTTTTGGAACAAAAGGGGGGGGAGGGGGGCTAAATATAAGTAGGTCAATTTTCTGGGTTGAAATCAACTGCTTCTCTGGCTCAGTGGGTCAGATGGCAGGTCCCAAAATGCTTTTAGTCTTAGTTACTGGTGGACAGGCTTGGAATCTGAGCAACTACTACCTTTTTAATTCCCCCGTTTGTTTTTGTGTTCATTTAACCTCCCTTAGCTCTAGACATTAAACACAAATTTCAAATTAAAAACATTAATCTGAATGTGTGAAAATTTTCCTTCTGTTACACTGTTTTGGTGGTCTGATAGCCAGGTAAATGAACATGAGAAGTGGTTTGCTATAAGCTGTAAAGGGGTCAGGAACAGTAACTCTTACTGGAGAAGTGTAGTCTGCAATCAGAGTTGCAAGGGTTATTTCCCATCTCATAACACAGTATCTCTACTTGTCTACCTTGATTTATATTCATTGGCTTCTTTGTCTTACCCCAACGCATACGGCTTACCAAGCATTGGCTGGGAAGATATCCCGAACCGACATGATAATACTTCTGCTCGCGATGACATGCTTCAACCGCTTAAACAGGAAAACAATGATAGGCTCGGAAATGGATTGTGATGAAGACCCAATGATATATGGCATTTTGGTACATGCAGTTAAGCGTAAATCTGGGTTTCGCATTCACTTTCTCGCTTCGGTCGTTTGTGTGACTAATTTTGTCATTCCGAAATAGAGACAATTCAATCAGGAGAGTATACATGTATTTTCCAGTGTTTTTTTTTCCCACCAAGTAATCAAGAAAAACAGCATTATTAGTGCCTCTTGTTGAATTCATGTTTTCACGTCTGCGTAAGTGCCATAGATCACAGGGTCATTTTTCAAAATTATCACAGTTTCTACTCTACATTTAGTCATTGCGTGCTTTCTGACTGTATGTCGTTGGGGCACGAAAAGACAAAATGTAAATTCGCAACATTTTGCCCGCTTTAGCCTGGCAAAGTGCAACGTAACGAGCCCTTTTTTTGGTTTTCCACTTTACCAAGCAAAATTAATTGACAACTCCTTTAAACATATGAGGCTATCTTAAAGCAACACTGAGCAATTTTTCCCCCATCCTGCACTTAAGAAAACTCATGATTTTCTTTCTTTATTATTCATGTTCTTTTTATCTAGATCTATTAATTAGTGATTTATCTGTTTTCTGCAACATCTTTCCTGTCAAAACATGCCATCAGTACAACCCCAAAGTATTTTTCTTGCTGTTTTAAACAACTTCATGTAGAGAAAAGGGCACTTAAAGTTTGCTTTGCTCATTTTTTTCTTGCAACAGCTGCAAGTTGCTTTTGAAATAAGTGGGGTCTCTGGTTTATTTAATTAGGCTAGGCATGATTCTTCATCATGTTTTCTTTGATCATCTCAATACATCCAAAGTGTTGGGTGTGAGACAAGGAAGCTGATCTGAACAATAGACAGACCCTTCATATCGATATAAATAACTCAGGTGGGTGGGGGGTGCGGGTCGATCGGTTTAGAACCCGACCTTCTGTCACCCATTTTACTCAAAGAAATGCCAGTGTCAGTGTTATTTTGGCATACATGTTGATTTTGCATGCCAGCCATTCTCAAAAGAATTACATATAAGCCTTAAAATACACTGGCAAAGTTAATTTAAAACCAGGTTTTTACTCCTAGCAGACCGTTATGCGTAATTAGGTCAATGAAAAGCAAAGTAGTTCCTAAAGAAATAACACATTCATGCTCTCATTTTCAAGATACGATCATACCAACACCAGAAACACCTTTTAAACATAGCCTTCCATTTTTGTCTGAAAGAAACAGAGTGACAAATATGCTTGATATCAAAATTTCATATGGGCATTGATCTAACTTTCAAATGGAACTACTTCTATGTTTTGGAACAAAAGGGGGGGGAGGGGGGCTAAATATAAGTAGGTCAATTTTCTGGGTTGAAATCAACTGCTTCTCTGGCTCAGTGGGTCAGATGGCAGGTCCCAAAATGCTTTTAGTCTTAGTTACTGGTGGACAGGCTTGGAATCTGAGCAACTACTACCTTTTTAATTCCCCCGTTTGTTTTTGTGTTCATTTAACCTCCCTTAGCTCTAGACATTAAACACAAATTTCAAATTCAAAACATTAATCTGAATGTGTGAAAATGTTCCTTCTGTTACACTGTTTTGGTGGTCTGATAGCCAGGTAAATGAACATGAGAAGTGGTTTGCTATAAGCTGTAAAGGGGTCAGGAACAGTAACTCTTACTGGAGAAGTGTAGTCTGCAATCAGAGTTGCAAGGGTTATTTCCCATCTCATAACACAGTATCTCTACTTGTCTACTTTGATTTATATTCATTGGCTTCTTTGTCTTACCCCAACGCATACGGCTTACCAAGCATTGGCTGGGAAGATATCCCGAACCGACATGATAATACTTCTGCTCGCGATGACATGCTTCAACCGCTTAAACGGGAAAACAATGATAGGCTCGGAAATGGATTGTGATGAAGACCCAATGATATATGGCATTTTGGTACATGCAGTTAAGCGTAAATCTGGGTTTCGCATTCACTTTCTCGCTTCGGTCGTTTGTGTGACTAATTTTGTCATTCCGAAATAGAGACAATTCAATCAGGAGAGTATACATGTATTTTCCAGTGTTTTTTTTCCCACCAAGTAATCAAGAAAAACAGCATTATTAGTGCCTCTTGTTGAATTCATGTTTTCACGTCTGCGTAAGTGCCATAGATCACAGGGTCATTTTTCAAAATTATCACAGTTTCTACTCTACATTTAGTCATTGCGTGCTTTCTGACTGTATGTCGTTGGGGCACGAAAAGACAAAATGTAAATTCGCAACATTTTGCCCGCTTTAGCCTGGCAAAGTGCAACGTAACGAGCCCTTTTTTTGGTTTTCCACTTTACCAAGCAAAATTAATTGACAACTCCTTTAAACATATGAGGCTATCTTAAAGCAACACTGAGCAATTTTTCCCCCATCCTGCACTTAAGAAAACTCATGATTTTCTTTCTTTATTATTCATGTTCTTTTTATCTAGATCTATTAATTAGTGATTTATCTGTTTTCTGCAACATCTTTCCTGTCAAAACATGCCATCAGTACAACCCCAAAGTATTTTTCTTGCTGTTTTAAACAACTTCATGTAGAGAAAAGGGCACTTAAAGTTTGCTTTGCTCATTTTTTTCTTGCAACAGCTGCAAGTTGCTTTTGAAATAAGTGGGGTCTCTGGTTTATTTAATTAGGCTAGGCATGATTCTTCATCATGTTTTCTTTGATCATCTCAATACATCCAAAGTGTTGGGTGTGAGACAAGGAAGCTGATCTGAACAATAGACAGACCCTTCATATCGATATAAATAACTCAGGTGGGTGGGGGGTGCGGGTCGATCGGTTTAGAACCCGACCTTCTGTCACCCATTTTACTCAAAGAAATGCCAGTGTCAGTGTTATTTTGGCATACATGTTGATTTTGCATGCCAGCCATTCTCAAAAGAATTACATATAAGCCTTAAAATACACTGGCAAAGTTAATTTAAAACCAGGTTTTTACTCCTAGCAGACCGTTATGCGTAATTAGGTCAATGAAAAGCAAAGTAGTTCCTAAAGAAATAACACATTCATGCTCTCATTTTCAAGATACGATCATACCAACACCAGAAACACCTTTTAAACATAGCCTTCCATTTTTGTCTGAAAGAAACAGAGTGACAAATATGCTTGATATCAAAATTTCATATGGGCATTGATCTAACTTTCAAATGGAACTACTTCTATGTTTTGGAACAAAAGGGGGGGGAGGGGGGCTAAATATAAGTAGGTCAATTTTCTGGGTTGAAATCAACTGCTTCTCTGGCTCAGTGGGTCAGATGGCAGGTCCCAAAATGCTTTTAGTCTTAGTTACTGGTGGACAGGCTTGGAATCTGAGCAACTACTACCTTTTTAATTCCCCCGTTTGTTTTTGTGTTCATTTAACCTCCCTTAGCTCTAGACATTAAACACAAATTTCAAATTCAAAACATTAATCTGAATGTGTGAAAATGTTCCTTCTGTTACACTGTTTTGGTGGTCTGATAGCCAGGTAAATGAACATGAGAAGTGGTTTGCTATAAGCTGTAAAGGGGTCAGGAACAGTAACTCTTACTGGAGAAGTGTAGTCTGCAATCAGAGTTGCAAGGGTTATTTCCCATCTCATAACACAGTATCTCTACTTGTCTACTTTGATTTATATTCATTGGCTTCTTTGTCTTACCCCAACGCATACGGCTTACCAAGCATTGGCTGGGAAGATATCCCGAACCGACATGATAATACTTCTGCTCGCGATGACATGCTTCAACCGCTTAAACGGGAAAACAATGATAGGCTCGGAAATGGATTGTGATGAAGACCCAATGATATATGGCATTTTGGTACATGCAGTTAAGCGTAAATCTGGGTTTCGCATTCACTTTCTCGCTTCGGTCGTTTGTGTGACTAATTTTGTCATTCCGAAATAGAGACAATTCAATCAGGAGAGTATACATGTATTTTCCAGTGTTTTTTTTCCCACCAAGTAATCAAGAAAAACAGCATTATTAGTGCCTCTTGTTGAATTCATGTTTTCACGTCTGCGTAAGTGCCATAGATCACAGGGTCATTTTTCAAAATTATCACAGTTTCTACTCTACATTTAGTCATTGCGTGCTTTCTGACTGTATGTCGTTGGGGCACGAAAAGACAAAATGTAAATTCGCAACATTTTGCCCGCTTTAGCCTGGCAAAGTGCAACGTAACGAGCCCTTTTTTTGGTTTTCCACTTTACCAAGCAAAATTAATTGACAACTCCTTTAAACATATCAGGCTATCTTAAAGCAACACTGAGCAATTTTTCCCCCATCCTGCACTTAAGAAAACTCATGATTTTCTTTCTTTATTATTCATGTTCTTTTTATCTAGATCTATTAATTAGTGATTTATCTGTTTTCTGCAACATCTTTCCTGTCAAAACATGCCATCAGTACAACCCCAAAGTATTTTTCTTGCTGTTTTAAACAACTTCATGTAGAGAAAAGGGCACTTAAAGTTTGCTTTGCTCATTTTTTTCTTGCAACAGCTGCAAGTTGCTTTTGAAATAAGTGGGGTCTCTGGTTTATTTAATTAGGCTAGGCATGATTCTTCATCATGTTTTCTTTGATCATCTCAATACATCCAAAGTGTTGGGTGTGAGACAAGGAAGCTGATCTGAACAATAGACAGACCCTTCATATCGATATAAATAACTCAGGTGGGTGGGGGGTGCGGGTCGATCGGTTTAGAACCCGACCTTCTGTCACCCATTTTACTCAAAGAAATGCCAGTGTCAGTGTTATTTTGGCATACATGTTGATTTTGCATGCCAGCCATTCTCAAAAGAATTACATATAAGCCTTAAAATACACTGGCAAAGTTAATTTAAAACCAGGTTTTTACTCCTAGCAGACCGTTATGCGTAATTAGGTCAATGAAAAGCAAAGTAGTTCCTAAAGAAATAACACATTCATGCTCTCATTTTCAAGATACGATCATACCAACACCAGAAACACCTTTTAAACATAGCCTTCCATTTTTGTCTGAAAGAAACAGAGTGACAAATATGCTTGATATCAAAATTTCATATGGGCATTGATCTAACTTTCAAATGGAACTACTTCTATGTTTTGGAACAAAAGGGGGGGGAGGGGGGCTAAATATAAGTAGGTCAATTTTCTGGGTTGAAATCAACTGCTTCTCTGGCTCAGTGGGTCAGATGGCAGGTCCCAAAATGCTTTTAGTCTTAGTTACTGGTGGACAGGCTTGGAATCTGAGCAACTACTACCTTTTTAATTCCCCCGTTTGTTTTTGTGTTCATTTAACCTCCCTTAGCTCTAGACATTAAACACAAATTTCAAATTCAAAACATTAATCTGAATGTGTGAAAATGTTCCTTCTGTTACACTGTTTTGGTGGTCTGATAGCCAGGTAAATGAACATGAGAAGTGGTTTGCTATAAGCTGTAAAGGGGTCAGGAACAGTAACTCTTACTGGAGAAGTGTAGTCTGCAATCAGAGTTGCAAGGGTTATTTCCCATCTCATAACACAGTATCTCTACTTGTCTACTTTGATTTATATTCATTGGCTTCTTTGTCTTACCCCAACGCATACGGCTTACCAAGCATTGGCTGGGAAGATATCCCGAACCGACATGATAATACTTCTGCTCGCGATGACATGCTTCAACCGCTTAAACGGGAAAACAATGATAGGCTCGGAAATGGATTGTGATGAAGACCCAATGATATATGGCATTTTGGTACATGCAGTTAAGCGTAAATCTGGGTTTCGCATTCACTTTCTCGCTTCGGTCGTTTGTGTGACTAATTTTGTCATTCCGAAATAGAGACAATTCAATCAGGAGAGTATACATGTATTTTCCAGTGTTTTTTTTCCCACCAAGTAATCAAGAAAAACAGCATTATTAGTGCCTCTTGTTGAATTCATGTTTTCACGTCTGCGTAAGTGCCATAGATCACAGGGTCATTTTTCAAAATTATCACAGTTTCTACTCTACATTTAGTCATTGCGTGCTTTCTGACTGTATGTCGTTGGGGCACGAAAAGACAAAATGTAAATTCGCAACATTTTGCCCGCTTTAGCCTGGCAAAGTGCAACGTAACGAGCCCTTTTTTTGGTTTTCCACTTTACCAAGCAAAATTAATTGACAACTCCTTTAAACATATCAGGCTATCTTAAAGCAACACTGAGCAATTTTTCCCCCATCCTGCACTTAAGAAAACTCATGATTTTCTTTCTTTATTATTCATGTTCTTTTTATCTAGATCTATTAATTAGTGATTTATCTGTTTTCTGCAACATCTTTCCTGTCAAAACATGCCATCAGTACAACCCCAAAGTATTTTTCTTGCTGTTTTAAACAACTTCATGTAGAGAAAAGGGCACTTAAAGTTTGCTTTGCTCATTTTTTTCTTGCAACAGCTGCAAGTTGCTTTTGAAATAAGTGGGGTCTCTGGTTTATTTAATTAGGCTAGGCATGATTCTTCATCATGTTTTCTTTGATCATCTCAATACATCCAAAGTGTTGGGTGTGAGACAAGGAAGCTGATCTGAACAATAGACAGACCCTTCATATCGATATAAATAACTCAGGTGGGTGGGGGGTGCGGGTCGATCGGTTTAGAACCCGACCTTCTGTCACCCATTTTACTCAAAGAAATGCCAGTGTCAGTGTTATTTTGGCATACATGTTGATTTTGCATGCCAGCCATTCTCAAAAGAATTACATATAAGCCTTAAAATACACTGGCAAAGTTAATTTAAAACCAGGTTTTTACTCCTAGCAGACCGTTATGCGTAATTAGGTCAATGAAAAGCAAAGTAGTTCCTAAAGAAATAACACATTCATGCTCTCATTTTCAAGATACGATCATACCAACACCAGAAACACCTTTTAAACATAGCCTTCCATTTTTGTCTGAAAGAAACAGAGTGACAAATATGCTTGATATCAAAATTTCATATGGGCATTGATCTAACTTTCAAATGGAACTACTTCTATGTTTTGGAACAAAAGGGGGGGGGAGGGGGGCTAAATATAAGTAGGTCAATTTTCTGGGTTGAAATCAACTGCTTCTCTGGCTCAGTGGGTCAGATGGCAGGTCCCAAAATGCTTTTAGTCTTAGTTACTGGTGGACAGGCTTGGAATCTGAGCAACTACTACCTTTTTAATTCCCCCGTTTGTTTTTGTGTTCATTTAACCTCCCTTAGCTCTAGACATTAAACACAAATTTCAAATTCAAAACATTAATCTGAATGTGTGAAAATGTTCCTTCTGTTACACTGTTTTGGTGGTCTGATAGCCAGGTAAATGAACATGAGAAGTGGTTTGCTATAAGCTGTAAAGGGGTCAGGAACAGTAACTCTTACTGGAGAAGTGTAGTCTGCAATCAGAGTTGCAAGGGTTATTTCCCATCTCATAACACAGTATCTCTACTTGTCTACTTTGATTTATATTCATTGGCTTCTTTGTCTTACCCCAACGCATACGGCTTACCAAGCATTGGCTGGGAAGATATCCCGAACCGACATGATAATACTTCTGCTCGCGATGACATGCTTCAACCGCTTAAACGGGAAAACAATGATAGGCTCGGAAATGGATTGTGATGAAGACCCAATGATATATGGCATTTTGGTACATGCAGTTAAGCGTAAATCTGGGTTTCGCATTCACTTTCTCGCTTCGGTCGTTTGTGTGACTAATTTTGTCATTCCGAAATAGAGACAATTCAATCAGGAGAGTATACATGTATTTTCCAGTGTTTTTTTTCCCACCAAGTAATCAAGAAAAACAGCATTATTAGTGCCTCTTGTTGAATTCATGTTTTCACGTCTGCGTAAGTGCCATAGATCACAGGGTCATTTTTCAAAATTATCACAGTTTCTACTCTACATTTAGTCATTGCGTGCTTTCTGACTGTATGTCGTTGGGGCACGAAAAGACAAAATGTAAATTCGCAACATTTTGCCCGCTTTAGCCTGGCAAAGTGCAACGTAACGAGCCCTTTTTTTGGTTTTCCACTTTACCAAGCAAAATTAATTGACAACTCCTTTAAACATATCAGGCTATCTTAAAGCAACACTGAGCAATTTTTCCCCCATCCTGCACTTAAGAAAACTCATGATTTTCTTTCTTTATTATTCATGTTCTTTTTATCTAGATCTATTAATTAGTGATTTATCTGTTTTCTGCAACATCTTTCCTGTCAAAACATGCCATCAGTACAACCCCAAAGTATTTTTCTTGCTGTTTTAAACAACTTCATGTAGAGAAAAGGGCACTTAAAGTTTGCTTTGCTCATTTTTTTCTTGCAACAGCTGCAAGTTGCTTTTGAAATAAGTGGGGTCTCTGGTTTATTTAATTAGGCTAGGCATGATTCTTCATCATGTTTTCTTTGATCATCTCAATACATCCAAAGTGTTGGGTGTGAGACAAGGAAGCTGATCTGAACAATAGACAGACCCTTCATATCGATATAAATAACTCAGGTGGGTGGGGGGTGCGGGTCGATCGGTTTAGAACCCGACCTTCTGTCACCCATTTTACTCAAAGAAATGCCAGTGTCAGTGTTATTTTGGCATACATGTTGATTTTGCATGCCAGCCATTCTCAAAAGAATTACATATAAGCCTTAAAATACACTGGCAAAGTTAATTTAAAACCAGGTTTTTACTCCTAGCAGACCGTTATGCGTAATTAGGTCAATGAAAAGCAAAGTAGTTCCTAAAGAAATAACACATTCATGCTCTCATTTTCAAGATACGATCATACCAACACCAGAAACACCTTTTAAACATAGCCTTCCATTTTTGTCTGAAAGAAACAGAGTGACAAATATGCTTGATATCAAAATTTCATATGGGCATTGATCTAACTTTCAAATGGAACTACTTCTATGTTTTGGAACAAAAGGGGGGGGGAGGGGGGCTAAATATAAGTAGGTCAATTTTCTGGGTTGAAATCAACTGCTTCTCTGGCTCAGTGGGTCAGATGGCAGGTCCCAAAATGCTTTTAGTCTTAGTTACTGGTGGACAGGCTTGGAATCTGAGCAACTACTACCTTTTTAATTCCCCCGTTTGTTTTTGTGTTCATTTAACCTCCCTTAGCTCTAGACATTAAACACAAATTTCAAATTCAAAACATTAATCTGAATGTGTGAAAATGTTCCTTCTGTTACACTGTTTTGGTGGTCTGATAGCCAGGTAAATGAACATGAGAAGTGGTTTGCTATAAGCTGTAAAGGGGTCAGGAACAGTAACTCTTACTGGAGAAGTGTAGTCTGCAATCAGAGTTGCAAGGGTTATTTCCCATCTCATAACACAGTATCTCTACTTGTCTACTTTGATTTATATTCATTGGCTTCTTTGTCTTACCCCAACGCATACGGCTTACCAAGCATTGGCTGGGAAGATATCCCGAACCGACATGATAATACTTCTGCTCGCGATGACATGCTTCAACCGCTTAAACGGGAAAACAATGATAGGCTCGGAAATGGATTGTGATGAAGACCCAATGATATATGGCATTTTGGTACATGCAGTTAAGCGTAAATCTGGGTTTCGCATTCACTTTCTCGCTTCGGTCGTTTGTGTGACTAATTTTGTCATTCCGAAATAGAGACAATTCAATCAGGAGAGTATACATGTATTTTCCAGTGTTTTTTTTCCCACCAAGTAATCAAGAAAAACAGCATTATTAGTGCCTCTTGTTGAATTCATGTTTTCACGTCTGCGTAAGTGCCATAGATCACAGGGTCATTTTTCAAAATTATCACAGTTTCTACTCTACATTTAGTCATTGCGTGCTTTCTGACTGTATGTCGTTGGGGCACGAAAAGACAAAATGTAAATTCGCAACATTTTGCCCGCTTTAGCCTGGCAAAGTGCAACGTAACGAGCCCTTTTTTTGGTTTTCCACTTTACCAAGCAAAATTAATTGACAACTCCTTTAAACATATCAGGCTATCTTAAAGCAACACTGAGCAATTTTTCCCCCATCCTGCACTTAAGAAAACTCATGATTTTCTTTCTTTATTATTCATGTTCTTTTTATCTAGATCTATTAATTAGTGATTTATCTGTTTTCTGCAACATCTTTCCTGTCAAAACATGCCATCAGTACAACCCCAAAGTATTTTTCTTGCTGTTTTAAACAACTTCATGTAGAGAAAAGGGCACTTAAAGTTTGCTTTGCTCATTTTTTTCTTGCAACAGCTGCAAGTTGCTTTTGAAATAAGTGGGGTCTCTGGTTTATTTAATTAGGCTAGGCATGATTCTTCATCATGTTTTCTTTGATCATCTCAATACATCCAAAGTGTTGGGTGTGAGACAAGGAAGCTGATCTGAACAATAGACAGACCCTTCATATCGATATAAATAACTCAGGTGGGTGGGGGGTGCGGGTCGATCGGTTTAGAACCCGACCTTCTGTCACCCATTTTACTCAAAGAAATGCCAGTGTCAGTGTTATTTTGGCATACATGTTGATTTTGCATGCCAGCCATTCTCAAAAGAATTACATATAAGCCTTAAAATACACTGGCAAAGTTAATTTAAAACCAGGTTTTTACTCCTAGCAGACCGTTATGCGTAATTAGGTCAATGAAAAGCAAAGTAGTTCCTAAAGAAATAACACATTCATGCTCTCATTTTCAAGATACGATCATACCAACACCAGAAACACCTTTTAAACATAGCCTTCCATTTTTGTCTGAAAGAAACAGAGTGACAAATATGCTTGATATCAAAATTTCATATGGGCATTGATCTAACTTTCAAATGGAACTACTTCTATGTTTTGGAACAAAAGGGGGGGGGAGGGGGGCTAAATATAAGTAGGTCAATTTTCTGGGTTGAAATCAACTGCTTCTCTGGCTCAGTGGGTCAGATGGCAGGTCCCAAAATGCTTTTAGTCTTAGTTACTGGTGGACAGGCTTGGAATCTGAGCAACTACTACCTTTTTAATTCCCCCGTTTGTTTTTGTGTTCATTTAACCTCCCTTAGCTCTAGACATTAAACACAAATTTCAAATTCAAAACATTAATCTGAATGTGTGAAAATGTTCCTTCTGTTACACTGTTTTGGTGGTCTGATAGCCAGGTAAATGAACATGAGAAGTGGTTTGCTATAAGCTGTAAAGGGGTCAGGAACAGTAACTCTTACTGGAGAAGTGTAGTCTGCAATCAGAGTTGCAAGGGTTATTTCCCATCTCATAACACAGTATCTCTACTTGTCTACTTTGATTTATATTCATTGGCTTCTTTGTCTTACCCCAACGCATACGGCTTACCAAGCATTGGCTGGGAAGATATCCCGAACCGACATGATAATACTTCTGCTCGCGATGACATGCTTCAACCGCTTAAACGGGAAAACAATGATAGGCTCGGAAATGGATTGTGATGAAGACCCAATGATATATGGCATTTTGGTACATGCAGTTAAGCGTAAATCTGGGTTTCGCATTCACTTTCTCGCTTCGGTCGTTTGTGTGACTAATTTTGTCATTCTGAAATAGAGACAATTCAATCAGGAGAGTATACATGTATTTTCCAGTGTTTTTTTTCCCACCAAGTAATCAAGAAAAACAGCATTATTAGTGCCTCTTGTTGAATTCATGTTTTCACGTCTGCGTAAGTGCCATAGATCACAGGGTCATTTTTCAAAATTATCACAGTTTCTACTCTACATTTAGTCATTGCGTGCTTTCTGACTGTATGTCGTTGGGGCACGAAAAGACAAAATGTAAATTCGCAACATTTTGCCCGCTTTAGCCTGGCAAAGTGCAACGTAACGAGCCCTTTTTTTGGTTTTCCACTTTACCAAGCAAAATTAATTGACAACTCCTTTAAACATATCAGGCTATCTTAAAGCAACACTGAGCAATTTTTCCCCCATCCTGCACTTAAGAAAACTCATGATTTTCTTTCTTTATTATTCATGTTCTTTTTATCTAGATCTATTAATTAGTGATTTATCTGTTTTCTGCAACATCTTTCCTGTCAAAACATGCCATCAGTACAACCCCAAAGTATTTTTCTTGCTGTTTTAAACAACTTCATGTAGAGAAAAGGGCACTTAAAGTTTGCTTTGCTCATTTTTTTCTTGCAACAGCTGCAAGTTGCTTTTGAAATAAGTGGGGTCTCTGGTTTATTTAATTAGGCTAGGCATGATTCTTCATCATGTTTTCTTTGATCATCTCAATACATCCAAAGTGTTGGGTGTGAGACAAGGAAGCTGATCTGAACAATAGACAGACCCTTCATATCGATATAAATAACTCAGGTGGGTGGGGGGTGCGGGTCGATCGGTTTAGAACCCGACCTTCTGTCACCCATTTTACTCAAAGAAATGCCAGTGTCAGTGTTATTTTGGCATACATGTTGATTTTGCATGCCAGCCATTCTCAAAAGAATTACATATAAGCCTTAAAATACACTGGCAAAGTTAATTTAAAACCAGGTTTTTACTCCTAGCAGACCGTTATGCGTAATTAGGTCAATGAAAAGCAAAGTAGTTCCTAAAGAAATAACACATTCATGCTCTCATTTTCAAGATACGATCATACCAACACCAGAAACACCTTTTAAACATAGCCTTCCATTTTTGTCTGAAAGAAACAGAGTGACAAATATGCTTGATATCAAAATTTCATATGGGCATTGATCTAACTTTCAAATGGAACTACTTCTATGTTTTGGAACAAAAGGGGGGGGGGGAGGGGGGCTAAATATAAGTAGGTCAATTTTCTGGGTTGAAATCAACTGCTTCTCTGGCTCAGTGGGTCAGATGGCAGGTCCCAAAATGCTTTTAGTCTTAGTTACTGGTGGACAGGCTTGGAATCTGAGCAACTACTACCTTTTTAATTCCCCCGTTTGTTTTTGTGTTCATTTAACCTCCCTTAGCTCTAGACATTAAACACAAATTTCAAATTCAAAACATTAATCTGAATGTGTGAAAATTTTCCTTCTGTTACACTGTTTTGGTGGTCTGATAGCCAGGTAAATGAACATGAGAAGTGGTTTGCTATAAGCTGTAAAGGGGTCAGGAACAGTAACTCTTACTGGAGAAGTGTAGTCTGCAATCAGAGTTGCAAGGGTTATTTCCCATCTCATAACACAGTATCTCTACTTGTCTACTTTGATTTATATTCATTGGCTTCTTTGTCTTACCCCAACGCATACGGCTTACCAAGCATTGGCTGGGAAGATATCCCGAACCGACATGATAATACTTCTGCTCGCGATGACATGCTTCAACCGCTTAAACGGGAAAACAATGATAGGCTCGGAAATGGATTGTGATGAAGACCCAATGATATATGGCATTTTGGTACATGCAGTTAAGCGTAAATCTGGGTTTCGCATTCACTTTCTCGCTTCGGTCGTTTGTGTGACTAATTTTGTCATTCCGAAATAGAGACAATTCAATCAGGAGAGTATACATGTATTTTCCAGTGTTTTTTTTCCCACCAAGTAATCAAGAAAAACAGCATTATTAGTGCCTCTTGTTGAATTCATGTTTTCACGTCTGCGTAAGTGCCATAGATCACAGGGTCATTTTTCAAAATTATCACAGTTTCTACTCTACATTTAGTCATTGCGTGCTTTCTGACTGTATGTCGTTGGGGCACGAAAAGACAAAATGTAAATTCGCAACATTTTGCCCGCTTTAGCCTGGCAAAGTGCAACGTAACGAGCCCTTTTTTTGGTTTTCCACTTTACCAAGCAAAATTAATTGACAACTCCTTTAAACATATCAGGCTATCTTAAAGCAACACTGAGCAATTTTTCCCCCATCCTGCACTTAAGAAAACTCATGATTTTCTTTCTTTATTATTCATGTTCTTTTTATCTAGATCTATTAATTAGTGATTTATCTGTTTTCTGCAACATCTTTCCTGTCAAAACATGCCATCAGTACAACCCCAAAGTATTTTTCTTGCTGTTTTAAACAACTTCATGTAGAGAAAAGGGCACTTAAAGTTTGCTTTGCTCATTTTTTTCTTGCAACAGCTGCAAGTTGCTTTTGAAATAAGTGGGGTCTCTGGTTTATTTAATTAGGCTAGGCATGATTCTTCATCATGTTTTCTTTGATCATCTCAATACATCCAAAGTGTTGGGTGTGAGACAAGGAAGCTGATCTGAACAATAGACAGACCCTTCACATCGATATAAATAACTCAGGTGGGTGGGGGGTGCGGGTCGATCGGTTTAGAACCCGACCTTCTGTCACCCATTTTACTCAAAGAAATGCCAGTGTCAGTGTTATTTTGGCATACATGTTGATTTTGCATGCCAGCCATTCTCAAAAGAATTACATATAAGCCTTAAAATACACTGGCAAAGTTAATTTAAAACCAGGTTTTTACTCCTAGCAGACCGTTATGCGTAATTAGGTCAATGAAAAGCAAAGTAGTTCCTAAAGAAATAACACATTCATGCTCTCATTTTCAAGATACGATCATACCAACACCAGAAACACCTTTTAAACATAGCCTTCCATTTTTGTCTGACAGAAACAGAGTGACAAATATGCTTGATATCAAAATTTCATATGGGCATTGATCTAACTTTCAAATGGAACTACTTCTATGATTTGGAACAAAAGGGGGGGGGGAGGGGGGCTAAATATAAGTAGGTCAATTTTCTGGGTTGAAATCAACTGCTTCTCTGGCTCAGTGGGTCAGATGGCAGGTCCCAAAATGCTTTTAGTCTTAGTTACTGGTAGACAGGCTTGGAATCTGAGCAACTACTACCTTTTTAATTCTCCCGTTTGTTTTTGTGTTCATTTAACCTCCCTTAGCTCTAGACATTAAACACAAATTTCAAATTCAAAACATTAATCTGAATGTGTGAAAATGTTCCTTCTGTTACACTGTTTTGGTGGTCTGATAGCCAGGTAAATGAACATGAGAAGTGGTTTGCTATAAGCTGTAAAGGGGTCAGGAACAGTAACTCTTACTGGAGAAGTGTAGTCTGCAATCAGAGTTGCAAGGGTTATTTCCCATCTCATAACACAGTATCTCTACTTGTCTACTTTGATTTATATTCATTGGCTTCTTTGTCTTACCCCAACGCATACGGCTTACCAAGCATTGGCTGGGAAGATATCCCGAACCGACATGATAATACTTCTGCTCGCGATGACATGCTTCAACCGCTTAAACGGGAAAACAATGATAGGCTCGGAAATGGATTGTGATGAAGACCCAATGATATATGGCATTTTGGTACATGCAGTTAAGCGTAAATCTGGGTTTCGCATTCACTTTCTCGCTTCGGTCGTTTGTGTGACTAATTTTGTCATTCCGAAATAGAGACAATTCAATCAGGAGAGTATACATGTATTTTCCAGTGTTTTTTTTCCCACCAAGTAATCAAGAAAAACAGCATTATTAGTGCCTCTTGTTGAATTCATGTTTTCACGTCTGCGTAAGTGCCATAGATCACAGGGTCATTTTTCAAAATTATCACAGTTTCTACTCTACATTTAGTCATTGCGTGCTTTCTGACTGTATGTCGTTGGGGCACGAAAAGACAAAATGTAAATTCGCAACATTTTGCCCGCTTTAGCCTGGCAAAGTGCAACGTAACGAGCCCTTTTTTTGGTTTTCCACTTTACCAAGCAAAATTAATTGACAACTCCTTTAAACATATCAGGCTATCTTAAAGCAACACTGAGCAATTTTTCCCCCATCCTGCACTTAAGAAAACTCATGATTTTCTTTCTTTATTATTCATGTTCTTTTTATCTAGATCTATTAATTAGTGATTTATCTGTTTTCTGCAACATCTTTCCTGTCAAAACATGCCATCAGTACAACCCCAAAGTATTTTTCTTGCTGTTTTAAACAACTTCATGTAGAGAAAAGGGCACTTAAAGTTTGCTTTGCTCATTTTTTTCTTGCAACAGCTGCAAGTTGCTTTTGAAATAAGTGGGGTCTCTGGTTTATTTAATTAGGCTAGGCATGATTCTTCATCATGTTTTCTTTGATCATCTCAATACATCCAAAGTGTTGGGTGTGAGACAAGGAAGCTGATCTGAACAATAGACAGACCCTTCATATCGATATAAATAACTCAGGTGGGTGGGGGGTGCGGGTCGATCGGTTTAGAACCCGACCTTCTGTCACCCATTTTACTCAAAGAAATGCCAGTGTCAGTGTTATTTTGGCATACATGTTGATTTTGCATGCCAGCCATTCTCAAAAGAATTACATATAAGCCTTAAAATACACTGGCAAAGTTAATTTAAAACCAGGTTTTTACTCCTAGCAGACCGTTATGCGTAATTAGGTCAATGAAAAGCAAAGTAGTTCCTAAAGAAATAACACATTCATGCTCTCATTTTCAAGATACGATCATACCAACACCAGAAACACCTTTTAAACATAGCCTTCCATTTTTGTCTGAAAGAAACAGAGTGACAAATATGCTTGATATCAAAATTTCATATGGGCATTGATCTAACTTTCAAATGGAACTACTTCTATGTTTTGGAACAAAAGGGGGGGGGAGGGGGGCTAAATATAAGTAGGTCAATTTTCTGGGTTGAAATCAACTGCTTCTCTGGCTCAGTGGGTCAGATGGCAGGTCCCAAAATGCTTTTAGTCTTAGTTACTGGTGGACAGGCTTGGAATCTGAGCAACTACTACCTTTTTAATTCCCCCGTTTGTTTTTGTGTTCATTTAACCTCCCTTAGCTCTAGACATTAAACACAAATTTCAAATTCAAAACATTAATCTGAATGTGTGAAAATGTTCCTTCTGTTACACTGTTTTGGTGGTCTGATAGCCAGGTAAATGAACATGAGAAGTGGTTTGCTATAAGCTGTAAAGGGGTCAGGAACAGTAACTCTTACTGGAGAAGTGTAGTCTGCAATCAGAGTTGCAAGGGTTATTTCCCATCTCATAACACAGTATCTCTACTTGTCTACTTTGATTTATATTCATTGGCTTCTTTGTCTTACCCCAACGCATACGGCTTACCAAGCATTGGCTGGGAAGATATCCCGAACCGACATGATAATACTTCTGCTCGCGATGACATGCTTCAACCGCTTAAACGGGAAAACAATGATAGGCTCGGAAATGGATTGTGATGAAGACCCAATGATATATGGCATTTTGGTACATGCAGTTAAGCGTAAATCTGGGTTTCGCATTCACTTTCTCGCTTCGGTCGTTTGTGTGACTAATTTTGTCATTCCGAAATAGAGACAATTCAATCAGGAGAGTATACATGTATTTTCCAGTGTTTTTTTTCCCACCAAGTAATCAAGAAAAACAGCATTATTAGTGCCTCTTGTTGAATTCATGTTTTCACGTCTGCGTAAGTGCCATAGATCACAGGGTCATTTTTCAAAATTATCACAGTTTCTACTCTACATTTAGTCATTGCGTGCTTTCTGACTGTATGTCGTTGGGGCACGAAAAGACAAAATGTAAATTCGCAACATTTTGCCCGCTTTAGCCTGGCAAAGTGCAACGTAACGAGCCCTTTTTTTGGTTTTCCACTTTACCAAGCAAAATTAATTGACAACTCCTTTAAACATATCAGGCTATCTTAAAGCAACACTGAGCAATTTTTCCCCCATCCTGCACTTAAGAAAACTCATGATTTTCTTTCTTTATTATTCATGTTCTTTTTATCTAGATCTATTAATTAGTGATTTATCTGTTTTCTGCAACATCTTTCCTGTCAAAACATGCCATCAGTACAACCCCAAAGTATTTTTCTTGCTGTTTTAAACAACTTCATGTAGAGAAAAGGGCACTTAAAGTTTGCTTTGCTCATTTTTTTCTTGCAACAGCTGCAAGTTGCTTTTGAAATAAGTGGGGTCTCTGGTTTATTTAATTAGGCTAGGCATGATTCTTCATCATGTTTTCTTTGATCATCTCAATACATCCAAAGTGTTGGGTGTGAGACAAGGAAGCTGATCTGAACAATAGACAGACCCTTCATATCGATATAAATAACTCAGGTGGGTGGGGGGTGCGGGTCGATCGGTTTAGAACCCGACCTTCTGTCACCCATTTTACTCAAAGAAATGCCAGTGTCAGTGTTATTTTGGCATACATGTTGATTTTGCATGCCAGCCATTCTCAAAAGAATTACATATAAGCCTTAAAATACACTGGCAAAGTTAATTTAAAACCAGGTTTTTACTCCTAGCAGACCGTTATGCGTAATTAGGTCAATGAAAAGCAAAGTAGTTCCTAAAGAAATAACACATTCATGCTCTCATTTTCAAGATACGATCATACCAACACCAGAAACACCTTTTAAACATAGCCTTCCATTTTTGTCTGAAAGAAACAGAGTGACAAATATGCTTGATATCAAAATTTCATATGGGCATTGATCTAACTTTCAAATGGAACTACTTCTATGTTTTGGAACAAAAGGGGGGGGGAGGGGGGCTAAATATAAGTAGGTCAATTTTCTGGGTTGAAATCAACTGCTTCTCTGGCTCAGTGGGTCAGATGGCAGGTCCCAAAATGCTTTTAGTCTTAGTTACTGGTGGACAGGCTTGGAATCTGAGCAACTACTACCTTTTTAATTCCCCCGTTTGTTTTTGTGTTCATTTAACCTCCCTTAGCTCTAGACATTAAACACAAATTTCAAATTCAAAACATTAATCTGAATGTGTGAAAATTTTCCTTCTGTTACACTGTTTTGGTGGTCTGATAGCCAGGTAAATGAACATGAGAAGTGGTTTGCTATAAGCTGTAAAGGGGTCAGGAACAGTAACTCTTACTGGAGAAGTGTAGTCTGCAATCAGAGTTGCAAGGGTTATTTCCCATCTCATAACACAGTATCTCTACTTGTCTACTTTGATTTATATTCATTGGCTTCTTTGTCTTACCCCAACGCATACGGCTTACCAAGCATTGGCTGGGAAGATATCCCGAACCGACATGATAATACTTCTGCTCGCGATGACATGCTTCAACCGCTTAAACGGGAAAACAATGATAGGCTCGGAAATGGATTGTGATGAAGACCCAATGATATATGGCATTTTGGTACATGCAGTTAAGCGTAAATCTGGGTTTCGCATTCACTTTCTCGCTTCGGTCGTTTGTGTGACTAATTTTGTCATTCCGAAATAGAGACAATTCAATCAGGAGAGTATACATGTATTTTCCAGTGTTTTTTTTCCCACCAAGTAATCAAGAAAAACAGCATTATTAGTGCCTCTTGTTGAATTCATGTTTTCACGTCTGCGTAAGTGCCATAGATCACAGGGTCATTTTTCAAAATTATCACAGTTTCTACTCTACATTTAGTCATTGCGTGCTTTCTGACTGTATGTCGTTGGGGCACGAAAAGACAAAATGTAAATTCGCAACATTTTGCCCGCTTTAGCCTGGCAAAGTGCAACGTAACGAGCCCTTTTTTTGGTTTTCCACTTTACCAAGCAAAATTAATTGACAACTCCTTTAAACATATCAGGCTATCTTAAAGCAACACTGAGCAATTTTTCCCCCATCCTGCACTTAAGAAAACTCATGATTTTCTTTCTTTATTATTCATGTTCTTTTTATCTAGATCTATTAATTAGTGATTTATCTGTTTTCTGCAACATCTTTCCTGTCAAAACATGCCATCAGTACAACCCCAAAGTATTTTTCTTGCTGTTTTAAACAACTTCATGTAGAGAAAAGGGCACTTAAAGTTTGCTTTGCTCATTTTTTTCTTGCAACAGCTGCAAGTTGCTTTTGAAATAAGTGGGGTCTCTGGTTTATTTAATTAGGCTAGGCATGATTCTTCATCATGTTTTCTTTGATCATCTCAATACATCCAAAGTGTTGGGTGTGAGACAAGGAAGCTGATCTGAACAATAGACAGACCCTTCACATCGATATAAATAACTCAGGTGGGTGGGGGGTGCGGGTCGATCGGTTTAGAACCCGACCTTCTGTCACCCATTTTACTCAAAGAAATGCCAGTGTCAGTGTTATTTTGGCATACATGTTGATTTTGCATGCCAGCCATTCTCAAAAGAATTACATATAAGCCTTAAAATACACTGGCAAAGTTAATTTAAAACCAGGTTTTTACTCCTAGCAGACCGTTATGCGTAATTAGGTCAATGAAAAGCAAAGTAGTTCCTAAAGAAATAACACATTCATGCTCTCATTTTCAAGATACGATCATACCAACACCAGAAACACCTTTTAAACATAGCCTTCCATTTTTGTCTGAAAGAAACAGAGTGACAAATATGCTTGATATCAAAATTTCATATGGGCATTGATCTAACTTTCAAATGGAACTACTTCTATGTTTTGGAACAAAAGGGGGGGGGGAGGGGGGCTAAATATAAGTAGGTCAATTTTCTGGGTTGAAATCAACTGCTTCTCTGGCTCAGTGGGTCAGATGGCAGGTCCCAAAATGCTTTTAGTCTTAGTTACTGGTGGACAGGCTTGGAATCTGAGCAACTACTACCTTTTTAATTCCCCCGTTTGTTTTTGTGTTCATTTAACCTCCCTTAGCTCTAGACATTAAACACAAATTTCAAATTCAAAACATTAATCTGAATGTGTGAAAATTTTCCTTCTGTTACACTGTTTTGGTGGTCTGATAGCCAGGTAAATGAACATGAGAAGTGGTTTGCTATAAGCTGTAAAGGGGTCAGGAACAGTAACTCTTACTGGAGAAGTGTAGTCTGCAATCAGAGTTGCAAGGGTTATTTCCCATCTCATAACACAGTATCTCTACTTGTCTACTTTGATTTATATTCATTGGCTTCTTTGTCTTACCCCAACGCATACGGCTTACCAAGCATTGGCTGGGAAGATATCCCGAACCGACATGATAATACTTCTGCTCGCGATGACATGCTTCAACCGCTTAAACGGGAAAACAATGATAGGCTCGGAAATGGATTGTGATGAAGACCCAATGATATATGGCATTTTGGTACATGCAGTTAAGCGTAAATCTGGGTTTCGCATTCACTTTCTCGCTTCGGTCGTTTGTGTGACTAATTTTGTCATTCCGAAATAGAGACAATTCAATCAGGAGAGTATACATGTATTTTCCAGTGTTTTTTTTCCCACCAAGTAATCAAGAAAAACAGCATTATTAGTGCCTCTTGTTGAATTCATGTTTTCACGTCTGCGTAAGTGCCATAGATCACAGGGTCATTTTTCAAAATTATCACAGTTTCTACTCTACATTTAGTCATTGCGTGCTTTCTGACTGTATGTCGTTGGGGCACGAAAAGACAAAATGTAAATTCGCAACATTTTGCCCGCTTTAGCCTGGCAAAGTGCAACGTAACGAGCCCTTTTTTTGGTTTTCCACTTTACCAAGCAAAATTAATTGACAACTCCTTTAAACATATCAGGCTATCTTAAAGCAACACTGAGCAATTTTTCCCCCATCCTGCACTTAAGAAAACTCATGATTTTCTTTCTTTATTATTCATGTTCTTTTTATCTAGATCTATTAATTAGTGATTTATCTGTTTTCTGCAACATCTTTCCTGTCAAAACATGCCATCAGTACAACCCCAAAGTATTTTTCTTGCTGTTTTAAACAACTTCATGTAGAGAAAAGGGCACTTAAAGTTTGCTTTGCTCATTTTTTTCTTGCAACAGCTGCAAGTTGCTTTTGAAATAAGTGGGGTCTCTGGTTTATTTAATTAGGCTAGGCATGATTCTTCATCATGTTTTCTTTGATCATCTCAATACATCCAAAGTGTTGGGTGTGAGACAAGGAAGCTGATCTGAACAATAGACAGACCCTTCACATCGATATAAATAACTCAGGTGGGTGGGGGGTGCGGGTCGATCGGTTTAGAACCCGACCTTCTGTCACCCATTTTACTCAAAGAAATGCCAGTGTCAGTGTTATTTTGGCATACATGTTGATTTTGCATGCCAGCCATTCTCAAAAGAATTACATATAAGCCTTAAAATACACTGGCAAAGTTAATTTAAAACCAGGTTTTTACTCCTAGCAGACCGTTATGCGTAATTAGGTCAATGAAAAGCAAAGTAGTTCCTAAAGAAATAACACATTCATGCTCTCATTTTCAAGATACGATCATACCAACACCAGAAACACCTTTTAAACATAGCCTTCCATTTTTGTCTGAAAGAAACAGAGTGACAAATATGCTTGATATCAAAATTTCATATGGGCATTGATCTAACTTTCAAATGGAACTACTTCTATGTTTTGGAACAAAAGGGGGGGGAGGGGGGCTAAATATAAGTAGGTCAATTTTCTGGGTTGAAATCAACTGCTTCTCTGGCTCAGTGGGTCAGATGGCAGGTCCCAAAATGCTTTTAGTCTTAGTTACTGGTGGACAGGCTTGGAATCTGAGCAACTACTACCTTTTTAATTCCCCCGTTTGTTTTTGTGTTCATTTAACCTCCCTTAGCTCTAGACATTAAACACAAATTTCAAATTCAAAACATTAATCTGAATGTGTGAAAATTTTCCTTCTGTTACACTGTTTTGGTGGTCTGATAGCCAGGTAAATGAACATGAGAAGTGGTTTGCTATAAGCTGTAAAGGGGTCAGGAACAGTAACTCTTACTGGAGAAGTGTAGTCTGCAATCAGAGTTGCAAGGGTTATTTCCCATCTCATAACACAGTATCTCTACTTGTCTACTTTGATTTATATTCATTGGCTTCTTTGTCTTACCCCAACGCATACGGCTTACCAAGCATTGGCTGGGAAGATATCCCGAACCGACATGATAATACTTCTGCTCGCGATGACATGCTTCAACCGCTTAAACGGGAAAACAATGATAGGCTCGGAAATGGATTGTGATGAAGACCCAATGATATATGGCATTTTGGTACATGCAGTTAAGCGTAAATCTGGGTTTCGCATTCACTTTCTCGCTTCGGTCGTTTGTGTGACTAATTTTGTCATTCCGAAATAGAGACAATTCAATCAGGAGAGTATACATGTATTTTCCAGTGTTTTTTTTCCCACCAAGTAATCAAGAAAAACAGCATTATTAGTGCCTCTTGTTGAATTCATGTTTTCACGTCTGCGTAAGTGCCATAGATCACAGGGTCATTTTTCAAAATTATCACAGTTTCTACTCTACATTTAGTCATTGCGTGCTTTCTGACTGTATGTCGTTGGGGCACGAAAAGACAAAATGTAAATTCGCAACATTTTGCCCGCTTTAGCCTGGCAAAGTGCAACGTAACGAGCCCTTTTTTTGGTTTTCCACTTTACCAAGCAAAATTAATTGACAACTCCTTTAAACATATCAGGCTATCTTAAAGCAACACTGAGCAATTTTTCCCCCATCCTGCACTTAAGAAAACTCATGATTTTCTTTCTTTATTATTCATGTTCTTTTTATCTAGATCTATTAATTAGTGATTTATCTGTTTTCTGCAACATCTTTCCTGTCAAAACATGCCATCAGTACAACCCCAAAGTATTTTTCTTGCTGTTTTAAACAACTTCATGTAGAGAAAAGGGCACTTAAAGTTTGCTTTGCTCATTTTTTTCTTGCAACAGCTGCAAGTTGCTTTTGAAATAAGTGGGGTCTCTGGTTTATTTAATTAGGCTAGGCATGATTCTTCATCATGTTTTCTTTGATCATCTCAATACATCCAAAGTGTTGGGTGTGAGACAAGGAAGCTGATCTGAACAATAGACAGACCCTTCATATCGATATAAATAACTCAGGTGGGTGGGGGGTGCGGGTCGATCGGTTTAGAACCCGACCTTCTGTCACCCATTTTACTCAAAGAAATGCCAGTGTCAGTGTTATTTTGGCATACATGTTGATTTTGCATGCCAGCCATTCTCAAAAGAATTACATATAAGCCTTAAAATACACTGGCAAAGTTAATTTAAAACCAGGTTTTTACTCCTAGCAGACCGTTATGCGTAATTAGGTCAATGAAAAGCAAAGTAGTTCCTAAAGAAATAACACATTCATGCTCTCATTTTCAAGATACGATCATACCAACACCAGAAACACCTTTTAAACATAGCCTTCCATTTTTGTCTGAAAGAAACAGAGTGACAAATATGCTTGATATCAAAATTTCATATGGGCATTGATCTAACTTTCAAATGGAACTACTTCTATGTTTTGGAACAAAAGGGGGGGGAGGGGGGCTAAATATAAGTAGGTCAATTTTCTGGGTTGAAATCAACTGCTTCTCTGGCTCAGTGGGTCAGATGGCAGGTCCCAAAATGCTTTTAGTCTTAGTTACTGGTGGACAGGCTTGGAATCTGAGCAACTACTACCTTTTTAATTCCCCCGTTTGTTTTTGTGTTCATTTAACCTCCCTTAGCTCTAGACATTAAACACAAATTTCAAATTAAAAACATTAATCTGAATGTGTGAAAATTTTCCTTCTGTTACACTGTTTTGGTGGTCTGATAGCCAGGTAAATGAACATGAGAAGTGGTTTGCTATAAGCTGTAAAGGGGTCAGGAACAGTAACTCTTACTGGAGAAGTGTAGTCTGCAATCAGAGTTGCAAGGGTTATTTCCCATCTCATAACACAGTATCTCTACTTGTCTACTTTGATTTATATTCATTGGCTTCTTTGTCTTACCCCAACGCATACGGCTTACCAAGCATTGGCTGGGAAGATATCCCGAACCGACATGATAATACTTCTGCTCGCGATGACATGCTTCAACCGCTTAAACGGGAAAACAATGATAGGCTCGGAAATGGATTGTGATGAAGACCCAATGATATATGGCATTTTGGTACATGCAGTTAAGCGTAAATCTGGGTTTCGCATTCACTTTCTCGCTTCGGTCGTTTGTGTGACTAATTTTGTCATTCCGAAATAGAGACAATTCAATCAGGAGAGTATACATGTATTTTCCAGTGTTTTTTTTCCCACCAAGTAATCAAGAAAAACAGCATTATTAGTGCCTCTTGTTGAATTCATGTTTTCACGTCTGCGTAAGTGCCATAGATCACAGGGTCATTTTTCAAAATTATCACAGTTTCTACTCTACATTTAGTCATTGCGTGCTTTCTGACTGTATGTCGTTGGGGCACGAAAAGACAAAATGTAAATTCGCAACATTTTGCCCGCTTTAGCCTGGCAAAGTGCAACGTAACGAGCCCTTTTTTTGGTTTTCCACTTTACCAAGCAAAATTAATTGACAACTCCTTTAAACATATGAGGCTATCTTAAAGCAACACTGAGCAATTTTTCCCCCATCCTGCACTTAAGAAAACTCATGATTTTCTTTCTTTATTATTCATGTTCTTTTTATCTAGATCTATTAATTAGTGATTTATCTGTTTTCTGCAACATCTTTCCTGTCAAAACATGCCATCAGTACAACCCCAAAGTATTTTTCTTGCTGTTTTAAACAACTTCATGTAGAGAAAAGGGCACTTAAAGTTTGCTTTGCTCATTTTTTTCTTGCAACAGCTGCAAGTTGCTTTTGAAATAAGTGGGGTCTCTGGTTTATTTAATTAGGCTAGGCATGATTCTTCATCATGTTTTCTTTGATCATCTCAATACATCCAAAGTGTTGGGTGTGAGACAAGGAAGCTGATCTGAACAATAGACAGACCCTTCATATCGATATAAATAACTCAGGTGGGTGGGGGGTGCGGGTCGATCGGTTTAGAACCCGACCTTCTGTCACCCATTTTACTCAAAGAAATGCCAGTGTCAGTGTTATTTTGGCATACATGTTGATTTTGCATGCCAGCCATTCTCAAAAGAATTACATATAAGCCTTAAAATACACTGGCAAAGTTAATTTAAAACCAGGTTTTTACTCCTAGCAGACCGTTATGCGTAATTAGGACAATGAAAAGCAAAGTAGTTCCTAAAGAAATAACACATTCATGCTCTCATTTTCAAGATACGATCATACCAACACCAGAAACACCTTTTAAACATAGCCTTCCATTTTTGTCTGAAAGAAACAGAGTGACAAATATGCTTGATATCAAAATTTCATATGGGCATTGATCTAACTTTCAAATGGAACTACTTCTATGTTTTGGAACAAAAGGGGGGGGGAGGGGGGCTAAATATAAGTAGGTCAATTTTCTGGGTTGAAATCAACTGCTTCTCTGGCTCAGTGGGTCAGATGGCAGGTCCCAAAATGCTTTTAGTCTTAGTTACTGGTGGACAGGCTTGGAATCTGAGCAACTACTACCTTTTTAATTCCCCCGTTTGTTTTTGTGTTCATTTAACCTCCCTTAGCTCTAGACATTAAACACAAATTTCAAATTCAAAACATTAATCTGAATGTGTGAAAATTTTCCTTCTGTTACACTGTTTTGGTGGTCTGATAGCCAGGTAAATGAACATGAGAAGTGGTTTGCTATAAGCTGTTAAAGGGGTCAGGAACAGTTACTCTTACTGGAGAAGTGTAGTCTGCAATCAGAGTTGCAAGGGTTATTTCCCATCTCATAACACAGTATCTCTACTTGTCTACTTTGATTTATATTCATTGGCTTCTTTGTCTTACCCCAACGCATACGGCTTACCAAGCATTGGCTGGGAAGATATCCCGAACCGACATGATAATACTTCTGCTCGCGATGACATGCTTCAACCGCTTAAACGGGAAAACAATGATAGGCTCGGAAATGGATTGTGATGAAGACCCAATGATATATGGCATTTTGGTACATGCAGTTAAGCGTAAATCTGGGTTTCGCATTCACTTTCTCGCTTCGGTCGTTTGTGTGACTAATTTTGTCATTCCGAAATAGAGACAATTCAATCAGGAGAGTATACATGTATTTTCCAGTGTTTTTTTTCCCACCAAGTAATCAAGAAAAACAGCATTATTAGTGCCTCTTGTTGAATTCATGTTTTCACGTCTGCGTAAGTGCCATAGATCACAGGGTCATTTTTCAAAATTATCACAGTTTCTACTCTACATTTAGTCATTGCGTGCTTTCTGACTGTATGTCGTTGGGGCACGAAAAGACAAAATGTAAATTCGCAACATTTTGCCCGCTTTAGCCTGGCAAAGTGCAACGTAACGAGCCCTTTTTTTGGTTTTCCACTTTACCAAGCAAAATTAATTGACAACTCCTTTAAACATATCAGGCTATCTTAAAGCAACACTGAGCAATTTTTCCCCCATCCTGCACTTAAGAAAACTCATGATTTTCTTTCTTTATTATTCATGTTCTTTTTATCTAGATCTATTAATTAGTGATTTATCTGTTTTCTGCAACATCTTTCCTGTCAAAACATGCCATCAGTACAACCCCAAAGTATTTTTCTTGCTGTTTTAAACAACTTCATGTAGAGAAAAGGGCACTTAAAGTTTGCTTTGCTCATTTTTTTCTTGCAACAGCTGCAAGTTGCTTTTGAAATAAGTGGGGTCTCTGGTTTATTTAATTAGGCTAGGCATGATTCTTCATCATGTTTTCTTTGATCATCTCAATACATCCAAAGTGTTGGGTGTGAGACAAGGAAGCTGATCTGAACAATAGACAGACCCTTCATATCGATATAAATAACTCAGGTGGGTGGGGGGTGCGGGTCGATCGGTTTAGAACCCGACCTTCTGTCACCCATTTTACTCAAAGAAATGCCAGTGTCAGTGTTATTTTGGCATACATGTTGATTTTGCATGCCAGCCATTCTCAAAAGAATTACATATAAGCCTTAAAATACACTGGCAAAGTTAATTTAAAACCAGGTTTTTACTCCTAGCAGACCGTTATGCGTAATTAGGTCAATGAAAAGCAAAGTAGTTCCTAAAGAAATAACACATTCATGCTCTCATTTTCAAGATACGATCATACCAACACCAGAAACACCTTTTAAACATAGCCTTCCATTTTTGTCTGAAAGAAACAGAGTGACAAATATGCTTGATATCAAAATTTCATATGGGCATTGATCTAACTTTCAAATGGAACTACTTCTATGTTTTGGAACAAAAGGGGGGGGGGGAGGGGGGCTAAATATAAGTAGGTCAATTTTCTGGGTTGAAATCAACTGCTTCTCTGGCTCAGTGGGTCAGATGGCAGGTCCCAAAATGCTTTTAGTCTTAGTTACTGGTGGACAGGCTTGGAATCTGAGCAACTACTACCTTTTTAATTCCCCCGTTTGTTTTTGTGTTCATTTAACCTCCCTTAGCTCTAGACATTAAACACAAATTTCAAATTCAAAACATTAATCTGAATGTGTGAAAATTTTCCTTCTGTTACACTGTTTTGGTGGTCTGATAGCCAGGTAAATGAACATGAGAAGTGGTTTGCTATAAGCTGTAAAGGGGTCAGGAACAGTAACTCTTACTGGAGAAGTGTAGTCTGCAATCAGAGTTGCAAGGGTTATTTCCCATCTCATAACACAGTATCTCTACTTGTCTACTTTGATTTATATTCATTGGCTTCTTTGTCTTACCCCAACGCATACGGCTTACCAAGCATTGGCTGGGAAGATATCCCGAACCGACATGATAATACTTCTGCTCGCGATGACATGCTTCAACCGCTTAAACGGGAAAACAATGATAGGCTCGGAAATGGATTGTGATGAAGACCCAATGATATATGGCATTTTGGTACATGCAGTTAAGCGTAAATCTGGGTTTCGCATTCACTTTCTCGCTTCGGTCGTTTGTGTGACTAATTTTGTCATTCCGAAATAGAGACAATTCAATCAGGAGAGTATACATGTATTTTCCAGTGTTTTTTTTCCCACCAAGTAATCAAGAAAAACAGCATTATTAGTGCCTCTTGTTGAATTCATGTTTTCACGTCTGCGTAAGTGCCATAGATCACAGGGTCATTTTTCAAAATTATCACAGTTTCTACTCTACATTTAGTCATTGCGTGCTTTCTGACTGTATGTCGTTGGGGCACGAAAAGACAAAATGTAAATTCGCAACATTTTGCCCGCTTTAGCCTGGCAAAGTGCAACGTAACGAGCCCTTTTTTTGGTTTTCCACTTTACCAAGCAAAATTAATTGACAACTCCTTTAAACATATCAGGCTATCTTAAAGCAACACTGAGCAATTTTTCCCCCATCCTGCACTTAAGAAAACTCATGATTTTCTTTCTTTATTATTCATGTTCTTTTTATCTAGATCTATTAATTAGTGATTTATCTGTTTTCTGCAACATCTTTCCTGTCAAAACATGCCATCAGTACAACCCCAAAGTATTTTTCTTGCTGTTTTAAACAACTTCATGTAGAGAAAAGGGCACTTAAAGTTTGCTTTGCTCATTTTTTTCTTGCAACAGCTGCAAGTTGCTTTTGAAATAAGTGGGGTCTCTGGTTTATTTAATTAGGCTAGGCATGATTCTTCATCATGTTTTCTTTGATCATCTCAATACATCCAAAGTGTTGGGTGTGAGACAAGGAAGCTGATCTGAACAATAGACAGACCCTTCACATCGATATAAATAACTCAGGTGGGTGGGGGGTGCGGGTCGATCGGTTTAGAACCCGACCTTCTGTCACCCATTTTACTCAAAGAAATGCCAGTGTCAGTGTTATTTTGGCATACATGTTGATTTTGCATGCCAGCCATTCTCAAAAGAATTACATATAAGCCTTAAAATACACTGGCAAAGTTAATTTAAAACCAGGTTTTTACTCCTAGCAGACCGTTATGCGTAATTAGGTCAATGAAAAGCAAAGTAGTTCCTAAAGAAATAACACATTCATGCTCTCATTTTCAAGATACGATCATACCAACACCAGAAACACCTTTTAAACATAGCCTTCCATTTTTGTCTGACAGAAACAGAGTGACAAATATGCTTGATATCAAAATTTCATATGGGCATTGATCTAACTTTCAAATGGAACTACTTCTATGATTTGGAACAAAAGGGGGGGGGGAGGGGGGCTAAATATAAGTAGGTCAATTTTCTGGGTTGAAATCAACTGCTTCTCTGGCTCAGTGGGTCAGATGGCAGGTCCCAAAATGCTTTTAGTCTTAGTTACTGGTAGACAGGCTTGGAATCTGAGCAACTACTACCTTTTTAATTCTCCCGTTTGTTTTTGTGTTCATTTAACCTCCCTTAGCTCTAGACATTAAACACAAATTTCAAATTCAAAACATTAATCTGAATGTGTGAAAATGTTCCTTCTGTTACACTGTTTTGGTGGTCTGATAGCCAGGTAAATGAACATGAGAAGTGGTTTGCTATAAGCTGTAAAGGGGTCAGGAACAGTAACTCTTACTGGAGAAGTGTAGTCTGCAATCAGAGTTGCAAGGGTTATTTCCCATCTCATAACACAGTATCTCTACTTGTCTACTTTGATTTATATTCATTGGCTTCTTTGTCTTACCCCAACGCATACGGCTTACCAAGCATTGGCTGGGAAGATATCCCGAACCGACATGATAATACTTCTGCTCGCGATGACATGCTTCAACCGCTTAAACGGGAAAACAATGATAGGCTCGGAAATGGATTGTGATGAAGACCCAATGATATATGGCATTTTGGTACATGCAGTTAAGCGTAAATCTGGGTTTCGCATTCACTTTCTCGCTTCGGTCGTTTGTGTGACTAATTTTGTCATTCCGAAATAGAGACAATTCAATCAGGAGAGTATACATGTATTTTCCAGTGTTTTTTTTCCCACCAAGTAATCAAGAAAAACAGCATTATTAGTGCCTCTTGTTGAATTCATGTTTTCACGTCTGCGTAAGTGCCATAGATCACAGGGTCATTTTTCAAAATTATCACAGTTTCTACTCTACATTTAGTCATTGCGTGCTTTCTGACTGTATGTCGTTGGGGCACGAAAAGACAAAATGTAAATTCGCAACATTTTGCCCGCTTTAGCCTGGCAAAGTGCAACGTAACGAGCCCTTTTTTTGGTTTTCCACTTTACCAAGCAAAATTAATTGACAACTCCTTTAAACATATCAGGCTATCTTAAAGCAACACTGAGCAATTTTTCCCCCATCCTGCACTTAAGAAAACTCATGATTTTCTTTCTTTATTATTCATGTTCTTTTTATCTAGATCTATTAATTAGTGATTTATCTGTTTTCTGCAACATCTTTCCTGTCAAAACATGCCATCAGTACAACCCCAAAGTATTTTTCTTGCTGTTTTAAACAACTTCATGTAGAGAAAAGGGCACTTAAAGTTTGCTTTGCTCATTTTTTTCTTGCAACAGCTGCAAGTTGCTTTTGAAATAAGTGGGGTCTCTGGTTTATTTAATTAGGCTAGGCATGATTCTTCATCATGTTTTCTTTGATCATCTCAATACATCCAAAGTGTTGGGTGTGAGACAAGGAAGCTGATCTGAACAATAGACAGACCCTTCATATCGATATAAATAACTCAGGTGGGTGGGGGGTGCGGGTCGATCGGTTTAGAACCCGACCTTCTGTCACCCATTTTACTCAAAGAAATGCCAGTGTCAGTGTTATTTTGGCATACATGTTGATTTTGCATGCCAGCCATTCTCAAAAGAATTACATATAAGCCTTAAAATACACTGGCAAAGTTAATTTAAAACCAGGTTTTTACTCCTAGCAGACCGTTATGCGTAATTAGGTCAATGAAAAGCAAAGTAGTTCCTAAAGAAATAACACATTCATGCTCTCATTTTCAAGATACGATCATACCAACACCAGAAACACCTTTTAAACATAGCCTTCCATTTTTGTCTGAAAGAAACAGAGTGACAAATATGCTTGATATCAAAATTTCATATGGGCATTGATCTAACTTTCAAATGGAACTACTTCTATGTTTTGGAACAAAAGGGGGGGGGAGGGGGGCTAAATATAAGTAGGTCAATTTTCTGGGTTGAAATCAACTGCTTCTCTGGCTCAGTGGGTCAGATGGCAGGTCCCAAAATGCTTTTAGTCTTAGTTACTGGTGGACAGGCTTGGAATCTGAGCAACTACTACCTTTTTAATTCCCCCGTTTGTTTTTGTGTTCATTTAACCTCCCTTAGCTCTAGACATTAAACACAAATTTCAAATTCAAAACATTAATCTGAATGTGTGAAAATGTTCCTTCTGTTACACTGTTTTGGTGGTCTGATAGCCAGGTAAATGAACATGAGAAGTGGTTTGCTATAAGCTGTAAAGGGGTCAGGAACAGTAACTCTTACTGGAGAAGTGTAGTCTGCAATCAGAGTTGCAAGGGTTATTTCCCATCTCATAACACAGTATCTCTACTTGTCTACTTTGATTTATATTCATTGGCTTCTTTGTCTTACCCCAACGCATACGGCTTACCAAGCATTGGCTGGGAAGATATCCCGAACCGACATGATAATACTTCTGCTCGCGATGACATGCTTCAACCGCTTAAACGGGAAAACAATGATAGGCTCGGAAATGGATTGTGATGAAGACCCAATGATATATGGCATTTTGGTACATGCAGTTAAGCGTAAATCTGGGTTTCGCATTCACTTTCTCGCTTCGGTCGTTTGTGTGACTAATTTTGTCATTCCGAAATAGAGACAATTCAATCAGGAGAGTATACATGTATTTTCCAGTGTTTTTTTTCCCACCAAGTAATCAAGAAAAACAGCATTATTAGTGCCTCTTGTTGAATTCATGTTTTCACGTCTGCGTAAGTGCCATAGATCACAGGGTCATTTTTCAAAATTATCACAGTTTCTACTCTACATTTAGTCATTGCGTGCTTTCTGACTGTATGTCGTTGGGGCACGAAAAGACAAAATGTAAATTCGCAACATTTTGCCCGCTTTAGCCTGGCAAAGTGCAACGTAACGAGCCCTTTTTTTGGTTTTCCACTTTACCAAGCAAAATTAATTGACAACTCCTTTAAACATATCAGGCTATCTTAAAGCAACACTGAGCAATTTTTCCCCCATCCTGCACTTAAGAAAACTCATGATTTTCTTTCTTTATTATTCATGTTCTTTTTATCTAGATCTATTAATTAGTGATTTATCTGTTTTCTGCAACATCTTTCCTGTCAAAACATGCCATCAGTACAACCCCAAAGTATTTTTCTTGCTGTTTTAAACAACTTCATGTAGAGAAAAGGGCACTTAAAGTTTGCTTTGCTCATTTTTTTCTTGCAACAGCTGCAAGTTGCTTTTGAAATAAGTGGGGTCTCTGGTTTATTTAATTAGGCTAGGCATGATTCTTCATCATGTTTTCTTTGATCATCTCAATACATCCAAAGTGTTGGGTGTGAGACAAGGAAGCTGATCTGAACAATAGACAGACCCTTCATATCGATATAAATAACTCAGGTGGGTGGGGGGTGCGGGTCGATCGGTTTAGAACCCGACCTTCTGTCACCCATTTTACTCAAAGAAATGCCAGTGTCAGTGTTATTTTGGCATACATGTTGATTTTGCATGCCAGCCATTCTCAAAAGAATTACATATAAGCCTTAAAATACACTGGCAAAGTTAATTTAAAACCAGGTTTTTACTCCTAGCAGACCGTTATGCGTAATTAGGTCAATGAAAAGCAAAGTAGTTCCTAAAGAAATAACACATTCATGCTCTCATTTTCAAGATACGATCATACCAACACCAGAAACACCTTTTAAACATAGCCTTCCATTTTTGTCTGAAAGAAACAGAGTGACAAATATGCTTGATATCAAAATTTCATATGGGCATTGATCTAACTTTCAAATGGAACTACTTCTATGTTTTGGAACAAAAGGGGGGGGGAGGGGGGCTAAATATAAGTAGGTCAATTTTCTGGGTTGAAATCAACTGCTTCTCTGGCTCAGTGGGTCAGATGGCAGGTCCCAAAATGCTTTTAGTCTTAGTTACTGGTGGACAGGCTTGGAATCTGAGCAACTACTACCTTTTTAATTCCCCCGTTTGTTTTTGTGTTCATTTAACCTCCCTTAGCTCTAGACATTAAACACAAATTTCAAATTCAAAACATTAATCTGAATGTGTGAAAATTTTCCTTCTGTTACACTGTTTTGGTGGTCTGATAGCCAGGTAAATGAACATGAGAAGTGGTTTGCTATAAGCTGTAAAGGGGTCAGGAACAGTAACTCTTACTGGAGAAGTGTAGTCTGCAATCAGAGTTGCAAGGGTTATTTCCCATCTCATAACACAGTATCTCTACTTGTCTACTTTGATTTATATTCATTGGCTTCTTTGTCTTACCCCAACGCATACGGCTTACCAAGCATTGGCTGGGAAGATATCCCGAACCGACATGATAATACTTCTGCTCGCGATGACATGCTTCAACCGCTTAAACGGGAAAACAATGATAGGCTCGGAAATGGATTGTGATGAAGACCCAATGATATATGGCATTTTGGTACATGCAGTTAAGCGTAAATCTGGGTTTCGCATTCACTTTCTCGCTTCGGTCGTTTGTGTGACTAATTTTGTCATTCCGAAATAGAGACAATTCAATCAGGAGAGTATACATGTATTTTCCAGTGTTTTTTTTCCCACCAAGTAATCAAGAAAAACAGCATTATTAGTGCCTCTTGTTGAATTCATGTTTTCACGTCTGCGTAAGTGCCATAGATCACAGGGTCATTTTTCAAAATTATCACAGTTTCTACTCTACATTTAGTCATTGCGTGCTTTCTGACTGTATGTCGTTGGGGCACGAAAAGACAAAATGTAAATTCGCAACATTTTGCCCGCTTTAGCCTGGCAAAGTGCAACGTAACGAGCCCTTTTTTTGGTTTTCCACTTTACCAAGCAAAATTAATTGACAACTCCTTTAAACATATCAGGCTATCTTAAAGCAACACTGAGCAATTTTTCCCCCATCCTGCACTTAAGAAAACTCATGATTTTCTTTCTTTATTATTCATGTTCTTTTTATCTAGATCTATTAATTAGTGATTTATCTGTTTTCTGCAACATCTTTCCTGTCAAAACATGCCATCAGTACAACCCCAAAGTATTTTTCTTGCTGTTTTAAACAACTTCATGTAGAGAAAAGGGCACTTAAAGTTTGCTTTGCTCATTTTTTTCTTGCAACAGCTGCAAGTTGCTTTTGAAATAAGTGGGGTCTCTGGTTTATTTAATTAGGCTAGGCATGATTCTTCATCATGTTTTCTTTGATCATCTCAATACATCCAAAGTGTTGGGTGTGAGACAAGGAAGCTGATCTGAACAATAGACAGACCCTTCATATCGATATAAATAACTCAGGTGGGTGGGGGGTGCGGGTCGATCGGTTTAGAACCCGACCTTCTGTCACCCATTTTACTCAAAGAAATGCCAGTGTCAGTGTTATTTTGGCATACATGTTGATTTTGCATGCCAGCCATTCTCAAAAGAATTACATATAAGCCTTAAAATACACTGGCAAAGTTAATTTAAAACCAGGTTTTTACTCCTAGCAGACCGTTATGCGTAATTAGGTCAATGAAAAGCAAAGTAGTTCCTAAAGAAATAACACATTCATGCTCTCATTTTCAAGATACGATCATACCAACACCAGAAACACCTTTTAAACATAGCCTTCCATTTTTGTCTGAAAGAAACAGAGTGACAAATATGCTTGATATCAAAATTTCATATGGGCATTGATCTAACTTTCAAATGGAACTACTTCTATGTTTTGGAACAAAAGGGGGGGGGGAGGGGGGCTAAATATAAGTAGGTCAATTTTCTGGGTTGAAATCAACTGCTTCTCTGGCTCAGTGGGTCAGATGGCAGGTCCCAAAATGCTTTTAGTCTTAGTTACTGGTGGACAGGCTTGGAATCTGAGCAACTACTACCTTTTTAATTCCCCCGTTTGTTTTTGTGTTCATTTAACCTCCCTTAGCTCTAGACATTAAACACAAATTTCAAATTCAAAACATTAATCTGAATGTGTGAAAATTTTCCTTCTGTTACACTGTTTTGGTGGTCTGATAGCCAGGTAAATGAACATGAGAAGTGGTTTGCTATAAGCTGTAAAGGGGTCAGGAACAGTAACTCTTACTGGAGAAGTGTAGTCTGCAATCAGAGTTGCAAGGGTTATTTCCCATCTCATAACACAGTATCTCTACTTGTCTACTTTGATTTATATTCATTGGCTTCTTTGTCTTACCCCAACGCATACGGCTTACCAAGCATTGGCTGGGAAGATATCCCGAACCGACATGATAATACTTCTGCTCGCGATGACATGCTTCAACCGCTTAAACGGGAAAACAATGATAGGCTCGGAAATGGATTGTGATGAAGACCCAATGATATATGGCATTTTGGTACATGCAGTTAAGCGTAAATCTGGGTTTCGCATTCACTTTCTCGCTTCGGTCGTTTGTGTGACTAATTTTGTCATTCCGAAATAGAGACAATTCAATCAGGAGAGTATACATGTATTTTCCAGTGTTTTTTTTCCCACCAAGTAATCAAGAAAAACAGCATTATTAGTGCCTCTTGTTGAATTCATGTTTTCACGTCTGCGTAAGTGCCATAGATCACAGGGTCATTTTTCAAAATTATCACAGTTTCTACTCTACATTTAGTCATTGCGTGCTTTCTGACTGTATGTCGTTGGGGCACGAAAAGACAAAATGTAAATTCGCAACATTTTGCCCGCTTTAGCCTGGCAAAGTGCAACGTAACGAGCCCTTTTTTTGGTTTTCCACTTTACCAAGCAAAATTAATTGACAACTCCTTTAAACATATCAGGCTATCTTAAAGCAACACTGAGCAATTTTTCCCCCATCCTGCACTTAAGAAAACTCATGATTTTCTTTCTTTATTATTCATGTTCTTTTTATCTAGATCTATTAATTAGTGATTTATCTGTTTTCTGCAACATCTTTCCTGTCAAAACATGCCATCAGTACAACCCCAAAGTATTTTTCTTGCTGTTTTAAACAACTTCATGTAGAGAAAAGGGCACTTAAAGTTTGCTTTGCTCATTTTTTTCTTGCAACAGCTGCAAGTTGCTTTTGAAATAAGTGGGGTCTCTGGTTTATTTAATTAGGCTAGGCATGATTCTTCATCATGTTTTCTTTGATCATCTCAATACATCCAAAGTGTTGGGTGTGAGACAAGGAAGCTGATCTGAACAATAGACAGACCCTTCACATCGATATAAATAACTCAGGTGGGTGGGGGGTGCGGGTCGATCGGTTTAGAACCCGACCTTCTGTCACCCATTTTACTCAAAGAAATGCCAGTGTCAGTGTTATTTTGGCATACATGTTGATTTTGCATGCCAGCCATTCTCAAAAGAATTACATATAAGCCTTAAAATACACTGGCAAAGTTAATTTAAAACCAGGTTTTTACTCCTAGCAGACCGTTATGCGTAATTAGGTCAATGAAAAGCAAAGTAGTTCCTAAAGAAATAACACATTCATGCTCTCATTTTCAAGATACGATCATACCAACACCAGAAACACCTTTTAAACATAGCCTTCCATTTTTGTCTGAAAGAAACAGAGTGACAAATATGCTTGATATCAAAATTTCATATGGGCATTGATCTAACTTTCAAATGGAACTACTTCTATGTTTTGGAACAAAAGGGGGGGGAGGGGGGCTAAATATAAGTAGGTCAATTTTCTGGGTTGAAATCAACTGCTTCTCTGGCTCAGTGGGTCAGATGGCAGGTCCCAAAATGCTTTTAGTCTTAGTTACTGGTGGACAGGCTTGGAATCTGAGCAACTACTACCTTTTTAATTCCCCCGTTTGTTTTTGTGTTCATTTAACCTCCCTTAGCTCTAGACATTAAACACAAATTTCAAATTCAAAACATTAATCTGAATGTGTGAAAATTTTCCTTCTGTTACACTGTTTTGGTGGTCTGATAGCCAGGTAAATGAACATGAGAAGTGGTTTGCTATAAGCTGTAAAGGGGTCAGGAACAGTAACTCTTACTGGAGAAGTGTAGTCTGCAATCAGAGTTGCAAGGGTTATTTCCCATCTCATAACACAGTATCTCTACTTGTCTACTTTGATTTATATTCATTGGCTTCTTTGTCTTACCCCAACGCATACGGCTTACCAAGCATTGGCTGGGAAGATATCCCGAACCGACATGATAATACTTCTGCTCGCGATGACATGCTTCAACCGCTTAAACGGGAAAACAATGATAGGCTCGGAAATGGATTGTGATGAAGACCCAATGATATATGGCATTTTGGTACATGCAGTTAAGCGTAAATCTGGGTTTCGCATTCACTTTCTCGCTTCGGTCGTTTGTGTGACTAATTTTGTCATTCCGAAATAGAGACAATTCAATCAGGAGAGTATACATGTATTTTCCAGTGTTTTTTTTCCCACCAAGTAATCAAGAAAAACAGCATTATTAGTGCCTCTTGTTGAATTCATGTTTTCACGTCTGCGTAAGTGCCATAGATCACAGGGTCATTTTTCAAAATTATCACAGTTTCTACTCTACATTTAGTCATTGCGTGCTTTCTGACTGTATGTCGTTGGGGCACGAAAAGACAAAATGTAAATTCGCAACATTTTGCCCGCTTTAGCCTGGCAAAGTGCAACGTAACGAGCCCTTTTTTTGGTTTTCCACTTTACCAAGCAAAATTAATTGACAACTCCTTTAAACATATCAGGCTATCTTAAAGCAACACTGAGCAATTTTTCCCCCATCCTGCACTTAAGAAAACTCATGATTTTCTTTCTTTATTATTCATGTTCTTTTTATCTAGATCTATTAATTAGTGATTTATCTGTTTTCTGCAACATCTTTCCTGTCAAAACATGCCATCAGTACAACCCCAAAGTATTTTTCTTGCTGTTTTAAACAACTTCATGTAGAGAAAAGGGCACTTAAAGTTTGCTTTGCTCATTTTTTTCTTGCAACAGCTGCAAGTTGCTTTTGAAATAAGTGGGGTCTCTGGTTTATTTAATTAGGCTAGGCATGATTCTTCATCATGTTTTCTTTGATCATCTCAATACATCCAAAGTGTTGGGTGTGAGACAAGGAAGCTGATCTGAACAATAGACAGACCCTTCATATCGATATAAATAACTCAGGTGGGTGGGGGGTGCGGGTCGATCGGTTTAGAACCCGACCTTCTGTCACCCATTTTACTCAAAGAAATGCCAGTGTCAGTGTTATTTTGGCATACATGTTGATTTTGCATGCCAGCCATTCTCAAAAGAATTACATATAAGCCTTAAAATACACTGGCAAAGTTAATTTAAAACCAGGTTTTTACTCCTAGCAGACCGTTATGCGTAATTAGGTCAATGAAAAGCAAAGTAGTTCCTAAAGAAATAACACATTCATGCTCTCATTTTCAAGATACGATCATACCAACACCAGAAACACCTTTTAAACATAGCCTTCCATTTTTGTCTGAAAGAAACAGAGTGACAAATATGCTTGATATCAAAATTTCATATGGGCATTGATCTAACTTTCAAATGGAACTACTTCTATGTTTTGGAACAAAAGGGGGGGGAGGGGGGCTAAATATAAGTAGGTCAATTTTCTGGGTTGAAATCAACTGCTTCTCTGGCTCAGTGGGTCAGATGGCAGGTCCCAAAATGCTTTTAGTCTTAGTTACTGGTGGACAGGCTTGGAATCTGAGCAACTACTACCTTTTTAATTCCCCCGTTTGTTTTTGTGTTCATTTAACCTCCCTTAGCTCTAGACATTAAACACAAATTTCAAATTCAAAACATTAATCTGAATGTGTGAAAATTTTCCTTCTGTTACACTGTTTTGGTGGTCTGATAGCCAGGTAAATGAACATGAGAAGTGGTTTGCTATAAGCTGTAAAGGGGTCAGGAACAGTAACTCTTACTGGAGAAGTGTAGTCTGCAATCAGAGTTGCAAGGGTTATTTCCCATCTCATAACACAGTATCTCTACTTGTCTACTTTGATTTATATTCATTGGCTTCTTTGTCTTACCCCAACGCATACGGCTTACCAAGCATTGGCTGGGAAGATATCCCGAACCGACATGATAATACTTCTGCTCGCGATGACATGCTTCAACCGCTTAAACGGGAAAACAATGATAGGCTCGGAAATGGATTGTGATGAAGACCCAATGATATATGGCATTTTGGTACATGCAGTTAAGCGTAAATCTGGGTTTCGCATTCACTTTCTCGCTTCGGTCGTTTGTGTGACTAATTTTGTCATTCCGAAATAGAGACAATTCAATCAGGAGAGTATACATGTATTTTCCAGTGTTTTTTTTCCCACCAAGTAATCAAGAAAAACAGCATTATTAGTGCCTCTTGTTGAATTCATGTTTTCACGTCTGCGTAAGTGCCATAGATCACAGGGTCATTTTTCAAAATTATCACAGTTTCTACTCTACATTTAGTCATTGCGTGCTTTCTGACTGTATGTCGTTGGGGCACGAAAAGACAAAATGTAAATTCGCAACATTTTGCCCGCTTTAGCCTGGCAAAGTGCAACGTAACGAGCCCTTTTTTTGGTTTTCCACTTTACCAAGCAAAATTAATTGACAACTCCTTTAAACATATGAGGCTATCTTAAAGCAACACTGAGCAATTTTTCCCCCATCCTGCACTTAAGAAAACTCATGATTTTCTTTCTTTATTATTCATGTTCTTTTTATCTAGATCTATTAATTAGTGATTTATCTGTTTTCTGCAACATCTTTCCTGTCAAAACATGCCATCAGTACAACCCCAAAGTATTTTTCTTGCTGTTTTAAACAACTTCATGTAGAGAAAAGGGCACTTAAAGTTTGCTTTGCTCATTTTTTTCTTGCAACAGCTGCAAGTTGCTTTTGAAATAAGTGGGGTCTCTGGTTTATTTAATTAGGCTAGGCATGATTCTTCATCATGTTTTCTTTGATCATCTCAATACATCCAAAGTGTTGGGTGTGAGACAAGGAAGCTGATCTGAACAATAGACAGACCCTTCATATCGATATAAATAACTCAGGTGGGTGGGGGGTGCGGGTCGATCGGTTTAGAACCCGACCTTCTGTCACCCATTTTACTCAAAGAAATGCCAGTGTCAGTGTTATTTTGGCATACATGTTGATTTTGCATGCCAGCCATTCTCAAAAGAATTACATATAAGCCTTAAAATACACTGGCAAAGTTAATTTAAAACCAGGTTTTTACTCCTAGCAGACCGTTATGCGTAATTAGGACAATGAAAAGCAAAGTAGTTCCTAAAGAAATAACACATTCATGCTCTCATTTTCAAGATACGATCATACCAACACCAGAAACACCTTTTAAACATAGCCTTCCATTTTTGTCTGAAAGAAACAGAGTGACAAATATGCTTGATATCAAAATTTCATATGGGCATTGATCTAACTTTCAAATGGAACTACTTCTATGTTTTGGAACAAAAGGGGGGGGGAGGGGGGCTAAATATAAGTAGGTCAATTTTCTGGGTTGAAATCAACTGCTTCTCTGGCTCAGTGGGTCAGATGGCAGGTCCCAAAATGCTTTTAGTCTTAGTTACTGGTGGACAGGCTTGGAATCTGAGCAACTACTACCTTTTTAATTCCCCCGTTTGTTTTTGTGTTCATTTAACCTCCCTTAGCTCTAGACATTAAACACAAATTTCAAATTCAAAACATTAATCTGAATGTGTGAAAATTTTCCTTCTGTTACACTGTTTTGGTGGTCTGATAGCCAGGTAAATGAACATGAGAAGTGGTTTGCTATAAGCTGTTAAAGGGGTCAGGAACAGTTACTCTTACTGGAGAAGTGTAGTCTGCAATCAGAGTTGCAAGGGTTATTTCCCATCTCATAACACAGTATCTCTACTTGTCTACTTTGATTTATATTCATTGGCTTCTTTGTCTTACCCCAACGCATACGGCTTACCAAGCATTGGCTGGGAAGATATCCCGAACCGACATGATAATACTTCTGCTCGCGATGACATGCTTCAACCGCTTAAACGGGAAAACAATGATAGGCTCGGAAATGGATTGTGATGAAGACCCAATGATATATGGCATTTTGGTACATGCAGTTAAGCGTAAATCTGGGTTTCACATTCACTTTCTCGCTTCGGTCGTTTGTGTGACTAATTTTGTCATTCCGAAATAGAGACAATTCAATCAGGAGAGTATACATGTATTTTCCAGTGTTTTTTTTCCCACCAAGTAATCAAGAAAAACAGCATTATTAGTGCCTCTTGTTGAATTCATGTTTTCACGTCTGCGTAAGTGCCATAGATCACAGGGTCATTTTTCAAAATTATCACAGTTTCTACTCTACATTTAGTCATTGCGTGCTTTCTGACTGTATGTCGTTGGGGCACGAAAAGACAAAATGTAAATTCGCAACATTTTGCCCGCTTTAGCCTGGCAAAGTGCAACGTAACGAGCCCTTTTTTTGGTTTTCCACTTTACCAAGCAAAATTAATTGACAACTCCTTTAAACATATCAGGCTATCTTAAAGCAACACTGAGCAATTTTTCCCCCATCCTGCACTTAAGAAAACTCATGATTTTCTTTCTTTATTATTCATGTTCTTTTTATCTAGATCTATTAATTAGTGATTTATCTGTTTTCTGCAACATCTTTCCTGTCAAAACATGCCATCAGTACAACCCCAAAGTATTTTTCTTGCTGTTTTAAACAACTTCATGTAGAGAAAAGGGCACTTAAAGTTTGCTTTGCTCATTTTTTTCTTGCAACAGCTGCAAGTTGCTTTTGAAATAAGTGGGGTCTCTGGTTTATTTAATTAGGCTAGGCATGATTCTTCATCATGTTTTCTTTGATCATCTCAATACATCCAAAGTGTTGGGTGTGAGACAAGGAAGCTGATCTGAACAATAGACAGACCCTTCATATCGATATAAATAACTCAGGTGGGTGGGGGGTGCGGGTCGATCGGTTTAGAACCCGACCTTCTGTCACCCATTTTACTCAAAGAAATGCCAGTGTCAGTGTTATTTTGGCATACATGTTGATTTTGCATGCCAGCCATTCTCAAAAGAATTACATATAAGCCTTAAAATACACTGGCAAAGTTAATTTAAAACCAGGTTTTTACTCCTAGCAGACCGTTATGCGTAATTAGGTCAATGAAAAGCAAAGTAGTTCCTAAAGAAATAACACATTCATGCTCTCATTTTCAAGATACGATCATACCAACACCAGAAACACCTTTTAAACATAGCCTTCCATTTTTGTCTGAAAGAAACAGAGTGACAAATATGCTTGATATCAAAATTTCATATGGGCATTGATCTAACTTTCAAATGGAACTACTTCTATGTTTTGGAACAAAAGGGGGGGGAGGGGGGCTAAATATAAGTAGGTCAATTTTCTGGGTTGAAATCAACTGCTTCTCTGGCTCAGTGGGTCAGATGGCAGGTCCCAAAATGCTTTTAGTCTTAGTTACTGGTGGACAGGCTTGGAATCTGAGCAACTACTACCTTTTTAATTCCCCCGTTTGTTTTTGTGTTCATTTAACCTCCCTTAGCTCTAGACATTAAACACAAATTTCAAATTCAAAACATTAATCTGAATGTGTGAAAATTTTCCTTCTGTTACACTGTTTTGGTGGTCTGATAGCCAGGTAAATGAACATGAGAAGTGGTTTGCTATAAGCTGTAAAGGGGTCAGGAACAGTAACTCTTACTGGAGAAGTGTAGTCTGCAATCAGAGTTGCAAGGGTTATTTCCCATCTCATAACACAGTATCTCTACTTGTCTACTTTGATTTATATTCATTGGCTTCTTTGTCTTACCCCAACGCATACGGCTTACCAAGCATTGGCTGGGAAGATATCCCGAACCGACATGATAATACTTCTGCTCGCGATGACATGCTTCAACCGCTTAAACGGGAAAACAATGATAGGCTCGGAAATGGATTGTGATGAAGACCCAATGATATATGGCATTTTGGTACATGCAGTTAAGCGTAAATCTGGGTTTCGCATTCACTTTCTCGCTTCGGTCGTTTGTGTGACTAATTTTGTCATTCCGAAATAGAGACAATTCAATCAGGAGAGTATACATGTATTTTCCAGTGTTTTTTTTCCCACCAAGTAATCAAGAAAAACAGCATTATTAGTGCCTCTTGTTGAATTCATGTTTTCACGTCTGCGTAAGTGCCATAGATCACAGGGTCATTTTTCAAAATTATCACAGTTTCTACTCTACATTTAGTCATTGCGTGCTTTCTGACTGTATGTCGTTGGGGCACGAAAAGACAAAATGTAAATTCGCAACATTTTGCCCGCTTTAGCCTGGCAAAGTGCAACGTAACGAGCCCTTTTTTTGGTTTTCCACTTTACCAAGCAAAATTAATTGACAACTCCTTTAAACATATCAGGCTATCTTAAAGCAACACTGAGCAATTTTTCCCCCATCCTGCACTTAAGAAAACTCATGATTTTCTTTCTTTATTATTCATGTTCTTTTTATCTAGATCTATTAATTAGTGATTTATCTGTTTTCTGCAACATCTTTCCTGTCAAAACATGCCATCAGTACAACCCCAAAGTATTTTTCTTGCTGTTTTAAACAACTTCATGTAGAGAAAAGGGCACTTAAAGTTTGCTTTGCTCATTTTTTTCTTGCAACAGCTGCAAGTTGCTTTTGAAATAAGTGGGGTCTCTGGTTTATTTAATTAGGCTAGGCATGATTCTTCATCATGTTTTCTTTGATCATCTCAATACATCCAAAGTGTTGGGTGTGAGACAAGAAAGCTGATCTGAACAATAGACAGACCCTTCATATCGATATAAATAACTCAGGTGGGTGGGGGGTGCGGGTCGATCGGTTTAGAACCCGACCTTCTGTCACCCATTTTACTCAAAGAAATGCCAGTGTCAGTGTTATTTTGGCATACATGTTGATTTTGCATGCCAGCCATTCTCAAAAGAATTACATATAAGCCTTAAAATACACTGGCAAAGTTAATTTAAAACCAGGTTTTTACTCCTAGCAGACCGTTATGCGTAATTAGGTCAATGAAAAGCAAAGTAGTTCCTAAAGAAATAACACATTCATGCTCTCATTTTCAAGATACGATCATACCAACACCAGAAACACCTTTTAAACATAGCCTTCCATTTTTGTCTGAAAGAAACAGAGTGACAAATATGCTTGATATCAAAATTTCATATGGGCATTGATCTAACTTTCAAATGGAACTACTTCTATGTTTTGGAACAAAAGGGGGGGGAGGGGGGCTAAATATAAGTAGGTCAATTTTCTGGGTTGAAATCAACTGCTTCTCTGGCTCAGTGGGTCAGATGGCAGGTCCCAAAATGCTTTTAGTCTTAGTTACTGGTGGACAGGCTTGGAATCTGAGCAACTACTACCTTTTTAATTCCCCCGTTTGTTTTTGTGTTCATTTAACCTCCCTTAGCTCTAGACATTAAACACAAATTTCAAATTCAAAACATTAATCTGAATGTGTGAAAATTTTCCTTCTGTTACACTGTTTTGGTGGTCTGATAGCCAGGTAAATGAACATGAGAAGTGGTTTGCTATAAGCTGTAAAGGGGTCAGGAACAGTAACTCTTACTGGAGAAGTGTAGTCTGCAATCAGAGTTGCAAGGGTTATTTCCCATCTCATAACACAGTATCTCTACTTGTCTACTTTGATTTATATTCATTGGCTTCTTTGTCTTACCCCAACGCATACGGCTTACCAAGCATTGGCTGGGAAGATATCCCGAACCGACATGATAATACTTCTGCTCGCGATGACATGCTTCAACCGCTTAAACGGGAAAACAATGATAGGCTCGGAAATGGATTGTGATGAAGACCCAATGATATATGGCATTTTGGTACATGCAGTTAAGCGTAAATCTGGGTTTCGCATTCACTTTCTCGCTTCGGTCGTTTGTGTGACTAATTTTGTCATTCCGAAATAGAGACAATTCAATCAGGAGAGTATACATGTATTTTCCAGTGTTTTTTTTCCCACCAAGTAATCAAGAAAAACAGCATTATTAGTGCCTCTTGTTGAATTCATGTTTTCACGTCTGCGTAAGTGCCATAGATCACAGGGTCATTTTTCAAAATTATCACAGTTTCTACTCTACATTTAGTCATTGCGTGCTTTCTGACTGTATGTCGTTGGGGCACGAAAAGACAAAATGTAAATTCGCAACATTTTGCCCGCTTTAGCCTGGCAAAGTGCAACGTAACGAGCCCTTTTTTTGGTTTTCCACTTTACCAAGCAAAATTAATTGACAACTCCTTTAAACATATCAGGCTATCTTAAAGCAACACTGAGCAATTTTTCCCCCATCCTGCACTTAAGAAAACTCATGATTTTCTTTCTTTATTATTCATGTTCTTTTTATCTAGATCTATTAATTAGTGATTTATCTGTTTTCTGCAACATCTTTCCTGTCAAAACATGCCATCAGTACAACCCCAAAGTATTTTTCTTGCTGTTTTAAACAACTTCATGTAGAGAAAAGGGCACTTAAAGTTTGCTTTGCTCATTTTTTTCTTGCAACAGCTGCAAGTTGCTTTTGAAATAAGTGGGGTCTCTGGTTTATTTAATTAGGCTAGGCATGATTCTTCATCATGTTTTCTTTGATCATCTCAATACATCCAAAGTGTTGGGTGTGAGACAAGGAAGCTGATCTGAACAATAGACAGACCCTTCATATCGATATAAATAACTCAGGTGGGTGGGGGGTGCGGGTCGATCGGTTTAGAACCCGACCTTCTGTCACCCATTTTACTCAAAGAAATGCCAGTGTCAGTGTTATTTTGGCATACATGTTGATTTTGCATGCCAGCCATTCTCAAAAGAATTACATATAAGCCTTAAAATACACTGGCAAAGTTAATTTAAAACCAGGTTTTTACTCCTAGCAGACCGTTATGCGTAATTAGGTCAATGAAAAGCAAAGTAGTTTCTAAAGAAATAACACATTCATGCTCTCATTTTCAAGATACGATCATACCAACACCAGAAACACCTTTTAAACATAGCCTTCCATTTTTGTCTGAAAGAAACAGAGTGACAAATATGCTTGATATCAAAATTTCATATGGGCATTGATCTAACTTTCAAATGGAACTACTTCTATGTTTTGGAACAAAAGGGGGGGGGGAGGGGGGCTAAATATAAGTAGGTCAATTTTCTGGGTTGAAATCAACTGCTTCTCTGGCTCAGTGGGTCAGATGGCAGGTCCCAAAATGCTTTTAGTCTTAGTTACTGGTGGACAGGCTTGGAATCTGAGCAACTACTACCTTTTTAATTCCCCCGTTTGTTTTTGTGTTCATTTAACCTCCCTTAGCTCTAGACATTAAACACAAATTTCAAATTCAAAACATTAATCTGAATGTGTGAAAATTTTCCTTCTGTTACACTGTTTTGGTGGTCTGATAGCCAGGTAAATGAACATGAGAAGTGGTTTGCTATAAGCTGTTAAAGGGGTCAGGAACAGTAACTCTTACTGGAGAAGTGTAGTCTGCAATCAGAGTTGCAAGGGTTATTTCCCATCTCATAACACATTATCTCTACTTGTCTACTTTGATTTATATTCATTGGCTTCTTTGTCTTACCCCAACGCATACGGCTTACCAAGCATTGGCTGGGAAGATATCCCGAACCGACATGATAATACTTCTGCTCGCGATGACATGCTTCAACCGCTTAAACGGGAAAACAATGATAGGCTCGGAAATGGATTGTGATGAAGACCCAATGATATATGGCATTTTGGTACATGCAGTTAAGCGTAAATCTGGGTTTCGCATTCACTTTCTCGCTTCGGTCGTTTGTGTGACTAATTTTGTCATTCCGAAATAGAGACAATTCAATCAGGAGAGTATACATGTATTTTCCAGTGTTTTTTTTCCCACCAAGTAATCAAGAAAAACAGCATTATTAGTGCCTCTTGTTGAATTCATGTTTTCACGTCTGCGTAAGTGCCATAGATCACAGGGTCATTTTTCAAAATTATCACAGTTTCTACTCTACATTTAGTCATTGCGTGCTTTCTGACTGTATGTCGTTGGGGCACGAAAAGACAAAATGTAAATTCGCAACATTTTGCCCGCTTTAGCCTGGCAAAGTGCAACGTAACGAGCCCTTTTTTTGGTTTTCCACTTTACCAAGCAAAATTAATTGACAACTCCTTTAAACATATCAGGCTATCTTAAAGCAACACTGAGCAATTTTTCCCCCATCCTGCACTTAAGAAAACTCATGATTTTCTTTCTTTATTATTCATGTTCTTTTTATCTAGATCTATTAATTAGTGATTTATCTGTTTTCTGCAACATCTTTCCTGTCAAAACATGCCATCAGTACAACCCCAAAGTATTTTTCTTGCTGTTTTAAACAACTTCATGTAGAGAAAAGGGCACTTAAAGTTTGCTTTGCTCATTTTTTTCTTGCAACAGCTGCAAGTTGCTTTTGAAATAAGTGGGGTCTCTGGTTTATTTAATTAGGCTAGGCATGATTCTTCATCATGTTTTCTTTGATCATCTCAATACATCCAAAGTGTTGGGTGTGAGACAAGGAAGCTGATCTGAACAATAGACAGACCCTTCATATCGATATAAATAACTCAGGTGGGTGGGGGGTGCGGGTCGATCGGTTTAGAACCCGACCTTCTGTCACCCATTTTACTCAAAGAAATGCCAGTGTCAGTGTTATTTTGGCATACATGTTGATTTTGCATGCCAGCCATTCTCAAAAGAATTACATATAAGCCTTAAAATACACTGGCAAAGTTAATTTAAAACCAGGTTTTTACTCCTAGCAGACCGTTATGCGTAATTAGGTCAATGAAAAGCAAAGTACTGTGAAACCATTAATATTCGTTGAGTACTAATTTTCGTTGATTTCGTTGGTAGGTAAGTCCACGAATTCAAGTTCCCGACGAAAGATAGGTCCTTTGCCATCTTCAACTAAGTTGGGTTCGGCTTCATTGATCAATAACGAACGCGACGACGCCAACGTTAAAATGTACACACTATCGAACAGAAAGTTATTTACACCTCAGATTATTTGTTCCTACAAAGACTTCTTTGAGACTTAACAATTACCGAGTAAAAATAGTGATTTTTCATTGCCTTAACTTCATTTCTTTTTCTGTTATCCCGGCGACGACGGCATAAATACTGTTGAAAAATTACTGTTGCATTTCGGCTGCGAGGATTTTTTTTCATACAGCAATTTTCTGCCGACTACACAAAACATGTGACACGACTGCCCAGGTGTTTTTGAAACAGCCATTTCTAAACGATTTCGTGGGGTAAAAAAGTCGTAAATTAGTACAACAAACGTTTGTTTTACAACCCTCTTGCTCGAATGACCTACACATTACGTCATAGATCTACCCCAAATCAACATTTTACTGCAAGCGCGTGTGTACCTGCAACTGGCATAAAATCATGTTGACGGACGGCCTGTTTCATATTTGGGTCATTTTAATATTGAATTTGGTGATGACAAGATGGCGGATTTCAACGTGTTGTTGGACGGTGTCAGACTAAACAGAACATGCGGTCTGATCGTCGATCTATCCCATTCAGTTGCACAATGGCTTAGCTCGTATTAGAAAGCAACTTTTGGAAGTCGCGCAAGATTGAATGGAAGCC